>OU343160.1:64518981-65937009 GCA_910595825.1 Philhelius pedissequus | reverse complement strand
AAAACATTTTTTTTTAAACTTTTTGAAAACATTTAAAAAAATCAAAAACGCCTATTCAGCAAATACATATTACTAAAATGTTTGCAAAAAATTTAAGGACAACTTTTCAAAATATAATTTTTTTTAAAAACGCTTTTAAAAATACAAAAAAATATTGGTATGCAGCTTGGGCTACTTACCCCTGTATATGTATGTGGAAATTTTGAAAGAATCGGTTAAGCCATTTATAAGATAGTCGAAAGCATACATACATACATACATACAGACAGAGAGACAGACAGTCAGACATACAGACGGTCAGAATTTTTAGACCATTTTTTTTCATCTTCGCTATTATCGTCATATTTGATTATTATCTCAAAGCTTTGTTTTCGAACTTGCCTTAAAGTAGGTACCTATAATCGCAAGTAAAAAGAGCCTGTGTACTTATTTATGTACACGTGCCAGAAGTAAAATTTCCCTAATTTGATACCAGCACCGTACTTGTATAAATGGGTTAGGATCGATATTCCACTTTTTTTAAAATCCCGCTATTTAAAATCCCATCTCTTATTATCCCGCTTTTTAAAATCCCGTTTCCTATTATCCCGCTTTTGGAATCAACACAATGTGCAAACGGAACGGTGGGTAAGGGGTCATACTGCCCCTGGTTGGTTATGTGATTTGGGGTGGGGTCAAGTTTCACACAATTTTTTTTTTTGTAAAATGTATCAAAATATAAAACAAGCTAATTATGGTTAACTGGGATTTTTAAAAGAGGGATTTAAGAAAACGGGATTTTAAAACACAGTATTTTAGAAGACGGGATTTTAATACTTTTTCTTCGGGATTTCTGAACAGCGGGATCCTAAAAAAGCGGGTTTCAATACACTCCGTGTATAAATACATCCCCCTTAATGACCCCGTCATCCAATTGTTCGAATTCTGATTCATTGTTCAGCAACTGTACACTATATTGCATGATATACAGGGTGGACCACGAATCGTGCTACTAACGGCTGATTTTTTTGCTACTTGGTTTTTGACGTTTATATTTTTGACAGATCACACATGACAAATTCCACGAACATTTGACATGTCGATTCAGTATTGTTTGCCATTTCATCATGAATAGACTTACGCCTGAACAACGTTTGCAAATTATTGAAATTTATTATCAAAATTCGTTCTCTGTGAAAAATGTGTTTCGCACGCAAATTGTCTTCAGCGACGAGGCTCATTTTTGGCTAAATGGATACGTGAATAAGCAGAATTGCCGTATTTGGAGTGAAGAGCAGCCAGAGGCAATTCAGCAGCTACCAATGCATCCCGAAAAATGCACTGTTTGGTGCGGTTTATGGACAGGCGGCATCATTGGGCCGTACTTCTTCAAGGACGATGAAGGCCGCAGGGTTACGGTCAATGGAGAAAGGTACCGTTCGATGATAACAGATTTTTTTTTGCCGAAAATGCAAGAATTGAACTCGGTCGACATGTGGTTCCAACAGGACGGTGCCACATGCCACACTGCACGCGAAACCATGCATCAATTGAGAGGCGAATTTGGTGAGCAGTTGATCTCACGTTTTGGCGCAGTCAATTGGCCACAAAGATCATGTGATTTGACCCCGTTAGACTATTTTTTGTGGAGCTATGTTAAGTATATTGTCCATGGGGACAAGCCAAACACGATTGCTGCCTTGGAAGCCAACATTGAACGCGTCATTGGTGAGATTCCGGCCGAAATGTGTGAAAAAGTTTGCCAAAATTGGACCTTCAGAATGGACCACCTGAAGCGTAGCCGCGGGCAACATTTAAGTGAAATTATTTTTAAAAAGTAAATGGCAGAAATTGATTTATCGATCCAAATAAAAATTTCATTCACTTTTTACAAGTTTCTGTGTTTTTTTGAATTTTCAAAAACCAAGCTCTTAAAAAATCACCGTTTATAAGAAATTTAAATAACTTTTATTTTAATCGATGTATTTCATTAATTTTTTTTAATGGATTAAAAATTAAATTTTGTTTTAAATAAATAATGGTTTTTAAAGATGATACACCGCAAATGACCTCCACGCTCATCCACGCATATGCGCCACCTGATCAGAAAATTGTTCATTGCGGCCTGAAGTGTTGAAATTGGGATCGCCTTAATTATTGTCTTAATGGACTGCTTCAATTCAGTCAAATTCCTGGGTGTCGTTTTGTACACTTCCTGCTTGACATAACCGCATAAAAAAAGTCTGGTGCAGTCTGGTCAGGGGACCTAGGGGGCCAGCGGAAAGTGCAGTTTCTGGATATCAATTTGTTTGAGAATTTTCGTTGGAGCTAACTTGTGTGGATACGTGTGCACTTGCTCCATCTTGTTGAAACCAAATTCTGCTGAAAGGGGTACGTCATCGGCGAAGTTCTGGGTAAAAAACAAGTTTAAGTCATCATGAAGTATCCGTTGTAATGACCGTCTGCTAACTCCAATTTGCAGCGATAAGTTTCGAGTCGAAACACTTAGATTTGCCTGTATTGCCGATGCAATCGCCACGATTGTATCCTGAACCCGAAAATTGGGATCTCGATGATACGGTCTTCGTTTGATGCTTCGGCAAACATGTTCACCAGCCTTATAATGGTCCATCTACTCGGGGAGTACCGCCAAACTCCAGCCTAAATTCCCTTTGGACGGAAATGACGGACTGCTAAGAATGATATCGCTGCACTATCCAAATCCTTTTTTCAGTATCCCAAGCATTCATTTTGATATATCTAAATAGTAGCCTATAAGATAAAATAATTAGCCGATTACTCACACTGAAAAAAAGTTATTACGTTTTATTTTTGTAGCACGATTCGTGGGCCACCCTGTACTACTCCATATACACAAATCTACTAAGATTAATACAACAGAGATAGCCATATAAAGGAAGAAAAATAATGTGTGTACACATTTGATTCAGAGCGCTTCGTTTCGTGTCGTGTCGTGTTGTCGGTTTGACAGCTCCATAGAACATTTTTACCCCAAACGCCGAAAAGAAGCTTCACTTCAAAAAAAGACAAGGCATTGAACAATAACATTGAGAAATATTAAAGTGTAGTCCCATCTGTTAACACAAAATTTAAGTTGATTGAACCTTCGACTCATACAGCTGCCACATCTGTATTGTGTTCGTCCAATTAGGTTCGAAAACAATATTAATTTAAATTTTTCTCAATGTCTCGTTTAATTTAATTCTCGAGGTTTATTCTGTTCGGTATTTTTAAGGTATGCCTCTACAATACCTATTAGTGCGATTTGCGTAACGAATACAATTATTCGTGTTGCTATTGATTGACAAGAATTATGATAAATGCCACAAGATTCCAAAATAAATTCATGTTGATTTATATGTTATTTATGCTGAACGAAAGCCAGTATATGATAAAAGATCTGATTTGAAGTTCTATCGATACCTTCACTTTATATGAATTATTCCTTGCCAAGGGGAAATAAATTGACGACTTATTGATATTAATGGAAATTTAATATTAATGTGAAGTAAATTCATTGGAAGGGTTTAGGAGTAGCTAAGTAAAAATACTTGGATTTAAAATTTGTAAAAAAAAATAACTTAACGAAATTAGCCATAAAAGGAGAAAGCTATTTCTTGGTAAACAAAAATATTGTATTGTTAGAAGAGAAAATTAAATCGACATATTTTTTGATATATTCGACAACTCATGGATTGGCACTTGGTGGAACTTTGGTAAGATTTTAATGAATGTGAAAAAATTCTTGTTATTTAAATAAGATCCACAATTTGATTTTTATTAAGAATATAATATTTTAATTTAAAATATAGTCCGACGCTTTTCGCCCGATTAAGACATCTTCAGTGAACTTACATTATTTGTACAATAGAAGTTTAAGATAGAAAAGTAAACAAATAAAATATACAGTGAGGATATTAATTTTTTTTAAACAAAATATTGACATAAATAAAATTTCTTATATAAAATTATATTGCAATGTTCAGCAGAGTGATATTTTTGGTTAAACCAATTTGGTTATTAAATAGGCATTTTCCAAGTGTCTTATGTTTTTTAATTTCAAAATTTTAAAATTTATATAGCAATTGCCCAGAATTTAATTTATGAAGAATTTCAACATTATCCGAAGGAAAAAAACATGGCCAGAGTTTCGAAGATGTTGTGAAAGTCCAGAAGAAGGATCGGGAAAAGAAACTCCTCGTATATGCTCGCTGAACCATTTTTCCAAGTTTCGCGAGGTTTTTCCGATGTAGACACCTTCACAAGCTTAGGTATGTGGAGGCTTCCTGTACTAATTGAAATATAATCCAAGCTATTGAAGAAGTGTTCTCGGAGGGCTATGTTCTTGGAGGATGTTGTCTTGTGAAAAACGGAATGTTTGGTGTAGCTCTTAGGTCACTATAGTTTTCAAAACACACACCAGTATCTGCATTTTAGTAATGGTTTTACTTCTGTCCCATTTTTGGAGAGGGAGCTTATCGTTTTCTCCTAAATAAATCAGTTCTATCTTGTGAGGGTTGCGAACTCACATCTATGTATGTACACTTCCATTTTAAGAAGGAAGAATTTTGGTCTGACGTCTTTAGGTTCAATAATATTTCGTTACCTCAATGTACAATGTAGCAAAATTGTAATTATTCAACCAGACCCTGCAACTTATGGCGTCATACCCACTTATTGACGAAAACGAATAACACCTACCTGATTATTATTCGCAATAAAACATTATTGAAATACTATTTAAACATTTTCAAATTAAATTCTTCTTTAGGAAGCCTAAGGCCAATGCTAAGCAAAAAATTCATGCAGAAAATTCCCCCAGAACATACAAATAATAAAAAGTCCTTTAACACCTTTCAAAGAATTTTGCAATAAAATTTATTCCATTGTTAAGTGCAAACAAGCTTCACATTTTAAATGAATGTATGTCTAGGTGAGAAGGTGATGTTTTTCAAGTGTAACAAATAAAGTGACAAGTCAAAAGAGTCTATGAAGTGTGAAGGCATGTGACATGACTTTCAGATAATTAAGTTTTAGAAAATAAAGTAAATTGAATCTTAATCTATGCGCATGCACATGTGACAGCTGTAGCATCTTAAATTTTCTATTTTATATAAATTTAATTAATTTATCTGAGTGTTTCATGATGGTGTAGCTGTAGATGAAGTAGTCATTCCAAAAATGTGTATTCTTAAATTTAAATAGAAAAAAAGAATCCATACAAACATTTTCAAGACTAATGAAAATAAAATGCACGACATGATTGCA
The DNA here is from genome assembly GCA_910595825.1 of Philhelius pedissequus. NCBI lineage: Eukaryota > Metazoa > Arthropoda > Insecta > Diptera > Syrphidae > Philhelius > Philhelius pedissequus. The sequence goes on along the minus strand of OU343160.1, from coordinate 65,931,741 downwards.
ATTATTTGCTCTTATGTGCGATCACATCATAAGCCCAAGATTCCTAGCACAAATGGGTTAATATATTTTTAAGGACCTTTTCTCTTAATTTTTGTTTAGAAAATTTCTAAATATTTTTTTTTTCTTAAAAAAAGTGTTCAACAATATAAATTTAACGAATTATTTTTTTAATCCAAAAACGTATTTTTCGAAAATTGTGGTGTGCAGTATTAATTAGAATTCGAAGGACCTCCTATGTAAAAAAAATTTGAACTGAAATGTGGACTACTCCTGTAATAGTGCACTAGTTTTTTTTTCAAAAGCGTTAGAAAATTAAAATTTCCCATTTTTAGTAGAAAAAAATTGTAAAATAAGTATCGAGCCAATCACCTAAGACGCTCAAGTACCAAGTTTGAAGAAAATCGTTTTAGCCTTTCAGGCTGTAGATTGACCTACATGAAGGCAGACAGACAGACGGAACGATTTGCGGGACTTTTTTCATGTTCTCTATCATCGTCGTATAAAGTTTCAATAAAATCTCTAATTCGATTTTTTTCCAAAGGCAAAACTTGCCCTAAAGTACCTACATACATAGATCGCAAGAAAATAATCTAAATGGCAAAATAAATCCCAATGATGATGGGTAGATTTTGACAGTTTTAAATCTGTCGGTTGGCTAATTTCTCAAACACGAAACCATATGCTGCTGTTGTGCTCTGGAGGTCATGGAAACGGACCTTCATTCCAGTAAAATAAAATTTATCAATATCCTGCTACGAGGGCGCTAACGCATTATGAATATTGACTGGATGAAATGGCTAAATGGTCGGACACTATTGCGCTATATATTACATTTTGATTTTAGAAGCTGTGAGGAATTTCTGTTCAAATTTTGTTAATCATATTCTAGTGTTATTTGTAATATTTAAAAACGTTAATGTTGAATATTTGCTTTCGATTAAAAGATTTACAGATATACATACATGTAAGGGACGCTGAGTGGCTTTTTTACAAACACATTTATTGAGTAAAATAATTCCAAGACCAAGTTTATTTATTAAATAAATTTAATTTTTCCAAAGTTCGGACATTTTCATAAAACTGAATTTGGTTGGAACTATGCCTTAAAATTGAAATTTATTGACACTTCCGATTAATTTTTAGATTGACCTATCCATTGGCTCTTGAATATTTATTAATAATTACTTTTAATAATTACTTTTAAATTTACCTTTTGAAATTCGCTCCTACCAATATCCAACTTCTGAATTTTCCTAATAATTTCCACCTCTTTCCGCAAATATTTGTCACCAGAACATTTTGCCAAATTACTCATTCTATTTTATTTTTCTATCCTTTAGTGCTTTCGGCCAACCAGTGGCAGCACTTTACTTGAAACGCATTTGAAAACCCGTGGTCCTACTTAGTCACAATTTATCTGTATTGAATTCGTCAAACACTGGTTATACTTCCAGGAGCGGTGAATTCAATGGACGCATTCTGCCAAAAATTGCCATTATCGATTTGAAAAATAACTACTTCTAAAAACCAAAAAGAAATCAACTTGTCAGAACCCGGGAATTTTTCACTCACCAGAGAATAGCAAGAAAATTAATAATAATTTAGGAAGTCCGGCGGAAAGTTAAATAATATTATATATGACACTACTTCATAGATAAATCTACAAAGTGGTTTAATAAAGCATTGGACAAATGAGAATTTTGGCTTGAGGTTGGTATTGAACCCCCCATGCCCCATTTAAATACTAATTACATGCAATACTGCTTAAGGCAAGGCCTTTGCCGGAAAATAATACAAATACTTCAGAAACATTAGATTGGCAATATTTGCCTATGTGTCGTGAACCTATCCAGCTCGTTAGGTTCCTAGGCAAATTTCGGCAAAATTGAGGGCTAGGGGGTAAGTTCCAGTTTTTTTTTACAAATTTGTAATGTGCAGAATAGGCGCTCGGCATTCGGGCAGCCCTTTTTAAAGTCCCGTTTCTTAAAATTCTGATTTTTATAATCCCATTTCTTATTATCCCGCTTTTGGAATCAACTCAAGGTACAAAAACGACGGCGGCGGGGGGGGGGGGTGCTTCTTGGTCCAATATAGGATTTGGGGTGGGGTCAAGTTTTGATACATGCAAAGTTTTTTGTGAAATATTTATCGAAATACAACAGGATTAAACAAGATCTTACAAAACGGGATTTTAATAGATCGTGATTTTGAAAAAGCGTTATTTTAGTAGACGGTATTTAAAATTTTTTTCGGGATTTTCCAAAAGCGGGATTTTAAAAAGGAGGACTCCGATACACTCCCCGGGTATTCTCATATTGAGTAACGTTTTGCCGTTTTGGTCTTAAGTATTAACCACGCTTCTCATTGGATCGAGTTCGAACACACTGCCGCGCCATTTGTTAACTGTGCGCTAGGACAACATAAATCATGTGTTCTCTTATCGATAAGATATCATTATTATTTGCGGGTTGGGTTCGATAGCCACTTTTTATAATCCCTTTTCTTAAAATCTCGTTGTTAAGATCCGGCTTTTTGAAATCCCGCCTCTTTTAATTCCCGTTTCTTATTATTCCAATATAGAATTTGAGGTGGAGTCTAGTTTGGGTGTATGAAAAGCCTTTTGCGTAATATTCATCAAAATACAAAAGGAATCAAACAGGATTATAATAGATCGGGATTTTGAATAAGCGTTATCTTAAAACTCGGGATTTTAAAAAAGCGGTATTTTAGAAAGCGGTTTTTTTTTCTTTCGGGATTTTTGACAAACGGGATTTTAAAAAGCCGATAAGATCACGATGAAAACAAACGAAAACTAGCTTATCACAAACTTTTACATAGAAAGTTAACTACAGTTCCTTTGGTCTCTATAATTTGGAGTTGGAAGATTGATTGCCATTGACAATCGCTTATGATGTAAATTGCAATAAAAATCAATTTAATGAGCCACGAAGATCACGTAATTATCTAGTCGTAAGCAGAAATAAGCTGTTCGAGTGTTTTTTTTAGTGGAATAGTTTTCATTCTGAAGAATTTATTTGACAATTGGGAATCGCGTTGACAGTTAACCGATTTGGCTTTGATTGATGTTTGTCATGTCATCATGTTTTAATGTTTTTGCTTTTTTGCCCTTCAATTTTCAGCGTTCGTTTAGCTTATATTAACTTATAAATGTACGTGAGTATGAAATTAGACATATGTATATTGGAATTGAATTGGGAAATTCTTAATAAAAATTATCTTATTTTACATAGCCAAGAATTACCCCTTTTGAAAATATCGATTTCGGCAGCTATCACAAGGTTTCCCCGAGAATGTTAGCTGAATTCCCTGGAAAGTCTATTGCCGGCACTAATACATTCCGAGTCAGATTTTCAAACATCGTTCATGTATTCAAAGAAGGGACATTTCTGTTACACCATCCTACCTTAAAAATGGTATAGAGTATGGAAATAAAGTCCATGCTTATAAGCTTACACTTAAAATGTATTGATACACCTCTTCAATAAAAAATTCTTACAGGCATATAAATTACTTAAAAGCTTCTACAAATTTCATAAGTGTACCATTGAGTGGTTTAAATGTAATTTTAGTCAATTAACAATATTCCCTTCATTGTTGTTTTCTTGCTAGGGGGAACACTTTCAACTAAATAAGATCATATAAACATATTAACTCGCTCCAGAAGATGTAACAAGCTTAACTAATTAATTTCATTATTCCTCGTTTATCCTTTTAGTCTCAGGGTCTCACAGCCTCAGCATCAGCCAGATGATGAAGTTTTATAATACTGCTGGGTAATGAAAAAATAAAAAAAAATATAAATGGAAAGTAGTATAGTGATTGCAATTTGCTGTCCCTCATAAATGAGAATAAAATGTTTTTTGAAAAAAATATACATAATAAAGAAGATAAAGGAAGAGCTTACAAACAAATGGACCTGAGGGGAAGAAAAGATTTAAGGGTCTCTCTTTTACTTAGATATTTTAATTATTTACGAATTTATTAGATTTGTATTGGTTTATGTAGATGCGTGGAAAAACCTCTAAATGAGAATTGAAGATTAATTTAGAAAAATAAGAGAATATATTCCGGTTATATTAGAAGTGATTTCGACTGTCAATGAAGTTGGCAGAATTGCAATTGCCTTTTATGCCAAATCCATTAAAATCTCAATATTTCCTTAAGCCTAGTACGCTGCTGATGCGAAACGAAATTTTTCGGTGGTCTCCACTAGGAGAGCGAAATGCTAACGAAAACCACAGCGGAAAAATATTTGCGGAGAGTTCTGTAAGCTGTCAAAAACAATTGACAAGTTGTAAAAAAAAGTAATTTTGTCACCAAATTATTTTTAGATGGAAAATTTTTTGTCGCCAAATTACTTTTAGATGTAATTTTCTTGAAATAATTCTTGGATTTAAAAATTGTTCTTGTTACACATAGAGGATTTAAAATAAAACTCAGAACCGTTTAAATGATGGAAATTAAGCAAATACTTTGGGACTTATTAACTGGATTGGACAACCCGTTGCAAAGATATAGTTCAAAATCAATTCACTGTTCACCTTGAAATACATAATCTGAAAATACTTTGAACTATATCTTTGCAACGGGTTGTCCAATAAAGGTGAGCGATATCTTTTTAGAATCAGCACTTCATACTTTCAAAGGAAGCATCAACATTTTTTGCAAAGAAGTTGTATTAAAAAAAATAGCTCCAGGAATACGCATACATCATTCTAAATATGCGTATTTCAAGAGTGATTTTTTGCAATAATCCTTCTACCTATAAACTTTTGATGCTGATTTTGAGAGTATCAAGAGTAGATTACAAAAAGGTATCAACCAAGTTTTTAGGATAACCCGTTTCAAAGATACACTTCAAAGTATTTTCAGATTATATATTCCAAGAGAACAGTGAATAGCTTTTAGAATATATTTTTGGAACGGGTTGCATTTTCACTTGTTTATCAGTGAGTTTTCTTAGTGGGTTTGTACTTGACCGCTCTGCTACGCTGCGAATGCCCTTTGATCGATTCCCATTTTAGCTATAGGTCTTGCTTCCTCAATTAATACTAAAATCGAATGAATAGTAAAAATGCATGGCCTTATATGTCAAATCCCATTGACAAGTGACCAGCTTGCAAGCAGCTTGATTTGCTATCAAATTCACGAGCAGGGCATCTGCCATACGATGGTTTAATTACATTTAAAAAAAAAAAACTTCGTCCAGAAAAGAAAAAGAAGGTAGCGATGGCAATGCGAGGTAAGTGATTTGTCATCATCTTCTTTCTATCAACACAACAAAGGACTAGCGAGGTCATCACCTGAAATTGTAGACTAAATAACAATGTCCATCCCGTGCCGATTCTCACGAAGTAAACATTAAACAGATTATCTTAACTTGAGAAATAAGTTCTGGGGTATGGTATAAAATCGCCAATCAATGAGATCGGAAACAGGCTTTCTAAATAGAGGTGGGTATCGTTTAAGATGGCCTTTTTGCAACCAAACATTATTGTGGTAACGATGATTTCCTTAATTGTCGTTGGTGCAGCGGGAGGCCGCTTACCTTTGGCTTCCTTATCCCGACCAGGTCGGAAATTCATATTCGTACTGCCAGTAGCGAGCGGTCGATTTGATTTTTTCTTTGTGGCAATTGAGTTAATTTATGTGTTGAAAGTATGTAGTTAGAAATGGTGAGTGTTTTTTTATATTTATATGGTGTAAAAGTCGGAGTAACAAATGCATTTTAAAAACCATGACATGGACAGTTAATTGCAGAACAAACTACTGAATCTTGATTATAATATTTTTATTTAGTAGTCACTTAAAATAAATTAATGTTAAAAGGACATTGGTTATTTTTAATCTAAGCACTAGCACTAGGTATGAGAAAAGTCGATAGTTGGTTATAATCAGCACTCCAAATAAAGTTCAGCTACATCTTGTTCGCCGATAAGATATGTGAAGGGTGTGCTTCTTTCCAACTTCCCATTTTCATTTTGCAGATTTAGTTTAGTCGATTTTGAAATTGGTTTTGATACAAAATTAGAATTGAATGTATTTTGAATAATTTAATGCAGGAAATGCACAGAAAAACCAGACACTAGAGAAAACACAAAGCCAAAGAAAAATCAAGTAAGCATTACAAGAGCTTGACTTTTTTTTTATAAAAAAAATGAAATGTCAAAATTTCGCAAGCAATTAATGTGCAGGTCAATTAAATTGAGAACGAAAAGAGTGGAGAATTGTACTAAGAAATCTACTACAGCTATCCACTAAAATAACACATTTCGTCGTTCAGCAGCGTACTGGAAAACGAAAAGTAGAACGAAATTTTTCGTTCATGATTTCGTCGTGTCATTTTTGTATGGGATTTTTCGTTTCGCATCAGCAGCGTACTAGGCTTTACTTCTTGAGTCTTACATCAAACATGAAAATTTGGACATTTCACTTGGCGTTGTGCCACCTCACCTGAGCTAGATTTACTTAATTCTAAGAACATTTTAAATATTCCGCCACATTTTTACAAAATTGATTTTGAAAAATATACCAAAATATTAAGTTTTAGGAGGACTTATGCTTATAGACCAAGATCGCATGGCCGGCAGACACACATTATTTCATCATAACTGAATTTTTTGCTGTGAATAGTTACCAAAGTAGATAAGAACGAATGGACATTCCGAATTTTCAAAGCTGGGGCTTTTCGGAGATATGCAGTGTTAAAAGAGCATACCCAACTACGTTATTTTATCAAAGCTGTGCGTATTTGACAAGTGTAAAAGAAAGTTTGAGACACTATCCGATTAAACATATAAAAAATCGGCTTTTTATAAAATAAGGTAGTTGGGTATGCATTTTTAACACTGCATATCTCCAAAAAGCCCCAACTTTGAAAATTCGGAATGTCCATTCGTTCTTATCTATTTTGGTATCTATTCACAACAAAAAATTTAGTTATGATAAAATGACGTATGCCTGCCGGCCCTGGGATCTTACTCTATTATTTTTTTTAGTGGACCTGAGTTGAAAACAACCTTTAACCTGAATGTAACGTTCGTGTGTTTAAATATTGGTAAAAGTTATAGAACGAAATAGATAGTGATGATATTAGACGTGAATAAGAGTGATAGACCGATATGGAGTCTGTTTTTTGAGAGGCGTGACGGATAGGGTTGGTGCTCTATAGCGCCTTAGGTGATTGCGAAGCTACGTCCGAGACGTCAACCATCTACTTCCACTTCACCATCACATTCCCCTTTGCAACGGATATACACCCCTTTTTCTTCTACGCCCAACATTAAGCACAAATTCCTTCACGTTCAAATGAAATTTGTGGGAAAGTTCAATTTCAAATCAAGTAAAGATAGAATATTTAATAATTCTAAAATATTGTAAAGATAGATATAATACAAATTTCAGCTATGGACCGCTGCCTTTCGTGTAGTAATTAAAATTAAATAAATTCTTATAAATAATAGGTAAGTTATTAATTAAATAAATAAATAATGAAAAAATAAGAAAATGTAATGTTTTTTTTTTTTTTTTAATTGAACGCGAACTACACACCATGAGTGCCTCAATTCTTTTTTTCAAATATTTTTTTTGTCCAAAAAATTAACTGTGTTTGCCATACAATTTTTTGGAGCAAAAAATGTAAACCTTGTTATCTCGAAAACGGATCTAACGATTTTAAAAATCAAAATTCTATGTACTAGTTTACAAATCTACATTTGACTTTAAAACAAAATGCATGACTGGATCGTAGTACGAACTTGCATTTGTAGCTAACAGCTTTAAAACTCATAACAACTTTAACTCATATCCTGCGTTAAAATGAAGCATAATAAGGTACCAATGTGGAAACAAAATTGTTTAGATTCCTTAGCTGATGCAGAAGTTGACGAAAAAAAGATTTCACTTGACTTCTTGGACAAATATCAATATGTTTGTAATATATGAAACCAAAATTTAAAAACGGTTACAGCTTTGTATGTATAGAATTTTGAAAAGATTTTAAGAAAACAAATTTAAGCCCGCAATTTAAAATAAATATTAATATGCCTACAAAAGTTTAATTTCAAAAAAATAAAAATCAGTTAAAAAAATTACTTATTTTTAAGAATCGAAAAAACATTTTTTTTTTTGAAAATTTTAATATGCAACATTATTTATACTTTTAAGAAAATATATAAAAAAATAATTTTAATAGGATCATCTTATAGTCGTAAAGTCGAAAATATCTATTCAATATGGTTTTGAGGAAAGTAGGTACACAACATAAACAAATTTTTTAGTTTAAAGTGAACTGCACTTAAATTACCTATACACAAATTTTGTTTTAAAAAATCGTGGATCCGTTACAATACTCTTTAATTTTTTTAGAGCTTCTCCATAAAACAAATCAAATGAACTGTTTTTTAGAAACTCGAAAACCAAAAAAAGACCAAAAATATTATTTCCCTTCTTTAATAACCTCATTTGTTTTAAATTAAAATCATTGGATTCGCGTTTTTAAGCAAAATAATATATACTTTTTCACTGAAAAAAGGCAATGAGTTTTAGAAAAAAAAAATAATAATTTTACAGTTTTGAAAAATTACGCTTTAAACTTTGTTTTTTATCTTTTTCTTTCCAAAATTTGAGTTTAGAACCCGAGTTTTTAAAAACTATAGATAGATTTCACTTGATCTAAAAATTAACGCTGTACGTAACGAATTGGTTTATTCACCCATAAGAAGTTATCACTTAAAAAAAATAGTTCTTTATTTCTAGTAATTTTTATTTTTTCCAGTAGAAAAAACTATCTCAAGATATGTTTAAAAAATCTTCACTTTTGCACATTTAGCAAAAAGTAGTTTATGTAGTTATACAAAATGTTTAATCAATTTATGTATACAATAAAGACTAGCTAAATAATACGTATACGCAACAGTATCCCTCATAAACTGAAAACAAAAGTAAGTATACGCAACAGTGTTCTCCATGGTCGATATGGCAATAAGATATGGTTAACAACTCTTAGAGCTCATATAAAATTATAAAAACCACAAGTGTGAGAATGTACATATGTATGTATGTATGAACATATAAAAAAAGTTCTTGCTTTAATACTTCCAAGCACATATTTTCAATTTAAGGCAAGAGGCGTATCAAACAAACTGTGAAAAATATTCGCTTAGGAAAAACTGAAAGGATTTTTTCCTCCTGTTCCTCAGGGCACAGTTTGCTCCAAGAACCACACCCAAGTCGTATAAAAGAGTTAAGCTTACTGGTTACATTACTTTAACTTCTCACAACGAACTATTCGAAAAATGTCTTTGTTGAAAAGAACAAAGTATCTAACATTAGTTGCAATTTTTCAGTACTTTACTTCGTCTTTTACTAACTATTTGTCTTCGTTTTTTTTTGTTTTTTGTTTTTGTGACGTTAACTTTGACCAAAGCAACAACGTCAATAAATAGAATTTAAAACTTTTTGCCGGAAAACACACTTGGATTTATTTTTACACATGCCAATTGGGTGGTGAACATTTTAGAGTTGGGATTTGTATGTGTTTTGCCATTGAACTAATAAAATCGCTTTGCTAACCAGCTTACCGCATTATACGAAGATAAAGGCTTCACAGACAAAGTAATGGTATTCTATTTTAATTCAGCTCTTTGCACTTACTAGGAGGTTATATTTGCTTTTTGGTAAAGTTAATAATGATCATTGGATGGTCGTGTGGATGGGTTAAAAAATCCAATTTGTTTTAACCCAAAATAGCACGAATATGGAATATTGGACATTTGGTCAGTGCACATTTAGTGAGAAATGAGGGGATGTTTTATCAGGTTTGACTTCACAATTGTTGGTTTTGCATTTGCTTTTTTGGTCATAACCTTGCATCTGGACTATGGCTCTTGTTTCTTAAGTGATATTTATTTTACGGCGAATTAAAAAGTATCTAAATTGAAATCAAAAATTAAAAATAATAAAAATCCAATTCAAGTATCACACTCGCGCCATGAAACGATATTTATTTAGCTTTGGAATGTCATGCCAGAGCTCTGAGAATCGAATTCCAGAGTGATGGCATACAAAAGAAAATATGTGACACATCGACCAAGATAGTAGCTATAAGCCCGAAAGAGTACTTCTCATCTTATCCATTCAATTCAGCACACTGGCCAGGAATGGTTGAAAGTTGATTCTCCTGCAGCTGTAGCACCCACCGAACTTATTATTTATTTTTTATAAATTTAGCTTAATAAAAACAAATGACTTCTTTCCATTTTCTATATGTTTTATTTCAATACGCAATTTACATTTGGACTATTCTCCAGTGCGGGTAATTTACGTAGGAAGTTCAATTCCAACAGGACGAAGCAATAAAAATTTATAACCAAAATATGGTCTAGTGTTTAAATTACATCACCTTATTCAATTTGAAAAACCGACCCGCCACCATCTTCTCAGACAATAAAATCTCATTTACAAAAAAAAACACAAATAGTCAAATACAAACCGAATTTTTCAATTTTCCCTCAAGACCAATTTGCACGAAAAGTGAAACCAAAAGAAAAACAAAAAAAAAACCGTTCAAACTTCAACATCGTGCCATCATAACTTTTACCAAACTCTAAAATTTATGATCGTAATAAATCGAAACAATAACAACAAAAAAATATATATCGAATTCAAGGCAGATGGCGTTGCGGTCGGCACCATTATGACGATACTTCCCTTTAAAGCTGTAAGGTGTAACACCATGAAATTTATGGACGGTCCTTTTTTAGTCTAAGCAACACACATTTGTATGCAAGGCCACGGCGCTAATATGTAAACAAGAAAATCCGGCAATCCGAAAATCGTTGGAAAATAATTGAAATTCACACAGCAGTGAAATTACTTTCAATAGAATTGATTAAGTTCATTGTCGCGGAGGGAGTGTTCGAGTTAAATGCTGATGAGGAGCAGTTTCTGGTTGTATAGTGGGTGTGTGACCAACCGAAAAAAAAAACAAATAGATGCCATACACCAGAAAGGATTCAAAATTAATGATAATAATAATAGGCCAAAATATTAGGGTGACCATTAAGATATAGAAATGAGGGGAAGTCTGAAAGCTGAACCGATTTCGTTTGAATTTTGCAAATAGGTATTCTTTACAATGTAAAATGTTTATTTTTAACAAAACTTATACAAAAAGTTGGTACACTATTTTGCTAAGACTTTTAAGAGATATATGACTTATGCGAAATATTTAAATAAAATTGAAATGTCAGAAAAGTAAACATGGTTGTTTTCGCTTCGGAAAAAGACTTAAAGCCTTTTTGCTGATATTTGTAAGAAATATAATCGACACATAAAATATATCTGTGAAGCCATTAACTGTCAAACTCGATTAAGGGATGTCTCTAATTTAAATGGATTAAAAATCTTTACAAAATTGGAAATTTTACCTCAGACGAAATTTTTCCGATTTTATTTTTTCCTGCGGAAAAAGTTGATTTTAATCGTTTTGAGTGACATTTGCAACAAAATATTATAAAGGGTTATCCATTTTACGGTTTCAAAAGTATAGCGCTGGAATTCGACATGTGTCAAAATAAGTTGTTAAACCAATTTTTTTTTTCAGTCGAAAGTCTGACATTTACGAAAATGGATCGCTTAACTATCGCACAACGCATAAAAATTGTTAAAACCTACTACAAAATTGGTGATTCTGCCACAGCCAGATATCGTGCTTTAAGAGGAGATTATGGTTTACATAATCGTCCAACTTCGCAAGCAATTGGCAAAATTGTGAAGAAATTTGAAGAGACTGGATTGGTTATAGATATTGCAAGGCCTGTGCATCATCGTTTCGCTCGTACCACTGAAAATATCGCTGCTGTAAGTGAAAGTGTTGCCGAAGACCCGAATGTGACGATTCCTTGTCGTCCTCAGGAATTAGGACTGTCTTACGGCACATTATGACGTATTTTGCATTTGGATCTACACCTACACATCCATATAAAGTCCAGGTCACACAACAACTGAAGCCAGCTGACCATTCACAACGTCGTAGATACGTCGAATGGGGGCTTGAACAACAGGCGGTGGACGGCTATTTTTCGAACAAAATTTTCTTCAGCGACAAAGCACATTTCTCACTCAGTGAGTATGTTAATAAACAAAATTGTCATATTTGGGGTTCTGAGAATCCTCAAGTAATTGAAGAGAGGCCATTACATCCACAAAATTCAATGTTTGGGGCGCTCTTTGGTCCGGAGGTGTGATTGGACCTTACTTCTTCGAAAACGACGATGGAACGACTGTCACCGTCAATTGGGAGCGTTATGGTAATATGATAACCGACTCTTTTTTTGCCTGCTATTGAAGAGTACGACTTGGAGAATATGTGGTTTCAACAAGACGGTGCCACATGCCACACAACTCGAGCGAATATGGATTTATTGCAAGAGACATTTCTTGGCCGCGTAATTTCTCGTGGGGGCCATATCAACTGGCCACCAAAATCATGCAATTTGACACCGCTGGACTTTTTTTTGTGGGGCTACGCGAAAGACCGTGTTTATGAAGATAAACCTTTAACTCTTGAACACTTGACAACCAACATTCGTCAAGTTATGGCTGAGATACCGCCCATATGTGTCAAAAATTGGTCGAAAATTACCTCAAAAGAATCGATGCTTGCAACAACTCGCGTGGTGGTCTTTTAAATTATGTAGTGTTTCACACATAATGTCAACGGTCAAACTTTATAATAAAAAACAAATATCATGAAAAAAAATATTAATGTATAATATATATGTGATACATTTACGTTTACTTTTGCAACCACAAAATGGATAACCCTTTACAAAATATTTTCTTACCAACAAACTGCTGAGATAACGTACTCTATCAGTATGCCACACTTACATCATTTTATTACAAAAAAAACGCGAAGAAAACCAAGAATAGAGCAAGGCCAAGACCGAGGAGAGCCGAAATTTTTCGATTTAAAATAATAAAAATATGTCGATCAGGTCTTCATTTCAAAAACATTCAACCATTTCTTTAAAATCGATATAAAAAAAAAAAATTACTTAAAACAAATCGAAAGAATAATTTGTTTTTTGAAAATTTGAATATTCAATATTATTTTTTATAACTTTAAGGAGCATCTACATACAAACAATTATTTAAATCAGATCATCCAATAAATCATCCAGTAAATAAGAAAACAAAATAAAATATTTCATATTTTTAAAGTGGAATGCACTTACATCGCAACATATATATTTTTTATCAAAATTCCTGGAGCCGTTTTCGAAATTGTTTTCCGGTTTTTAACTTTGTATAGCAGGTTACGTTGGTTTTTCTTTTAGGAAAATGTTTTTCTAATGTTCAAACAAAATGCCAATAAAAATGCTAAGTACACAAATTTAAAGAAATTAATTGATTCGTTTTCGAAATATTGAGTTTTTCAAAAAAAAAAAAAATATTTGTATTCATTTTATAAAAATATTTGGTTTACAATACTTTTTAACCTTTTAATAACTTCTGCATAAGAAATTCAATAAAACCAAATGAACCAGAGAAAATCGGAAACCAAAAAAATGATTCTACAAGGGTTACCAAAAATATCCATATATTCAAAAAAAATATTTACCGAAAATTACCTTTTCCCTTCAATAATGAACTTTTTTTTATAAGAAGCTTTGGAGCCATTTTTGAGAAAAATAAGATGTTTCCTTTTGGCAAAGAAAATAAAATACACGATTGGCTCGCACGTACTTGCTTCTATGTTCGATTAAATTGTATGCAAAGTATTTAATTTTGTATATACAATAAAAATTCTTAATTTTTTTTTCTAAAAAAAAAAATTGGTATGAACATTTTAGACATTTAATAATATAAATTCAAGAACAAGATTTCAGAAAAAATAGTCCACCCGTTTTCGAAATAATGATTATAAAAACAAGAATATTTATTTTATGAAAAATTCAAAAAAAAAAAAAAACTATATATCCAAAATTTTGAAATGCAGAATTATTTAGAATTTTTATCAGATTCCTGCATACATTTTTTTTTATCGAAATGCGTTCAGCCGTTATGAGAAAGTCGAAAATCAATAAAATGGTTGTATGGCAACAAAATAATTACGAAATATTTACAAAAAAATTTTGGCACAAATGTGTACCAGATGGACAATCACGTAAAACGTTTAAATACCAAGATAGAAGCAAATCGCTTAAGCCGTTTATGCTGTAGAGAGTTGTACAGACAAACAGATAGACAGACATACAAAAACAGGCGGAATTGCGCGACCTACTTCTTTGGTGTTCTCTATCATCGTAATGTCGACTTTGATTAAAATCTCGAGTTCGATTTTTTTTACAAGCGAAACTTACCCTAAAGTACCTGTATCGCAAGTAAAAAATGTGTGGCAGGTAAGGGTGCCTGGTCTTAAATAAATAAAAAAACGTGGGGGCATGTTTCTCAAAACACAATACATATTGTACAGGGCGGCCCACGAATCGTGCTACAAAAATAAAACGTAATAACTTTTTTTCAGTGTGAGTAATTGGCTTATTTTTTTTAATTTATAGGCTACTATTTAGATTTATTAAAATGAATGGTTTGGATACTGAAAAAAGGATTTGGATAGTGCAGCAATACCATTCTTGGCAGTCCGTCATTTCCGTCCAAATCGAAATTAGGCTGGAGTTTGGCAGTACTCCCCAGAGTAGATGGACCATTATGAGGCTGGTGAACATGTTTGCCGAATCTGGAAGCATCGAACGAAGACCGTATCATCGAGATCCCAATGTTCGGGTTGAGGATACAATCGTGGTTGTTGCATCGTCAATACAGGCCAAGTGTTTCGATTCGAAACTTATCGGGCCAAATTGGAGTTAGCAGACGGTCAAAGTACAAAGTCCAAATAACAAGCAAGTTAAGCCCTCAGGGTTTGCATGATTGCCTGGAATTTTGCCGAAAAATGATTGCAATGGCTGAAGAAGATAACACATTGATAAATTGTTTGTTCATATCTGATGAGACCCATTTTGACTTAAATGGCAATGTTAACAAGTAAAATTGCCGTATATGGAGTGAATCTAATCCAGAAATACTCCATGAGACCGAACTGCACCCAGAACGAGTCACTGTGTGGTGCGCAGTTTCATCAAGGTGTATTGTCGGGCCATACTTCTTTGAAAAAAAAAACGGCGTAACACAAACTGTCAATGGGGACCGTTATTTAAAGATGTTGAAGGAGTTTTTTATCCCTTTCAGCAGAATTTGGTTTCAACAAAATGGAGCAAGTGCACACGTAGCCACACAAGTTATGGCGGAGCTCCAACGAAAATTCCCAAACAAATTGATATTAAGAAACTGCACTTTCCGCTGGCCCCCAAGGTCACCTGACCTGACTGTACCAGACTTTTTTTTATGGGGTTATGTCAAGCAGGAAGTTTACAATACGAAACCCAGGAATTTGACTGAATTGAAGCAGTCCATTAAGACAATAATTAAGGCGATCCCAATTTCAACACTTCAGGCCGCAATGAACAATTTTCTGATCAGGTGACGCATATGCGTGGATGAGCGTGGAGGTCAATTGCGGCTTATCATCTTTAAAATCCATTAGTTATTTAAAATAAAATTTAATTTTTAATCCAATAAAAAAAATTAATGAAATACATCGATTAAAATAAAAGTTATTTAAATTTCTTATTATAGCACGGTTTGGGGGCCACCCTGTATGTACCAAGTATCAAGGAAATGCATACATATTTCGATAACAACTCAATCGACTTCTTCGAAACTTTGTATTGAGTAGTGTTTTTTAATTCTCTTAAATATTCGAAAAAAACTGTTTTCCTAAAACCAGCAACAACGGCACCTACAATTTAAATATTAAAAAAACCTTTAAGTTCACTTGTAAAAAAATATTTTGTCTTGCGTTTTTACTGACGGTATATTTTTATATTTTAGAATTCCTCATTATTGGATGAACCGATTAAAATTACTTTTGTTTATACAAATGCTCCTTAAAAGTATAGAAATAATATCTGCATTTTCAAATTTTCAAGAAAATATTTTTTCGATTTAAAAAAAATAATTTTTTTTGCTGAATCGATTATTTTTTCTTTTATTATTCTTTACTATTTTTTTCAAAAAATGCGTAAAATAGGATGATAAATAAAGAATTACAGCATTGACAGTAGTGCCGTCTACCGGATTAAAGTTTCTGTTTTCAAACAATTTAAAGGGAAATTAAAAATTAATACAAATGGTTTAAGATAAATCGATTTTTTTTAAAAACAAGTTACTGAATATTATTTTAAATTAAAATTTTATAAGTATATTAACAATTTCTTTAAATTGACGATATGCAATTTTTTTTCTTAAAAATATTTTTAAAATTTTAGACATTTAAAAAAACCGCTCCAGCTATTTTGGTTTTTTTTTTTTTTTGTAAGACTTCATAATTTAAATAATTATAAGCCATAATCTGGCTTGAAATTCATTATACTAAAGACCAAGGTAAGTTAACCTACATCGGCTTCAAACCAACTTAATGATAAATAGTCGAGACTAGACAATAAAGTAGTTAGCTACAAGAACAAGTTCATATGATCCAGTCATGCATTTTATTTTTATACCAGTTGCAGATTATCGCGCGGAAACAACGGATCCTCAACAAAATCTGTCCTCCTAAACCATCATGATTTTCATTAAAGGTTCAGTATACGTTAGGTCCCCTTCATGCCTGTGTATTTAAATTTTGTTGTGACTTCTTGTAAATTTATATAAAAAGTCACTAGGACTTGGATCTTTATAAGCTTTTGCGCTACACAATTTTTGTGTGTATACAACTACATATATCAGTTATGTTCTGTCAGTTATTCTCTCTATAATATAACTTATTTCACAATTTGCGAATATGAAATAATACCAATCGGACGTATTTTTTTAATAAATCAAGTTCCAAAGGAAAGCATTCAATTTCCGGGCGAACATTTTTAATAAATACATTCCAGGCTCTTGCCGCAATTAATAACGTAGATATGCACAATTGAATCAGTTAAAATTCCATTATCGTTGATTTAAACGAAAACTTCATCTGTATCACATAGGATATCACTTCCTGCTAAGCGCCATGACTGCTTGCCTATATCTCCTTAAACTGGCATTGTTAAAGAATACATACAATCCCCATTTGTGACATCCGTTGTGTGGTTTGGTTACTTTATCAACATAAAAGCTAAAAGCATTGCTCTTTATTTTGTATTTGTCACACGCTTTAAGTCGTCCTCGGTTGTTGCTGTCATGTTCAATAGAAAAGCCTTGTAATACTTTTGGTTTATGTTTTCTTCGTGTGTGTTTCTCCCTAAACAAGAAACAATATTTGAACTTGAAATTGACCACAATTTTTCATTCCCATACAAAAAAAATATTTAAACGACCTATGGCCTGTACCCACATAAATTTAAAAGTTAGCCATCACATATGAAACATTAAAAAAAAAATGCTGTACGGTCTATATCCGGAAGTTTGATGATGGTACATATGTTTATGGGACCTTGGCATAAAATTGACCATCACATCAGGGCATTAATCCTTCCACAACACAACCATAGATTTATATGAAATAGACCACAAATGATGTCGCAGCTATTATGACAGCAAGCCACCATTAGTACCGCACCGCACTTTCGGCATTACTTTCACGGAAACCCATTACAGCCAAATGGTGCTGTCATCTTTTACCACTTGTAAAACACAAAAAAAAATTTTTCGTTGGCAACAGATGCATTTAGTGCGCGATATATATGAATGCCCCGATGAACACTAAAATACCCCATTTACCATTATAGTGCTGCAGATAGTTCTTCCTTAATGAAAAGTGTATGATAATGGCCGATTGTATATGTATAAAAGTTACTAGTTATATGTAAACGGTGATTTTTTAAGAGCTTGGTTTTTGAAAATTCAAAAAAACACAGAAACTTGTAAAATGTGAATGAAATTTTTATTTGGATCGATAAATCAATTTCTGCCATTTACTTTTTAAAAATAATTTCACTTAAATGTTGCCCGCGGCTACGCTTCAGGTGGTCCATTCTGAAGGTCCAATTTTGACAAACTTTTTCACACATTTCGGCCGGAATCTCACCAATGACGCGTTCAATGTTGGCTTCCAAGGCAGCAATCGTGTTTGGCTTGTCCCCATAGACAATAGACTTAACATAGCCCCACAAAAATAGTCTAACGGGGTCAAATCACATGATCTTGGTGGCCAATTGACTGCGCCAAAACGTGAGATCAAGTGCTCACCAAATTCGCCTCTCAATTGATGCATGGTTTCGCGTGCAGTGTGGCATGTGGCACCGTCCTGTTGAAACCACATGTCGACCGAGTTCAATTCTTGCATTTTCGGCAAAAAAAAATCTGTTATCATCGAACGGTACCTTTCTCCATTGACCATAACCCTGCGGCCTTCATCGTCCTTGAAGAAGTACGGCCCAATGATGCCGCCTGCCCATAAACCGCACCAAACAGTGCATTTTTCGGGATGCATTGGTAGCTGCTGAATTGCCTCTGGCTGCTCTTCACTCCAAATACGGCAATTCTGCTTATTCACGTATCCATTTAGCCAAAAATGAGCCTCGTCGCTGAAGACGATTATGACGACCATAAAACGGACGTAGCTTGCGAAACACATTTTTCACAGAGCACGAATTTTGATAATAAATTTCAATAATTTGCAAACGTTGTTCAGGCGTAAGTCTATTCATGATGAAATGGCAAACAATACTGAATCGAAATGTCAAACGTTCGTGGAATTTGTCATGTGTGATCTGTCAAAAATATAAACGTCAAAAACCAAGTAGCAAAAAAATCACCCTTTACATAAGTCTGTCGTTAGCTGAAAATGAATTTGCCAGAAATGAATTTGTCCAAGCGCATCATTTAATGCTCTGATGACTTTCGTAGTTAAAGTAGTTGATGTTGATGTTGTGGTTCTGTATGGAGTTAAGGTCCTTGGTCATTTTCGATTGAACATAATTCGTTTGAAAGCATCTTAAAACCACAAACAGAGAAATTACTATTTTATTTGTAGTATTTATAGTGCAGAAGTTGAAGGTCACTTCTTTGGAAGGATGTAACTTTCATTCGCAATGTTGTCTCTTAACCAATAATTTGAAAGTGCACATGCCCTGAATGGTTACTATTTAAGTGCACATGCCCTGAATGGTTACTATTTAGTAAAATTTTCGTTAGAACAATTTAACAATTCGGTTTGGTTGTCATGGAGAATTATTTAACATTTTCACCATAATTCCATTTCCTTGTATATCAAACAACTGAAATTTTACTCTCTAGTGAGTATTTTATTAAATGAAATAAGTCGGTCATTTTGCTTAAAATCTTAAATATACTAATGTTAAGATTCATTTATGGGGATGTTTCCAGTTAGTGAGTGTTAAATGTGTTAAGATAAAATTAAAATTAAAATTAAAATTAAAATTAAATTTAAAATTAAAATTAAAATTAAAATTAAAATTAAAATTAAAATTAAAATTAAAATTAAAATTAAAATTAAAATTAAAATTAAAATTAAAATTAAAATTAAAATTAAAATTAAAATTAAAATTAAAATTAAAATTAAAATTAAAATTAAAATTAAAATTAAAATTAAAATTAAAATTAAAATTAAAATTAAAATTAAAATTAAAATTAAAATTAAAATTAAAATTAAAATTAAAATTAAAATTAAAATTAAAATTAAAATTAAAATTAAAATTAAAATTAAAATTAAAATTAAAATTAAAATTAAAATTAAAATTAAAATTAAAATTAAAATTAAAATTAAAATTAAAATTAAAATTAAAATTAAAATTAAAATTAAAATTAAAATTAAAATTAAAATTAAAATTAAAATTAAAATTAAAATTAAAATTAAAATTAAAATTAAAATTAAAATTAAAATTAAAATTAAAATTAAAATTAAAATTAAAATTAAAATTAAAATTAAAATTAAAATTAAAATTAAAATTAAAATTAAAATTAAAATTAAAATTAAAATTAAAATTAAAATTAAAATTAAAATTAAAATTAAAATTAAAATTAAAATTAAAATTAAAATTAAAATTAAAATTAAAATTAAAATTAAAATTAAAATTAAAATTAAAATTAAAATTAAAATTAAAATTAAAATTAAAATTAAAATTAAAATTAAAATTAAAATTAAAATTAAAATTAAAATTAAAATTAAAATTAAAATTAAAATTAAAATTAAAATTAAAATTAAAATTAAAATTAAAATTAAAATTAAAATTAAAATTAAAATTAAAATTAAAATTAAAATTAAAATTAAAATTAAAATTAAAATTAAAATTAAAATTAAAATTAAAATTAAAATTAAAATTAAAATTAAAATTAAAATTAAAATTAAAATTAAAATTAAAATTAAAATTAAAATTAAAATTAAAATTAAAATTAAAATTAAAATTAAAATTAAAATTAAAATTAAAATTAAAATTAAAATTAAAATTAAAATTAAAATTAAAATTAAAATTAAAATTAAAATTAAAATTAAAATTAAAATTAAAATTAAAATTAAAATTAAAATTAAAATTAAAATTAAAATTAAAATTAAAATTAAAATTAAAATTAAAATTAAAATTAAAATTAAAATTAAAATTAAAATTAAAATTAAAATTAAAATTAAAATTAAAATTAAAATTAAAATTAAAATTAAAATTAAAATTAAAATTAAAATTAAAATTAAAATTAAAATTAAAATTAAAATTAAAATTAAAATTAAAATTAAAATTAAAATTAAAATTAAAATTAAAATTAAAATTAAAATTAAAATTAAAATTAAAATTAAAATTAAAATTAAAATTAAAATTAAAATTAAAATTAAAATTAAAATTAAAATTAAAATTAAAATTAAAATTAAAATTAAAATTAAAATTAAAATTAAAATTAAAATTAAAATTAAAATTAAAATTAAAATTAAAATTAAAATTAAAATTAAAATTAAAATTAAAATTAAAATTAAAATTAAAATTAAAATTAAAATTAAAATTAAAATTAAAATTAAAATTAAAATTAAAATTAAAATTAAAATTAAAATTAAAATTAAAATTAAAATTAAAATTAAAATTAAAATTAAAATTAAAATTAAAATTAAAATTAAAATTAAAATTAAAATTAAAATTAAAATTAAAATTAAAATTAAAATTAAAATTAAAATTAAAATTAAAATTAAAATTAAAATTAAAATTAAAATTAAAATTAAAATTAAAATTAAAATTAAAATTAAAATTAAAATTAAAATTAAAATTAAAATTAAAATTAAAATTAAAATTAAAATTAAAATTAAAATTAAAATTAAAATTAAAATTAAAATTAAAATTAAAATTTAATTTTTTTAAATATTAAATTGGTATTATAATTATAATTATAAAATTACCAAATAATATTTGTAGTGATTTTTTTCCAAAAAAACTAAGTTCTCTCTATCCTCTGTTTTCTCTAATCCGAATCAATAATATTAATTTTAATTAAAACGCAGAACTTGCAAAAATGTTCTCCTAAAAATTACACCATATTTTATTTAAAAAAAAAATTGTTTTACCCAAAAATGTATAAGAAATAGTTTTAGAAGTATAAGTATGTTAAGTCATTATAGAGATAATGCTATCAAAACAAAATGAAAATCAAAACAGTATATTCAATCGCATTTTTTCCAAAATAGAAGTTTCTAAAAAGTTTAAAATATTCTCGATTAATTAATATCAATGAATTGTTTTAATTTTTGATAGATTTCGGACTAGAAAGTTAATAAGTGTAATAAGCCAACAATGAGTGTTTTAGCGACACAAAAGTTTCAGAAGTCTAAATCCTTTTTTATAAACGCTAACGTTGAAGGAAAAATGCTGGAATCTTCGGAAGAATTGCCAAGAAATTCTGCCTTCCTAATAAATAAAAGCATAATTCTCCTTGGAGCTATTTCCTAGTTTTCGAAAACCATTAACAAACATAGCAAAGTACTTAAAATAGTTCTAAATGAAAAAAAGGTTTTTTCTTTCTTTTGGTAGAAAGAGCAGTTTGGAGAAAAAGTTTAAAAATTTTTTTAATCGTTTATTTCAAGAAGTATATCTCCAATATCAATCTTTCTTCTTTTGTTCCAGAAATGGAAGTCAACTGCAATTGACGAATGTGGATATAAAATAAAAAACGAAAGGAAAACAAAAACAAAAAAAAAAATGCTAACACAATTTCTAATTTGAAAAGCTCTTGCCACTAATGAGCACACAAAAGATATCCGCCTCTAAAACTTCAATTGCTAAAACGAACGAACCGACCTGAAGTTTTAAACTACATATTTGTACACTCAGCTTAGATAGATAGATAGACGAGATAAGATAGATAGACAAGTTGGTGCAATAAAGGAAAACCAAATGACGGAAATGACTCCAGGGTCCTTATTATGCCTTCGAAAGTCTCTTCCTGTCCAAGGAGCAAAGAACTACATTTCCGCTTTTTGTTTAAGTACCCACACTACCTTACGTACTCTATTACTGAAAGCTGAAGTTGTCCTTGTTATCGCATCTGTATCAGTGCAACGGAGAATATTTCGGATTAAAAAGTTTTTGTCAAGTTAAAAACAAAAATCATTATCTTATATATGTACATACTCGTATGTATATCCTAGTTAAAATTTTTATAAAATTTGCCAAAGATATAAGGAATAAAAGGTAATCCTTGGTAGAAAGAAAAAAAAATAAGAGAAATGTTCATGGCAGATTTGAAAAATGCCTTCAGCCCAGAGATGGTCCCATTTCGAACGGTTTTTATATATTACTCGTGACCTGGCTGCCTCTGTTGTGTGGAGAAAAAAAACTGTCCTCTTGCCAGATAATAAATCCCGAGAATTCCTAGATTAAAGCATTTTTTGAGCAAACAGATTCAACCTTCTGCTCGCATGTGCATGATGGGATGTCATTTAAGTGGTGTTAAGGGCGCCTCTAGAGGTAACACATTTTCAAGTTGTTGGATTTGCTTTGTTAAGTTTTTGTTTGTACTTTTTTTTTGCTCCAGTCTGTGTATCTATTGTGTTCTAGTGGGGAGTCCTTTGAGGATCATATCATCTGAACGAGCGGTTTTTCGTTGTTAATTCGTGTTCCCTGTGAGCCAGCGCCAGCATGACTTAACACAAAATATTTAGAAAATTTTGTTCAAGAATGCAAAACTCAAAAACAAACATATAAATAAAAGTCACCCAGAATTGTTTTATGTGTGAGACACATCAACAGAATAGCTCATGTCGTCGTGCGTCGGTAGCTCCAGTGGAAAACTAACAATAAGATTTGTTTAGCTTAAGTCCTTAAGTGCTTCTGGCTGACACTCAAAAACCAACCACATAACTGTAGAAGAGTATTGTTATTCTTGTTTTCGAGTACACCTCTCTATGGTCTAACTGCTGGGGTGACCATATATTATTTTAGAGGAAAATACTGAACGCAAAAAAAACAAAAATATATTTTTATTAGAAAATGAAAACAAAGTGGACTTAAGGCTTTGTTTTTTGACAAAGCCAGAAAACTATAGTTTTTTTATATCGAAATGGATCGAACTCGACCTTTTCCATTGTATCAAGCACTGATTTTAATAGGTGTTCGACAGACATCTCTCAGAAATATCAAGGTACTCTTAAAATCCAGAATTTGTTAACTTGAGGGCATGAGTTAACTCAGATTTAATCCCGAAGCTATGATATTTTCTCACTGAAAAGCTGGCTACTTCTGGCTGATCACAATATAGTGCTACAATACATACAACTGGAGCTGAAGCAGTATCTGGAATATCTGATAAAACATTTAGCATTTTAATGGATGGATTGTGATTACGTTCTTACGTCTTAAGTAGGTACTATGCAAATGAGAGCGACCAACGACGAACGACCAACAAATTAACAAATATTCGTCCATTTTTACATTTTCTTCAAATGGCTTTAATTTTATTAGTCACGAATATAAGTTGCAAATCTGATTTAGAGGTCAGACGCGCACTAACAAATTATTTGTTGAATGGTGGATGTTAAGTGGAACACGAATAGAGTTTGACTGTTCGTAACAATCACATATGCAGTTCGCGACTACCAATATTGTTTTCTTAAATTTATCTTATTTTGGCCATTAAAAAGTAAATTTTTGTGTCTAAAAATTAATATAAAATATATTTCTACAATTTTGTTTAGATTTTTGGTTGGTAAATTGTTTTAAATGGAATTTATTCATTTAGTCGTCGGTCCTTGGCCGCTCTCATGTGAATAGGTCTTTACTGTTGCGTTCAACTATATGTATTGATACTCGTATTGCTGCAATTATATTTTGCTGCACCTGCCTTATCCGGTTGCATATTTCCAAATCATTCAAATATACAGTGGTCGGCATAATTATTTTGACAAGTGAACAATTTATATATTTGGGCCGGGAAAATTGAAAATGGAAAATTGTTATTAGACCGATGAGTAAAAATAGTTAAGTATTTTGAGTTGCAGAATTTATTGGATTTTTCACTGGCGAGAAAAAAAATCACTGCATTGTATACTTACTAAAGAAATGTCTCTACAAAAAAAATAAAATTAGCACTTCTTAATGAAATAAATTTCCTGCCATAGCGTGTATCACTTATTCAAGACGTTTCGACACAGATTGCACACATTCCTGAAGCATTTCTACAGCAACTTCGCCAGAAAGCCTCTTTTCTTCCAAAATCGTGCCTTGTCTGGTTCTTGTCAAAGAAAAACTACTTTTTCCATTACATATGCCCGGCACTTTGTGGTGAACAGTCAAATAATGCCTCTTCTCCGATGTCCCACAAAATGTAAGTGATCATTCGGCCCTTGTGGCATTTGTCATTCTCCTGACGAAAAATAAAGATTCCCCGATCGTCGAATATGTATACTGGTTTATTGTTCCATCAATTGGGACTAAGTTTTCCTCACCACTTGACGAACCATAAGTCCTGACAAAATAACTCAACCTCTTCCATGACACACAACATTTTTAAAAAACAAAAACTCCAATTCATAGGTACTCAGCAAATACATATACATAAATTTTGAAAAAAAAATAATAAGCAGTTTTCAAAATATAATTTAAACATTTTTTTTTTTAAAATGCTTCTAAAAATACAAAAAATATATTAATTAAAAATATTGGTACGTATTTTAAATTGGGGTGAAATTTTAAAAGCATCGGTTAAGGCATTTATGAGATGGCCGAAATCAAAAAAAAAAACGGTCCTATGGAAAGTAACGTTTTTAGACTTTAAAAAAAAATCTTTTTTAACCATATGGTCGGTCGTACCTAAAAAGATGCACTGATTTGGTTTTTTAAAAATCAAAATCGTTAGAGCCGTTTCAGAGAAAAACAGGCTCTAAAGTAACGGTTATATGGCAGGTACCGATACTTTTTGAGCTAAAAAAATTAATTTCCCCTCTGTACAATAACTAAAAAACTCTATATACCAAGTTTGAAGCAATTTGGCCCATCCGCTTAGGCTGTAGGTGTCTATACATACATACAGACAGACACACAGCCAGACAGAATTTTTAGGCCATCTTTTTTCGTCTTCGCTGTCATCGTAATGTCATGTTTAATTGTTATCTCAAAACCTTTTTTTGCAACGAATGCATAATTTGCCTTATAGAACCTATAATCGCAAGTAAAAATGGTTGTATGGCAGCTACCGTTAATAACAAATTATTAAAAAAAATGTTGACCAAAATGTACAGTATACATAAAATAGTGCACACTCTTTTTTTTATCAAAATCGTTAGCTCCGTTTTCGAAATAATTAAGATGGTAGAAAAAGTTGTATGGTAGGTACCGTAAGTTTTGGACCTAAAAAAACGATTCATTTTTACAATCACCAAAAACGCTTAAGTAGAGCGTTGTACAGACAGACAGACAGACTAGACAGACGGAATTGCGGGACCAACTTAGTTGGTGTTATCTATCATCGTAATATCAAGTTTGATTTAAATCTCGAGTTTGCCAATTCGTGTTCATCAAGAGTGTGAGTTGGGGTCAGAAATCCGAAAAAGAAAATCCCGGAAACGCTAAAATCCGAAAAATTATACAATGATAATTTTGCAATGTTTTGAATTTGAGCAATCTTAGTTCAGCAACGGGATTGTGTCTGCATGTTTCCGATTATTATCGATTATCGGTTGATATCAGCAAAATAAATTTTAATTACACGCTCAATGTAATCCGTCAACACGTTGGCTATCTGACGTAAGAATCTGTCTTAATGGTGCTACGTCTTGGGATTGGCAACGAAAATTGTTGTTAATGTGTTGACGAGAACGTTGACACCAATTTTTTAAATCAAGGCTGTGGTAACAGAGAGAAAATAAATTATGTGGTGACGTCAGAGAGTCAAAGCGACGAGCGATTGCGTTAACTGTGTAATTCTACTTTAAAGCTTGGAATCCTAACTTTTTATGTTTTGCAAAAATGTTTATGTAAAAATTATTTTTTTTAATAAATTTGGTCGTTCTTTACTTTTTTATATATTTTTTTTTTATTATTACAAAAAATTACAGTTTTACAATAAACCATGGTTCTGCCGTCTGCCGATTGACTAAAAATAAGGATCATAATTTTATAAATATATACATATTAAACATTTAGAAACTTTCATTTAAAATTCTATCTCTGTTTTTCAACGCTATACTACAGTAATAAACTATTTGGCTGACATTCATTTGGTTTAAAATTGACTTTACTTGGAACTCTGCTAAGAAATCATTTCCGAAATAGTATCTTCTAGTTTGTCGTAACGTTGGGCATCGTCCTATGAAGTGAATTACATCTTCTCTCTCTCGCATATTGCAGATGGTGCACAAAATTGGAAGGTCATCTCTGTGCGGAATGTAGTTCAATCTAAGAAGTTCAACTCGCAGTCTTACCATCATTGAAATCTGTTGCACACTGTATTCATCTCGAAAATAATTACAGTTGTTCAAATTATGATTGAGTGAACTGTATATTGTCCTGTGTACAGAACTTGAGGCCTCACTTAGACAATTCTCTCTGGCTTGTAAGGCCAAATTTTCGATAAGCTTATACAGTAATGATTTCCAAGCCGCTTGTTGCTCCACATCAAGATTAAGCTCCATTTCACACGAGTTTGCCAGCTCAAACCACTCCCCATACCAACCGCTTCTGGCTCTTATTGTTTTTAATGCGGCTTACTTTGGTAGTCTTTCATTTGTCATCTTCATCACTTTAAGAATGTAGTCCACCTGAAGCTTTAACGATTTAATGAAGAGCGGAGACAAACCAGTTTCCACCATTATTGCATAATTAGGCGTGTTGAGTCGGAGATGAAAACTTCTTTTAACATAATACCTCTGTAGTTTCTCAACTATATCATATTGTTTTTCACCCCAAACTTGCGCCGCGTATAACAAGATAGATTCTGCCGCTGCCTACAAGACTCTGAATTTACTACTGTGAGCTATATTTTTGTTTGTAAGGCGCCAGTTATAGCTTTCATTGAAACTCATCATTGAAAACTTTGACTATCAATTCTGAGGCACCTAAACAAATAAAACTGATGTTGTTTTGGTAACAAAATGAAGGCATAAAAGGTTTATAATATTTTTTGTCAAAAAAATATTTTATTTGTTCTACCACTTTCTTGTAAATTTATTTTTGATTTTTCAATGATCATTGAATGATCATTGAAAATGCTTTTCATCATTGAAAAATCAAAAGTGAATTTACAAGAAATTGGTAGGGCAAATAAAATATTTTGTTGACAAAAAATAATATATATCTTATTGCCTTCATATTGGTACCAAAACGACATCAGTTTTATCTGTTTAAGTGTCTCAGAATTGATAGTCAAAATTTTCAATGATGAGTTTCAATGAAAGCTATAACTGGGGCCTAAAACACCTTCGCCATGCTGAGTTGATAGCAGTTTTGGCATTCGCTAGTTTCTCTTTAAGGTGCTTTTCCATATTCAAACCTTGCATTAAAATGACACCAAGGTATTTATACTCCATAACCACTTTTTTATATTTAAGACCATTTCTCAGTTCATTTTGAAAAAAACGACATTCATATTTTTTTAAAATAAATTACAAAAGGAGCAGGTGAAAGAAAAAAGTATAAAGCAGATGGCCACATTAAATTCATGAAGCAGCTTACGGGAGTTGCACGGCTCGACATTTAAACATTCATTTAAATGCAGTTTAAATTAGTTGTGTTGCAGCAACGAATTTAGAACAAAGATGTCAAATGCTCATATACTCATAGAAGATATACTTGTATAAGCAAATTGACATTATATTTTTTTAAAGCATATCCCACTACAAAAGGTAAGGACTTTATTTAGATTTGATATAAAAACATATTTTAATGAACTATCAGTGAGGGTTAAGTACGGAACCTTCATTCCTCAGGAATTTATTTATTTGCATTTGTTTATCAAATTTTAAACAATAGGCAGATACGTGCATTAAATCTATTGACTATAAGAAGACTATATTTTGCTTTGATATAAATCTTCCTGTGGCTGGACATTTAAACATCTTAATTAATAGGATTACTAAGCTGTTTTAGGAATTAAGAAAGTTGTTTCTGTCTCGAAGGCAAGAAGATCAAAAGGACTTGTAAGGCAACTTATAATATTTTAATTCATTAAATGCATTAGATTTCAAAAAAGGGCTTACAAAAGTTTTTTTTTTAACTTTGGGGAGCAAAGAAGTTTTATGATAAAAGGATATATTTTGGTGCAACCGGTGATTTGCACAAAATGGTACAAAAGCTGGAGAGTGGGTCCAGACCAAAAATAAGTTGTGGATGAATATTTGGTTGCATTGTGAGATTGTTTTGCTCTTATGTCTTGAGGAAAACAAACGAAATTTAAATTCATGGCCAAATATCAATACAAATAAAATAAAAAATCGTTGGATAATATTTTTTTTTGTATAAAATTTTGAAAAAAATTTTTAATAAAAAATTTTTATATGATTTTTGAATGTTTGAATATGCAATAGATATTATTTATACTTTTACGGAAAATGTACATAAAACAAATAGTTGTAAGTACTTGTAATTTAAGAAATTACACTTTCTAATCAAAATGTTTTGTATCCGATTTTGAAAGAAACAAATGTTTTTTTAAAATACCTTGTGCTGTAATACTGTTTAAACTTTTAAAACGCTTCTCTATAGTAAAATTAAAAAAAAATTAAGATGCACGACTGTATCGTACGAACTTGCTCTTGTAGCTAACAACTTAAGTGTAAAGGGGCAGCTAACCACTGACGCTGCTAGTACGTATATGTAGTCTAGTTTAGTTATCCTATGCAGGTTTGAACACGAAGTAGGTTAGATTACCATGATTCTGAGTATAATGAAATGTGGAATGCATGATTCAAGGAATGGTGACATAGGTACCATCCTACAAATGTATATTTAAATGGATTTTTTAATTATGTATATTAGAAGGGTAATGTATACCTACTTATATACATGGCGCCTATGTATGTAAATATGTACATACATAAGTATAAAATGAAAATGAATGGTGTATATTTGGGTAAAATCGTTTTTTAAACTGATAAACACTGGCAAAACCATCCTTTAATCAGTTTCTCGAAAAAACGAATAACGCCATTAGATGGCATGAATCAATGAAAATTTTATGAGAAAATATCTAGAAAATTGTAGGACGGATTCTGATGAAATCCTGTTTTTTATGTTAAGTTTTTTGAAAACAATTTTTTTTTGAAATTTTGGTATACAGTTTTTTAGAGTTTATTAGTATTCATGTCATTATAAATTTTAAAATATTTGTTTTTGATTAATTTAAGAAATATTGATTTTTCAAAAAAAAAATTTTCAAAAATTAATTTTAATTAGAAAAAACGAAGTTTTTCAAAATGTTGATATGCAGAATTAGTTTTGCTATCTATATCCTCTCAGATATAAAATTTGACAGTAACCTAATATACCGTTACCGAGAAAGCCAAAAATTAGAAAACCCGTTATATGAAAGGTACCGTTATTAGACATTTCCTTGGACTTGGAGCCGTTTTCGAGAAAAATAAGATTTTCCTTAATGGTTGTATGGCAGGTGGCGTTATTTTTCATGCCTTAAAAAATTTCAATTTCCCCTGTGAGGAATGCCAAAAGAATCACACAGACTGACAGACAGACAGGCATTTTTTGTGGATCACTTTTTAAGGTGTCTCTATGATCGTAATGTCATGTTTGATCGTTAGATTTTTTTTTTTACGAATGCATAATCGCAAGTAAAAATCAACTGAATATTTTTACAGAAAATAAAAAAAAACAAGAAAAAAAATGCACGACTAGATTGCACGTACTTGCTCTTATTTTATATCACATCGTATGCACAAGATTCATATTTGAAACGAGTAAGTATACAAACTGGGGCATATTCATAGGCGCTGATAAACTCCGGGTTTACTAAACAACAGTTTAAGCCAATTTTGCCTCAATGAATAGAGACCGATTTTACTTACAAATTTTTGGTTTTATATTTTTATAAGATTATTAACTTGTTTTACTACACAAATAGCTTCAAATATTTTGAAATGATAAACTTAAAAAAATAGAATCAACGTCCGAAAATTAAAACTAAGCCTAAGTTTAATTTAAACACAGTTTAAAAAGATTATGAATACGCCCCAAGTTCCTAAATTTTTTTCTAAGAACAAATTTGGTATGATAATTGTATGTATTTTATAACGTAGACTTAAAAATCTTATTTCGAAAAAAAATCGTAATCCGTGTTTTCGAAATAAGTATTGAATTTTCAAAAATACAAAAAAAAAGATTTTTCGAAAATTTTGGTATGCAGTATTATTTGTAATTCGAAGGAGCTTGTATGTAAAAATTTTGATCGAAATCCGTCGAGCCGTTAATACTAAAATATATAAAAAAAAATGTTCAACCAAAATGAAGACTATGTCTGTAGTAGTGCACAGATTTGGGGCTAAAAAAATCGATTCAAAAATTTATTTGAGACAACCACCTAAAACGCCTAAGTTAATATATCAAGTATGAATAACATCGTTACAACCACTTAGGCTGTATATCGTTTACAGGCAGAAACAGAGACAGGTAGACGGAAATGCGGGACCACTTTTTGGAGTTGTCTATCATCGCAATGTCAAGTTTGATTAAAATCCCGTGTTCGATTTTTTTTTACTAATCCAACCCTTTCCATTAATTCAAAATTTCAATCTTATAATTGACTTCTTTTCTTTGACTGTCAGCTTATTCCCAAAGCCAGTTCGTATTATTTTAATTGATTGGTAGAATCCAACAACAACAGCTTGTATATTAAGTTACATTTGACAGAATTTCTGCAGAAATGAAATCTTCATACTTTCGCAAAAGAAACAATAATTAACTGATGAATTTGCCAATTGACAGGTTCGAGAGTAAAGCCCTTAAAATTAAATTTAATTTCCTGCATTACTCGCATCATAGAACCTTACATATTGTCAGGGAAAATGTCAAATCGAATGAACGAGGTTCCGAACACAAAAGCGATCCCTAGTTTGTCGAATAAATATGATCTGCTCTTATAGACGAGTAAGATCGCCATAAAATGCCTATATTAACCAACAGAGAGGTGTCAAATCAGTTGTCACAGAGGTTGCAATTTGCGTACACTTAAATGTTGTGTTAAAACAACACAACCGAATTTGCTCAAATAAGCTGCTCTAAACGGTGTATGGCTCCTTTGCTTATTGTCACCCAATTTATCTACAACACAAAGTGTTAAAAGACAATGCTACTTTGCAGTATATAGCTAAATATGTAAAGGACGAATTGGTATAGATGAATACTGCATAATATGAGATAAACGCATTTCCTGCAAAGCGAAAATCTATGACTAAGCAAAACCAACCTAACACATGCTTTGGAAGACGTCTTGTTAGAAACTAAAGAAAAAAATAACATGCAGCTACACAGTATTCGCTTTTCTATTTGAAATAATTAAAGCCTTTGATATTTACAATAGAACGGCATAGAAGAATAATGATGAAATTGAAACCGACATCAGACACAAAGGATTCTTGTACGTATTTTCCATGACAATAATTGTCAACAAAGGATCAAAATGATGAGAAGGTATTTCTGCAATTGGTTGGAAATTGTTTCAAAAGAAATATGTATTTCAATGCGATTTGAGGCAAGAACAAACAAAATCATCTACTCGTACCTTTACATTCTACACAATTTGAATGACAAATGGATCAAAGTATCGGATAGCAATTAACCTAGTTAAAATAAGATACAACATTGTGTTTGTTTGAATTTTATTCTCAGTCTACAAAACATATTCTTGGTTTAAATAAGAAAAAATAAAAAATCATTATTTTGTAAGGGTGCCCACTAATCCTCTCATGAGGTGGATAAATTGACTTAAAATGAAAAAAAAAAAAATAATATTAACGAGCTTTTTCAAAGCATATATTAAATTCTTTTAATTTTTTTTTAATTAGTGGTTCTTGAGAAATTAAATTTCAAAGCGATTTTGTTGAAAAAAAAAATAAGATTTTTTTATGCTGATTTATTTCCAAAAATGTTTGCATTTAAGTTCACTGTTTTTTTTAAGTTTTTTTATTGCTTGTGTTTTATTATGTTTCTGAAACAAAAAAAAACAAAATTCCTAATTTACTATTATAAACCACTTTTTCTTGTGATTTTTGAGTAAGAAGTACCTTTTTTTTCTCAAAAATTAATAAACATTTTTATATCTGGTCTTAAGTACATATTGGACTAAGAATTGATAAAACCGTGGCAACTCATTTTGCAAAATTTTGAACACAAAAAATAATTTCAAAAAAATTCATAATTTTGTTTTAAATGTTGATTTTGGAATTTAGTAGTCTCTCAACCAACTTTCTTTAACAATTTGAACAACTGAGGCTCTCAAAAAAGCTTTAGCAGTTAAATGCTTTCTGCTTTTGTTGATTTTAATATTTTTTTCCATTTTAAGTCAATTTCACTTAAAAATATCTCACAATTCTATTTTTGTGTGTGTGAAGTCCTTATTTAGATGGACTGCGATTGCCCTAAAAATTACAGTCACGAAGTTTAATCAAAATTGATATAGCTGTTTACCGGAGGGTTTAAAACATATATACCTAGATAATCTACCTTTTAAAGTATTTTTACTTGCCACATATAGGGGGCACGTTTTGCATTTGGAAAAAAATCGAACTCCAGATTTTAATCAAACTAGACATTACTATGATGGAGAACACCAAATAAAGGGGTCCCGCAATTCCGTTTGTCTGACTGTCTGTAGATTGATCTACAGTCTAGCCGGTTTTTAGCTGATTGTCTCAAATTGATTTTTTATTAGTTTTTTTTTATCCAAATATAACGGTACTTGCCATACAATTTGTTCTAACATATTTATTATTTCGAAAACCGTCTATTAATTAATATTTTTTATACAACCATTTTTTGATTGATTTTCGACTTTCTCATAAGTTGACGGAGTTCGATCAAAATTTTTATGTAGGAGGTCCTTTGAATTATAAATAATACTGCATACCAAAATTTTCGAAAAATATTTTTTTCAATTTTTGAAAAAAAAATAAATAATTCTTTTTTTTGAAAATTAAATTTTGTTTTTAAGTTTATATTATTATTAAATATTTAAGATTTTCATACCAATTTTTTTGTTTAGAAAAATATTAAGGAATTTTTTTGTAAACAAAATTAAGTAAAAAAACGACCTTAAAAATATATTTAGATTTTTAATAGAAATGTTTAAATAAGAACAAGTACGTGCGATCCAATCGTGATTCATTTTATTTGTTAACATAATTGACCCCAAACCTTTGCCTAACCGGTAAATACATTTTTTCCCGTTGAATCAAATTTTAAGAGCTTACAATAAATTAGAGAAAAAAAATTATTCCGTAATAATTTTTAAGCGAGTTCCACATACCATCCACACTTATACGAAATCATTGTTCAAAATCAGAGATTGTCAATTAAAGAAACGTTATTCCCGACGAATGAAAGTCATGTGAACGAAAAGTAAAAAAAAGAAGATAAATGTTCATTAATTCGCTGGTCGCTCTCCTGTGAAAAGTTCTTAAAGCATGGAAGTGTCTTCGCAATCTTAATATTTATTATTAAATGGTTAAACATTATTTAAAGTATTAAATTCTTTGTATTAAAATGTTTCAAAAATATTTTTCTAAGTACAAAAAACCTTCATAGTTTTCCTATACTTTGTATGGGAAACAATTTATTTTTAGTATTTCTTTGCTTAACTCTTTTAATATAAAATGCGTAAGTTTGAAAACGAAAATTAAAGTTTAGTGATGTGGAGGAGTCTTAAGACTTTATATTACAAAGACTTATTTACTATTGGATGGTATATCTCATCAAGAAGTTAAGGCATTTTTGTGTGGAAATAAATAATTTTAATTTACAGGATTATTATATTTTTTAAAAATATAGGCGCAAAATTTTAGTCGATTTAGTAATATGTTAAATCATTTTTAGTATGATACTAGGCTACATAGAGAATTTTGCTAATTTTAAACCAGTTTAGTATCGTAATATTTTCTTAACATTTTACTAAAGTTAAAATCAAAAAAATGGCTACTTTATTTTTTTAGTATCGTACTAAATGTCAGTAAATGGTTCAGAATTCCCTATTTTTTCAAATTCTGTTCATCATGTTGCTTTAACTTCCGAATTTAACATTTTAAATGATTTTAAAAATTATAATTCTAGTTTACTTAAATATAATTTTAATAAAGCAAATTTTGCCGCCATAGCGAATTATATGGATCGTTTATCGTTACCGTCTGTAACAAATAATGCCGATAATGAGCTTTCTTTGTTCTATAATATTTTTATTACCAATCTTAAAAATGCAATTGAAATGTTTCTTCCTAAAACTAAAGTCAAGAATAATTATAAGCCACCTTGGTATAGTAAAAGATTAATTAATTTAAAAAATAAGAGAAATAAAGTTTACAAATAGCTCAGATTCTCAAGAGTTAATGACTATTCCTCGAAAAAAGTTTTAATATTTTAAATAATTTTCTTTACAAAAATTACATTATTCAATTGAATCTAAATTAAAAACTAATAGTAAATTTTTTTGGACTTTAATTAAAATGAAAAAAAAAAATAGTAATGGAATACCAAGAAGTATTGAATACTTAGGTACACATCACAATAATTTGTCTGATATTTGTAATGCCTTTGCTGATTATTTTCAGTCGAACTATTTAAGCACAATTCAATCTTGTAACAGTGAGATCTGTAATACTATTTCAGAAAATTTTCTTAATATTGGCAGTTTGTAAATTTCTGTCATTTTTACTGATAACAATAAAGCATTTGACAGAGTAGATCATAATCTCTTGACCCAAAAACCTAAGAAAATAGGGATTCATTCACAAATGCTTAATTGGTTAAGTGCTTATTTATCGGGGCGCGTTCAGTATGTAAAGATTGCTTCAACAGTTTCAAAACATATAACAGTTACATCTGGAGTTCCCCAAGGAAGCCATCTTGGTTAAATCCTTTTTCTTATATTTATTAATAATTTACCTGAAGTTTTCTTAAATGCGACATGTCTTTTGTTTGCAGATGACTTAAAAATGTTTACATGTATTTATTAAAAATCCATCCGACTGTTTTCTGTTACAAGAAAACCTTAATATACTTTCAAATTGGTGCAGTAAAAATAAATGTTAATCCTTTTCATTCACTCGTCGCTTATTTCCATTGTTGTCTGTTGATAATGTTGATCTTGAAAGAGTTTGTGTTAAAAAGGATCTCGGGGTTATTTTCGACACAAATTTAAAGTTCGGTAATCATATTGATTCCATTGTTAATAAAGCTATTTCAATGTTAGGGTTTATATTTCGAAATTCTAAGGTTTTAAAAGATCCATATTCATTGAAATCATTGTATGTCGCATATGTCAGATCAGTTCTTGAATATTGTAGTGTAGTATGGAATCCTTTTCATGTCACAAATTCATTAAGAAGTGAGAAAGTCCAAAGATTTACTAGTGTTGTTATAAATAAACTTAATTGGAATATGGATAATATGCCTCATTATAAAAAAAGGTGTCAGCTTCTGGGCTTACATACTCTTGTGAACCATCGCAAGATGTCATCAATTATGTTTATAAGAGATATTATATCAATTGCTTATTTTTACTTAACTTAATAAATCTTTACGCTCCAAGTCGTTTCCTTACAAATAGAAATTTATTTCAAGAACAGAATCATAGAGTCAATTATACAATGAATGAGCCTTTAAATCGCTGTGTGAGAGAAATAAATATCATAAGTTTTTGATTTTGATTTCAACTTTTATTACAGTAGAGAACATTTTAAAAATATGCTTAATTTGTATTTTTTAGATAAATAATTTATATATAAATGAATGTTATTTCGTAGTCTGTAAGAGTAATAATGTAACTCGGTTAATAAAAAAAAATAAACTAAACTAAATCCATATGCCACTTTGACATTTACAAACGTCAAAAAGTAATGTTCGCTTACTTTTCTGCACTTTTTTAGGCGTTTTTAGTTGTAGTTTATTAAGAAAATAAATTTAGTATGGGGCTAGTTAAAAAGTGTTTAAAATTAGAAAAAATATTAGTAAGATGCTTTAGTATTAGCGAACTGTTAAGTAGTATCATGCTAAGCCCTTTAATATCAGGCTGTTTAATATTTTGCGCCATAATCTTTTGTTTTTAACTTTTAATTCACTAAAATTACTCACAGACGACAGTAACATAAACTATATGTATTCGGTTCGGATATCACATAACTGACTTTGAACTTCTTAAAGATACAGACGGCAAGATGTGTTGTAGAGTAACAAATTTTACAGCCTTACTTTAATTAATGCTCTACCTACAACCAAATGTTAAAGTAGTATTATTTATTACAAGATACCACAATAGAAGACAGAATTTTATTAAATTTATTTATAATTCTGAATGTACAAATTACGCACACAGTAACATTCATACTGAGCGGTACATGTTTTATAATATTAATTTTTAATAAAAAATTAATATCCACTTTTTCGATGGATTTTCGCAAAAATTCATAAAAACACCATTCTCACAATAGCACAATTACAAACAGAACTAGACAAAAATCACCCAAATCGGTCGAGTCGTTCTCAAGTGATGCTCTTTCATGCAGCTTTATATATTTTTTTGTGTTTAAAAGATAATAGATAAACCTTAACATGTATTGTGTTTCATGTCATTTATAACAACTGCCTAATGTATATATGGGAAGTGTTTTGTGATTAAGAGGCTTTACATCCCATGTCAGACCCCAGACATACATAGATATTTTTTTTTCAAAACCTGCAATCTTACGGAAGTTCATTCTTGTATGTTATAACAAACTATAATTTTCTTAAATTAAAATTAAATAAAGACAGAAATAGTAATTTTACAAAACTTTTTTTTCTTTCAGGACTTAAGGATTTTCAAGATCAATACCCTACACTGTTAAAATGGATTATTGTCGGATGTGCCCCACAGAAGAGGGCTGCCACACACACCCTATATAACATTTATAAGCGAAAGCAGAATAATAACGTCACATTTTATTAATTAGTATATTACGTTTATCAATATACCTATATGGTAATCTGTGATATTATATTAATAGCCACACCCACTTTTTTACAATTTGTCCTTTTAAGTTGCATTAAATTTAAATTAATTTGTTTTTAATATTTTATTATATGGTTTAACTTGCAGCTGGAATTTAAATTATATTTAAAAAAAATCAGTGTATTAATTAATTTAAAATAAGAAAAAATCCATAAACATATAAGTAAGGTATGTATATAAAATTTTATGGTCATGCAGTTTTGGATGGATCTTACGTTGTTGATAGCTTCCTTAGGATGAATGAGTAATATCCAAATTTATGCACATACATATATATCTTTCTTTTATATGCTTATTTTATATTTTAACTTAACTTTATACGATTACAAAAAGAACCACGCACTTATTATTATTTTTTTGATTATATAAATATTTTTTTTTTATTAAAACACTTATATATATATATATTTCTTTTGTATGTCAAGTTTAAACATTTTTAATAATTTTGGTTATACATATTTATATAATTTTATTTTGCTTGCATTTTTTAAAAATACATAGTAACAACACTTAAAACTGATTAACGATAAAAATGTCATTTCTACGCTTTTAAATATTTGTTTGTTTTATTTACAACAATTTTTTTTTTGAAACAAAAAAAAACATTTAGAACATTGATTATTACGAAACCATATTTTATTTTTCTGTGTCATTTGATTTTTGTATTAAGTCCATTTTTCATATAAAACAATACCTAATATATAGGTCCTTAAAAAGTTGTATAAATAAATTCGATTCGAAAAAACAGCGGTTATATAATACCAATGCGGTTTGCTTTTTAAATATTTTGTCACACCCGTTCAAAAGAAAATTAAAGGCAAAAGCGCAACACATTTTTTTTCTATGCACACTTTTCAAACACCCACTCGAAAACGTTTTGTGTTACATAAAAACGCAAATCCTTTGCCTTGATGCTTTAATGTTGTTTCACAGTGGTCACACATTTTTATTTTTATTTTCTTATCAAACAAACAAATATCCGTCCAGAGCACTATTTCCGTTTCCCGTGAGCCATTCGAATATATTTGAAAATCCAATAAAACAAATGGAATTAATAAAAACAACCGAAATCAGGATGAGATGTAAGAACGTAAGAATAAATCAGCAATGACAATAAAGATGTGACAACGCGCGTTATTTTTTTGTCGTAGAATAATGTAGGTGTGTTCTTTTATAAATGTGAGTGCGACGGCAGTTAACCATTTGAAAATTTGTGAATAAGGAACATAACCGAAGCGTGAGAAAAATTCAACTGAAAAATAGAAAATTATCCATAAGGAAGCAACACGTTGGATGGACTGCAATACAACCGTGCCACCATTAACCGAGGCTGTGTGCGCGCCAGAGAGAGTATAAAACTACAAAGGACGTTGTATATTATAGCTAGCAGGGTTAAGTAAGTTTGTGCGTGTTTTATTTTTGTTCTAAAAAGCTTTTGCTCGAAATGTAACATTCGGTTAAGTTGTATATTGGAAAGGAAAAGCAGGTGAAGACAGCCCTAACATACAATGGGAATCCAGCATCCACTGCCACAGCCACTGTCATGTCGTGCGAGTGCGATGTTCATGCACATCAGTTGGCGCATAATTACTCAAAATTTCAGAGAGCTTTTCTGAGTGAAAGCGCATATTGAGTTGAGTTGAGGGATGCTGTTGCTTGTGGTAATTTTCTGTTGAGTGAGTTTAGTCTTTTATATTATGTTCATAAATTCTTGCAGAAGGACATTGATTTTATAAACAAAACCAAAAAAGTAAGAAAAGAAATCAAAACAGAAATTTCTATTTATTTCACAATTGAAAACTACGAGCAAGGTCCATTGGTATAATTCATTTATGTTTCTTTGGTAGACCTATTGGAAATTTCCAATTATTCTAAGAAAGAATTTTTCTCTGATCTATTCATTTCTTCGTATGAGGAAGTAGGAAATATACATATTAAATCAATATTTCGATATTCCTATACTAAAGAATTTCATTGAAACTAAATTTTCAAAAGAATGTTGCTTTCATTTACTTATTGTTTAAATCAAAGTTATAGTAAACACCAAGTGATTGGACTTATCAAAATACATACCAAGATTAGATGAAGGTTTATTACTTCCAGTTTTAAGAAAGGTAGTAGGTATTCTCTAAAGCCACAATTTTGTTGAAAATATTTATATTCTGGAATTGATTGAAAGAATTCTAACAACAGTGGTACGAAGTCTTAGGAAGACAAATTTAATAAACCCAAAAATGCGGTTCCTCCTTTTTTAGGAATTAACAACCTAAGCACATAATTCTTTTTTAGAGGACTTATACCAGTATCACACAGTTGAAAGTATTTAAGCCGCTTACTATAAGGATAGGGAACCATCATTGGTGAACAAGGTAAATTTTTAGTGCCCAATTTCAATTTGTTTTCTAAATATAAGGAATATGTACGTACGCGTATGAACATTCTTTCTTTTTAAGATGCGAATTACCTAATTAATCAGTAAAACTGATGAACAAGAAAGTATGAAAGAGGCCACTAATAAATAAATATATACCTACCTATATTAATTAGTCCTAATATGGATTCCTTGGGGACGTGTGCAGTCAGTTGACCTGTGAACAATTGCAAACATACTGCTACTATAGTGGATTTAGTCAAAACACTGCCAACTATGAAAGTCGTGTATAGTTAGAACGAAAAAAAAACGTGAATAAGCATATGCCTGGGTCACTCTAGCTTTTCTTGGGCCTTATGGTTAAGTTTAAAATAACGAGTTTTGTGGAGTGAATATTGGCTCCTGGAAATAACACCAGAGGAAAGTACGCCAGATTTTTTTTTTGCTTAAAAAAATGCCAGAAAATTCTTCATACAAAATTGTGGCCTTTTAACTAGCAAAAAAAACCAAAGTTTTCTGATAATCTTTCCCAAATTTCTGGACTTTTTTAGAAAAAAAAAAATCTGGCGTATTTTCCATTTTAGGAAATGGAAAGAAAGCCAGAAAAATTCAGGCTTGTGTGAAGTATTTTTTGCAAATAGGTTCACAGCGGGCGTACAAAAAGCTCGGCACTTAAGCAAGCCCCCTGCTTGGGTCAATATAGGATTTGGGGTGGGTACAAGTTTGGGTACATGCAATTTTTTTTTTGGACTTCAAGATTTCTTTTTAAAAAGTTCCAAAAAATATTTGCATATACCCAAACTTGTAATCACTCCAAACCCTAAAATGAGCCAAGCAAGAGGGTTGCAGGGGGGCAGCATGACCCTCATACGCTCCGACCTTTCTAAAATGTATTGTTTACATTTGAAATCTATTTTATTTTTCGAATAAAGATTTCACAATATGTCATCTGGCGCCGCCCCGACCGGACGCTCAACCCACCACTTCGTCTTGTTTGAAAATATCTTAAAACATTTTATGGCCTTTTTTCCAAAACAATATTTGGAAATTAGGCCAGAATATACACATTTTCTGGCAAACCTTGGCTCAATTTTCTATGGCGTAATTTCCGGGAGCCCTGAATGTTGAGGCTTAAATAAATAAAAGGAAATAGTTTATTTTCTTAAGTTCATTAAACAAAACCTTACAAATAGTTAATAATTCATTTTTTGACAGCGTTTTATATACATATAAACAATTACAAGAATTCGTATGTATTTCTTTTAAAATTTTCGTAATTGCTATGTATAGAATGCTGAAATTTTAAAACCATTTCGTTTATTTTGTTGATTGAATGGCTTGTGCTTTGTTTTAAATTAAGTATTCAACCATTGATAAATCAAAAAAAAAAAAATTGCATAACACTTTTCATTATTTTGTTGAAAATTCAATTTCATAAAAATATGCCAAAGACAACAAGTTGACATTTTTTTCAATCCCGTCTTAGCATAAATACACCCCATTTTCCATTTGTACAAACGTCACCATCGTTCAAGCTTTGAACTGTGGTTCAGCAATTTAAGTTCATCTATTTTGGCGAGTTAAGTGATGTTCAACGTTGGTTAAAATTTTAATCTGTGGTTTAGCAATTTCAGCTTGCCAATTTCAACTCAACGATTAACCTTAGTAAAATCTCCAAGATCGGGTAGAGACTTAAGAAAACAATGACCCACAATGCGTAAGAAATTGATATTAGAGCGTGTCTGTGACATGATTCACTGACATTAAATACCTTATTATGTGTATCCTCGTCCTTGATTGACACTAATTTAACAAGAACGACGAGATTTCGTCACACACACGTATCGTTTTCCTTTTACATACATTCTGTTCAAGAATACAACACTTTATTTTGAATTTTAGATTTGTCAGAGGACTTAGAAATCGTCGTATATGATAATGCTGGTCTACGTTTGTTAACAAAGAGTGTTGTTTATTTATTTATTTTTTTTTTTTTTTTTGGAAAATTTATTTGTTAATTTAGTTTGAAGTATTTAATAAAAAAAAAATGAGAAATGATTATATTACTTATGGATTTAAATAAAAATAAAATGCGCGACTAGATAGCACGTACCTGCTCCAATGTGTGATCACATTGCAAGCATACGATGCTTAGTAGAAAATGCTAAATATATTTTATATATATATTTAAGTCGTTTCTTAATTAAATTTTTTTATTGAAATTTCTTCAAACTAAAAAAAATTGTTATAGCAATTTTAAGTGGGAGACGTACACAATCCTGAAATTCTGAATCCATAAAAAAACAGAATCCACAAAATCCAAAATCTCGAAAACCCAAAATCCCGAAAAAACAGAAACAGTAAAAGACTCATCAAAATTGTATGTTTAGTCAAATTTTGATGGAACAAAAAGTCATATAATTATAACAAACTGAATTTAACAACAAAATTTATTAACAAACGAAATAAGCGAAGTATAATAAATATCAATTAGGTGGTTAAATTACATAGGCAACATCCACAACAACTTGAGTGTGTGTTACCACCAAATTTACTTTTGGCTGGAATTATAGCTATTTCACGACCTGCCAAGATCGACTATCAGATTCCTTTGCTCTAGAGGTGCTGGTCTACTTTTTTCATTTTAATTCAAAAACTTTTTTTCCTCTATCGTGTACTGAACCATGGCCAAGCTCCTTAGAAGCCAACGTATTATGCATTACGCCACCGAGTCCACATGATCAGATCTAACCCAAATTTATGTTCTAAGAGATATTGATATTAACGAAAATAAACGGTAATATTGTTTTTTACGCATGGGATCCTTAACATTAGATTTAGGATTATTTTTCCGAAACCGAAATCCCGAAAAATTATATAAAATTAAAGATTTTGCGAAAATTTTGCATTTTATATAAATTTTCGGGATTTCGTAATCCTAGTCGGGATTACGGGTTTTCGGGGATGCGGGTTTTTTGGGATTTTGTTTTTTTTTGTTTTTTTTTGGGATTTTACCCCAACACATTTTAAGTATTTAATAATAAAAAATCATGAACATAATTTCAACAAGTTTTCGAAATATTGAATTTTCAAAAAAATATTTTTCGAAAATTTTGGTATGCAGTACCATTTAGAATTAGAAGGATTTCCAGTATAAAAATGTTAATAGAAATCAGTAGAGCAGTTAATGAAATATTCGACCATCAAAAACGGTTATATGCCAGGTACCTACCGTTAGTAAAATTTCTATTAGAATTTTTCTTGACTGTACCTAATTACCTATAATGATGTAATGGTTAGAGCCGTTTTCGATTTTGGTAATTTGTATGGCAGGTACTGTAATTTTTGGAAAAAGATTTAAAAAAAAAGAAGCAAAAGAATCAACGAAAGTCAATGTCAAGCGGGTACAGGGTGATAGGGTAGTATATAACTATATTGGAAAAAGTAATACAAAAAATCCATCTCGCTTGGTGATGTAATACTTGCAATATTTAGAAAGGGGGTTGGGGTCAAAATTCTGACGGGGTAAAAATTCTTTTAACAAAATTCTGCTTTTTAAAATTCTGCTCGCCGAAATTCTGTAGCGCACGCTTTTTAACATTTTCCAAACCTTCGTTTACTTTTTTTTTTTTGATAAGTAGAGCATACTCTTACTTTCTTAATAGTTTAATAAAAAAAATATTTTTTTTGTCGATCAACTTCTTAAGGCAATTATTCAGTTAGTGTCTATTAGAGAAAAAAAAATAAAAAGTGTTTCGAAGAACAAACAACTAAAATTAATTATAAAAAAGAGAACCAAACTAAGTCACTTTGGCTATCTTAGGCGTATTTGAAAAACATTGTTCTATTTGGTTTTTGCTTGTTTGTTTGTTTTTCTCTGTATTTTTTTCATACTTAAATTTAGCTAATAGATAGTTTTGTTTTATTTTTCTTTCTAGTTTCCTGTTGTAAATACAAACATTTAATTAAAAATTAAAAAAAAAAAATTAGCAGCATTTTTTTTGTTGTCGGACAGAATTTTGAGAAGTTGAATTTTGAAAATCAGAAAAAATGAAAAAAAAGCAGAATTTTGAAAAGAAGCATTTTCATTTTAAAACCAGAATTTTAAAAAGCAG
This sequence comes from Philhelius pedissequus, assembly GCA_910595825.1. NCBI lineage: Eukaryota > Metazoa > Arthropoda > Insecta > Diptera > Syrphidae > Philhelius > Philhelius pedissequus. The sequence continues at coordinate 65,887,488 of OU343160.1, read as the reverse complement.
AATTTTGAAGCCAGAATTTTTACCCGCTCCCTTAGAAAAGTAATGAAAATCAATGCTTTAAGACACATATTTAAGTACTGTGGACACAAATTTCCAAATTTTGGAGTGTTTTTCTTTTTTATTTAATCCTAAATAACCAAACCCAAAAATAAATATTGCCAATTTCCTAAGAAAAATAAAGATTTGCTAAGTCCAGGTTAAAAAAAAACTGTTAGCCTAGCTTTGATACTTCATAGCTATTTAAGAAAAATGTACCACTTTCATTAAGATTTCAAAATGGTACAACACTTGCTACTTTTTCATTCGTACAAAATATTATCGACATTAAAACCGTTTTGGAACATTTAAAATTCTGGAAATTTTTTTATTAATGAAACACAAGCAAATATTTCAATACATATTTATTCTATGCATAACATTAAAGTAAAAAATGCTCAAATTGCTTACCCTCGACACGAATACAGGCTCTGCATCGCCGCAGAAAAGATTTAATCACCAGTCGCCCAAATATCGTGGCGTATTTCTAGTCTATGTGTAACTGGTTTTAAAGAAACTTTTTCTTTTATACAGCCCCAGTAAAAGAAATCGAGATGGAAAGGTTTTAGGTCCGGAGAACGATGAGGCCACAAAAAAAATTCAAGAGGCCTAATCTACATATTGGGATACTCCGTTTTCAGGTAATCCCGTAGAGGGCGAGTACAGTTAGCTGGGCAACCATCTTGTTGAAACCGTATGTCTCAATAGATGTTGAGTGGTAAGAAATGCAGTTAGTTGTCACCATTTAAATTTTCTGGTTCTAAAATTGTTGAATTATTTGTTCATTCAAAATTCCGGTCCATATTTTTTAGTTTTGATTTATAATGAAAGCGGTCTTCACGAATTAAATGCGGATATTCCAGTTGCCATATGCAAATTGTGTAAATTCAAATAACCGTCTTTTTAAATGTTGATTCGTCAGTCCATAAGATATGGTTGTACATTACGAGTAGTGATTTTTTTTTTCTCAAGCATTATTCAGGTAAGTAATTGAAGTCCTTTTTGCAAATAAAAAATCAATAATATTTGTTACGAATAAATAAGTAGCAAGTGTTGTACCATTTTGAAATCTTGATGAAACGGGCCAATTTTTAAAACAATTTGCCGATGGTAGAGTGGTGCATTTTTTTAAATATGAAGTGTGAAAGTTATTTTACAATATTTTTTTGAATCATAACTTAGTAAAACTTTATTTTTTTTTTACGAAACTGACAATATTTATTTTTGGATTTGTGATTGGAATTAATAGCATGGTTTTATTTAGGATTACGTAAAAAATAAAAAAAGCTACAAAAATTTGGAAATTTGTGACCACAGTAATTAAAAATGTTGCCTACGGTATTGATTTTCATTAGTTTTCTAAATATTGCAATTATTATTGTTATATTTGTTATTACTTTTTCCAATATAGGTGTAAATTACCCTACCGCCCTGTACCCGCTTGACGTTGACTTATGGGACTCCCTGTATACAGTGTGTCTCGGACCTGGATGAAAGTATTTAAGGGCAATATGTTGGCTATATTCTAAGAATTTTTTACTTGCGAAAATAGGTACTACAAGGCAAATTATGTACATATTCATAAAAGAAGTTTCTAACAATCAAACACGACATTACGATCATAGAGAAAACCAAAAATGTTGGTCCCCCAATTCCGTCTGTCTGTCCTCGAGTCTGCATCCAAAACAGTTCGGTGGATTTGATTCAAACTTGGTACATATTGTTTTTTCGGTAATATGCCCACACGTTTTTTTCATTTTTTTTAAGACGACAAATAACAGTAGCTTCAATACATTTTTTTTTGGCCAAAAACAAAAATCTTATTTTTCTCAAAAACGGCTCCAGCGATTTCCATAAAAAAAAATCAGTTCATTAACGAAAGGAAAGGGTACCTTTTGATAATTTTTTTTTTTGTGAAAAAATTTGTTATTTTTGGTACCTCTAGTAGAGCCATTTTCTTGGTTTTCGATTTTCTGGGAAACGGTTATTTTGAAACGGTTAATTTGATTTTTTTGAAATTTTTTATACAGAAGCTCCTAGAGAATTTAAACACCAACATTTTTCAAAAAAAATATTTGTTTGGAAATTAATTTTTTTTTGAAAACTCAAAATTTCGAAAATGACTTTTTTCAAAACTTCGTATTTTTTAATTTTTTGACATTATCTTGAATAACTATTCACTGTTTTTCTAAGATAAAAAACAACAGTACCTACCATACAATTAGTGTTAAAAAACCGTTAAGAAAAACATTTATATCTCGAAAACAGCTCCAAGAATGTTTATAAAAAAATGTGTGTGTTCTTAAATTAGTACAGTTCACTTTTAGGTATACAAATATTTTTTTGCGTACTTATTCACGGTACTTCCCATAGAACCACTTTTTATATTTTCGACTTTATCAATATTGGATTAACCGATTAAAATAATTATTTTTGTGCACATGCTCCCTAAAATTCTTAATAAGACGGCGTACTCAAATTTTCAAAAAAAAGTTTTTTGATTTTTAAAAAATAAATAATTTTTTTTTTTGAAAAATCGATTTTTCAAAAACCAGTTACTGAATTTTTTTTAAATTTGAATTTTATATGTATTATAATAATATCTTCAAAATGGCGTTTCAATTTTTTTTCTAGAAATGTTTTCAAAATTTTATACATAAAAAATTGATTTATTAAAAACCGCACCAACGATTTTTAATTTTTTTTGATATATTCTTATTTATCCATGAATTCGAATGACATATTTGTTTTCCATCACACTATGTAAAGACTAAGCAATATAAAATCATTTAAGTATGTGTATTATCCATTTATTTTTACGTTATTACTATTCCGTTTTTACGAATTTTTGCGTACGCCACTGAATACTAAATATAATATGTAGGCCCTATACATATGTATATATTACATAATATGTGCCTTTAAAAATCACATGAATCTTATTTATGCATATTGCACCTAAATTATAAAGTTCTATGCCCACCAACATATCCTTCATTTTCATTATTATATGTACATGTTTACATACTTAGGTTCCATCAATATTTATATATACATTTAGATACATTTCACTCTCCTAACTTACATAATTAAAATCCATAACTTAGATTTAAATATACATTTGTATGCAGGTACCTATTTAACTACTCCTTGAATCATCCATTCCACAATTAATTATACTTAGAATCAAGTTAAAATAAAGGCTTTAAAACTGCATAGGATAACTACACCTAACTAATTAAACCTCAATGGTTAGTTACATTAAAGTTGTTAGCTACAAGAGCAAGTTCGTGCGATTCAGCCGTGCATTTTATTTTTTAAAGTAAGGGTAACTCTCTTATTTTGATAACAATTATCATGGAATTAAAAAAACAGTTACTTTGGTGTATTCTGATTAATGTTAGCCAAAATTTCTTTGTTATTTCAAGTGTTAGAAGCTACTACGTAAGGGAGTTTATTTTTAGAAACAAATTCTAGCTTTTAAGACTGCGTTTAAATTATATGTATTTGGTGAATTTCTTTATGTACCTATATAAAATTTGTCAGATGCCGAGCAAAGCTCGTTCGTCCAAGTACATACTTCAAAGAGACAATTGTATTATAATCTACGAATTTGATTGACAAAATCAGTTTTCTTCAAAACCACAGCCTTAATTATAAGTGATAAATTAAAAAAAAATCTAATGTTAGAGTTTTAGGGTATAAATTTTAAGTGTTGAATGGGGTACCTAGCTTATTAATTGTTATATAAAATTAAATAACAGTTGAAATGGAAACTATCTTTATTCAGGTTCCATTGAGAAGACCAAATTTCTTATATGTACAGTACTGTGCAAAATAATAGGTGCGAAAAAGAATGTTAGAAAGCATAAGTTTTCTTAAGAAAAAGTCCTCTTGTTGCTGGTTTACATGCATTTTGGTTTATTGTCCCTTTGATGATTACCTTTGTTAAATTTCGCTGTGCAAAAAAATTGTATAATTCTAATACTCTCATTCGTGGTTTTAAATTAAAAGAAGTAAAATACTACTTTTTGTATTACTAATAATAATTTGTATTAATTGTTTTAACTATTTTTAAACGGGTAGGAGTAAAACTGGGACGTAAATCACATTGTTCTCATCAGTTAAGAGAAATTATCAAAAAGCTTCGAATTGAAGGAAACACCTACAAAACAATCGCGAGACAGGTTGGTTTTTCTCAAAACATATTCACAAATGCCTTAAAATGGCCATCCAGAAAACAACTAAAACCGCAAATCGACACATCACAAGGGCTGTTAAGACCAACCCAGCATTTACAATTTTTCTTACTTCTTCTTTTTACTTGCGATTATAGGTACTATTAGCCAAGTTATGCATTCGTAAAAAAAAATTCTAACGATCAAACATGACATTACGATCCTAGAGAAAAAGTGATCGACAAAAAACGCCTGTCTGTCTGTCAGTCTGTGTGATTATTTTGGCATTCCTCAGAGGGGAAATTGAAATTTTATTTTTAGGCCTAAAAATAACGGTACCTGCCATATGACCTTGAGGGAATATTTTATTTTTCTCAAAAACGGCTCCAACGATTTTGATAAAAAGTTTTGAGAATTTTTTGTTGGTAATAGCTATCATCTGATATGAATCAAGCTTACGGGAAAAGTCTATTAACGGTACCTATCATATAACGTTTTTTTTATTTTTTGGCTTTCTCGGTAACGGTAAATTGGCTTTCTGTCAATTTTTATATCTGCGAAGATCTAGTAGCCAAACTAATTCTGCGTATTGCAATTTTAAATAACTCTTTTTTTTATAATTAAAATTAATTAATTTTTTTTACTCAATATTTCTTAAACTAATCAAAAACAATAATTTTAAGTTTTATAGTCACATGAAGATTATTAAACTCTAAAAAACTGCAAACCAACATTTCAAGAAAAGTTTGTTTTCAAAAAACTAAAAATAAAAAACCTAATTTCATCAAAATCCGTCCTACAATTTTCGAGATACTTTTTTATAAAATTTTTATTGATCCGTGGCATCTAATGGCGTTCTTTGTTTTTTTCGAGAAATCGGTAAAAGTGATGGTTTCCAGTTTATATAAGTTAAAACACGATTTTTACCCACCTATACAGCATTCACATTTATACATATAACGGGTGATTTTTTTGCTACTTGGTTTTTGACGTTTATATTTTTGACAGATCACACACGACAAATTCCACGAACATTTGACATTTCAATTCAGTATTGTTTGCCATTTCATCATGAATAGACTTACACCTGAACAACGTTTGCAAATTATTGAAATTTATTATCAAAATTCGTGCTCTGTGAAAAATGTGTTTCGCAAGCTACGTCCGTTTCAGCGACGAGGCTCATTTTGGGCTAAATGGATACGTGAATAAGCAGAATTGCCGTATTTGGAGTGAAGAGCAGCCAGAGGCAATTCAGCAGCTACCAATGCATCCCGAAAAATGCACTGTTTGGTGCGGTTTATGGGCAGGCGGCATCATTGGGCCGTACTTCTTCAAGGACGATGAAGGCCGCAGGGTTACGGTCAATGGAGAAAGGTACCGTTCGATGATAACAGATTTTTTTTTGCCGAAAATGCAAGAATTGAACTCGGTCGATATGTGGTTCTAACAGGACGGTGCCACATGCCACACTGCACGCGAAACCATGCATCAATTGAGAGGCGAATTTGGTGAGCAGTTGATCTCACGTTTTGGCGCAGTCAATTGGCCACCAAGATCATGTGATTTGACCCCGTTAGACTATTTTTTGTGGGGCTATGTTAAGTCTATTGTCTATGGGGACAAGCCAAACACGATTGCTGCCTTGGAAGCCAACATTGAACGCGTAATTGGTGAGATTCCGGCCGAAATGTGTGAAAAAGTTTGCCAAAATTGGACCTTCAGAATGGACCACCTGAAGCGTAGCCGCGGGCAACATTTAAGTAAAATTATTTTTAAAAAGTAAATGGCAGAAATTGATTTATCGATCCAAATAAAAATTTCATTCACTTTTACAAGTTTCTGTGTTTTTTTGAATTTTCAAAAACCAAGCTCTTAAAAAATCACCGTTTATATGTACATACATACATACCTAGGTTCTCTATGTCTAGGTAGGTACATGTTATGAATTAGGAGCATAATTCAAATCCATTTAAATATACATTCGTAGGTAGGTACCAATTTAACCATTCCTTGAATCATATAAATCCGCAATTCATTATATTTAGAATCAAGATAATCTAAGCTACATCGGCAAAGGATAACTAGACAACCTATAACAGCATCAGTGGTTAGCTACACTAAAGTTGTTAGTTACAAAAGCAAGTTCGTACGATCCAGTCGTGTATTTTATTTTTTAGTATACACATATTATTTTACACACGACTGAATAGTAAAAAAACTCTAAACACTAAAAGTGTAACAGTTATTTATTGAACTACTTAAAAATATTGCATTCCAATATTATGTGTTTAATAAATATTTGATAATTTTTTTTTCTGGCAATCATCAAAAGACAAAAATTCAATAAGCAAATTGAACATGTATTATGAAAAAAAAAAAAACTAAATATATGAAAAGGGATCCCTATCTATAGCATAAGGTAGACGAAGTCTAAATATTTCAAAAACGCTCTAAAAAATTAAACAAATATGAACAAAAAAAAAAAACATCATCTTCGTCAAAGGATATACAAAAAAAGTGCTCATTTCGTGCGATGACAAATAGGTACACCATACCTGCCTAGGGCCGTTTCCTTTTACTTTGCTAAAGTAGATAAAAAAAACCGCGCAAAAAAAACATGAAACTTCAAACAAATATCAAAAGCAATAGCGACAGGAACGGCAATAACAGTGAAAAATGACGAAAACAACATCACAGGAGCATTCCATAGAGCATACCAGTCCGAAAGCATAAAACCAACTTACGGATAAGAATGTCTTACCCTCGAGGCTAACGCGCCTTACCTCAATACATACATACATATGTACATAAATATATATCACAGCTAGCTGCCGCGTAACTCTGCGCCGCTATGTATACTGTGTAGCTGAGTGTTCCTGTTTTGTCAAACATATTATTCTATGATATTTTTCATCCTCTTGAACTCCCACCGAAAATTTTCACCACCCTGTTCTATGCCCACAAGCTCTATCATTATTTCACCGAAAATGGCTTAATTCAGTCTTAACGTTAGTTGTGCCACCCATCTAAAGATGACGGGTACGACTACGATTCGATTCCGGGTTGAAGAAGAAACAAGCTTTGAAGTCTATGGAGTTGCAATACCATCAAACAGTTGAGGTCAAACTTAGTGATAATAACCGGTTACTGCCGGGAGGTGCGAGTTCATAAAACACTTATTTCCTCCGTGATGAAAAGTGCGTCATAACTATTTTCCACTCATTTAACAATAAATAAGGTTTTTGTTTTGCATTATATTTAATAATAACATTTTGGCGCCATTTGTTTTATATACGCACGAAATGTAAAAAAATATCTTTAATCAATTTGCGCTGTAATGAACGAGTTAAAAACACAAATTATCAATTTTTTGTGACATAAACTTTCAAAATAGTCCTAAATTCTTTGTTGTAATGAATGGTGTGTGGTACAACAAAATATTCGTCTCGAAGAAAGCTATACAACTGCATTATTAGTTAAAATTTTGAATTGAATTTTAATTGAATTTTTATTTATTTTAATAAGTGGGTGGCAATGGCGCAGTGGATAAAGTGCTTGATTGCTAACTTAGACGTTTGGGTTCGATCCTCACGCTAGGCGCATTCTTTTCTATACCTCCAATTTTAATTTAACATTAACAGTGGGGTGGCCGTGGCGCGATAGTTGTGTGCTCGCCTGTCAACCTCGTGGTCGCAGGTTCGATTCCTGCTGTTGTCCATGTCTTCTTATATTCCATTAAAAACCAATTCTAAAAAATTGTCATAAAATGAGTTGCTGGTTTACTCATTACAATGCTGTCCAGGCATAACACTAACAACATGTGATTACTCATAAATATGACAACGTAATAAAATAAAAAAATAATGCGAATTATAAGAGACATAAATAAATAAGACACGGTAATTTTCTCCGCATTAGTTCAGCCGCCATCCCCGGAGATAAAATCTGAGACAACAACCACCGTCTCAATACATCGCACCCCACATCTTTCCAATTCTTCTTTCTCTTCTTTCACCGGATGCCCGCGCTGTGTTAAAAACATATAAAGGGTATTCATAATCCCTTGAGCGCTTGCAAAATTATAAAAAAAATGCCTGGTTCTCAAATCCACTGTGTCAAAATAATGCCATGCAATTCAGGTTGCATTTAAAAGACCTTAGGTCTTACGGCATATAGTTAAATTTAAAAAAAAATAAGTATTTTAAAACAAAGTGTCTTCTGAACAATACTTAAAACATAGTGGTTGAGATTACAAATCTAAAATAGTTTTAAAAATTAAATTAGATTAAAATTACAAAATATATTATTTTAGAGAATTGGCAAGAAATATTTAAAATTAAACATTGAGAAAGAAACAAGTTATGTTTGTTTCAAAGAAATAAAAATTTTGATTACTAAAATATTTTCAGCATCTGTATGTATATTTTAATGATTTTTCAAAGGTTTTATACGAGTAGTTGTCTAGGCCTCTCTGGTTTCTATGGAGGGAGTTCCAGAGGCCGGCAGCATGAACACAGAACTGTTGTTCAGAGTTACGGTATTTAAAGGTAGGAAGCTTTTCAAAAAAATAGTTAGGAGTTTTCATATGAATAAGTTTAAATAGATAGGTTAACGCTAAAAAATCCACATATTTATTAAAAGGCATATTGAACACACTACCAGCCTGAACAGAAAGATGATCGAATCGACGCAAGCCGTAAACAAAAGGAACAACTCTGTTAAACGCTACTTGAAGTTTACGTTTACTATCCAAAGAGCAAAAAATAGGATTACCATAGAAAAGGGCTCGGAGAACAAGCGTTTTTACAATTATCATTTTAATTGAAACCGGAAGACAGCTCGCGGCTAGATTAAGTACCCATAGAGTAGCTGAATTCGTCCAATAGCACATACTTAATGGTTATCCCATGATAAGGTTTGATTAAAAATGATTCCTAGATTGCTCACAGCTTTAACGTAATTTAATGCTTTCCCATCAAGTTCCACATTCGGTAGGTTAGTCATATCCACAGTAGAGTTACTAATTACAATTACTTGGCATTTATTTGTATTGATTTTAAGATGATTTTCTTTAGACCACTATCCTATACGCATACGATCTTCATTCACCCTATCCGTTGCAGCTTCCTCTATACCAATTCTGTAGCTTAAGTAAACTTGTACATCATCTGCGTACATATGGATGTTACAGTACTTAAATATCGAAGGTTAGTCATTGTTGAACACCGTAAACAAAAGTGGACGCAATAATGATCCTTGAGACACACCAGTAAGGGTGGGAACAAAATTTGAAAGCTTTGAGTTAGCGAAAACTGCCTGGGTTCTTTGGCTTAGGTATTGCTTAACCAGCGATAATGCAGACTTTTCAAAAAAGAAAAAAACATTTTAGTTTATTTAAAAGTATTTCGTGAGAAACTGTGTCGAACGCCTTAGAGAAATCCAGCAAAACCAGGGTTGTTACTTGATTTTCATCAATCTTCCGTCTTATATCATCCATAATTTTGAGAAGTGCTGTTGTGCAGCTGAATTTTGCTCTAAAACCGGATTGCGTAATCAATTATGCGTTTTTTATTAATACATAAAAGAAGCTGAAAGGCTTTTTTCAAATTCCTGCAAGAATATAACATAGACTTGTTGTTGGACAGTATCGTTTGGCTGTTAGAAGAATATGGTACTTCCTAGAGTTCAAGATTAAGCCGCCTGTTATAGTCGTCAATTCCACCCTTTCATTTTTGACGGGATCAATGGATCCTAGAAATCAAAACAGACAAAAAAATGTGCTATTATTTGCGTGGTTTGAAAATGAAAGGAAGGAAGGCTTAAATGAAATTGGTACAGTTCTGTTCCAGGAATTGTCCAACTTACACATGGCAACGGTTAAAAATGTACGCCTCTGTGCCGACACACAGTTGCAAAACGGGCCTAAAAAATAAAATGAGTCCTAAAAAAATTAAATAGAATGTCCTTATATTTTTTTGTTTAAGTTTTAGAAAATGCATGCGCGAGTCATTTAAAATTTATTTTGTAAGTATATCCTGTTTGGTTTAGAAATTACAGGTTCTTGCCCTTTTTCTCGGTTACATTTTTCCGGCAGATAGGCCCGTTTTGAAAATTAATGTCACATTTATTCAATTCATCAAATTTATTTCTTGCGATATAAATGTTGAATTCGAGATTTTGTCAAACTTCCTATTACCATGATAGTTAGGACGATAAAAGTGGGTCTCTCAATTCTATCTGTTCAATGTGGTCTTTCTGTCTACACTTTTTTTTTGAAAAGGCAAGCCTTATTTTCTTCAAAAACGGCTTTGAGAATTTTTATTTAAAAAATCAGTTAATGAATAATGCAAAACGATAAGTGATTTTTTAAAAATATTTTTATGGAGATACTATTAAAAATTTTTCAAAAACTTTTTTTTTTTAAATCAATTTTTACAAAACGGCCTATTCGATTTCTTCGACAATTTCTATTTAGTAATTTTTTGACATTTTCTACTCGAAAAAAAACGTAGTCATAAAACATAGGTATCTATCATGTTTACTTATTTCTCAAAAGCCGCTTCAAAAATACGAAAATATATGTGTTCTTAAATTTATGTAGTCCACTTTTTAAAAGAATAATTTATTTTCATTTGATTTTTTATTGGTTTTTTATTGGTTGAACCGATTAAAATTATTTTTGTTTGTGCAAATGTCTCCTAAAAGTAACGGGTTATCCTTTTTGCGGTTTCAAAATTAAACGTAAATAAAACACATATAAAATATTTTTGTCATGATATTTCTTTTTTGTTATAAAGTTTGAAGGTTGACATTATGTGTGAAACACTACATCATTTAAATGAACACCACACGAATTGTTGCAAGCATCGATTCATTTGAGGTAATTTTCGACCACTTTTTGACACATATTGGGCGGTGTCTCAGCCATAACTTGACGAATGTTTGTTTTCAAGTGCTCAAGAGTTAAAGGTTTAACTGCATAAACACGGTCTTTCACGTAGCCCCATAAAAAAAGTCCAGCGGTGTAAATCGCATGATCTTGGTGGCCAGTTGATAACGCCACGACGAGAAATTACGCGGCCAGGAAATGTCTCTTGCAATAAAGCCATATTCGCTCGAGTTGTGTGGGACGTGGCACCGTCTTATTGAAACCACATATTCTCCAAGTCGTATTCTTTAATATCAGGCAAAAAAACGTTCCGAATTGACGGTGACAGTCGTTCCATGGTCGTTTTCGAAGAAGTAAGGTCCAATCACACCTCCGGACCAAAGAGCGCCCAAACAGTGACCTTTTGTGGATGTAATGGCTTCTCTTCAATTACTTGAGGATTCTCAGGACCTCAAATACGACAATTTTGTTTATTAACATACCCACCGAGTGAGAAACGTGCTTCGTCGCTGAAGAAAATTTTGTTCGAAAAATCGCCGTCCACCGCCTGTTGATCAAGCACCCAGGTGGCTTCAGTTGTTGTGTGATCTGGACTTTATATGGATGTAGGTGTAGATCCAAATGCCATAAGACAGTCATAATTCCTGAGGACGACGAGGAATCGACACATTCGGGTCTTCGGCAACACTTTCACTCACAGCAGCGATATTTTCAGTGGTACGACCGATACGATGATGCACAGGCCTTACAATATCTGTAACCAATCCCGTTTCTTCAAATTTCTTCACAATTTTTCCAATTGCTTGCGTAGTTGGACGATGATGTAAACCATAATCTCCTCTTAAAGCACGATATGTGGCTGTGGCAGAATCACCATTTTTGTATTAGGTTTTAACAATTTGTATGCGTTGTGCGATAGTTTAGCGATCCATTTTCATAAATGTCGGACTTTCAACTGATAAAAAAAATTGATTTAACAACTTAGTTTGACACATGTCGAATTCCAGCTCTATACTTTTGAAACCCCAAAAGGGATAACTTATTCAGTGACGTACGTAAGAATTATTAAAAAGAAAATAATAATAAGGCAGAAATAAATTGAATAATACACATTATAATTAAATGGCGGCAATGGCGCAGTGGATAAAGTGCTTGATTACTAACTTAGACGTTTGGGTTCGATCCCCACGCTAGGCGTATTCTTTTCTATACCTCCAATTTTAATCATGTTAAAATGAGACAGTCAATACCTGGTTCTCAAATCCACTGTGCCAAACTAGTGCCGTGCTATTCAGGTTGAATTTAAGACCTTAGGCATTAGATGCACATAGTTAAATTTAAAAAAAAATGTTTTTATATTGTAATTGTAATGTAAAGAGTAATGGCCCAAGATGGATTCCTTGCGGAACACCTGATTTGACAATAAAGGGTCTTGAGTAAGAATTTATGAATTTGACTTGATATAAATTATCTTTAAGATACGAGAATATTCCCTTGACGAAAGATGGAGGAAACCCGTATGAATTAAGTTTAAACTTGATAATGTCATGACGCAATATTCGAGCAAGCTTTCGAGAAGTCTGTGTATACACAATCAAATTCTTGACCACTTTCTAGGGAGCTTAAACATTTATTCAAAAAGATAATTAGATTAGTAACAGTAGAACGTTTCTGCGTAAAACCACGTTGTTGGTTGCAGATAATATTCTTACATATAAATGTCAAACTATCAAATACAACTTGTTCGAACAACTTTGGAATGCAAAACATTATAAAAATCGGTCTATAGTTGATAATATTGGTTTTGGCTCCCTTTTTAAATATTGGGTTTATAAATGCATTCTTCCAAACTGAAGGAAATTTACCTAATTTTAAAGATAATTCAAAAAATATTTCTCAGAGGAAGAGCTAAAATGGACCTACATTTTTTTAATACAGCAGGTGGTATTCCATCAGGTCCAATAGAATAGTCCTCTTTTAAATGTGACAAAAAGCTCAAAATTTTTTCACGCTCTATTGTTATATTGTTAAATGATACTTAAGGACAATTTCGTAAAAAATGAAAACAGTTTTCGTCAATAACTACAGATGAATCAACTGGCTAAAATTACTTGCAAGTCCCTCACAGATTTCAGAAGTTTTACTCAAGATTACGTCATTATTTCTTTTAGAATTTAGAATTTATAAACTTCCAGAAGTTTTTCGGGTCGAACTTCAAAGAACGCCCCATTGTTTCCAAATATTCGCTACAGAGTTCGAAAGACAGTTTTTTGAATTCTTCAAAAAGGGAAATGTAAACTACTTGATTATCTACCGTCATGAACCTAATGTATTTTTTCCAAGCCTTATTTCTTTTATTTCGGATACAATTCAGTTCTTTTGTGAACCAAGGATGACAAGAAGAATTAGAGGGAAGAGATTTTTTTGGAACTGTTTCATTAATGCATCTCATCAAAATAGAATAGAAGCTTGAGATAGTTGGGTCAAGATCATACGAAATCGGTAAAGGTTCTATACCGGAGTTTATTAAACTATCAAAGAGCTGTTGAAAATCACCTTTGCGAAAGTCAAAAGTATGGGAACAGTCATAAGGATTACTATTTTCTAGTACATGACCGCTAAAATCAAGAAAAATGTCAAGAGGCGGGTGATAACGATCTATGTTAGGTAAAGCAGATGCAGATTCTACCACTACTGTACAAACGGCGTCAATGAGAATACAAGGTCAATTGTATATCTTTAAAATTGTGTAAAGAGCTAAAATATAAATCCGTAGAGATAATATTATCCAACATTTGGAGCTCCTGTTGGGATGAACTTGTGGAAGCTTCAAAATAGGATTCGTCATCAGAGGGAATGCGAGGAAGATTAAAATCCCCTAATAGAAGGATATTACTGTCAAGGCTAGCTAAGCTAAAAATAAAATCGAGTTCTAAAGAGAGTTCAGTGTATACTAACACATGTCATCTTGGTGGAATATATACATTTAAAACAAGTAAGACTAAAGATTCCTTACTTATTTTGACGCACAACAGTTCAATTGTCAGATTGAATGGAAAGACTGTTTGTGTAGAACAGAAATTACTTCTTACAGCAATAAGTACTCCGCCACCAAATGAATTCATAATATCAACATGACGATCCTTTCTGTAAAATAAGAACTCGCTATCAAAAAGTTCTGTGTCTAAAATTGAGGCATTAAGCCAAGTCTCAGTCAGGGCAAAAAGATTGTATGGTAAAGATAGGGAATTATTATATTTCTTGGAAGTTTTGCTTCGAAGACCTGCTACATTTTGGTAGAAGAGTTAAAAATTGGGTAGTTTTTTAAATTTAAATTTAAACTAGAAGCCGAATTTAGATCAGATTTTTTCATCGAGGCTAAAAATTCTTTTACCAATGTATTAGGAGGCCAAGAACTACAACATATGGGTTCGAAGAGAGAATTGGGAGCAATTATTTTGAAAGATGCTACGAAACTATTAGGTTTACTTATTTTTGAATATTTGACGCATGATGAATTTGCAATAGCTTTGGTAGCAACCAAATGCCATCTTTGGGTGGCAATGGCGCAGTGGATAAAGTGCTCGATTGCTAACTTAGACGTGTGGGTTCGATCCCCACTCTAGGCGCATTCTTTTCTATACCTCCAATTTTAATTAGATGCAGCCCACGGGTTAAACACGGGTTGAGACAGTCAATATCTGGTTCTCAAATCCACTGTGCCAAACTATTGCCGTGTAATTTAGGTTGCATTTTAAATCCCTTAGGTCTTACAAGCATGTAGTTAAATTAAAAAAAAAAAAAAAAAACAAAGTTTCCAATGAAGATTTAGTATTAACAAAATTATTTAAATTGTTAAAAAGTGTCCTGAATTTTTAAGATGAGCCTATTTTCGACAATGTTACAAAAGTGGCGTCCTGGAGTCCACACATTAAAAAAGAGCCAAAATGACGCAAATGACCCAAAGGTAACCCTGGGTGGCTCGTTCAAAAACAACTTCGTGCTGTTGATATGTTTTTCTTCTGTTATTTGTTCTTTATTTCTTTTCTATAAATATCTTATAATATTTAAGCCGACCGCCGTGCGTTGAAATCCAGTGCTTCAGTAAAATTTATTGTAGCACAAAATATACCTAACAAAACCTAGCATATTCTTAAATCACTAGGTATAGAGACACAAAAGATATTGTTAAGGATTTATGAGTATGTAGTTGATCCTTTTGAAAATAAGTTTGATGTTTGTATAGTTCATAAACCAATTTTGAAAATTAAACCTTCTGGCTAAGGACCCTACGTCACAATGCATTAAATTGTAATATACAATCTGAACAACAAAACCCCTATTCAATTGAATCCACGCCGCCCGCACCCTCATGAATTAAGCCCCAGTATGGATTTGCATTTGCACCTGTACCTATCTAGCTTAGATACTTTACGGAAATTTCAAGAATCGTTTCGGGTCTTTACGTTAAACAGAGTTCAAATTTCTATTCTTTATTCCCATCAGCTGTTCAATGCATAACCAATTATATGGAAAGGCTTGAAGTAAAGCAAACTACTCCAAATCTATCCAACACAACAGCATCAATGATAGCTCCCATAAAGGTTTCTAGAAAATGAAAACCTATGTACATGCCATGTCTCGAAGACTTCATTGTATGTAGCTGAGACATGACTCCAGCAAGCAACAGATTCCCATGCACACAATGATAATTTAGTATTATGCAAGGATATAAAGCTGTTGGTGTGTTAGGAGGTGGAGACAAAGAAACGATTGCTTGCTTGTCCTCCATAAAATATTGCCCTAAAGGGAATGCAAGTGACTTTCATAAATGCACAGATGAGTGATTATTATTCATATTGCCAGTGTATTCCAGGATTACACGTACACAAACACAATCATCTACTTACTCGAACTTACTCGAAACCGCTCAAAAGTTGAATAACATTCCTCAGTTATGCACAAAAGCGCTTCTAACTCGATTAAAATCGCGCCCCCCTTCTCTGGATCCCATTTTCTCTTGTTTTATCAGCTTGGAGTTTAACCTGCCTGCCAGTAAATGCTGTTGGCCTACACCATTTCTCGTTGTGGCAGAAGAGTGCGAGGGTGTATTCAAAACAACAGAAGCAGCAATGTAAGCCAAGAATATTTTTCTATGTAAGTATGTGTATTTATAAATCTGTAAAGTAACGTCGTCCTTATGCTTAATGTTAAACAAAAAGAATGCGCGGGATTGTGCAATGTATACTGCAGCGCATAGTCCTGTTGTTGTTTTACTTTGTCTTAATTAAAATTTAATATCTTTGTGAAAAATCTTGGTTTTTTTTTCCCCAAGGAAATGGAATATGAATATTACATCGCGTCGCATTTTGAATGGAATGGTTTTCGTTTAGTCCTTTGACAGGGAGAACACACAAAAGAAAGAAAGGTAATGTGCAACTTCAGTTTTTGCTTAGGCTTATTGTTTGTGATTTAACAAAGCCTTAACATACATTACACAAAAATGGCTAACAAAATTTTCTTAGAGAATTCTATTAATGTGTTTTTTTTTGTACACGACAACACAATGAAGAGGAAATAAGAAATACAAAAAAAAAAGATGAGGGTTGAAGAAAAATACTTGTAAAGACTATTTTCATTAGGTCAGCCATGTTGTTGGCAGTTAAAGTGATTTTTGTTTGTGATATGAGTTAAATAATACAATAGAGCAGCAAACAAGTTTTTTTTATTTTTGTCAGGACGAAACGTTTGAACGTATGTCCTTTGGTATTCAAAAGATACTTAAAGAATAGACTAGATGCTGATGAAAAACGTACTTAGTTCTAGAAGAATTTGCAGGATATTGATATACCTGGGATGGTTTCAGTGAAAGAAAGGTCGAAGAGCTAAGGACAATCAAAACAAGGCTTTGAATACCAGTTTTATAGCGACGTCTACGGATAATAAAATGTAAATAAAAAATTTTAAAATTACGGTTAACAAATTCAATTTTTTTATTATTATTAGATTTTCTTAGAATTTACAACCATTAATTTTTGTTTTAATAAAATCTTAAATCTGGTCTTATTTCTCTGTAGGTTGCGGAAGTATTGATTATTTACGTCCACCAGAGAAAATAAATTTTTAAACGCATTTAAACAGAAATGCCAGACTAAGATTTAATTTTTTGAGCTCCGATAAGACCTTACCGAACTCTTATAGAAGCTTTAGTATTGGTTGAGTATTAAACGTTGAATCAAATATAGCTTTGCGCTAAGGATTAGTTTTTAGCTTAGGCTTTAAAGCGTATACGTCCCTTATTTAAAAGTTATTCAGTAAATTACAGAATTATTGAAAGTCTTTACGAATGCACTCTATTGGTAGATTTAAAGGGTGAGGAAAATCTGATCCAATCTACAAGAGTGATAAGGCAATGATGCTTACTTTTTATGCTTCTTATAAGTATTTATATGATTTATTTGAATGTGATGAATGTGTTTTATGTAAATCTAAAGTAATGATTTTGACACAGAAAAATTAGCTGTAACCAAGTAAGATTTTATAATTTATGAGAACATTGTACCCAATCAGCCCACCAAAGAAAAAATGATCCTCTCACATTAAAAAATAAAAGGCACGACTGGATGGTACGAACTTGCTCTTGTAACTAACAACTCTAATGAAGCTAAACATTGACGATGCTGGTTAGTAGGAAGGTAGTCTATGTTATCCTATGCAGACTTTAATCCAATGTAGGTAAGATTACGATGATTATTAGTATGGGTCCGCCAAATAACTTCTTTTTTTTTTAAATGGGCGCAAAACATCGAGTCTAGCTTCGGTTGTGTGGCACGTAGCGCCGTCCTGTTGAAATCAAATATAGCCAATATCCTTCTCTTCAATTTTTGTGAACAAAAATTCGTTCAACATCGCGCGATAACGATCGCCATTGACTGTAACGGCCACTCCTTGCTCATTTTCGAATTATCCTTCTGGACCAAAATCCGCACCAAACAGTGACTCGTTTTGGGTGTATCGGCTTTTCAATGTATGCGTGCTGGTTTTCTGTGCCCCAAATGAGACAATTTTGCTTGTTACATACCCGCCAAGATTAAAATGAGGTTCATCTGAAAAGATGATTTTTTTGGCAAAATCGGCATCTTCTCTAAGTCGATCGCAGCCCCACTTAGCGAGCGTTGTTCAAGCGAATACACAACCATATTCGTTCAGCGGAAGGATAAAACTAATTATCTGTCGAATCAGACATGAGGTAAGTGTTACCATTCACGAAATAAGCACTAGTTAAAAAAAAAGCGTTAGATGGCGGACCCGTTATAATGAATTTCGGATGGATGATTCAAGGAATAGTTACATAGGTACCTACCTACAAAAATGTATATTTAAGTTTAGGTTATGGATCGTTATAGTTTGAGGGAAAACAGAGATGCAATTTGAATTCATGGATAAGTAAGAACATATCAAAAAAAAAATTTAAATCGTTGGAGCGGTTTTTAAAATAAATAATTTTTTATTCATAAAATTTGAAAAACATTTTTAGAAAATAATTTGAAACGCCATTTTGATGATTTTATTAATATACATACAAAACTCAAATTTCAAAAAAAATCAGTGACTTGTTTCTAAAAAATAGATTTTTCAAAAAAAAAAATGATTACTATTTTAAAAATCGAAAAACCTTTTTTTTAACATTTGTATGGAAGACACCATTGTTTTTTATATAAAAAAATAGTTTTTCTTTTTAACTATTCAAGATAATGTCAAAAAAACTACCAAAAAGGAAGGTTCGCAAACTCCATTCAGTCGTTTACTAAATTTTGAATTTTCAAAAAAAAAATTTTTAATTATTAGGAAAATTTGGCTCACGATAGTGTTTAAACCTTCTACGAGCTTCTGTGCAAAAAATTTCAAAAAAAAAATTCAAATGAACCGTTTCCCAGAAAATCAAAAACCAAAAAAATGGTTCTACTAGAGGTACAAAAAATTAACTTTTTTTTTTCAAAAAAGATATACTAAAAGGTATCTTTTCCCTTTATAAATAATGAATTGATTTTTTTTAAATCGTAGAAGCTGTTTTTGAGAAAAAAAAATTTCGTTTTTGACCCAAAAAAAATGTATGGGAGCTACTGTTATTTGTCATCTTAAAAAAAAAGAGTAAAAAACGTGTGGACACCGAAAAAACAATATCAAGTTTGAAGCAAATCGATCCAATCATTTAGGCTGCAGACTCGAGAACAGACAGACAGGCAGACGGAATTGCGGGACCCACTTTTTGGTGTTCTCCATGATGGAAATGTCAGCATTCATTGTTAGAGATTATTAAAAAAAATCAAATTTTAAATTGCGGAAAAACAAGTGTTTGTAACCCTCAGTATTATTCTTTAACTATTCTGGTTTTATTATTATTTTTTAAAATTAAGAACTCTCTGGCGTTTACCTCGGAGGTTACTTGTTGTGACGAGTCGTATGTAAGCATTCTGTTTCATTACAACCTCTGGCCTTTTCCAAGGGTTTGGTTAAATAGGTTGATTCACCTCCAAAGTATTAATAGTCTTAGAATAAATCTAAAATCGTTAAATAAAAATACAAAGTAAGATTGCACAAGTGTTTCTCTTATAATTTCAAAAGGACTCATAAATATCATTACAAATTTTATTATTTCCTCATAAAAAAATAAATAAATTGGTAGATCATGATAAGGCAGCAGGAAAAAATTGCAATTAATTGCGAGAAAAATGGTGTGTCTGATCAAGTGAACCACACTGTACTTGGATATTTTTGGGGTTTGTTTTAAAGATTCGTCGTATTAAGATATTGGTTTAAAAAACAAAATCGCTAAATAAAATCTGTATGGGAAATACAAATTTTTCTACCATCTTAATTATCTCGAAAACGGCTCTAACGATTTTAATAAGAATTTGGTGGGTGTACTACTCTGGGTATAATCTACATTTTAGCCGAATTTTTTTTTTAATATTTTATTATTAACGGCAACTGCCACACAACCATTTCATAGATTTTCTCATTTCTCATAAACGGCTCAACGAACTTCGATCAAAATTTTAATACACAAGCTCCTTCAAATTCTTAATAATACTGAATTTCAAAATTTTCTATAAATTGTTTTTTGGATTTTTGAACAAAAAAATATTATTTTTTTTGAAAATTCAATATTTCGAAAACTGGTGGACGATTTTTTCTGAAATCTTGTTTTTGAATTTATATTAATAAATATTTAAAATGTTCATACCATTTTTTTAGAAAAAAAAATTGTTTATAAAATATTAAGTGAAAAACGAGTTTAAAAATATACTAAGCCATTTCTATTTAGGATATAGGAGGAAGTAAGTGCTTCCCAGTCGTGCACTTCAACGCTTTTTGTAAAAAAATTGACAGCAGAATAAAAACTTTTTTCGTAATTTAGAGGTATATAACCAAATGAGAGAAAGTGCCCCGGGGATAATTCAAAAAGTCGAAAAATAAGGGCCACCCTACTAACCATATTTGAATTGACGAGCATTGGTACCGATTTGCAAGATCTTGCAGATGCCAACTAAATGAATTATCGAAACCAAGTTAGAAGTTGTTAACAAAGTCAAGCATCAGCGGATAGAGTTTTACAAAAGTTGCAAGCTTCCAGCTTAAATATGAATTATCTTGTGAATGACATTATTTTCATTTTTTTTGGTAACTTTTTTTAATTTTTTATTTTCATTAAAAGCCCTTCTGTTCACTCAAAATGTTGACGAAATTTAGTTTTTACTTATTTCATCCTAAAAATAAAACACTTGGCCCCATCTAAATAATTATGTTCTCATCCATTTTAATACACAAGAAAAACAATTAAAAATTACTTTTCATAAATTTAAAAGCACTAAGTTGTATGTACAGTAAAGGTACACAATAAGTTAAAAAATATTTTTACAAACAATTCCTTTTAATCATAAAACAGCCAAGTTTTTCAAGCACCGCCGTTTTCTAGTCATTAAAATCACTGCGTAAATTTCCTACTTTTCATACCAGCAGCATTTTGCTTCCCCTGACTAAGCTAATTACTTCCGGTTGCAAAAAGCTTCATTTTATTTTTAATTCGCAATTCATTCACCATCATTGTGTGGCGAAGCAAAAGGTGGCATATCCTTACCACATACACACACACAACCAACCGTACACCGTGCATCACGTACGTTATAATTTATAAGTAAATAGGTTTATGCTGCTAAAGTTGGGGAGAAGTTGTATAAAGGCTTTTAAAATAGAGTCCCTTTAGACGGAGTCTTTATATATTTTGTTGAAACTTCGTCAATAAGTGGCAAATTATACGGCAGAGGCTGGTTAGAATTTTGGGTTTGTGGTTAGCGAGTTTTACGATGAAATTAATTTAACTACATATTTTAAAACTAGTTACCACATACCTATACAAACATAAGTAGTTGTAATGCTTAGGGGTTGAATTTGGTGGTGTTTGGCAGACTGTTGGCCTATGGAATGAATTGTCTTCACCGTGCGTCGCTGACTTGAAAAATGGGGGACTGATCCCTGCGGATATATATTAAATGTCTTATTAAATCTTCTTCACATAATAGATAAGTGTACATGAAATTTATTCAAAAATCCTTATAGGGGTTTTCGAGGAAGTTTATAAAAAAAAAAAATAAAACTTATAATGAAAAGTGCCAGTCTTTTAAAGGCTGAACCCATAGAAATCAAGACCAGAATATTACTATCCAAACACAGGCAGTCAGATGTCAAGGCTATTGCCTCACAGTCATCATCGTCTAAATTGGTCCAGCAATAATACACCATTGTAAAAGTTGTGGAGGCCAGCGGGAAAAAGAAGCAGTCTTGCACTTTTTTCTTGGTAAGGCATTTGATGGTGCTATGACAAATTTTCTGATTTTATCTCTTTTCTAAACATGCTGTAGTTGCTTTTGGGAGAACTCCGATTAATTTTTTTTAGCAAGAACTTCTTTTATACTCCATTATTTGATAGAAAGCAGACTATGGGTTTTTGTTTTTGAGTTAAGAAATGGCGCCCGAGTAAAGTGTAAAAAGTGTCGTAATTCTTGTGTCTTGCTCTGAAACATGATTGACTTTTGTAATTTTTTCCATTGTATAGAATATTTTGTCTCCTAATTTTTTTCCTTTTGAATTTGATGATATTGCAGAAATGAGAAAAGAAGATGGCGTTTTCTGTTACTGGAATTAGAGGAGTATTTTGTCTTGAAAATATAGCAATTTAATTCCTTATACTCGTGGTTATATACTGTGAATCTAATAAATCAAGCTGGAATTCAATTCATCAGCGAATTATATTTATGGTTAAACGTTTGCAGAAGTTACATGATAGTACCACGAATGTTTCCCCCAATGGACGTGTCTGCCAAATTTTTCCCATTCCTAATACTATAGAGTATATACGAGTAGCGCTGTGTTTTCTGTGAATTGCATGTTTAGCGACAGTGTTTTCCTCCTCTCATCAAAATTGCAGTATTACATGAAGAACCAAGAGCTAATACAATATGTTCTTTTGAAGGGATTTTAAAGAGGATTAATGGTAACTAAGCACGTTTTTCCATCTAAAAAGTATTATGGCGGGTAAAATTCCAAAAGTAACAACAATATTAAAATCTGAAAGCATCCAACCTGGAACGCACCTAATTATTTACGTCACAGTTATATAGCTATATGTTGATACTTTTCTGACTACGGACTATAGTCTTTAGTGTTTGTGCTTGGGCAGACGTGTCATTTGGGACTGTGCCACAGACTTAAATATTGCGTCTTAAAAGATATCTTTATGACATTACCAAAGGTATGAGCTCGCAATTGTCGTAATTGCCTGACCAACAGGCTTTTATGTATGAATAATAGAAACTCTACAATAATAACTCGTCTATTCTGTTCTGTTGAATAATGTGATTGATAAAACGTAAAATACCTTTATAAATAAATAGTTAGGCAATGAACCTAGCTTAAACATTTCCCAAAGTATATTCACATTCATACATTGTTTTAGGTGAGCTTAAAAAAAGGCAAAATGCAACTGTTTGTCTGAGAGCAATGGACTTAGCATGCTAGCACTCTCTGCTACCACTAAAACATATATCATGCAATACCTACATCAATTGGCGCCCAACGTGGGTCCCGAACCTAAGATTAAGATTCTCATTCTCTACCAACTGAACTAGCCGGGCTGGATATTCTTTTTCGTATTCCACAAGTAAAAAATTATGACATAATGATTTATGCACATGAACAACCAAGACGATGACAAGATGGCCGTGATTTTTTTTGCTAAGTGGGTGTTTGCTTGATTTTGTATTTTTCTTTTCTTTTATTATAAATACCTTTAGATTTGCATTTTCTTTAGTTTACGATAATAACGATTATTTTCCTCTTTCGCTTTCAGATATGTGTCAAATTCCGGCAGAACAACATTATGTAAATCTAGGAGTGTATTACCTATGTATGTAATTATTCGAATAAATTTGCAATGGAATATTGTATATCAAAACAATCTTCTAACACCTCAAACAAAACATTTGGTCAACCAATGACAACTTCCGTTCACCATATTGACTTCCGGTTGAATAATACATATTAGAATGGAAATTGACTTTGGTTCCGTTCTTCCGTCACTCTTGGTGGGTAATGAATAATAGGAATAGGCAGCATAGAGAGTTGTATCCGATGTGTGCAAATATTGTATACTAAATCTATAACCAAACATCAGAAACACAAAACAGTATATGTTTATATCAATGATTCTTACATGAAACTGTTATTCACACAAAAATAAATTCTCCCTCCGTTAACTTGTTGATAAAAAGTTATTCTATTCTGTTATTCACAGTACTGGAATATTTTAACTCTCTGTTATTTAGATATTACTGAAAAGAAGCTTTTTTTTCTCTCACAAAAGCTCCGAGTTTCGTTGATTTCGCGCAGTTAAATTAAGCTTTCGTTGAATTTGCATTTTAAGCCATAAAATTCTATTGCATATTTTTAGGATTAACAAAACTTCTCTATTGTAAACATTCTCCTCCACAAAAGCTCTCTTACAACAAGGACAGTATTTCAGCCGTAGGGAAGTTTTTAAATAAATAAACTGAAAAAAAAAGTTTTCGACTGCAAAGCGAAATAGAGAAACAAACAAACATAAAAATAAATATAATAAGAAGTGGACCGTTATCCTTTACCATGTTTTTCGAAATACCAGGGAAGTACATAGAATCACCGGCAGTGCTACTGCACTTTAGCAATAAAAAAAAAAAAATAAGCCGGCGGGAGTTTTCTTGCGTGCTTATGTTTTTGGCTGGAATGTAGGTCAGTTTATTGAGTTGAGATACTTCAGCCATAGCTAAACTACATACTCCGGGAATCCATCCTTGAGAACACTATTTATGCCCCCACTTTCCACTTCTTTATTTATCCACAAATTATGTCGTCGCGGATCGGATTTATGTTTATTTTATTACAAATTAAAGATGTACCTATTTCTTCTTTATGGGTGGGTGTGTGATATTACGGATGTCATTTATATCTCTGGTTTGTTCACAGTTTATTATTTTTCTTTTTTTTTTTTGAATAATAAAGCCAAACAAAATTCACTGCGGGGAAATGGAAATTATTTCCATGGCTTGCTTACACTTTGCTTTGGAATCAACGCCATAATATATAAATACTTATTTTTAGTACATTAGTATGGCAACATACACTCTTGATTAGCTATATGTACCAGAAAGGTACATTATGTAGACAGGCGGTGTTAATTAAAAATGGAAAATCAATGCAGAAAACTTACCCATGTCATCGATGATTGGTGCCATTCGTAGTGTGATACCAACTAGCATTAGGCACATAATGAGTAGGAGGAATGCTGTGGCTATGATAGTCCATCGAGCTCTTTGCGGAAGATCATCTGGATCAATCACCTTCAATTGAATTTTAAATTTAAACAATTACATACATATGTACATACTGCTGGTATAGATAGCAGATATATTTATACATACCTTAACCGTTTGTGTATCTAAATCATGAACGAGAATTTTTGGTTTTTTATGACGATGTCGCTTTTTGTGTTTATGATGTCTGAAAATATTATTAAATGAAAAAAAAATATGATTTAGTAGTTATATAAATTTACAAAGCAAATTATGTCTGAAATTTTTTAAATAATTGACAAGTCAAAATAATTTGGCTGAGTTATATTTTTCAGTTTTTTTTGTTGATTAATGAAGCTCCAAATAAATTGAATATTGAATTCTGAATGTCAAGTCAGATAAACATTTAACAATTAATCATGATTCATTACAACTCTGTTTTAGATATCTGGCATAATGTATAGAACCGTTACACCTAAATGTATTTGGAACGGAATTTCCTTTTTGCTAAGATAAATGTTCATCCGTCAATCGAGATTATAGGTAGGTATGATGGAATCAGTATAATGAAACAGAAATTTGTTTATAAACGGTGATTTTTTAAGAGCTTGGTTTTTGAAAATTCAAAAAAACACAGAAACTTGTAGAAAGTGAATGAAATTTTTATTTGGATCGATGAATCAATTTCTGCCATTTATTTTTTAAAAATAATTTCACTTAAATGTTGCCCGCGGCTCCGCTTCAGGTGGTCCATTCTGAAGGTCCAATTTTGACAAACTTTTTCACACATTTCGGCCGGAATCTCACTAATGACGCGTTCAATGTTGGCTTCCAAGGCAGCAATCGTGTTTGGCTTGTCCCCATAGACAATAGACTTAACATAGCCCCACAAAAATATAGTCTAACGGGGTCAAATCACATGATCTTGGTGGCCAATTGACTGCGCCAAAACGTGAGATCAACTGCTCACCAAATTCGCCTCTCAATTGATGCATGGTTTCGCGTGCAGTGTGGCATGTGGCACCGTCCTGTTGGAACCACATGTCGACCGAGTTCAATTCTTGCATTTTCGGCAAAAAAAAATCTGTTATCATCGAACGGTACCTTTCTCCATTGACCGTAACCCTGCGGCCTTCATCGTCCTTGAAGAAGTACGGCCCAATGATGCCGCCTGCCCATAAGCCGCACCAAACAGTGCATTTTTCGGGATGCATTGGTAGCTGCTGAATTGCCTCTGGCTGCTCTTCACTCCAAATAGGGCAATTCTGCTTATTCACGTATCCATTTAGCCAAAAATGAGCGGAAAAAAAAACGGACGTAGCTTGCGAAACACATTTTTCACAGAGCACGAATTTTGATAATAAATTTCAATAATTTGCAAACGTTGTTCAGGCGTAAGTCTATTCATGATGAAATGGCAAACAATACTGAATCGAAATGTCAAATGTTCGTGGAATTTGTCATGTGTGATCTGTCAAAAATATAAACGTCAAAAACCAAGTAGCAAAAAAATCACCCTATATTTTTGTTTGTTTTTTGATAATTTTTTTTTTAGTCTTGAGGTTAACATTAGCTGTTATGTTCAATTAGACAGTGAACGTAATCGGCCATCGTGTAGACTGCCACCACAAAAAAAAAAAAAAAAAAAAACATCAATGCGTTGAACCAAAAATTCGTTTCAAAGCAGGTGCCAGTCAAGCATTGACAGTATTTTTCATTGATATTCACACGACGCGACCGGCGTGGCACAATAATATTAATTTTTACGTCAGAGATTCAACGATTCAACGAGATCGACGAGGCGCATTCTTTTTCTTGAATGAATGGCTTTGTTAACAAAAGAACAATTAATTAACCAATTAACACATATCAATCTACACTCAGTTCACCAGGTGGAAATGACAATCATTAAATGAATGTTTGGTAATAATTTTTCCGGGTGAATGCGGGGTGGCGTCACTGGCCCGTATGATTCTTTTAAAGCAACAAGTCATTAATGTCAGTTCTGAATATCCATGATGGCCAATTTATTTTGCCCCAAAATGAATAATATGTACGTGGACGACATGAAGTTCCAACAGAATGGTCTTACGTTGCACGTCACAATGGACACTCTACATGAGTGATTTGTGTGCATGGGTTGTCACACTGTTCGATAAGTCAATGACTATAGAGATAGATGTCGCTCAGATAGCATTACATTTTTTTTCTCAGCCATCTTTGTTTTTTTCTAGGCCTAGACAAGAATAATTTTAATAGATCTGTAAATTATTAACCGTTTTACAAATTCGAAAGTGCTTTAAGTTGTGTTATAAAAAAAATGGCAAAAAGTGAATTTCGCGTGTTAATAAAGCACTACTTTTTGCATGGTAAAACCATTAAGAAAACTGAGGGAAAACCTAAAAAAATACTATGTAGAAACTGCTCCTTCTCATGAAATGGTCCTAAAGTGGTTCACAGAGTTTCGTTGTGGTTGTATGGGCGAGTATCCAGGTCGTCCAACTAAAGTCACAACTGAAGAAATGGTTACCAAACTAAAGGATATTGTGTCAGATGATCGCCGGATCAAGGTTCGTGAGATAGCTAATATTGTTGCCATTTCAAATGCTAGAGTTATTCGGATCCTGCATTACCATTTGGGTATGCACACATTATAGGCAAGATGGGTGCCAAGTTTGCTAACAAGTAAACAAAAACGGAATCGTGTCGATACTGCAGAGCAGTGTTTGGAATTCTTTGAGCGCAATTCAAATGATTTTTTTCGGCATTTTGTAAATATTGATGAAACTTGGTAACACCACTATACATTCCAGAATTGAAAGAACAATCGAAACAGTAGACTTTTTCAGGTGATCGTGGGCCAAAAAGGCAAAAATGGTTCCGTCGTCGGCGGGAAAAGTTATGGCAACAGTTTTCGGGGAGTTCCACGACGTAATCTTCATTTATTATTTGGAAAAGGGAAAAACAATTACTGGGAAATACTCGTACTATGCTAATTTATTGGATAAATTCAATACAGAATTGGTTAAAAGCCGCCTCATATGAAAAAGAAAAAAGTTCTGTTTCATCACTACAATGCTCCAGCACATTCTTCCACAGTAGCAAAAGCAAGATTAGCTGGATAGCGCTCTGAAGTGCTACCTCATCCACCCTATTTTCAAATATAAAGAAATGGCTCGGTGGAATAAGATTTTCATCAAATAATGAAGTTTTTGATGCAACAAATGCTTACTTTGCAGAGCTTGATTAAACTTGTTTTTTGGTAGGGTTAAAAAGGTTACAATATCGTTCTAGGAGATGCATAGCCCTAACTGAAGACTATGTTGAAAAATAAAATGAATTAAAGAAAAGACTATTCTTTTATTTCAAAAACACTGTCGAAAAACCATCGAACATACATATACTCGTATGTATGAATTTTCAAAAAAAATATAGGATTTTGTTTTATTTAATTCCAACATCAACCTGCCTTTGATAGAAGACCCTTTACATTACACCACAAAATAAAAACGATACAACTCAGGGATGTGTGCGATGAATGGTTATAAAATTTTGCCTTTTAATATTGAGATACGGTCATTGCGATATCAAAATATCGGTTGACAATGGTGCAGTGCCTAACTGTTAATTTAGAAGTGTAGGTTCGATCCCCACGCAGGGCGGCATTCTTTTCTATCACTCCAATATTAATTGGATGCCGCCCGTGGGTTAACATTATATAGTAAATACCTAATTCTCAAATCCACTGTCAGCAAAAATTCTTTCCATCCTTCAATTCTTTCTCACTAGTGCCGTGGAATTCAGGTTGCCCTTACAGACATATAGTTAAAATTATTTTTAAATTAAATATTCTTTACGCACACGATGTAGACGCAATGAGTAAATTTTATGACGTCACGTCAGATATTCAACGCGTTGATTATTTACGTTGACCGCCTAATTGTTCTTATTAGTTTAGGCTTATAGCACTTTTAAATTAATTTGTTTGTTCAGAAGAGAAAACTTTTCGCAACAACTATTGCGTTTTTTCTCTTTTATCACAAATGAAAACTTGACATATGCATAACATTGCTGCTTATCATTTGCTGCCTGCAAACATTTCTCGGGCAGAAATTGTCAAGAAGGGGAAATGTTTCACTCTGTTATTAGCAATTGACTTCTGCCCACAGCTACAAAATTTTGTAAATCTCTTTGCAACAGGAAATTGAACAATTGCTAGAAATTGGAAGTTTTGAACACGGTGAGGATAATTTATTCATCTTTTTTCTTAAATCTTTATTTTTAGCTCCAAATTTAACGGTACCTTCCATACAAATTTTTGGACAAAAATGGTAAATATCAATTATCTCGAAAACGACTGATAAGAAAACTTTGCTGCACCGTTATATGTATAGTCTATATTTTGGCCAATACATTTTTACTTGCGATTATAGGTACTATAAAGCAAGCTATGCATTCGTCGAAAAAAAGTTTTGAGATAAAAATCAAACATGACATTACGATGACTTCGAAGACGAAAAAAGATGGTCTAAAAATTCTGCCAGTCTGTATGTCTGTCTGTCTGTATGTATGTATATACACCTACAGCCCAAACGGGTAGACCGAATTGCTTCAAACTTGGTATATTTTACAGAGGGAAATTTATTTTTCTTGTACTGCCATAGAACCGTTCTGTTAAAGACTATTTTTCTCGGAAACGGCTCTAAAGATTTTGATTTTAAAAAATCAGTGCAGCTTTTTAGGTACGACCGATCATATGGTTGAAAAAAAAATTTTAAAATGTCTAAAAACGGTACTTTCCATAGGACCGTTATTTTTTTTGCTTTCGCCTATCTCGTAAATGACTTAACCGATTCTTGCGAAATTTCACACATGTGTAGGCTTAGGTTGCCCAATTTGTACTGCCTACCAATATTTTTAACTAATATTTTTTTGTATTTTTAAAAGCATTAAAAAAAATTTATATTTTGAAAACAGTTCATGAATTTTTTTTTCAAAAATTATAGTTATAAGTATTTGTTGAATACTTATGAATTGGGTTTTTGAATTTTTTTTGAAGAATGTTTTCAAGAAGTTTTTGAAAAAAAAAACTTTTTCCTCAAAAACCGCTCCACAGATTCTTAATTTATTTTTCTCATAAATTCAAATATATGGCGTATTTATTTCAGAATTTTGAATTATTTTTTCTTTTTTAAAGAATTAAACCTTCTTTTATTTTTAAGTTTATATTATTAAATATTTAAGATTCTCATACCAATTATTTTAGAAATAAATTAAAGAAATTTTGTACATATAAAAAATTAAGTAAAAAACGACTTTAAAAATATATTTAGATTTTTAATAGAAATATTTTGCAAACGATGTGATCGAACATAAGAGCAAGTTCGTGCGATCCAGTCGTGCATTTTATTATCATTGAAATGTTATTTACGGTACCCGTCATATAACCGTTTTTTTTCGATGTTCGACTATATCATGAAAGGCTTAACTGATTTTGACTAAAATTTTTTCATTTTAAAATTTAAAAAAAATTGCGTTGGTATAAAAAAAAATAACTTCATAAATATTAAGGTTTTTACTAAGAATCTTGTGCTAACGAAGTGATCGATTTTATTTTGCTTGGGTGTTTTAAGATTTAAAGTTAAATCTACAACAAATTATAGTTTTTACTTGCGATTATAGGTACTATAAGGCAAGTTATGTATTCGTAAACAATTTTTTTTTCTAATAGTCAAACATGACATTACGATCATAGAGGTTGGCAACTCTGTTCAAAGTCTTTTTAAATAATTAAAGTAAAATTTAAAAAAGTTCTCTTATTCGCAATTGTTGGCTAAGGAGTCACAGACACGTGAGAATTGAAAACAAATTAAAATTTACTTAAAAGAACCAAATAAATAGCAAAATAAACTGATTACATAGATATACATATATATGTATATACCTACAACACAAATTATTGCCTAAGAAAATATCTACCTATAGTTAATGCACAAAATGTTGGATCTATGACCATTGAGAATTTGAATACCCTGTTTGCCACTAACCTTAAAAATGTTGCTACAAAAGTTGACATATCGGATTTGCGCTGTGAACTAATTGAGGTTAAGAGAGAATGGTCAATTGAAGGTTACTGTGAATGCACTAAGCAAAAGATGTAATCAACTCCAAGATGAAATCAACCAAATCAGAATATCAGCTAATGAATCCAATCTGATCATCCAAATGAAAAATGGATCTGCAAACCCACTATCCCAAGCTGAGAACATTGCAAAAGTATCTCCGAAACACAAATACTAATGGGGATGCCATGACAGTTTTGGCCGTGTAGAAGCAAGCAAAGTGCTTTCCAAGTGCTAAGAAATGCGAAAAAGCTTAAAGGAACCGGAATATCCATTAGCCGCGACTACCCGTTGAAGACTAGACAGAATCGTAGCAAGCTCCTTCAACAACAAAAACACATCCAAGCGAAGCAACCCCGACTTAAAATTTCTATTCGAGACTATAAACTGAAAGTAGAGAATATAGTGGTTGAGTGGAGCGAAGGCCAACAAAAATTTGTTGCAGATAAGGAGCATAGTCTCAAAACTCTAATTGAAAAACATAATTTTGGTGAAAACTTCTTGGAGAATGTTTATTTACAAATTCAAAAACCGCAAAATGCCAATAATGTCAACCAAAGAAAAACGTCAAGCGAAGTAAGCTGCGGTTCATCAACATCAATGAAAACTTTAAGAAGAAATGTTGAATAAA
Organism: Philhelius pedissequus; assembly: GCA_910595825.1. Lineage (NCBI taxonomy): Eukaryota > Metazoa > Arthropoda > Insecta > Diptera > Syrphidae > Philhelius > Philhelius pedissequus. The sequence continues at coordinate 65,855,743 of OU343160.1, read as the reverse complement.
TAGTCGTTCGCATCTAGGAGTAGAATCTGTAGCACATTGTAATGTCAAATTTTCTAATTAGGTTAATGCCGTCTGCCAAAATTACACAGGTCAACAAGAAAATATTTTTTTTCGTTCCTTTGTTCAAATGGCGATTTTCTCAATATTTGTATTGAAAAATATGGTACAACATTTGTTTTTTTTTCAAATTTTGTTTCCATAAGAGCGCAATAAGCGGTAAGAGAATAATAAAGTCTTACGCATCACGTGATGTCAAATCAATGCTGAAAATCACATTTCAGCGATTTATTTTAACGGTAGCATCATAACTGGCCTCTAGAACATGAAAATATTGTTATATTTGCGCCGAATTTATTAAATCAAAACAAAACAAATTCAGCTTTAAGTGGGGTGGGCGTGGCGCGATAGTTGTGTGCTCGCTTGTCAACCTCATGGTCGCAGGTTCGATTTCTGCGGTTGTCTATGTCTTCTTATATTCCATTAAAAACGAATTCTAAAAATTGTCATAAAATGAGTTGATGGATTACTCTTTACATGCTGTTCGGGCATAACACTAACAACACGCGATTAAGTGAAGTAGTATACGCATAAATATGACCACGAAATAAATAAAATAATGTAAATTATAAGAGACATAAATAAATAAGACACGGTAATTTTCTCCGCATTATTTCAGCCGCCATCCCTGGAGATAAAATCTGAGACAACAATCACCGTCTCAATACCTCGCGCCACACATCTTTCTTTTCAGCTTTTTCTTCTTTCACCGGATGCCCGCGCTGTGTTAAAAAAAACGTATTCATAATCCCTTGAGCGCGTGCAAAATTATAAAAAAAAGTACTAATTTAAGGCTTTGCGAAGCCTATGAAGCTTATTTTAACCTTCTTATTCGAAGCTAATATAAGCCCTGGGCTCCAGTGCTGCCGTTTCTACTGTTAAGACATTAGACTTCTCTTTTTTTGCTTCAAATCTACTGTCTCCTGTTTCCACGACATTTTTTCCGCAATATGCTGTTTTTTTCGATTTGTCTTACTATTCAAATCATAGGCTTCTTAATAAAACATTTTATTACTTCCAAAAGTTTACGTAACTTCTTAAAACATTATGCGTCATCTTCAATTCGCAAGAAACAATATTACTATAGAATATACCTGTTCAAGTTCTTCCCCGAGTTCATCCCTGTTTTCAATTCTATATGACAGTTTGAAAATTATTGCAGTTCACAGCTGATTTAGAATTTGGACTTAAGAAAATATATGAAATTATTTTTAGTCTGATTAGACCAAATCGAGGTCTTAGAATTTTTTTTTTCATCTTACCCCTTGTTAAGGTAAAACGTTCGAATTTTTCTTTCTTGTAAAAATTAATGAAAGAATGATGGAAGACTCTATATGGATTCTTTTACGAGAAATTTCATCCATACACAACATGACACACAAAAAATATTCATTTTTACATATTTACATGCATTCCTTATTAAGTTTAAACTATTTAAAGGTAAAAAATAGTTATTTGAAATCATTTTAAAATTTTATTTTATTTTAACATACCATTAAAACAAAACAAAAAATAGGATCTCCCATAAAACCAAAATATCAAACTTCTAGCTATAAAATCAAACTTTTTCAGGTAAAACTTTTTTGTAATTAGTAAGTTATATGAGAGGAACAAGAAAATCATATCAGGAACCCAGAAACAAAAATAGTGTTGACCCGTGTTATGAATTATGTAAAGTTAGAATTTGAAGTTATAGTATGGGAGGTTTGAGTAATAAGATAGGAGTATTAGATTTTATTAATTTTATTAAACAGTATGAAATTTTTATATTAATTGAAACCCATGTAACTGATCCATTTCGTTTTAGCCAACGAAATGGATCGTTGGAAAGTGAAAACAAAATTAGAGAAAGGAATCGTATTTCGAGAGATGGTAAAGTTAATAGAGAAGGGAAGAAAGTCTTAGATCTATGTAACTCCTTTGGACTATGAATATGCAACGGATGGTGATTTCACTTTCATAGGACCACAAGGAAATTCAGTGATAGACTACGGAATGACATCGGGAGAATGGGACAGCGCTATGGATAAATTCGGAGTTTTAACCGAAATACATTCAGATCACCTGCCGATTCAAGTGACAGTTGTCGCCAACAATAACCACAGGATATCAGAAGACTCAGCTACATCACGAGTGAAATACAAGTGGCAAAATGCATTTTCTGATAGTTACACAGAAGCGTTAAATAATGCACTCCTGCAGCATGAGATAATTTTTTTTGAACAGGTACCTAATTTGACTGAACTCGATGAAATAGTTAAAAAATCCATACCGACACAATGCGGATACAGCAATAACACCAACATCATACATTATCAGGAAGAATGGTTTGATAAAGACTGTATGGACGCAAGGAGAAAATCATTTGCCTGGTTAAGACTTTTGAGAAGATTCCCAGAAAATGCTTTTTTAAAAACACAATACCTAGCTATAAATAATAATTATAAGGAAGTTTTGAAGAAGAAAAAACAAATATATTAAAAGAATGTTGCCAGAGATCTTACAGGCTGCAGAAATACAGGGGAGTTCTGGAAATCTGTTCGAGAATTAAATAAAAAGCCAAATCTACAATTCGCTGCACCACTCGAAATCGATGAATTGGTTACACATTTTAGATCTTTAACGAAAGAAAATTTTTCTTCGCCATTCCAATTGTCTACCAATAGTTTTAAGGAAGCTATTACTTGTCCAAAAGGCGATAACACAGTGCCGGCTAATTATAGCTGAATATCGTTGTTGAATTCATCAATGAAAGTGTAAGGCTCTGTGTAAGGCTCTTATCAAAACGACTTTATAACTGGGTCCAGGGTAATAAATTGTTAAGTGAGTCTCAAGCTGGGTTTCGGGACTTACTCAGCGGGGTTTACTCAGCGGTTGACCAAATATATTTACTTGCAAACATTTCCGAAATATATATAGATTCCAGAAAGAAGCTCTAATCATTTTTCATTGATTTTAAAGCGGCATTCGACACCATAGACCGGAGAGCACTTATACTTAAGCTGTACAACAAAGGAGTTTCGACAAAGTTTGGAAACATTGTAGAGCTTTTTAACGACTCAACAACTTCTGCTTTCGTCTTTGGAAGCAAATTATCCGACCAGTTCCCAGTACAAATAGGATTGAGACAAGGTTGTAGCTTAAGTCCTTTACTTTTCGCGCTCTTTATTGATGACATCGAAGAGGTATTACAAGGAAGAGCACGTGTTTCAGCTGACCTCTTAGTAAAGGTCTTAATGTTTGCAGACGACATTGTTGTTCTTGCAGAGTCACCCGGAAGTCTCCAACTGATGATCATCAGATTGTTCGAGTAATGCAACAAATGGAGGCTGCAGGTCAATCTGGACAAGTCAAAAGATGTGATTTTCCGTAATGGTGGAGGCCGAAATTGTCGCAATGAGACATGGACATTTGGAGAGCAAACTATTGCAGTCGTCGGTGAGTACAACTACCTTGGTATAAAGATAAACCTGAACTTGAAAAACTATATGATAGATAAGTAAGCAAAATCTAAAACCGCTTTAAATGCAACTTGGAAAACGGTGATGCAGTGTAAAGATATTGAATACGAAGTTAAATTTCGAATTTTTCAAACTACATCAAAAGCAATCATGTGTTACGCAGCTCAAGTGTGGGGACACAAACAGTTTGAAGAAGAGGAGCAGCTATTGAGGTACTTTTTGAAACTGACTTTGAGGCTATCAAATAGTACGGCGAACCACATACTTATGCTGTGGGTCCCGCAACTCCGTCTGTCTGTCTGTCTGTCTATAGAACGATCTACAGCCTAAACGGCTGAACCGATTTGGTTCAAAATTGGTGCTTAAGAGTTTTAGGTGATTGTCCAAAACAGATTTTTGAATCGTTGTATAAGCCCCAAAAATAACGGTACTTGCATTACAAATTTTTTTACCATCTTAATTATCTCGAAAACGGCTCTAACGATTTTGATAAAAATTGGCGTGTATATGGTCTACATATCGGCTAAAAAAAATTTAAAATATTTTGTTATTAACGGTACCTGCCATACAACCATTTTATTGATTTCCGACTTTCTCATAAACGGCTCTACGGATTTCGATAAACAAAATTATACAGGAGCTCTTTCAAATTCTAAATAGTATTGCATTTCAAAATTTTCGAAAAATAGTTTTTTTGATTTTTTTGAAAATTCAATATTTCGAAAACGGGTGGACAATTTTTTCTGAAATTTTGTTTTTGAATTTATATTATTAAACATTTAAAATGTTCATACCAATTTTGTTTAAGAAAAAATTAAAGAATTTTTATATATAAAAAATTTATTGAAAAACGTCTTTAAAAATACCTTAAGCAGTTTCTATTAAGAATCTTTTGCATATAATGTGATCGAACATAGGAACGAGTACGAGCGATCCAGTCGTCCATTTGATTTGTGTCGGCTTCAAAAATTTGTACCATTTCGGTATAAGATTAAGAAGGATCTTAAATCCAACTTCAATATAATAAAATGCACGACTGGATCGCATGTCGCCATGTACTTGCTCTTATGTTCGATCGCATCATATTCAAACGATGACTATTAAGAATCTAAATATATTTTCTAAGTCGTTCTTTTACTTAATTTTGTATATACAAAATTTATTTTACTTTTTCCTAAAAAAGCCGCTTATGAGAAAGTCGAAAATAAAAAAAACGTAACGGCACCTGCCATACAACTACTTTTATTTGATTTTCGACTTTCTTATAAACGGTTTCACAAATTTCATAAAATTTTTTTTCATAGAAGTTCCTTTGAATTATAAATGATACTGCATACCAAATTTTGGAAAAATATTTTTTTTTTGATTTTTGAAAAAAGAAAACATTTTTTTTTTTGGAAAATTCAATTCGAAAAAGGGTGGACGATTGTTTTGAAATTATGTTTTTGAATTTTAAATACATATAATTGCCATACGAACATAAGACCAAGTTCATGTGATCCAGTCGTGTATTTTGTTATATGTATTTAAGTTGGATTTAAAATTCTTATTAATCTTATTCCGGGCTTTGAAAATAGTACAGATATTTGAAACCATATACATGCTTATTTATTTCATTGTTAAATTTTAAAGATAAGCACTAAGTTATATAAGATATTATAATCTTACAGCCGTATCTATAATAAAATTATAAATCTTACTTAACTTTAAAATACCGTTAAACAATACTTTATTTTAATATCCGTATCTATAAATAATTTTCCCATTTAAACAACGTAACTTAAAGGTGTCTTAACTTAAACAGCATTCAGGGCGGTTAGAGCTTATTTAAAGCTATCTTAAATGTATTTTGACATATCAATAGTCAACTATTGAAGTTTGGAATTGTGATTTTATTTAGTGTTGTGATCTTTTCAATTAAGATAATGGATAATAATTTTATATCATTTATAAATGACTTAAATGTAGTTAGTATATTAGGTACCAATTCTAAGAGAATAAGAACATCTAAAATTTATAAGCCACGGTTACAACCTCATATAACTGGATGAAATTTCTTTTCGCCGAAAATGTTGAAAACCTACAATATGGTTAAAATCATAAACCTTGTCCGATCCGATATCGCAGGTTCTCCTAAGAGGTGGTCACATTTCTGCTGATCTACACGTAATGGCTGCCATAAGATATTTGGGTCAAAATGAGGTGCAAATAAAAATATTTTAATTATTCTTTATCCCACTAAAAAAGAAATAATTTAAAATGTGTTTTTCTTTATGTAGATGTAAGGTAATGGGGCGGATATACTCGGATTTAGCCAATCCACGCCCTGTGTGATATATTAAAGGGTTGCAAAGACATTCGCCTCAAAGCGACCCGAATTTGTAAAAAATGCCAACATTGGTCGCAGAGCAAATATAAGAAGTGGACAAGCTTAGGGAGATACGTGGTTTCCCACATGTTGTGGGTGCAATCGATTGCATTAAATTTTAAGAGAGAGCAGAATAAAGGAAAGATTCGATGATGGGGAATTCAAAGGAATTTTACTTGTTGATGGGGACAATGCCCTATGCATGCTCCAACATTTATTTACACTTTTACTAAATCATCGAACGCGTGCTGAAGAACAATACAACATCGCACATATTGCTGCGCGCAATGTTGTAGAAAGGTGTTTTGGAGTATGGAAGAGCCGCTTCAGAATCCTTTCGGCTTTCGATGTTCTCTTTGAAATACAAAAAACAGCAGTTATCGCTTTGGCTGTTCTGTACAACTTAGCCATAGATTTTCAGGATATTACCTCAGATGAAAACGAATTAATAAAACAATTTAATTTATATATATGGGTGTATATTTTAGATGAGCTCGAAAAGGATGATGTTGATCTGGAATTCGACACAGAAAATGAAGAATTACTTTGGCTAAATAATGACCGTAATTTGTCACGCCGAGTATTTATTGAACAGAACTTTAACTAGTTTAATTTTTCCTGGTACAAAAAAAAATAAAAACATAATGCAAAACTTAATAATGTATGTTGCTTCTAACCCAAAGATGTAAACTAAAAAAAAAAAAAAAAAACGGATTTTATACCTACCTCTTCTGGCTTAACAAAAAGCCTTACGAAAATAGTTTGTATGTCTTTTGAATCTATTTTTAGTCACCTCAGGCTTGGCATTCGCCATTTTTCAAATTGGTTTGTGTTTATAAAATTCACTTCCGATGCTTTTTTTTTCAAATCGGCAACAAGCTGTCACAAAATTGCTGAATTGACTGATTTTGACTTTCTTTGCGTTACGTTACATTATGATCGTTTAGTTCAGTACGAATGAGAAATCGCTTATAGATACGAATTTAAGTAACGTTGTTTAAAGCCAATTTAAATATTTAAGCAATCTTAATTAAATAACCTCTAAGAGGCGTTTTAAAAAAATCTAATAGATACGGCTGTTAATGTTTATAGCCTTCCGAAATAAATAAAAGTATTTCTCCTCGTAGTCTTTTATTGCTAACATGAATATTATGTCAGTTTGCAAGTCTCACTACCAGTCTGCCACAAAGTTTTCCTGATTCAAATACACACGAACCAGTTTTTCGTCCACAATTCTGTTAAAAGAACGAGAGAAATTGGAACTCAAATATGTAATTGGAATGATTTGTTCCATTTTGTATCAAATAGCAATCGCTGGCTCTAAAAATGAATTTTCATCCGGAAAATAAATAAATAAATTATATATAATTTAATTGCTTTGCTGCATATATTTTTTGCAAGATATATTGGGGGTTATTTCGAATAAAAATTTCCCTGGAAATGTTTGTCCAAATCGATTCTAGGGAACGTGAATGATGCTCAAAAGTTTCCCTGGGAACTTATTGGTATCGGGAATAAGCTTTCCCATGGAATTTTGCTGTTATTTCATACGATTTTTTGTTCCAGGGAAATTTATTCCGTATGTGAGATTCATATTCGCAGGTAAAATTTCGAGGGAATAAAATATTCCATGCCAAATGAAATTCCGTGGGAGATTCTCGGTAGGGCCCATTTTGTCATCCATTAGAATAGAAAAAAAATGTATTTCAAAATGCGTGGAAACATCGGTAACATTCGAACTTTTTGCCTTATTCGTTTTCCTCATCGCTATAATTGAATCACTTCAAATATGTTCTATTTTTAAAGCAGATTGCAAGAAATCTCCTCAAAACTAGACACTGTTTAAAATGCAATTAATGAAGAGGGCTTGGGTTATTCGTAAATGATTTCTGCATAAAATATATTGACGAGGAAAATTCGTGATTTTTCCAGCTCCTGCCCATAAACGGTATGGTCTTTTTGAGAAATTTCTTCTTCATTGATCCTTGTGATCACGCAAATACCAACGTAGGTTCTCACACACATAATCAAGTGATATTAAATCGAAAAAATCTAGAGTCTACGTGTGTCAGATCTTCTGACAGTCGCTCCAATCAACCTAACCTCGGTAAGGTATAGAGCCTATAGTCATACGATGTCGAAAGCCCTTCCAGTAGACATGTTCCATTGGAGGCCTGTAATCAGATCATGTTTCCACACATCATGAATATCGTCTTATGCCGGTCTGCTCAAATCAAAACTAATTATATTATATAATATTGTAAGAGTCCTTTAATAAATTACTGTGGCAAGATTTTATTGATGGAATTGTCCCTTTCATTTTATATTTCAGAACTTCTGTTGAAACCTTTATTGTATGCACCTAAATAATATACTAAAGGTTGATGATAATCAAAATCCAATCTCCCTTTTTGTCCCAAATCAATATGCTTGCCGTAAATAATGGCTACAAACAAACTCGTAAATTGTTGCACCATTTGCAAGACAAAAAAAAAGAATCAATTGACATTAAAACTTTTCGACAATTTCCTTAAAAACTCCAAATGAAATTAAAACAATGTTCATTCCACTTAATAGGCAAAGTTTTGGGTGCCTATTTAAGGAGATTAAGATTGATTTCGCCCCACCATCATCATCCAAATTATTGCACCCACAGACAACGAATCTCCTTTATTTTATTTGAATTCCTTGTCCCTAAACTAATGAGAATGACTATCAAAGAAACCATTAGTAAAGAGGAAAATGTTAGAGTAACTTGACGGTCGGTGGAGCAATCGACTAAGGGAAGTCAAGCGGAACTACCGACGGAATTCGACCGTTTAATTCCAAATCTTTTGTTCAACATAATTACAATGGAAATAAATCCTCCTCTCATTCTCCATTCTCACGCCGGCTGTCCTGAAACCATCATTTTATCTACTGACACACACACACATACATATAGATAGAGTAGGATTCACAACTCAGAACTTACCGATGTTTGCGATTACGACTGCTTGGTACTATTTCCTGAAGGTCATCGTTCTTGTCCGATTCCACTTGGAGCGTCATGTCGTAAACAAAATCCTCATTGTAATGGAATTGACTGCGCCCCCAAAAACACATGTAAGAGAACAATAATTAGCAATTAAATTACACGACTAATACTACTATACGCATGAAGCAACCCCTGGGGGTCGTTAAGCTTGATGTGGTATACTCACATGGGTTGATTTGGTGGCATACTTAGGATGCAATGTTGTAGGCCGCTCGGGGAGGGATATACCAATACCGGATCTGAGCATCTGTGGTGGCGTTCTGTAAAGAGAGATATCCAATGTTATTATTTGTGGCAAAGGCAATTCTATACAAGTAGTAAAACTGGTCGGAGTTTTTATTCCAAATGAAATAGGAATTGACGTGCGGTTGATTTAATAAATGGAAATGGTTTTTTTTTCAGCGAGAATTGATTGAAAACTGTTTAATTGTAAATGATTCTTGTTTTTGAAAAAACAAAAAAAATACATTCAACTTACTCTAGATACTCATTATAATGTAAACCTAACTAGTTCATGTATATTCAATTGAATTGGGTAGTTCAACAACTAGTACTCAATTTGGATTATTTGTATATGACTTTTTATGGCTGACCTGTGACATTCGCTGACATTTGAGCCGTTAAAATGAATGTGGTCAAGAGCATACCCATTTCAAAAGTATTTAAACTATGTTAAATAATTGCACAACCTTTAACAACCATTAGATACAGTGAAACTCAGGTAGAGTTTTACTGTCAATTCTAATGATTCTATGAAAATCGGCGTAATGGTTATAACGTTTTATAATAACCTTCAGTCTTATTCATTAAAATAGGCTAAACGCATGCATAATTATACAATACAGATTTTTCTTCAAATTTTAAGACGTGTTTTTTTTTTTGGCAAAAGCCATCGGCAGCTAAGCAGAATTTAGACACATTATATGTACAAGAACCTGCTTTCGATAAAAGTAAAAGCAGAAGTCTGATTTGGAAAGATTTGTGATATTTATTCGAGTATCGAATGATATTAATGGCTATTAGTGAATTCGGCGGATGAGATATAGTCATAATTCAATTAATTTTCGCAATTGATGCTATTAGTGAATCCATAGAAAGCAAATTGAACGAATGTCGGTAAGATTACCTGCACCACCGACATTTTGTTCAACTTATTTGGTATTACTGAATCCTCAAACATTTCGCACTCCATACAAACTTTATCATTTTATTTCCGCGCCAATTGTGTGACGAATTTTTGTATTGATGTACTTTTTGTCCAAAAATCATAATCGATATCACAAAAAATGTTAGTTAAAATAAGAATATGTATTTAATTCTGAATTAAAAAATATATACAAACTAGGTACTTGAATTAATTGTTGGTTATAATTTTCTTTTTCTGGAAAACGAACCACTAACAGAGACAAGTTTCCGGAATGGGTGGGATTACCGAAAACACAACCTGATATTGCCAAGAACTTAACCAATAAATTCCCAGACCAACATTTTTGGGAAAACTTAAAAAAATCAGTAAACGGTTTGGGTCCTCCTTTTAAGGACTACAAGTCCTCAATCAAACAAAACTTGCCCAAACAAGAGGTCCATTAATGCAACTGGTTATATAAGAAAGAGAAATTCATACCCTATCGCCAGTTGAAGAAGATGTGGTCCAGCTGTTCTGCTGTTGTACTTAAAAAAGTCATATTTCAAAGTCTTCTGAAATATGAAAACTTAAATTTAACAATGCATCGGAAATATCGAATATATACCTGGTTTGGTAGCGTATACAAATCCGATTAGTCCTTTGCAAATGATCCCGAAAATTAGTAATAAAATGCAATAGTTTCTATTTCTTTATTTCGATCAACAAACATTACTTCAATGCTTTAGTTACATTTTAACATTGCGTGTGACATTTAAGATGTCAACAAATGGCAGCACCGATAATATAGTTCGGAAAATGGTAGGTAGTCCAAGAATCGATAGTATAGTTCATTCGACGTGTTCACTTATTGAAATAAGCGCAAGAGCGAAACTTTTGTGAATCTCTTCAGCTTCCAGGGAGTAGAAAATTGCGAATTCACTAATCGGCGTGATTATGTTCTTTAGTTGGTAATTCCAATGACTTTGTTGAATCTCGAAGTCTTTGTTCTTACATTTTTTTCCTCTGTCAATGGTCACGTTCATCCATTTATTAGATAAGTTATCTCGGAAACCAAACAATTCGAATATAATTGTGAACGATTCGGAAAGGTTAGTTGAAAGCCGTCAAAAGTCAATAATTGTTGGTTAATTATGTGTTCTTTTCTAAAGAAAGTATTGTTTCACGCTTATTCACATACAGGAAATACAAACTGGGCCAACAACAAGTTTTATTTAGTTTTGTTGCTTAATAAATAACATTATTAATAAGTATTGGTAGGGGGCGTTATTCTACTTTAAGTAAAAGTTAAAGTTGGCTTATTCGTGCAAAACTGCGCGATCAAAGATACTTAAATAAAAATGTTTGAAGTTTGAGTGGGTTTGTGTCAGCTGCTGTCAAATTGCCTACGAAATTAACTACCTTAACTTTGAGCAGAGCCCCCTCCTAAAGCTCTAAAATTGGAATAGAAACAAGCATTTAAAGAGCAAGTCAGCATATTTTTTGTTTAGCATAATAAATAAGCACTCATTAGCAGTACGTAAGTGTATTTTATCGATGGAGCACCTATAACTACGGTGACCATCCATTCATTATTATAATGAACTATTAATTATTTGAAGAAGACGTTAATTATGAATTTTTTTGTTTTCAAAATCATAAAAATGTTCATTATTTGTTCAGTATTTAATATTATTTTGTTGAAGCACAAACGAAAAACTAAGCAAATCAAAATGGTAATGTAGTGCAAATCTTTCAATTTTGGAACACTCCCTACACTGTATTCTCGGAAGACACCCAATGCGAAAACATCAAAATCAAGCAATCAAAATCAATTTAAAAGATTTTCAAAATCCGAAGACAAATATTGTGTTTTTTGTGGTACACATTTAAATTGGTAAATTTTATTTCGAATTAATAATTCAAAAACACATTATTAAATACCAAAAATTATATCCTTAAGTTCACTGATGGCATCCAGAAGAAAATGTCTTTAATGGGGAACTACAATGAAGATATAAATAAATTCTTAAAACAAACGACAGAAGGCGATGTGAAATGCAATAAGTGCATAGCCTCATTTTCTATTGCTAACAATGGAAAACTCGATATATAACAATATTTAAAAACATCTAAACACAAAAGCGCAAACATAGAGCTGCTGCTTCAAGTAAAAATCTAACGTCATACTTCGGAAATAAAACAATTGATGCATCGGGAAAAATAACCAGCGTGAACGAAAGTATGTGGGCTTTTCATACCATAAAACATAATCACTTGTTTGGGTCTAACGGCTGCATATCAAAATTAATAAAAAAATGTTTCGATGAAAAATATTCTTGCGCGAGAACGAAAGGCCACATTCGATTTAAGAAATTCAAACTGATTTAGATGCTGTTTGTTTTTTAACAATATATTCCGACCTCTCAAATCATGGAAGTACAAAAATATGCCCAGTACTTGTCCGCTATTTTATGCCACGAAAAGGTGTTCAAATAAAAATATTACGGGTAGTAACAAATATATCTCGAATATTTTGCGAAAATTCGAAATTGACACAAAACTGGTTGCCATCTGCGCAGAGCACTCTGTCAACCTGATGGTCACAGGTTCGATCCCTGTCGTAGTCTATGTCTTCTTATATTTCCATTATAACCAATTCTAAAATACAATGTCATACAATGAGTTGCTAGTTTACTCATTACATGCTGTATAGGCATAGCACTAACAACATGTGATTGAGTAAAACTAGTATGCCGATACAAAAAATATGACACCGAATAAAAAAAATAATGCGAATTATAAGGGACATAGATAAATAAGAAATGGAAATTTCTCAGCATTAGTTCAGCCGCCATCCCTGGAGATAAAATCTAAGACAACAACCACCTACAGTCTCAGAACATCGTGCCATACATCTTTCCTATCCTTCTTTCTCTTCCTTAATCTCACGCCCGCGCTGTGTTGAAACATTTAAGGGGTAGTATAATCCCTTTAGGGCGTGTAGATCAAAAATTTATTTATACTTTTGTATTTACACAATAAGGGTGGGTAGTACAGTTAAAAGAAATATGCGATGTGGTAAATACTGAATATAGAAAACTAGTGGGATTTAGTAAAACTAGATCGCTTTCACTTAAACCATCAATTGAAAGAATACTGAAACTTTTTAAGAGTTTAAAGCTTTATTTTTTATCGCAACCAAAGTGCCCAACTATATTACGATTTTTTTTTATAATTCTTGCTCTGTACTCTGGTTCTTTTTTGCACATTGTCAGGCTTCTCTTTTTCAAAATAGCATTTTACGGAGTGAGTCCCAGGATATATGCATGATGGAAGTATCCTTGGTCATTAAAGAACTTAAATAAAAAATACAGCAAAGAAAAGATGAATGCTTTTTGCCAATAGTAATAAATTTAGAGCAAGAAGATCCTACAGTTTTAGATAATATGAAAACACATGCAAATCACTTTTACATCAGTTGTATAGATTACTTAAATCAGTGGGACGGTGCATTTGTTGAAATTGAAATTTTAGAATGGGTGCTTCTGCGTGCAGTTCCGACCTGGGACCAGATCCAGGCAAGTTTAATGTCTTGATGACTGAAGCTTTTGACGAATTTTCGTGTGTTAAGAATTATGATTCTGTGGAGAAAGTTGTTACATGGGAAGATAGTCAGAAGACTGCAGGAGAAAGATGGATGGAAATTTTAACACATTTATAGAAAAAGACATACATTTCAAAAACATTTTAATTGTAGAAATTGGTTTGTCGGGGTCGGGGTCGAATGCTCCAACAGAAAGAGTTTTTTCAGTCCTAAATAATGTTTGGACAAAAATGAAAAAAACCAAATGAAAGTTGAAACTTTGCAATCAATTTTGATTACTAAATTCAACTACGAAATGAACTGCTTAGAGCTTAGAGAATATTTAAAACAAAAACCAGATTTGGTTAAACAGATCTATACCTTCTTCAGGGAAGTATTCTAATATATAAACAAATAAATATTACCTGCGTAAGATTCTTGTTTTAAATAATGAGGATACTTATTTAGTGCTTAAGCGTTAATTTACTCAAACATTAAGTTACAGTGAGGACTGAATTTTATGATTTTGCCAAACATACATACATATGACTAAGAGTTCCTTCTATAACAGGTGTAAGATATAAACTATTGAATTCGATTTTGAAGATTATTAAGATTTCTTCTAAAAAATCTTAATTTGCCTATACCAACAATTGAAAATTATCAGATTTCATTTCATCTGCGGAAAAGGGTGATACTTAAAAATTTTTCGGCGAAATTTGGCCAGAAATACATTCTAAATATTTCAGAATATAGTTTATTGCCTAGTGAGAATATGTCAATTTTTATTCATGGATGTCATAGATAGATAATCAGCTCGAACCTAAGACTCGTTTCAAACCAGATTTTCACGATCTTACGTCATTTTGAATTAAAATTTGACCAACCAGTGAATATAAAAGTGGACATAATCGTCTTTTTTTCAGTGTTTATTTGTTGCGACGTTAATAATTTTTTCCAAAATATGACTATTTGCCCCAATTATGAGATTATAAAAGGGGATTTCTCTCCATATTTTATTTAACTCATTTTTAATTAACCTCTCTACTTCAACTCGATTTTTGTGCCGTATGTAAACGAAGTTTAAAATGCGATAATTTTTGTAAGGAAACACAATGCGAATGCGAACATACACTTTCATTGGCACAAGATCTGATTTACTGAAAAAAAACGTTAAACACATAAAATAATTTTAAGATGAAGATTTTGGAACTCGCAGATGTGGAAAATTCAGCTTTTTGTTACTTCTTACTGCTTACTGCATCTTTGAACTCAAGTTTTAATATTCTCCAATGCATTTAATCTGAAGAAATAAAAACAAATCAATTGTTGATTTTTTGCATTTAGTTATTAGACAAAGGTCGTTAATGCCAACTTATAAATACAAAAAAAATGAGGTTGTTGCGCATAGTTCTTTTGAAAAATCCTGCTTTGCTGCCGAAAAAATTTACCAAATGAACACGGATATAGTTTTAATGTGCTTATATCAAAATAAAGCATTCATATGTACACTTGTTTTCTCTCTGTGACACACAAGAGAATTTTACAACTGCGAAAGATATCTTGCTCGGTAGGCGATCGAGATCGGGACAAGACTGATTGTTGCGGCTTCTGTAAAATACACATTTACCCTCCCTTAAAAAAAAAAAACAAATTGACATGGACGATTTCCAATGACTTTTCAATGCAATGTCACTTTTATGGAAGCTCTATACAACCTTCCAATGCTTTTAGCTTATGTTGCGGCTATACAACGTTACATAAGGTAATCAATAACAATTTTTCATTTAAAGAAATTATAAAGAGAACATAATGTAGCATTATGTATTGGCTAGTATGTGCTAATAAATAAGGCTTCTTTCTGTCATGTATTAAATGCAATTTATGCACATCATCCACTCCCTGGAACTATTAATTTGATTGAAGATGGGAATGGCTTCTAGAGTCTTACGTTAATGAAAAATAAATGGAAGAAGTTCAAATGATTCCAAGATTTGAGATGATATTGATGCATCAATATACTCGTACCTTAACACGACTTCTATATAATTACTATCTTAGGACAGAATATCTTAGACAGAATAATAGAGAGTATCAGTTTGATACAGGTGCAGTGAGTTGAGTCCCTTGAAGGATATTGATATATTAAAATTAAGTTGGTTTCAAATATAAGAATCAATTGATATTTTGCATTATAATTCATTTGGCTCCTTGATGAAGAGAATGAGACGATATAGCTAACATATAAAATGACCTAGACAGGTAAACTTGATTATCATCTGTCTGGACCGAACGATGAAAGATTATTATTGGTGAACACTCAAAAGAGTTTTGGTCTAATAATTGATCAATCTGGGTTTCCTTAAACATTTAGTCTAGGACAGTAGAACTCTTATCGCACAAATACCTATTTAAAATCTAGCCAGAAAATTTTTAATGGGTTTTCACACTCTATTAGTGAAGCCAAATAGATTCTAACAATTTACGGTTAAGAACATCGTGATTAACTTTACCAAAGGCTTTAAAAAATCCAAGTAGGCCAGAAGACATTGTTATGCTTCTTATCATTTTCAATTGTAATTTATTTTTTATCATTTTCAATTGTAATTTATTTTTGCTTGCGATATAGGTACTATTATGGCAAGTTTTGCATTTGGAAAAACAATCGAACTCGAGATTTTAATCAAACTTGACATTACGATGATGGAGGACACCAAGAAAGTGGTTTTCGCAATTCCGTCTGTCTGTACAACACGATTTTCTTTAAACTTATTACTTACATAATTGTTTTAGGTGGTTGTCTCATATAGTTTTTAGTCGTTTTATTAGCCTTGTACTTGCCATTCAATTATTTTTATCATCTTAATTATCTCGAAAACGGCTCTAACGATTTTTATAAAAATTACTGTGTGCACTCCTTTTAGTAGCGTCTATACATTCTGGTCATGTGTTGTTATTAGCGGTACCTACAAACTTTTTTATTTTCGACTTTTTCATAAAGAGCTCTACGGATTTATATTATAAAGAATTATAAAGAATACTGTAAACTGCATACAAAAATTTTCGATTTTTTTTTTGAAAACGGGTGGGTGATTTTTTTTTGAAATATTGTTTTTAAGTTTACATTATTATATATTCAAAATTACCATCCAAGAAGAAAATTAAAGAAGTTTTGTACATACAAAATTAAGTAAAAAACTATTTGTAAAATATATTTAGCCGTTTCTTTTAAGAATTTTTGGCATACGATATGATCGAACATAAGAGCAAGTACGTGCGATCCAGTCGTGCATTTTATTTACTATGAAACTATAAAAAGAAAAATCAACCCGAACTTACATTGAATTAAAAAAATAACATTAAAAAAACTCCGTGGGTCTGACCAGTCTAATAACGGGTGTTTTTTTTTTGTTTAGCTACATGAGAAGTTTCGATGATTGTTGTCTATGATTTCACAGTTGAGAATGTTAAACTCTGTAGACATTTCTGTTCAGTAGGGTTTGGCAATTCATCATGAATCGTTTAACACTGGAACAACGCTTCAATATTGTGGAAATTTACTTTGAAAAAAATAATCTTTTCGCGAAATTCATAGAGCACTTCTTGGCCCATGATGAGAATATTTAGCGAAGAATTGTATTGAGTAATGAAGCTCTTTTTCGGTAAAATGAATTCGTCAATAAGCAAAATTCCATTTATGGAGCAAAGACAATCCTCAAGCTATTAACAAATTACCATTGCATTCATTAAAATTGACCAAAAATTAATCAAGTAATTTTTTAGTTCTAAAAATTATTCAGCTAATTATTCATCAACGGCATTTGGTTCCAACATGTTGGCCAGCGCAACTTGCCATACAGCGCGCTTAACCAATAAATGTATTGCCAAATCAATTTGGTAACAACTTTATTTCCAGAAGTGGTCCCGTTAATGACCTCTCCAATACTTCTTATGCGGCCATGTTTGATAATTGGTTTATGCCGATACAACAATAACTCTTGAATCATTGGAAGCCAATATTCAATCTACCATTGACGCATTACGGCCAGATTAATTATAAAAAAGTAGTCAAAAATTGGACTGATGGAATGGACTAGGTATTTCGTTGGAACTGTGGTGATATACCGAAGATCATATTCTAAAAAAATGCCATGAAATTATCTACCAGATAATAGTAACAAAAAATTCATTCCAACAATATTTCTGTATTGAATTTATTATTTAAGGTTCTCAAGCTCTTAAAAAAATACCCATTATATTATCCATTCGCTAGCACTGATCGCTATACTATATTAATTAAAACTAAAACTGTATCCTTAGGCCGCATTTAGGCACCTCAATATTCGGCCATTAGTCGATAGTCAGTATCGACGAATTTTCAGGGTATTCATTTAGGTTCTCTAACTTCAAGTAATACTTTTGTCAGAAAGCATTATCTCCAATCGTAAAAGCAATAACTATGTAAAATGTTTAACCAGTCCTTCGTAACCTAGGATTCAGTCTTGACACTAAACTCAATGTTAGCTTCCATTGCGATACCTACTCGTATATCAACAACACAAATTGACAGGTATATGCTTCGTTAAGCGTTTCCAGAACAATATTTAACCTGCAAAAAATGGCACTCAATATTTGGCATCTTTCTGAATTTCACCCGAAAAATGTTCAATGTTCGGCAAATTCCCTCGCGATATCTTACGCCATTTCATGCATAAGCCTTCACTTCTTTTTTGGAGTCGAAAGAAAAATAAGTCAGTGATGATACAGATAGGAAACAGTATTTCTTAGGGTTAGGTCTGATGTTCCGCTTTTTATAATCCCACTTTTAAAAAATCCCGCTTTGAAAACTCCCTACAATTCCGTTTTTTTTTTATAATCCCGTTTCTTATTATCCAACTTTTGGAATCAACACTAGGTGCTAAAAGAACGGTGCATTAGGGTGGTCATGCTGCCCAACTGCAACCCCCCTGCTTGGCCAAATATATGATTTGGGATAGGGTCAATTTTAGGCGTATGTGTTTTTTTTGTGTAACATTTATCAAAATAAAAATCGGGCTAAGCGGGAATAAACGGGATTTTAAAAAGCGGGATTATAATAAATCGGGCTTTTAAATAAATTGGATTTTAAAACTCGGGATTTAAAAAAGCGGCATTTTAGAAGACGGGATTTAAAAAAAACTGTTGGAGATTTTCGAAAACGGGATTTTAAAAAGCGGGATTATAATAGATCGGGATTTTAAATAAATTGGATTTTAAAACTCGGGATTAAAAAAAGTGGTATTTTAGAAGACGGGATTTAAAAAAAATTGATCGGGATTTTCGAAAGCAGGATTCCAATACGCTCCCTAGAGCAAATGCTTTTACTATAGTTCGTGTTAATTTTTGGAGTTTCACTGATACGTTCGTTTACTTCCTATTTACCTACACATTTTAGTACAAGGTTCTATCAATTGGTAAAAATTGATAGTTGTGGGAAGTAAAATAACAAAATTCTTTTGAGATTGAAAGCCATACTCTACAAAATGCGCCGGTCGCTAGTTAACATATTTATTAAATTAGAGTGTACAGATTTATTTGCATTCCTATTCTCAACGTGAAGGCAATGAATGAAATATTGTAATTGAATTAAATGAACGACTTTTAGAGATTGCATCTTCTTTTCATTTCATATGTATTTTGTAATGAATATATGATATTGCTTATCTACAGCTTTCAGAAACCGATTAATAAATAGCCTTATTTTCTGATCTCCCGTGGTTTCTATATGAGAATATAAAATTTAAGTTGAATTACAAAAACAAAACAAAAATACGTTAACACCCCCTTTTACGCTTCTTTCTATAAATAATGTCTAATTGGAGGAAAACATTCTTCTCTATTAATTTAATTCCAAATCAAGTTATTATTATTTATTTTACTCAATACCAATGTATATTACTGCAGAAATTCACCTAATATGATTAGGCTAACTTAAATTTAACTTACAATAAAACAGTCAATACAAAAAGGAACTTACTGTATTTTCTCTTGCGCTTCCGGTACTCATCATCGCTGCCGCTCTGTCCCGATGGCCAACTCGGCTTATAGCGTTTCTCCTTGTCCCGGGACTTGGTTGCACAGCAACCGGTTGGTGCAACACTGGATCCAGTCGAAGTCGAGGTCATTCGATGCAATTTGGCTGTGTCGCTCGGTAGCATTGCGCTCGGTACAATAGCCGATGATGGAGCCGCAGTCGATACGAAGTCATTTGCTTCCGCTTTCACAAAAACCACATTTCCGCCATTGCTATTGATTGCATCCCCCGCCATGCCTGCATTGCCATTCGATACAAATTCGATAGTATTACTTGTTGGTGGCGTTGGCGTTGGTGTCGGTGCTGGTGCTGTTGCATGCAATGCCGAAGTCGCAGCGACAGCAGTGGTAGTTGTCGTTGTAATCACAGGAAAATAATTCGACGTTGTCGTCGTATATGCTACAAAGGACTCTCGGCCTGGTGCTAATATTTGATTAACTGTATTACGATTGTTACTATCTAAAGGGCTACTAAATGATTGCTTATTTAAATTATCTTTGCTCGAAATAACTAAGAGACTGGTGCTTTTTGATCTTCTGCCTGGGTGGTCCTTTGATAAGTTGGCGTTGACAATGAGGGCATCCTCGGCCTCGTTGAGGAGTGTACTCATCGTTAGATTGGCACTGTCCTCGGACGTGTTCTGGCGAGAAATGAGCAGTTTTTCGTGCTCTGTTCGGGCCGTTTCAGTGTCGTTTGAAAATGAAACTTGATGGATGACTCCCCGGTTATGGGTGGTTTGAGTATGGGCAGATGAGAACTTGGAAACTCTCGTCGATATGGTTGGCTTGATGTGCCTCGGCAGAATCGGACTGCACTGGGCACTAATTGACTTGGCTTCTAAAATTCGCAACCGCTTCGCGTGTCTCTTGTCGAAGATTAAGGAAGCGCTGTCTAAGCAACTAGGATTCACTGTGATCTCGGGACATACACCACTTGCCCCGAAGCCGCTCACGCTCACCGTGCAGCGTGAACTGGGGAATGACAGACTCTCAATGCTGTCCCGAATAGAAGTGAGGCTATCGTCAGCCATCGTTGAAGTGTTGTGTTCATCGACAGCATTGCTGTTACTACCTATCGAAATTGCATCAATACTTTGGTCCACCGTTGTGGTGTCGTTGAGTGAGATTGGTGCTACTTGGTCCGCTATCGATGCTGCATCATCATCGTAGGCAAGTCGTGCGTCATTATGGTGGGTAAGGACTTCCACGACAAGATTCCTTACGCCATGCTTTTCTGAAAGACTCAAACTGTCATTGTATGCATTGCTTGATAAGCTGTCATCTCCCGGGGCTGGGGGAATTTGTGGTTGCATTTTGATAGTAGCATTTTTCCCCCTCCTCAAAGATTGCCCCTCCAAAGTTTCGATGGCTTCCTGATGATGATGATGTCTTTTACTGGTCGTTTTTGAATATGATGTTTCATCGTGAATGTGACAGTGGGAAAGTTTCGAAGCCACATTGATTTCAAAATCGTCCGCTAGCGCACCCTTCTCAACGTCAAGTTCTGGCGCTGATGGGGATTTCCTGCCACTACAACCACCCGTTCCCCCACTGCTTCCGAATAACTTTTTGCTGAAAAGGATTCGCCCGAACGACTTGCGCTTTTGTCGTTTGGCACGCTTTCGTTCTTCGCAGTCACGTTTCATTGCCAACACTTTGTTCTCGATGAGCGTGGTGAAGATTGCCTCGTACGTTAGGGCTTTGCCCAGGTCCTCTTCCATGGTGTCGTTTGTGCATACCGCTTTATCGGATTTCATCATTGCCAAATGCATTGTAGTAAGTAGTTACTGCTCTGCATAGCTTACTTTCTCTGCCAGGATGTGTATCCAAGCTTTTGTCTATACACGCTTATGAATTTAATACTATAACATTACCATCCTTGCTGATGCTGGCTTCCAATTGCTTTTTGTTGGCTTTTTTCGTGTCAACATTATTCGCATTGAGATGGCAATCGCTTGGAGTGACTTTCTGCTGCTACTCCTGTTGCTTTTTCTGCTATTTCTGCTATGGCAGCAGGGATTACTATGAGAATTCGCATTTATTGTAGGTTGTTGGGAATGATGGTGCTTTGTTTCGACAATGCTGTCAGCACACTTGACATAGTATTCTGTAAAAAGAAAACAAAAGAAAAGTAAAGCCAATGCAAATATATGTACATAATTGGTTGCAAGGATGAGTGAATATATATATATTTTATTTTGTATGAAAATTATTCGTTTGTTTTATGATTGTATTGTAATCAATAGTTGGAGTAGTTCCATTGTTGAATATTTTTAATCTGGAGTGGGTAGTTTCAAAGCAAACACACACATCAGTAGTTCTTACGTGAGAACTGTCAATAAGAAAAAAATCATACCTTAAAAAATATAAAAAATTCAAAAATAATCATCAGGGTTGCCAATTATATGCATTTTTTTAGGGTCATTATCTTTACTACAAGTTGAACTCAACTTGAGGATTTTTATTCTCAACTTGTGAGTTTGTTTTTCTTCACTCAAAGTTGATAGTTTCAGCTTTTGATTCTCAACTCTCGAGTTGGTCAGCTTCTAGTTTTTTCAACTTCCAAAAATAGTAGAAGTTGAGAGAGCAAACTTCAGAGTTTTCTGTCAAATTCAAATTTGTAATCGTTTGTTTCTGGAAGCAAAGATGAAGAAGAAGAAGCATGTGTGGCGATTGAAAGAAGACAATACATAATATATAATGTGTCCGAGGGTCGGGGTTGAAAAATTGAAAGACCATAGGGGTATTCACGATCTGGTGTAACAAGTCTTGTAAAACTGTATAATTTTTTCTTTACAACAGACTGTGAACACACCTTTATTAATCTGTAGCAACACTGAAGCAAATGTCAAAATCTGTTTCACATTTGTTCTGAAATAGCTAGTTTATGTTAAAAAATTTTACACTCTTGTATTTTTCTGTTACAAGAGGTATACACGATCCGATGTGTCTGGTCTTGTATCATTGTAAAAGTGTAGTAAATTTTTGCACTACAACAATAATATGCACTGAATGTCAGTCTTACACTTTTACACTTTTACAATACCCCAACCCTATTGTAACCGAAAAATACAAGAGTGTAAAATTTCTAAATCTGAAACAGATTTTGACATTTGCTTCAGTGTTGCTTCAGATTAAAAAATGTGTGTTCACAGTCTGTTGTAAAAAAAAATTGTACAGTTTTACAAGACTTGTTACACCAGATCGTGGATACCTCTAATAGGTTTCGGGTATAGTAAAAGTGTAAAAGTGCAAGACTTTGACATTCAGTATATTTTGTTCTTGTAGTGCAAAAAAATGGTACACTTTTACACTTTTACAATGATACAAGACCAGTTACACCAGATCGTGAATATCCCTTATGATTTTATTCACCGATTTCGTCCTTCAAAGTGAGAGACAATTTTGCTCTTGGAATTGATAATGGGTAGTATGCCTTATACTGAAACAAGGTACCGTGAAATATCTTGAATATTTTATAGCTTAAATTGTGCAAACTTACATAATGTGTAGATCGCGCGAATTACGACCAATTACCCAATTATTGATTGTGCCGACGACGCTGAGGTATTATGCACTCGGGGCAATTCAGTTGGTCATTACTAATTTTATTGGCTTAAGTATTTTAATAGTGCATCGTATTGTGAAACGAGTGACAAGTGCAATTGCTAACCTTGCGCCCAGTTGGTTCGCATGCCCGAAACACGAAGAGAACAGTTCTAAGCAGCAAGAGAATTTCCAAGAACAATTGGGGCATTCAAGTATAAATTATCTGAATGGATCCAATGACCATGAACCCAATCTTCTATCTTAGAAACTACTAGAAACTACCTTAAATACCTTTGATAATATTACTGGATTAAAACCGTTGTGGTATTTTAGTAGTCTTTTTTGTATTGTTTTATCATATGTATGTATATTATGTAATCAGTGGATTTCATTATGGTAAATAAAAAGCCGCTTGTTTTATTATAGTTTGAAACTAATATTAATAATGAATTATACATTGTCGCCCTCACTAAGCAATTGCTCTGGTTTTAAGTTTTTGAATGTTATGCCTCAATTTTGTACGTTTGTTACGTACTCGAACGTTCAGTCACTTAAAATAATTCGCGACACATTACAATATCTGCACAGAACTTTAAGTAACTGAATAAATCTCCTTATTAGATAAAAGAAACAGCTGCACTTTTAAAAGAAATTTTACGTGTATTTCGTCCTAAAGTAAAATCGAAACGGACTCGAATCCGTCGGTCCCAAAATTATATGGTTTGCCGAAATTATCGCACATAATAAATTCAAATCTCACAGAATAAATTCAAATCTAAAGTTAAAACATACGTATCTGTCAAAAATTTCACAGGGAAATTTTTAAAAACGCAAGTTGGCTAACTTTTAGATTTCAACTCTCGAGTTGAGATTTAAAATAGTGAAGAAAAACTAATTTCAAATTGTTACTCAACTCTCAAGTTTTTCTCAACTCTACAGTTGGCCAACTTGACAGTTTGCGGCAAGTTGACAAATAGTGAAGAAAATGGCTCTTAGTAAATTTAAATTTGGTATAGGAACAAAAAAATGTTTTAATCATATTGGAGACAATCGAAGATATCAGATGTTTTACACTCAAATTCTTGAAGCAATTTCTACATTTGGTGTTTTATAATTTACCGATTCATGGATACTTCTCCAGCTCTCATAACATGCTCCTTAAAACAAAATGGGCTATATTACTGATTTTCTAAAAAAAATTACGATTTTTCGATATTGAGTACAAAATTTGAAGAAATGCGATGAGTAGCTGGATTTATAAGCTCCCGAAAAGCATGCGACGGCGATCAAAGTGGGATAAACTCTCTCTATCTGCCTCTTTGCATGTTGGAAGCAGACCCCGATCTCAGCAGAACTAATTTATCTTAAATGACGAATAAACTGGTACCTCTATAAGCAAAATTTCAGGGGGGCCATTCCGTAATTCGATTATCGTTAGACGATATTTTTTATTTTATTTTATTTTTTTTAATTTCATCAAACGGAGTTTTAGACTCCTGCAGACTTATAACCAATCTTAAATTTTCATGTAGGTGGGTAAGTATATACAATACAGGTTAATTTATAAATATTTAAACATACTATATACAAATAAGGACAAATAAATAAATAAATTACTTAATTAAACAATAATAACAAATTGTATTAATTATTTAGTTAAGAACGAAAGATTTAAAAGTATCCCTCGAACAATTCATATCAAAATCAACTCTAGAGCATACTAAATTAGCTTCTCTGATGCAACGGGAGATGGGTTCATTGCGACCACAGTTCCTGTGATGAAACTGTTCATATAAAACATACCGTTCAAGAGTAACTCTCGAAGCTACAGTACCTTCATAAAATAAGTTTAAAAGCGGGGGTCATTTAATATGCATGGTTATAATATCCCTGACAAACATGATATCGAAATATTTCCTTCGAGTTTCCAGTGATTTCATTTCAAATAATAAACATCTGGTTTATAGGAATGTCCAGTAATTCTCCAATTTAATTTAAGAAAAGCATTCTCGTAAAATTTCTTTGCACATTTTCTCTTCTTTTAGATAAATTAGAGTAATACGGATTCCAAACTGTAAAGCAGTACTCTGGCATAGATCTTACTAATAAATTATATAATGTTATCAGAGTATATGAATCATTAAACTCTCAAGTATTTCTTTTGACAAACCCTAGCATTTGGTTAGCTTTATTGATCATATGATTATAATGAGGGTGGAATGAAAGATTAACGTTAAGAATAACTCCCTGATCTTTCTTCTGCATTACTCTTTCTAGATCAACATTAGAGATGCTATAATAAAAAAATATTGGATTTTGTTTCCTGTAACAAGATAAAACTTGACATTTAGCTATATTAAAATCAAGGAAATTAGCTTTGCACCAAGTCACCAATCTATCCAAGTCAGCCAACAGAAGGTAAGAGTCTGATTGACAGGAAATCCTACGATAAAGTTCAATATCATCTGCAAAAAGCAGACAGAAAACATCTTCAAAGAAAGATGGAATATCATTGACAAAGAGTAGATAGATCAGTGGTCCCAAATGACTACCTGGGGAACACCCGATGCAACAGATAAATCATCTGATTTAAAATTTTCAATTTTAACGACTTGCAATCTTCCAGTCAAATAAGATTTCAGCCACATTAGTAAAGAAGAGTGAAAAACAAAACTAAAAAGCTTTTGGAATAGAATTTGGTTTGGTGGTTTACTCTATCAAACGCTTTCGAAAAATCAGTAAATATTATATCGGTTTGATAGCCTTTTTCCATATTTGATATAATGATATTCGTCAATATCGTTAACTTTGTGGTTGTCGACTTCCCTGCAACAAAACCATGTTGAAAGACTGATATTTTATCCTGGATAATTGTTGAAATTCTATTATAAACTATTTTTTCAAATAGCTTATGTATGGCAGAGATCTTGCAAATTGGTCTGTAATTTGTAATTGCCTGCTAAGGTCCAAATTTGAAAATCGAAATTGGATATGAAATTTTCCATGAATCCAAAAAATAACCTGTAGATAGAGATACATTGAAAATCATTGTTAGCGGTAGGGCTAACGATAATGCACACTTTTTTAAAATGATGAGTGGAATATTGTCTGGACCTTCACTTTGGTTCAATTCCAAGCTTAATAAAGCTTCTTCAACTTTCGCTTGGCAACTTGGAACTCTTGATTGACAAAATCAAGATAAGGGCTGGCAACGAGACCGAGACTAGTCTCGGTCTCGTCTCGGTCTCGGTCTCGTCAACGAGACGAGACTCCTTTAAAAGTACCGAAGACGAGACCAAAACGAGAGCGAGACGAGACCGTATTTTTGGTACCGAAATTCGACGAGAGTCTCGCTGGTCTCGGCGGTCTCGTTGGTTTGGTTTTGGTTTTCGCTCTAAGAAAATTTTGTTTTTATTTCATTATTTTGTAGTACCTAATCATGTTCAATTTTTATAATATTCATAAGTTTTTTTTTCGAAATATTATATGCGCATTAACATATTAAACCATATATGTATGTACATAGTTATACAGAGATAGGCGCATTGCGAAAATCCAGAGAAAAATACGTACGATTTATGTATGCATGGCGTTGTTTCCTTTTGGGTGACATTTGGTAAAAAATATTGTCAAAACGTCAAAATATAGTTCGCTCCCTAACTGTCAAGCCATGAGCTGTCAAAATCCAATGAAGGATGGCTCCGATTTAAATGGATTAAAAAACCTCTACAAAAGTCAATTTTTTTCTCAGAAAATTAGAAATTTTTCGATTTAATTTATTGCTCCGGAAAAAGTTGATTTTAGACATTTTGGGTAACATTTGGGAAAAAAATAGTATCCAAATGTCAAGGTATATTAAGTTACATACCTGCCAAGTCATGAACTGTCAAAATCCATCGAACGATGGCTATGATTTAAGCGTATTAAAAGAACCTCACCCTCTATAAAATTCAAATTTTGCCTCAAAAAAATGTTTGCTCAGGAAGAAGTTGATTTTAAGCCTCTTGTATAAGCATTTGGAAAAAAAATATTATTAAAATGTCAAAATACAGTACGTTGCCTACCTGTCAAGCCATGAGCTGTTAAAATCCATTGAAGCATCGCTCCGATTTAGATGGATTAAAAATCCTCTACAAAATTCAAATTTTACCTCAAAAAATTCGAAATTTTTCATTCGACATTTGGAAAACAAAATATTAGTCAAATGTCAAGATGTATTAAGCTGCATACCTGTCAAGACATGAACTGTCAGAATCCATTGAAGGATCGTTCCGATCTAAGAAGTGTATACATTATGGAACCTGCGTGACAGTTTTGCTCACGTTCGATAATGTGTACACTTGCCTGATGGCATGACATGCATGTTGGCCTGCTCACAAAATTTTTTGATATTGCCTGTCAGACAGCGTTCTTGATCGATGATGGGTATGCAAATTATTCATTGAGCAACAGTCAACAAGTATGTTTGGTGTTATTTAGTACATTTTTGAATCTTTGTCAGTAGTGAATAAAAAAATAATATTTTGATTTGATCTTGGATTGAAAATGAAAATTTTGTTTGGCGGACGGACAACAAAACTGATAAATGTGTACCCGAGACTTTTTACGCATGTTCGATATCCTACAAGAATGTCACGCGGGTTCGATAATGTCTACCCTACTTTAGATGGATTAAAAAACTCTACAAATGAAAATTTTACCTCAGAAAATTCGAAATTTTCCGATTTTATTTTTGGCTTTGGAAAAAGTTGATTTAAGGCCTTTTGGCTGAAATTTGGAAAAAAATATTATCTACTCCTTTATGTACTCTTTTTTTAAATATTTTATTTGTTTTTGCTATGAAATATATTAACTTACACAATTCTTTCAAAATGTTGTTTCCACTTAACTCAAAAGACAAAATAGACTCACGAGTTTGTTTTATACATTTTCCCGTATTTTTCTTACCGACGAACCGCTGAGATACCACAACCATACTCTATATTTGCAATCCGAACAATGCGTCTTATCTTTATCTTACACCTTTTTACTACCAAAAAGCACGAAAGAAACCAAGACTAAGGATGATACCAAGACCGAGACCGAGACGAGAACGCACATTAAAATTTCTCGAGAAAAAGGCGAGACCAAGGCCGAGACGAGACTTGGTTAGGCGAGACCTGGACCGAAACCGAGACGAGACTGAAATTTTTCGATTTTGACGAGACCGAAACGAGATTAACAAAAGTCTCGCCTGGTCTCGCCTCGTTGCCAGCCCTAATCAAGATATCGTCTGAACTAAAGCGATGCCTTTATTTGCTTCACGTAAGTCGATAATCGTGAAAAGCGTTTGGACGATAGCTAAATAGGTATCGTCTTGCATTAATTTTGAAGTTTGTAGGTGACTGTAGTTGAATAATTGAGTAGCCACTGTAGTTTGATATCTTGTTTTTTGTCTATCTGTTGTATTTGCAAATTAAAGTTAAAACGTTTCGTCGCAACAATTTTCTTGTGTTAGAAAGTGGAAATGAAAACGCAAGTTAGAAGAAAATACAATTAATACGAATGCGAAGACAGTTGAGAGACTAATTGTTCATCCATATATCGAGTCAAATTACCAATCTGAGAATGTGTGGCTGCCCTATATATAAATTGATGTATTTACATTTACATATCAATTTGTAAAAAATATTACAATAAAATACCTTACATTTTTGTCCAATTATATAACTTTATTCGCACCAAATACAAAAGACTACAACACAACTTGATTGACATTTATGGCAGTCCATTTAATAACTCAACAAAAGTTTGAGAGTTTCTGAAATGTACCAAATGCTCTCAAAATATAAACGATTGACGAGACGATAATGGTAGAGTTACGTGAAGCAAATTAAAGACGATCTCGTCGACGACCATCGTTTTGACGATTATCCTTTTGAAAATTCCTATATGACCATACAGGATTTGGAACAAGGTCCGCAAAGTTGTATAATTTAACCGCAGACAAAAATACATTTCTACTCCCTGCGAACAATTTTTGACAGGTCATATAATTTTTATGTTCTTACTTTTAAAATTAAATCCATATTTGAATCTTTTGGAATAAGATTCAAAATAGAGCACTAAGAATGATTGACCATGGAACTATAACGTAAGCATTTACATCTTTAGAACACCGTCGAAAGTTATATGTCTCTCATTATTAAAATAACCTGTTGTATTTCTCCCCTAAATTTTTCCAACCGTAATGCTCGCACTTCAAGGAATCCTCATCAGTTTACCATTGAGCACACTGTCAAGCACAGAGTTTCTTTGTTTAGCTGTACAACGCCAATGCGGAATACTTTACACGGTCTTATTTTCCCCTCCCATTTTGATATTCAAAAATTGAAAACGAATGTGTATCGGGATCTCGTTTTACATTCTTCCCTACTTTCCTAACACTCGCACTGTACTTGATCATTTTGAGGTTAGTCAAAACCCCTTTATTGCCCGCATGCGTATAAAATAAAAATAAAATGCAAAAGGTTCTTAATAGAAACGGCTAAGTCTATTTATAAAGTTGTTTTTTACTTAATTTTCTATATACAAAATCCTTAAAATTTACAGAAAAATTGGGATGACATTTTTTTAGCTTTAATAATATAAATTCAAGAACAATTTTAGACAAAATCGTCTACCTGTTTTCGAAATACTGAATTTTCAAAAAAACAAATCATATTTTTCGAAAATTTTTATATGCAATATTATTTAAAATTCGAAGAACCTACTGCATAAAAATTTTGATTGAAATCCGTTGAGTCGCTTATGAGAAAGTAGAAATTCAAAAAAATGGTTAATAACAAAATATGTACAAAAAATGTAAATAAGATTTAAACTCTACCAAAAGGATTCTACACACTAAATTTTATCAAAATCGTTAGAGCGTTTTTCGAAGTAATTAAGATGGTAGAAAAATGTTTATGTATGACAAGAAATGTTATATTTGGGTCTTACACAACGATTCAAAAATCTATTTCAGACAATCACCTAAAACGCCTAGGTACCAATACAAAGATTGAAAGAATCGGTTCAGCCGTTTAGGCTGTAGATCGTTCTACAAACAGACAGGCAGACAGACAGACGGAATTGCGGAACCCACTTTTTTGGTGTTCTCTATCAACGCAATGTCATGTTTCATTAAAATCTCGAGTTCGATATTAATCCAAATGCAAAACTTGCACTTTAGGCAGTACCTATATCGAAAGTAAAAATAAAACTTATGCCCACATCAGTGAGAAATAAGTCCCAAAAACTAATTTGGGACATATATACCACCTCGGTGGGACATATGTCTCTACTATTGTTTAGTGTTGTTGATGGGTCAAATATCCCAAATATGACACATTATGAAAACTTTATTCAAAACATTAATTAGATTTCCAAATGTAAGCAATAAATTTAAAAAATCTAGGCGCAACCCCTGCTTTGCTCAATAAATGATTTGGGGTGGGTACAAGTTTGGGTATATTTTAAATTTTTGTTTGGAACTTTTTAAAAAGAAATCTTCCAATCCAAATTGTCTCACACCTAATCCTAATTTGGGCCAAGCAGGGGTATTGAGCTTCTTGTACGTCGGCCGTGAACTTAATTGCAAAACCTAATAGTGGGACAAAAGTCCAAATATTTTTTGTGGGACTTATACCCCACCTAAGTGGGATATAGTTCCCAAATTCGATTTTGGGCTTTATGTCTCATCTGTGTGGGACATATGTCCCTTCGCCAAGATTCTGAGCAGAAAAGTTTAAATATATTTTTAAGTCATTTTTTTTTACTAAATTTGTATAAATACAAAATCTGTTCAGTTTTTTCGAAAAAAAAATAATTCGTATAGCTGTTTTATGTATTCAATAATATAAGCTTATAAATATAATTTCGAAAATATTCGTAATCCGTTTTCGAAATATCTAACCATGAGTATTGTTGTGTGATTTGGTCTCCATTTTATAATAAAAGTTCATTACGAATGGAACGTATTCAGAAGAGGTATATTAAAATTGCGTCACGTAAAACTTTTTGGAACACAGATATGCCTTTAGGTAAGGGCTAATTATAAGGTTTAAAACCACTGAATAGCAGACGTGTCTGCTACTTTGCTTTGTTATTTGTAGTCATATTGACAGTCCTAAATTATTATCTTTATTAAATACATATAAAACTGCTCGTTCCCTGCAACCTCAACGAAACGGCTTCTTCTATATTCCAAGTCATAATACGAATTACGGTCTGAATAATCTAATATGCAATGCTGCTTCATGTTTCAATTAATTCGAAGATTTTTTAGATTTCCATTATAGTCGAAATGAATGTAAAGCTTTACTATTGAATAATATTTTTTAATTAGAATAAATTTAATTTAGTTTTTAAAATATTCCAAGAAAGTTTTGTACTTGTAGAGTAAATAAATAAATAAATAAATATTGAATTTTTTTTTATAATCTTACACGCGCTCAAGGGATTATGATTACCCTTTACATTGACATACTATACATGGACTGCTAGTCGATTTTCAGTTCCATACAAAAGTTCTATTGAAATTGGGGAGAACGATCTTTACGCCCCTCGGAGCAAATTAGCAACCAAAAATGTTACTTTCAAAAGCCATCTATAGCCACTCTTGACATGTGCAACATATTTAGTCAATAGGCAAAGAAACTAGGGACATCTATTGGAATTTTGTATAAGATAAGTGCTGACATCTATTGTTTATAGAAATTCAACAATGCTGTACTGCTGGGGGACTATAAGCAAAATGCATTTTTGTTTCATTTTATGAAAGAGATTGCTTTCAGAGTTGAATTCGAAATAAAACGAATAGAAATCTAATTTTAATTTTCCAATTAAATTAATTCTTTATTTCAAATCAATTTATTTAGAAAATTGTTTCTATTTTGTTAGTTTTCCGTTTCAGTACTGCTTTTAAGTGCTGTGATTTTTAGCCTTAAAAAATGCAAAATTTTATATAAGCAATTAAATAATAATTTCGTAACCATACTTTTTGTCTTATTTGTATCGGCCAGAAAATTGTTTAAAAAAATAATATTTAAATAAAGCCATGTATACTTTCCATATATACATACATAGAAGAACTAACTAACCATTGAGGTTTGAGGTACGAATTCACTTCTGATGGTTGATGGAAATAGTAGATATATGCGAGTTCAGTATCTACTTTATACATTAAGAGTATTCATGAAACCGTATTGGCCTTCCCACATCGGAAAATGGAAAAGTTTACGACACACGTTTCATGAACGCACCTAGAAATCAACTTGTGTAAACGTGGTTAATGATTTTTTTCTTCCTATATTTTAACTTGAGTAATAACGGTGTGCTTATTACTCTTATCTAAAATGTCGGCCAAAAATAATACGAGGAAGAGAGATAGTTATTCCAAGATTGTGACACATAAAACGTCAAAATTAAATGTCAAAAGTTTTCCACATTTAACAAATTCAGATCGTTAGCCTTTTCCCATAAAATTGTGCGTGGCAAACTTTTTCATTTTGACAGCTCATTTACCATCTTACCACCTTAACTTATATTACGCAGTTGTGTTAAATCTTATAGATTTTATTTATTTTTTCGAAAAGTTGAACAAAAACTTAAATGTAGTTTAAACTTAAAAGCGTGTGCTAAATTTTATTAGTCGAAAAGTAAATAAATTGATATTTGATCTAGCCTTAATTGTATTCCGCTCATCCGCAAAGAACTATAATATAGTTGCCTACTTTTTTCTGTAGAAAATGGAGAAAGGAAAATTTTTGGATTTGTGTATGGATTTCTTTGAAAAAAAATCCCTTAAGAAATTAAGCAATATTCTTGATTTCCGCTGGGAGCTGGGTGGCGCTCGTTTGGTCCTAGGTGACGAGAGATCCAAGGCGAAGTTTGCTCCTAGCAGTCCATATCTAGTATGTCAATGATCCCTTATATTTTTATAACACAGCGCGGGCGTCATGTGAAGAATAGAAAGAGTGATAGAAAAGATGTGTGGCTCGAGGTGGTTGTTGTCTCAGATTTATTTCCAGGTATGGCGGCTGAAATAATGCGGAGAAAAATACCATGTCTGATTTGTTGATTTCCCTTATAATTCGCATTATTTTATTTATTTTGTTGTCATGTTTATGGGTAGACTAATTTACTCAATCACATATTGTTAGTTTTATGCCTGAACAGCTTGTAATGAGCATACCATTAACTCATTTTATGACAATTTTTTTTATAGAATTGGTTTTTAATGGAAAAATAAGACGACATAGACAGCGGCAGGAATCGAACCTAGGACCACGAGGTTGACAGGCGGGCACACAACTATCGCGCCCAGGCCACCTCATCTAAAAGAAAGATTGCTGAATCGTTTTTTTTAGCGACCGCATTATCGGCCTTGCCATACAATTACTCTACCGACTTATAATTATCTCGAAAACGGGTATAACGATTTTAATAAAAAACTATGTTCACTAATTTAGGGAAAGTCTACATTTGATACAAAAGGCCCTTCAAATTTTAACAAATTTTTTGAAAACTCAATATTTCGAAAACGGTTGACAATTTTTTCTCGAAATTATATTTTTAAACTTAAATTGTTTTTAATACATAAAATTGCCATACCAATTAAAAAAAAATTGCATATGAAAAATTTATTTTAAAACTACTTTAAATACATATTTATCCGTTTCTACTAAGAAGCTGTGTATACGATGTGATCGAACATAAGAACAAGTTCGTGCGATGCAGTCGTGCACTTTATTTTTGTTTCGACTCAAAAAAATTAATGACGTTAAATTTCCTCTTTGTTAGGAAGAAATTTACTGGCTTTTGCCTGTGCATTAAAATAAAATTTTTGGAACAGTATATATTTTTCAGTGAAACTCAAGTCAAAGCGCCTTTTTGAATTTTACTATAAACAAAAAAAAAACACAATCTCGGTATATGTATTTTGTATTTGTGGTCTTACCTATTTCTATTTGAAAATTTATATAGTTGACATAGGCGTGTGTCTGGTGACTGAAAATAGCCTAAGCTAAACAACCAATACCCAAGAAGGAGGTAAAGTCCGTAAAGTTTGGGAATCTCGACTGGTTTCAAAATGTAGGTGAAAATCATAATTATCGAAGTTTGATACCTGATGTAGTAGTTGACGATCTGGCAGGCAGTACACATTTTAAATTACCAAACTAATACACTAAAGACATTCAGCATTTAAGCCAATCTGGATTTCGTACGTAAGCCTAATTGTGGGCCACCAGAATTGAATAAAAGCTCACAACTGCTTTGTAGATTTGTAACCCCCCTAGTTTGCCAAAAGTCATTTGTGCACTTTTAGTCTGTCGATTCATGACTCTGTGTTTGTGTCGACAATGTAGCAATTGAACAACCATTAGGATTAAAAACGTGTTCATTAAAAATCGTTTAAATACGATCCAAATCGACCACAAAACGATTTCCGATGGTAAAGCGATTTAAAAGTTGAATAATCAATGAGATATGCCCAAAAACCCTAAATTATTTCTTATGCAAGCTTATCACTAGGCCATATTGATTTTACAATTTATGCGTTCATATGCACAATATATACCCATACATTATTTATAGCATCCTCTTAAATCAAACCTCTTTGAATTGCTTTCAAATCATCCAAGATTAATCTGGCTGTGTTGTGAGGAGAGGACTGATGATAGACATATAAATGATCATTGATTTGACATCTTAAAATAAGAAAAGAACGTTACAACATGTACGTATGTTTCAAAGTGACCGACGACGAATTATCATCATGAAAACATTTTTGCTTCTAAATTAATCGTTTACCAAATCACTGAACAATTCCACACACAATCAAGGCTAATTGCCTTTTAATTTTCTCCTGGTCCTGTTACTCACACGCTTTACTCAAAATAACCAAAAATTATTACAAAAATAATTTTGCCATAAAAACTGACATACGAAAGATAAATCGAACAGAAGTTATGAGAAGTAAGCAGTTAAGCAAACCAGAATTTTACTGCTTGTTTTTATGAAGCAGAGCCAATGCTATACTCTGGAAAGTCAATAAAAGTCTCCAAACAAACCATCGCATCTCAACATAAATAAAATAAAAGAAAAACAACGAACGAAAAATGGAATCCTCACAGCCCTACAGAGCTCCTTGAAAGGACGAATGAAGCTCAGCAGATGAGGGAGGGTGATTGGTGGTTATGGTTTTACTCTTTTTATCGTCATAGTTGGGTCGAAAGGGAGGGTGGATCTGCCAGGGTGTGGAGGTAGCCCGAACTTGTTGCTATAACGTCGTCGTAGTTGGTTGACAACTTGCCAATAAAGCAGTAGGTAGCTACTTGGCTATTCAAGCCCGCCTGTTGAGCTTGTTGTAATGATGTATTAAATTAGTTACCTAGATACCCGATATAGCTAGGAGAATAGAAATGACAATATTGTGCGGTGTGGCGATGATGGTTATATGGAGAGCGCAACAGCTATGTTCATGTTTTTGCTGTTTGTTTCGAGAGTTCCTTGGAAGTTTGCTTGGCTCTTGGATAACTTTTTGTGAGTGTCATGGGATAAATGAGTCTTTTGTACTTAAGGGTGGATGATGGTATGGAATTGTGGGCTGAATGAATTTGGTCTTAAATGTATCTATGTGGTTGGAAATTTTAACCAAAATTTTGATCAGCCAATAAAGCTCATTATAAAAGTTTTAATAGGGTATGGTGGCAATGTTATGTATAAAATAGTGTACAGACAAAAGATAAACACTGGAATTAGTAAGGGATAATCTTTAAACTTTTAACTGGATTCTATTACGTTCCAATCGTGTAAAATGCATTAATTTCGTTTTTGAAAGGAATTCATTTTGTATAAAATTGAAAATTATCTAGAGAGCATGGCCCATTTTTCCATTATGAGGATGGAGAAGACGTTTCTTCCTTTTCTTTGTCAAATTCTTGCAATCAGCTTCCGGTTTAAGGCCTATATATCCAGTGCCGGATGTGTTGTGACTAAATGTAATATACAAATCATACTTTCTTATGGTCAGAAAACGTTGGTGCGCGGGCCCTCAAATGCGCGGGACCCACAGCATTTACAACTCTTGCTTCGTGGCTAATCCGGCACAGTATCCATCTAATATTTCTTCTGAATTCTCTTTACAATTTGAGTCACTAATTTGACAGTACATACTTATGCTGCCCATATTGGTACTTTAGATTCCGTTTTATACATTCTGTGAAGTGGCAAATATGAGAGACTTAAGTGCCAATCATTAAAGTAAGTGCGAATTGTGAAAATGGGCCACTTAGATAAATAATGCCTTAGATTATTAAAAGCTTATCATTTTTACTTGCGATTGTATATACAGGGTGCGCCAGAGAAACTTACTTATTTGAAAGGTCAATAAAAACAAAAGTACTTCAATTATTGTTTTAATTTTTTTCTTATTTGAGAATACAATATCACATTTTTTTTCATGCAGTCTTGAAAATGACATCAGATAAATGGCGACCCCCATTGCGCATACATTGATGAAGTCGATTTTTGAAATTTGTCTCCACTCTTTGCAGCATATCAATCGGTATGTTGGTAATGGCGTCGCGAATGTTGTTCCTGAGGTTTGCTATGGTCTTATAGTTCTTGCACAACAGCCAATTTATAGGGATGAAATTGAAGGTCTTCATGGAGAATTCGTCGAACAGTGGTGTCAGAAATTCCCATAGCAGCTGCGTGTTTGCGAGCCCAACGTCGCCGGGGAGAACGCACAACTGACTGCCTCACTCTTCGATATTTTCCGGAGCTCTGATGGTCCGTTGAAGTCCATTTCTGGGTTTAGCGACACTTCCACACTCCCGAAATGAGTTAACCCACGACAGAATCGAATTACGGCTGGAACGAGTCTGTGAGGAGGAATTTCAAAGCGAGCGAGGAAAGCACGTTGCGTAGCAACAAGTGAGCGACCGTTAGAAAAGAAGCTCTCGACTGCGAAGGCCCGCTGCTCTCTAGACCAGAGCAAGATGGCAACCGACTGGAGGGAGAAACAAACTTGGGAACTTCCCCCTCCAGATGCGCCCCCTCTCGCCACTCTAACCACCCAAATCACCGCGCGGGAATTTTTTCAAATAAGTAAGTTTCTCTGGCGCACCCTGTGTAGACTAGTGGCAGAGGGCAAGTTTTGTATTTGAAGAAAAACAATCCAACTCGAAATTTTAATAAAATGAGGTCATATAGATAATTCTTATTTCAATCTCTTCAGAAAATATATCAATGCATTGAGTACTTTTTTTGATTTTTCGAGTTTCTCAACCATTTGGCTTCTGAGATTGAGATTACTTGAAATGTTAACACCGAGAAAGTTGTAGTTACTCACAATTCCGATTTCTTGCTCCTCAAATTTCCATCTATCATTACCACAATTAGGACTTTCGACTTGCTAAAGGCTTACCCGAAGCCTCCAAATATTGCAGTAATCAGCTTTTCTGTTGAACATTAGTTGCAGACTTACAGGCGTTTCAGCAAAAACAACAATGTCGTCCGCAAATTTTAGAATTTTCACAAAGATGTCTGATGAAACTCTTACTCCACCCTGCAGAACATCCTTAATATCGTCTATATAGAGAGCGAATAGTGGAGAGATTATATTACACCCTTGTCTCAGACCGATTTCCACATCGTGTGGCTCCGATAAATGGTTTTTAAACAAAATCTCTTTCTTTTTTTTTTCATAAAAATCTCGGCAATGGTTGTGAGTGAGTAAATTTGGTCTATTATAGAATAGTTTCTGCGGAAGACGGCTTGAGATTCGCTCAATAGATTATTAGTCTGTACCCAGTTAAAGAGAAGCTTAGTTAGTATTTTCATTGAGAAGTTCAGAAGCAAAATTCCACTAAGGTTTTCGGGTGCTGTGCGATCGCCTTTTTTGAAAATTGGATTTACGATAGATATTTTGAAATAATTAGGTACGCAGCCATTATCATAGGCATAGTTTAGCACAAATGTAGGTTGTTCGATGAATGAAGCTGGGCTAAATTTGTAAAATTCCGTAGGTATTCCATTCGAGCCAGGTGCTTTATTCATCTTAAGTTCTTTCAGAACAGTATTTACTTCGGAAATGGTAAAAAATTGTATACAAGAGGTTCTTCAAATACCTTCTGCATTTTAAAATTTTCAAAAAGACAAATATTTTGGTCGATCATTTTTCGTAATATTATTTTCTTTATTTTATTTTAATGCCACTCGCTATTTGCGTTTTCTTTTCTCTTCAATTATATTGTGGTGGAATAAAAGGGAATTCAATAATCAGCATAATTTTTTTCAAAATTTCAACTCGCCAAAAATATAAAAAAAATCTGTTGAAAATTGCATCCTGTACTGAATTTCATAAAAAAAATGGGAAACGTGCAGAATATTGATGTTTCAGTCCATCTCTTTCCTTCCTATCAAACATCATTTACTCTCTTTTGTGTGTACATTCAAGTTGCATGTGCACTTGCGACAATGTATCCAGGCACTTAAGGAAACCGCGTATGAAAACTTTAACGAAATAAGATCCCTCGATTATGGTGGCCACTGAAATCACCCGGTAGAATTTTTACTGTGGCATCAAATATTTTACACTTTAACTTGCGTTCTCGTAACTCGTAAAAAAAACGTACTCGAGATTTTGATCAAACTTGACATAGCGAAGACGATGAAAATTGGTCTTACTATTCTGTCTGTCCGCGAGCATACAACCTTAGCGCGTGAATGGATTTTCTTCAAACAAAATTTCAAACAAAATTTGTTTAAGTGCAAATAAAATTTATTTAAGTGCAAACTGCCATTCAGATTTTTTTAAAACTGGTAAATCTTATTTTTCCCAAAAATGGCTCCACCGATTTTTGTAACAAGAAAATGTAGGTACTGCTGATATAATTATTTTTTTAGTTTTTTTTTTATTTTCTGGAAAACATTTATTTTAATTTTTTTACAGATTACTTAGATTTTTTGTATTTTTTTATGAAGCAGCTCATACAAATTTTAAACAGTAAGCCAACATTTTTCAAAAAACTTATTCTGAAATAAAAAAAACGATTTTTTTTTTAAACTGAATGTTTCGAAAAAGACTCAATCAATTTCATTGAAATTCTGTATTTAGTAGTTTTTTTACATGCTCGTTAATAATCAAAAAAAAATGTTTGTAAGACAAGAAACAACAGTGATATAATATTTAAAAACCATTAAGAATTCTTTTAGGAAAACGTGTGTTTAAAACAAAAATATATTTTGATTGGAGTTTTAACTAACGGTACTTCGCGTAGAATTTCTTTTGATATTATAATTGACTTTGTCACTATTGGAAGAACTGAACAAATATATTTTTTTTATGCCAACGCTCCTTAAAAAACAAATAAAATTGCATATTTCAACATTTTTTACATACAAAATATTTTTTTTAAAAAGCCGCTTCTTTTCTGCAAATATTCATATTTGTCCAAGAATTAAAATGGCATCTTGTTGCGTCAAACTATATCTATCAGCTAAGCAATCTCCTACTTCTTGGTACAATTTTTTGCTTTTCTCAGAATATCACATATAATACTGTCTGCCTTAAGAGGGTTGTAAATCCGAACATCCATGTTTGCATTCAAGCACAGCATTCACTACCCCATTACCACCCTATTAAGTTCATTAATTCCTCATATTTTTATACCTATCAATATACTCGTACATATTTAATTTTAATAGGAAATAATTAACATCGAAGTCATAATACATAATGACAAATTATAATTAGTAGAGTTTAACGTTTAATTGGTAAATCGTGTTTGAGTGTGAAACATGCATGTAACATAGCTGAATCAATTAAGGTTGCTTGGCATTGATGAGAGAGTCAAAACTTAAAAGGTGCTGAATTTCATTAAAGATTGATTTTATTTGTCAGTATGTATGTCGATAAGCGCTATATAAATTATGTAGCTGACTTCGTTTTTTTAAGTTCGAAATAACCTGTTTTTGTTTTAAAGATATTTGTTAAGCGAATAAATACAGGTGTTTGTTCAAGGATCTCAAAATGTAATTTGTTCTCAAGACTTTTTTTTGTAATCTAAGATATTTTCTTTGAATATCTAATTTCTCTCTCTTTTAATTTAAGAATCTAAAAAGTCACAATGTCACAGTTTTTTTTTTGGGAAAATTTAACGATGATAAACCTTGAAAAATATGAAGTTTGTAATTTAAAATGCAAATATCCCTTAATCCATTTTTTGAATCCCTTATAAATTACTTTTTCCACTTAGCAAGGAACATTTCTTGCCACACTGACCAAATAATAATG
Source organism: Philhelius pedissequus (assembly GCA_910595825.1). Classification (NCBI taxonomy): domain Eukaryota; kingdom Metazoa; phylum Arthropoda; class Insecta; order Diptera; family Syrphidae; genus Philhelius; species Philhelius pedissequus. The sequence continues at coordinate 65,815,167 of OU343160.1, read as the reverse complement.
TGAGAGAAAAGAAATATCTACACTAAATATATTAAAGTACTCCCAAGCAGCCCCTATTTCAACTTTTAGTCTAAAAGTCAATTGACTTTTACAAAAAAAAAAAAAAAATAAATAAATAAAAAAGAAAGAGTACAGCTTCCAACTTTATAAAAGGAATTCTTACCAGGAAACCAAAGAAGAGACTATTGATTTTTGTTTACCACATGTATAAGCTCGTGTTTTAAGGTTTTCCTTGACCACGGAAGAGGGATGACAATGTAGGACCAAGCATAGTGTGTACAATTTGGTCAATGTGCTTGAATTTTTTAGCATTGAAAAAAGATATAAATAGCTGCACCTACTCAAAATGGATTTGGACATAGGCTTTTGGCTTATTTGTTAATGCCTTTAGTGTAATTTTTTTGAACAATGCAATAAATAAATATATAAATAAATAATTCAAAATATATATACAAAATAAATTTAGTTATGCAATAGCTCTGGTGAAAAATTATAGGGAAATATTTCTCCTAAGTCAAGAAGCAGGAATGAAAGAAGGGGACCTACTACCATATGTCGAATTTGAAACGCTGATGTAAAAAGCGCCTTTTTATAAAAAAATACACATTTTATGGTCTAACGTATTCGAAGTTGGAATAATAATTGGTATACTACTAAAATATCCGTTTTCCTCCTTCTTCATTTTTTCGAAATATAATAAAAATAAAAAGCAGGACTGGATCGCACGAACTTGCTCTTGTAGCTAACAACTTTGATGTAGCCAAGCATTGAGGTTTAGTTAGTTAGGTGTAGTTATCATATGCAGTTTTAAAGCCTATGTAGGTAAGATTAACTTGATTCTTCGTATAATGAATTGTGGAATGGATGATTCAAGGAATAGTTAAATAGGTACCGGCCGACAAATATATATTTAAATCTAAGTTATGGATTTTTATTATGTAAGTTAGAATAGTAAAATGTATCTACATATATATACATATTGATGGAACCTAAGTATGTAACCATGTACATATAATAATGAAAATGAAGGATGTTGGTGGGTAGGTAGCTATATGCATATAACGTTATAATTTAGGTGCAATATGCATAATTTTTTTTTAAATTTTTTATTTTTATTTATTTATTTATTTCATCTACAAGCTTAATAGCTTAACAGATTACATGTCTGTTAAAATAAATAGTATACATTTATAAATTTACTTAAAAGTAGATAACAAATACTGAATATCTTAAGAATAAATAGTATAATACATTCTTAAATTTTTCTCTGGAGAAATTAAGTCAACATGATCATAAATTTTATTAAACTCTCCAATTGACCTTGAAATTGGTTCGTTACTTCCGTAGTTCGTTCTATGTCTGGACTCAAAAAGAAGGGATCTTTCCCTCAACAGCCTCGATGGGGCATATATACACATAAAGGAGAGTAACTCAGGACATCTTATGTGGTAGCAAAGAATATCCCGCACAAAAACAATATCGTGAATTGTTCTTCTGGCTTTAAGAGATTGTAAGCCCAAGAAGCTTTGCCTGGTTTGGGAACATGGATAGAAATTCCAGCGCATTTTGTAAAACACATATCTTGTAAAGCGATTCTGAACTCTCTGTATTCTATCCGATAAAAATTGTTGACAAGGATTCCAGATAACATCCGCGTATTCGAGATTTGGCCTAACCAGAGAAGTATATAATGATACAAGGGTGTATGGGTCTGAAAAATCAGTGGAGTTCCTTTTAATGAACCCTAACATTGAGTTAGCTTTCGCAACAATAGCATCAATATGAAGAGAGAATGAAAATTTAGAGTCAAAAAGAACCCGCAAATCTTTCACTTTTAATGTTCTCTGAAGAGGCTTGGATTCAAGAGAATAGATAAACTCATAAGTATGGAGTTTTCTAGGGAGGGAAATTATGAAACATTTTTTTATATTTAGATTTAAATGGTTTAAGTTACACCAGAGAGATATATTATCCAGATCCTTTTGCAGCTTGAGACAGTCATCTGTACAAGTTATTTTTGAAAATAATTTGAGATCATCAGCATAAATTAGACATTTACTAAAGTTGATATGATTGACAATGTCATCAATGAATATTATAAATATCAATGGGCCAAGGTGACTACCCTGAGGAACACCAGACGTACACTTAATTGATCTTGAAGTATATTCTGCCAGTTAAAAATGAAGAAATCCATTTGAGTAAGCTTGAATGGATTCCAAAAACTTCAAATTTAAGAAGCAAAATGCTGTGGTTTACCGAATCAAAAGCTTTGCTGAAGTCAGTATATATGGCATCGACTTGACTTTTATTTTCGATAGCATCAACAACAAACGATGAGAAACAAGTCAAGTTTGTTATAGTTGACCTACCCGAAAGAAACCCATGTTGAGCACTATTTATATGTTCTTTCACAAGAAAATCGAGTATGTATTTTACTAAACTTTCAAAAAGCTTGGGAAATGCGGACAACTTACAAATACCCCTATAATTTTCAACACTATTTTTAGAGCCCGATTTAAAGATGGAGATTAGGAAAGAAGATTCCAGTCATCTAAGAATATACCAGATGACAAAGATCGTTCGAAAATTGTAAGCAACGGTGCACAAAGAGACTCGGAACATCTTTTTAATATTATGGCAGGGATGCCATCAACACCTGGATTGGAATTTGGCTTAAGAGAGTTAAGTGCGCTTAAAACATCAGAGTATTCCAAGTGTATAGATCCAATATTTACCCTAGGGTCATTCCGAGGAGGTTGAGGAAAGTTTGGATTGATATTAGAATACACTGATTCAAAAAACTGAGCAAAAAACTCCAGAATTTTATGAGCATCAGTGGATTCATCGCTATTGAAATTCATAGAATTTGGGATTCCAAGAGATTTACTTTTAGAGTTTATGAACGACCAGAAACGTTTAGGATCACTCTTTAAGTCAAACTCCAGATTCAAGATATAATTTCTGTGCGAGAATTTACTAAGCACCATAAAATCTTTACGAAGTTTACAAAAAATATTTTTGTCGTCGGTACTATTTGATTTTTTAAAATTAGCAAAAGATTTATTTTTTAGATTTTTAAGATGAGCTAATTTCTTGTTATACCAAGGAGGCTTGGATCCATTCTTTTTGGTTCTACATGGCACAAATAAATTAAAAGCATTAGTTAAGATGCTCCTGAAAATATTAAAAGTATTCAACAAGTTTAGATTAAGAAACTCGGTATTCCAGTCCACATTTTCAAGGTAATTATTGAGTCCAATGAAATCGGTTCTTGCAAAATTAAATGAATCGGCATTGTGATCCATTTTTCTCAAATAACTGTAAAATTGTAGTTCAATATATAATTCTTTATGATGCATCGAGTTGTTTAACAATGAGATAGGAACAATTTCAGTAACTGATGCCTTAAATTCATCATGATGAATGAATACTAAATCTAGAATTTTGAATAAATTATTAAAAATTTTATTAACTTGATATAAATAAAGAGCAAACAGGTGATCAATGAAGGAAATTTCAATATCTTTTTTTAAATTACTAGGTATAAGCATGCTATCCGCAACAGAGTACGACCAATTTACATCTCCTAAATTAAAATCGCCAATTACACACATTTTTTGCAAGTTGTTACTCAAGTAATTCACATAATCAATGTTAGCCAAGTGCTTTTCATAAATTTCAATATTACTTTTGGGCGGAATATAACTTATTATAAAATACATAAAAATACCTGGTTCAAGATTAATAGAAAAACAAATTTGTTCAACATCAGAGATGGGCAGAGGCACTGGTTTGCAAGATATACAAGAACGGACAGCAGCTATTACACCACCTACACGATCAACTGCAGAGTTACAGCGGTCTTTTTGGAAGACTATGTATGAATTGTCAAATATCTCTGTGTCTAGGATTCCGCTCCATACCCAAGTTTCAACAATAATAATGACGGCATAATCAACATGACTTGATGCAAGAAATAATGCAGGTACTTTTGTTCGAATTCCACTGGCGTTGTGATAATAAATCCTCAAAAAACTAGTATTTGCCGCATTTGATGGAGAAGCTAGACTTATTGGATAGTTCTTTGATTCTCCATCCCTGTTACGTTTTTTGGAATGAAATCAAATTCACGAATCTTAATTCCAACTTGCCAAAAAGAAGAACTGAACACAGAATGTACATAATCTACAGGAATTCCAATTTTAAAGGAGATAAATTTAAGATTGGCTTCATTTCCTTTCTTAAGTAGCTTGAAGCATTTAAAAACGGATTCCGTCGCATTCAATTTGGTCGATAAGTATTTGATTATGGATTCAGTCGACGTGGATGGCGTAAATTTTGACAAGTAAAGCCATTTCAAATTATTGTATACAACAAATTCCCTATTTTGATACTTTTTGTAGCTGAATGTCTACTTCCAAAGGCGAGATTAGATGATAAAGTGGAACTTCCATTAGCAGTTAGCAGCAGCAGAATAATCATTAAAAGCAACAGCAGCAGCGTTAATGACGTCTTTAATGGAAGAAACACCAACTGCATTGAAATCAGCAGCGGCAGTAAAACCACCTTTAACAGTATTATCAAATGATATAACACCTGCGGCACCATTAGAATTAACATGCGCATCAATGGCAAGTACCTCAGCATCAGAAGCAGCAACAATACAATCGGTAACAGCAACGGCGCCATCAGGAGCTACAGCGACATGATCAACAGCATTATCAGCATAAATAAGATTCATGTGATTTTTCCAGACACATATTATGTATATATATACTTATGTATAGGGCCTACATTATATGTAGTATTCAGTGGCGTACGCAAAAATTAGGAAGAAGGGAATAATAATAAGGTAGAACACATATCTAAATGTTTTTATATTGCTAAGTCGTTACATAGTTTGAGGGAAATTAAAGATGCCATTTGAATTCATGGATAAATAAGAATATATCAAAAAAATCAAAAATCGTTGGAGTGGTTTTTTAATAAATTCATTTTTTCATGTATTAAATTTTGAAAACATTTTTCGAAAAAAAATTGAAACGCCATTTTGAAGATATTATTAATATACATATAAAATTCAAATTTAAAAAAAAAATCTGGTTTTTGAAAAATCGATTAAATCAAAAAAAAATGTATTTATTTTTTAAAAATCGAAAAACTTTTTTTTTTGAGAATTTGTATAAAAAAAATTATTTTAATCGGCTTATCCAATATTGAGAAAGCTGAAAATATGAAAAGTGGTTCTATGGGAAGTACCGTTAATAAGTACGCAAAAAAACATATTTTTATATTTAAAAGTGAACTGTACTAATATGAGAATACACAATTTTTTTTATAAAAAATCTTGGAGCCGTTTTCGAGAAATAATTTTTTTTTCTTAACGACGGTACCGTTGTTTTTCATTTAGGATTTTTCCTTTTTTTTAACTATTCAAGATAATGTCAAAAAATCAGCAAATACGAAGTTTTGAAAAAAAGTCGTTTTCGAAATTTCGAGTTTTCAAAAAAAAAAATTAATTTCCAAAAAAATTTTTTTTTGAAAAATTTTTGGTACAGACTGGTGTTTAAATTCTGTAGAAGCTTCTGCGTGAAAAATTAATAAAAAAAAAAACAAAAGAAATTAGCCATTTCCGAGAAAATCGAAAACTAAAAAATGGCTCTACTAGAGGTACCAAAATATTCATAAAAAAAAAATTATCAAAAAGTACACTTTCCCTTCGTTAATAAACTAATTTTTTTTGTATGAAAATCGTTGCAGAGATTTTTGAGAAAAATAAGATTTTTGTTTTTGGCAAAAAAAATGTATGGGAGCTTCTGTTATTTGTCGTGTTAAAGAAAAATGAAAAAAACATGTGGGCATATTACCGAAAAAAACAATATGTACCAAGTTTGAATCAAATCCACCGAACCGTTTAGCCTGCAGACTCGAGGACAGACATACGGAATTGGGGTACCCACTTTTTGGTGTTCTCTATAATCGTAATGTCATGTTTGATTGCTAGAAAAATTTTTTTTTAACGAATACATTAACTTGCTTTATAGTACCTATAATCGCAAGTAAAATATTCGTTTATATGAGATGGGACTTAATAGGCAAACGAGCAATTTCTAAAACATTATTCTTAAAAAACGTTAAGTCCTTTAGTGCGTGCAGAGGACAAAATAGAAAATTGTATTTTCTTTTCTTTCAGGGGACGTATGGTATCCACGGAATCCACCCACGTGTTCGTAATTCGTATCAATCACACATTTTCCTAGAATGAAAAAGAATGACCCATTGGTTTAGTGTCTTTCGAGTTTTTCACCAGAAAAAAGCAGTGCAAAAAATCGTGGAATCGCAACAACAATACCACAAGTTTAAAAAACAAGGCCAAGCTCTTCTAAAGGGTTTTCCATTAAGGGTGGATCGATTTTAAAAATAAATAAAACAAGTTGTAAATGAGATATCAATAAGTTCTTATCTTTATTTGAGAGCCGTATTAATGGCATTATGTGTGAAATATAACATCGTTCAAATAGCTGCCGCGGTTTTGCTGGGAGGCACGCATTCGAAGGTCCAGTTTTCGCTGACTTTGGAGCAGAATTTAAGATGAATTTGACCGATGGCATTGATTATGTTGTCTTTGAGGGCAGCCATGGTTTGCGGCTTATTCGCATAAACCTGAATTCGTAAAAAAAATTCTAACAATCAAACATAAGATTACAATCATAGAAAATCTTAAAAAAGTGATCACTTGTCACAAGTTACTAGTCACTAGTCACTAGTCTACAACAAAACTAAAACTACAAAATGATTACTGTGATCTTTTTGATAAAACCAAACAAAAAACACTTTGTAACTTCCACGCAGGGATATCTTGTGCTCGTGTCTGTCTCTCTTTTTATGTGAAATTATTAATCCGTTCGTTATATCGGATAGCAAATTGTGACCATCGTTTAGAGATGTTAATGAATGTAAATCTTAATTCGCTATATCGGCTATTCGTTATACTGGACGTCCACTGTTTTTTAATAAGGTTAAATAAATTAAAGTATTTCTTATATTTTAAAATTTCAAAATTCAATACCACACAAATTAACGACTTTCTATTATTACTTCAAAGTGATTGTGGATCACAATTATTATTATTATATTACTTTTATCTTTACTCAATCGTTCGCGTTGCTCTTGATAATACCGTATATGGTACACTTACAATATAGTTAAAATTCCGTTTTTGAAGCTTCGTAGCCGGCATAAAATTATTCATAGTTTTTATTATAAATAAAACATACAAATGAGTTTACTAAATATGTATCGTCATTACATGACGTTCCATTAAGAATTAAAAATTCTATGAACTAACACCCAATAGAGTTAACTCCCATTCGACAAAATGAATTAACTTTTAAAATTTATCAGCTGGAGAGTGGGAATTCATTTATATGAACTTAACTCATATGAGAACTTAAATATTTGAAATATCTTACTATCTAAGAAAGATATAACTTTCCGCTTAACTTTTGCAAAATAACTTTTGCAAATAAAATTTTTTTAAAAATACTTGCCTAAATGTAAAAAATAATTAGGTGCTCGTTAAACTAATTTTATGAGTTTTAATTTCCTCTCTTTCTACATCAAATTCGTGAGATAAATTTATCTGCTTTGCAAAATATTTTTTTCTCATACAAACTTTGACAGTTCTCATTTCAGCTGACATAAAATTATCTATTGTCCAATGTTTATCTGGAAAATTTTCTGCGACAAAAATCGTTCTTTAAAGCTTCCCAATCCTTATTCCTTGCTTTTCATTTTCTTATTTTATACAGGTGTTTTCTTCAATTTACTGAGAGGGAGTGGGGCAGCCATAGTCCATCAGCCATCGGTACTCTGTCTCAGTACTTTGTAGAAACAATATACTAAATGGACGTCACTATTTATCGAAGTGGATGGTTGATCCACAATGTAATTTATGACAAACGGGCGGTCTGTATACTGAGCGTATCTTGAGATAATCCGACAGGTGATCTGAAATACCTGCAAGTATCTAAAACTAAAAGTTGGGGAGTCCCCTAAAGATGTTACTCATTTTGAGAATGGCTGTGGACATACAGCCTATCTTATATTTTTGTTTAACTTTTAATTGTACAAATTTTAACGCTTACATGAGTCCTCATATCCCCCAAATCTGCGCAAAAGTTCAACGAGATAAATTCAATCGCGGTGCAGGGAACCTAAAACGTCTCTTTTCGAATACTTCAAAGTTTTATTATTTTCACTAAGTTTTCACAATTTCGTTTTGTTGGGTAATGGTTAAATCGTTGGGGAAAAATGCTCGTGTGAACAATTAAATTTCTTGAAATTCCAGAAGTTTTCTTTGAAAGAGTGAGTCGGGGATTTTAGGTGTCTGAATGCATACATTGAATTGCCACTCTGTGGAAGTCATGCCAGAGTATACGGCGAATTCAATGATGACGGTACATAAAAGCTGGGGTGTGGAAGTGCAAGTAGGATAGGTGATGGAGACTCAAATACGTTCGTTTCGTGACAGAGATCCACGCTTGCTGTTTGGCCGAAAGAACTATGCATTGGAATGAGATGCCATATAGACATGTAAAAAAGTCTGGAAAGTCACTTCTTTTCGAGTAAAAAAAACGAGTTACACGCTTTAAAAAAAGAAATTTTTTGGAAGATAGAGGATTTTGAATTTGGTTAAAAGTTCTGTAGGAGAACAATTTTAAAAGTTGGTGAAAAGTTTGGGAGAATTTTCTCAAAAATCTAAGAAGATAAATTCGAAAATAGAAAAGGAGGAATTTAGCAGGATTGATAAGTATATTTTTTTGTGTTCTGGTAATTTAAAATTACATTGTTAATCCGTTTCTTTTGAAATACCTATTGCTTTTATATATTTCTTGTTTGGCTTTTGATTCGTAAGAATTACGAAAAATTACGGAACTCGTGACCCGTTTCTAAGATCTTTTGTTTCTCGTCGGGGACTAACCATTAGCGGTCCATTTTAATCTCTTCATATATTAATTTCCTTTGTCCAATATAATTGAAAAGATTTTGAGTTCTTATCCTGTATGAAAAGGTTTCCCAAACAACAAAAATCTATATTATCATTCCAATTCGGGAATAAATAAATTCTGTTCTTGTTTCTAAAAATTGTTTTCACCGTGCTTCAGAAGGTTTGTGATTTCCTTATTCACAAAAAAAAATCACTGGCGCCCATTTTTTTTTTAAACTGGTAATAAATTGTCAAAATGTCAGAATGCTTAAAATTCTACTGGTATTGAATAGCGTTAGTAGAAACAGGGGATTGATTTAATTGTCAAAATAAAAAAAAAGTGTAAAATTCTTTTTCCAATGGAAAACCACATAAAATATGAAATTCAATCTACTTCATGAGGCAAATTAGAAGAATATAAGGGAAGTGTTTTTAGTGAGCAAGAATCTCAAACTATTATGACCATCTGGCTCAATAGTCAAAAGGTCTATGAAGCTTTTTCACTATATGAACTTAAGAGAGCTAAATATTTTGAAAGAGTTAAGTCATAAGGCTACAAAATAATGTCTTCACAGGAACTTGTTCATGTAATAAAAGTTACATACATAAATTACATTTATTAATAATGTCAGAATTTGAAGAAATTCTATTGTACTAATGCTGATATTTTTTTTTTGCTGATTTTTTTGGCCTTGAACCACCATACCAATTTGTTCATTTTAATACTCAATAAATTCATGGCTTATCTGACTGTTGCCTAAGTATATTTCTAGGCAAAAAGGGCAACACGAAATAATAAAAAAAAATAACTTGGAGGAAATTAATTCAAACCGAAAATATTGATAACGTTAAATGCAATCGATTCTTAATTTCCTGTGTATTTTATTTTCTTCATTTTGTAGACATTGATGATTTGACAAAGAATTGATCTGATATAAGTCTTTATTACTATATTCAGAAGAACTAAATTGCCTGTCGCCCGCTAAATGGCATCCTTTAATGATTGTCACTTTAATCAAACCTCGCGGTTATGGAACATGCAGAAGTAATTTAATCCAATATTGCTCTCTATTGCGATACCAATCGAAACAGGGTAGGACTTTTTCTATTAAGATTCCTCTATCTAAAGCCTATCAATTTAGAATTAAATTGGAAATGGCGCGCATAACATTGGCATCTCGAATAACACAAACTTTGCTGAATTTCGTAGCAGAGGATGTCCTCCCGGTTCATGCAGAAAAAAGTCGATTCAATTCTCCTTGCTTGTCGGTGTCGGTTTTCGTACTACCTGTTTTCATATGGACCAATATTTAAATGAGACCATTTGCTTATAGATAGTTTTATTTGAATCACTTTCGAATTCATAAATGTGTGTGAATAAATTAAAGGCTTGTCTAGGACATTGTTTTAAAATAATGAATTCAAATTTGAAGCACGCTATCCTTCATAATCATACAACAAGAACTGTCAATGCCTATATGAGAATAAAAAGTAAATTTATAATTAAGGCCGAAGAAAAAGTGAATTTTACTTGAAGTGTTTGAAGTGTCTTCTTGGACAAGATCCACTGTTCTGAATTTGATAAGTTCTTAACCCAAATGAGAAGAATCGATTTAAAGTTTCCACTGATGTTATAGTGGATTACTGATTAAAGGCTTTGAAATCACCGTCGCATTCTTCAAGAAATAATCATGCTAAAATACTTTTCTCTTTCTTGGCTTCGATAAGTCCTCGCATTTAAATAAACTTGGAAATACCTCAGCAATGTTGCGCTTCTTCCTTCTTGGGATGTCAATGTCATCAACATGCGTTAAACTAGTGTTTGATGGGCTTTTGAAAACAACAATATCTCTCTTCTTCAACAAACAATGTTACAAAAAGTTGCATTGCAAGGCATTGCTTTAAAGCTTTTATCACGTCGAAAAGATTGTTGGTGTTCCAACGAGCTCTGGACGAGTATCCTATAATCCTGCGTCCCCACTCATACATCCTCTCATTTAAGCATGATTCGACCTGTGATCTTATAGCCTTGTGTAGTTCATTCCACCGCAAAATATCTCTACTGCCTTGACAGCCTTATATATATTCCAGGATTTTTGTGTAAGCACTTTTTCTGTTTCCTTCCTTGATGTACACTGCTTTTATTTTTGCACTTTCCATTCTCAAATTGATCTCACTTGTAAGTTTCGGTATAATTTACCAGGATTTTAGTGGAGGTATTTTTGATGGCAGATTTATTACGGGTCATCTTCAGTTTATGGCGGACACGGAGTTGCTGATAGATTAAGCGAGGCGTTTTGGCATCAGTAAACAGTCAAAATCAATTGATAGTTCATTGATTTGGAAATTCCCTTGTGTAATACAGTTTCCAGAAAACAGTAACCCGCTAGATCTACAAATAATAGCTACCCCTATTACTGAGGGCTTTAATAGTAGTTTTCTTTTTTTTATTTTATAATAAACACGCACTAAAGGGGTTTTTGCTACGCTTAATATGACAAGCACAGTGCGAGCTTTAGGAAAATATGGAAGGATTAAAAAGGAGATACTGATGTACATTGGTTTTGAAGTTCAGAATATCAAAATGAGGGGGAAAAGTAGAGCCTGGTAAAGCATTCCACATTCGTGTTGTTTGACTGAAAAAAGAATCTATGTACTTGAGAGTACGTCCGAAGTTGGGCTCAAGGGTAAACTGATGAGCTTTACTAGAAGCGCGAGTATTACGGTTGCATTGTTTAAGGGGAGGAATACAACTGGCTTCTTCACTTGAACAACACTGTTTATAAAAATAGCGAAATACATGACACATTACGACGATGTTCGAGGAATGTAAATGTTTCCACTATAGTTCTATCACCAATCATTCTTAGAGCTCTATTTTGAATTCTATCATCATTCCTAATGTAAACGGCGAGACTATGGTGGGAAGGGAATAATGGCACTAAGCTATACCCTGACAGATGAAATCCCAAATGATCAGTATTTTCACCTATCTGAGGCTCACTCAGTGCCAAAACAGCTGGCCTGTTTTTCACAGTGTGAATATACGCTGCACAAAAATTTTTCCTAAGTCCACGAATGTTGCCATAGTCGACCCTAAACCTCCCAACAATTTAAATATTAAAAAACTATAAAAAAAACACAAGTCAAACAATTATCTAAACTTAATGTTTTGTGGATATCGGTACTGATTTTATACAAAGCTGTCAAGTCAAATTCTATAAAGGAAACACAAAGTGTCGACTTGATAATTTTTTCAAAAGCACAGATTCAATGGAAAGAGCACGGTTTAAAAAAATCGAAAAGTACCAATACTATGTTGTTTCAACGTACATAATAAAATCGATCTACACACACTATCGAACTCCGTCATAATTCACTAGAATTACTTCTATTGTCAACTCTTACTCTGATAGAAAATTGAAAACCGATAAATATGGCAAATACATTGGTTGTGAAATCATACCAAACTTTTTTTTATTTCGTAGTTCCACGGTCTGAGATGCATAATTCGAGAACGGATCATTTGGTTTTCACATTTTTTGGCTTAATTAATTCGTATAAGCTCATTGTTCTGAACGTATTTTAGAACAATTATTATTTAAAGTTTATAAAATTTCTCACATGGAAATCCATCATTGATCCAGCTTTAATTTATTTTATTAACATTTGTCATTCATATTTTATTTAGTCTTGGCATTTATTAAAATCAGGATTATTTTTTTTTAAATGTTCACATTATGCTTTAAAGATAATATGTGTCAATTGGAGCCCAGTAGTTGCGAAAAATGTTGTGCACTTAAATTAAGTTTGTGGGCTGACATTTCAATCATTGCGGTTTAATTGAAACAGATCAACATTGGTATATTTCATTGCATTTATTAGAACATTTAAATAAAATATTTGAATTGACCGAGTACCTTTTGACTGAAATTAATATCTAATGGAGAAAGTAATCAGCAGAATGCTTTAAGATTCTCTCCTTTCTTCTCCATTGTACCTTAAGTTGCCACTTTCACAACAGAAGAAAGCTGAAGGCAGAACAACATTTTTTAAGAAAATTAAAATTTTCGAATTCTCATTCAGGAGTGGTGGTATTTGCCCACTTCAGCTGATATTATAAAAATTTGCTAGAGTGGTAAGCTAAGAAGTTGTCACTTTCCCTTCACTATACACTTATGTTTTCACAAATTTTAGCAATCAATCCTATTCGAAGAATGCCTGTTCGCTTATTTCTCTGCGGGATTTTCAGCACAAAAAAAACTTTGCAGAAAGTAGTAAAACCACACCAAAAAACAAAAATGTCAAAAAAGAGTCAAGTTCATCTACACAAAAAAAACTCAGCATGTAAGGTGTAAGCCGAACAGTGAAAACTTGACTTGTGTTGGAATAGCAAACAAGGAAAAGAAAAGAAAATCAAAAATGAGTCACCGAAATTTGTCCCACGGGTCAAATGGCGGTATATTTTTCATCTCACATTTTTTTCTGCTTCGAACTCATTATGTTCGAAAAATGTCACGACTCAAAATTACGAGTGTAAGGCACACTTGTCAATTTTGCTTTTTAAAAATACACTATTCATTAGGCGTTTTTCCTTTTTCGTTCAGAGCAGAGCACTGAATAGAGTTCAAACACATAGATTATTCACTGAACTTGTTCCAAATAGAGCAAGCTCTGAAAACTGATATGTTTTTTTAAACACATTTGAACCACACAAATCACAATACGTTTTCATATTGAACCATAAAATGCAATACGTACCTTTTTTGTACACTGATACACACCAGATACAGAAAATTAACAAGCGATCAACTTCTTTCGCCAACTTATGTATCTAATTATTTTTTTCTTCACATTTTCCTACTTGACACACATGGCATTTGGTGCGTTCATCAATTTACTCACATGCTCAGTCAATTATGTTCGAGCACGTCGAAAGCGATCTACACATGTTCAGAACGAAAAAAAAGAAACACACATTTGGAGCTCTGCATGCTCTGAGCTAAAAAGAAACACAAACAATTGTTTTGACAACTCAGACTCTGCCCTGAACTAAAAAAGAAAAACGCCTAATGCCGGATTTACACGACTGCCAAATTGGCAGTATTACTGTCAAAATCTTGGCATTATTCTGTTTGTCATTGTAAATGGTCGAAAATGTTGCACTATATTTGTCATTAAAAAACTGCCAGACAGAATTTTCGTTAAGTTGAGGTATTATACTGAGGTATTATACTTACAACAATTTTCAAATAATGACAATTTTCAATAAAGAATGAACTTGCTCATTCTTTACTGCCAGTGTTGGCAGTATTCTTATCTGTCATTATTTTAGCTTCGTGTAAGCGAATGTCGTTTATTAAATTAATGACAGCAGTATTTTGGCAGTAAATACTGCAAATTGGCAGTCGTGTAAATCTGGCATAATGAAGAAAGTAGACTAGTGAGCCTACACAATTTTAAGGTAAGATCGCACTCGGCGGAACTGCACTGCAACAGAACTTGAGTTGACATTTGACAACGTATTCGTATGAAATTTGTGAAGTTTAATTGCCGCTTTGTCCAGTGTAGCTCATACAATTTCATAGGAATACACATTTTTCCGCGTAATGTAGCCCAGTTCCTCTGAAGTGCAGTTCCGCCCAATTTAGAGAGTTACCATTAAATAACAAATGTCTCTTATTTAAGATTGTTTGATAATAGTATAGATAATAGTATTAGAATATTTGAAATTTAACATCTATTAGCTTAGAACTTATCGTACTTTTAGATCTCACTTCATTTCAGGGTTGACTTCTTATACACACAGGATTTTTTACATACATATATCTTTTTGAAGTAAAACTTTTTTGCGGCTTTTGGGGGTAAAAAAAATTCAATGGAGGTGTCAAACCGACCGACATCTGACGTGCCCATACACGACAAACTATTAAAAAAATGTGTACGCACAATACGCACAATTTTAACCGGCACAACACACATTTTTATTAAAACAACATACGAAATTATACTATCACACAAACCAGTTCTTTTTTGGCAAAATAAACTTATTTGCTTGTTATGTATATATGTAGTACTTACATTACCAATAAATTAGGATAAATATTCACAATATTTATCCTCTTTGTTGATTTTATTACAACGAAATGTCAATGTCAACAAAAGAAAGGAATATCATTCAACGAAATGTTAAGGGCGTGAGCAAACCAGAAACCGGAGCCGCTGTGCAATTTTCAAGTTGGAATCCACACGCTACATTATCCAATTGAGTGGAAGCCGTCTGCAGCGAGCATACTATTGCTTAAAATAATAAAGTAATTTAAAATCAATTAGCTTCAATTATTCAGTAGTATTTATTTAAATCGCTTCGTGAAAAGTTTCATCCCATTAAATTGGGAAATGGTTGTATAATTACAAAATGCTTACAGTGAATCTTGTCACGGAAATCTTTGCGTTAAAATGTTCGGTCCATTTTCAATTGTGTAACGATTATATAACTACTAAATTGTTCTGGCATTGCCAGTTACAAACATGGTTTAAATATTTGATCCGTGGTTCAGTAAATTTAACTGCCGGTTTCGGCAGATTAACTGTGGTTCAACGATAAGTTAAGCATGTATGAGACTTCTATTATACACATGTTACTTGACGTATCGTTAAAATCCAGTTAATCCACTTAAATTGTGAGTTAAAATTTCTGAATCATGGTTCAAATATTTCAACCACGTTTGAACTAAGTAAACTCATGGATTAGATGTGGAATAAGCATTTTTGAAGTAAAACTTCTGCGGCGTTATGGGTAAACAAATTTCCATTAGGCTGTCAAACAGACCAACGATATAATAATACGATACGACATTTGATATGACCATACGTTGTGACCATACGCTCTGACACGATAAGATATGTCATAATTCAAAAATTCGGTTGTCATATTTTACAAAATGTCTCGGAAATTTAGCACATGCACTCTCATTTTTGACATTTTCACATACAAATAGGGATGGGTCAATATTTCAGTAAAATGTGTTCAGTAAGAGGTAACAGTAAATCAAAAATAATTGTTATTAAAATAACATTTGAAATTTCTAAATTTGTATTTTGTTCAAACCAAAAGCAGCGGAATATAGATGAAAAAGTGATGAATAATTAATTTTAAAATTGTAGTGGAAAATAGTTTATTAAAATTGCTATTTCACTGACAATTTTTGTTTCATAATTGTTATTTCAGTAACAGGAATTTATAACTGTTATTTAAAAGTAGCAGTACAAGATATTGCAACTAGCAGTTTGGCCCATGCCTAAGCCTATGCGCATGACAAATGTGGCAAGAGTGGCTCTGAGTTTTGCCACATGCGCGAACTTGAACGAAAATGAAAAGCGGAATATATCATCACATATAATTAAACGGCGAACATGTTTCTGGTGGTACACTTTTCGCGGCCCACAAAAACCGAAGGGGCATAAATTACATATCAAACGAAAGAGAATGCCAAAATTATTTTAATATACTGCACAGAAATAGTTTAAAACAATAAATAAAAATGCAAAAAAATACACACCTATACTAACGACATCTGTTGCTGGAAAAAGAAAATGGTTTGTGCATTGGATAATTTAATGAAAATGCAAAAAAATACACACCTACACTAATGAAATATGAAATATATAAAAGGAATTAGAAACTGCAAGCTCTTGAGTGTTACTTATTTATTGAATTGTGTTAGTGCTGAGCAATACTAGGATGGTGAATAGTTGAGTAAAGGAAAGTGGTGGAAAAGTGTAAATAAACATTTAATTTCTAATAAAAACTTATGTACAACTTGAACAAAGACCGTCACAATAAATTTAGAAAATAATTAAGTTTTATTTTCGAAGTTAATATAATTGAATTTATACAAATTAAAACAATAATTATTTATTTCATAAGTGGTGGCATATCATAAGAGGTAAAGTGTGGAGAAAATACGAGGTGTGTGAAGGGTGCCCATCTCTAAATTCATTGTTTTAGATTATTTTGATATTTCGTGAATTTTTTTAAGGCGTCAGTATATACGTATTTTGGTTTAGCATGGAAATAATGAAAGGTGCAAAAGTAAGAACCAGGAACATTTATTGTTGTACAAAAATTGTTAATGTGTCAAAAATGTGTATAGGTTTGAAAGTTTGTGTACCATTAACTATTTTCCTTTGGACTCCAGGATTGAGTTCTTATTAGGTTCTTCTCATTGCATTCAACAATTTAAAAAAATCGTGAATTCTCTGTCTTTTATTGAATGATAATGAATTAAATACATAAATTATATTTTTTGTTGTGATTATAAACCGGAAAAAGCTCAAGCAAGCCAGAAACGTTTGCTACGTTCATATCCAGAGAAACCAATTTTAGCATGGCCAAAAATTAATGCAAAAAATACTACAATGTCCCAAAGGTAGTAAACATTTTTGGTAGTATGTAAAAAAAAATATTAGAAATTTCACTTCATCTTCGGTTCCAACGCTCGTCTTAAATGGCATCAATTTTGTCAGCTCACGTGAAAAAGCCAACTTACTTTGCGCCGCAGTTTACTCTTAATTCGGTGCTGCTAGAAATTGTCATAACTGCTCCAGTTATTGAGAGTGTAAATCGTTCTGAAGAGGTATTCTTCAACGCTGACAAAACCACTCCGTAGCTTTTCCATATGTCCTACACTACTGTTCTCTTCCCGAGTGATTGAAACACAGCTTTCATCCGGCCTGTCGCCAAAAAAGGCGAATCTTTTTCATTATCTAATTACCTTCCAATTGCACTTCTTACCAAAGTAATGGAACAATGGAACAAATCCTTACAACGTTTTGAAGAAAGAAATATTATTACGCTTGATATTTGAAAAGCATTTGATAGAATTTGGCATTCAGCTCTGTTATTGATAATGCTTGCATTTGATATCGATGAATCTCTTTTTCGTTGGATTAGAAATTACCGTTCACTCAATGCGAGTTGAATTGGACGATTTCAAGTAGGATATTCATAAAATAAATGCTGGCGTACCCCAGGGTTCCGTATTATCGCCATGTCTTTTTCTCATTTTCTCATCATCATTATCTCATTTCTGAAACTTCTAATCATTATTTGAGCTATTATACAAAAAGTAGAATCTGCTAAGTTGACAGCATAAGCGCAATAATGAAGGAGAAATGATTTAGGGAAAGTCTTGCAGCCCATTTGATGGTGGACGAAATAAATTTAGCCCAACCTTGCATCATATGTTACAGTAATGCAGACCTGAACGGATTGCGGAGCAGAACTAAAGGCTGCCGGCACACGATAATTAAAGGGTCTTGTTAAATATCCCTAATTTATACTGTTTTATAAATTGATAAGATCACTGAACACAATCGTTTTACGGTAAGAGGGCTTAGACTGTATCTACTATTTATACCGGAAATCAATGCTTTTGATTAAATTTATTGGACAGCAAAATTAAACACTTGTGAAAACAACAAATTTAACGCATCGGATCAAACAAAATTTAAAGTAAATAAAGCAAAGACCGAAGAAAAGATACTTATCTAAATTACATCCATACGAAAAAAAATGTAATATCTATTTTTGTTTTGCAAGTTCTATTTCTGTTGCAGGGACAACTTAAATGGTGAAATACAATTTAAAAATACGATGAGTGCGATAATATGTATGAGTATGTCCCTTTTGCATTTATGTAGGTACTTGAATAAATTTTATTTAGATTTTCACACGAGCATCGTCCTCGTTGTCTGTGACTGCCTAAGGATGTTCCAATGCATGGACAAACCGTATTGCAGGGACTACAAAAAAAAAACACATAAGCGAAGGATTCAGATTCATTTCAAAATAAAATTCAGTTTCAGTCTCTCAGTGTTCCCAACTCACAAGCTCAAAAGCAAATATCCTTTTTGTCGCGTTGGAAATAATAATAGAAATGAAAAACATGCTTTTAGTTTTCGGCCGTGTTCCTAACTCTACCAACCGGCAGCGCATCGGACAGGGGGTAAGGGTGATTAAAATAGTTTACAAAGCAAATAATGTTGCTTTTTCTTTTATTTTTGTTGTTGTTGTTTTAGTCTTTCATAGTTATATTTTCAGGAAAATGTTGGAAATGAAATTGCTGTGTGCTGATATTCGGTATAAGCGTGGTTGCTGTGTTGGGTTGGTTGATGGAAATGGAGGCTTATGAGCGTGTAGCTAGGCAAAGTGTGATGCAATTATCGTAAGGACCTTGCAACAAAATGTTGTGAACACTTTTGTTATCTGGAATTGGCCTTGAGTAGGAAATTGTGTGTGGTTACTCCATATTTCTTTTTTTTTTTAGTGTTATTATTTTTCTGTTTATTCTTTTTCTTTTTGGTCTTCTAACTTAGTTGGGGTTGGTATAGAGGGGTATTTAGTTGGTTGACGATATTTAATTTTTAGTTCAAGGACCATGGATGGAAAAATAAAATAAAAGGGTTCTGTAGGACAAATCGTTTAATTTTTCATCACTGACGGCTGGTTACCTTCGACTTTTATGATTTTGTTAATAATTCTAAGACTTATACTAATGCAATCTAGAAAGTTATTATTTTAATGCATGAATAGATTGAAAAAAAAAATGAAAACTTGGTGATGGCCACTTGAACGACGCAAAAGGATAATTAAAGAAATCTGTGAGAGGGCTCTACACAAAAAGGTAAATAAACAAACGCTTTTTTGTTTTTACTTTAGTTTAGGTGGCGCTACAGTCTGGTGTACATCAGGTGGCCTATAACACAACGCGACAAATCGACAAGTCTAAATTCACTTGTCAAACTACACTTGTACGACAAGGAGAAGTGTATTCTGTTACGCAACGCAAAACTGTTGCACTTGTCAGAATTATAAATTTCCTTTGACTTACCCACATTGTCTGACAAGTGGCCAAAAATAAAACATGTGAAAAATTCCGAAGGGAAAATAATTGCTTTTTTAACTAAAATAAGAGAGAGAAGCAAACGAAAAAAAATCGAAAGTGGACAGAGATATTTACTTTGGCAAAAAGCCTGAATATTATTCCACCAAATAAATACGAATTATTTTTCGGCAAGATACATACTGTGCCGTTGATTTTGACATTTGAAATTTTTCGAGAAAAAAATGATCGTCAACTGCAAAATGTATTCTTTGTTTAATCACTTTTGATCTGTACAAAGGTTCATTGTTTTTATTCTCATTGTGGCTATAAAAATCAGAACCAAATAAATACATTTTAAATTGAATATGTGTTGAAAATAAATTTATAAATTATTTAGGTATATATACATTATATTCTTGAACAATTAAAATTTCTTATTTTCAAACTGTTTTACTCAAAAAATACATACTTGTAAACTAATGACAACTTCTGAATTACCTCTCACACACTAAAAATCCAACATTTTCGCACTTGTCACATTTTAAGATGACAATTGTCACAGAGCTTTTAGACTTGTCGTTTTGTCTTACAATTTTGATGAAGACTTGTCGTATTTTACTTGTCCTACAATTACTTGTCATATTGTGTTATAGGCCCCAGGTCCTCGAACAAAAAGTCGCCTAAAGAAAGATGCGGGTCTCTAAACAGCTGTCCCCAGTTTTATTTGCGAAGTTTGGTGAGGTCCAACTGTCCCCTGTTTCCTATATTATAGATATGTATACGTTTGGAATTTGACACGGGCTTTTGAGAAATGACCACAAAATCTCAATTTTAAAATATAAGCATATCCTGTTAATTGTAATTATTAATTTCTACAAGAACTAGTTATATTTATGAAAAATCAAACAGTTGAAAAATTAATTTAAAACGATAAGTTCAGTCTCAAACCTGTTCATATCTATTACAAATTTACTAACAGATTTTCAAAATTTAGATGGTAACTATTTTGATCAGAAAAAGTGACCATTTTACCTGATTTTCATTAATTTAAGAGCCTTTTTTTTTATAACTTTGCACGCGCTCAAGGGATTATGAATGCCCTTTATATGTTTTTCTTAACACAGCGCGGGCATCCAGTGGAGGAAGAGAAAGAAGGATAGGAAAGATGTGTGGCGCGATGTTCTGAGCTGGTTGTTGTCTCAGATTTATTTCCAGGGATGGCGGCTAAATTAATGCGGAGAGAATTACCGTGTCTTATTTATTTATGTCCCTTATAATTCGCATTATTTTATTTATTTCGTTGTCATATTTTATGGATATGCTAGTTTACTCAATCACATGTTGTTAGTGTTATGCCTAAACAGCATGTCATGAGCAAAGCAGCAACTTATTTTATGACAATTTTGAGAATTGGTTTTTAATGGAATATAAAAAGACATAGACAACGGCAGGAATCGAACCTGCAACCACGAGGTTGACAGGCGAGCACACAACTATCGCGCCACAGCCACCCCACCCATTTAAGCCTCGATAAGGCTTCGTTAACTTATATAAGCTTCGATAAGACCTTACCGAAAATTTTAGATGAAGTTTTAGGAGAGAACTTTGTTAATAATATTTCCGACTTTTCCGGTTGCCTTATGAAATAGAATGGCCGAAGAGCTTCAAAATTGTTAAGAGAAATAATTTAAGAAGATCATGATAATGACACAGTTAAAAAAAAATGAACAAATTAAGAAAAAAATATTTCTTTTGCAATTAATTTAGGTTTCCACATATGCTAATTGTGTTTATCGTCTCTGAAAAACACCAGAACTTTTAGTCGAAAAAGATTATCGCATAAAAGAATTGGCGCGCTAAACAAAATATTTTAATTCTTTGTATTTTGAATTTTTTTGCTTGGTCAGTTTCGCTGTAGGACCCGTATAGTCCATTTTTGTATTTTCTCCTCGACTCACCGTCTTTGAATATAGGATTTTTTGCCCAAAGAGCTTAGAACATTCTCATTCATCTCTGTCATGGTTCGCGTTGGCAAGAGTTATTCCTCATCTGATCTCCAGCTCTTATGTCACTGTCTTAATTCGGCAGTTTTTTTTAGACGTGTGGTTTTCAATCTGCCAATACTTTTTTTCGGAGTTGGTCTTTTTGCCATTTCAAGAATTAAAGCCGGACGACCATCAAGCGCGTCGCACGTTTGGTGAATGGGCCCAAACCGAGATGGCCGCCGATGTTGATTTCCAGAGAAATTTTGTTCAACGATGAAGCTCAGTTGTACGTTAATAAACAAATTTGTCGTGCTTGGAGTGATCATAATCTATAAGGCAATATAGAGATACTGTTACATCCTCAAAAAGTCACTGTTTGGTGTGCTCCATGGGCAGAAGGAATCATTGGTCCACATTTCTTCAAAAATGAAGCCGGCCATAATCTTACAGTCAATGGGGAACGCTGTACAGCTATGATTAATGAATTTTTCGTGCATGAATTGGAGGATGTTGATGTGGATGACCTTTGGCTCCAACAAGATGGCGCTACATGACATACAGCCAACGAAACATTAATTTTTGAAGGAAACTTTTGGCGAGTGCATTATCTCACGTGGCCTCCAAGTTCTTGCGATTTAACAACGCTGGACTTTTTTTTGCGGGTTATTGCTGACATACGGCCCCAATTGCTGCAAAACGTGGTCGGAAATTGGGCCTCTCGGCTGGAATTTATTCGAGCCAGCCGCGGCAGCCACTTGCTCGACATCATTTTAAGAGCATAGTGGCAAGCCTTTATCTTTATAATAAAGCTAAGTTCTTGCCCATAACATAAAATTATATGCGTTTTATTTCCTCTTGAAAACCACACGTCTAAACAAAAAACGCTAAATTTGAGCCTTGTTAAGCGAAGTCCGCAACTACCTCAAAGTTATGTATACCAAGATACCACACATATATCATATTGTACACACAAAGGCGCAATTGACACCAATCTGTCATGTTTGTTCTTATATTGTACAACCAAAACCGAACAGTGCTGTTTTTTGAGGATATTGCAGCCCATATCCTTATCAGTGACATTCATGCATATGCATTACCATATGGCATTTTGATGCACCTTGTTTAGATTGGCATCGCCCTAAATCCAACAATTTTGCTAGTGGACGTATACTCATTCAGCAATGATGGTCTTCAATGAAAACTATAAGTGGCGCCTTAGCGGCATTCATACATCATAGCCCGGAATTGAAATTTCAAAAAGTCAAGTGAACCCATAAAATGTTCACATTAGATTTTGAAAAAAAAAAACTACATAGCTAGCTTTCTAAATATGAATTTTTTACTAAAAGTCAGTGAGTTAATCAAAAAATTAATTTGGTTTGGTTTGGGTAGAAATTAAAATAACACAATGCTGTCATTTAGTATTATGAAGTTTGGTTAAAGAATATTGATCTGCCCACTAAGTAATTTAAAAATATATTTAACAATCGAAATTCATGAACATAATACAAGCAAGTCATCTTCCGTTTTGAAAAGATTGAATCAGTAAAAAATATTATGTTCAAAAATTTTGATACCCAGTATTATTTAGAATTTGTAGGACCTCTTGTAAAAAAATTAATGTGTGTACTTATGTACAAGCGCTAGAAGTAACTTTTTTTTATTTTTCGGGTCCTATCACTTAGCACATTTGGAACTCTACTATTCTTGTTTTCAAATATGATGAAATGGTTCGGACGTAAGAATTTTTTGTCGAAGGAAGAGTTGATGCATGAAGCTTGTTAATGTGAAACTAAAAAAAAAATCGGTTCGATGGTAGTTACCGTTATTTTTGGAGCTAACAAAAATTCAATTTATCTACTAGGGAATCACTTAAGATCGATAAATACAAAGCAGCGTCTTCTCTATCATCATAATGTCGAGTATTATCTAAGTCTCGAGTTCGATTTCTTCTCAAATTAAGAAAAAAGAAAAGATACGATATAATTCCGATACTGCTCAGATCTACTCCTATTTTTCCACATACAGCATTTAAAAAATCTGATGGTTGGGCGTTGTAGAACGCGGGAAGTCACTGATTGGTATCAACATGGCGACTTGACTTGCTAAACTAATAAGCGCGAGTCTTGAACAAAAGACAAAAATAGCAATACTATAATCTTCTTTGTCGGAAATAACTGGCTGTATCATTCGGCTGAAGTCTTGGACGAGCCTATCAGAAGGATGGTGTTCGGCGGATGAATTCACCACAGAGAGTCAGCGCTGCCATCAACAGTACTGAGGTCAGAAATCGAGAGGAGTGTCCCTACTAAGGCACTCCTTCTAAAAGGCGGCCGCGAAAGACAACGGCGCCTACAGTTCCAGTGAGGCGGAACTACTTAGTGAACACCTTATACCGGCTACTACGACATATTCGGAGCTCAGGGCTATAAGGAGCTGTAAATCCGACTCCTCACCTTTGGAGTTATATTGTAAGGGTCTGGTCCTCCAGGTGGGGGGTCGTACCATCGGGGTGACTTCGCGGACACGTAAAGCAACTTTTAGTTTCGAAGCAACAACAAGCCTCGGATACGGACGGATTTACTCTTGACGAACCCAGCAAACGAAAAAAGGACAACGAACTTCGGATTTGCACGTGGAATGTTCTGTCTCTCAATAGACCACGTGCAGCCGAACATTTAGCGGAGGCCCTGGGCTGCTACAAAGCAGACATTACCGCCATCCAAGAAGTGCGATGGGATGGGCCGGGCAAAAGAAAATTGAATGACTGCGGTATCTACTACGGTGACTGTTACCAGCCACTAGGGCAACGTCGTTTTGTATGTGGATTCGTCGTTAGAGGCAGAATTAGACAAGAAGTCTTGAGTTTCAATTGTGTAAACGAGCGCCTCACGACAAATCGCATCAAGGCTAAGTTCGCCAACAACAGCCTCATAAGCGCGCATGCCCCCACAGAGGAGAAAGATGACGACAGCAAGGACGAGTTCTACGAGCTCCTGGACAAGACGTATGAGCAATGCCCTAGCTATGACATTAAACTTGTCTTAGGTGATTTTAATGTCAAACTAGGAAGAGAAGTCGTCTTTGGTGGCACAATCGGAAAATGTAGCCTGGACGACACCGACTCCGATAACGGACTCAGGTTAATCGACTTTGCGGCGGGGCGAAACCTTGTGGTAGCTAGTACGCAGTTTCCGCATTTCGATATATACAACGGAAGCCATCAGATATGCCGCTCTTACGTACTTGACCTCGCACGACCACCACAGCGAAACCCCTGGCTCGATGAAGAATGCCGGCAAGTACATGCAGCCAAACAACAGGCATACAAAGCGGCGCTGCATAGAAGGACCAGAGCTGTTCGCGAGCTCTATGAGTAGAAGAGGAGAGGGGAACACAAGCTTCTTAGAAGGAAAAAGAAAGAGCATGAGAAGCACGCGATCGAGGGTTGCCATCGCAGGAATGAAGTTCGGAAGTTTTACCAAAAAGTAATAAGAACCTCCCAGGGGTAAAAGTCATCAGTATTCTTAATACCGCCTACAAGATCTTCTCTGCCGTACTTTGTGAGCGCCTAAAGCCTGTCGTCAATAACGTGATAGGTACTTATCAGTGTGGCTTTAGCCCAGAAAAGTCCAACATCGACCAAATATTCTCACAACGGCAGATCTTGGAAAAAAAACAGGAATTTCAAATCGATACTCAACACCTTTTCATCGATTTCACAGCCGCGTATGACAGCATCTACAGAGACGAGTTATTTAGAGCCATATATAGTGTTGGCATCACTATCAAGCTCATCCGTTTATGCAGGATGACGATGGCGAATGCACGCTGCTCCATCAAGTTCGGCAAAGACCTCACCGACACCTTTGCTGTCAAAAAAGGTTTTAGGCAGGGCGACGTGCTGTCATGCGACTTCTTTAACATCATTCTTGAAAGAATAGTGCAAAACTCCTAAGTGAATACTAGAGGCATAATCTTTCAAAAGTCCGTCCAATTGCTCACTTACGCTGACGACATTGACAAATTCGGACGAACAAAGCGTGATGTCAGTGGTGCTTTCGTGAGTATTGAGAAGGAAGCCAAGGAGATGGGTTTAACGGTGAACGGAGGCAAAACAAAATATGAGCTGTCAACGAGAAAGGACACCCAGCACCGACGTCTCGGACAGAACGTCGCTATAGACATCTATAATTTTGAAGTAGTCAGAGACTTTATATACCTAGGATCCACTTAAAGCAATAAGCTCAGCGAATGATACCAGTGTAGAGATCAAACGTGGAATTACTCTTACCAATTGCTGTTTCTTTGGGCTAAGAAGGCAATTTAGAAGGAAAGCCCTCTCTCAGAGACATGGACACTGTTAACGGTGGATGAGAACGCGTTAGGGTGTCTTGAGAGGAATATTCTCCGGGTGATTTTTGGTCCCGTCTGCATAGATGTGGAATGGAGAAGGCGATACAACATCGAACAGTACGGGCTATACAGCGACACTGACCTAGTCACAAAATTGAAACGCCAACGACTGAGGTGGCTAGGTAATCTAGAGCGAATGGACACAAATGCTCCGGCCCAGAAAGTCTGTGAATCCAATCCCGTGCACAGCGCAGCAGAGGGGGACAACTTAAAAGTTGGCGCACGCAAGTGCAAGAGGATCTCAACCAACTTGTAGTGGGAAACTGGAGACAGATAGCTAGAATCCGAGCCGACTGGAAGAAGCTTGTTGGTTGAGGCCCTGTTCCACCCCGGACCGTAGCGCCAACTTAAGTATGTAAATAAGTAAGTATTTAACAAATCTGCTACGAACATTAAATTCGAAGTTCGAAAAACTTGGTGAACTTAACAAAGGATGCAACAAGTAATTATAAATGGATTTTGATTTAATGCAGCACGGAAACAAATTAAGCATTATGCGTGAAACTGATAAAACAAGAAGCTTTAATAGCATTTTCAACAGCAAACAGCAAGTTGGCTACGAATAATTTTTCAAAACGCATTGCTACCATGATCGTCATTTCCAATAGTTTGGCATTTCGTATCGTAACAAATAAATCAAAAAGTGGCATGCATTGTCAAACTGTCACCAATGCACCATCAATGGCTATTTTACAGCATTGGCTTACGATGCTTTTAACGCTGCTGCTCTAGTGTTCTATAGTGTGAGCTGCACAATTGTAATAGATTTAGCTGGTTATGGACAAATGGATGGTAGAATGCGGAGAATCAAGAGGTAACCTGAAAATTCTCTTTGAAATGTTCCTATTTCCGCAGGTTGTTGGTCTGCCTCGATTTTATTTGCAAAGATAAGACAGTTTGTGGAAATTGAATGTAAGACTTCAAAAAGAATTTATAATTTTTCAGGGGGTCCGCAAGGAAGCCACCTGGGACCAATTTTGTTTGTTCTTTTTATAAACGACCGTCCCACATTTATGAAACTTACTGAAAATTTACTATTTGCAGATGACTTGAAAATATATAAACATATAAATTATACACTTCATTGCAGTCTTCTGCAAATTGACCTCAATAGTATTTTCCAGTGGTGTAAAGATAACTGTGTTCATCTCAAAATCTCCAAGTGCAAGCAAATGTCTTATACTAGATCTCACAAACCAGTTCAATTCGAGTACAAGTTAAATAATAAATCCTTGATAAAGTTTCAGTTTTTAAGGATTAAGGTGTAGTTTTCCAAACGAAATTAGCTTTTAATAATCACTATGCCTATATATGATTTCGAAGTCAAATTAAATGCTTGGTTTTCTTATGAGAAACTCGAAGGAATTTATGGATCGACATACTGTAAAGCTGCTGTATATCGCATTGGTGAGGTTTTCTTTTGAATATGCCAGCTGCATTTGGTGCCCAATATATACAGTAAGAATCAACAGGACAAAGGCTGTTCAGCGTAAATTTACTATGCTCTACGTAAATTGAACCACGAAGATAATAATATGCCCTCTTATCATCAGATGTGCTTATTTTTAGGCCTAAGGCGGCTTCAAACAAGGAGGAAACAGTAGTTTGTTCTATTGGCGAGACATGTTATATCTAACCATATAGAATGTTCTATGCTTCTCGCACTTTACTCCATTCATGTTCCTTCAAGACCTCTAAGGGAAAGAAATATATTTTTTTTATACCGCGTCATTACAGTAACTATGGAAAAAGTGATCCACGATGTAATGAACTTACAATGGAGTAGAGTAAGCTTTAAAAATACTTTAAATAATGTTTTTTTATAAAACTTTATATTTTGTAAATTAGGTAGGTACCTTTACTATATTTTAGATTATATACATATTTATTAATTTGTATATAAACATTTATAAATAGAAGAAAACGCAAATAATACCTACATATTATTTTTGTTTTTGGTTTAGTGGACTGTGTGGGTTTAAGTCAAATTGAAATATTGGGGAGAGTACGATAACTTTGGCGCCAAGATATAATAACGGTTTTTGGTAGAGGGGCTTAATACAACTACATCAATTACTTCTTAATTGGTATTTATAATCATGAGAAAAATAATACTCAAAGTGATTTTTTTAACTTTTTTTCATAAATTTTGAGTTTGAAGTCAATTATTTCAAAAACTATTGACTGAAACAACTTTACTTAAAATTTATTATAAATTGTAGAGTTCTGACTTTTTAAAAAAGTATAATTTATAACTGTAAGTGTTGCCGTTCTTTTTAAATATTTTTTTAAAAATTTTAAGTAAATTTTTATAAAATTGCCCCTCCCGCCTAAACGAGGGGAGATAGACCCCCCCCTCCCATAGTAAAAAATGCTTGTATTAAGCCCCTCTACCAAAAACCGTTATTATATCTTGGCGCCAAAGTTATCGTACTCGTGCCGAAATATTTTATGACCTTTAGTCCAAAATGCGTTTCGCCCGGACACGATAGTTGGGCTCATCAGTTAGATGCTATCGTGTCGCTCTAAGACGCACTATTTTTTGGTCGATGACTACCAACTCTAATAAAATATCAGCACATAAAAATCAGCAGATACATACTGATGAGCCCAACTATCGTGTCCGGGCGAAACGCATTTTGGACTAAAGGTCATAAAATATTTCAATTTGACTTATAAACATTTATATTATGTATGTTAGTCTAAAAGAGATTATACTCGATAGATGAATATCTAAATACATTCCTATACTGTTGATGATGAAAAAACCTTGAACTTTGAAGCTGGACTTAGAGGTTTTTTATGGGAAAAGTTGACTTAGCTGAATCTAATTTATGTTTGATATAAGAAAATAACGGAGATTAAAATAAGACGTTATACGTTATGTGTAACCTAGGTACTTCTTCGCAGGTTCAATAGGGGTACCATTTAAACTCATATATTGCGAACAAAAACAGAGCATTATCGAAAAATCATTATTTTGGACTTCGTTGTGCTGATGATGTCACATATGTCACAACTGTTTCACTTTGTTTATTTGAGACTGTAGTGTCACTGGATCATCAGTTAAAATGAAAATGCCGTCTATAGCAACACTTTGATTTGGAGATCACCAAAGAATACACCTCTCTTGATATTATGCTCCAAATACAGTCTTAAGGCACGCCTGTTTCAGACCTGAAATGTGTCGTCTGAGTTTTTCATTTTAATTCTACCGCTGTTATAGTCAGCAAAAGTTGTTCATAAAATCTAACAAATTTTGTTGAAAGTCTTCTGTTAATAGTATCAAATGCTACTTTATATACAACAAACAGAGCGAGCAAGTTCTTCTTATTATCAATAAAACGCCTGGTAATGCTCGTAAGAAAAAGAATTTTATTAATAGTGTAAAGATTAGCTCTAAAGCCAGCTGCAAAAGAGCTAATTTAATTCTGTGTTTCAACACAGCTCAAAAGCCTATGAGATGATTCTAATAACATTAATGAAATTAGCTCAACATTTTAAACAACCTATTATTAAGGCATCAACCCGATACAAGTTAACAATACACAGTAATTTTCTAACTTTTCATAAATTTTAATCTTTTTGTTAACTAGTAAATTGTTAATTAAGCAGATAGTAGAATATTTGCCCCTAGTTTCACAGTGCGAGTTTAAACTTAAGGTCAACTGAACCTTAAACTAATACTACATTTTCACCTACAACTTAATGTAGATTTATGTGGATTTACCATAAATCTTCTTCCAAATCTTCTTAATTTTGAAGATTTCCCATTCAAATTTTAATCTCTTTAAACGAAGATTAAAAATTAATCTCATTGAATGTAGGGAATTATTTTCATATTTTTATCATTATTTTGTGGAACGCGCACATCCAAATGTCAATTTTCTATACAGAAAACAAGGACGCCAACGCCATCTTTCCAGATTCGTCAAGCAGCAATTTTCTCCGAATTTTGACTTTATATATGTGTTAGAAAGAGATGGTTGTATAATCTCTTTTTTCTATGATGAAAACACTTCAAGCTTAATTTTTAAACTACTTTTTTTAAACTGGATTACCTCTAACTGAAAACGTACTATAAGTTTAATTTTTTTGTTTAATTCGTCCGGTTTCACAGTGAAATCAGATCTTCAGATCAGTTGAACTTCGTTTAACTATACATTTTATGAAAAATAGCTGGCAGCATTTTTCTTGCCTCGTCCTTCCTTTATCTCTCTGACACAAAAAAAAACCCCGCGAAACAACGAGAATCATCGACATACAATATATTGTCAGTTCCATGCAAAAGCTCTATTGAAAATGGGGAGAACGATCTTTGCGCCCCTCGGAGCAAAGTAGCAAACAAAAATATTACTTTTAAAATCCATCTATTGCCATTCTTGGCATGCGCACCATATTTAGTCAACAGGCAAAGAAATTAGGGCCCTATATTGTTATTTTGTATAAGCGGTGACATCTATTGTTTATAGAAAGTAAACAATGCTGTAGTGCTGGTGGACTATAAGAAAAATTCTTTTGTGTTTCATTTTAGGAAAGAGGTTGCTTTGGAGTTGAATTCGAAATAAAACAAATACAAATCTAATTTTAATTTTCCAATTAAATTAATTATTTATTTTAAATCAATTTATTAAGAACTGGTACTTGGTAATATTCGTGATTTATGTTGGGAGCTCGTGTGGTTCTAGCTGAGGAGAGATCCAACGCGAAGTTGGTTTCTAGCAGTCCATATCTAGTATGTCAATGACGAGAATAATCACTTTAACAACTCGATAACATTTGAATACACAATTTTGTTTTGTTCATAATAATTTCTGAAAAAAAAAAACGATACAAACGCTGAACTGAGGTTTATATGGCAGAATAATCTCGGTTAACTTAAACTATAAATTGAACTCAGTTCAAGGTTTAAACGACACTGTGAAACCGAATACATTATTCATATGAAGTTTAAACATAAGTGAAGTTTAAGCTCGCACTGTGAAACGGGGGGTTAAAAGCTTAAATTTTGATGAACACAATCATTGTTTTTATATGTTGTAAATTAACTATATGTTAATGGAAACCCAATATGTGTTAACTTCATTATTTACAAAAAAAAAAGTTCTGCACTAGTAGGATTCGAGCCTGGGTCCCTCGGGTCCATCGGTGATGTACTATCAGATGCCATATGGATTTAGTGCGATACTAAAAAGATAAGGTTTGAATTTGGTGATTTTATCTTTAGTAATATGTTAAGAAGATCTTCTGTCTGTCTGTCTGTCTATCTGTCTGTTGCACGATCTACAGCCTAAGCGGCTGAAGCGATTTTATTCAAACTTGGTACTTAAGCGTTTTAGGTGATTGTCTTAAATAGATTTTTGAATCAGTTTTTTATTCCCAAAATAACGCCACTTGTCATACAATTTTTTCTACCATCTTAATTATCTCGAAAACGGCTGCGACGATTTTGATAAAAATTAGTTTGTGCACCCTTTTGGTAGAATCAAATTTTTGTTGTAAATATTTTGTACCTGCTATACAAGTATTTTTTTTGATTTTCGACATTCTCATAAATGGTTTTACGGATTTCGATTAAAATTTTCATATAGGATGTCCTTTGAATTATAAGGAATACTGGATACCATAATCTTCGAAAAATATTTTTTTGGATTAAAAAAAATATATACATATATATTTTT
The DNA here is from genome assembly GCA_910595825.1 of Philhelius pedissequus. NCBI lineage: Eukaryota > Metazoa > Arthropoda > Insecta > Diptera > Syrphidae > Philhelius > Philhelius pedissequus. The sequence continues at coordinate 65,783,204 of OU343160.1, read as the reverse complement.
ATTTGAAAATTCAATATTTCGAAAACGAGTGGGTGATTTTTTTTGAAATTTTGTTTTTAAGTTTATGTAATTAAATATTTAAAAATGTCATACCAGTTTTATTTTTAAAAAAGTTAAAGAAATTTTATGTATAAAAAATTAAGCAAGTAAACGACTTTAAAATATATTTTATCGTTTCGTCATTTAAGAGCAAGTACGTGCGATCCAGTCGTACATTTTATTTATTTACTTAGTAGGTATACGCGCAATTTGTGGCGGAGGTTGCTTCTTATATGAATAAATATGGGAGTTGTTATCTTTAACTACAAAATGGCACCATGAATTATTTATGAAATTGTGATTGCAAATATTTATTTCAAGTTATTAAGGCCAAGTAGTTACTAAGGATAATTAGTTCCCGACCCTGTATTTACATAAACTATTCCAATGTATAACATTACTTAAAACGAAACGAAAAACATTCCCAAACAAAACTAAGATATGAATCGATTAAATGGAGTCAAAGAACTCAAAAAGGAGGTTAGGTATTAAATAACAAAAACAAAAACTCTTCTTCTATCGCTTCACACACCATTTGTGTTAGCGCTGAAATAAATTGCCTAAACACAAATTCAAAATACCTTGAAACTCCCTGATCCATATAAATATTGTATGAATATTACCGTGCTGCATGGCTTTGATTAGAAAAATAAAAATAACAAAAAAAAAAAAAAACAGGTAAATATTTCGAGTCTTATCCCAAACAAACAGCAAAACCGACACCGACACAAAACACCGACAAAAAGTATAATATCAACAGAAAATAAAAACTTCTGAATTCAAATACACGGAACGGATTTCCCGTATTTATTTTGATGGGGTTGTTTTGATTTGATATCTTTCCGAAAAATTCTGCACCACTGAATTGATCCGAATTAAATTCAAAATACATTTTGCCAATAAAGAAACAGTTTTGTCGTGATAAAAAAAATTAAAAAAAAAATGGATAGCTACACAATTTCACACAATAAAACATTCATATCTCTCAGCCAGATGATGATGTCTGCTTGATTGGCGGCATCAGCATCAAAAGCAGCTGGAGTGTATAAATTACAATGGGCGGGTGCACTGTTGCTGCGGCGCGGAACGCGCCCACAACCTCTGCTGGCGATATGGTATGGCGTGTTAAAATATTAATTTGACAGTTTGAGTATTTCTACAAAGAGGAGTCCAACTTCGCTTTACCAACCAAAGGCGGCAACACTTTATGGATTTTCTTAAAACAGAAAATATTCACCAAGAAAGTACGAATGAACAGGAACACATTAAAAAAGCGTGCAGAGTAATTGGTCTTGAATAAATGAATTACCAAGTCGTAAAATGATGTTTTCTTTCTTCGATTGTATATTTTTGAACTGCAGATTGAAAACAGAAAACACAGTGGGGTATTAACTTATTAAAACCCCTCGAGAGAATGACACCTCAATGAAAATTAAAAAGAAAATCACGCAGCTCTACATCATTGAACATTCAGTCACATAAATTAAAGAACAGAAGGAACATTGAATCCATACAGACTCCTGCAAATTACGTCAGATTTTTACAGCTATACTATAGGTACGGTGACTATATTTCTCTGAGCAAAACCCGGGATATAAATTTAAAAATTGAAAAACGTGTTTGGTACAAAAATAACAAAATTCTCAAAAAAAAAAAATAAATAAAAAAAACAGCACAAAATGCAAAAAACATTTTTTTTTTCAAAATTCAACCTTTTGTACCAAGTCTTTGGAACATAAACATTAATAACATATTACCAACACAATTTTTGGTACTTGGTGCTTTTTTGCATAATAAATTTCTTTGATGATTATTATCGTTTCCTATTAAATATTTTTTAATTTCCTGACATCAAAAATTATAGTTTAATTTTACTATTAATATGGCTCTGAGACATTCAGTTGTGTGTTTTCATTTGTCCAAATATTATTCATTATGCAAAGAACTTTTTCTGTTAGAGCATTTGAACCTGGCAGACAGAGGCCTAACTGGACAATAAGTAAAAATGTTTGAAGTTTATACTCTGTTTGCGAAAATGCTAAAATATGTCTGTCCATTTTTTGGCCACAGTTATTTCGTTCTTTATCCATTTTGTTATAAGTTTGTGACACAAATTCATTAAACAAGCTGGAATCATTAATAATTGTATCCCTCTGTTTCTGGTAGAATAAAGATAACGAAAATTCTATTTCTATCCAGGTAGGAAAAAGGAATGTCTCGAAGAATTACCCAAGTAAAAACTTCATATTATTTTAAAGATACATCCCAATGATTTAAGTATTCATAACATGTTATGTAAAATTGATGAAAATTTGCTTTACATTACTTTTGGTCAATTAATTTTTGTTTGAATTATTGATTGATCAATTTCTTTGCAAGCTAAATATTATTAATTGTTTTCCTAATGTAGATTTTAATTTTAATTTAATGCATTTCATTGATAGCGCAACTTTAGACATGCAAATTTTTGGGGACTCTCCTAATAATATGCTCACATGTCCCTGGGATTGGATGAAATTAAGAAAGAAGGACCTCAGATGAAGAGTTGTTAAACAAATTCTTTAAAATAAGAAAAAATTCTCTTCAAGGATTATAATGTTGTATTATTCTCTCAATAGCTGGTTTGAGAAATAGCCAACTAGTTTTTTTGTAATAAACTAGTTTGAATTATTTAGTCTGACTTTTTGGAAATTTCTTAAAATTTTTCAACATGAACAGTGAAGAGATAAAAGAACGAATAGTTATTTAAATTGTGAACAGCAGAATTAACTCCCATAAGATCATTACCGGTAATGGCTTGAAGTTTATCAAAAAGTGTTGTTCTTGCCTTTCCTTGCTGACCCGCCAACATTTTACAAGAGTTTAATCTATGTAATTTGAACCGATATCCGATGTTTTCCTTGGAACATTTTCAAACTACAAAGTCTTGACAATGATACCTAGTTGTGGTAAAAATTACGAACCAAGAGTCGACAGTTTTGTACAGCCATGATTAGAACAATCAGAAAAAACTGTCACAACTGTACTCTGCGCGGAGAAGTTTTAATTCCTTCGATATAATTTAGTTCAAGAACACAATAGCTTCATATTTTGTGCTTGCACAACAGGAATATCTTTGATCAAAAATTCGATGTGCAATCATTAGACCTAAATGAGTCCATGTGCCTTCATTAATTGCATTCTTCCTTGAATTTGTCGAATTAAAAACCCATCGTACATATTGCTTGAAGTGGCATCAAAGTCTGAGTCTTTTTTTTTTGTTTTTTAGTGTTGTTTAATATCATATCTTCCACCACTGCTTATAGAAAACGTGGAAAAGTATTTCAAAGAGGTTACGGTATTGGTTTTTTCATTGTTGTTTATGAAGAAAAATTCCACCTGAAGAACATCGTTGAATTCACATTTTCTATTTGAAGGCATTTCACAAATTTCTAAATTTATTGTAAATAATAATTAAAAGAAACAAATTCCATTTGTTTGTACAAGTAAACACTCACTTTTCAAATTTATTTATTGTGTCTTTTTGTGAAGATACAGTTTGAAGTTTGTGAACGTACAGTTTGAAAAGAAATCTGACAGCTCAACAAAGGTTACAAATTAATGCGTTCAGTGAACATGGTTTTATAGTAAATCCCTCTGAACCATTTGTTAAATCGGATTCGCACTTTGTTAAATTGTTAAAATTTTTAACGCTATTGATAATATAAATATATGGTAATATGGGACAAACCCGGGACAAAAAATAAAATACGGGACATTTGTACGTCACGGGCTTACCTAAAATTTACCCGGGACAGTCGAGTGTAATACGGGACTCTCCCGGGAAATACGGGACGGATGGTTACCGTAACTATATGGCAAGTTTTGAATTTGAATATAAAACAAACTCCAAACTTTAATCAAACTGGACATTAGAATGATTAGAGAACACCAAAAAAGTAGTCTGCCTGTCTGTATGTCGCTCTGCAACCTTAACGGCTGGCTCGATTTTTTTTAAATATTAAAGAACGGTACCCATATAAATTACTGGAGCAAAAATTATAAATCTTAATGGTTTCGAAAACGGCTGTAATGATTTTGGGTTCAAAAATTCAGTGCACCATTATAGGTATGGTCTACATTTTCGTCGATTAAAATTTTTAATTGAAATGTTATTGACAATACCTGACATATAACCGTTTTTTTTCGGATATCGAATATCTCATGAATAGTTTAACAGGTTTCGAACTTTTATACAGAAGGTCCTTCAAATTCTAAATTTTACAGCCAACCACCATTTTCGAAAAATATTTTTGTGGACTTAATCAAAAAATATTTTTTTTTGAATATTTAATACTTCGAAACGGATGGAAGGTTTATTATTATTATTATTATTAAATACGTAAACTTGTAATACCAAATTTGTGCTAAGAAACAACTTTAAGACATTTTATACAAAAACAAAAAAAATAATTATAAGACAATTTCAAAAATATAATTTTGCCGTTTCTACTAAGAATCTTGTTCGATCTCGAGATTTTGATCAAGCTTATATGATGAGAGCGAAGACGAAAAAAGTGGGTCCCTCTGTCTTTCTGCCTGCCTGTCCTCGAGTCTACAGCCTTGTTTTTCGGTGATATGACCACAAGTTTTTTTCATTTTTTAAGACGAGAAATAATGGCGTAAGCCATACATTTCGTTTGACCAAAAGAAAAATCTTAATTTTCTCAAAAACTTTTCCAACGATTATAAAAAATACTTTTTGGTATTTTTTTTTTTTTTTGAAAAAAAATGTTATTTTTGGTACCTCTAGTAGAATCATTTTTTTGATTTTCGATTTTCTGGAAATCAAATTTTTTATTCAGGAGATTTTAAAAAGTTTAAACACTAATGCCAGCCAACATTTTTTAAACATTTCGAAAACTACTAATTTTCGAAACTTTGTGTTAGATAGTTGTATGACATTATCTTGAACAGCAAAAAAATTATTTCCCTAAAATAAAAATAACGGTTGTTCTCATACAAATGTTAAAAAACCGTTAAGAAAAAAATGTAGTTCTCAAAAACGGCTCCAAGAATTTTGATAAGAAAATTAAGATCTTAAATTTGTGCAGCCCACTTTGAAGTTTAAAAAATATTGTATGTTGCGTACTTATTAACGGTACTTCTCATAGAACCACTTTTTTATATTTGCGATTTCTCACTATTGGAAGAACAGATTTAAACTATTTTTGTATTGGAAATGAGCCCTAAAGTGTTAACAAAACTGCATACTTAAATTTTCAAAGATATGATTTTTCGATTTTTAAAAATATATAATTTTTTTTTGAAAAATCGATTTTTTAAAAACCAGTCACTGAATTTGTTAAAATCCATAATCCAGATTTAAATATGCATTTCTAGGTAGGTACCTATGTAGCTATTCCTTTGATTATCTACTCGACAAGTCATTATATGCTAAGGATCCAGATAATCTTACCTACATCAGCTTTAAGCCTTCATAGGATAACTAAACAGCATCAACATTTAGCTACATTAAAGTTTTTAGCTACAAGACCAAGTTGGTACAATCCAGTGATGCAATTTATTTAATTTCAAAATTTCGTAAATATTTTACGACAAAAATGTATGGTATTACAATTGTGTGTATTTTTAATAATATAAATTTCAAGACTGAATTAAAAAAAAATCGTCCCTCCAGTTTCGCAATATTGAATTTTCAATAATTTTTTTTTTTCAAAAATCTAAAAAAATATTTTTCGAAAATTTTGGTATGCAGTATTATTTAGAAATCAAAGGACCTCTTACCGTTTATGAGAAAACCCAAAATGAAGAATATGGTTGTATGGCAGGTACCGTTAATAACAAAATATTAAAAAAAATTGTTTAATCAAAATGTAGACTATACTTATAGTAGTCCACATGTATTTTTTTTTTGATATAAAAATTGTTAATCCTGTTTCCAAATTATTAAGATTTAAAGAAAACAATTATATGGGAGGTCTTGGGCCTAAGAAACGTCTCAAAAATCTATTTAAGAGAATCACCTAAAAAGCTTAACTACTGAAAAGAAAATCGCTTCAGCCGTTTAGGCTTCAACAAGCAGACAGACGGAATTGTGGGACCCACTTTTTTGGTGTTTTTTATCATCGCATCGTAATGTCAAGTTTGATTAAAATCTCGAGTTCCATTTATTTTTTGAAATGTATAGGGCAAGTGGCCTATACCTAATATGTACTTCTACACCTATAGCATACCATCTATTGAATATGAATTAGGAGTCTTCTCTGGAAAGCTGAGAACTCACCTAACTGGTCATTGCAAAGCAAGTATTGTACAATCAAATGACTAGTCGAATATTGTTCGCCTATACTTTAATGACTTAGGTAATAAGGAGTATCCGTTTTATATGGGAAGCTCCCTGCGATTTAATTTTAAATATAATTTACTTTATAAGTCAATTTATTTGTAGTAGAACAAATTAAATAAGGGACTTATTTTTTTAGTGAGTATGAATCTCACACTACTATGTGCATCTGGCTCAGCCTCATAGTGTCTATGAAGATTCTTCATCTACCAACGAAAAAAAAAATGAAAAATAGTGGACTGCTTAAAAAGCTTAGAAGCAATAAATCGGTCTCTTAGTTAAAACATGGACTGAATATCAAAGGCTCATCGTCTTCGATTTATATTGCGTTATTCATTCCTTACGCGATGTCTGTCGTTTTGTTGTTCCTTGGTTACGGAAAATGATTTCCTTCGTTCGCATTGCTGATGACAAAAAGGATTCGCTTTTGTATTTTGCTTTATTTGCTCTTGGCCGGGTTTCATCATTCAGCTTTTATGTCATACTCGTATATCGCTATTTGGGATCTATCCTTATTGTTGCTCTTGGTTATGTGCATAGTGTGTCAAATTGATGGTGAAGGTGGTTGGGGTTGTTCATGTAAATTCGTTTTTCATGTTCAGTTAATTTAAACACCTTTTTTGTTTTAAAAGAAACCATCTGGCGTTGTTTTATTTCCTGTTTAGGAAAGAAAAATGCTAGCCTATTCAAGCAAACATTATAATGTTGCTATACAGATTCTCGGAGAATACACACATTACGAGTACTTTCATGGCTTCCTTCTCGGGTTCAAATCTCTTTTGAGACTTCTGTTGCTCCGATTGTTGCGCCGGAGTAATTCTTGGAATCGGGGAAGAAAACCAGACAGGGTGCTCTTCGGAAGTATATTTTGGAATCAAAGTAGACAAAAAGTAAGCTGTGCAATGTAAATTGCTTTTCGACATTATATCTTTTGCCAATGTCAAATAAATTGTCAGAATGCAAGCTATCAGTATGATTTTTATTCTGAGGAACTTTAACAACGTTCCCAAATTGTATTCCTAAATTACTGTATTTTATTTTAATAACAATATTAATAAATTACTGAGACCGTAATTCACTGTATTGTAGGCCCCTTTCGAACAACATTTACTTTGCAATATACAGTGGCACCGAGACCAATAAATTAGAGTGTGAACTATAGATATAATTGTATCTGTTCGGGAGATTGTTGAAAAATATCCAAATTATCTATTTGATGTCCTTAACAACAAATTTACATTTGTGCGTCTTCTTTGGCTTACCAGATCTAGTTCGGTGAATGGATGAACTAGGGATGGGTTTAATGCAATTTTGTTCTTATCGAAAAGTTTATACAACGATAAGACTTATTTTCTCATGTGACATTCAGCGAAGTTGCCTCATTTGAACGGTAGATGAGACTATTGAAAATTGAAATGCTCGCCAGTGTTGTTACATACTAAAAATACACAACTTGGTTTTTTTTGGAGAGTGGTGGGATCATTAGACAACATTTTGAGTCTACTATAGTCAGTTCAATGGTGTACACCTTAAGATCATTTATTAATTACTTTTTCGCTCCCCGATTAATTCGCCCCCAAAATCGAGTTCCACATTTCAGATTTTTTTTTTAAAAACAACATCATATAAAAGCTGATGATTCAAGGAATAATTACATAGGCCAATACCTACAAATGTAAATTTAAATCCAGCTCATGGATTTTAATTATATAAGTTGGGAGAGAAATTATGTATCTAATAATGAAAGTGAAGGATATAGGTGGGTAGGTAGATTATGTATGCATATAATTTCACGTGATTTTTAAGGATACATAATATGTATATTGTATGTATAAATGTATGAGAGCCTACATTGTTTGTATCGAGTATTCAGTGACGTACGCAAAAATTCTTAAAAGGAAATAATAATAAGGTAAAAATAAATATATAATACACAAAATAAAATGTTTTTATATTTCTTAGTTATTTAAGTTTGAGGGAAAACGAAGATGCCATTTCAATTGATAAATAAGAATATACCAAAAAAAAAATCAAAAATCGTTGTAGGGGTTTTTTAAAAAAATAATTTTGTGTGTATAAAATTTTAAAAACATTTTCAGAAAAAAAATTGAAACGTCAGTTTAAAGCTATTAGTAATATAAAAACAAAATTCAAATTAAAAAAAAAAATCATTAGTCGTGCATTGGCATTTGTCGAAAGAGCTGCACGTGTTATTAAGTGACAAGTAAAAATTAACTTAAAACGTTCAAGTAGTGTAATGGAGGATGAGAATTTCATCCTCCGAAAAATTCAAGTTCCTTTCAAATCTATTAAGTATTCCAATATGGAAAATACTATAAACAATGAAAATTATTATCAGCCACTCCAAACATTATGCGATGACCGCATGTATAGTGGAAATAGTGATCATGGTGAAATTGTGAAACCAAAAGTATCCATTCCCCCAATCATTGTTTTAAAAACAAAAACTGATTTTCTTAGAAACTTAATTGATAAACTTAAAATACCTGTTAACTCTTGAAAAATATTTCCTTGGGACAAAAAGTCGTGTGTTCAAGCACGGAATCCTATAATATTATTGCTAAAGCATTAAAAGACCAGTCATGTGAGTTCTTCTCCCAAGAAAAAAAAGCAAGTAGGCCATTCAAAATGGTCCTCTCGGTTCTAGACCTCTACGACCACATTAAATTAAAAAATGAACTGATTTCACAGGGAATTAAATGTATTGAAGTCAAAGCCATAACAATAAAAACAAATTCGCCTTACGTACTCTACAAATATATTATTATAATTGAACGTAGTTCCATTAAAATGAGCGATCTCCGGTCGAACCACAAAATTGTGTTTAAAACCCTTGTGAGATGGGATTATAAAAAACACCAGCCAAACAAAATTACGCAATGTTATAATTGCCAGATGTACGGTGATGGCGCCATGCATTGTCAAGTTAAAAGCTTCTGTTCTTTATGTTCTGTTTCTCACAAAACTACTGAGTGCACCGAGTCATCTACAGCAACTAAATGTGCCAACTGCAATGGGTCACACAAATCCACCGACCCATCGTGTATTAGTCGAAAACATTACATCGAAATCCGGCAAAGATTATCCTCCAAAACACGTAATAACAACAACAATAACATTCTCTCAAAACCGGTTTTAACAAATCCACCGAGAGCCAAGACCAATCACGTAAAATTCACCATGGAGAAATTTCCCCAGCTGCCCCAAATTTCTAACAAAAACCAAACTCACCATCAACATGCTGCGTCATCGAGTACAAATTCATCCCATAAAGTCAACACTCACTCATTGTCTGATAAAACCAAAGCAAAAAGCTCAAATCAATTAGATCAGAGTACAAATAATGCATTGTTTTCTCTTGATGAAATCTCATGTTTACTAAATGATGTTATGTCTAAATTAAGTTCATGTCGTACTAAGGCTGATCAATTTAATGTAATTACCACTATTGCAGTGAAGTATGTTTATTCATTATGTTGAACACAAACCCAAAAATAATTACTTGGAATGCTACAAGCATTCAAAATAAACAAACTGAATTTTTTGACTTCATGATTCATAATAAAATTGACATTGCTCTACTGACAGAGACTTTTTTTCTAATGGTAACTAAATGTATGCTACAGGTTAGATAGGCAACATGTAAAGGGAGGAGGGGTCGCAATTGTTATAAACAAATCTATTAGACATTCAGTCATACCAGCTGTTCGTCTTGAGATCGCTGAAGCTATAGGTGTTGAGATGGTCCTACAAGATTCGTCTAAATTAAGTATTTTCTCATTTTATTTTCCTGGCGGAAATAGCAGTGTCGAGAAAAAGACTAAGTTTAAGAGAGATCTATTAAAACTAATCAGGACTAACTCAAATTATTTAATAGGAGGTGATTTTAATTCTAGACACCAATTATGGGGATGCCTGGGAGCTAACTGTTGGGGTAATATACTTCACGAAATTGTCGCTGTGAATAGAACACTCTCATTATTATATCCTCTCGAACCAACTTATATTCCAAGTACCTCCTCGAGAAATCCTTCGACTCTTGATCTATTTTTAACAAACAATACTTCATACTTCTCCCAACCCTTAACTATTAATGCTTTGAGTTCAAATCATTTGCCGGTTTGTACACAACTACAGTCTTATTGTCCCAGAAACAATGCATATGGCCATTTTAATTATTCTTCTGCGAATTGGGAACGATATCGGTCTTATATATCTGATAACTTGTACGAGGGAAATTTAGTGTTAGACAGTGTGCGGTCAATAGAACAGATAGACCAGGTTACCGATACATTTGAACAAACAATCAAGCGCGCTGCTGAGATATCAATTCCAAAGACCAAACATACATTTCTTAACTCAAACCTCAAACCGCTGCCAGAAAATATTTTATACTTGATTCGATTGCGAAATTCTGAGAGAAGGAAGTGTATTCGTTATAGGTTAGACATATTTAAAACTAACCTTAAAATCCTAAACTATCGAATTAAAAATCAAATCTTAAGTTTCCGTAATACAAACTGGAACAATTTGCTATCTGGATTTGATAAGGATCCAAACCATTTTGGAAATTCACTAAAATAATAAAGAAAAAAGGCTCAAATCTCCCTCCCCTCCGTGTGCAAAATAATGTTTATGTAACTCCGGAGAAAAAGGCAAATATTTTGGCAGAAACATTTAGTAAAAATCATCAAGTTTCAGCACACTTGAGTGACCTTCAAACTGAAAATCTTGTGAGTGATAAGCTTATGGAAGCAAGGAATCCTCCTATTAGTCAAACAAATATTTTAATCAAAAACAACCGTCTTGTTAAGAATTTAATTAAAGAGTTAAAAGTTAAAAAATCACCTGGCCTTGATGGCATCAATAATCGACTTTTAAAAGCATTACCCAAACGAGGTATAACTTACCTTACATTTATGTTCACTCTTTTTATTATGCACTCTTATTTTCCAGAGCAGTGGAAAATAGCCAAAGTTATTCCAATTGGCAAGCCTGGTAAGCCAAAAGAAAATCCAAACAGCTTATTAAGCACCCTAAGTAAAATATTTGAAAAGGTCTTAAAGGATCGCCTCTTAAAGCATGTCGTGGAGAAAAACATATACCCTATTGAGCAATTCGGTTTCAGAGCAGGTCGCTCGACTTCTCATCAAATACTTAGAATTAAATAGTACGTAAAAAACAGCCTTAATTCAAAACGTTTAACTGGTCTAGTATTGCTAGACATTGAAAAAGCCTTCGATACAGTGTGGCACGAAGGACTTATTTGCAAACTAATTTTGTGTAATTTTCCTAACTACCTTATCAACATTGTTTGGAGTTTTTTGAAGTATCGAACATTTTTTGCTTCAACCGGAATTGCGAAGTCTTCCAAGCACGGTATTAGTTTTGGAGTTCCACAAGGCTCAGTACTTGGGACCATCCTTTTCAATATTTTTATGTCAGACCTTCCCCGTTTTGGAAATAATACTGAAGTCGCCATGTTTGCAGATGATACTGCGCTTTTTGCATCATGTGTTCTCCCTCAAGAAGCACTGACGTGTTTACAGAGTTCCCTAGATACCCTTATGAACTAATTTATTAAGTGGAAAATAAAAGTTAATGCTGACAAATGTCAAGCTATGTGGTTCACTCGACGCAGAAACCAAAGTCTCCTCCCGAAATCTGTGATTAAAATAAATTCCACCGATATACAATGGTCGGAACAATGTAAATACCTAGGTGTCATATTTGACAAAAAATTGACTTTTGAAAGACATATATCAACCACAATTCACAAGATTAATCTTTTAGTACAAATTTTATATCCGTTTATAAATAGAAGGTCTAGACTTAGCATACAAAATAAAATCTTAATTTTTAAAACTGTTTTCCAACCGGTGCTAACGTATGGAGCCCCAGTATGGTTTGACTGTGCTGAGACCCACATACAAAAATTACAAATTAGCCAAAATAAAATTCTTAAGCTTATGCTTAGCTTGCCATCGTTCTATTCAACCCGGCTCCACAGTAGAGCAAATGTCAACCCAATTAAATTTGTTCTTTACAAACAACAAGAAAATTTCTTTGCAAGATGTTCTTACTCAGATAATGAACTTATACTTGACCTTTAAATTTTGCTGCTCCAGTAAAATTGGGTTTATGTACAATCTTAGTTTTTAAGTATTATGTAAGGGTTTTTTTCTTGTAGTATTTTCCCTTAAATATATTTTCGCTGTATTAATACTAAAGTTTTGTTATAAAATAATTATATTATAGATGTAAAGAATGAGGTTCTGTAACTCTTAACTTAATTAATCAATGTAAAATAACCTAAAATTTAAACTGCAAATAAATTTGAACTGAACTGAAAAAAAATCATTGATTGGTTTTTAAAAAATCGATTTTGCAAAAAAAATTATTTATGTATTTTTTAAAAATCGAAAAACTTTTTTTTAGGAAAATTTGAGTAGATATGCAGTTTTATTACCACTTTTAGGTAGCGTTTTCATAAAATCGGTTTATCCAATAGTTAGAAAGTCGAAAATATGAAAATTGGTTCTATGGGATGTACCGTTAATAAGAACGCAAAATAAAATATTTTTTACTTAAAAGTGGACTGTACTAATTTAAGAACACACACATTTTTAAGAAAACTTTTTGATGTTTTTTTTTTTATAAAAAATTACCGTTGTTTTTTATTTTATGAATATTTTTTCTAACTATTCAAGATAATGCTAAGCAACTACCAAATACGAAATTTCGAAAAAATGCATTTAATCTTTTTCGATTTGTTTAGTTAGAAAAAATTAAGTTTCCTTATTTTGTTTTAATTTCAAAAAAACCTTTTTTTTTGAAAAATTTTGTCTTACAAAAGTTTTTATACTTTCTAGGAGCTTCTGTGCAAAAAATTTCAAAAAAATCTAATTTACCGTTTCCGAAAAATCGAAAACCAAAAAAAAAAAAAAAAATGCACGACTGTATCGCACGCACTTGCTCCTATGTTCGATCACATTATATGCAAAAGATTTTTAATAGAAACGGCTAAATGCATTTTTAAAGTCGTTTTTCACTTAATTTTTTATATATTTAAAATCTTAATTTTTTTCTAAAAAAAAAATTGGTATGGACATTTTAAATATTTAATAATTAAAATTGAAAAACTAAATTTCAGAAAAAATCGTCCGCCCGTTTCGAAATATTGAATTTTCAAAAAAATCAAAAAAAAACTATTTTTCGAAAATTTTGAAATGCAGTATTATTTAGAATTCAAAGGAGTTCTGTATAAAAACTTTGATCGAAATCGGTTGAGCCGCTTATGAGAAAGTCGAAAATCTATAAAATGCTTGTATGACAGGTACCGTTAATAATTTCGACCAAAATGTAGACCGTATTCAAAGCAGTGCTCAAACAAAATTTTATCAAAATCGTTAAAGCCGTTTTTGACATAATTAAGATGGTAGAAAAATTTGTATGGTAAGCACCGTTATTTTTGGGGCTAAAACAACGATTCAAAAATGTTTTTTGGACAATGACCTTAAACGCCTAACCACCAAGTTTGAACAAAATCGGTTCAGCCGTTTAGGCTGTAGATCATTCTGCAGACAGACAGACAGGAAGACGGAATTGCCGGGCCCACATTTTTGGCGTTCTCTATCATCGTATTGTCAACTTTGATTAAGATCTCGAGTTAGATTTTTTTTCCAAATGCAAAATTGCCCTATAGAAAGTAAATAGCGCAAGTAATAAGGACCATTTGCATGCCACAAACAAACTATTGCTGAAACTTTTGGGGGACATCGGTTTTTTCTGAAAGCTGTTTCAAAAAGCTAACAAAATTAAAATTAATATTTAATAAAACTATGTATGTATGTATATAGATTTTGCAGGAGTTGCAGGTACAGATGGCGGTCATGAGCAAACTATTTGGTTGGCCCAATTTAGCGCTGGGATGAGCTGCCCGGACGCTTCGATCCCATAACTTATGTATAGAACTTTGGATTAGAAACGATTTTAATGGGTTTCAATATATCTGTTACTGAGACTGATATCGCCCGAGATGTATTGCTTGTTGAATTCAATAGTTAGAGCGCAGGGGTCAAAATGGGTAGCTAGCAGACTGGTACCGATTACTCCGAGTGATCATCCATGATCTGTGAACAAAAAGCTGCGCTGCTCAAGAGCTTAGATATTGGATGGAGAGCACAGTCCTGAAGCTACCGAAGTTCACATAGATTGTTGAACTTAAAAAGAAAATCAAATTTTTGATCTTCGTTTCGGACACTTCGCTAGAGTCGTAATAAAAGACTCTTCCAAATGAGTTTGCTCCTGTTCTGGCCAGAGCGGGAAATTTGCACAGTAAATTAAATACCGTTTCTTTTTCCTGTCGTGTACCCTAGCTTCCCTACTTTGCCGCATGCTTTCCTATTGGCCAGTGCTCAGTACTTGCTGCAGCAACCCTGACTATATCTTAACCTGAGGATGCATAGAAGTTCTTATGTTCGGGATTTATTGAAATAGGGCCAGATTCTTATGGAAAGTTTGCAGTAAGTTAAACTGCCCCACATATAATTGGATTCGTTAAGCAAAATTGAGCTTAGCCTTATTATTTTTCACAACTCCAAGGGGAACTCAGTCAGGAATTGTCAGTCTATCAATGTTTCGTGTGATGCTAGCTCATTACTAACATTATATCTCTTGTGTGTAAAAATGAACTGGTTACTCAAATGTCAAAAATACACTTTTGTAGGTAAACAGAATTACCTGTTTCCAGCTTAAAATATAAATTTAAAAAAAAAATTAAAGCAAAACCCTAACAAGCAAACACATTTTGGATATAATGAGCCATAATTAACATTCAAGAAGATTCTCTATTGCTTTTTTTTTACTAAATTTTCATTTGAAGTTTTATTTTTGTCCATATTTTAAGTTTAAATATTCCACTGTGTGATGCAATGAATCCATAATGTTTATATAGGGAAATACGATAAAATTTTAAACAAATATAATTTTAATTTAAGAAAAAAAATCATCATCAAGAAAAAGTTACTATTTTGTATGTGTGGGAGTTGATATCTCTACATTTTATGATCTCCAAGTTAAAAAATTAAATACTTTTGCTACAAAAATGCGTTCGTTTTAATTTGCTTTAGTAAAAACAAAAGCAAAGTTGTTAAAAGAATAATATACAGTCACTCTGTATGGTTATTTGTTTTATAATAGCAATGTGTTTTTTTTTTTTTTTTTAAACATCGGATGTGTCTGCACTTGTTATGGACAGTCGACATAAATACATCACACCACAATTATGACAGATTCATTCTGTTTAAATAAATAGTCGGAGTTAAATTATGCATGTTCGAATGTTGTACGTGTTTAGAGTTTTTTTGGTTAAACAACTACAATGCCAGCGGTCGACGAAAATTATTAAAACCATCAATTTCTTCAGGTTTTTCCAGCAAAGATGGCAGAGAGTAGATGACACGACAAAAAATAAAATTAAAACACTCGTTTTTCGGAGAAAATTACATATTACATATTGGAAAAGTTTTCAAATGAATGGAAAACCTCTTGTGGAAAAATTAAATTAAATTAAAAAAAGTTGTACAAAAAAATAAGTCCATAGAAATAAATTGGTAGTTCCTAAAATTCTTTTAAAAATTATTTGAAGGCGGCTAAGCGAAAAATGAGAGCGGTAAGTTGATTGCTCATTTTTACCTGTGATAGAGGTACTATAAGGCAAGTTTTGGATATGGAAAAAAACTCGAGATTTTAATCAGACTTGACATTACGATGAGAAAGAACGCCAAAAAAGTGGGTCCTGCAATTCCGTCTTTTTGTCAGTCTCTCTGTCTGTTGCTGAAGCGATTTTCTTGGAACTTGGTATTTAGGCATTTTGGGTGATTGTCTCAAACAGACTTTTGAATCTATTTTCATCCCCAAAAATAACGGTGCTTGCCATACAAATTTCTACCATATTAATTATGTCGAAAATGGCTTTACCGATTTTGATAAAAAAAATTATGTGGACTACTTTTAGTATAATCTACATTTTGGTCTAAAATTGTTTCTTCATATTTTGTTATTAACGGTACCTGCCATACAACTGCTTGTTTGATTTTAAACATTCTCATAAATAGGTTGACGGATTTCGATCAAAACTTTGTTTAAATCATGTATATAGTCTTTATAAAGTTATGTAACTTGAGTGACGAAATAAATAAATAAATAAAATTTTTATGTAGAGTTCCCTTCAAATCCTTAACAAAATTGCATACCATCATTTTCGAAAGATATTTTTTTTGGATTTAAAAAAAAAAAAAATGTATGTTTTTAAATTCAATATTTTGAAAACGTATAACGATTTTTTATTTTATTAATTACATAAAATAACTATACCAAATTTTATTAAAAAAAAAAATTAAATGGATTTTGTAAATAAGAAATTTAGTAAAAAAACGACTTAAAAATATATTTAACCGTTTCTGCTAAGAATCTCGTGCAAACAATGTGATCGATCATAAGAGCAAGTACGTGCGATATATTCTTGCGTTTTATTTTTTACTTGCGATTATAGGTATTATAAGGCAAGTTATGCATTGGCAAAAAAATTAAAAAAAAAATCTAACGAGTAAACATGACATTACGATCATAGAGAACCCTAAAAAAGTGATCGACAAAAAATGTCTGTCTGTCTGTCTGTCAGTATGTCCATCTGTATGTATAACGAGCTGCAGCCTAAACGGCTTAAGCAATTACCTTCAAATTTAGTATATGTGATTCTTTTGGCATTCTTCAGTTGGTAAATTGAAATTTTATTTTTAGGCCTAAAAATAATGGTACCTTCCATACAACCATTAAGGAAAAAATATTTTTTCTCGAAAACGGCTCCAACGATCTTAATAAAAAATTTTGTCAATTTTTTTTGGTACTAGCTATCATTTGATCAGAACCAAATTTACGGGAAAAGTCTATAACCGGTACCGTTCATATAACGGTTTTTTAATTTTAAGCTTTAACGGGAACGTTACATTAGAATCCTGTCAAATTTTATATCTAAGAAGATCTAGGTAGCCAAACTAATTATCCATATCAAAATTTTGAAAAAAGTTTTTTTTTTCTAATTAAAATTAATTTTTGAAATTTTCTTGTGAAATTTTTTCAATATTTTTAAAACTAATCAAGAAAAAATATTTAAAATTTTATTAAAAAATAGAATTTATTAAAAAAAAAAACAATATACTTTTTTATAAAATTTTCATTGATCCTTGGCATCTAATGGCGTTCTTCTTTTTTTCAACAAACTGATTGAAGTGATGGTTTTGGCAATATTTGTTTAAAAAACGATTTTACCCGCACCTATACACCATTCACTTTTATTATTATACATATGTATGTACATATTTACATACCTAGGCGGCATCCTAATTTACATAATTAAAATAAATATAAATATACATTTGTAGGATGGTACCTATGTAACCATTCCTTGAATCATGCATTCGACAATTCATTGTTATGTACTAAGAATCTAGGTAATCTTACTTACATCGGCTTTAAACCTGCACACGTTAACTAGACTACCTACCTACTAAACAGCTTCAATGCTTAGCTTCATTAAAGTTGTTAGCTATAAGAGCAAGTTCGTAACATCCAGTCGTGCATTTTATTTAAATATTACATGGATGCAAGACAAAACTGAGCAACTATGTTCCTCCCTTTTGAATGGAACTAGCAATTCCCTTCGGCTGAATCTGCTTGCGACTATATTTTCTAAATTGTACGAATTAATAATCTCAGAAATTAAAAAAAAATATATAGAGATCGCAGTGGAAAAAAACATCAATAAATTTCAAAGCTTTTCCATTTAATGGATCAGAAAAAACTGGCAAAGTACGACACTAATTATAATAAGTTTCTGTAAAACCGTTTTTGAACAAGCTTTAAACTTATGTCGCATCGGTGCTCGAGCCACTGTCAACGAAATGAATGCGCCATAAATGAAATTGGCCAACAATGAGCAAGGACATTAGATCTTGGCCTGAAGCCATTCAAATGGTTAAAATACGGGTGGAGATATTTACCGAGACTATTTACCAAAAATGTTTACCTTAGTCCGGTGAGATGATTGAAAGTTGGAACCATTTTTCTAGAGCTGCAATTTTATGTTTTATTGTTTAAAAGTTCGGCATATATTTTGTTAGACTGAGAGACCTGTTGCAGGAAGCAGTTCATGGATAAACTTCTAGGTTTTTATTTCATCCGGTTTCATCTAGTTGATTTACCATCTAAATTTGTGAACCATTTGAGGAAGCATTTAACGAAGAATTAGTGAATCCCATCACGCGGTATCAAATTTTTTCATTCTTAAATATTTATATTACTGTAATTTTATTTTTAAAAAAAGCTTGACAATCTGAAGTGTTGCAACATTGCGCAGATGGACAGATTTATCTCCGCAAATTTCCGAAAGATGTTCAATTGAGGGGTTCAAGTTCCTACGGTATTCAAATTTATGATGGACTTTTTAAAGTTTTCAAAAAAATTTCAGAGAATCCTTCGTTGATTATCCTGTTATTGTTGACAAAAACTATTTTCGTTTTTTAAGAAATTGTCCTCAAGCATATAGAGCAAAACAAAATATTGGACTTTTTGTCACATTTAGAAGAGGATTATTCGATTGGGCCTGATGGAATACCACCTGCTTTACTAAAAAAATGTAGGTCTATTTTAGCTCTTCCTCTGCGTAATATTTTTGAACTATCTTTGAAATTAGGTAAGTTTCCTTCAGTTTGGAAGAATGCATTTATAACCCCAGTATTTAACGGGTGATTTTTTTGCTACTTGGTTTTTGACGTTTATATTTTTGACAGATCACACATGACAAATTCCACGAACATTTGACATTTCGATTCAGTATTGTTTGCCATTTCATCATGAATAGACTTACGCCTGAACAACGTTTGCAAATTATTGAAATTTATTATCAAAATTCGTGCTCTGTGAAAAATGTGTTTTATCGCAAAATTGTCTTCAGCGACGAGGCTCATTTTTGGCTAAATGGATACGTGAATAAGCAGAATTGCCGTATTTGGAGTGAAGAGCAGCCAGAGGCAATTCAGCAGCTACCAATGCATCCCGAAAAATGCACTGTTTGGTGCGGTTTATGGGCAGGCGGCATCATTGGGCCGTACTTCTTCAAGGACGATGAAGGCCGCAGGGTTACGGTCAATGGAGAAAGGTACAGTTCGATGATAACAGATTTTTTTTGCCGAAAATGCAAGAATTGAACTCGGTCGACATGTGGTTCCAACAGGACGGTGCCACATGCCACACTGCACGCGAAACCATGCATCAATTGAGAGGCGAATGTGGTGAGCAGTTGATCTCACGTTTTGGCGCAGTCAATTGGCCACCAAGATCATGTGATTTGACCCCGTTAGACTATTTTTTGTGGGGCTATGTTAAGTCTATTGTCTATGGGGACAAGCTAAACACGATTGCTGCCTTGGAAGCCAACATTGAACGCGTCATTGGTGAGATTCCGGCCGAAATGTGTGAAAAAGTTTGCCAAAATTGGACCTTCAGAATGGACCACCTGAAGCGTAGCCGCGGGCAACATTTAAGTGAAATTATTTTTAAAAAGTAAATGGCAGAAATTGATTTATCGATCCAAATAAAAATTTCATTCACTTTTTACAAGTTTCTGTGTTTTCTTGAATTTTCAAAAACCAAGCTCTTAAAAAATCACTGTTTATAAAGGCCGATAAAACCAATATTATTAACTATAGACCAATTTCTAAGCTTTCTTATATTCCGAAGTTGTTCGAACAAGTTGTATGTAATAGTTTGATATTTATGTGTAAAAATATCTGCAACCAACACCATGGTTTTTGCAGAAACGTTCTACTGTTACTAATCTAGTTGTATTTTTGAATAAATTTGTAAATTTCCTAGAAGGTGGTCAAGAAGTTGATTGTGCATACACAGACTTCTCGAAAGCTTTTGATCAATTGTTTCATGAAATTATCAAGCTTGAACTTAATTCATATGGGTTTCCTCCATCTTTCATTAAGTGGATATTCTCATATCTTGAAGATAGGTTATATCAAGTCAAATTCAGAAATTCTTACTCAAAACAATTTATTGCTAAATCAGGAGTTCCGCAGGGTAGCCATCTGGAACCACTACTATTTACATTGTCTATAAATTATGCTCCGCTTTGTGTACGTAATAGCGAAATTCTTATCATTGCATACGATATGAAGATTTATAAAAATACTTCATCTCCAAAGGATCCGACTCTATTGCGAGAGGATATTAACCACTTGGCATTGTGGTGTGAAAAGAACAGTTTGAATCTTAACCCGACAAAATGTCAAATAGTGACATTTTCAAAAAAAAAAAAACATTCTCCTTCCCACTATGCTATCTTACGGCACACTTTAACTCGTGTCATAACTTTAAGGGACCTTGGAGTTATTATTAGGGTTTATCAAGCGTGGTCCAAAGAATTTGTTGATCCCAATGTTAGCAGTGTTTTATACAACTGTTTGGTTCGTTCCAATCTTGAGTATGCATCGCAGGTTTGGACTCCTCTTTACGATATTCATATTGAGAGACTAGAATCTGTTCAAAGGAATTTTACTCGTTTCGCATTGAAAGGGCTTCAGTGGAGTGATCCTTGGAATGCCCTCCCTTATGACCAACGTTTATCTATTCTTCAAATGCAAACACTTGCACAGTGAAGAACTAACAATGATTTGGTATTCTTTTACCAAATAATAATTGGAGTCACAGATGCTTCTATGTACAGTTTTTTTAGTTAGTTATTATATGACCAACTATGGGATACATGTGCCCTTGGCACGTATGGGTAGACTTTTAAATTGGAATTTAAACATTTCTGATTTCAATATCAGTAAAATTAAATAAAAAATATAATCAAAACCAGTGTTCCATGGTCCTAAATGTTGTTTGTTTGTTATTATATTCTTGTTAATATTATTTGTTTATATTTTCATTTTGTACTTGTGTAAGTGTTATTTGTAATAGTGTTTGCCTATACTAACAACTAGCACTGCACTAAATGATGAGCCGGTGGTATAACCCAGTTTTCTGTATTGACAAACCTTTGCCCGCAAGACGTTTCTATAAGCTCTCTTCGACCAATTCTGATAGTTTGTTAAAAAAAAAGCAGCGAAGCGGGATATAAGTATTTCCTAAAAATAATCAAAGTTAATATGATCCACGACCGACTCAAGTCAGGATTCCTAGAGAATCCTACATTTCTAGCTTTTCCAAAGATAATCTACCTAAGGCAATGCGACATCAAAAAACTCAAGAGGTCAGAGAAAAAACCTAACAATTGTTCTATGGCAAGACAGTGGAACCAACTCTCCTTTTCCGCTAGTTGATCAATACCCAGCCGGCGTTGTAAGATCTGTCGGGTAGTAGAATTTTACTCTGAGGACAAAACTGTATACAGCTTCCAGATTCCCTAATTCAAACATAGCCCTATAGATCTGCTGACGATGAATGGTATTCTAATCGGCTTTAATAACTCTATCCACCTACACTCTAATATTATGATTTGACCTTTGGCCTTAAAGTTCTCCTTTTAAACAAATTAAAATCTTCCAACCCTACCGAGACACTTCCTGCTACTTAATTGTCTACTAAGGTTTTAACTCGAAAAGAAGATAATAATAAATTTTCTACGGCAAGTTTATAAATTGTAAAGAAATATTTGCTCAAAGACTTCTGTTGCCGAACTTTCTCAGAATTAATTAAAAAGTACAATTCCATTCATTATAATAAATAATGCTCATTGATCTGAAACGATTCATCTTTTAATTCTTAAATTTAATCTCTCGCTAAAAAAAAGGTCCTTTTTGTTTTTTACTCCAACTCAATTTAAATCTTTTCAATGACCACAGTGAATATAAATTAAATTTAAATTACTCATCCTACAAAAAAAACAAAAAAAACTTATCGAAATGACCTTTAAATTGGAGTACATGACCAAATAAATGTATGTCCTTTAAAAAGGATTCATCCATAGATATGAAATAAATCCACACTTCAATTGGCAGAAATCCAGAAAAAAAGAACTTTATAAATACATGTAGATTCCCTGTTGAACAATAAAAATCTCCGTTAAGCATACTTATGTGCCTCCTTGAATATTATTGATTAAACACAATGAAAGAAAAATAAAGCACACAAATGGTAACCAAGACTTTAATAGTGTTTGTTTTCGTAGAACAAACAAACACTTGTCTGTTTCATTGTTGCCAAATAATTGGTTTCTGGTAATTCACTAGTATTTTTTTTTAATTAAAAATAATATTCATAGAACTGGATTGTTCCATAAATTAATTTTTTAGTTAAGTTGCTCATCTCCTACGTTTCGATTTTAGGATCGTCTGTTAATATTTGATAAATTGATATCCAGCTTTTGGGCCAATTTGTTTTGCTTTTGAAGTCCAAAAAACTATTTAGCGAACGACAGTTTTGAAGTTATTGGGGTTTTAGTTAAAAAACAATCTGGAATCTAAGTCTAATTCAAGATAAAAATAAAAATTGCTGACTTTTTTTGATTGTCATTCTTTAAGATTTCGATAAAATGCACACTTCTGTAATTGGTTTTGAAAATTAATTTGATAAAATCTGAAACAAATGATAGTTCCAGAGATTTTCATGCGGATGCTTGTGTTTATGAAGCTAGTTGAAACAAAACTCACATAGCTGCGGTGCATCCACAGAAGGTTATGGAATGCAGATAATGCAATGGCGCAGTGGGTATAGTGCTTGACGTCTAATTGGGACGTGTGGGTTCACTCTCCAGGTGATGCAGCATTTTTCTTTCCAATTTTATTTGGATGCCACGGCCATCCGTGGCTTAAAAAAGAGATACTATGCATTTAATTCTCAAAATCCACTGTGCGAACAAAAATTCATTCCTATCTTTCTATTCTTTCCAACTAACCGCTCGCCTGCGTGTAAGCATTTTAAGGGTAGTCATAACCCCTTCAGGGCGCGTACAATAAAAAAAAGATGGCGTACTACAGGGAAGCATCTTAGGTCCCTTGCTCTTAATTACGTTTTGTCATCATGGAATTGACCACTTTAAATGTGTTGATTAAAGTATGGAACGGTCAACTTTTGTAATGCAGTTGCATTCCTCCCCTAACTAAGTTTCACTCTCGAGCCCAACTTCGGACATACTGTCAAGTACAGCGATTCTTCTTCTCTTAAGCACTTTGCTTGAACATTTTAAGGTAAAACCAATTTAGTGGGTTTATCATTGCAAAAAAATCGATTTTAGCGATGATGCCCATTTTTTGCTAATTGACTTTGTTCACAAACAAAATTGTTATACATTAGCACATCGTCAAGCCATGAGAAGTTCACAAGTTGGCAATTTTTCATAATAAAGTGAAAACGATGTTCGTGAGGCCACCAATGCATCAAGTTCAATGTCAAGCTCTAAGGAGCAATGATTTCCAATTTCGTTGTATAAGGGCACACACGGGCCTTTCTTAAAATTGAATGATAATTGAATGTTTTCCAACATCGACCTGCCTTTGATGGAAAACCCTTTATATTGCACAACAATACAGAAACCTATATCTATCTGTCAAAGTGGAGATCACTGGATATTCAATTGTACCATGCCAATTTTGGAATACTAGACGAATAGTCCTAACAATTTTGTCAACGCAATCCTATAGCACTGAAAATGTCGTAACATGGATTATCGAAAATTCGAAAAAATTCTTGTCTACGTATAAAAGTCAACGTTCTCGTCAAAATATTGGATATCATTTTTCGATGACAATAACACGACGTGACACAATTAGGATAGATTTTGACGTCAATTTTACGTCAGAGAGTCAACGCTCGAATATTAACGTAGATCGTCTGATGGTAAACTAAGGCGGAACTCTTAACTAAATAACTCTTAACTAAATAAGTTAATGGACACTTTTGGTCATTTTTCGATGTTCCAAATAATCATAATCTTGGCTGCCAAAAGTAACAGTACCTCCCCTAAAACTTTTACGAAAAAGCTTACTTATCTCGAAAACTATTCTCTTATGATTTTGATACAACCAATACGTGTAGAATGAGTTATACGTATGGTCTAAATTTGAACATAAAATCTTATTAACTATTTCTTCCATAGAAATGTTATTTTCGACTTCCTCATCAATAACTGTACCGATTTCGATTAAAAAAAATTTGGGCTGGCAACAAGACTGAGACTAGTCTCTGTATCGTTTTGGTCATGGTCTCGTCGACACGACGAGACTTCTTTAAAAGCACTTGAGACGAAACCGTTACGAGACCGTATTTCTGGTACGGAAATTCGCCGAGAGTCTCGGTGATATCGGTGACCTCGGCGGTCTCGGTGGTTTGGTTTCGATTTTCGCTAGATTAAATATTTGTTTATTCAATAATTATTTAGTACTCATGTTCAGTTTTTATAGCATCACAAGTTGTTTGCTTACGAAATATTCTATGCGCGTTGAGATATAAGACCATATAATGTATTTATTTATACTCAGATAGGAGCACTGCAAAAATCCTAAAAAGGATTTATGTATGTATTTCATTGGAATAAAAATCACTCATTTTTCAAACTTTTTTTTCCCCTTCGGAAAAAGGTGACCTAAAGGTTTTAAAGATACACATGGAAAAAATTATTATCGAAACATCAAAACAAAGTTTGTTGCCTACTTATCAAACCGTGAACTGTCAAAATCGATTGAGGGATGGCTCCTATTTAAATGGGTTAATGGATCCACATCCCGCATTTGTCTTACCAACAAACTGCTGAGATACCGTACTCTATCTTTTCAATCTGAAGACGCATCTTATCTAACATCCTTTTGATTCAAAAAAACACGAAAGAAACCAAGACTAAGGATGAGATCAAGACCGAGGCCGGGACGAGACTGAATTTTTTCGATTTTGACGAGACCGCGACGAGACTTACAAAAGTCTCGCCTGGTCTCGTCTCGTTGCCAGCCCTAAACAAAGTATACAGTGTTCAAATTCCAAATAAATATGACTTAAAAGAATTTTCAAAAAAATTCTTGAAAATTCACTATTTGGATAACAGATTCACAATCTTACTTGCGATATATGTAGGTACCATAGGGCGGCAAAATGCATTTGGAAAAAAAATCGAGCTCGAGATCTTAATCGAAGTTGACATTAACGATTATAGAGAACGCCAAAAAGGTGGGTCCTGCAATTCCGTCTGTATGTCTGCTTGTCTGGCTGTCTGTAGAACGATCTACAGCCTAAATGTGTGAACCGATTTTGTTCAAACTTGCTGCTTAGGCGTTTTAAGTGATTGTCCAAAATAGATTTTTGAATCATTGTTTTAGCCCCAAAAATAACGGTACTTGCCATACAAATTTTTAATTATTTCAAAAACGGCTATAACGATTTTGAAAAATATTGGTGTGTGTACTACTGTGGGTATGGTTTACATTTCGGCTGAAAATTAAAAAAAAAAATGTTTTGTTATTAACAGTACCTGCCATACAACCATTTTATTGATTTTCGACTTTCTCATAAGCGGCTCAACGGATTTCGATCAAAATGTCCATGCAGGAGCTCCTTCAAATTCTGAATAATACTGCATAGCAAAATTTTCGAAAAATAGTTTTTTTTTATTTAAAAAAAAAAAAAAATAATTTTTTTTGAAAATTCAATATTTCGAAAACGGGTGAATGATTTTTTCTAAAATTTTGTTTTTAAATTTATGTTATTAAATACTTAAAACTTTCATACCAATTTTTTTTTAGAAAAAAATTTTTGTATATAAAAACTTAAGTGAAAAACGACTTTAAAAATACATTTAACCGTTTTTTGCATATAATGTGAGTAAGTACGTGCGATAAAGTCCTGCATTTTATTTTTTTTTTTGAAATCATAGTTTTAAATGTATGCATTAAAAAAATTGATTTGTTTTTCGAAAGATTCCTTTTTATAACCTACATAATGTCAGATTTTTAATTCATTTACCACCAGTTTCGCAGTGGGAGTTGAAGCTTAAGATCTACTGAACCTTAAACTGAGCTTAAATTTTCGGTTTAATTCGTCCGGTTTCACAGTGAAATCTGATCTTCAGATCAGTTGAACTTTGTTTAACTATATTTTATTAAGAATAGTTAGCGGCGTTTTTCTTGATTCTTCCTCTCTGACACAAAAAAACACCTGAAACAACGAGAATAATAAATAAAATAATATTCAAAATCACTGTTATCGAGTTAACATTTGAATACACAATTTTGATTTGTTCATAATATTTTCTAAAAAAAAAAAAAACAAAACAAACGCTAAACTGAAGTTTAAAAGGCAGAATGATATCGGTTAACTTAAACTACAAATTGTACTCAGTTCAAAGTTTATACGACACAGTGAAACCGAATAAATTATTGACCTGAAGTTTAAAAGTTTAAACCAAAAGATGAGTTTAAACTCGCAGTGTGAAACTGGGGGTTAAATATAAAGTCACATACAGTCCGAACTAAATTAAATGAAGTATTACAAGATTGTTAAAAAGTATTATACAAAAGGAGTCTTATCGTGTCCTTGCACGATGCAGTCTTGAATTAAAAATAAAAAATAATTTAATCTAAAACCAGACGGTTTCGTTTAATTTATCATAAACTCGCTGGCAACAATGGACTTTTCTTCTTATTCGGCCAACAGAGATTTCAAGTGCTGGCGCTTCAAAAATCATTTTTTCATGAACCATAAGTACGTACTTGGTGTTGTTGGGTTGGTGAGTGTGTTCTTTTTGGTGGTCTTGTTCATTCTCCTTTCACAACATTACATTTCCCGAACACAGAGTGTTGATCTATTTTAAATCGTCCACCAGAGTGTTGGCTTGATGACAAAGCCATTTATAGCTTTCTTAAGTGGCTTTCTCAGAATCTATTAGTGGTAATTAGAAAATAGATTTACCACAAAAGGATCTAAGAGCGGGGCCTTGTTATGGGTAATATGGATTTTATGATGTATACTTTCTGCTGTTTTTATTTTTATGACTTGAACTTGAACAATAGAAAAAAAGTGCTTGCTTTAGTTTCCGTGTTAATTAATGTATAAGTGACGTAAATGAATAGCTAAATTTGTTCCTTGATGCACCATTAACTGTTGTGTATTTGTTTTGGAACATTAAATTGAATGGGCACGCCATCGAGGCGCATGCTTTTGTTAAACATTCATGCCACATTATAGATACCATCAACTCTTTCCTTTTTCTCAAGGCTGTTTCGTAGGATTTGTTTTGTGGCTGGTGTGTTCTTATTGGCTTATTGCGATTATAGTCAATTATTTGCAGTCAGTGGGTCAGTAACTATTGATTTTGTGGCTTGACTTCTAATTACTATTGATTTTGGGGTTAATATTTTAGATGGATTGATGAAATACTTGTTGCGTAATTTCAAAGTCACAATACTATGCAAAGTCTTTGGTGTATATAAGCCAACAACACATTAAACCTGTAGTCAACATGTATTCATTCTATAATATCCAAACATAAGGTTTTTACTAAAAGATCATACAACTCTAATGCTTGGCATTTACACCGTTTTTTTTTTTGTTTCGACTATCTCATGAATGGCTTAACCGATTCTTTCGACATTTCACACATATATAGGCTTAGGTTAGTCTAATGTTCTAATTCTGCGAACATAGAAAGGATTCTGCTCTATTAGCTTAGAAAGGGCTTTATTCTTACAAAATGTTAGAATTTGTAATGAAATATACCCAAAATAAAATGCACGACTGGATCGCACGTACTTGCTCTTATGTTCGATCACATCATATGCAAAATATTTCCATGAAGAATATAAATATATTTTTAAAGTTGTTTTAAATTTTTAATCTTTTATACACACAATTCCCTTAACTTTTCCTAAACAAATACTTAATAACATAAACTTAAAAATTAAATTTCAAAAGAAAATCATTTCGAAATATTGATTCTTCTAAAAAAAAATATTTTTTTCCAAAATCAAACAAAACATCTTTCAAAAATTTTGGTATGCAGTATTATTTAGAATTCGAAGGACCTCCTATATAAACATTTTGATCGAAACCCGCCTAGCCGCTTATGAGAAAGTCGAAAATCAAAAAAATTGTTGTAATGGACCGTCAATAACAAAATATGCAATAAAAATGTTGTCTACAAAATACAGATTATACCTAAAATAGTGCACACATTTTTTTTATCAAAATCGTTAGAGCCGCTTTCGAAATAATGAAGATGGTAGAAAAAATTGTATGGCAAGTACCGTTATTTTTAAGTATTTAGTATTTAAAACTATCCTATCTTAGGCACACCAGCAAAATAAACAATACATTTAAAAAAGCTCGGCATGTAAAGGACGTCATCCTACCCCCTGCCACACTGCCAAACCCTTGCTTGACCCAATATAGGTTTTGGGTGGGTACAAGTTTGGGTATATGCAAATTCTTATTTGGAACTTTTAAGACAAAATCTTCAAATCCAAAAAAATGTGCATCTACCCAAACCTGCACCCACCCCAAATCCTATATTGGCCCAAATAGTCTTACGTGCTGAGCTTTTTGTACGCAGTGAACTTAATTGCAAAAAACACTTCACACAAGTACAAAAAAAAACTTAATAGTTGAGCACTTATGTCTCATCTATGAGGGACATAAGTCCCAAAATGCTAAATTGGGACTTATGTCGCTGAAAATGTTCCAAATGTAAGAGACCCTGTGTACGTTGTGTACAATCTCTGACCAAGATGAGAAAAAAAACTGCTGTGAAGTTGAGTATTTTTTTCAAAGTTTGTACGCAAATTTTAAACCTATGTATGTCTCTCTTAAAGAAAAAAAAAATAGTTTGGGAATAGAATTAGATTTTGGACTTATGTCCCACCAAAATGGGACACCAGTCAAAAAAATTAGAATTTTGGACTTATGTCCCACGGAGTTATGTCACTCTGCCCTCTATTAAAAGTCTATTTGGTTTTTGGAAACTAAAGCCTCAAAATCCATAAGATTGTCTCTGAATCAATTAATCTGGGTCTGGGCATTACCGGGAATACTTTGAAATTTGTTTCGAAAACATTTTATATTCTTCTTTGCTTATATCTATCACACCATTTTATGAAATTGAAAATAACCTCTGAAAAAAACCACTGGATGCGATGAACTTTCAGTTCCCGAGATGTTGGTTGCTGGGCTGAATGATATACATATATATGTAGGTACATGTAAGAATAAATCGACGCAGGGATATAAGTCCCGATTATTTTCCTATATATTGAGACATAAGTCCCAAAAAGAAAAATTGATCTTAATTGTAAAAAAACATTTCACATAAGTACCAACAAAAACGTAACAGTGGGAAAAAAGTCCCAAATAATGTTTGTGGGACTTATGTTCCACCGAGGCGTGATATAAGTCCCAAATTAGTTTTTGGGACTTATGTCTCATCGAAATAAAATTAAATGTACAGTCGTGAATATTACTATTGAAGAAAAATGTTATAACCGTTGCCCTAAAAGGAAATAGTTATATATAGGTACATATGTACTTTAGAAACCAAGTACATACTTACAATCAATAATCAAGACCTTAGTAGTTAAATAGTCAGAAGCCAAGAATCAGCAAAATCTAATTTAAACTTAGAAACAGTTTAAAGTGACCCCATTTTATTATCTCCTAGCTAAATCGATTTTATAATTATTTAAATGCCTAACTTTAGGAAATCAAAAGCAAGCTCGTATAAGTTTGACCATAAATCTGTCATTTTCATTTTCATTTCATCACCGTAGTGACATTTTGTACAAAACAAATAAATCTGCATCTTTTATCATGGTGCATTGCCTATTCAATGGCAGGAAGTTTTATTTTCACGAGTTTTAGCTTTTTGAACTTTCTATTTGAATGGCTGTTTGCAAGTCCCCATATATATGGATATTTATGTATGTGTAATGTGTCGGTAGGTTATATCCGTATTTTAATACAACCAACTCACAACATATACACTACACAAAAAAAAAAAGAAACACAAATTGTGTCAGACCATGTAGCATGTGCATCAGATTGAAAGATTCCTTGTTTGTGTCATTGTCGTTTTGTTTTGTGCTATGAATTTAACTTTCACAACTCATTTCCGTCTTTAAAATATTCATGTTTGGCAAATATGGCAGCAAACTTATAACAAAACGGTAAAGCTAAATACAAAAACTGTCTCCTCTTATAATTCCGTATCCTTCAACTTAAACGCCACAAGGATAGCGAATGAACTGCTGCGTTGCACACAGTGCACTAGAATAATGCCTTACAGTTATAGAATAATAATTGTACAGTAGGTACCTACATACCTACCAACAGGGACATCATTCGTCGACATTGTCGTCGTAGTCGTCGTCCTTAATTCATAGTATAATGTCCTTATTACATTACATGCATACAACCTCATTTTCTTTCGTCTAGTTTTTTTTTTTAATATAAATTTTACACAAAATAGAAGAAAAGGACGAAAAAAAAGTTGTAAATTAATTCCAGAGCAGCAGCACAGTGCAAAGCCTGAATCCTTGAAACTTTCACACCAACATGAGCATATGCAGTTGCAGCAATGCATCAAGAGGACTATATACTTAATGCTCTTACTGAATGTGAGTCAATATGCTCAGGATGCTTGCAGGGATTTTAAAACGGCTTTTTCTTCTTATTTCTTCCTTTTTCGACGTTTTTGCTCCACTAAAAAGCATATCATAATATCGCAAAAACAGTGGGTATACCGTTATACACATATCACCACATGTAGCTGCAAAGCAAGCCAAAGTAAAGTATAAATAATTAATTTAGAATAAAAATATAGATATAACTTAGCTTGAGAATATGAGAAGATACAAAAAGACAGAAAGAGAGAGAGAGAGAGAGAGAATGTTGGTGAATTTACTCGTTGAACTCAACAACAATAAAGAAAAGGGAGATTTTTCTGTTTCAAAGAGAATCAATTTAAGCAGAGAATTACTAGGTCTACTGTTGTTTTAAGAGAAACCATTTTGGAATTACAAAAAAATTTGTATTTACTGTTAAGGAGCAGGATTTGCTAAGGTTAGTATCCATATGTGTTGTGATTGCGTGGAAGATGGAGTTGGGTCACCTGTACATACAAACAAAAGTTCTGTGTAAACGGAAAACTGTTTTCATGGGTGTAATGTATGAGTGCGTATTGAAATGGGATTGGGGGTTTCCTTTTCATTTTCACACTTAACAACTTTTTCCCCCCATATGACTGTCACCTGTTGAACTGAGAATAGTCTTGGTCTTGGTCTAGCTTGAAAGTAGGAGCAGGTTGAGTAAACTGGTAGAGAGCCATAAAAATAAGGGAGAATGTACACATCTATGTATGTATATAGATTGGTAGAGATTTGGTTTAAACACACACATGCGGATGACATGGTTACACATAAATATATCAGACGCTTTGTCGGTCAAATTGAAATGCTTAATATTGTTCAAAGTATGCACAAATTCTTACCCACGTAGATACCCACCTACCTATAATAAGCAAAAATAAATGGGAAGAGGAAACCATTTAAGTTTGCTTAGTACAAAATTACTGCCTAAGGATAACGAAGAAATGAATAAAACAACTTAAGAAAATACTACGCAACTTTAAGTTTAAAAAAATCATAATAAAATGCACGACTGGGTCACAATCAAATAAGTATCAAGTCAAAAAGTAGCTATATCTTGAAGTTAGTACGTAAAAAATTACTTAATTAATTTCTTCTTAAAATTTTGTTAACTTTTTATATACAACTCCGCCAAAGGTCTCTTATTTGTAATCTTCATACTGAGTTATATGAAAGAATATTTTTGAAAGCACAGCAAATTTGAGAATATGTTATTAGTTTTTCATTTTTACTTACGATACGGTTTTTCCGAAGTTCTCATTGACGGCCTTACAGATTTTGATAAACAAAATTTAAAATAATACTGTATATTAAAATTCTCGAAAAAAAACACGTTTTGAATTTTTGATTTTCTTACATTCAATATTTTTATGAACAATGTAACCAAGGTATTACTAGTTTATGGCAAGTTTTGGATTCATACAAAGAAAACAAGTTTATCTGCCTGTCTGTCCGCGACAGCCTAAAGGCCAAGATGTATTTTTTTAAACTCGGTAAACTAAAATTTTTCACAAACAATTTTTAAATCCAGATTTGAAAACTCAATATACCGAAAACGACTTAATCAATTTCTTCCAAGATTTGTATTTCATCGTTTTTTTTTTGTTAAATACTCGAAAGTACTATTTTTCTAAAAAAAAAAAAAAACTAACCGTATATCCGATACAAATGTTTAAAAACCGTTGAGAATATTTTTTTCTCAAAAAAATGTGTGTGTGCTTAAATTAATGCAGTCCACTATTGAGTGGAAAATATTTTATTTTATACATAATTTAAATCCTGCTAAAATAGTGATTGGTAGACACTGGTAAAAAAATGGTTATTTGTTTTCAGGAAAAAAAAACTGCCGAATATCCTGCCAGCTCTGGAAATTCTGTAAATTCAACGTAAATATACTCCTAGCCCTTGTCTTCGGTTGATGTTTAAAATACCGAGTGTAATTTTTTTAAATAAAAATAATCAAAACCATAAGGAAATTGTTTATTTTGTTAAGTTTATTAAAAAAAAGGAAACAATTTTACAATCAATTGACTTAAAAGTAATCAAATCACCTGGCAATAAAAATTTCAAAAGAATAAATTTAGGCCGGTTTGCTGATTCGAATCATAATTCCTGTTAATAGTTAAGTTCCACATAACTTTTAAGTTATACATAAGTTTATTTATGTTGCACGTAAGAATCTATGTGAAACTTAGCAAAGTATTAGATTAAAAATACATCCAAGTTCACTTCGAACTATGTGAAATGTCAACATTTGAAAATATTGCATACAAACATTAAATTTAAACTGGGAAATTGTGTTATAATTGTGTATTTTGTTTATAAAATTAAAAAAAGTTATCGGTATTTGCGCGGTACATACATTTACGCTTCAATCCCCACGCTTCTTGTAATCGTCTGTTGGCAATCGCGAATTATTGGTGATGGCCACCGGTGTTGGTGGCGGAGCAGCTGGTTGCTACTTCCGGAACAGTTGGAGAAACCTCAACTTGTAGAGCTTCTGGATTGTCAACTGTACTTGCAGTTGAGTCGAGGTATGTAGATGGGTAGGCGATAATGAGTCAAACAGAATTTCTTCGAAATTAGAGTCAATTTCTTCTTCTATTGACTTTTGACCCTTCTTCGGTTTCAGTTTCTTCGGATACTTTGGGAAGTTGTTAATCATATAACATTCCATATGTAGGTTTGGCAGTTTCCTCATCAAAGCTACTGCTGCGGCTCCCGGGAGCTTCAAAGCCACCATTTTCATAAATTGTATTGAGTTTAGCCGATAGATACAGACAGTTTCATGGCGAGAATGTAGCCGCCGTCACCGTCGACACTTTCATCTAAAATCTTGGCCTCCACTTCCATTGAAATACGATTGAAACTTTGTTTTCGTTTGGGCGAAATATTTTAAGATTTTTTTGGGACTTCGCGTCAGGTTAATTTTAATGGCAAACGCCTTTGTGAAGCGAGGTTTGAAAAAAATTGCAATTTGCACAAGCACCACCACAAGCTATACTCGTACATAAACAGAAGAGATCAAGCGAGAAACATCGCAAAATATACTTCCACTTTAATTACTCCAATCTGTTTTCTTTTTGGATTTAAGGTTCACCCTGTACTCAGATTCGGACGCAGTTTTATATAATCGAAGCTTCAATCTGTTACTTATTATTCATTATTCTTTTGTTAACCAAATTTTTTTGTAAAAAGAGAGGTGATCAAAAATTAAGAAAAATATTCATTTTCTAGTATATTGGACGAGGAATCAAACCTCTGAAATTTCAGATATGTTCACATCATTGCCAAGCACATCCATAATTTTAAAATCCATTTTTATTTATTTCTTATGTTAAATGAGTTGATAACTAAAAAAACAAATAGCAAACGGGCTTTAATGTTTCAAATTTATATTTTGAAGCCGAATGAGGATGATGCTGGTAAGAACACAGAGCCAATGCTATGTATATTTATTTGCTAATATTTTTTCTTTGATTTCAAGGTGTCCTAAATGAAAATAAATCATAGGTGCTTGCTCTTATGTTCATTCGCACAGTATGCAAAATATTTCTATCAAGAATCTTAATATATTTTTAATGTCACACAAAAAACATTGGTGTGACAACTTTAAACATTTAATAATGTAAACTTAAAAACGAAATTTAAAACAAAAAATCACTGACACGTTTTCAAAATATTGAATTTATTTTTTTTTTTAAATCAAAAAGAAATATTTTTCGAAAATGTTGGTATGCAGTATTATTTATTATTCGAAGGACCTCCTATATAAAAAAAAATTGATCGAAATCCTTCTAGCCGATTATGAGAAAGTCGAAAATAAAAAATTGTTGTATGAGGTACCGTTACCAACTTATCAATAAACTTTCAAAATGAAAAAATAAATATAATAATAATAATAATTAATAACAACATTTGTAAAAGAAAAATGTTTAACCAAAATATAGACTATACCTAAAATAGAGCACACACTTTTTTTTATCAAAATCGTTAGAGCCGTTTTCGAAATAATCAACATAGTAGAAAAAATTGTATAGCAAGTATACTGTTATTTTTAAGTATTAGGTATTAAAAACTTTTCTATCGTAGGTAATTCAGTAGAATAAAATTTCAAAAAAAGCATGAAAATCGGTTGGATAGTTTCGGATTTCATCGTGCAGAACAACGTGAAATATAATAGATTTGAATAATTTTATATATCGTGGCTCCTAAAAGCCAATTTTTTTCCCTTTAATTGACAGATTGTTTTATTATTCCTTACAGTTTAGGCGTATAACTCGTGATCCGCTGGTTCTAGTTTTTGAGCAATATCCAAGGAAAATGTGAATTTTTTAGTGAAATAATAAAGTGAAGCTACTCAAAACTAGAAAAAAAATTAGTTAGAAGAATGTAAAACTTCATTTTGTTTATACTTTAGTTGCCATATAGGTACTAACGGTAAGTTTTGCATTTGGATTAAAAACCAAACTGGATATTTTGATCAAACTTGACTTTGCGATGATAGAAAACTCCAAAGAGTGGATCCCGCAATTCTACATGTCTTGAAAATGTCTGGAATATTTTTTTTTTGAAAATCGGTCTTAAATGTATTATATTGCTTAGTACTTAAAATTGTCATAGAACAATTTATTTTAGAAAAAATTAAAACAAATTGTATATTATACGAAATTAAGTAAAAAAATCGATTGTTTCTACTAAAAATCTTGAATTTGCGATATGATCAAACGTAAGGGCAAGTACGTGAGAGCCAGTCGTATATTTTATTTTATTTAAGCTGCTTGTTAAACAAAAAAATATTGCTAAAGCACTTTGGGTTCGAATGCAGAATTTAATTCTGTTTAAGCTCGAAGTGTCTTGAAAACTGGTTGAGATTCACAGGCAGGATCAACATTTACCGGCATGCGCTCAGGACGTGAACCATTTATTTCCAGAAAGGCATTGTAGAGCTCAAGTTCCTCTAATCTTTCAAATTTTTATAAAATTCCTTATTGCTTCCTTTTTAACAAAATTTAAAAAAAACTTATAAAAGAACAACAAGCTACCAACGATCTTTTTTAACTATTTACAAGATTAAGGGCATTTCACTTATAAAATCAGCCAGAAACTTAGTTCACAATTTAAAAAAAATGTAGCGAATAATTCTTTTATCAATCTTTAAAACTATATCTTATAAAACAGTTTTGGAATTTCAAGTATATAAAGATTTTGAAACAACATTTTGGTTATAATGGATTTTGAAACAAGAACTCGAATACGTAAAATGGGTTTTGAAATTAACTACAAATTTTGGGCCAAACTTATGCATTGGAATGATACCAACAAAGCTTCTTACCAACAACACCGTTATGGTTTTAATATTCATACACAAAATTGTAGGCTCCTACTCCAAGTCTTAAAAATTGTATAGTTTCATTTTTATAATCAGTTTAATGCTAAGTCCAATTTGTTTTCTTTCAATGTCTATCTGCAACATTCTTCTCAATTGGATCTTTCGGTCAACATATGCTTAGTCTTATTCAATCATTAATAAAAAACAAACACATTTACAAATTAAGAACAAATGACAACGAATGGTAAATAAACAAAGTGACCTCTATCGATTTTTGTTTTATGGCTCTGTAAATTGTGTGCAAAATCTCAATTTGTATTGCTTTTTTAAAACACTTTTTTTCCATGAGTTAGCGAACGAAGTAGTAAATGCCAATAGCAGAAATTTAGCTTTATTAAATTTATTTAGTACTTTTATCCACTTGTTGAAAATAATTTTCAAAAATTAGCACTTCAAACACTGTTTTTTTTTAATACGGCATCAACTGAACGAAAAAGTTGACAACAAATTTATTTTTTTTTTATTTAACAGATGCATTAGACAAATAAAGAATAGGTGACAACATTCTTGTAAATTGTATTATGCAAAAATACCTTAATCAGTTAAATAGTTTCTGAGCTTTTTCAGGTCAAACTAAATAATTGTTTCGTTTTATTTTATAGTAAGGATTTATTAACCTAAACACATATACACAGACAAAACAATTTAAACACCGATGACAGACAGGCGACATCCTTTCCTTGATATTCTCTATCACCGTCGTTAAATATTTTATTAAAATCATAAATATTGAAATTAAAAAATTGAGATAATATGCAACTAAGTTTTGTTCACATTTTTATTTTTAGTTTCTAACAGAAATTTCGAGCATTATTGCTTAGGAAAAAATAAAATGCTCGGCTGGATCGCATGCACTTGCTCTTATGTTAGGTAAGATTCTTAGTAGAAACGGCTAAATATATTTTAAAGTCAGTTTTTACAAAATTTTTTAATACACAAAATTTCTTTAATTTTTGTCTAATAAAACTTAAAAGTATAATTCGGAAGTAAATTCGTCATACCTTTTCGAAATATTGAATTTTCAAAATGATTTTTTTTTAATCCAAAAAAATATTTTTCTCAAATTAATTTCTGCAGTATTATTTATAATGCGAAGGACCTCCTAGTAATATTTTGATCGAAATGCGTCGAGTCATGAGAAAGTCCACAGTAAAAAATATGGTTGTATGGCAGGTTCCGTTAATAACAAAATATGTAAAAAAAATATGTATCCAGTATTTGGGCCATACCTAAAGTAGTGCACAGATTTTTTCGCGATAGTCAATATTGTAGAAAAAATTGTATGACAATTGCTGTTTGTTTTCTGAAGCTAAAAAAAACTTTCATATCTAAACTTGGTATTTAAGACCAAGTTTGAAGAAAAACGCTTCATCGGCTTAGGATGTAGACTGTTATACGGACCGCCAGGCAGACAGACGGAATTGCAGTACGTTTTAAATTTCCACCCTATTTGTGTAAAACAATTCAGAGTTTTCTGACGGATCGGTATTTCAAAGTGCATGTGAATTGTGATGTTTATAGTTTGGTTGGGCTTAAATTTAATGTTCCTCAGGGTTCTGTGCTTGGGCCAGTCTTATATAATATTTATACATCAGATTTTAAGATTATTTTCGGATCACATTCCTATAGTTGTGACCTTTGAACTTGAGGTGAAACAATCCGAAGAAACTAGGGCCATGAGTGTTTTACCTAAATTGAAATGGAAACAAACAAGAATGATTGAGTATCAAGCACAACTTAGTAGGACTCTTACACAAACCCAAAATATCTCCGAACTGAGCCACTTAGAGGAAATCATCATAGCATCGTATCCGGACACCAATACTAACAGGAACGTTCGAGAAATCTTTGCTGATGTTTGATGTTTGCTCCTTGGTTTGATGTAGATTGCAAAAAAGCTAGAGATTTATCATTTGGTTGGCTGAGAGCATTTAAGAACACAGGTGACGGTTATTTCAGGAACCAATACTTACAGGCAAATAGGGAGTACAAGGCAATGTGTAAGCTGAAAAAATCAAAGTTTTTTGAGGCAGAATCTAAAAGACTAGCCCATTGCAGGAATTCGAAGAAGTTTTGGACCTTAGTAACGGCAAGCACTTAAGCATTCATTGTGGTTTAACCTCAAACTTTCTGACTTCAGGAATTTGTTGAATCCTGTCCAAGAAAGAGTCAATTTCCATTATGCTCCTCCTGGGTATACGAATAATGTTTTGGATGACATTATAACACAACAAGAAGTCATTTTAGCGATGGAATAGCTGAAAAATGGAAAAGCTGCAGGATGGAATGGGTTGTTAGTAGATTTCTATAAGTATGGAACAATGGAGCTGATCAGTTGGTTAACAACGATATATAATAATGTTTTAGAAACTGGGGTGATACCAAAGAAATTCAGTGAATCTATTATTTATCCAGTTCACAAAAAGGGAATTGTAGCAGAAGTGTCGAACTATAGGGGTATATCATTTTTAAATGCATCCTATAAAATCTTCACCTTAATACTGCAAAGACGGCTTAACAACTGGATAGCTAACAAGAACATCTTGAGCGAGTTCCAGGCAGGTTTTAGATCGGGCTATTCGACAATTGACCACATCTTTGTTTTAAAGAGTATTGCAGAATCATTTCTCACTAAAGGAAAGAAATTGTATACGTTTTTTGTTGGCTTTAAGTCAGCTTTTGATAATGTGGATAGACAAAGGCTTTTA
The DNA here is from genome assembly GCA_910595825.1 of Philhelius pedissequus. Lineage (NCBI taxonomy): Eukaryota > Metazoa > Arthropoda > Insecta > Diptera > Syrphidae > Philhelius > Philhelius pedissequus. Next base: position 65,744,006 of record OU343160.1, on the reverse strand, counting down.
TATAAGCCTTATGGTATCGGAATGTCGAGGAAGTTTGGAAGAGTCCTAGAGAACATTTATGGGAACACAAGTATGGAATGGTGAAGAGATGTCTGAATGGTTTAAAACTAAAGTAGGCGTAAGACAAGGATGTACAATGAGCCCAAGCCTGTTTGCTCTATTTATTGAATACCTAGTTACAAATTTACCATGTGGAATCGAATACGCATACGATAAAAGCTCTACTGTTCGCAGATGACATTGTTCTCATGGCATCCTCACCTCAATCAATGCAACTCATGATAAATCGGCTTTCTCAATATTGCAAACTTTGGAACTTGATAGTTAATTTGAAGAAGTCAAAGATTATGTTTTTTAAGAATGGAGGGGGCAGAAACTATGCGAATGAAAGATGGTATTACAACTCTACAAGCATCGAAGTTGTTAATGAATTTAAATATCTTGGAGTTTACTTTACAAAGAATTTTAATATGGAGATGCACTTAAAAGAGAAACTGGCGAAGCCAAAGTGTGCAATCAGTTCGTCGTGGAACAGATGCTTTTATAACAAAAGTATTGCGCATAGTAGCAAATTCCAAGTTTTTCAAGCTGTATATGAAACTATACTGTTTTATGCAGCAAAAGTCTGGGGAGCTAAGCAATATGAAACTGTGGAGATGCTGCTGCGCTACTTCGTAAAACGAATCTTTCGGCTCCCACCTAATATGCCCAACTACATGGTTATGTTGGAAACGGGTTTATCGCCTCTTTTTATTCAAACATTAAAAATGCAAAAAGACTACGTTTTAAAAATTATGAAGATGGAAAATCACCGACTTCCAAAGATACCGACTCTTCAAGTCATAAATTCTAAGACAAGTTGGTATTCTGAGTGGATGAAGTTAGCTAGATATTGTGATTATGACTTCGATCTTAATAATTACGACTACCATAATTGGACAAAAATACTCTACCAGCTTATTTCTTCAGTTGATATTAAACGTAGGGAAGGTCTTTTGAGTAAAGCAACAGGATCGCTGCACAGAGAGCTATATTGTAGATTAAATCACAATTTGAAGGAAAAAAAATTATTTTCGAGACGAAAATGGAGTAAACGAAATATCGATAATGGCCAGGTTACGTAGAGAACTTTTGCAATTAAACTTTATACCACACAGAGAAGATTTACCTATCATTTGCTCTTTGTGCAACTTGAATGAAAGAGAAAACACTTTTCATTTTTTGGGAAAATGCCATATCCTAAAAGAGATCAGACGAAACACCTTTGGAAGTGATTTTTTGACAATCACATTATAACAATGATTAATGAAGTTGAAATACAGAAATTGTACCCATACTGCAAGCTTGCTTTAAGATATAGAGAACAAATCATTAGTGAGAGTTTTTGAATAGCTATCTGTATTTTATTTTCATAGTTATCGATTTTTGTATGTCCATATATAAAGTAATAATTATCTAATTTGTTTTGATGAAAGATCTTTCTATTTTTGAAAGAAAAGTTAATATATTTTGTCAACAAGGCAGATGGCATAAAGCCAAGCTTTTAAATGATTGTAAACTTTGTAATCAATAATGAATTTAAGAAAACAATAAAAATAATAATAATAATAATACATCAGATTTTCCACAGCTGACTGAATGTAAATTATCACATTTGTTGACGATATAGCAATAATGCTTTCGTATAAGTTCAGTCTAAATATTGAGACGAATCTCAAAGGAGCTATAAAAGTAATGGGAACCTATTATAACAGGTAAAAAAAAGATCAACTTGTAAAAAATACAATCTATCTATTTGTTTTTTCAACAAAAAGAAAATTCTGCTTCGAGGAATCATATTCAAGTCAGTGATATATATATCGATTGTCGGTGTATACCTTTTCATATTTAAAGTAACACTTCATGAGCATACAAGAAAAAAACATAAAAAAATACAAATATAAACATTGCAGCTTAAATAAATTAACCTCCATAAAAATATAGTAGAAAACTTGATAATCGTAGAATTTCCTGTGAGGACTTTGGAAAGCTAAGTTTTATTTAACCGAAATTGCGTTATTAGAGAATCGCACAATTCCTGGCAATAAATATATTTTTAAATCAGAAATCTAAAATATAATTTCCCTTGTATTGATTGTTTGTAATTATTTAATTGCATGTTTTGTGTATATTACTCTGCACGTCACACAAAACAATAAATCAACATATAATTCATTAATTCATATATATAGAAACAACTGTTTAAATAGTAAAAATATGGCCAAAATGCTAATAAAGTGGTAAAATGTTTGTTTGAACTTATGTATACTAATGTAAGCTTATTATTATTCCACACATTTTTATAAGGTACTTTAAGTAGTAGTAAATTATTATTTATTTGTTCAGAAATATTTAATTCATTGATGTGTGTCATGCCATCATATTTGTTTCGGCATCACGAACACAAATGCCATTGTTTTTTATTTCAAAAAATGAACAAATTCCATTTGCAGAATTTTTTATAATATTACATATTTCAGCACACGATAAGTGACTAACTAAAAATTTGCCAGAAATAGCCTCAAAAAGCAAGAAATCGCCTCGAAAATCAAAAGGTCAGTATTTTTTTGTGAGCTAACAAGCATATTTAAGGTGACCACCTGTACCTAAATGACAGGTACAGTACTCAGTACAGGGAACTGAGCTGTCAAAAAAGATCTGTTATTCATTTTAAGCTCAGATTTATCAGGGCGCTCAAGTTTTGTTTCTTTTTTCAATTTTGTGAAATTTGTAATGCCTAATGAATTAAATATTTCTCAAGTGTTTCGTTAAAAAATATATTTCGTGCCTGTTATTTATTTAAACAAAAAAAGTCTTGTAATTGGAACTTTAAACAAAAAACATAAAAAAGATGGAGTAAACTTTTTTGTGTGATGTGACATAGACAGACGGGAAAAAACACATTAAAATTGAGATTGACGCCGGTTGTTATTCTTCTGTAGGTTATAAATATTTATTATTTTATTATTTTGCCAGTTCAGTTCGCCAGTGTGTTTCATAAATAAATCGGAGAGTTTTGATCAAACACTGTTCAGACTATATGAATAAACTAGCAGAAAGTCCCCAGTTTGTTTGCTAAGGCTAAACTCGGAAACCACACCTACAATTTGAAATATTTGTTTGGTTTTGAGAGGTTGTAGCTTGCAAGTGGCCTGAGGGTTAAATATATTTTTGCAAAACTTAGCTGTTTGTAGGGTGAAATGTGCTAAGCGAAAAATAAAACAATACTTGTGAAGTTCTTTGTAAACTCAACATGTGAAAATGAAAAAGATAGCAGTTAAGTGTAAGATCCTATCAACTCTTATAGCTGGCACATGAAAAGTTGGGACCCACCAAATTTTGTTTTACTTCCATGCATATATCAACTTATGCGAAAGCATGAGCTTACACTTGCAAGTTAGTTTTTGCGTTTGCAAAACTAGCCCTGGCGCTGTGGAATCCTTGCAGATGTAAGCTCGGTAAATAGGTTAATATCAATATTCTCAACAAACTATTCCTTTCTAACATGGTGGCAAACGTTCGCCACCTTACGCTAAAATACAAGGAATATTGCATGAAAATACAAGATTTCGTGATTGTATGTGTTTACACACTAAAATACATTTTCCTTGTAAACTTGAAAAAATTGATAGTTTAGTGCGAGACCTGAGCAACCTTTTTGCTTTCATGAAAATAGTCCTGGCGACGGTCAATTCATGTATGTGTATAAGACCCGCATGAATTACAGGAAATGAACACGTCTAATTTCGCATTTCTTTCATCGAAATCTTCGGAATTTTTCATGCTGGGGCCCTGTTAGCGTGAAACTCAGAATGTCGGGTCTTTAAAGGTTTAAAGTAAGACCGCACGAATGCGACACTTTCCGACACTATGCGTAATTTTTTTTCAAGCCGCACTTGAATAGCAGCATTTCCCGTCTTCGCTATCATCATAATGTCATGTTTGATTATTTACCCCTATCACAGTCCCTCGAAGCAAAGTTCCGAATGATTTGTTTTTGACGCTACGAATACGAAGAAATTCACATCATAAGCCCCGAACGAAATCAAAACATCATTGCCTCACAGCAACCCATTTTTCGGAGTTTTAAATTCATCTGATAAACGTCAATATATTGGAAGAAAATTGATTTCGATTTTTGTTCTTAATCTTTTGACAATTTAATTGTTTTGTTAATAAAAAATGGCTTTAATAGGAATTTTGGAATATCCTTGGGCGATTTCAGGACTTACTTGGAGCTTTTAATAAAGCCTTTTATATTGAATGTGATTTGTAATTGCTTTGCTTGCCCTTTGAAAATTAAAAGTATTATATATTTTCAAATTTAAAATTCGCAATAAACTTGCATTTCTCTTTTAGTTCAATATTTTTCTGTGATGTGCCTATTTGTCTGCAAGTAATTTTTTATTTTTGCTTCCACTTCCACAGGCTACTATTAAAATAAATGTTCGTAGGAAAAACAGTCACATTTCCTATTCATTCGGGGCTAGTGATGCCAATTTTCCCGAACTACGAATTTCGTAGGGAATATTTTTAGTACCACTGGGCTTATAATACATTTGTTCGAGATTCGTAGTATGAATATATTACGACGGGGCCTGGGATAAGGCGGATTATCTCAATTTTTTTTTCAAGGAATGCATAACTTGCCCTATATTGTACTAAATATAATCGCATGTAAAAAAAACGAAAGCGAATTGTCTCAAAATGAAGAATACTTTGGTTGTAAACAAAAATACAAATAATAAATCTTCTTTGTTAAATTTAATAAGAAAACTAATCCTGGTTAAAAAAACGACAAAATAAATGAGAAATCCTTTTCCTTACAAATTTTGTTTCTTAATTTTTTATTTCATTTGGAAGATATTGCATTAAAAGACTTTTGCCTCGGGTGTCTGGCCAGACCGGGGACTTTCTGCTAGTTTGGAAATAAAATCCATAACAGCTGCTGAATTAAACAAAACAAAAACCAATTCGATGAAAAATCCATGGAAAGAGCAAAACGTAAACAAAACAAAATATAAATTTGGAAATTCTATTTCAAAATAAGGATAAATTTTAGAGTGCAAATATTTATGTATTAAGCATATAAAAAACTCATATATTAAATTTAATAGCCTATAAGCTGGCCAAAGGACAACAGAAGATGATACAATCATTTTATGGCGTGTCAAATGGTAAGTCGTTAGTTTATCTGTCATATACAGACAAACTGACATCGAAACAAAATTACACTTTTATATATTAGTAGAGATATTTATGTTGCCTAATAATTGTTATAGTTTTTTTTGAAAAAAAATTTCTCAGGAGTATTGTCCCTCACTTTTTGGCCCTTACAAAAGCCCTCAATATTATTTTCTTTGCGGCAACGCTGACCATGAACAGAATTAAAGTATCAATACACACAAATTAAATTTGTGTACCAACTTTTACGAATAGTTACATTAAGATAAAATCGATAAAGTGTAAGTACATGCATTAATAATTTAACTTGCGATATAGGTACTATAGGGCAAGTTTTGCATTTGGAAAAAAAATCGAACTCGAGATTTAAATCAAAGTTGACATTACGATGTAGAGAACACTATAAAAGTGGGTCCCGCAATTCCGTCTGTCTGTACAAATCTCTGCAGCCTAAAAAACGGCTGAATCGATTTTCTTCAAACTTGGCATTTAAGCGTTTTAGGTGATTGTCCAAATCAGATTAATGAATCGTTGTTTTAGCCCCAAAAATAACGGTACTTGCCATACAATTTTCTTTACCATCTTTATTAAGTCGAAAATGGCTCCAACGATTTTGATTACAATTGGTGCGTGTGCAGCTTTATATTTGGTCTACATTTTGAACAAAAATTTTGGTTAAATATTTTGTTATTAACGGTACCTGCCATACAGCCATTTTATTGACTGTCGACTTTCTCATAAACGGCTTAACGGATTCCGATCAAAATTTTTATTCAGGAGTTCCTTCAAATTCTTAATAAAACTTCAATTCAAAATATTCAAAAAAAAAGTTTTTTTGGGATTTTTGAAAAAAAAATATTTTTTTTCTTAAATTCAATATTTCGAAAACGGGTGAACGATTTTTCTGAAATTTAGTTTTTGAATTTATAGTATTAAATATTTAAAATGCTCATACCAATTTTTTTAAAGAAAAATTTAAGAATTTTTATTAATAAAAAATTAAGTGAAAAACGACTTTTAAAATACATTAAGCCGTTTGTATTAAGAATATTTTGCATATAATGTATTCGATTACATTCGATTCGATTATAGGAGCAAGTACGTGCGATCCAGTCGTGCATTTTAATTTTTGTGATCTCATTATGCTTAACAACGGTTATATGCATGACTCGAAAGGGGGTTGTTCATCGGTTGCAACGATCTCATCTGAATCGACATCATTTACTTTTGTGTTAAAAAAAAACTTGCTTTGGGGAGAGGTTGGTCTTAAATTCTAACTAATTGGTAATCTTTTTAAATAAAGGCGTCCTCTTTTAAGAAATGACTTTTTAAATCTCAATTCAATTATTTGTTAAAATAATTTAATCGCTGCTTTAATAAATATTTCTCCCATTAAATTATTCAATCGTAATACATGCGCTTTTGAGAAAATTCATCTGTTTAGTGCTTACCCTCGATTATTGAGATACGCACCCGATATTTTGTGCAATAATTTTTAGTGAAATCTCAGCATTAACTTTTCTAACTTTTCCTAGAGCAACATGGAAGCTCAGACCTAGCAAGAGCACTGTGGTCAGCCTAAAAATTTCCAGAGGCAATATTGAAATTGACAATGTAAAGGCTAAATCTTCAATTACAAAAAAAAATCTAACAGTACATCTTTTAAATAACTGTTTCAATACTATTATCCGTGCAATGGCGCAGTATATACAGGCTTGACTGCTAACTTAGACGGGTGGGTTCGATCCCTACGCTAGTCAGCATTCTTTTCTATACCTCCAATTTTAATTGGATGTCGCCCGAGGGTTAAAATGAGATAGTAAATAAACTTGTTCTCAAATCCACTGCGCTAACAAAATATTATTTCCTATAGTTCTATTCCTTGTAACTAGTGCCGTGCAATTCAAAGGCAATAGGTCTTACAGGCATATAGTTAAAATTATTATTATTATTAAAAAATTATTATTAAACAAGTATAGAGCTTCTTATTAAGCCGAACATTAAAACTACAGATAAATTTTTTTTTTCAAGAGAAGTAGAAGTAAAAGCTGGAGCTTGTTAAGGTACGATGCTTGGACCGACCATTTTAAATTAATTTTATTTTATATTTGCTCACTATTTATAAGCGATGTTCAATCGATTCATTAAACAACATCATCAAACAAACAAATTCTGAAATATGCTTTAAGACATCTTGAAAATTGAAAAAACATTAAATATTATTGTCATTATTAATTTTAATATTAGGCGCTTTTATAATAATGGTATATACAAAAGACCGTGAAAACCTTTAAAGTTGTATTTTATTTTATATTTACAAATTTTAATTGACTTCTTTTGAATTTGAGCCACGGATGTCTTGTAACAAATGCAAATCAAAAACTAATTCAGTTTGCTGTGAAAGAAAGCAAGTAAATTTCACTAACTATAGAGAATATGGTATAAGGTCATCCCATTATAACAAAATATTTAGTATCTAGGGGTTGATTTGTATGTAGAACATAAAGCCAATAACTCTGTTAGACAATATAAGTAAAGCAGTGCCAAAGTTTTTTTTTAAATATTGTTTAATAAATTTCAGTCAAGAATGTCAAATTTTTTAACGAATAATAATAAGGGAATATAGATGCCCTTTTAGGAAGTTTCTGGATACCAATTTCAAATGATGAATCAAGAATTGAACTCTGAATACCATATGTCTAGAATTTAACTTAAAAAATGGTTATCTAAATTTGAATTCTAAAATAACCCATTTAAACATTTTTTTGATGACTGCTGTTTATGGGTTTTTATTAAAAGGTATAATAATCATCCCACTTTATCATCCCGGATTTTCTATAAATGCAACCTCAAAAAATAATAAGGAATATACTACAGAAAACTTTATTTTAACTTTCAAAATAAGTGTACATGTTTTTTGAAAAAAAAAAAAAAAAATGTTAATGCTTTGTGTTTTGTGGTGTGTCCTTAAAAAAACACTAGGATGTTAGTATGTATTTTTTAAAGATGTTCAATGAAGGGACCAACATAGGGATCCCTATACATAACATTTTCCTCGAATCTACACACAAACCCTGGAATTCTATAGAAATTAATTTAAATCACAATATTATTATTTTACATGTTCACTAGGGCGTATACGTACTTGTTGGGTACAAAAATTATTGATTTTTTTTAGTAAACACTAAAAGTATAATTATTTCATCCAAATAAGAATAGACAAAGAATTCCGTTAGTTAATGGTATGAAAATGATGTAATTTTTTAATTAAATAATTTATTGTAATTTGTTGATTTTAACTGAAACTAATTTTAAAGTGAACATTTTCATTTCATTTAGGCTTTCGAGATAAATTTGATTAGATTTGTCAAAGATTTTAAAGCTCAGTTTTAACGCTTTTCCATAAATCTCAATATATCACTTATCTTCAACTTATGTTCGTTCAAATCGTATGCAAAAGATGTGTATTAAAAATCTAATTATATTTTTAAAGTCGTTTTATAGTTAATTTTTTACGTATACAAGACTTTATTCATTTTCTTCTAAATACTTAAATATAATAATATATATTTAAATATTTAATAATATAAAATTAAAAACAAAAGATTAAATCGCCTTAATCACAGAAAAAAAATTCAAAATTCTGAAAAAAACGTAAACTAATTTGAGCTCAAAAAAAGTACGCCATTTTTTTTTAAACTTGTTGAAAATACGCCAATTCATAGGTATTTAGCAAATACATATAACCATAATTTTTGAAATAAATTAATGAGGAGTTTTCAAAATATTAATTTTTATTTTTCTTAAATGCTAAAAATACAAAAAAAATATTAATTAAAAATATTGATATGCAGTATAAATTGGGTTCCCTACAGCTATATTTATATGTGTAAAATTTTGAAAGAATCTGTTAAGCCATTTATGCGATAGTCGAAAGCAAAAAACACGGTCCTATTGAAGCAACATGTTTAGACATTTTTATTTTTTTTTTTCAAACATATGGTCACTCGTGCTTACCAAAAAATCTGCACTGATTTTTTTAAATCAAAATTGTTAGAGACGTTTTCGAAAATAAATATTTTTTAACGTAATGGTTTTATGGAAGGTACCGTTATTTTTTGAACTAAAAAAAATTCAATTTCCCTCTGTACAATACCTAACAAACTCTATATACCAAATTTGAATCAATTCGGACCACCCGTTTAGGCTGTAGGGTGTATACATACGGACAGACAGACATATGTACAAACGGACAGAATTTTTGGACCATATTTTTTCGTCTTCGCTATCATCGTAATGTCATGTTTTTAACTTGCATTATAGGACCTATAATCGCACGTAGAAATGATGGCCTGTTCTTTTACTAGAATTAAGATTGAAGAAAACAAAATTTTCGAGAAAATCTCACATAACAGAAGGCTTAATATTTACCGAATTTTTCTTATTTTAGCATTTGCAAAAATTGACCAGTAGTTAAAAGATGATAAGATACTTATGTTACGTGTCCTGGATATAGGCACTAGTAGATTATCGTCCATGCTGTGGCCTCTTAGTTTTATAGAAATAACACATGAGGGTAATCGACCAGTTAAAAATTACGACTTTCTTGGTCAAACCGGACTTTACAATTTGCCCATAGAAAAAGACATAACATTTTAAGACTAAGTCTCTTTAAGACGCGGATCTATTTCGAAGCACAAAACAAGAGCTATTTGCAAGGACTGTTTCATTTATCCTTGCCATGGTGCACTCACATTAACAATAAGCTTTTTGAAGGGTACCCATTATCACCTGGGCTATTTATATTGCCTTGGTATGCTATTCAGTCAATTGATAAATTTTACATCTTAAAAGATGTAATCCTTTCAGCCAGAATACGAAAAGTCGATTTGGTTTTCGGTAGAGCATTGAGATTGGTTAATTCAATACGACTTCTAAATTCACGAACCAGTAAAAGCATATTCATACAATATATATTAATTTTTACATTTTTAAAGCATTTTAAAATTCTGTGGCCATATAGTGTAAGATTAAAGCCAGGCCTAGATTAATTGATAGTTGGCTTAGGGATGGTTCTCTGAATCTTTTCAGGAAGATGTAATAAGAGACATTTTTCGTCAAAACTACAATGCAGGAATGCGTCGTGGGTACTTGCTCGATCAAATAGAAAGCATAAGATTCTTAATAGATACAGAGAAATATATGTATTATTAAAGCCGTTTCATACTACTTAACTTTGTATATTAAACATTTCCTTAAAGAAATTCTAAAAAAAAAAACAAAACTTAAGAAGTTCAACCTCAGCATTTAAGTGACGATTTATGGAGAGCAAAAAATAACCTAAAATATACATTTAAATAGAACATAAATATTTATGTTTCTTTCCATCAAATGGTTATTAACTCCCAGTTTCACAGTACGAGTTTAAGCGCCACTTTTATGTCATACTTCAGATCAACAATTTATTCGGTTTCGGTCGTTTAAACCATAAACTGAGTTCAATTTGTAGTTTAAGTTAACCGAGATTATTCTGCCGTTTAAACTTCAGTTCAGCTTTGTATTGTTTTTTTTTTCAGAAAATGTTACGAACAAAACAAAATTGTGTATTCAAATGTTATCGAGTTGCTATAATGATTTTGAATATTATTTTATTTATTATTCTCGTTGTTTCGCGTGTTTTGTTGTGTTAGAGAGAGAAAGAAAAAACAAGGCAAGAAAAATGCTGCCAACTATTTCACAAAATGTAGTTAAACGAAGTTCGACCGGTCTGAAGATCAGATTTCACTGTGAAATCGGAAACCAAAAATTTAAACTCAGTTTAAGGATCAGTTGATCTTAAGTTTAAACTCGCACTGTGAAACTGATGGTAAGAATTTCATTTTAAAAACATGATTTTAAAAAAATCCCCTATCCATTTTCAGAATATGGAATTTTTATAAATACAAAATGTATTTTTTTGAAAATTTTAATAATAAATTTTACTTAAAATTTTAAGCAAAAAAAAGATATTATAAATATCTGCATTAGTTAAACGTTTGTAACGGACCTGAATAGTTTGGCATCGTCTTCTTACTCGCAAAAATTCTGTAAGATGTTGTTAATATAAATAAAATATTTTGACACATTGTATTAAATATTTACGTATACTTTTGATGCTGAATCGCGCCTTTATTTGACGTTTGTAACTTACCCTATATGATGAAAGACCAACAGATAATGAAGACACGCTACTTTGTAATAAAGTGTCCAAGATGACAATGGCGAAAAATGAACGTCTAGATTTTCGCAAAATCCAAACGACAACGACAATTGTTTATTAGTACTCGTATTTGAAATGTATGTAATAAATATTTGGACTTTGACATATGCGGCAAAATTATTATATTATTTTTTGTGGTTATATTAGAATTTGATTGAATGATTCGATGGGAAAATTGCAATATTAATTTATAGATCGTTAGCACAAACGTTCAGCATGAGGCGAAAATTAAACTTACGAATCATAAAAGGGCGTAATAGTCCGGTGTGGACAAGATCCAGGACGGAGAAGATTTTTGCTTGAGGCCTGTAGTATATCGCTTCATTTAAATATTTATTTGAATAACATTTCAGTTTAAAATCTCATCTATCAATAATTTGCTTTTCAAGAAATAAAATATTGCCTTGGAAATAATTACATTTTTAAATAATTGTTAAATACACTAAAATGATAGACACTAAAAGGACAAAAAGTAAGAAAAGTAAAATACTCTTTAACTTATGATAGCCTCAGTGTGATCAATGAAAAATTTCAAATCCTGTAAAAATTGTGGTTTTAGCAGGATTTTTGAATTACAAAAACTGCCAAAAATCGTGCCAACTCAGGAAATCCTGTAATTAGAACGCAAAAAAAACGTAAATATATGCCTGGGACCAATCGAATTTGTCTTAGGGTGACGTTTAAATTAGGTACCGACTATTATATTGTAGTTTTTACTTTAGTATGTTGAATTTTAAATAATTGTCGAACAAAAAGTTGTTTATTTTGTTAAGTTTGTTTAAAAAAGGAAATAACCTTAAAAATAGTTATTAATCCATTTCGCAACATAAAGACACAAAAAACAAATGGGGTACCAGAGAATGTTAATCTAATGAAATAAAAGGTATTCATATAAATTTTTTCTCAAAAGTTTTCTGCACCATATAAAGCACAAAAATATCACAAGATTCTTGATCTTCTTCTACGGTAAAATAAAGTTTTGATAAGGCAACTTGTTTGATTATATTACTAAGAATAATGATGGCATCACAACGTTTCTCAGATAAATTATCTCGGATTAAAAGTATACTATTTAGTAAGTCAATTTTCATTCTATTCCTTCTTTGATCCTTTACAAGATTTATTAAACTAAACACTCTTTCAACTTTCAACCGCATCATTTGAAATAGGTAAAACTAAAAACGAATTGACAAAGTTTGATAAAAATTTGTAAGGGTTTTCATTCGATACATCGGTGAACCTATTTACCTCCACTAAAATTCAATTGGGGTGGCCGTGGCGCGATAGTTGTGTGCTCGCCTGTCAACCTCGTGGTTGCAGGTTCGATTCCTGCCGTTGTCTATGTCTTCTTATATTCCATTAAAAACCAATTCTAAAATTGTCATAAAATAAGTAGCTGCTTTGCTGATTACATATTGTTTACGCATAACACTAACAACATGTGATTGAGTAAACTAGCATACCCATAAAATATGACAACGAAATAAATAAAATAATGCGAATTATAAGAGACATAAATAAACAAGACACGGTAATTCTCTCCGCATTAGTTCAGCCGCCATCCCTGGAGATAAATCTGAGACAACAACCAACTCTAGTCTCAGAACGCGTGCAAAGTTATAAAAAAAAAAAATAGCAGTATTTTCAATATTCTCCCCTTTATTTGGATTTATGTTGTCCCATTACGATTTAGTTCTGGAAATAATTTCAGAATTCATTTTTTAAACCTTAAAAAAATCTTTAATGGTTGTATATGAATCCGCAAACATTTTTTAACATAAAAGAAATTTACTTGTTGAAAAATTGGTAGATTTTTTTTTTTAAATTTAAACTTCATTTCAGATGAAGACTTAAAGCCCAACAATAATTACAATTAAAAACAATAATTAAAGAAAAGAGCATTATACTTCAAATGAAATAGAAAAGAAGGAGCATCCTGTTTCACAAAGGCAAGAGGCGGATGTCCCCTTTATTAACAACAATTCAATTGATGGGAACAAAAAGAACAAAATTTAAGCAAGAAATTATGTTCTTTTTTAGAATACTGAAGTAATTACATGCAATAATGCATCTATACCATTATAGTCCACAGAAAATAGAAAAAGCTTAATATTTCTTAAAAACGTTGTTTCGACTTTTGCAGATTTCGCGATTGAAGCTCTATTATGAGCGATACGTGTTTATGTTTGATTGAGTTTTAACTTTTTAAAGTAATATTTTATTTTAGGCTTGAGAAATATGAAAACCTGTTAGATTTCCTGCTAAGACCGAATTTTCTGCTAAAAAACTGCGGGCAGGATTTTAAAATAAAAAATAAGCAAACTTTTCCGGCTAAACTTAGCAGGAAAACGCTAAATTACCGTCACAATATCGGAAATTATTCCTTTTCGATCTTTTAGTAAATTTTCTGAAAAATTATAGGACTTTAGTACCAATTACGTTAAAAAATTAAATACACGACTTATAGAAAACACACTTGTACAAAATAAAGTCTCTAAACCATAAAGATACTGAAATAACAATCTTAAAATATAAGAAAATCTTGACATAAAATTCATAGACGATTAAATCTTGATTGACTTACTTAATACAAAAAACACATTCTCGTAGATATCCGTTTAAGTGTGCTAAAGCCCAACGAGCTCTATCGCCAATTTAATTTAAGCAGCCAAATAACAATCGATTCCAATTGATTAATCCTTATTTAGGAATTTAGGAAGAATCTAGTAGAGATTGTTAACAAATAATTTTATATCCAAGTATTTTTTTTTTTTGCTTTGTTTAAATATTGGGAAAAAATTCAATAGTGCTCACACAATTTTTACAAACTTGTATTTAATTTTCAACTTCTTGCGCTTCTTTTTAGCAAAAGGGATATTTTTATTCAAATTTACAGAAAACTACTATTTGCATATCCCTTTTTGTTTCGACTTTTTCATTAGAAAAAAGCACACTACACAAACACAACCACAATGATACACAGCACAGAACAGTGGATTTTATTAAAACAAATATCTAAGCTACACATTTACATTAGGTATCTATAATACGAGTAACTTCGCTCAGTAGTTAGGTCGACGACGACGAAAGCATTATATTAAGGACATTATCATACCCAATTTGTATGCGATATTCATTTTCTGTCGCTGTCGCATGGTTTTTCTTCCATTTTGTTGATGTTTTTTTTTTGCTTACTCTTATACTTTTTTGCATTAATGTATTTGTTGTTTTATTTAAAATACACACACTCACGAACACACGCACAATTTGAAACCTCCTGTGAGAAAGGCAGTCACAGATGGTTTTTGTGGAGTTTTGGTCTTACTAACCAGAGCCTGTGTTCTTATTTTCTTTTTTGTTAAGTATCACTGTTGCTCTTTATTGAGGTGTTCAATACGATTGGGAGGTTACTGGTTGACTATAACGACGACCGACAAGAGGCGTACAGACTCGATTTAAAGGATGAGACCACCCGCAATATAGGGACACAGCACACACGTCAAGAAATAGGAACTTAAGTTATTTTTGGGGTACATTTTACTCGTAGATGTGTGCACATGAGCACTTCGACATACGTAGTTAGCTCCATTTTTTGCAGTTTCCTCTTCTTTTTTTTGGTTGGTTAGGTTTTCTCTTCTTCCTTGTTAGTGTTTAATAAATAATACCATCAGGTCAACGAAAAACAGGGACATCTTAAGATACAGTCAAAATCTACATTTAGGTTAAACTTGTAACCTGCTTTGGTTTGGTATTCATTTCAATAGGTATCTTGTATCTTTTTTAGATATTTTGTTTCACATTATTTTTTCAAATTTTTTTCGCACACAATATTTTTTTTTTATTGAAAATTTCATTCGAAAGGATGTTTCTCGAATCCTAGAATATTAAATTAAGCCTATGAGGCCATTTTAAATGGGATTTTTATATACGTGTATGAATGGTTGCTCCTTTAAGCCAACCATCATCATCCGGATGTAAATTATACACAATTTAATTTTAAAAAAATAATGTACCTACAACAGTAATGAGCAACAAATATTTTATCAAACAAAAAAATCTATCTAGGTATATCAACACTGTATAAATTTTCTCTTCGATGAAATCAAAAAAAAAATAAAACCGCCCGCCACGGATGCAAACGATATATTTGCCGGATACAACCAGACAGGTTGAAAATTTATTTAGAACTGTGGAATGTTAAATCGTTGAGAGAAATAGTCGCACCGAGGCACACGGATACGATATGGCCACAGCGTGCGGCAGCACAGACACAGAGTATCAATGTTAAAGAGTGGAATCTTTTGTAGGTAATGAAATTTTGTATCTGCACTTGCAGTGTTCACAGTTTATGTCGCAGATACTCTTGTTCATAATAATTGTATTGTTGAGAAAAAATACTACTTGTTCGGCATTTTGGTGCAGGATATATAAAACAAAATTAATAAATACAGGAAACACGAGCGTAGGATACACGTTAAATGGATGAAAAGGACTCGACCGGAAACTAGTCTAACACACGACTGCCTTTGCCTGGAGCATACTCAAAGACAACTAGGCTACACCATGACCACCCACAAAACAGAAAGCAGATACAATATCTACAACACCTGGCTAGTTTCTCTTTATTGCAGTCAGAGTATTGAAGTATTCGCATCGCAATTAAGTAAGAGAGAAACCCAAGTTGAATAAGAAAAGGATAAGTACTGCACTGCAGCCAAGTGGTGTATGAGTTATGTTCAGTGATGTGATGTGGGTAATGCCGATAAATCTGCATACTTTTTGTTTTCTTCAAATTACACATTTCAATATAAAAAAATACAAATACAAACTTTATATCATCAAAGAGCTACTATAGATGCCAGGGCCTTGTCGACCAACGACCAACAGGAAGGGATAATATAACTTAACGTAGTACAGACAGCTGTGGCTATGAAAGATCGACTCGAAAGAAAAAGAAGAGAGGTATTTACGTTGTAAGTTGTACGTATAGCTTTACAAGTAGTATCCTAAAAAAAACAACAAGTAAAATTGCGTGTAGGTACTACTTATGGCTGACGAAATTCTAATGTACGTCATTGTGTAGAAAAGCTCTTAGATTCCATGCGCTTTATTGCGCGTGAGAAAAGAGAAACACCGGGAAGAAGGTATGGAAACACAGAGTTTGTAGTGAAATGAGACGCAACCATATCCCAAACTCAGCTATGTGCAAATGAAAGTGTTTTTATTTATGGCAAAATGGAGCTTTTGTCCTTTTTTTGTTTTGAGGAAGTAAAAAAAAACATACAAAATGAGGGCGACAGAGAGCAAGTACATTTTATGAGTTAAGGCTTCACGAAAAAAGGAAGAAAAATGAAAACAACGTAGATATCTAAAAAATGTTGACTGAATTAACTTGATACAATTCTCTTTTTGTTTGTTACAATTTTTAATGTAATGTGTTATTTTGAAAGTATGTATAATAATGGTTATTTGTGAAATCTAAAGCGACTTAAGTTCAATGACACTTAAGTTAAGTTAGGTTATGTGGGAAGGAATATGTATGAATTTATATGAACACAGCGAACTGGGAATTAGGTCAGGCTGGCAAGAGATGCTGCTCGTTGCTTGTACACTTTTATGGTCTGTTGACTTGAATATCTCAAAGATGCACATTGCAGCAACAAAAATGTTTTTAGTTTATGCCTGTAAGACCTAATGCCGTTTAAATGCACCTGATTTTCTCGGCACTTTTTACAACTAATATAGAAAAACAGAAAAGGTTGGCAAATTGCGTTAAGAGTTTTGTGCTTATGATCTCAATATATCCCAAACAATGGTAGCTGCCTCGCAGAGTTGTAAGGACTGCAGTCTTTTTGGGACTGCAGTTAGTTGACGAAAAATAAAAGGGAATCATTTTTATAAATTAAAAAAGTATTTTGACTGCAATACTTTAGTCAGCAATAAGTACATACAACCATTGTGACTACAACTGCAATATTGTTCAGTCCTTAAGTCAGTTAAATGTCAGACTAAAACAGTAAAGAAGTTCTGCAGTTAAAGGATCAACTTTCCTTTGCGGAACGAATTTACACAGACGAATACTTTTAATCTTATGAAAATAATACTTACCAGTCTTTTAATGTTTAATTTTGTATACAAAAATCATTCAAATTTCTGTTTATGAAAATCAAAGAGAAAGAAGTTTGAAAATTTTTTTTCAACAAGTGATTACCATTTCTCTACGAAAACTACTGCCAATGGCTCCTGCTTCCCCCTTTTATATGCCCCAATAGTAAAGCAATGGAGCCCCGTGAGGACCCAAAAAATTGAGTTAAAATCAGAAACGGGACAGAAATTGTTGTATACGAAAATAGTAAATTTTGTATGAAAAAATGAAAAATTTACAAATCTTCTTTTATATATAAAAAAAATGTTGTCAAGAACATATGACGCTAATGATCTCAGCTGGCATTCGACCATTCTTAATATACTTTTTTTTTAATGAAATATACAGTCGAAAAGAAGGTTTTAAGCTATGTTCTATGTGCTATGTGCTTATGTGTATTGGTTTTCGATTTAAGGCTGTTTGTGAGCTATTAAAATTTAAAAATTCTTACTAAAATTGTTAAATCTCATGAACTATAAATATAAATAAAAAAAAAATATTGTCAAAAACGTATGTGTATTTCTTTGAACTAAACTACTTTGCGTTTGTTCAATACACATCGTTTGACCGGTGAATGAAATTTCATTTTGTGTTGCGTAAAAAATTAAAACGATTTCTAAATAATACGTTTACACTGATTCAGATCTAACCTTGGACCACGTACACGTCTTACAATAATTAATCTGAATGTCCGTGATAACCAAACGCCAGAAATACGTGCAGAGGAAATAAATGGAAACGTGGCCATATCACAGCTTCAAACTGCACCACAAATTCTTCAAAAAGTTATTAGAAGAAGAAAAGTGGTCGCGTTGCTTTACGATCGCATTCATTTGCTCGATGCTCCCGGTGGGAGATGCTGGACATTCGTTATTTATTTGATTCTAGCAACAATTCGGCCAAGATTTTGTTCGTTGCCTGTTACATCCTATGGCATCTATGGCATTGATACCACACCGTTTGAAGGCGATCGAACTGCATATTCCGCTTTGAAACTGGCGATGAATTTTTTCACAGTTGACAGTCCAATAACGTGAACAATGACCAAGAATTCGGCGACAGCGAAGTTGATGCGAGAATGCAAAATCATAATTTGGGATGAATAAACGGTCCTTGTTGTTTTTTCTTGCGCGTGAAAACCAATCGAAAAGCATTGTTTATCATATCACTCTCTCCTTATTTTTATTCCATTCAAATTAATCACATTTGAAATTTTTGAAATTTGAACTAGATGTGTTTTATTATAGATCTGCTGTTAATTTGAAGGCGTTAAATTGGGCGAGGCGAAGTTCGCCTGGTCCGCTAGTTATTAAATAAAAGTTTTCTCTCAACATACAAAAAAATAAAATGTGAAGAGTTTGAAAGCAATAATTATGAAATATTATCTTAATTTGACTATTTAATTACTTAACAGACGAAAATACATACTTTACTATGCCATAAATTAATTTTTTTAACAATTAACATAGTATGTACCTACACATATTCACCCTTATTACGATAGGCGTTTCGCTTAAATGACGAATGATGTCATTTTTAAATATTTGTATTACGATTTGCGTTGTATAGTAATTTTTCTGAGCGTGACGCCTAAATTCGAGGGGAACTTAAATTTTTTTGGGAAAAACGTCACTCATCGGTATTAAAATATGCGTTACGCATTGCAGAAATATTTTTTTTTATTTTTGTTTCATTTTATTTTAATTTATTTTAATTTCTTTTATTTTATTTTATTTTATTTTATTTTATTTTATTTTATTTTATTTCATTTTATTTTATTTTATTTAACAAGTTGGAGGCAGTGATTTATTAATGTTAGAAGAAAACGAAGCAATATTTACATAAATTATTCTTGTTTTTATTTTTGTTTTTGTGGACTGTGTGGATTAAATACAATTCAAGTATTTTGTGGCCTTTAGTCCAAAACGCGTTTCGCCCGGGCACGACATCAGTTAGATGCTTTCGTACTCTTCTAAGACGCAATATTTGTGGCCGATGACTACCGACTCTAATAGAATGTGCAGCATATATGTACATACTGCAAAACGCATTTTGGACTAAAGGGCACTGATTTATTTTTAAATATTTGTCGAAGTTATAGCAGGCCGGTCAATTAGGCGGGATTAAGAAATTTTAAAATTTATTTTTAACAACGGAATTTTTATTACAAAATTTATCATTTTTTCTTGTAATTTAATTCAAAATCCCATTTAAAATTAATAAAAGCAAAAAGCTGATTTTTTTTGTAATTTACCGCTCCTGTAAAAGAAATGACAGTTAGACCCCCTCTTATTAGAAAATAAAACAAAAATGCTGCTATTTCAATCCTCTCTATTTTGCTGTATCTAAGTATTCGTACTCGTATCTGTGTGATTTTTCCAATATATAAAACTTGCATTTTTGTAGTTTCATTTTTGATCCTCTCATTTTCTAAAATAACCTACATACATAATATATGCTTGCTGATTACTTAGAAACTTAACTTGGATTAATATAAGCATTCAATAACGATTAATACAATCACAAGCAGTCAGTTAAGCCGTTAAATATTTTGTGAATTACAAATAACATAAAAAGCACGTCGTTAAATCGTTTGCAGATTAATGCGACATCAAAATATTGTAATGACTTCATTAAATTCCATGTATTTTTTTGCGATGGATATCTACCAACAGATAAAAAAAGATTGATGAAAATCTTGTGATTTTTTTCTTCAAACAAACTGGGTATTAAGGTATTCTACTCAAGTGCAAAGATTATCATTTTCTAGTCAACAAGCGGCATTTATCGCCCATGAGCCCCATTAAATTCAAATATCATCGCTGTGATTCTTATTGCTTAACCAGAAGTAGGTAGCCCAACTAACACTAACAAATGGTACCTATCTCTGTACCTTGAGAATTATTATTATATGAACATTGAACAAAAAATGTCAAAGTTTGTCAAAAATAATCAAAAAATCAATCTAATATTTTTTTATTCAATTCTTCTAGGCTTAACATAATGTACACAAAGTAACGATAGTGTAAATACACAGAAAAAATCAATCCTAAGAAGTAAAAATACTTTGAATGACGACAATGCTCTCATTCAGATTTGCTTTTGTGTGTATGGCACGGCATTGGCACCAGAAGGACGATATGCCTTCATTTTGAATTTATTCAAAGGAAAAGAGCAGGATGATAAACATACTTGCACACTCATCGCCATCGTTTATGTTCCATTCCTTACACTTGACAGACTAGGCTGAATTCATAAACAGCAGGAAACTCAAATGAATGTCGAAGAGCAGACATATGACTAACGACATGGGAGTTAAAAGCATATAACTTGGCACCTTTAAATGAACGTATAAGGTGTCAGCTGGTAAGCTTTGCTTCAACATAGATATATAAAAGGATTTTATTATTTTTATGGGAGAATAATCTCAACATATGATGCTTACGATAGACCAATTTAATAAGGGATTCTCATCAAAACTTTGTATTTTAACTTTCAAAAATGTTTTTTCTCACAGAGAGAATATTTTTGGGAAGGCTTGTATTAGAAATTATTGAATTTGGTGCATTCTGATTCTGGGTACAATTGGAGGCATAATAGTTGGTAGATTGGTTTTGTAAAAATTGTGCAAATCCCAATTTTTATTTGGAATATACACAGAGCTGGTCCGAGTCAAATTAGCGCCCTGTGCAAACTCTACTCTTAGCCCCCCATTCTATAATTTTGGCGGAAAAATTCGTTTCCACATTACCCAAGAGGTAGACTTTCAATGCGTTTTATTTTATTGAGTTATTTTAGGAAGGACTAATCATCAGTAATTTACTAAAAATCCTATATTTATTATATGTACCTAAACTACTTCCTGCTTCCACTGTATCTGCAGTAGTTATATTCCCAATAGATGCTACATTAACTCCATGTTCAACGCTGCATTTCACTGTTTTTTAGTATTTTTAATTATTTTTATTTTCGACTTCAACAAACCTATGCTTTGTTTTTATATTTTACGAGCACTAAAGGGGTTATGCCTATCCTTAAAATGTTTTAACATGACCGATTAAGAAAATAGGAGAGGATTTATTCTTGTTTCCATTTTCTTCAACCGAAGGCTTTTTTGTCCATTTTCTATTTTTATTTAAAATTAACAACACTTTTCACATAACCCTTTTTATTTTCCTAAAAAAATAAACCTTGACTTTGAAAACCTAAAATGTATAATATTAATAATAACTAAATATTAATATTAAATAGCGTATTCCTTTATGTAAGAAAACATCGACAAAAAAAATCTTTTTTTCTGCTTTTTTTTTCTTAAACTCACTATATTATATTTAAACAAATTCTAAGTCGAATATCCCATTAATCGGACCATCCACATGATTCTTGTTTCGACACCGGTGTCATGACACAAAATATCCAATCAGCCACACACGCAACACAAGTCTGCACACATTAGTGGTTCATTTACGATCAAAGAGACAAGACTAAGGCAAATCCCTATAGAGCTCAATAAATGAATTCAAAACTCACAGCAACGAACAGACACTTTAACGTCTATATTCGAACACGATCAGAATGCAACTGAAATGTTCCTCGAATGTGTTATACACATACCCACACACATAACACAGCCAGAGGCACAGACACGAAAAGTCAAAATGTTTTGATTTTGGCGACACTGTTTTCGACACCAGACATGTTTGTATGCCCACACACGCTCCACATTCAATAACATTGACACAAGTGTCATACACCAGTGTTATGTGTATGGGCCGCTTTACGTGCAGAATTTACATTGCACGCCTGCACCAATGTAATCTTGATGGGAGTTTTTTATGTTTACTTTATTCGAACTAGTTTCTCGTATAATTGTGTGAATGTATTTTGTGTGAACAGATGAAATTACTTTATTTGAATCATTATATAATAATAATAATAATAATGTTTATTGAACTGATATATATACAATTGGCTCTTAATTCTATTTTACATTACTTATATTACATTAATATTTTAATTTGTTTTAGCACTTAAGGGGCTAATATTATACATTGTTAATTTAATTTTTTTGTTAAAATTATTAAAAAAATTATCCTTGAATTTCTTGTACGACTTATTAAAACCTGTGTGGATAATCTCGGGTTGTTCAAACCCGGCTGTTTTCTGGTGATGTGGGGGTTAATGTGGCATCTAGCCACGGTGGAGAATTGGATTGCTTCGTCGTCGTTGATATAAATAAGTCCTTCCTCCAGTAGCGCTGTCACATTCAGATATCTAGCTCGGGGTATCTCTCTTCGCTGGTCATGCCTTTCACTAGGGTTTTTGGGTGGTTGATTAGGTTACTCGTCAGTCTTTTGGCAGCACTGATCATGTACTTGTCGAGGGGTGTTATTCCGGACGCCTCGAAAAGTCGTGTGTTGCTGAAGTGCCTTTGTCGTCGCTGGTCCAATTGGAGTCCCGTGCAGATCCGGAGGATTTTCCTCTCAAATATTCCAAGCCTTCTCATGCTGGTTTTGGATACAGTAAGCCATGTAGGAAAACAATATGTGATAATGGGCCTGTGAAATTGTTATAGATAAGCAGTTTCGTCTTCTGGCTGAGTCCATTCCTTTTCCGCATAAGGGGTGGATTCTGTGAAAAGCGAAACTTGCTTTTTTTATGGTAGCTGTCACGTGCGGGTTGAAACGAATCCCCTCTTCGAATTTGATACCCAGATATTTCACAGTTGGCTTGGATCTTAGTGGATCTTATCATAATAATAATACAGCAGCAACTTGTGGCTCACGGCGTGTTCCAATGCCCCGCTGGTCTTCTGAAGCAAACCAACTCGGATTTGGCTAAGCTGACTTTGATGCCCCATTTTGTGCAGAATTCCCACAGTCGTCTCACATGTTCTTCTACGCTTCGGGTAGCAATAACTGGATACATAGGTTTGGCATATATTAGCGTGTCGTCTGCATATATCAAATTCATAGAATTGTTTGGTTGGGGCTGACCCGATGTAAAAATGTTGTAGAGGTATGGTTCTAGCTTCGATCCTTGGGCAAGTCCTACACTGATGCTTTTGGTTGTTGACTTTCTGATTTCTATTTAGACAAAGAACGATCTGGAATTAAGAAAGCTAAAATTTCTTTTAATTAGTATACTTGGAAAATTAAAAATGGTTGGCTTGTGTATAAGCCCTTGTATCCAGGTGCTATCGAATGCTTTCTGAATATCCAAGAAGCAGCGAACAGCAACCTGGTAGTTGTTGAGAGTATTAAGAACATCCTTCTGGAATCTCAAGAGTGGATGTAGGGTTGAATGTTGCTCCCGAAATCCAAACTGCATATCCGGAATGATCCAGTTAGCGGTGCAGAATGTCTTCAACCTCCAAAGAATAAGTGCCTGAAGAATTTTGCTCGTGTTGCTTAGTAGAGATATGGGACGATATCCTGATACGCTACCCCTATCTACTTTCTTCGGTATCGGCACTATATTCGCTGTCTTGCATCTTTTCGGAAAATATCAGTTGTTGATTCAGTTGTTGAATAGGATCGTGAGAAATAGTATCATGACACTGCAGAATTTCCTTAGTTGTTGGAAATCATGTCTGGTCTTGAAGCTTTTTTGGGTCGTCCACTAACGATTAGCTCGGCGACTTCTTCGGGGTTGGTGAAGCTTCTGATCAACTCTGGATCAATTGCTGGATTTTCATCAATAAAAGTAGTTATCTCATTGTTCGTCTGCTGCAACTGCTCTATTGTTGAATCCACTTCATATAATAATGCAGGATCGTTTTGCGGGTTTGGCGCGAAATTTTCTTCAAAATATTGGGCAAATGATTCCGCCTTGTCCGCAGTGGTCATGACATCCCATTGTCTGGTGCTAATTATTTCTGGAATTTGTTGTCTTCTTCCGGTGATCTTGTTGATTTCCTTGAACGCATCGGGCCCAGGTTTGATAGATTGTAGCCTCTTTTGGAACTGGTTGTTGTTGAAATGTTGAAGGGCATTTCTTAATATAACTTGCGTACATTGAAGTTCACTCTTCAACATTTGACAGTTGCTGCCAATCGTGTTCAATCCCTTTGATAAATTCTTTTCAGTTGCTTTCCCAATCGCTGGCGATGATTGTAAAGCTGAACAATCCCTTCTGGGAGATGCTGGTATCTTCCCTGCGAGTTCTTCGGTCTCTTTTGCTTATCCAGAGCGTTGGCAATTGTGATCTCCATATAGCTTCGATAGCTTTCTCGATTTCGCTGTTAGAGAGGTTTCTGTTGGCATCAGGCATAACTATTGCTTCCCCGATTTTTCTTTGAAATCACCATATGTCCAATCGGTTGTAGTTTATGTATTTGAATTCTTGGAAGATAATTATTGCGCTCAGATTACTTTTAGAAATGCATAGGCATAGGCTAAATTTGAAAAATGGAAATATGTGTATCCAATATTTTTTGGTTGTATTATGGCTTCACAATGCGCCCCATCAGCTTTGGGCCCTGCGCATTTGCACATTGTGCACATATGGTGGGTGCGGCCCTTAATATACATAAATGTATTAAGTGCAAGTTTTCCATTTGGTAAACAAAAATTGAACTCTAGATTTTGAGCAAACTTGACATTATGATGATAGAGAACATCATAAAAGTGAGTCTCGCAATTCCGTATGTCAATTCAATGCACTATTTTATGCATACTCTAGATTTTAGTTCAAAAGAATTTTTACATAAAATGCTTTTAACGGTACTACAATATAACTGATTTTTTTTTGTTTTCGGCTTTTTCATTGCCGGCCTAATGGACTTTGATTAAAATGTTACTACAAGTGGTCCTTTAAATTTAAAATAATACTACATATACAAACATTTTCGAAATAAATAATGTTTGGATTTTTGAAAAAAATCATTTTTTATAAATTAACTATTTCGAAGGCGGGTAGACGATTTTATTAATAAAATTGGTAAATTTTCGATAAAAGTGATGACTCAGGACTTTTAAGTGTCAATATCATCATTTAAGACATTCTTGAAAATTCCGAACAAAATGTCTTAAAAACTTAAATTCTGAACTAGGATATGAAACTGGATTCGTTTTTCGTGATTTACATCGCATTTAGCTTGATTTGCTCTAAAAATATTGTTTCCGTGATGCTCAGTACTCTTTTTTTTTCTTGCTAACACAACTTCATTGAGCTGACTATAAATTTATCAACAAATTGATATAATTAAGTTAAACGTGCATTATATATGTGTGTACCTATGTAGTATAAAATATTGCATTCGCGTTTAAAATACTATGTACCTTTTAACAAAAGGCCTTACGTTTCTAACATAATACGCAGTAATTAAAAAACGTGTGTTTCAGCTCACAGGCTTAACGTTTTTGTTTACCGAACATTTTTTTGTAAGACATATCTCTGTTTAGTATCAAAATATATCCTTAGAATTTATGCCAACCTCTCAAAAATTTACCAAAACCTTTCTTTGTGTTCCTACTTTTTATGATTATAAATAAAGATTTCTTGTCCATGGTTTGGAGTTCTGACCCCCGCTCTTGATTCGCCAATGGATGGAAATCTGTCCAAAATAAAATGTTTGCCCTAAGTCGATAACAATTCATGGCAAATCGACCAAAATAAATTCTGAGAAATATAAAGTGAAACCACTTCGTCTGGAAGACCTCCATTACAGGTATAAATTTTTGAAAAATACACAAATATTTTAACTAGAGTAAGGTCAGAAAACTGATTTCTAATAATTATTCTAAACATTGCAAATTCTTTTCCAGTCTGTTTACATGGCATATTCTGATCATAAACATGTGAAGACTTATCCAAATACTAGAACGAGAAGATGACTGCATTTCCGTAGACTTAATTCTAAGTAGCTATTCCCATCAATCAAAACTAATTAACCATATTACCCTTACCTTGCGTTTCTGAATGGAAAAATACTATTATTGTTTTGAATTTGAAATGCATTTGAAGAAAACCACTGCATTGTAATTCTGTTAACATTAAAATCAATTAAATCATACCTAGTTTTTTTTGTTTTTTTTTTGAAAGCTCATCGAGAATATCCGTTCGGGTATTCAAAGTCAATACATCCATCAATTATGAACTTCCCATCTATGAGAGTATATTATTATTATTATTGCAGATATCCGTCGGATACCCTTAAGAAAAACTTTTGCCAAACTCTCGTTAGTAAAACTTTTCTATATAAAAAAAAATAAATGTAAGCGTCCCCAGAATGTGCCATGGACCTACTCTACGATAAACGTTACAGACGTCTACTATTTCACTGCAGGATAACTTATTTCTTACACTTTGCTGCACTTAGACTCTTTATTTGCATATAGACATACATATGTACTGTACGTCAGTGTGTATGGGGGAAGAACGAATTCAGCTCAAACATCGGGACTTCCTAAAAGAGGATAATTAAATTCGTTATCGCTCCAAAATGCAGGTTGCATGTGGGAGAAGCATTAAACCGGAAACACGTGCTTCCTCCTCAGTTGAAGATGAATATGGTAGAGTATGCTCGTACATATGGCTGGCTGTAGTGGCAGAGGGTATGTGAGTTCCGGATGGATCTTGTATTTGGAAAAAGTTTTTTTTTTTTTTTTTTTATTTTCGTTGATGTTTTTGTGTTGAGTTGAAAATCTCCGAAGATACCAAATTATACTGTTTTCTGAAGATGGAACTGTCTGACGGCAACTGTCGTAGACTCTTGTAGTTGATAACTGAGGTTGATGATAATATTGTGTTATTGTGAAGGCTTTTAGTACTAATTTATTTATTTCTAGTATAATTGTGAATTCATTTGTGACGGTTGGAAATAGGCATGTTGCGGATGCCGAATTTTTCACATCCGTCAATGCGGTTGCGGATTTTTGAAGGCTCACACCCGCGGATGCGGATGCAAATGTTTACGATCCTTTATAATTTTTGGTTTTAAATAATGAATTAAGATAATGATATATGAATTTTTAACATTTTTATTAATCAAAGGGCACAGTAGTGCCCAGCCAAGTTCTGGCACTACTTACCCTTTTTACAGGAACAAACTCATGCAATATTCGACCCCCTCTAAATTCAGTACCAATAAAGTCAGGTACTTCAAACTCTCAGCACATGCTAATCTAACCAGGTTTAGGTATGTCACTAATTTTCATTTCTTTAGCGTTAGTAGTTCCCGAGATATAAGACTGCAAAAATCGCAAAAGCCGTAACTGACTGACTGACTGACTCACTCACTCACTCACTGACAGATCATCAAAATTATGGAGCACTTCCCGATATCATAGAATCTTGTAATTTCACACAACGGTAGGCCGTGTGGTGTTTACAAAGGAAAAAATCGAAAATTCAAGATTTTCCATTCAGGGGGCGTGGTATATGCCCATTTTCATAGAATCGATATAAATTATAAGGAGCACATCTGATTGTTGTAGAATAATGAAATTTGGTACAGCGAAAGGGCTCAAAGTTCAGGCAAATACCAAATTTAAAAATTTGAGATTTTACCTTCAGGGGTGTGGCACCCTCCCATTTGCATAGAATTGATATCAATTATGAGGAGCACTTCTGATTGTCGAGGAATAATGAAACTTGGTACAGCGAAAGGGCTCAAAGTTCAGGCAAATGTCAAATTTAAAAAATTGAGATTTTACATTCACGGGCGTGGCACCCTCCCATTTGCATAGAATTGATATCAACTATGTAGAGAACCATACTGATTGTCGAATTTGAATGATGAAATATGGTTGAGCGATAGAATAGCGATAAACACCCATTTTCACAGAATTTGTATTAAATATATTGAGCGCACTTCCGATTAGTGCAGGATTATGTTTGTTAGAGCAGCCAGCTTTCAGGTGTATACAAGGAAAAGGTTGAAATTATGAAATTTTTCATGTGTTTTATCCACCCACTTCATATAAATTATTACCGTTTCAATAGATAACTTCTAACTAATAAAAATTGATAGAGGGGTAGGACTTGTAGTACATACAAAAGGCTTAAATTAATAACATGGGGCGTTTATTCCACCCACCTTTCCTGATAAAAAGAATCTTTGCAAAAAGTAGTGAAATCCCGCCAAAAACATAAATGTTATAAAATATAAATAAATAAATCTGAAAATTGAAAAATGTAATTGGTACAAAATCAACAAAATTCTCAAAAACATAAAAAAACAGCACAAAATGAAAAACTTTATATTTTTTTTAATATTCAAGTCTTTGAAAAATCAACATTAAGAACACATGACCGAAAAGAGAGGCCTAACTCGTCAATGAGTAAAATATTTTTGATGTTTATTTTTTTTTGAAAAGGCTAAAAAATTCTTTCACAAATTTTATTTTAAATAATTTAAAAAAAAAACAAATTCCATTGGTTTGGGCAAGTCCATACATAGGTTTATCTTTTTAAAAAATGATGACATAAATTTCAAATTTATGTATTTTGTTTTTTTGTGAAGATACAGTTCGAACAGAAATCTGACAGCTCAACGAAATTGATAAATTAACGCCTTCAGTCAACATAATTTTATAGTAAATCTGCCCGAACGATTTGTTATGGCGGATTCATACTTTGACATAAAAATATTAAACACAAAATTAAATTAATGTAAATAAAATTGTTAAACAATAAATATATGGTAATATTGGACAAACGCGGGACAAGAAATAAAATATGGGACAGTTGTACGTCCCGGGTTTTCTTAAAATTAAGCCGGGATAGTCGAGTGTCCCGGGAAATACGGGACGGATGCGGGTCATCATAATTATACCTAATTGAAAGTAATATTGCTTCCTTCTCTGCTTCAAGCTGGTTACACAGAAGCTTGTAAATAAAACCCTCGCCACTAAATAAGTGTTCGCTAGAGACACTGCGTGGTGGAGTGAATACAAATCTTCGTGATATCGGTGAAAATATCTTTAATTATTCTCGATGAACACTCCACCATTTAAGAGCATTTGTATCCACATTGACTCTTTTTTTTGGGCGCAATTGAAATAATTCCTTTTTGTATAGAGCTTAGTTACAGGTGCCTGTTGTTACGTCTCGTTGCATTTCGTTGTTTCCCCCTTTCTTACATCGATTTCTGTTTACTAAGTTAATATTTACTTCGTTTCTGTATCACTTTGTTTTTGAATCATTTCGCCCTACCATCACTTCCCATTTCTTTCTTTCCCTTTTTACTCACTTTGTATTTCCGTTAAAAGTACAATGAATTATTTAGGTCAAGGTTATCTCGCCAACGGTTTAGTTCGCATTTTGTTTGTTATTAGAATCTATTATCTTGGCGTGGGTTTATTTTGTCTTCAGTGTGATTATAACCGTGCGCGAGAAGCTTACGACTAAGCAAATTATTAGAAAGTTTGAAAATGAATAAAAACAATATATGTAACAGTTTAAAATCCCTCTTATTCAAAATCCCCGGTCTATTAAAATCCTGCTTTTAAAAGTCCCGTTTAATCCAGCTTAGTCTGTTTTGTATTTTGATAAATATTACACCAAAAACTTTGTATACACCCAAATTTGGCCCCACCCAAAATTCTATAATAGGCCCAAGCAGAGGGTTGCAGGGGGGCAGCATGCCCCCACTTACGCGATGTTCTTTTTGCATTTTGTATTGATTTCAAAAGCGGTAATTTTTTTTTTTTGTAGGTTAAGAGACCAAGGAAATTAAACTTCGCGCGAATTTTAATGTCCTTGGTCTCTTTACATACAAAAAAAAAAAGACGAAACAAACGTTAGCGAAGTAAATAAATAATATAATAATAAATAAAAAATTAAATAATCGAAAAACTAAATTATAAAAACCGTAATGAACTTAAAACGAACTAAGTAAAAGACGTAACAATTTTTTTTTTCAAAATAAATGGAAACAAAATAATTGAAAAACATTTTGATTAAAATCCTGAATCAACGAAATGCGAAACGACTAAAACGAAATAATACAAAATCGAGATGGAAAAAACGAAACAAACCATACCCCTTAGTTACTACAATTTTCTGGTATTCCTTGACTCTCGTTTCATCTCGATGAGTCTAACATCACAACAAGATTGATCTTTAAGCATGGCTTTCTTGCTAAACCAGATGTCTCTCGTACTGGTTGTTCCACATCGTTTTCAATGAAATCCTAAAGTAACTATTATACAACTCAAACAAACATGTAATGTTTAATTTACAAGATCAAACTTATGCACCACTACAAACGCGTCGGATTTTATCACCAATTTTTTCCCTCCCATTGGTTAATGTCATGTGCCGAATTTCTTTCTTGTCGCAACTTGGCTTGCATCCACATCCGCATTAAAATCCGCATTGATTATGGCAGATGCGAATATTCACATACCTGCTTGGAAATATTAATTAAAAATCTCATATTAATGAATAAAATGTACGACTACCTATGTCGCATGGACGTTCTAAATAGATCAACGATAGCTAATAAAATGTTGTCTGATTCTAAAACTAATATCAATGTATGCTAATACAATTTAGAAATTCGTTATAGCCGTTTACTCTTTTTCTTTGAAGTATTAAATTTTGTGTCTACAAGATTTCTTCAAAATTTTCGGTATAAGCTGCGGAACCGGAGGCGCACAGAATTTGTCTCCGGCTTAATATATTTTTTTTTTAATAATAATTATCGCTTTTTAATATCCAGGTTCCTAAGATCCCAAATTTTACTTTCCAGTTTATTAAATATCCGCTGTTGGAATCAACACAAGGCTGCCCCCCGCAACCCTCGTTAAGTTCAAACACTATATCTGTTATACTGGAGTGTCCCCGCCTTCCTGAAATTGTGTTCTGTTGTTCAACTCATAACACAGACACTAGTCAGTCATTAGGTAAAACTTGTCAGTAGTGACGGAATGTCATTATTTGAAGAAATAATGTCCAATAATAACGCCATAAATCACTCAGGCAGGAATTTGAAATGACGTCTTTGTATTTTATGTTGAATCAATTATTATTTTTTTTAAATATGCGCGCACTCAAGGGGTTATGACTACCCTTATAATGTTTAAACACAGTGCGAGCGATTAGGAAAATGGGATAGGATTAGACAGGCGATACCGATGCTTGGATAGCGGAATGGGAGGGAAAAATACGGCTAAAGAAGGAATTTCTACACTTGACAGTACGTCCGAAATTGTGCTTAAGGGTAAACTGATGAGCATTCCTAGAAGAGCGAGTGTTACGGATGAATTGTTTAAGGGGAGGAATGCAACTGGCTATTTCACTAGAACACTGTCTATAAAAATACCGATAGAATAATGAAAGGCATGAAACATTCCGACGGTTTTCGAGAGGTGCAATTGTTTCCGTTATTGTTTCATCACCTATCAATTTTAAAGCTCTTTTTTGGATTCTGTCCAGAAGACTTAAGTGTGTTATGGGAGCACATTCCCAAATGTGACAGTCGTACTCAAGCTTTGGACGAATATATTCTTTATAGATTACAGCCAGATTAAAAGGGGAGAAATATTTCTTGCATCGTCTCAGAAAACCCAAACACCTTGCATCGATTTTGGCGACGTCGAATATGTGGTCATTCTATAAAAGGTGTACGGTGATGCACATACCGAGAACTGAAAGATGTTCGGTTTCCTAGATACAAGCGCCGCTCATGGACAACGGCATTGGGGTAGGGTCCCGCTTTAACGACAGAAGACAGCATTGGATGTTTGAAGCATTTAATTCTGCGCCGTGTTTTAGCCCCCATCGGACAATGCTATCTAGATAAGAATTTTATGAGCTTATCATACGCTGCCGTTCAAGTTCCACATCCGAAGGACATGGGTGTCAATCTAAAAATGAATATGAAAAGCTGAGTGTGCTGTCGTCAGCAAAGCAGTATAATGGATTAGAAGTTTCAGACAAAAGATCATTAATGAAAATGAGAAAGAGAGTCGGAGACAGAACAGAGCCCTGGGGCACACCAGCATTTATTTTATGAATATCAGACTTGAAACCGTCCAATACGACTTGTATTGAGCGGTCCGAAAGGTAATTACAAATCCAACGAAGAAGAGATTCATCGATACCAAATGCACGCATTTTCGATAAGAGAGATTGGTGCCAAACTCTATC
Source organism: Philhelius pedissequus (assembly GCA_910595825.1). NCBI lineage: Eukaryota > Metazoa > Arthropoda > Insecta > Diptera > Syrphidae > Philhelius > Philhelius pedissequus. The sequence goes on along the minus strand of OU343160.1, from coordinate 65,711,280 downwards.
AAATGCTTTTGAAATATCAAGTGAACTAATCTTACTTTCTCCAAAACGATGTAAAGATTTGTGCTACTGTTCGGTGAGAATTACCATCAGATCACCAGTAGACCAATTGATATGAAAGCCATACTGCCGGTCATTAAGGAGCTTTCGTTCTTCAAGATATTTCTTAAACTGAGAATTAATCAGCGGTTTCATGACCTTAGAAAGAAGGGACGTAAGTGCAATTGGACGGTAGTTAGAGGGTGAAGAAGATTTGCCTTTTTTAGGGACAGACTGGACAAATTCTGGTTTCAATCCACTCCGAAAGAGACCAGTAGAATAGGACAGATGGAAAAGCTAACGCAGATGTTTTACCAGCGTAGAAGAACACCTCTTCAGAACAATAAGGGAGATACTAACTAGACCAGCGGATTTGTGTATGTCTAGATCTTTAAGAACTCTAGCAACTGTACAAGTACGAAAGAAGATACGTCCCATGAAATTGTTAATGCTCTCAAGTACAGGAGGAGTCATGACACTTTGTGGAAGCGTAGAGTTACATAGCAGCAAACTGAGCTACTAGCAAATTTGCTTTTTCTTGTGCGCTTACCACAGGAGTATTATTGGAAATGAGCGTTGGAACCAACGAGAAGGTGGAATTTCGTACATTTTTACAAATGACCAAAGATTTTCACTACTTTTGGGACATTGTAGTATTTTTGCCTTAATTTTTGCACATGTAGAAATTTGGTTCTTTTTTTTCTAATTTTAGCTACATGCCTGTAAGATCTAAGGTCTTTTAAATGCAACCTGAATTGCACGGCACTATGACTATTACAGGTATTTCTAGCTTGTTTGAACTTATTCCGGTTTTCCTTAGTTGGGTTGGCTTTATAACTTCGGAAACTTACCTCTCTCAACCTGCCTTTTTACAGCTCAAATAGAACCACGAGTTTTATTTTGGTTTGATGCTTTTGGTTTTGTTCGGTATAAAAGCCTTTATCCACTTAAGAATTATATTTGTAATCATATCAGCGCTGGAGTCAACGTCACTATCGAGGAAGCATAGTGCCCAGTTAAATATCCTGAAGAAATTATTCAGACCATCCCAGTTGGCTTTCTCGTATTGCTATACGGTCCTCTCAGTGCTTTTTCACTGTTTTTGGACTTGTGAATTTTTTGAAAACTGAGTGTTTTTTAACTGACGTTTTTTTTTATTTATATAATAAAGTGCCTAAAATTGGCATTCCACTTTTTTTTAAGAAATGTATAAATGAAATTTTGTAATAATTTTTTTTTTTATAAATGTAGATTATATAAAAAATATATTCAACTTTTTCTGTACAAAAATGCTTATGATGTCATCGAACATAAAGGCAAGTACGTGCGACCTAGTAGGGCCTTTATTTTTCATTATTTTTTTGGTTTATTTACCCTTCTACCAGAGTGATACAAAATTTAAGTAAAATGGTTGCGTTGTAAGTAATTTCTTGTTTTTAAAAAAACGTGTTTTTTTTGTGCAAAAAGTCATTAAAATTTAAATTATTAAATGTTAAAACCATTTCCGGGAACGCCTGGAGTAAATTCGTTTGAATGTTGCTTACACTGTAGCCCCTATAAGTGATAAGATTACCCTGCTTTTTAATTTTTTTTAAATTTCTTTTATGTGCTTGGTAGGTAATTGACAATTCGCGCAAAGAAAACCTAATATGTTTTATTTTAAACGACGTGGTAATTTTATATTTTTCAGGAATTTTGTACTTCGTCTATTTCAGTTATTTTTTTGAAATAAATCGCTCCAATTTTAAATCATCTAAATGGTAAGAACTGTCAAACTAAATTATGAGGACTATATTGGAGGTGACATATTTGTAGCATGGGCATTTTGACAATAGACCGTTAAATATAAATATTTTCTTAAAATTGGCTTACACATTTTGTGTTATAAGAAATTTGTCGGAATTTTATGGAATTTCATTGGACATTTGGTTGCGGAATATCAGCAGACAAACTTTGATTGAAATGTAATTAGCCACCTTGGAAAATATAATAATTACGGCCTTATTTGTTAAACCTGTTTTTCTTTAAATGCTTATATTAGTTTACTCTTGAGACCAATATGTCAAGCATAGATATTTTTTCTTTAACCGGTGAACAAGAATATGGAAACCATATTTTCCCTCCCATTTTAACATTTAGAACTTTAAAACCAATGTGAATCCGTATGGCATATTAGATCCTTTCTTATTTTCCTACCTGTCGCACTGTGCTTGATCATTTTAGGAGGGTAACCAAAACCCCTTTTTACTACGCTAAGTTACATAGTACCAAAAGTGTCAAAATAATCCACAATTGTTGCATCACCGTAGAACTCTGAAAAGCTGACTGTATGATAAAGCTTAAAAATATGAAAAATTGTATCATGTAATATTGTTTAAAAAATATTTTAAATATGTTCTTTTGTTTCCGATTTTATGTCTTCAGTTTTCAGCTTGAAGATTGATTGCAAAGTAGTAATATTTTCATGTTTTATAGTCATAAAAGAAACCAAACTTACACATTCATTCTCTCTCTGCATTAAAAATGCTTAAGAAACTGGATTTTTTCTGTTCGAATCGAAATGTTTCGAGAAGCGTTAAGCCAAAAATACACATTTAACAAACATTTAGGAAAAGTTTTTTGTTTCTGAAATATGTCAAAAATTTTTTGTATGTGGACAAACCTAAAGGATGTTAACGGTTAATGACGACCGCTATTGAGCAATTATATTCAGCTTAATATCGTAACAGGATCAACTCAAGCGGAGAATTTATGAAGTGACCTCCACCTTCATTAGATTTCGCACCTACTAACAATTTTCTGTCAGTACCTAATCGTTCAAACACTAGTCTATGATAAGCATTCAACAACTATGGAGTTACTATCGTCAACACTTACCTAAAAATATATAACAGGGAGAGAGAGAGAGAAAGAGAGAGATTAGCCATCAAGTGATTCAATTCAAATAAAGCTCCTGGCAGAATAACAAAATCCAAACTCCAAGCTAGAATCCTTAACATAATAAGCTTGCTCTTATGTTCCATCACATCGTATGCAAAAGATTTCTATTAAAAATCTAAATATATTTTTTAAGTCGTTTTTTACTTCATTTTTTATGTATGCAAAATTTCTCTAATTTGTTTCTAAAAAAATATGGTATGACAATCTTTAATATGTAATAGTATGAACTTAAAAGCAAAAGATTAAATCGGCTTTATAAAGGAACAATAATTCAAAATTCTGTAATAAATACCTAAACTAATTTGAGGTAAAAAAAATTACGCCATTTTATTTTCTAGATAAATTTTAAAAAACAATTTTTTGAGCAGTTTTCAAAATATAAATTTAAATTTTGTTTAAAATGCTTTTAAAAATACAAAAAAATATTAATCAAAAATATTGTTACGCAGTATAAATTGGGTAACCTAAGCCTATATATGTGTGAAATTTCGAAGGAATCGGTTAAGCCAATTTTGAGATAGTCGAAAGCAAAAAAATCCGTCCTATGGAAAGTACCGTTTTTAGACATTTTAACATTTTTTTTTCAACCATATGATCGGTCGTATCTAAAAAGCCGCAGTGATTTTTTTCAGTCAAAATCGTTAGAGCCGTTTCCGAGAAAAACAGGCTTTAAAGTAAGGCTTATATTGCAGATACCGTTATTTTTTGAGCTACAAAAAAATTAAATTTCCCCTCTGTACAATACCTAAAAAACTATGTACCAATTTTGAAACAATTTGGCGCACCCTTTCGGGTTGACAGAATGACAGACAGACAGACATACAGACGGACAGAATTTTTAGACTATCTTTTTTCGTCTTCGCTATCATCGTAATGTCATGTTTGATTGTTATCTCAAAACTTTTTTTTTTGGCGAATAACTTGCCTTATAGTGCCCTATAGTACCTATAATCGCAATTAAAAAAAGACCCAAAGTGGACTTAACAAAATTATAACTTTTAATAAATTATTTTCAGTTTAGTAGCAATTAAATAATTTTATAAGTACTAGTTATTGATATCATTTATATTATAATATATTTTTGTAGAAACTATTATTAAATTTTTCTGGATCACCCTGCTTCGGAAGAGCTTCACATTCTATAAGAATGGTTTATGACAAGACTATGTAGCAATTTAAAGCTTTAATGGAAAAGCACAAAATATTCGTTAAAAGCTAATTTTATTTTATTTTATTCTCGGTACCGAACTTGAGCATTATTAGCCTTAAAGCATACAAATATATATTATTTGTGGTGAAAGCTTTTTTAAAACTTAATTCTCTTATCACAGATATTTAAAAGAATAGCAAGAAGGAGAGTCACAAGAGAAATAGAAATTTATAACAGTTTATCAGTTGTTCACTATTGAAATTGTGAAATATTATGGACGAGAGTTAGGGTTCTACTAAATCAAACAACTAATTTCCTGAAGTCTAATGCCCTGATTTTATCCTAAGGGGCTCCATAAACTCTGCTTTTCTGCCAGACAGTCACATGTCCCGAGTCACTTCCAAATATTAACCCCACTTGGTGCAGTTTGCTAACACAACAGTGCGAGCTGCGATCCACATTAACAGAATTTTTATAAACAGACATATTTTAATATTGGCAATTGGCATGTCATTGGAGTCATTTTCAATCTAAAAAAAATTAAATGGAAGCCGCTCGAGACAATTGTGTATAATATACAATATACATTAAGGTGGTTCAAACGGATTTTCCACAGTTCCACGAATACCCTTTTTGTATTTTATATACAATGCCGAGACAGAAATTTTAAATCACAAGATTATTTGAGGAATATCTATATTTGCAAGTCAATTAGACGAAATTATTCATTGTTCGAATTTTTTCTTGCAATAAGTTGATTGTTTCGCTTGCTATATTACACGTAGCGCCATCCTGCGGCCACCACGCGGTCCGTGAAAGCAAGTCAATAATAATGGATGATTTATGCATTATTATTATTATTCTATTCTAATTCTACGCCAGATGTCTGAGGGTAGAATCCCAGCCTTAAACGAAAACAAAATTTCAAGTATTAGTTACCAAAATCTTTAAAAGTATGTCTTCCCCTGAAAGAGTGTATCTCAACTGACTCATTCTGTTTCGGCAAGAAATTATAGGACCCCTCTTTCCTATCGATTTATAAAACATACAGATATCATTGGTTGATATTTTTAAGATTTTTTAGGATCAGTGGCGGATTAACCTCCTCGGCGCCCGGAGGCACACTCAGTGGTTACCACCCCATCCCAGGATATCCCAGGATCATAATTTTATTCGGCTAACATAGAAGAGTAATGGGACACGGTTATCTATGTATTTGGGGGTGAGGAATTTGAATGCGGCGGTAGTATTTTTGAAATATATCAAAGGTCATTGTTTTTAAAAAATTGGATAGATGTAATGAACAAAACTGCATTTCTAACTGCGTACTAGTATAGAGAAAATATAATTGTCCTTATATTTCAATGAAGAACTAAGTTTGAAAACTGGGAACCCGTAAAATATTTTTATACGGCAAAGGGGTATTGCGTTCAGACTATTGCAATTCATTTAATAATAAGACCTAGTAATACATACATAAGAAGTTGATTGTTTTTGTCTTTAAAATAAATAGTGTATATCTTAATGCCTTTTATTGTTTTCTTCTGGAGCTTTGAGGGTCCTCTAGATCCGCTTTTGCATGATACATAATGGTTTATTTATTTGTTGTTGAAAAGACAAATAGTTATGGGTCTTTGGTAGAATTATATTATAAATGGTATTGGTATATACCTTTTTTTTCTATAAAAAATCCAAGAATATTTTGAGTGGAACTTGAATTTGGTGCGAGAGAAGATAATTTATTTTAGTACGTCTCAAAAGTAAGTGTAGGAAAGAAGTTTCAGTTCCGAAAAATTTCCCTCCATTTAAAGAGACACATAATTTTTGTGTATACATTTTAAGTATTTATTATTCTAATTTAAGCAATTGGTATTTTTTTACCCGTTTCAGTATAAAATATAAGAATCTATCTATGGCTTCTTTCCGATCATTTTGAACGTTTTATTGACTTTAGCGGCTGCGTTCAAAGCCGGTTTCATATCGAAATTTACAGATAACGGGCGATCGGCCTAACGAATTTAATTTAAAATAGTTTTGATTCTTTACTAATATATAAACGCATTCAAATGACCAGTATTGTCAGAAACACCGATTTATCGTATTTCTCCCGATTTTTAAACTTATTTCAGATACACGGATTTTCTATGTTAATAGGGCACTTTCCCTAAATTTTCATATTTAAAAATATTTTCATATATTATCCGCTCTTGAATTAACATTGTTTATTATTTAATTAAAAATCTGTAACATCTTAATTTGGCAATGACTGACTTAAAATATCCTATTTGTAATTTCCCGTTGTCATTTTCATGAAATCGGTTTTCTCTTTTTAACTTTAGTATGAAAAATCATTCCTTGCAATTTTTGTTTACTCGTGATTGCCTGCGTTGTCATTGCCTTTGTTTTCTTCATCTTATTTGATTTGGTCTTTAGTTTGGTGGCGCGTGTCGGTAGTTTAGTTTTTGTTAAAATGGAAAAGTATTTTCAACGACTAAGTAAGTATATAATTTTCTATTGACTAATAATATAAATGGAGATCCATTTTCTTTATCTTTTGACGAAATGTCAAAATCAGGCCGCCGCCAATTCTACCAATAGTGTTGTTGTCGCAGAACATGGAGAAAGAGATATCTCAGATTCTATATTCACGAAAGAAAATACCACGATGGTGGTGCCGGCGCGGTGGGGGCGAGTGACAATTTAAACACAAGCAACAAAGATTCCGATGTACGAGTATCTAGTGCTAAGGTAGGTACAAAAATATTATTAAAAAACTTATGGACCTGCCAGCAGCAGATATATCATTTGCTCTGACTTGCCAGAAAAACCAATCTATTGAAGGAGAGTTGCAAATAGCTGCTTTTGTTTTTGAGCATAATTTATCATTTTTGGTGTTTGAAAGTAATGTAGATAATCTTAGATGATCCTCTTAATGAATTATATCTTAAATTTTTGAGGTTTATTCTTCCACAAATAAATAAATTGAACCGACGAAGAACCACAGCTTATACACCGAATTTAAAAAATTGGTACTAACTATATCAGATTGTTTAATTAAGCCAGCTTATTTAAAGGCAATCTTGACCTTAAAAGCTTGATATCTGAAAGATTTGATAATAATAAATTTGAAAAATTTTGGAAATTTTTTTGTTAAATCAAAAGGAGCAATCAAAGTTTGGCATTTTCAGTGATGGCTAACTTTATTTCAGCGATATTAACATTACTAAACTCTTCAGCTAATGTTGAGAGAACTTTTTCTCAAATAATTTTAAATAAAACAAAACTCAGAAATCGCCTTGTTGTTGGAACTTTGCAAGGAATTTTACTATCTAAAGACTTTGTGAAATATAAGCAGTGTAATTGTTAGAACCTTAAGGTTTCTGATGATTTATTCAGAAAATTCAATCAAAACAAATATATTTTATTTAACTAAAAATTGAAACACTAAGATTGTTTGTGAGTGCGATACGAAACGCATGTTTCTAACGATATACATATGTGTACATATGTTTGTATGTATACATAAATTCAACTTGAACCCTTATGACATATTTTTTGATTTGTAAGCTAGAAGCACTTAATGTTAAAGTTTTTTATGTTTTTATTTTAGAAGAGAAATATTTATTTTTAATTTTAAAAATCTATTATATTATAACATGTATTTTAAAAATGAATTTAAATAAAATAAAATGATGAACAAACAATTTTTTTTAAAGTAGGTGAAATCATTTCTACTTTTAATTCAGCGATTTCTTATGTGGAAATCTCCCGATTTACAAAAATATCTTATGGCAACACTGCTAATGACACAAAATATTTAATGTCTACTATAGGGACTGTTTCAAATTTGGCCATTGTCATAGGCTATCAATGTATATTTAATCAATGGCACTAGATATACAGATTTGAAGAATTAGTCGGAAATATAGCGATTAAAATAAAGCACTTAGGCCCGTTAGCTGATGCGCATCATAAATATTTACGTTTAACTTAAAACGTTAATGAGCTACTTTTTCCTTTGCTTAAACTTTCACATAAGTACTTAAGTAGAACTTAAATGCAGAAGGGAATAATTTAATTGACCTCGACGAAATAATGTTGAACTTGTGGTTGTACGCATTATGTTGCAGAGAAACTAGTTACTTATATCTAACAACTGCGAACAGAACGATAAAAATAAATTCATCTTGACTGTTGATATCTTAATCGTATCGCCTTATTAGTGAAAAAACTCGTCAATTTTGGCTTATTATTATTACCGATCGCGTATTTCTCATGCGTTACGCGTATTGCGTAATAATGCAACTTGCAAGTTATAAGTAGCCAGTAATTTCTTATCAGGTGGCTTGTCATCACATATTTTCGAACAGTTCGCTCAAATAGACGTTTCATAATAGGCGGAAAGTCAGGCCAGAGATTTAAATTTCGTATTTTCAGATACCACAAATGATGAGTACCCTATTTGAATGTCATTAATCTTTTTCTTTTTTTTGTTTGCTTAATTTTTTCTGAATAAAATAAAATAACATAACAAATTTGCCACCCCCTAAGTTGGCGCCCTAGGCTCGAGCTTCACGAGCTTAGTGATTAATCTGCCACTGGTGCCCAGCCAAGTTCTGCCCCTACATACCCTTTTTACAGGAACAAACTCAGGCGATTTTCCACCCCACTCTAACTTCAGTACCAATAAAGTCAGAATCTTCAAACTCTCAGCACTTGCTAAACTAACCATGTTTAGGCAACTCACTAATTTTCATTTCTTTAGCGTTAGCAGTTACCGAGATATAAGACTGCAAAAATCGCAAAAGCCGTAACTGACTGACTGACTGACTGACTCACTCACTCACTGACAGGTCATCAAAATTATGGAGCACTTCCCGACATTGCAGAATCTTGTAATTTGGTACAAAGGTAGGTCTTGTCAATTATGAGGAGCACTTCTGATTGTGGTGGAATAATGAAACTTGGTAGAGCGATAGGATAGCGATAAACACCCATTTTCACAGAATTTATATTAAATATATTGAGAGTTTATTGTCATTGTATTATTGTCATTTTTATGGACCACTTCTAACTTATGAAAATTGGTAGAGTGGTAGGATTTGTAGTGCATACAAAAGGCACAAATTAAAAACTTACGTTTCCTTATGAGACTCTCATTGAGCGTTTATTGCAACCACTTTTCTTGATAAGAAGAATCTTTGCAAAAAGTAGTGAAATCACACCAAAAACATAAATGTTAAAAAAGTAGCCAAGTTCTTCTATAAACAAAAACCTTTGCTGAACAGGTCAGCCGTGAAAAGTAGTGAGATCTAAAAGTACGCCAAGTTCTAAGTTTATTAATGTCAATTATCAAATAATTTAAGTACAGTAATATAGAAGAACCTAAAAATTATCAGAGATATCTGGTATTTTATGATTACTGACTTCAATTGTGTTTAGTTACTTGGCAAGTTTTCTTTTATTACCTAATTATTCAATTTTGAAATGAAAACTTGCCAATTAAACCAACATAATTAAGGCCAGTTATCATAAAATACCAGATTTCTCTGATAATTTTTAGGTTCTTCCATATTACTCGACTTAAATTATTTGATTTGAATAGACATTAATAAACTTAGAACTTGGCGTACTTTTAGATCTCACTTCTTTTCACGGCTAACTTGTTACGCAAAGTTTTTTGTATATAGAAGAACTTGGCTACTTTTTTAACATTTATGTTTTTGGTGTGATTGTTATTTATTTTATCACGGGATAATAACTAATTTTACTTGCGTTTGCATTTTGCATTTGAAAAAAATAATCTAACTCGAGATTTTTATCAGGCTTAACATTACGATGATAGAGAACACGAAAAAAGTTGGTCCCACAATTCTGCCCGATTCTCTGTCTATATGTAGTTCAATCCTCAGCTTAACCCGTTGAAGCGATTTTCTTCAAACTTGTTACTTAAGCTTCTTGGGTGATTGGCTTGATTCTTTTTTTAAATCTTTTTTTCCCAAAACTAACGGTAGCCGCCATACAATATTTTGTGTGAAAAATGTCACTAACGATTTTGATATGTTTTTAACGGTAGGTACCTGCCATAGAACTGTTTTTTTTTTTTTTTTATTTTCGACTTTCTCATTAGCGGCTCAAGTAATTTCGATCAAAACTTGTATACAGAAGAACCTTCGGATCTTAAATAACTCTGCTTACCAAAATCTTAGAAATGTAATTGTTGGGATTTAAAAAAAATCAATATTTCAAAAACGGATGGTCAATTTTTTTGTTTGATATTATATTGTTAAATACTTAAAATCGGGGAACAAATTATTTTTAAGGAAAAGAAATTACGACAATTTGTAATGGGTTATCCATTTTGCGGTTTCAAAAGTAAACGTCAATAAATATTTTTTTTCATGATATTTCTTTTTTATTATAAAGTTTGAACGTTGACATTATGTGTGAATCACTACATCATTTAAATGAACACCACGCGAACTGTTGCAAGCGTCGATTCTTTTGAGGTAATTTTCGACCACTTTTTAACACATATTGGGCGGTAATTCATCCATAACTTGACGAATGTTGGTTTTCAAGTGCTCAAGAGTTAAAGGTTTATCTGCATAAGCACGGTCTTTCGCGTAGCCCAACAAAAAATGTCCAGCGGTGTCAAATCGCATGATCTTGATGGCCAGCTGATTTCGCCACGACGAGAAATTACGCGGAAAGGAAATGTCTCTTCCATATTCGCTCGAGTTGTGTGGCATGTGGCACCGTCTTGTTGAATCCAATTATTCTCCAAGTCGTATTCTTCAATAGCAGGCAAAAAAACGTCGGTTATCATATGACATAACGCTCCGAATTGACGGTGACAGTCGTTCCATCGTCGTTTTCGAAGAAGTAAGGTACAATCACACCTCCGGACCAAAGAAGCCACAAACAGTGACTTTTGTGGATGTAATGGCCTCTCTTCAATTACTCAATGATTCTCAGAACCCCAAATATGACAATTTTGTTTATTAACCACCGAGTGAGAAATGTGCTTCGTAGCTGAAGAAAATTTTGTTCGAAAAATCGCCGTCCACCGCCTGTTGTTCAAGCACCCATTGGACGTACCTACGACGATGTGAATCGTCAGCTGGCTGCAGTTGTTGTGTGAACTGGACTTTATATGGATGTAGGTGTAGATCCAAATGCAAAATACGCGATAATATGCCTAATTCCTGAGAACGACGAGGAATCGACACATTCGGGTCTTCGGCAAGACTTTCACTTACAGCAGCGATATTTTCAGTGGTACGAGCGAAACGATGATTCACAGGCCTTACAATATCTGTAACCAATCCAGTCTCTCCAAATTTCTGCACAATTTTACCAATTGCTTGCGTAGTTGGACAATTATGTAAACCATAATCTCCTCTTAAAGCACGATATTTGGCTGTGGCAAAATCACCATTTTTGTTGTAGGTTTTAGCAATTTTTTTGCGTTGGGCGATAGTTAAACGATCCATTTTCGTAAATGTCAGACTTTCAACTGAAAAAAAAAATTGGTTTAACAACTTAGTTTGACAGATGTCGAATTCCAGCCCCTAAACTTTTGAAACCGCAAAATGGATAACCCCTTTATATACAATATCAGCTTAAAACGATTTTAAAAAATAGAATTTCCCTTTTATATTAAAATCTGGTGCTCTACTTGCATTTTATTTATTAAGCATTTCGAAGTGTGCATATTGCATATTACAACCAGTTTTTGCATGGATGTTAGTTAAGAGTTTCCTATTCTCCAAATAATAAATATAATTTTTCTTATATATAAAGAACAATCCAAATAATGGTTGTGCGCTATCTTCTTTGTTTCGGCTTGATCGATTTGAATAAAATTTTCAGGAGATCTTAGGACATGTTTGGAGAGTGCATATAAGAAATCTGTTTACCGTCCGAAATCTAGAACCGAAGTTATAAACAAAAATGTAACTTTATGTTCTTATTTGCTTTATTATTACAAATAATGTGTTTTGTTTTGTATACACAAACTTTCATTTTGGATTCTCCTTGCTGCCGTGTGTATGCACACAACTATATCATTTGATTCCCATTAAATGGATTTTTTGAACGACTTAAAGATGGAAAATTCGTTGTGAAGCTTGGTTAATTGTGAAATTCAATGTGATATTAGATGACACTCTGCTGGGATCAATTCCATAGCCTGATAGATTGCGTTATACATTGACATAGGCTGTGCGCGATTTGTCAGGTGTCCTTTACACATTATAATTTTTTATTCAGAAAATGTGCTAATTTTCTTGCTGGAACTGATTCAAGTTTTGCGTATTATTACACTGATTCGGATATAACCTTGGATGACGTATCTACACTTCTTGTAATAATAATTAGTCAAAATGTCCAAGATAATCAAAGGCAAGAGGTACAGCTTAGAACTGTACAATCACCACCACAAATTTGACAAGAAGTTATTAGAAGAAGAAAAGTGATGAATTTTCTCACGGTTGACAAGCCAATAACGTGGACAATGTCCGAGAATTCGGCGACAGCGAAGTTGATGCGAAAATGCAAAATCATAATTTGGGATGAATTCACGATGGCACATAAACGAGCTTTGGATGCAGTTGACCTAACAATGAAGGATTTACAAGGTGATTCGAGATGATTTGGTGGGCATATGATATTGCTCAGTATAGATTTTCGTCAAACACTTCCCATCATCCCGAAATCTACTGCTGCCGATGAATTTAATGCATGCTTAAAATCGTCGTCTTTGTGTCGGCATGTCAATAAGTTGAAATTGACTACAAATATGGCTGCTGAATTCTCAAGACAACTGCTGGCGCTTGGCAATGGCCAAATTTCTGTTGATATCTCGATTGGATTGATATCATTCCCTACAAATTTTTGCGAGTTAACAATGTCGAAGGAGAAACTCATCGCCAAAGTAAAGTGTTCCCCGGCATTGCAAGAAACCATGAAAATTTCGATTGGATATGTGAACGGGCAATAGTAGCAGCGAAGAAAAAGAACGTCTTCGATAGCTTGATAAACGGTTTTTGGTGTTTGTTTTTGCCATGGAAAACGAAAAATATTGTTTATCATATCTTTCTCTACTGATTTTTATTCCATTCAAATAAATCGCATTGAAATTTCAACTATCTGTGTTTTATTATAGCTCTGCATTTCATTTGAAGGCGTTAAAATGGGGCGAGACTAAGTTCGCCTGGTCCGCTAGTTTTCTATGAAAATATATGATATGATATAGGAAAATTACTGGGTATCGTTATATGTAAATATAACTACCTAACATTATACCAACATTTAATCAAATTCGTCCTGAAAATGTTCATCCAATTTATGTCCAACTTTATAAACGGTGATTTTTTAAGAGCTTGGTTTTTGAAAATTAAAAAAAACACAGAAACTTGTAAAAAGTGAATGAAATTTTTATTTGGATCGATAAATCAATTTCTGCCATTTACTTTTTAAAAATAATTTCACTTAAACGTTGCCCGCGGCTACGCTTCAGGTGGTCCATTCTGAAGGTCCAATTTTGGCAAACCTTTTCACACATTTCGGCCGGAATCTCACCAATGACGCGTTCAATGTTGGCTTCCAAGGCAGCAATCGTGTTTGGCTTGTCCCCATAGACAATAGACTTAACATAGCCCCACAAAAAATAGTCTAACGGGGTCAAATCACATGATCTTGGTGGCCAATTGACTGCGCCAAAACGTGAGATCAACTGCTTACCAAATTCGCCTCTCAATTGATGCATGGTTTCGAGTGCAGTGTGGCATGTGGCACCGTCCTGTTGGAACCACATGTCGACCGAGTTCAATTCTTGCATTTTCGGCAAAAAAAATCTGTTATCATCGAACGGTACCTTTCTCCATTGACCGTAACCCTGCGGCCTTCATCGTCCTTGAAGAAGTACGGCCCAATGATGCCGCCTGCCCATAAACCGCACCAACCAGTGCATTTTTCGGGATGCATTGGTAGCTGCTGAATTGCGTCTGGCTGCTCTTCACTCCAAATACGGCAATTCTGCTTATTCACGTATCCATTTAGCCAAAAATGAGCCTCGTCGCTGAAGACAATTTTGCGATAAAAAAACGGATCCTCATCCAACTTTTCTAAGGCCCATTCACCGAAAATTCTACGTTGTGGTAGGTCGCCTGGCTTCAATTCTTGCACCAGCTGTATTTTGTATGGCTTTAAACTAAGATCTTTGCGTAAAATCTTCCAGGTGGTCGAATAACACAAGCCCAATTGCTGCGATCGGCCCCGAATGGACATATCGCGATCTTCAGCAACACTGGCGGATGCAGCAGCAATATTCTCTTCGGTACGCACTCTACGGATACTATTTGGTGGATTAATGTCCAATAAAGTGAAACTGGTGCGAAGTTTGGTCACAATGAGCTGAATAGCCTGCTCGGTGGGTCGATTATGACGACCATAAAACGGACGTAGCTTGCGAAACACATTTTTCACAGAGCACGAATTTTGATAATAAATTTCAATAATTTGCAAACGTTGTTCAGGCGTAAGTCTATTCATGATGAAATGGCAAACAATACTGAATCGAAATGTCAAATGTTCGTGGAATTTGTCATGTGTGATCTGTCAAAAATATAAACGTCAAAAACCAAGTAGCAAAAAAATCACCCGTTATATGTATTTGTGTTAATGACGACTGTATGCTGACAGCTGCGGAAAAATCGCCAATCTAAACTTCATCTGGTCATTTAAATACTCAGAACTTCAATTACCTACTAAAAATTAGATTCATCATTAATTTTTTTGTAAAAGAGAAATTAGATTGATAATTGACGTAGCAGATCGAATTAGTTTCATTTAAATCTTATTCAAGCATTTTTCGAATAAGCCATTATTAGATGTCTAATTAAAATTAACGATATCAATAAACTTGCTGTTTGTAAAAAAGTGTGTGTAATTATTTTGGCAACTGATGCTAGTAAGCTTTCAAATTATTTATGCGTTGATTATTTTTGAGCATGGAAAACAACCATACGTGCACTCGTGCATCTAAGGTACACACAATTATGGATGAGTTTTGCGGTTTAATATTAAAAAAAAAACTTAATTGTTTTTGTTTATTATATTTCTTATTATTTATTTATTTATCATATATTTACATATTATGTTTTTTGTTATATCTAACGAGAGAAGCCGCTGTCCAAAGCGAGGCTGCACTTCTCGGGTCAGGAGTCGTATTAACCATAACTTACATTTACTTAATTTCTACATTGGTAAGCTTATTCTAAGGTACTTCTCGTTGGAATGGAATGTGCATTTATTTGAATTCTATTCATATTACATTTTTGTTTTTAATAAAATATGAGTATTTATTATTGCTTTATGGTTATTGATGGGAAAGGGATTGTGTCCGCTTGGGATTGGCTTGCACAAGTTATGTACAAAAGTGTGAGACAATTTTGGTAGCTGTAAATTGTATCGTTAGGCAAAGGGGAGTAGTTCGGGTAACGGGATAATGTGCCGTTAAGCAAATGGAAGTATGGGGAATAACCACTTTGAGGGTACAGGTGGAGTCTGAGACGTAACTCCACAATTGTGTGACACAAAAATTTGCACTTGATCACAGTTTGCTAGCTTATTTCTTTGAATCAATAATCTCCAAATTTGGCAGACTTACTCGTAAATCCGACCAAGTTCTGGATTATAGTTCATTTAAAATTTGTAGGTTGACATTCAAGTGATTGCTTTATCGTGAATAATCTAAAATTGCTAGAAGGCTTATCGGTCTAACGTGGAAATGTCTTCAAACTTTAGCTACTTATATTGGTGAATGGTCAACGCGTTGACAGTCAGGAGTCAAAATTACGTTAAAATCTGTTCCAAGTTTGTCAAATCGTAAGCTTGGATGGTGTACTGTCAGTGCTTTGACCACAGTTTGGTGCTGACAGGGAGTTAACTTTATCAGAAACGTTTCTAATGTGCCTGAACGGTATCAAAAGTCAGAGTAATAAATGATCCACAGCTAACTCACCAAGCAATATTTTAGAGGGATATGGATGCAGAAAGGCCAAGAAACCAACATGATAAAAAAACACACAACTTCTTTTCAGTTAATCCATGGTTAACCCAACATATTTGGTGAGCTTACTCTGGCTTAACTTGAATATCAGACTAAAAAACTGGTTTTAAGAGGCTGTACTTTTAAGACCGGTTGGATTCGATACCCCGCTTATTATATAATGCCGTTTCTAAGAATCCCGCTTAATATAATCCCGTTTTTAAGAATACGCACAAGGTGCAAAAACGACGATATGTAAGGGGGACATATGATGCCCTCCTGCAACCCCACTGCTTGACCCAATATAATATTTGGGCTTAGGGTCGGGTTTGGGTGTATGCAAAGTTTTTTATGTACCATTTATCAAAATGCAAATAAGCTTGGCGGGATTAAACGTGATAATTCGGGATTTTAAAAAGCGGGATTATAAAAGATCAGAATTTTGAATAAGCGGAATTTTAAAACTCGGGATTTAAAAAAAGCCGGATTCCCATACGCTCGCCCCTTTGTAAGACTGATATATCAATACAATCTTAAGATATCATATATGCAGTTACGTTTGCAACAAAATATAATTTAATTGACTATGACAGTCATGTTCACATTAACGCACTTAACTGCTCCAACTTTCAATCTGCTCCTTATTTCTGGCATAAACTCAATAATTCTCGGTGCCGATGATCCAACAAAACGGGTATGACAAGTAGCGCCATTTTTGGCGCAGGGGCATAAGTCCAAATACCCACCGAGGTGAGACATAAGTCCCAAAAACTAATTTGGGACTTACATATGTCCCACCTCGGTGACAAACAAATTTTGGGACTTTTGTCCCACTATTCATTTTGGCATTCCAATAGCAGATGACCGTGCGATGGTATACGGACTTTCTATCCCACGGGAATCTAATGACATCTATACACCTACCATTAAAAACCGTTCAGTCGTTGAGGCGTGAAAGCGGAATAAACACACAGGTATATGTATATATTTTTTCATATTTAAGCCTCTCCCATAGGAACCGTTAATTTTTTTCGGGATAAAAATGATCTATGTGAGAATCCAGTACCCCATCCATCTACCGATCAAATCTCATGCAAGTCCGTGTGCTTCAATGCGCCTTGTGAATAAAAGCTATGTTGGCTATTTCTAGAATGAGCTCTATGAAAAATTAAAACACACCTATCAAAAAAGTAGCATGTGGCCTATTCCAGACAATAATCTATCTCTGTACCAAATTTCATCCAGATCCGTTCATCTGTTCCGGAGTTATTGAGCAACAAACATCCATCCATCCATCCAAACTTTCACATTTATAATATTACGAGTAGTAAGTTTGTCAATCAATCTGGTTTTGCATTTTTAATATTTCTTTCGAATTGTCGACAAAGGGTGCTGAAATCGCCTTTTTCCTTTTCTGAAAAAAAATTGGAATTTCAGCCAAATCATTGAAATATTTTACATGGTTTTTAATCTCTCAAAGGCGTAACCATCCTTAACAGAAATTTAACCCATGTAGAGAATAAAATATAGTTATAATATTTTGTTATATTTGTACATTTTTGTTCTTGTTTATTTTTATAATAAATCCTCTTCAATTGAAAAACAAAATATAAGTGTTCCTTTCAAATTAGGGTAAGACATCGTAAGTAAATCCTTAAATTAAAATAGTTTTACATTAAATATACTCACTCACGTCAGACTCAAGCATCAACAAAAATAAACTGGCTTCAAAAATACAAACAGTTCTCCCATGCATCGAAATGGATTAATCTCTTTCTCTGTCAAACAAAATTATTCGCATTGTTTCAACAGCAAAAACATTTTTCTCTTAAGCAACGCTGATAATTTACCACAAGCCACTCCATTACCCCAAATTCTTTCTTCTCAAGGAGCACTGAGAATTCACAAAATACGAAAAGCCAACAACTCTTAACATACTCAAGCACATATAACACATACATAATATTTCTTTAAGCCCAATTCAAGCCCCGACACGATCGTTTCAATTTCAGTGCATTCGCTGAGGAATGTGGGAAGATTGGCGAAAACAGATGCAATTAAACAACAATACAGTTTAGTTTAACAAGTGCTTTTCTATTAATAATTTGCTCCGCGTGTTTTAAGTGAAATAAATATAAAAGTAAATTTGTAATAAATTATTTTAAAATAAATGTGAAGTGATAAAAATTAATATTAAGTGGCTTTTGTTTTTGGTTGAAAATGTGTTTACTTTGATTAAATTTAAATAGTAATTTTTTTTATTTCTTTGTTCTGGCTTGCCACCGCGTGTGTTGTCGTCGTCGTCTTATCGTTTGCTTTTTGCTGTGAAGGTAGTGCGCATTGGTTTGGATATTGGATTTTTTTAATAAATAAAAAGAAGCTTCTGGTTTGTGAATCGGAAAATTAAAAATAGGTACGTAGGCACTTTACGGTTTAGAAAAAAAATTTTTGTATTGCTGAACATTGAAAAATGAAATTATTTATTAAAAATTGTTTTTCTCTAAAAAAAAAACATTTCTATTTAGAAAATGATTTGTGGGCTTACAATAAAGTAATTCTAAATGAGTTTTGTTTTTTTTTTAATTTACAGGAATCAACTGTTTATGTACATAAAATGACAGTACCAACGAGGGAAACAAGGATGCAAGCAGTTGCAGGTTGACCGAAGGTGTTTTTAAAAAAATAATTTATGGTAAATGGTAAGTGATTTTATATTTAGTATCTATATTTTTATAATATATTATTTTTAAAATTTGAAGATTTATTTTATAATTTTATTTTTTTTTTATTTTATTATTTGGTACTTTATTAATTCATTTATAAGATTTACAATTGTATTTGTTTTAGACTAAGTACATTTAAGCATGGCTTAGCCGTCTGCCGAGAAATGATAACAAATTTAACAGTTATACAAAGTTATACAAAATTTAAATTTTAAAGGTATATTTACAAATATTTAAATATGAAAATGTAGATTTGTTATTTATTTTAGAAATTTTCATTAATAATATTTGTTCTATATTTGAGAGCTGTGTAGCAATATGAAGCAAGTTTTCCCCAATTTTCACTTTTCAATTTTATAATATATTATATTAAACTAAAGGGTCCTCCATCTAACGTTTTTTGTCAACTAGTGCTTATTTCGTGAATGGTAAAACTTAGCTCATGTCTGATTTCACATATAATTAGTTTTATCCTTCCGCTGAACGAATATGGTTGTGTATACGCTTGAACAACGCTGGGAAATATTGCGACATTACTTTGAAAATCATGGTAATGTTGCAGAATGTGTGCGAAAATTGCGTACAGATTTTGGAAGAAGAAAACTGGCATAATCATCGATGAACCAAAGCGTGAAAAGCCAAAAACAGTTCGTTCACCCGAGAATATTGCTGCTGTGGCAGAAAGTGTGCGTGAAGCGCCATCAACATCAATTCACCGTCGTTCTCAACAATTGAACATTTCGGAGACATCATTGAGACGAATTTTGCATAAATACCTTGGTATGACGCAATACAAAGTCCAATTGGTTCAGGAGTTGAAGCCAACTGACCGTCCAATGCGTTTTCGCTTCGCTAAGTGGGCCTGCGATCGACTTAGAGAAGATGCCGATTTTGCCAAAAAAATCATATTTTCAGATGAAGCTCATTTTGATCTTGGCGGGTATGTAAACAAGCAAAATTGTCGCATTTGGGGCACAGAAAACCCGCACGCATACATTGAAAAGCCGATACACCAAAAACGAGTCACTGTTTGGTGCGAATTTTAGTCCAGAGGCATAATTGCGCCATTTTTCTTTGAAAATGAGCAAGGAATGGCCGTTACAGTCAATGGCGATCGTTATCGGGCCATGTTGAACGAATTTTTGTTCACAAAAATTGAAGAGGAGGATATTGGCAATATTTGGTTTCAACAGGACGGCGCTACGTGCCACACAGCCGAAGCTACACTCGATGTTTTGCGCCCTGTTTTTGAAGATCGCATTATCAGCCGCAGAGCTGATGTCGTTTGGCCAACTCGGAGCTGCGATTTGACACAGTTGGACTATTACTTGTGGGGTGCCGTAAAAGATAAGTGTTACGCCGACAAGCCAGATACAATTGACGCTTTAAAGGAGAATATTCGTGAAGCCATTGGTGAAATACAGCTGCACCCAATCGATAATGTGCTTAAAAATAGGACCGATCGTGTAGGCCACTGCATGGCCAGCCGAGGCAGCCATTTGAATGAAATTATTTTCCATTATTAACCGGAAGGATTGTGTTTTCAAATAAAAAAAGAAATTTGAGAAAATATTCAGCATTTCAAAAAAAAAAAAGTTATTTGGCGGACCCTTTATATAATATTATATTTGTCTATAATTTGTTATAACTACATATATTATTATAAAGAAAATATGTGCTTTTATTGTGAACTTATAACCAATCCAAGTGTGTCAATAGCCTGCGCAAAATGTAC
Organism: Philhelius pedissequus; assembly: GCA_910595825.1. NCBI lineage: Eukaryota > Metazoa > Arthropoda > Insecta > Diptera > Syrphidae > Philhelius > Philhelius pedissequus. Next base: position 65,690,641 of record OU343160.1, on the reverse strand, counting down.
AGTGAAATGTTAGCCTATCGATTATAAACTTTTTTGACTGTAAGGTCAGCCAAAATTGTCTAAATAGCTCTTAGTTTAGCTACAAAAAAAATTACTATCATAATTCATTGAAAGCACTCTCTACAAAATATGATTTTATATTTACTTACGGCTTCCGCGTTGCTGTTTTTAGGGGATAAAAAGAATTTGGCCTAGATGACTGCCTTGAAGAATGCCATATAATGGAAAATTTCTAAAAAAAAAATACTTGACCTTTACGATTCTATAACCTAGAGTTTCACAGTGCAAGTTTAAGCTTCACTTTTGGTTTAAACTTCAGATCAACTATTTATTCGGTTTCACAGTAAAATTTTGAATAACTTTTTTTTTAATAAAAATTAATTTTTGAATTTTTTTTTTGAAAATCAATATTTTTAAAACTAATCAAAAAAAATAATTTTAAATCTTATAATATTATCTAAAAAATATGTATCTAAAAAATTGCATACCAAAATTTCCAAAAAAAATTGTTTTCAAAAAACGAAAAATAAAAAACAGGATTTCATCAAAACCCGTCCTACAATTTTCGGGATACTTTTTTATAAAATGTTCATTGATCAGTGGCATCTAATGGCGTTCTTCATTTTAATCGACAATTCGTTATTCTAAGAATCAAGGTAATATTACCTACATAGGCCTTAAACGTGCATAGGATAATTAAACCTCACTAACCAAAGCTCAATGGTTAATTACAATAAAGTTGTTAGCTACAAGAGCAAGTTCGTACGATCCAGTCGTGCATTTTATTTTTTAATAATTTGTTATTAACGGTAACTGCCATACAACCATTTTCGTGAAAATATAGACTTTCTCAAAACCGACTCAACGGATTTCGATCAAAATTTTTGTGTTGCTTCGATTTCTAAGTAATACTGTATACCAAAATGTTCGAAAAATATTTTTTTGGATTTTGAAAAAAAAAAATATAATTTTTTTTTAGAAAATTAAATATTTTGAAAATAGGTGGACGAATTTTTTGAAATTCAGTTTTAAAATTTATATTAAATACAGAAAATTGTCATACTAAAAAAATGTTTAGACAAATATGTGTTTTTTCTAACAATCTGAAGAAAACACATTGTCCACCTTGGTACGAGTTCCATCTCCATCCCAAAAATACACATACTTACGATTGATTATTTTTTGTTCTTCTAGGAGCAGTAAGTTGTGTGAAGATGCTTACTTTTTCTTGGAGAGGCATTCGCCATTCGTACATTGCGCAAAAATAAGCTCTTAGTCGCAATAGATACTCTTGCACACAAATACATGAATATTTTAAGCTGTAAACAGATATGTACATTACCACCTGTACTCTTTTCAAGTAATATTCAATAGCAAATCAATGTCAAATTTAAGGTTAAGCTTTTAAGAAGGCCAATGATACAAATGTTTACATAAATGTAAATAAGAACCTCATTTAATTTTTAAGATTCTTTCCTTGGCTTATAGACATTACAAAGAATGTAGGTATTTGGTATTTATGTATCAATACGGCTAAGTGGCTATGTAGGTATTGCGTCACTGCGTCGAATGCCTTAACCAAGCATACATTTAAGGAAGTGTTGATGCTATTAAAGAAACAAGAATATTTCTTACTAATTTTCGAATGTAAAACATGCAATAATATAATAATCGTACAGAAGATGTCATCTAAAAAATTGATTAGAGCAAAATTTTAAACAGTAGTTACTCGTTTAAGGAAAAAACACAATTCTAATTAAGGTAAGGAAGTCGTTTATTTACGAGCCCTTATATAACTTTTTGGTAATTCTAAACAATGATTCTAACGTATATAGGGTTTTAACGAAAATTTAGAAAGTTTCAGTTCAAAGCGCCTATTTTTTAAAGAAATAGGAATCAAACAGAACCAGAATTAAAAAGAAAAACATAAAACATCAATTTCAAATTAAAATTAAATTCACTGGTTGTATTCAAATGTTGGAACGAAACCTGTACCTACACATAATTAAATATTTTTATATTGCTTAGTTTTATAGTTCACGGGAAAACAAAGATGCTATTTAAAAAAAAATGTCAAAAATCTTTAGAGAGGGTTTTTTTAAAAATAATTTTCTATGTATAAATTTTAAAAGAAAAATATTTGTAGAAAAAAATTGAAACGCCAGTTTGAAGATATTATTAATATCACTGATCTCTATGATGCACTGGATAGTGTATTCACACAAAAAAATCGACCCCAATAGAAAACTGTAATAATTGTAGAGGGTCCATGTCAGTATAACAGTATAACATTTTTGTTGCCAAAGTTTCATTTCAAGATGGTTGCTTCTGCTTGAAATTAAATTTGTTTATTCAACCATACCAAGGGCACCTTCTTCAAAAAAATATAAAATTTAAATTACACATCTATTTTCAACAAATGTAAGTACGAATTCTTCTTAATAAAAAAGCCATACTAATGATATATTTGATTGTTTCTAGTGTGTATTAAATATTAAATATTAAATATTGAATTGAAAGTGGTTTCGGTGCTAGCTTAATATTACCAAAAGCGGCTTCTTAAGCCGCACCTTGTATCACTGATAACGGCAAATTTATATTAGGCTGGCGGTGAGGGACAACTCGTTGAAGTTTAAATAAACCATTGAGATTGGATAAAAATCGACCAGAAAATCGAAAAAAAAACAACATAATCATTCAACTCCACCAACAAGAAAACACATTTCCTTGAAACGTTCTGTTACCAGATTTTTAATACGAGTATGTATTTTAAATAACCTAGAATTTTAAGACGAAAAAAGACAGAGAAACGCACAATATTGACTTCCATTTGTAAAAGAACTTGAACTTGTTTTATTTTCCCAACAATTACATTGCAATAATTTCAGGTTCCATATTTAATGATAATTTTTCTGGAATATCTTTCACGTTCTTGTGACGTGGTTCATCTTCTTTGCCGTCTTCTTCTAAATCTTATCTGTATTCGGCAAACATGACAAATCGACATCATGTTGATCGTGTTCATCACTACCAAAGTCGTCGACTTCATCTTCGTCTTCGAAATTCTTGCTTTTTGATTTTTTCTTTTCAACTTTGTGCTTAGCTTTGACAATTTCCTTGAAACGTTCTTATCGAATTTATCCTCTTCACGAAGGATTTCTTTGCAGTTTCAATATCAATTCCTCCCTCGTCTTGATTGATATAATCTCTAGCGAGATCCTATTGCCCAGGTTCCGTCTTCCGTCTTTCCTTTTCTGAATTGTTTGTAGTTCTTATTATCTTGATTGAAACTGACAAAAAAAAAATAAATTGTTTTTCAATTTTTTTTTGTTGAAAAGGAGTGCAATTTATCTCTGTCTCTCTTTTTATAAGAAAATGAGATAGGCAATTGCAATGGTGCTACTGTCAAATTCAAATGGAGTCAAAAAAATGTTATACTTTGTAGGGAATACACTATCCAGTGTATTATAGAGATCAGTGATTAATATACATATAAAATTCAAATTTCAAAAAAAAATCAGTGACTGGTTTTAGAAAAATCGATTTTTCAAAAAAAAAAATGTTTAGATATTCTATTTTCAAAAATCGAAAAACTTTTTTTTTGGAAAATTTGAGTATGCACTTTTAGGGATCATTTGCATAAGAAAATTTATTTTAATCGGTTCATCCAATAGTGAGAAAGGCAAAAATATAAAAAGCTGTTGTATGGGAATTACCGTTAATAAAGAGGAAAAATAAAATATTCTTATACTTAAAAGTGGACTGTATTAATTTAAGAACACACACATTTTTTTATAAAAATTCTTGGAGCAGTTTTCGAGAAATACTTTTGTATGGGAGGTACCGTTAATTTTATTTAAGGAATACAGTTTAAGATAATATCAAAAAACTCTATAGTAACTACCTATATAGTCCGCAAGTAAAAAAATAAACACTCGGCTAATGTACCAATTATGAGTGAGCGAGGAAAAGAAAATCCATCCATGGCCCATGTTCTATGTTCTGTAACTTTCGAATCGATTAAAATAGTCGATAAACAAAAAAAAATATTTATTTGTTGTTAAGATGCCAAAATGACTTTTTCAATTTATCGCATTGGAAAACCCCAGTCAAACAAATTAAAAATTTAAGGTATCGCCTCAACTTACAGAAGTCCATTTTTTAGGGTCGCTAAGTGAGGAAAAATTATCGCCAGAGTTACAGAACATGGGCCCATGACCCTTAACTCACATTGAAGAGAAAATTCTATACGAGATGAGTACATGTATATATCTAGGTCTCTTGGTGAAATAATTCTGTGTAGTTCTTATGGGAGTAACTTTCTAGCAAAAATAATGCTTACCATTATTTATCGAAGTGTGAACTATACAGAAGAAACACTATGGACTATATACCTACCCAACACGAATATTTGTTCCTATAAAAATAATAGCTATGACATTGTTTCGTGGAAAAAAAAGAAAGAAAAAAATACGGGCTTACATATTAGCTTAACCCTCAGGTGTTTTGTCGGGGGAAACAAATATTTTTTATCACCACAAATTTTTAGTTTGTTCTAATGAACTGTATAATATCTACTAGGCTTTATGTTGAAACGAAGATACGAGTATTTTCCACATCGGTTTTGTGCACATTTCTTCCATAAAAATGTAAAGTCACAAAGATTTGCATTTCTGGCAAAATAAGAAAACAGGGATTTATTACTGCCTCAGTATCTTGAATCAAATTTAAAACCCTCAAGTTCACGGATCACGGATCTTTCTCAAACTTCATATAATTTTGGTTTTCTAAGACGTTCCAAATCTTCAAAAATATAAAAATCTTCAGAAAACGTTTTTTTGTTGTGTTGTGAAATGTCAAACGTCATAAAGATAAAGTATACTTTATAAAAGAGAGATTTTAGGGTTTTTTAAGTTAACGGCCTTTTAAACGTTAAAGTAGATAAACATTTTATTGTTTAGAATTATTAAAAAGTCGTTTCTCATTTTAAAACTCATTTTTATAGAGGACCCTCATTTTAAAGCTGATTTAGAGTATAGGTTTTAAATTTTTAAAATGTTACTTAGAAAAATAAGTAAACTAAATTGCGCAAAATATTAAACAATTAAAACCTATTCTAAAATAGTTTTAAAATGCAAGTCCACTCTTAAAATAAGTTAAACTGGGCGTTAGTAGGTAACTGAATAAAACGATGTTGAATTGGGTTTGGGTAGGCCATTAGATGTTGGGGTGGGCTTAATGCCATTTCTACCAATAGCCTTAGCCCCATGAAATTTGGTATGCTTGACTCAAAAATCAAGATGTAATATCTAAATTTGAAAATAAATTATAGCTGAATGAATAAACTGGAAGAGGACAATGTGATTGCTTTAAGATCCAAGTTCAAAGTAACTTCTTGAAAATGATTTTTAATTCATTTGAAAGTCTAATGCTGAGATATTGAATGCGTGTTATGACATTGCTGTTATGGTGGCTTGGAAATATACGGAAATGGGAACGGATGGAACGAGAAATGTCAGATAGGATGCCTATTTTACAAATCCAATTGTTACTAGTATTTTTTGTGATAATACAGTGATGACGACTGCTGTGTGGCGCAAAAGCCATGAAGGGTATTCATACAACGGCAGAAATCCCGGATAATCTCAGAAACCAGAAACATTTATCTCCACAGAAATGAACTGTCAAAATTTGTATGGGAAAAATATTCTGCAAGGCAGATAAATTTATCAAAAAAAAAAATTGATAAGCCTCATACGAGTTATTTAAAGAACAGCTGATTATTTCCCAGATTTACGAATAGGTATTTTTAAGGGGGTGCTTATGTACACGTCTAGCGGAAAATTATAAAGGGTTATCCATTTTGCGGTTTGAAAAGTAAACGTAAATACAACAAATATAAAATATTTTTTTTCATGATATTTCTTTTTTATTATAAAGTTTGAACGTTGACATTATGTGTGAAACACTACACCATTTAAATGACCACCACGCGAATTGTTGCAAGCATCCAATCTTTTGAGGGCGGTATCTCAGCCATAACTTGACGAATGTTGGTGCTCAAGAGTTAAAGGTTTATCTGCATAAACACGGTCTTTCGCGTAGCCCCACAAAAAAAAAGAGTCCAGCGGTGTCAAATCGCATGATCTTGGTGGCCAGTTGATATCGCCACGACGAGAAATTACGCGGCCAGGAAATGTCTCTTGCAATAAAGCCATATTCGCTCGAGATGTGTGGCATGTGGCACTGTCTTGTTGAAACCACATATTCTCCAAGTCGGATTCTTCAATAGCAGGCAAAAAAAAGTCGGTTATCATATGACCAATGACGCTCTAAATTGACGCTGACAGTCGTGCCATCGTCGTTTTCGAAGAACTAAGGTCCAATCACACCTCCGGACCTAAGAGCGCCCCAAACAGTGGATGTAATGGCCTCTCTTGTGGATGTAATGACCTCGCTTCAATTACTTGAGGATTCTCAAAACCCCAAATACGACAATTTTGCTTATTAACATACCCAACGAGTGAGAAATGTGCTTCGTTGCTGAAGAAAATTTTGTTCGAAAAATTTATTGTTGAAGCACCCATTTGACGTACGAGTATCTACGACGCGACGTTGTGAATGGTCAGCTGGCTTTAGTCGTTGTGTGAGGTAGACCTTATATGGATGTAAGTGTAGATCCAAATGCAAAATAGACCATAATGTGCCTTAAAACAGTCCTAATTCCTGAGAACGACGAGGAATCGACACATTCGGGTCTTCGGCAACACTTTCACTTACAGCAGCTTTATTTTCAGTGGTACGAGCGAAACGATGATGCACAGGCCTTACAATATCTGTCACCAATCCAGTCTCTTCAAATTCCTTCATAATTTTACCAATTGCTTGCGTAGTTGGACAATTATGTAAACCATAATCTCCTCTTAAAGCACGATATGTGGCTGTGGCAGAATCACCATTTTTGTTGTAGGTTTTAACAATTTTTTTGCGTTGTGCGATAGTTAAGCGATCCATTTTCGTAAATGTCAGACTTTCAACTGAAAAAAAAATTGATCTAACAACTTAGTTTGACAGATGTCGAATTCCAGCCCTATACTTTTGAAACCGCAAGATGGATAACCCTTTATCGTTCTGCAAAGCGAAAACATATTTCATTGCATGAATACACATATTTAATTTGCTGCTGCATAATTGGAACATCTGGTTAATCCTTTCATTGCACTAGCGTAATAGAACACAATTTAATGCTATTCGCAAAAGATTAGAAGATTCATTCATATTGTTTAAAGTGTTCGAAGTTTAATTCATCTAGCTGAGACTGAATTTTCTGAATTTTTGGAGTTTGTTTGGTTTCTCTGAAGAAACCATGAATTTTTGAAGAACTTTTCAGCGGGTGCGGATGGTAGCTGAATAACATTGGTACAGATGGTGTGATCTGAAACCGATCATCCACCGTCTTTGGGGAAATCCAAACATGGCCGCGGATTTCTAGGTTGGGAGGGTATAGGTCACATGCATCAACACCAGTAGTGCCCATTGAAGTGGTGATAGTCCGTCCGCTGTCACTTTTTATAGTTTTTTTTTTGTTTCTGGCCTGAAATGTGTATTTGTTGGCAGTGAGGTTGAGTTTCGGGGGCAAGATCCCCCATTCCGATCTAAATGCCGCGCTACGCAAGCAGGCTACTTCAGTCGCAACTTAACGTTCTTTGCCTTCCATTCCAAACACTTCCTACCCCATTTTCCTAGCCTTTGATTTTTTCCGGCCCTATCTTCTTCTAACTCTATCCTCCACCTCTTGCTCGCAACAAATCTTTTAGCGTCTAGGATTTTGAAACTAGAGATAGCAGTGATTCCAATCCACTTCTGAATTTTGAGAAGCATTACCATGAGAAAAAAATGCATATTTATTCGCTTCATTATGCGTACACAGATGTTTCCTCAAAATTTTTAAGCAATAACTTTTTTTTAATAATTTTTTGATCTCACTTATCATGTGATAGTGGATCTGCTCAGTTCTAAAACGTCAAAATCTGATCGATTCCTGGACTAGTCACAGGCATTATTTTATTTCTTGTCCACAAAAAGAGCGAGTATGCAAGAAAAACTTTTACATTCGTTTTGACTGCACATATGCCGCAGCTTGAAAGCGTTCAATTATGCATAAGCGCAGATTTTTTTTTCGTTTATGAAAACACCCATCATTCGTACTTACGTGGGGGCCGTTTTACACAATACCAAACTAAAGAGAAAACACTTTCAATTATATTTTACATTTTTTTTCTGTATTTCATCATGAAAATAATAACAATTAAAAATAATCTTTCAAACAAAATCTCAGATTCCAAAGTAATATTTTATTTTTCTCCTTTTAATAATTAGATTTCTTATATATTAAAGAAAAAGTCAGTTTTGTTTGCATTTTTTTAAAAATCATTTTAAACAAAACAGATGGATACAAAAAATTATTTTTTTTTCTTACTTATTTTTAATGTTTTTTTTTGTTGTTGGTTTGATTTTCTTAAATTTATTTAACAATACATAAATGTTTGCTTCAATTCAATTTAATTTTACTATTTAAAAAAAATTATAATTAACAATTAAATATATCGAACCACTTTATACGATTAACATTAGTGATCACACTTATTTATATTATTTATGAAATTTAACTATTTAGTCCTATGCAAGAATATTATAGTAAACAAATCAAACACAGATAAGTCTTTAGTAACTTTTACTTTGGTAATTTATACTTAATCTATATTATTTGAAATAATGTATAATTCTAGTCATAAAAATGTACTTGGAAGAGGTACATACATTTTGTTCACATATAATTTTTTTTTTCAAATATTTAAAGAAATCCATTTTGTGTTTGTTATTATTTATTTACTTATACATAATTTTTAACATTTATTTATTTGCTTAAATTTAATTTAATTTTAAATTAAATAATATTAATAATAAAATTTTGGTTCATTAAAATGAATTTTAGAAATATCTAATTAGCTATATAATTTACTTATATTTAAATATTTAGAGTTTTGTATTTTGTTAACATTTCTTATTACGTTTATGTGATTTTTTGTTTTTTATTTTAATTTATAAAGTTATGTAGCTTTTTACAGTAAATTTTCGACATTACTATATTAACATTAAAAATTACAAATGAACAAACTTTTTCAATTTTACAGAATTTATATTTATAGATATATTTAGAAAGATAGATATACAAAATTATTTTATTTATTTACAAATAACAACTAAATTTTTATCTTTTTTTTAATATTATTGATTTGATTTACACATTTTTGATGAACTTTACAAAAATATAAAAAAATATTTTATTTAACTTTAGACAAATAATAGTTTTTAAAAATGTCAACAGAAAATGATGGTTTATGGTTCACGCATTTTTGGTATTTATATATGTATATGTATTGCCCTTATTCTGGGCTTGAAGTCTTTTGAAAGTATTCTAAAGTCCAAGAATATTGGTATTGTAATATCTGAAATATAAATTGAAATCATTAAGAACAAGCACATTATAATGTATAACACAATGTTTTTTCAAAGTTTCTTAATATAATAACAACCACATTGAAGGAAAAGAGATCAATGTAAAACTGCTAAAGGAGTGATTTTAAGCGGCCCAAACATAGCACACAAGTGAATACAATAGTCAAGTGTCAAGTCTAGTATTCTGCTGACGGGAAACAGAATTTAACAGGGTATGATCCCCAAAGTGCATAACGGAAACCACAGCAGGTAAACATTTGTGGCGAATTTTTCCAGCTGTTAAAAACACAATTGATAAGTTGTGACTAGGCATTGTCCGAAAGATTTCGTTTCGCAGACGTATGCGATGGTAAAGTGTTTTTCATTTTGCGGTTTCAAAAGTATAGGGCTGAAATTCGATATCTGTCAAACTAAGTTGTTAAACCAATTTTTCCTTCAGTTGAAAGTCTGACATTTACGAAAATGGATCGCTTAACTATCGCACAACGCATAAAAATTGTTAAAACCTAACACAAAAATGGTGATTCTGCCACAGACACATATCGTGCTTTAATAGGAGATTATGGTTTACATAATTGTCCAACTACGCAAGCAATTAGCAAAATTGTGAAGAAATTTGAAGAGGCTAGATTGGTTACAGATATTGTAAGACCTGTGCATCATCGTTTCGATCGTACCACGGAAAATGTCGCTGCTGTAAGTGAAAGTGTTGCCGAAGACCCGAATGTGTCGATTCCTCGTCGCTCTCAGGAATTAGGACTGTCTTACGGCACATTATGGCGTATTTTGCATTTGGATCTAAGCCTACATCCATATAAAGTCCAGCTCACACAACAACTGAAGCCAGCTGACCATTCACAACGTCGTAGATACGTCGAATGGGTGCTTGAACAACAGGCGGTGGACCCCGATTTTTCCAACAAAAATTTCTTCAGCGACGAAGCACATTGCTCACTCGGTGGGTATGCTAATAAATAAAATTGTCGTATTTGCGGTTCTGAGAATCCTCAAGTAATTGAAGAAAGACCATTAAATTCACAATAAGTCACTGTTTGGGGCGCTCTTTGGTCCGGAGGTGTGATTGGACCTTACTTTTTCGAAAACGACGATGGAACGACTGTCACCGTCAATTCGGAGCGTTATGGTCACATGATAACCGACTTTTTGCCTGCTATTAAAGAATGTGACTTAGAGAATATGTGGTTTCAACAAGACGGTGCCACATGCCACACAACTCGAGCGAATATGGCTTTCTTGCAAGAGACATTTCCTGGCAGCGTAATTTCTCGTCGTGGCGATATCAACTGGCCACTAAGATCATGCGATTTGACATCGCTGGACTTTTTTATGGGACTGCGCGAAAGACCGTATTTATGCAGATAAACCTTTAACTCTTGAGCACTTGAAAACCAACATTCGTCAAGTTCTGTCTGAGATACCGTCCAATATGTGTCAAAAAGTGGTCGAAAATTACTTTAAAAGAATCGATGCTTGCAACAATTCGCGTGGTGGTCATTTGAATGATGAAGTGTTTCATACATAATGTCAACATTAAAACTTTATAATAAAAATGAAATATCATGAAAAAAAATATTTTATATGTGTTTTATTTACGTTTACTTTTGAAACCGCAAAATGGATAACCCTTTACTATCCTACCGCAAATGTATACCATATTGATTAATAGTGAATAATAAATTAGACACCCATATCGTCATTAGAACTAATTACATAATTTTGTTTTTATTAGATTGTTAATTAGGTTTCCCCAAAATCCAATTATAATTTCGGTGGATTGATAAGCAAAAATCATTTAATTCTACCTGAGACTTTCATCGTGTTCTTTTGTAAGGAACAAATTTCCATTATCCTCTTATTATATAAAATGACATCCTTCCCATCTCCTGCAATTATGAATTAAAAATGAACAAACTTTTCAAAGTTGTGTTTCTTCATCTTCGCTGTCCTTGTTAAAATTAACATGAATATTTTTTCCTCTTTTCGAATATCAAAAGCTATTCATAATATTATTCGTATTGAATTGAAAATAGCAAACCAGTTACTAGGTACCAAGACCAATGACAATAACAACCACGTTCTCTTATCTAATGTCCTTAGCGTTAGTCCTTCGAGGTGTATTTGCACAAATTAGGTGCCTTGCTAGTATTTGAAAATATTTCTCAATTCCTTTATAGTGAACACAAGCACTTAAAAGCGACTGACAAATGGAGAATGAGGGAGAAATATGGATGGCTGGTGGGTTTGGTTTTTTTGGCCTATCCATCCTCTCCGAACCAGTGATGAAACTGTCTCTGCTCTTACTTACGCCTTGATTATAGGTAACTAGATAAAGATTCTGACTGCTTGTAACTTTGATGTGACAAAAGCTATATAATCTTTGCATCGTTGGAAACTCTCCACTCCAAGTGGTGACCATTTCATCCACGCGCCATAACGAGGCAGTTGGCAGAATAGTAGCCTGATATTGCAATAGCAATGGCAAGGTAGTTCGTCGTCTGTTATCGGTCGTGGGTATAGTCGATGTCGCCATTGTTGACCCATATTTTATCAACAAAAAAAAAATGTGAAAATTGGATAAATAATGAAGAACGAGGACCTGTCTGCGTTGGAGCGTAAACTTTGTTTAATTTTATGCACAGCCATGAATGGATTGGGTATTCCAAAAGTAATTTTTGACGCGGAAAGATAGAAAGGTTATAAATTTTAATTCGCGACGAAAGGATTTCACAGCGAAAAGACTTTTCCTGCTCGAATCATTCGACAGAGTTGTTGGTTCATGACAATAATGACCAGTACTAATACAATAAGAAAATAAATTCAAAATTGAATAAATTTTTCAGAAGTTTTTTTTTCGAAGGCTTTTTCACTTAATTACATTCCTCATAATGTCAGGTGGAGGCAGAGTGCATGAAGCTTAAATATAAGGGCTTATAAAGGCTTATACATTTTGCATATTTTTGTTTTCTTTGATGAATATGCCAGTTGAACAATCAAGTCAACCTATAATAGCTGTAAGGCAAAAACTGTAACATCATAAGAAAAGTATACTGATTTTCTGTTTATGATTTAGGTTGACAAGATAAGTCCAAGAATTCTTGTATGAAAATATTTGAGGCAAACTTGTGGGGACCCTTATTTAAGTTTCGCATAAATAATATAAGTTTATCAAAGTTGAAACGGATAATTTCGTTTCAATTTAAATGGATTTAGGATTCTGAAAAGTCAAAAAATTAACAGGGTTACTCTTAAAAGCAAGAATGTTTACCTCCTTCTAACAACTTATAACATCAAGTTGTGGGTAAGACTGAAGGCTCAGTTTTGCTTATTTATGTATTATGTATGTCAGTGGGATTTTTTTGTTTAATAAGATATATTTTTTTATTGGAAGTTGAGTGACGCCGCCTAGACGTATAGTGTACTCAAGAGAAAATAATTAAAACTTATCAGAAACAGAAGCTATATTTAATTATCAAAATTAACTTTAGATTTTAAGGATTGGGGTTACTTAAAATCCGATGTGGCAAAAACCAATTATGGATAAAAGTAATAAGTAATATTTTGGCATTACGAATTTCGTTTTTTAAGTAAAGAGTATAGGGACGGGCCAATATGCTTACAGTCTATGATGCCAATGTTATTTTTTCAGCAGCTGTGTATCTATTCTTAATTATTCAGTCAGTGATGCCAAATTATCTAAAAGGAGCTGTGTAAAAAAAAACAAAAATATACTGTGATATTTACAAATCTAATCAAAGTAAATTTTAGACTGAAGCACAGCGAACATAACGCTGTTCCTGAAGAACCTACTTAAGTAAAGGCTAAATAGTTAGATCGACAAAATACTGTTGCGAAAAGCTAGGACTCTTAACCAACACTTACTTTCCTGGTTGTGGGTCTAATTTTAATTTGGCCAGAAAATGTTTATTTTAGATTTTTTTTTAAATCATACCGGTACTTTTTGCTACCAAGAAATTTTGTTTTAGCAGGAAGTCATATTATAATAAAATATAACTTTAATATTAAAACTGAACCAAACAAAAATGCGTACAAATCAATTTGTAATATCCTATCAGCTTCCGCTAAAATTTCGCTCGAACTTTTTTCTCCAAACATCAGCTAAAAAAAATATTTAAATGTCTAAATTTCATGTTTGAAAAAACAGACATCTTAATTTTAATTTAATTTAATTTATTTATTTAACTAATCAATCTTTTACAACAAATTGCATCAATCTTAATTTAGTAAAAGTTATAACAAGAAATTTCAAAACTTATATAAATTGAAAAATTATTAATTTTATAAATTAAATACAATAATAAAAACAAGAACCAAAACGGAAAAAGAAAGAAAGCGAATATTTTATTTTAATTTTCAGCCAAATACTAGTTGAAGAGAATTTCATCAAATTTTTTGTCAGAGGACAATTTTCTAATACTTAAAGGTAACGAGTTCCAGGAGCGAGTGACTTGAACAAAAAACTGACGGTCAGAGGTGAGACACGTAAATCGAGGTTGTATAATGGAGAAGGAGCGAGTTGAAACAGAGAAATTTATTTTTTCGAACAAATTTGTGGGTTGTTTGCTTTTCATGATTTTATTTAAAAACTTAGAGAACAAAATTTAAGGTAACAATGTAACGTGCATCCAAGTAATTTTTACGTATGGCATATGGACGACTGGATCGCACGTTTTTTTCGATTACATTATATGCAAACTATTCTTAATAGAAACGGCTAAATGTATTTTTAAAGTCGTTTTTCACTTAATTTTTGATTAATAAAAATTCTGAAATTTTTTCTAAAAAAAATTGGCATGAACATTTTAATTATTTAATAATATAAATTCAAAAACAAAATTTCAGAAAAAATCGTCCACCCGTTTTCGAAATATTGAATTTTCAAAAAAAGAAATATTTAATTTTTTAAAAATCCAAGAAACTTTTTTTTTTGAATCATTTAGATTTTGAAGGAGCTGCTGTATGAAAATTCTGATCGAAATCCGTTGAGCCGTTTATGAGAAAGTCGAAAATCAATAAAATTGTTGTATGGAAGTTACCGTTAATAACAAAATCCTTAAAAACAAAATTGGCCAAAATGTAGAACGTACCCTAAGTAGTACACACACTATTTTGTATCAAAATCTATAGAGCCGTTTGCGAGATAATTAAGATGGTAGACAAATTTTTATGGCAAGTACCATTATTTTTGGAACTAAAACAACGATTCAAAAATCTATTTAGGACAATCACCTAAACGCTTAAATACCAAGAAGAAAAATCGCTTCAGCCGTTTAGGCTGTAGAGAGTTCTACAGACAGACAGACGGAATTGCGGGATCCACTTTTTTTGGTGTCCTCTATCATCGTAATGCCAACTTTGATTAAAATCTCGAGTTCGATTTTTTTCCAAATGCCAAAATTACCCTTAGTACCTACAGATCGTAAGTAAAAAATAGTAAATTAATGAAGGGAAATGGTACCTTTGGTATGGTAACTTTTGGTACTTTTTTTTTTGGAAAAAAATGTGTATTTTTGGTACCTACCTGTAGTGGATCCTTTTTTATTTGTTTTCAATTTTCTGGGAAGCAGTTAATTTGATTTTTTTTTAAAAGTTTTTACGCAGAAGCTCCTAGAAAGTTTAAAAGTTTTGAAAATTAAAAAAAAACTTTATTTTTTCAAATATTCAAAATTTCGAAAACGACTTAATAGATTTTTCGAAACATGGTCAAATCGCATCATATCAAAAACATAACGAACTAAATTGTTAAATGCAACATCAAGCTTTCTTCTGCATTCAGCGTCATATTCTATAAAAAATTGATATCCATATGTTAGCATGGGTAAAATACAGGACTTAGCTATCAATAATTTTGTAGCTTAAGGTGTAAAACACTTTGACATCGAGAGATTTCTTAATTTTCAGCCATACACCTTCCCAATGATCGATTGAATGTGGACATTCCATTTATGTGTTCTATTGAACCAAATGTCTAGATTCTTGCCCTTTTCAATATACTTGAGAACTGTGCCTCCAAAGTACACTAGAGAAAATCCATTTAAGTCAAGCTCAGATTTATATATAACTAAACAGTTGGATTTGGTTGGATTGAGTCTTAAGCAGTTGTTTTCAGCCCAGAGGGTGAATGCTTTTAAGTCCTCGTTTAATCGATATACAGTATCTTCCCGCAATTGAAATAAATATTGAATAACTTGAAGAAGTTGTAATTTGCATTTATTATTCATAATTCATTGGATGCCATACATCCAAATTGATGTGGTTTATTCTTCCAGACACCATATACCTGACCTGGTGTAGTGTTGCTTCAGCGAAAAAGTAAGTTGTGTACTTCTTTTTATTATCTAAATGGCAACATTTGAAAAAAAAATCGAACTGGAGATTTGAATGAAACTTAACATTGCGATAATAAAGATAACCAAAAAAGTGGGTGTCGGAATTCCGCCTGTCCATCTGTCTAAGCGTTTCAGGCGATTGTCTGAAATAAATGTTTGAATTGTGCTTAGCCCAAAAATAACGGTATTGGCCATACAATTTTTTTCTACCTTAACTATCTCAAAAATCGCTCTAACGATTTTGATAAAATAAAGTATGTGCACTACTTTATGCATAGTCTAAATTTTGGTCCAATATATTTTTTTTACATATTTGTTACTGCCAAACCATATTTTTGATTTTCGACTTTTTCATAAGAGGCTTAACATATTTTGATCAACTTTAATGTAGCTAAACATTAACGATGTAATCTAGGGGAGGCTAGTTATCCCATTCAGGTTTAAAGCTGATGTAGTTAAGATTACGTTGAATCTATAGTATAATGAATTGTCGAATGGATGATTCAAGGAATAGGAATTCCTACAAACGCATATTTAAGATTATGGATTTTACTTATGTAAGTTAGGAGGGTAGATGGAACCTATAGGTATATAAATATTTACATAACAATAATGAAAATAAAAGCTGTAGGTGGATAGGTAGCATATTTGCAAAAACATACGTCCATAAGATGCATGTGTTTTTTAAATTTACATGTATGAGGGCCTACATTGTGTAGTATTCATTACACGTATGCAAAAATTCGGACAAAGGAAATAATAATAAGGTAAAATTAAATGAATAATACACATAATTAAATGTTTATATATTGCTTAGTTGCTATATATAGTTTGAGAGAAAACAAAGATGCTATTTGAATTCTTTTAGCGGTTTTTTTTAAATTAATTTCTTATCTACAAAATTTTAAAAACATTTTTAGAAAAAAAATTGAAAAACCATTTCGAAGGTATTATTAATATACATATAAAATTCAAATTTCATAAACATTCAGGGACTGGTTTTTGAAAAATCGATCTTTCAAAAAAAAAATTATTTATTTTTTAAGAATCGAAAAACTTATTTTTTTGAAAATTTGAGTATGCAGTTTTATTAACGCTTTTAGGGAGCATTTGTATAAAAAATTATTTTATTCGGTTCATCCAAAATTGAGAACATTGAAAATGTGAAAAGTGGTACTATGGGAAGTAGTACGCAATATAAAATATTTTTGTATAATTTGATGACTTTGAATGCCCAACAACAATTTGAGTGTGCTACCACCAAGTTTTTCCTAAGTTATTTTTGGCTGGAATTACAGCTATTTCACGACCTGCCGAGGTCGATCATCAGATTCCTTTGCTCTAGTGGTGCTGGTCTACTTTTTTTCATTTTAATTGAAAAACTTCTTGTGCCTTCATCGTGTATTGAACCATGACCAGCCGCATATGGCTTAAAAAGCAAGTATGTAATCATACAAAAACTGAATATAATAAAATATTTTTGTACTCAAGAGTGGACGGTACTAATTTAGGAACACACTTATTTTATTATCAAAATTCTTGAACGCGTTTTTGAGAAAAACATTATTTTCTTAACGGTTTTAAAACATTTGTATGGGAGGTACCCTTGTTTTTTTATTTTAGAAAAACAGTTTTTTAAGCTATTCAAGATAATGTCAAAAACTACCAAGAACGAAGTTTCGAAAAATCTATTAAGTCGTTTTCGAAATTTTGAATATTTGAAAAAATAAAGTTTTTTTTTTAATTTTCAAAACTTTTAAACTTTCTAGGAGCTTCTGCGTAAAAACTTTAAAAAAAAAATCAAATTAACTGCTTCCCAGAAAATTGAAAACAAATAAAAAAGGATCCACTACAGGTAGGTACCAAAAATACACATTTTTTTCCAAAAAAAAAAGTACCAAAAGGTACCATACCAAAGGTACCATTTCCCTTCATTAATTTACTATTTTTTACTTACGATCTGTAGGTACTAAGGGTAATTTTGGCATTTGGAAAAAAATCGAACTCGAGATTTTAATCAAAGTTGGCATTACGATGATAGAGGACACCAAAAAAAGTGGATCCCGCAATTCCGTCTGTCTGTCTGTAGAACTCTCTACAGCCTAAACGGCTGAAGCGATTTTTCTTCTTGGTATTTAAGCGTTTAGGTGATTGTCCTAAATAGATTTTTGAATCGTTGTTTTAGTTCCAAAAATAATGGTACTTGCCATAAAAATGTTTCTACCATCTTAATTATCTCGCAAACGGCTCTAAAGATTTTGATACAAAATAGTGTGTGTACTACTTAGGGTACGTTCTACATTTTGGCCAATTTTGTTTTTAAGGATTTTGTTATTAACGGTACCTGCCATACAACAATTTTATTTATTTTTAACTTTCTCATAAACGGCTCAACGGATTTCGATCAGAATTTTCATGCAGCAGCTCCTTCAAAATCTAAATGATTCAAAAAAAAAAGTTTCTTGGATTTTTAAAAAATAAAATATTTCTTTTTTTGAAAATTCAATATTTCGAAAACGGGTGGACGATTTTTTCTGAAATTTTGTTTTTGAATTTATATTATTAAATAATTAAAATGTTCATGCCAATTTTTTTTAGAAAAAATTTCAGAATTTGTATTAATCAAAAATTAAGGGAAAAACGACTTTAAAATTACATTTAGCTGTTTCTATTAAGAATATTTTGCATATAATGTAATCGAAAAAAACGTGCTATGCAGCCGTGCATTTTATTATAAAAATCTTTGGAGCCGTTTTTTTTTTTTTTAGAAAAAATGTGATTTTTTATTTTGGCCAACAAAAAAATGTATGGGATCTACTGTTATTTGTCGTCTTAAGAAAAATGAAGAAAAAAAACGTGTGTGAATATTACCGAAAATACAATATGTATCAAATTTGAAGCAAATCCATCCAACTGTTTAGGCTCTAGACTCGAGGAAAGACAGATAGACGGACAGACAGACGGAATTGCGGAACCCGCTTATTTGGTGTTATCATCGACATGTCAAGTTTGATTAAAATCTCGAGTTCGTTTTTTTTAAGAATCCATAACTTGTCATATACCCATAATATGTCGCAAGTAAAAATGGCATTTATAAAGCAAATTCAAAAACTTGACAGGAAATGATCTAGTACAATTACTTTGCTGGAGACGGTCTAGGTGTGATGGCGCCACTGGCGGGTGTCCACTGCTGCTAGTGATGGTTAAATCTGTTTCACGCCTTACGTTTAATAATGCATTGGTTAACAGCTAAACCAACAACCATAAAATTGTTCGAATATAACAGTTGTCAGAAAAATAATACTGCTTCTATTTGTTATATTTTTAAGAAAATAATGGGAAAATAAATTAGTAAAAAGTGCTAAGGGCAAGAGGTAGGAATATGAAAGGCCTGGATAATGAATTGTTGATTGATAAACATTTCCAAGAACAATTAGGTTCAATACAATTTTAATTAAAACAAAATTCTGAGAATGAAAACTGTTCCTGATAAATAATATGTTTTTTTGAACAAAGAAAAAAAACGCTCGATCTCCGGAAACTTAGAGATTCTCCCTAAATCCACTTTGTTTAACTTAATTAAAATCTTACATTTTGAAATTATGCATTTATCAGTATTTGGAAAATCTCCATCACACTTACTTATCTACAGTTTTCACAGAATGTGAAATCATACATAGCCATATATCCGTCCAAATGCGGCCATATCAGAAGAGCTAAGGCAGACTCATGCTCAATACCCACAACCAAGGCGATTGTAGCAAAAGTTTCTATAAAGTCAACTCTGCCATGCACAAGCAGTATGCAATAATGATTCATCGCCATCACAAGCACAACATTCTAAATCAAACCGTCGCCGTCGGTCGCGTCCGCCCGTGCGTCGTCGGTCGCCCTACTGACCATGACAAGAACCATAAAATAGATAGAACACTATAGCAAAAACGAAAAATGGAGAACGAAAAATAATAAAACATCATGCTTCCATAAAATTTATACGTACCGTAATTTTGATGAGAATCACCGTTGACGCCATCCCTCATAAAGAACAACAACACTTATAACAACCAACGACAGCAGCAATGCAGCAATAGGCCATGTTCATATCTTCCCACTGCGATAGTGTACGGGCCGATGTCCCCCGAAGAGAATACGCTTGAAAGCCTGCCGAAACTCGGGACTGAAAATCGTGTATATGACCGGATTTAGGGTGGAATTGAAGTACCCGAGCCAAAGGCAGAACGAAGCAGCAGCATCACTGAAATTGCAATCTTCACAAAGTGGCAGCAGCAGGGCCATAAGGAAGAACGGCAGCCAGCATACTACGAAGGCCCCCGTAATAATGGCCAAAGTTTTGGCAGCCTTACGTTCGCGCTTCGCTTCGAGGGTCTCTTTGCGTTTGGTCACCTTCGATTGGGGATTTGGTATACTTGACAGGTTTTGATGAGATTGCTTGTTTTGTGGCACCGGTGTCACCTGATTCGATGATGACGACAGGCCGATGGCAACAGCGCCCCCTGTTGGGTTCATGGGAGTTTGGGGCGAGAGCGCTGATATTGAGGTGATTGTTGTTGCTGTTGAGGTGGTCGCATGTGATGGTTGTGTGGTGTTGGTGGCTGCGGCAGCGGCGATTGCGGCGGAGGGATTGCTATGTGTCTCGGACAGCTCGTGATGGGGCTCTTCAAGGACATCACTGGGAATAATGTTTGGTCGCTCAGTTGTTGCCGCTACCGCAGCAGTAGCTGTTGTCGTTATCGTCGTGGACGTTGACGTCGACGTCGATATTGATGAGGGGGTTTGTGCCATTTGTTGCGGTTGATTTTGTTGCTGTTGTAAATTTTGATTATGTTCAGTTTTGTTCGCTGTTTGATTGGCTATTGCTACGAGATGAGAAACGGTTGAAATTTGACTAGTGGATGATGTGGGTGCCTGTAAGAGAAAAAAAAACAGCATAAGTCAAAATGATGGTGATGATGATTGATTAGGGGTTTGAGAGTGCCGAAGCTTTTGGGAATACTAAATGCGGCTTATATCAGCAGCTAAGCGAGTTCATGCAATATTAAGACTTCTTTTTTTTTATTTTTTTTCCTGGCTATTTGGTTGTGCTATTTACGAAACCAAGCTTGACACATTAATGGAAGAACTGTCAGTCTCGTTCTGACATTTGAATATGCACAGCATACATAAATGAACCAAAACGGAGGAGAAGGAGGTTAAAAGTCAGGTCAGATTGAGTTTTGTGCCAAAGGTACCTACCTATACATTTGATTGACATGCCTAAAAGCTAAATCCTTCTTAGGATTATTTTCGTTTTTTTTCTTTTCATTGTATTTATATTTGTTTTTTCTTTAAGAAAAATTAAAAGTAAATGAAATGTATACAAACATAAATAATTCAAAGCGATAACGGCTGAGTTCTTTGATATCCTTTGAAGGGTTTCTTAGGGTTTTATCAGTCTATTTTTTTTTTTGTCAATAATACGATAAGATAAAATAAACTAGACGCCATTGGAAAATCTGGATATTTTATAGAAAGGGTAGTATTTTTATTATTTAGTTGAACAAAGATAAAAAGGACCTATATTTTTGCCGGTGCAAATAAGGAACATCTTAAAAACCTACACATTAAATAGTTTTATTTATTTATTAAGCTTAGCCAAACTTAAAAAGTCACTTAGCTTTTTTTTATCTGCAAAGAACTGAAAAGGGTTGGGTTCGACAACCCGCTTTTTTAAAATCCCACTTTTTACAATCCAGCCTCTTTTAATTCTGTTTTTTATAATCCCGTTTCTTATTATCCGGCTTTCGGAATCAACACAAGGTGCAGAAATGATGGCGCGTTGGGCAGCTTATATCGCTTAACCCACTGCTTGATCCAATATAGGATTTAGTGTGGGGTCAAGTTTGGGTTTATGCAAAGTTTTTTGTGTAACATTTATCAAAATACAAAATATGTTAAGTAGATTAAACAGGATTTTAAAAAGCGGGATTATAATGGATCGGGATTTTGAATAAGCTGCATTCTTAAACTCGGGATTAAAAAAAAATAGGTATTTTAGAAACAGGGTTTTAAAACTTTTTCCGGGATTTTCGAAAAGCAGAATTCGCTCTTAAACTAACTGAAATAAAAGCAGGGCAACCAGGATGAAAAGGAATCATCTAAAGGACATTCTTTATAAAAGATTTCACGTTTAGAGGGCGTCAATGTTTAGCGCAATTTGTCTATTCTTATTAAAATCAAAACTGAATAGTGTATTGTGCACTATCTGCACTGTGAATGACGAAGAATTTTACACAGCGATTACAGTACGATGTTGATGTTGAGTGAGAAGGTGGGCTTCGCTCAAAAGGTTCGGATAGTCAATAGTACCCACAAGCAAATGGTGTGTAAAAATAATGTAAGCGAATTGGTTTTGCGTTGCCAAAGGTTGTAAGCCAACTCGGGCGACACTTACGGAGATAAATTAAAATAAGTTTCTTTCAAAAAAAAAGGTCGCGTGTCAGATCGAATGAACCTGCTTGAACACCTTTGATTCGATTTGAATGATTTCCGCAAAAATTGTAACCAAACTATGCTTTCGTATTCAGAAAAAGGTCTTTTTTAAAGGTTATGTAAATAGATTTCGAGACATGGAAATTAGAGAATTCTTTTGACCAACCCTTTACGAGACCAAGGGCCCTGTTGGCCGGGTTAATTAGTTGGTCGATGTGAGAATTGAAATTAAGTTATATACCACAGAGGATCAAAATCGTTTATGGAGCCGGTAATTAGAATAGCTTTTAACGTTTATCTGTAAGAAATTATGTTTGCACCAAGTAAAAAATCCATTGGGGTCGTTTTGAAGAAGAATAGATCCTCGTGATGGTAAACTTGAAAAGGTTCAATATGATTTCCTTGAGTAACACCGTGTGTTGGTATGGTTATGTTTCAAGATAGGAACTTATCTAAGTTATAAAGGATAGATAGAAAAGATCTGAGCAAAAGGCTCAGATTGTCAGCTTTTGTGTCAGTATAAATATTTTTCTATATGATTATTCGCTCACTCAAGGGCTCACTATCCTTAGATGTTGGAACACATTTCGAGCAATTAAGAAAATGGGAGTGGATCTAATAGGAGATACCGATGAAAATTAGTTTTGAATTTTTGAATATCACAATATGGTTAAAATAGTGCTGGAATGGTAAGCTGGTGAGGATTTTTAGAAGTGCGAGTATTACGATTTTATAGTTTAAGGAGAGGAAAGCAACTAGCTGTTTCAATAAAACATTGTCTATAAAAATACAGATATAACAATAATGAGCATTAATCATAACGAAGATCTACGCGATGTGCAATTGTTTTTCACCTATCATTTTTAAAGCTATTTTTGGATTCCGTTTAAGAGACTGAAGTGAGTTATGGGAGTTCGATACGTTGGAGTTCGATACGATAGTTCATTAGGTGAAAACAAAAGATCCAGTGTACTTAAATACACGCGCCAAAAGTAAAACTTTCTCAATCAAACTTTTTCTCTTTCAAAATTCTATTTCATCTGCAACATACAGGGTGGCACACGAATGTGCTAGAAAAATAAAACGTAATAACTTTTTCAGTGTGAGTAATCGGCTTATTTTTTTTTAAATTTTATAGGCTACTATTTAGATTTATCAAAATGAATACTTGGGATACTGAAAAAAGGATTTAGATAGTGGAGCGATACTATTCTTTGCAGTCCGTCATTTCCGTCCAAAGGGAATTTAGGCTGGAGGCTGGTGAACATGTTTGCCGAATCTAGAAGCATCGAACGAATACCGTATCATCGAGATCCCAATGTTCACTTATCGGGCCAAATTGGAGTTAGCAGACGGTCAATACAACGGATACTTCATGAAAATTTGGTTCCGTACAAAGTCTAAATCACAAGCAAGTTAAACCCTGTTCGCCTGGAATTTTGCCGAAAAATGAATGCAATGGCCGAAGAAGATAACATATTGATAATTGGTTTCTTCATGCCTGATGAGGCCCATTTTGACTTTAACGGCAATGTTAACAAGCAAAATTGCCGTATATGGAGTGAATCTAATCAAGAAATGCTCCATGAGACGGAACTGCATCCAGAACGAGTCACTGTGTGGTGCGCAGTTTCATGAAGGTGTATTGTCGGGCCATACTTCTTTGAAGAAAACGGTGTAACACAAACTGTCAATGGGAGCCGTTATTTAAAGATGTTGAAGGAGTTTTTTTTTACCCAGAACTTCGCCGAAGACGTATCCCTTTCTGCAGGATTTGGTTTGAACAAGATGGAGCAAGAGCACACGTAGCCACACAAGTAATGGCGGAGCTCCAACGAAAATTCCCAAACAAATTGATATCCAGAAACTGCACTTTCCGCTGGCCCCAAAGGTCACCTGACCTGAGTGAACCAGACTTTTTTATGGGGTTATGTCAAGCAGGATGTGTACAAAACGAAACCCAGGAATTTGACTGAATTGAAGCAGTCCATTAAGACAAACAAAATTAATGAAATACATAGACTACAATTTAAATTTCTTATTGTAGCACGATTCGTGCGCCACCCTGTATTTCAATTTCATACAAATCGGCCAAAAAACATCGAATTTGAATTTTTTTGAATCCATCTCCGTATACATGCATAAATACATCCCCCAAAACGACATACCCTCTTCAAATTGTACAAACGTTACCTTCGTTCAAACTTTGATGCGTGGTTCAGCAATTTCAATTCACCGATTTCAACTCAACGATTAAATCTTAGTAAAATTTCCGAAATCCGGACGAGATTTACGAAAAGAATGACTAACAATTACAATCGGCAAGAAAATAAGACAAGACCGAGCCATGATTCACTGTAAGCATTTTGTAATTATAAAACCATTTCCCAATTCAATATAGGACGAAAATTTTCACGAAAATAATATTGAATTTCAATAACTTAATCTATTAACTGAACGTAGGGTGACACTATACGAAATATTTATCATGTGTATCCATGTCATAGTTTGACATTAATTTAATAAGAACGGCGAGATCTCGCCTCACTCATGTCAGGGTCAGATCCAGGATTTAAGTTTGGGGGGTGGGGGGTCAAGTTGGTGGAATACAGAATACCGACAAACTCCAATTGGGGAATCTAAACGGCCCTTCGAAAATACTTCTCGGCAAGTAGACTGTCAACGCTTCATACAAAAACAACACGTTATTTTAAGGATCCAAAATTTCTTTTTTTACAGTCACTATACAATTTCCTTGTCAAGGTGTATTTGTATGTCAATGATGAAAAATAAATGACCACATAACACGGCATCCTTTCATTGTGTGTTATTGTGAATACTAATTTCCTATACATTTTTCTCCAATTCGAATCTTGGGTACGGAATTGATTGGTATTGGGAATTTTGCTGTCGTTTTATAGGTTATTTTTTGATGCATATTTATTCTTTGGAATATTCACGATCAGGGGAAAAATGTCGAGGCAATAAATTATTCCGTAGGAAGCGAAATTCCATGGGCGATTCCCGATAAATAAAATCTCAGTGAGATTTGCATTCTCAGATTCACAGACTGGGCTTCAATTCCGCAAGTGTGAGTTTTATCTGTATACGCAGAGAGTCGTGTATACATAAAGGGTTATCCATTTTGCGGTTTCAAAAGTATAGGGCTGGAATTCGACATCTGCCCAACTAACTTGTTAAACCAATTTTTGTTTTCAGTTGAAAGTCTGACATATACGAATATGGATCGCTTAACTATCGCAGAACGCATAAGAATTGTTAGAAACTACTACAAAAATGGTGATTCTGCCACAGCCACATATCGTGCTTTAAGAGGAGATTATGGTTTACATAATCGTCCAACTACGCAAGCAATTGGCAAAATTGTGAAGAAATTTGAAGATACTGGATTGGTTACAGATATTGTAAGGCCTGTGCATCATCGTTTCGCTCGTACCACTGAAAATATCGCTGCTGTAAGTGAAAGTGTTACCGAAGACCCGAATGTGTCGATTCCTCGTCGTTCTCAGGATTTAGGACTGTCTTACGGCACATTATGGCGTAATTTGCATTTGGATCTACACCTACATCTATATAAAGTCCAGCTCACACAACAACTGAAGCCAGCTGACCATTCACAACGTCGTAGATACGTTGAATGGGTGCTTGAACAACACATTTTTCGAACAAAATTTTGTGCCACATGCCACACAACTTGAGCGAATATGGCTTTATTGTAAGAGACATTTCCTGGCCGCGTAATTTTTCGTCGTGGCTATGTCAACTGGCTAGCAAGATCATGCGATTTGACACCGCTGGACTTTTTTTTGTGGCTACGCGAAAGGCCGTGTTTATACAGATAAGCCTTTAACTTTTGAGCACTTGAAAACCAACATTCGTCAAGTAATGGCTGAGATACCGCCCAATATGTGTCAAAAAGTGGTCGAAAATTACCTCTAAAGAATCGATGCTTGCAACAATTCGCGTGGTGGTCATTTAAATGATGTAGTGTTTCACACATAATGTCAACGTTCGTACTTTATAATAAAAAAGAAATATCATGAAAAAAAATATTTTATATGTGTTTTATTTACGTTTACTTTTGAAACCGCAAAATGGATAACCCGTTATTACTAATATACTTAAATACACACGTACAACGCTCGGAACAGTAGGAAGCTAAGTACAATATTTATAGAGATATATCAACAATCCCACTACACAAGGCACATACGTCATATGGACAATGCTTAGTAGACGAGACTGACTGGGAACGCTGATGCTACAAAAGATCGCACAAAGAAGAGACCGAGAATATAAGAAACCGGTATTCTATTTCATTTTCTGGCCAAGTTAATCTACATTTGTGTGTTGATTCTTTATTGTGACACGATTTCGTTTCATGGAGTTTCAAATCAAAATGGTGCTAAAGAAGTTTCACTTCAAAAGTCAGACTTGTGAGTGAATGGTATCTGATTTCGAAATTTGGTCTGTTTTATAAATTCAGATTCAAATAGCTTGACAAAGACAGGAATAGGTTATTCCATCAGAGAACGAAAAGTCATTTATTGAAAGAAATAAGAAGTTGATGGAGTTTGAAGTCCCCAAAAACAAGTATTTCTTTTAGTATGTAATTTAATAAACATTTTCTGGAATAAATGTATTGGATCTATTGGACAGCTGGGCATTAAAAGCATATTATTATTGATGCTCCCATATAAAATACCACTCAAAAAAATATCTCAGACACTGTATTTTACAAAATGATGAACTGATTTTTGAAAAAATATTTGCAGTATATTTTACCAGTGTATTTTTTCTGAAATAATTTCTCAGCAAAACACACATACATTTTATTTGTGTTCAATCGAGAGATTGTATTTGTTTTTTTCTTTGCTTAGACAAATTCGGTCATTATACCTAAGGACGTAGATACGTGTTTGATAAAAATGCCATCAGCGAAACAGAGATGTCGAATGATGTTGTCTTCTAAAATCTACACGTCAAATCACCATATATTTAAGACCAATTTACTTCACCATTCTAAGAAATTATGTGTTGATTGAATGGCACGTACCACCGCGCCATCCAACTCGAACCACATCTCTTCCACATTAATGTCATTCAATTGAGAAGCAAAACCTCACAACCAAATATCGGAGAAACGTACCACACCAAAAACCCAGTCCTTTTATTTCATACAAAGTTAAGTCAATATCTAACTTGGTTCAAAAGAAATCTAAAAATAAAGTTTGTAAATTTGAATACTTTACGAAAGAATAAAATAACCAAAGAAAAAAAACAAAACCTGAAATGAATTTTTGAAACTGCAGTTGTGTGTTGACCAAAGCAATCCAGCAACCAGCACCAATTTCAAGAATATTTCAAAAAACTCGGAAAACATAAACAAATCCTGAATTTCAATATATTTTATGTTCCCTGCGGATATTACAAGCAAAGCATTTACATACATATTTGGCTACGTAGTAGGTACACTTTGCGTGTACAAGAATGAAATTTCAACTATCTTGTACATGTCCATATAGTTAGTTTTTTTTTTAACAATTGTTTTTGCTACATTTGCAACTTGAGCCAGATGCATTTTCCTTTACTGTTGTGTGTTTTTTTTTTTAGTTTTTTTTTATAGAGTAGCTTCGTAAGTTTGCATGAAAGACCTCCAACACAAAAGAATCCTTTTACATAAAAAATGTTATTTTCTAATTTGATATTCCACACAACAGATGGATAAAAGTTGGATTCTTGGAATTTTTCGAAGGATGATGCATGAATTTTAATACATTTTTGGAAATATTAAAAAAAAAAAGTGCAAATTTTATGCAACGCTGCGCTAGGCTGAATGACATGAATATCCAGTGTCAAAATTAAAGTTTTAAATAAACAGAAGTGTCGAACAATACCCGTATGTAAATTGTACACTACAGTGTGGTGTGTACGTGTTACAATCTTTGAATATATTTTAAATTTGTGTGGATAATACTTTGCGAAAAATTAATTTATTTTGCCTGAAGTGCGAGTAATCTGAGTCAATTATTTTTCTTCGCTGATTTCAAGTTAGTCGGTTTTGTGTTGAAGAATTGAAAAAAAAACAGGCCAGAAAGCCACCTGTCCTTCGCAGATTATATAAATACATATAAATAATATCAAAGAAAATCAAAGAAAATGCACGACTGGATTGTACGAACTTGCTCTTGTAACTAACAACTTTAGTGTAGCTAACTACTGACGCTGTTAGTGAGTATTATAGGTTGTCTAGTAATCCTTTGCAAGATTAAAGCCGATGTAGGTAAGATAATCCTGATTGTTAATATAATGAATTTTGGAATACATGATTCAAGGAATGGTAACATATACAAATGTATATTTAAAGGGACTTGAATTATTATTATTATATATATAGAGAACCTAGGTATGTAGATATGTACATACATATGTATAAATGAAAGTGAATGATGTATATGTGGGTAAAAATCGTTTTTTAAACTTATAAAAACTGCCAAAACCATCACTTTAATCGGTCTCTCGAAAAAACCAAGAAAACCATTAAATGGCACCGATCAATTATAATTTTATAAAAAAGTGTCTCGAAAATTGTATGACGGATTTTGATGAAATCCGGATTTTTATTTTTAGTTTTTTTGAAAACAAGTTCTTTTTGAAATTTTGGTATGCAGTTTTTTAGAGTTTATTAATATACAAATAACCTAAAATTTAAAATTATTTTGTTGATTAGTTTTAAAAATATTGATTTTTCAAAATAAAAAATTCAAAAATTAATTTAAATTTAAAAAAAAGTTATTTAAAATTTTAATATGCAGAATTAGTTTGGTTACCTAGGTCTTTGTAGATATAAAATTTGACAGAAATCCAATGTACAGTTACCGAGAAAGCCAAAAATTAAAAAAAAAACGTTATATGAAAAGTAACGTTAATAGACTTTTCCCGTAAACTTGGTTAATATCAAATGATATCTATAACCAACAAAAAAATTCTCAAAAATGTTTATCAAAACGTAGGCGCCGTTTTCGAGAAAAATAAGATTTTCCTTCTAGGTCATATGGCAGGTACCGTTATTTTTAGGCCTAAAAATAAAATTTCAATTTCCCCTCTGAGGAATGCCAAAATAATCACACATATCAAATTTGAAGGTAATCGTTCACGCCGTTTAGGCTGCAGCTCGTTATACATACAGACGGACAGACTGACAGACAAACTGACAGTCAGACATTTTTTGTCGATCACTTTTTTAGGCTTATCTATGATCGTAATTGCATGTTTGATCGTAAGAATTTTTTTAATTGAAGAAAACGCAAACAATAGGTTTATATTATTTTTGTTTTTGTTTTAGTGGACTGTGTGGACATCGATCAAAAAATAATGCGTCTTAGAAAGGTACTACAGCATCTAACTGATGAGCCCAGCTGTAGTACCTGGGCGAAACGCATTTTGGACTAAAGGTCACAAATTCATTCAAAAGAATTTTTTTTTACGAATGCATAACTTGTCGTATAGTACCTAAGTACATATAATCGCAAGTAAAAATTGAAATAGTATGCTATGAAATGCCCAATGCCAAATTTTGTAGCATTCTATTTTTCTTTCTTTATATCAAAATGACAGATAGTATACTAAAAAATATAGAAGGTGGAGACACAGTGTAAAGATCTCGAAATTCACTAATCCGCTGGTGCAGATAGTATCTCGCCTATTCCCAGCTGGATAGCAAAATAGCGAATAGTGGCACACATCCTAAAATCATTTTGGACAAAGTAAAACATTATTGCGCGTTTGATATTTTAAAAGCATTTGCTAGAGTTTGGCATCAAGCTCTCTTATCGAAAATGCGTGCATTTGGTATCTGTTGCGACGATTTAGTCGGCAACCACGAGACCTTTTGTTAATCGCTCAAAGAAAACATTTGATTCTTTTTAGTTCTCTTACAAATCCTAGAAAATTGTATTTATTTTAATTCATTATAATTTTTATCGCTTATAATTATTACTTACAATGTCTCGGATTTTGGTTTTTTTCTTATTTAATTCTTAATTATTTTATTTATAGGTTTAAGTCGCTATACTTCTTTAACTAGGTTGAAGTAAAAAATGGAAAAAAAAATGTAACTTAAAATCTCAAATTTTCTTCCGCCAACGTGGAATAGCTTAAGCTGAGAGCTTTTAGCCGCAAGGGATTCTATGACTACTACTTAGACATGACATGTTCATCTGAACTCGGTGAACAGGTCTGTTCGTAACAGTATCGATGAATCTCTTATTCGTTGGATTAGAAATTGCCTTTCGAACCGTTCAATAAAAGTTGTGTTGGACGGTTTCAAGTCAGGTATTTATTAAATAAATTCTGGTGTACCCCAGGAATCCGTTTTCTCTCCAACTCTCTCATTTGCATTAATGATCTCTTATCTGAAGCTTCTTATACAATAAAATGTTTAGCTGACAAGCAGTGTTGACCGAATTAACTACATTTTATTTTCTACGTCAAAAACTACGCGTTGTAAATCGAATAAACTACGCGTCTTATTTACTATAATTTGCTCATCTGCTACATTCAACCGGATGGAATAAAATTCCAAAATTTTGAATAAACGAATATATCACCCAAGTTCATTGAAACACGATTCCTACCAATATAAATGTATATACTAGGTAGGGAAATAGGGGTGTCCCAAATTGTTTTCCTTGTCCCATATTTAATTTGCCTTTTTTCCAAAACCAAATACATATATTCAGTAATAATCGCATTTATTGTAATCATTCATTTTCAGCGTAAAGAATAGGGAATGTGAACCAGTTTTTTGGATTCTTCTTCCACAAGGCGGTTTCTTATGTGTGCATAAACATCTAGTGGGAGAAAAACTTGAAATCAACCAAAAAAAAAACTGTTATAATCTCGTATTTTAATTTTTAATTTTTGTTTTAATTATTTTGTATTTATTTATTACAAGATATGATAAATTAATATGAATTCAAACTTCAAAATGAAATGACATTTCAGACGATTTGACGTTTGAAACTTCGTCTGCTACAATTTGTTTCATTAACTACATTTAACTACGTTGATTACGTAGCAGCCGTATAGCCAGTTTCATTTAAATTTCAAAGTACTCCTTTCAAAATGGAGATTTGATCTTTTAAATGAAACTCTTTGTCCAAATTTAATTGTAGTATTGGCCGCGTTCAGTGGCATACCTAAAGCAATCCGGATTGCTTTGTGTTGTTGTAACGCCTTAGGAAAAAGCAGCTGATGAACTAAACATTATGTTGTCAAACACAAATCTCAATCTACCTAAAAATTATTATTAATTTGAGGAACAGCTGATTCAAAACTTCTGACTTGTATGCAATACAACTGACTTAACAGAAAAACCTACCTGGATCGTTGGAAAACAAACCCTGTACTAGGGTATCTTGGTTAGCCTATCGGAAGTGCACCGAACGCGTCCAATGCTGAATGACTGACACACACATTTCTGAAAAAAACATATCTTCATCATCAGATGATGAGGAAGATGAAGACAAAGCAATAAAAAACTCCACTAAAGTTATAAAATATAATTATTAACTTCTTCGTCTATTATTTGTTTATTTTTTAGTTAGCAGGAATTGGCACAATTTCACAATAAATTAATAACAAAATAGTTTCCATTTGATGTTTGACAGAAAAAAACGTTTTACATGTATGCGTGCATTCAGATCAAATCTGCATACCCACCAAAGATGAGATCTTTCGTGTTGAGATCTGATCTAGATTTGCTCTTTTTGTTGAAATGAAGCTCTCAAAATTCAAAGAGATGAAATCTTTTGTCAGAAAGATCAGATCTTTTCTTAAATGAAACTCGCTAGTAGTTAATGTAGTTTATACAAAAAAGTGACAGTTCGTCCAAACCTGTTCAAAATTTAAAAAAACAAGACACGAAATTCATGATCTCTTATAAATCTTTCTACAGCCCTTGGTGTTCACCCTCATCAACCGCACGGTTTTCCTTTTCCTTTTTCGGACAGCAAGAGAATTCATTCTCAATCAAAAATTACAAATACACACATTTGGGTGTTCTCCCAACATCAGCGCACCCAAGTGATACTAAATCCCATATTAAAAAAAATATCCAACAGAAAGAGAAGAGACAATTGCCAGTACAAGCCTATATGGTTAGGTGTTCAACAACATTCAGTGCACCGTCGGCCAGCGTCGTTCATTCCACCATAGGTTTTCGGTTTGGTAGTGCAAGAGAAGCAGGATCAGTACACAGTACGAAGAGAATTGGTATTAATTTTCATTGAGCCTGCTGTGAATGTATGCTGTGGTGCGGATTAATTCTCTGTACCACGAAAACTTACCTTATAGATTGATGCTACGATCAGAGAAACCAGATATGCCAGCCAAAGCCAATGCCAGCCATGCGATACGTGAAAAACAGGATAAAGAGAAAAGAGAGCTTTAATTTCTTTTTACTTTTAGTGCTTGGCTCTTATTTTGTTCATTGCGTGCGTGCGGTGCGGATTCATTGCGTGTACCAAGTAGAAATACGGTTTGACATTTGAAACTACGTCTGCTCCAATTTGTTTCATTACCTATATTGATTAGGTAGCAGCCGTAGTTAATGTAGCTTATACAAAAAAGTGACAGTTCGTCCAACCCTGCTGACGAGTATTATACTCAGATTTTCATATTCGTTTTTAGATTCACACTCGTGTCTTTCGGATGAGGGACTGCAATGGCAGCGTATGATAAGCTCATTAAATTCTGATCTGGGCAGCATTATCCAATGATGAATAAAAAAACGAGTAGAATTTTTTTGCTTCAAAAACTATTTTCTGTTCTTAAAGCGGATTCAATTGGATCCTGCACCTGACCAATGTAACATAACTAAATTTTTATTTAAACAAAACGAAAGTCGTTTAAACATCGCCTTCCTCCCTGGAGGACACTTATGGTGACATATGCGTTGATCAGGATTCAGGAAATCTTATGGATTTTGACTTTCTTAAGTGAATATTGCAAAAATCATTCTACGAACAGAAACATAACAAATAGAAAGAGTGAGAGAGAGATGGAGATCAATCCAAGAAAATTGTTATAAAAATGTAACATCTGAGAAAAAGGCCAGTCAAGTGTATATTTATTTTCATACCCTTTCCTGCAATAAATTTCTCCAAAAAATGAAAAAAAAAACCTTCACATTCATGTGCAAATACTCCTTGCCCTGTATCAATCAAGTAGCTGTGATGAAGGTACCACAATTGAATTTGAATTTCAAATTCGAAAAGAGTAACTCGAGTCCCTGATCCGAAAATTGGAAGCGCAAGGGTGCTTTACGAAATCTGCCATTTCGAATGGTATCAAGGTACAAAAACGAAAAAAACAAACAAAAATATCAAAATGGAGGACAACACCATTGGGTATTTGTCAATGGGAAGTCCTATGTGTCGGTCGTTGGCGTGTCGTCGGCGACCGGCACTTAAAAAGGGTTAAATCTAAATGCCAGTTTATGGCAATTTAAGTATTTCGGCTTTCATTGTGTGCTCTTTTTTTTGTATATGTATATGTGTGTTGTATGTATTGAACGTGCATATGTACATATTAGTGCTGTTCCGTTTATTTCTATATTATAGGTATAAAGTGTTAGATTATAGCAAAAGGATGGAACAACTGTCTTGGCCTTTTATTGATTCTGTTAGATGGTCATGGCCACACTTGGATAATGATATGAATAAAGGAGAGCTTCCCAACAAAAATAAAACTAAAAAGCATAAAAATGCTGTCACCTAATTGTGTTCAGATGTGAGTTTGTATCACATTATGTGGTGAGGAAAAAACCATTTTGTGTATTTGTTCTCTAGGACCTTTCTGCGTTTGTCATTGACATTATTCTATGTATTGCAAGGATATTCTTTTTTTTTTCTAACTTGGAATAATCCTATAGCTTTATTTTATGTCCACCAAATCACATCGGCAACTGGATTGCTATTTTTTTTTTTTTTTTTTTTTTAAAGAAAATCCAATTACTTGGGTACGTAACACACACTTAGTGTATTCATTGTTCTATATAAATGGAATTTATTTAGAAGCTTAAATTTGAATTAAACAAAAAAAAAGAAAAGGGAGCCAACAAAATTGAAATCAAATTGTAAGGGTATACGAATGGTGGTATTAGAGGAAGTAAATTCGAAAAATAAAAATAATTCCCATCAATGGAAATAAATAGCTACTCTCAGCCAGTTGTTCGTGTTTGGTAAAGACCCTTAAGGATTTTAAATTAATTTATTTATTTGAGTAGTTTTAAAATTGAATTCCAGGAATAATACATACAAATGTTATGTGTGGTTTGGTTTTTGCTTATCCAAATGATTCGGTGTTAAAAAAATCTATTTCGATTACAAACACAAAGATTAGTTACGAGTAGAAACAAAACCACAGATATTTTTTTAAGAGACTTTAAAATGTTTTGTTAGCAAAGTGTTGAGGCACTATTTTATTTGAAATAAAGTTGTTATATTGTCTATATGTATTGTGTATGTGTATTTTTAAACGAAATTCTATCAAATCAGTATTTTTTTATAATGAAGCATGCACTTTCGGATTTAATTTTTAACTCCGGAAAATGTTTATTATAAGCCCTTCTAGGTGACATTTGGACAAATATTATATAAACGTCAAAATATTGCATGTTGCATTACCAGTCAAGCCATAAACTGTCACAATTGATTGAGGGATGGCTCCGATTTAAATGGATTAAGAGATCCAAACCCCAAACATTTTGCTTACCAAGAAACTGCTGAGATACCGTACTTTATACTTTCATTTTGAACACGCGTCTTAACTTACATCTTTTTACTAACAAAAAACACAAAAAAAACCAAGATTAACAATGAGACTCAGATCATTACCGCGGTAGATCATCAGGTACAAAGCCATGGCGACAATTAGGACAGTTACCTTCGAGCTTTAACACTGGTGAAAGAAAGTTGCAAGCGTATAAGCTCAAAATGGATATATCGACTTATCTTGTCGATGGTCAACATTAAACTGGTCGATTAAATCAAATTTACCATTGACTAACTAATTCAATTGTATTCAATGGGGCAACGCACTTTTCAGTCAAAAGAGAGTGTGAACTGAATGGCTGATAAACGCAAATAATAAATACTATTCATTTTTGGTGACTTCATATGTTTTACTGAGTGTGAATTGTACTGCCACGAAATTCAATTCTTGCAGAATATATCCTAGTAAGTAGCGGCGGCCGTGATTATTCATTTTTAAACATATTTAGACACAAGAAAGTGGTATCATGTAACACTTCTTTACATACCCATAATTTTTGGGCTTTATTTCGTATTAATATCCATAAGTGATTCAAATAAGTTCAATGATTCCTGCCAAAATGTGTGAATTATAATCGGGCTTTGAAAGAATGAAGGCTTTATAGGTAACACGATATGAAGAAGAGCACTTTCAGAAACGCTAGGTACGAAAAAAATGGACTAAAATAGAATTAAATGGCCAACAATTAACTGACAACATGAGATACACTATTTTGTCGAGAAAAATGTATTCAGACAAGATGTAGTAAAATGTGCACAAATTATTATAGAAAACGTATTACATCACTTTACGATCAATATAATTAGCTCAAGAAGTATGATTAATGACTACTTTGGTAACCGATTGAATTCTACATAAATATACATATAATAAGTAATTTAAATTTTTGAAAAATCTTGCAAATGACATTCATCAAATTCAAGATCAAGTCGTCCGGAAACTGAAATTAATATCTTAAAATTGTACTAAATAAAAAAATCAGGGTTAGTACTGGCTTCTAAAAACCTGACTGCATCAGTAATGTCATTCTAAGAAATTAACAAGATTGCGAGGATAGTCTAATTAAAGGTGTTAAATTTATCACCTTAAGCTACTGCTGACCTGATGACGAACATATGCGCTAATTTTAAGTATTTATTGGGTTAAACTTGAAATTTAAATAAAAAGCACGACTGTATCGTACGAACTTGCTCTTGTAGCTAACAACTTTAACGTAGCTAGCCATTGGGGTTTAGTTAGTTAGGTGTAGTTATCCTATGCAGGTTTAAAGCCTAAATCCCTTTATACTAAAGCCCTCCTTAGTATAATGAATTGTCGAATGGATGATTCAAGGAATAGTTACTTAGGTAACTACCTACCTACAAATGTATATTTAAATCTAAATTATGGATTTTAATTATGTAAGTTAGAAGAGTAAAATGTATCTGCATATATACACGTATTAATGGAACCTAAGTATGCAAACACGTACCTACATATAATAACGAATATGAAGCATATAGGTGAGTAGGTAGCTAAATATATGCATATAACTTTATAATTTAGGCGCAATATGCATATATAAGATTCATGTGATTGAAAAATTCATATGTATATATAAATGTATGAGAGCCTACATTGTACGTAGTATTCAGTGACGTACGCAAAAATTCGAAAAGAACGAAATATTATAAACTGAAAATACACATATTAAAATATTTTTATATTGGTTATAGTTGTAATAGTTTGAGAGAAAACAAAGATGCAATTTGAATTCCTGGATAAGCAATAGATAAGAATATATCGAACCAAAATTTGAAAAATCGTTGAGCGGTTTTTAAAAAAAAAAATTTGTATGTATACAATTTTAAAAACATTTTTAGAAAAAAACAATTGATACGCAACTTTGAAATTATTATTCATATACATATACCATTCGAAATTCAAAACAAATCAGTGACTCGTTTTTGAAAAATCGATTTAAGAAAAAAAATTATTTTCTTTTAAAAATCGAAAAACTTCTTTTTTTTTGAAAATTTGAGAATGCAGTTTTATTACCAATTTTAGGTAACATTTGCATAACAAAAAAAAATTATTTTAATCGGTTCATCCAATGTTAGTCCACAATCGACTGAATGTAACTCTTGTCGAAGTCTCTAAATCGTCACTTTTTGAATTCGTGTGTATTAATGTCTCTTTACATAATCGTTGTTTCTACATTATCTGCTGTTATATTCGCCCTGCACAGCCCATTCTCGCATATAAGCTAATGGTTGACTATTTGGATTCCCTTTTTGAGGCAACGGAATCCAGTGTTGATTTTATCATTATCGGAGATTTCAATCTACCCGACCTTGTTTGGATTCCATCCGAGGATGAATTGCATTTTGTTCCCTGCAATGCTACTTCAGAAAAGAATCTCTTCTCACAGATCGATTATTTGAATATGGCTTATTTCAAATTAGTGGGGTCTCTAACAATTTAGATAGGCATCTTGATCTAATTTTCTCTTCCGACCCTTGCAACTCTTTCGTCACCGAAAGTTTCCACCTTCTTACCACCCTTGACCAATATCACCCTCCTCTATCTCTTCTTATCACAGTCGATAAGGGTATATCCGCTATTGATTCAGAAGTCTCTTTTCAATTTAATTTTCGTAAAGCTAACTTCAATCAACTCGAAAACATTATAAGCGACATTGATTTCAGCCTGTTTTTGAACTCTAACACCCCCATTGACATTGCCCTAACATTCTTCTATACTACAATCTTCGAATGCTTAATAGTATGTGTCCCTTATGTGCCACAAACGAATTGTCTGTCATCTCCTCCTTGGTACACTAAGGAGCTGCGTAGTCTTCGTAATATAAGGAATAAGTTGTGGAAAACTTATTTAAAATCCGGTACAAATTCAGATTTTTTAAATTACGACCAAGCTTCTTCCAATTTTTCTCTCCTCTGCGATTCACTATACCATGCCTATCTTGACAAAATGCAGAATTGTCTTATCTCTGAACCGAAACGGTTTTATCAATTTATTAATGCAAAAAGGAAATCTGATGGTCTTCCATCTACCTTCAATTTTAACAACATTTCATCTGCTGATCCCAAAATAGTTGTTAACCTTTTTGCTAATTTTTTTAGTCTGTCATATAGTGATCCTGTTAAAAATCCTGATCTAGAATATTTTGACTTTCTGTCAAACAGTTCACAAACTTCATTAGTTTCTCTCGAAATTTCTCTTTCATCGGTCAGTGAAAACATAAAACTTCTTAAAGATGACTTTTCTCCTGGTCCTGATGGCATTCCAGCCATTTTTCTCAAAAAATGTTCTAACGTGCTATGCGAACCTCTCACAATTCTATTTAAACTCTCTCTCTTGCAAGCAGTTTTCCCTACTTTGTGGAAAAACTCATTTATTTTTCCAATTCACAAAAAGGGAAATAAGAACGAAATCTCAAACTATCGTCCGATAGCATCACTTTCTTCAATACCCAAGCTGTTCGAAAGTATTGTCTACGACGCTCTTTGTTTTCATTGTAAGTCATTAGTCTCCCCACTTCAACATGGTTTTATTAAGGGCAGGTCTACTACGACGAACTTAACCCAATTTGTTCCCATGATACTATGTGCTCTGGATAAGGGCTATGATGTTGATGTGATCACTACTGACTTTAGCAAGGCTTTCGATAAGATCTCTCACCAAATTATCTGTATTAAACTTGGAGCTTTTGGTTTTCCCCCAATATTCATCCAATGGGTGAGATCCTACTTGGAAAACCGCCAATATAGTGTTGTATTCAGATGCTCTGTGTCCAAGCCTATATATGCTACCTCAGGTGTTCCTCAGGGTAGTCATCTCGGGCCACTTTTATTTGTCCTTTCCATTAATGATGTTGAAAGCATTATTTCCTTCTCAAACCTTTCTATATATGCCGATTCTTCCCTGCTTCAAAATGACCTTAATTCTTTTCACACATGGTGCACAAAAAATTTCCTCGAACTCAATGTCACTAAATGTCAACACATGACTTTTTCTCGTAAACGCCTGTCCTTACCCCCTCGTACTTATCACTTTTGCAACGTTCTGGTTCCTTCAGTTTCCTCCATTCGTGATCTCGGCATTCTATGTGATAAAGAACTCAATTTTCGTTCTCACATAGATAATATTATCGCTAAAGCAAACTCTTCCCTTGGATTTATAAAGCGCAGGTAGAAAGAATTTTCAAACCCATACGTAGCAAAATCACTCTTTACCACATATTTTAGACCTATTCTCGAGTATGCCAGTCAAGTTTGGTCTCCTTATCATACCACCCACTTGTATAGGATTGAAGCCATACAACGTAGATTCCTCCGTTTCGCTTTACGAAACCTCTCATGGTCTGATCCTCTTTTCCTTTCCCCCTACGAACATCGTTAACAACTGATCGACCTAAACACCCTTGCCAAGCGTCGTGATGTTGCAGACATACTTTTCGTTCACCAAGTCACCAAAAATGTTGCCTTACAATAGTAGTTAGACTTACTAGGACCTTCTGCGCAAAAAAATTCAACAAAGTCAAATTAACCGTTTTCCATAAAATCAAAAGCCAAGAAAAAGGGATCTACTACATGTACTTAGGTACAAAAAATAATCTTTTTTTTTTAAAAAAAAAAAGAAACCAAAAGGTACCTTTTTGCTTCATTAATGAAGTTTTTGTTTTTCGCCCAAAAAAAAGTATGGAATCTACTATTATTTGTCGGCTTAAAAAAATGAAAAAGTATGTGGGTATATTACCGAAAAAACAATATCTTACAAGTTTGAAGCAAATCCATTTTTTTAGTGTTCTCTGTGAACGTAATGTCATGTTTGATTGTTAGAAAAAATTAATGTTTTTTTACGAATGCATAACTTGCCTTATAGTACCTACAGTGCTCTTCACTTGATTAGACGCACACATTTTCGTTTACATAAATCTAATATTTTTGTAAGTGTGTGTAGCAATCATCAAACAAATGCATTTATTAGAAAGGTTAATATCTCAACAAAAAAAAAAACACAAAAAAAATGGTAGGTGAGTGGAAGTTAACGGTTATTTTTTCTCTTTTTTGTCTATGCTGTAAGAAAAAGTGCAGTTTTTTTTGTTCACATGATTAGACGCACTCGTTAAATTAGTTAGTTGGTCGCGATCCGTTACGTAAATTTGAGTTAGCTTCAAAGTTTAGCCGTAAGGAGTATTCGCTATTGATTTAAATCCAAAATGGGAAAAAAAAAGTTTTAAACGCGGAAGAAAAAGGAAAAATTGACGCGTTGCACTCCGAAGGGTTTTCCATGAGAAATATTGCCAAAAAAATTGGTCGAAATGACCATGTCGTAAGAAATTATCTTAAAAACAGTGCTTCATACGGTACAAATTACAAGGGAAGAACAAAAACCGCTTTAGCACCTCAGGATAAAAGAAAAATAATAAGAATCGCGTCAAATTCAGCTGCCTCTACCAGTAAAATAAAGGAAAAAGCGGGGATAACTGCCAGCACATCAATTGTTCGGCGAGCTATTTTGAGTGCAGAGCATTTAAAATTTAAAAAAAACTTAAAAAAAGCCCCCACTAAACGTCGTAAGAAAAGCACAGCGGTTGGAGTTCGCACGCCTTCACATGTCGTGGGATACCAACGTTGGAAGTGGGCTAAATTGGCGAAATGTGGTTTTTTCAGATGAAAAAAAAATTAATTTAGATGGCCCTGATGGCTACAACTACTACTTCCATGATATTAGAAAACAGGAAAAGTTTTTGACACGTCACCAATCGAGGCAAGGATGAGTTATGGTTTGGGGAGCCATTTCGTACTATGGGGCGTTTGATTTGGTTTTCGTTTCCAATAAAATGACGGGAGTTTCCTACAAATCCCTTTTGCAATCAGCCTTCCCCGCTATGAAAGAACTGTTTGGACCTCTACAGTGGATATTTCAACAAGACAATGCACCAATCCACAACGCTCGTGTAGTCAAAAGCTTTCTCGCCGACGAAAATGTGGAATTACTGCCGTGGCCACCTTATTCACCTGAGCTCAATATAATCGAAAATGTTTGGGGGTGGCTCACGCGTAAAATTTACGAAGGAGGTAGACAGTATGAGACCTGTGAAGAGCTAATTTTCGCAATCAAAGAAGCCTGGAAGACGATTCCTCTAAATTATTTAGAAAAACTGTATGTTGCACTTAAAAATAGAATTTTTGATGTGATTTTAAAACATGGTGGCAGTACAAAGTACTGAAAATATAAAAAAAAAACAAAAATAAAAGAGACAAAAATATATTAAGAAGTCTATGTTTCATTTTTACGAATTTTTTACAGCTACCACTTTTTTGTGTGTTACACCTACCACTTTTTTGTGTTTTTTTTCTTGAGAACTTAATAACCTTTCTAATAAATGCATTTGCTTGATGATTGCTACACACACTTTCAAAAAAATGAAATTTATGTAAAAAAAAAATGTGTGCGTCTAATCAAGTGAAGAGCACTGTATAATCGCAAGTAAAAAGCTTACTTATTTAGATATTGCTACAGGTAGATCGGTAAAATGATGACGTAATTTGTGGTCAAACAACAGATCCGATATTGGTGAAATAAGGAACATTAATTCTGTTTTCTTCTAGTGTGTTCCACCAGATTGCTTGTTGTCAGTTAGTTCTCTATCTATCTACAACACAAATGCCAATAAAATCACTGAATTATCCTAAACCTTTCGATCCGTTTTTGATTGAAAAAAAAATTAATTAATTTAGTTATATTTAATCTTTTGT
Organism: Philhelius pedissequus; assembly: GCA_910595825.1. Lineage (NCBI taxonomy): Eukaryota > Metazoa > Arthropoda > Insecta > Diptera > Syrphidae > Philhelius > Philhelius pedissequus. The sequence continues at coordinate 65,648,643 of OU343160.1, read as the reverse complement.
TCAAAGATATACATTTCAATTCAAAGTCCTTAAATTGAAAGATAAGGTTTAAGATAAATGTGGGCGGAAAACATTTTCCAAAATATTTCCTATTTTAATAATCAATATGTCTATACACGAACAAAACTAAAGCCAAAATTAATATTTGTTTAAATTAAATTTAATATACAAGAAATGTAATTTTAAGTTTTGGGTCTTGCCACCACTTCCTCTAAGCATATTTCCATCATTTTTTGCCATACTCCTCCGGACAGCATCGAATACCGAAAACCAGATGCACCCTGAATTCCCTTCTTACAGATAGTGCTCGGGTCTTCCTTAATAACATTTTTTGGATTCAAGCTCTATGTATACAAAGTTATTACTCTAATCCAGGCAGGATTATTAATTCTGTAGATACTATAGGCAAAGGAACAATCGCTTGCCGCCAGTTTGGGTTTCTACCCACGTTAAATTTCCATTTTAATATCCAAATAAAAATGTTTTAAATTTTTGATTGACCTGCCCCCAACTCTAACATCTTAAACATTTCTGAGGGGGACTCACCTATGAATGTAGCCTGCATGCCACCTTAGATGCTAAGGTTCTCTAGATATGAATAGTTATTTGTATGTACATTGTGAGAGCAAATATCCTTTTGAAGAGAAATATCTTTGATTGGCTTCATATTATGAACCTTTTCGAGGAATGGATTTGACTGGTTTTTCAATTTCGAATTTGTTGGAAAACGAATTTGAAATCAAGGAATTTATTTTGATAAAACCCCTGAGAGAGGATAAGCTGCTACAGACGTTAACAATCCTTTGATTTTTTGTGTTGGGTTTATTGGCCGAGAACTTTAACATCGCAATGTTTAGTGTTTCTTTTGTCAAAGAAGAATGTGTAGAAAGATAATATGTACGAGTATGTTTTTTTTTTAGAAAAAAAATTAATAAACGCAAAATGTTGAAGAAGAGATACTGCTGTTGATTTCCTTTGGCAAAATAAAGATGCTCCTTTTTTATTCGAAGCTTTTATATAGTCTACAAAATACATAATTAATAAGTTTCATAAATTCTAAATTAGCACTAAGGCGAACACAAAATCTCTAGAAACTTAAAGGACGCCAGTGAGAATGGAGTGATACTTGAAAGCAATCGTGACTTGATTTCTAAAGATAGCAATGTTTTTTGATAAAATAGGGTAAATAGAAAGTCCTCCTTGAATTAACAAGTCAATAGATTGAACTTGTGAATAAGAAAAAAAACTTAACAGCCGATTTCGCAATTACCAATAAATTAAACATTCAGTTTATAATCGGAGGAATAACGTTACTCAGAAACAGCTATTAGATAAAAAAGGCCTATAGTGGCACAGAGAGTTATGTGTATATATGGATATTGCATGTAAGTCCCTCATTTATTACAGTCTTCTGTTTTGTCAGGAATATGGAAGGGAGCGCACAATCTGTTTTATCAAGGGTAAACAACTAAGGTGCGAAATACTTTTTCCGAGGCAAGATTTACATATATGTATATATAACTAGCTGACCCGTGCTCTCGTTGCTTCGTAAGCTTTTAATAAATATTTTAATATGAGCGAAAGCATATCATATGATCAATGAAACTGGCCTATATTATTACCTAAGAAAAAATGTATTTACATACTTCCATATAATATCCGTAGCCAAATAAATAGTTGTATGTTCTCTCACTGAAACAGAAATAAAATCCACGACTGGATTGCACGTACTTGCTCTTATGTTCAATCACATCGAATTTGCAAAATATTCTTAATAGAGACTGATAAGTAGATTTTTTAAATTTATTTTTTTTTAAAAGTTGGTTTTAAATATTAAATAATATAAATTTAAAAGCTAAATTTCAATTTTAATTTCACCCGTTTTTGAAATATTGAATTTAAAAAAAATGTTTCTTTTCTTTATTTTTCAAAAATCTAAAAAAAAATGTTTCGAAAACTCTGGTATAGAGTATTATTTATAATTCGAAGGAACTCTCATAAATTTAGTGATCAAAATCCACAGAGCCGTTGATGAGAAAGTCGAAAATCAAAAAGAAAAAAATGGTTGTATGGCAGGTACCGTTAATAACAAAATATTAAAAAAAAACAACCTTTTTTGACCAAAATGTAGACTATGCCTAAAGTAATGCACAAGCTTTTTTTTATCAAAATCGTTAGAGCCGTTTTCAAGATAATTAAGATGTCAACAAAATTGTATGACAAATAACGGTATATTTTTGGGGCTAAAAAATAAGCAAAATAAAATGTACACACACATGGAACAATAATTAAATGGAACAAAGCAGCAAGCACCCAGTCATTGTGATTGAATGGAATTAATAGATGCAAACATATAAAGAATTAATAAATTTATTTCTACATACATTTATTTATTAGCTTATGAGTACAGTTAATAATTTAGGGTTTACAATTTGCATAAAACTGCAATAAAAATCTAATTTTTGTAAAATATCAACCAAGTTTAAGAACATAATTGAATATGTTGGTCAACTTCGGCAAAAAAGTGTACGAGTTTCTTTTAAAGTTATTAATCTAATTCAATAAACATATCTAACAAAAGAAAATGTCCGAAGACATTCTTAAAAGAATAAGGAAAATTAGAAAATTGGTTTCAAGTAAATCGGTTGAATACTTTCTGAGATTACATGTGACAAAATTAATAATATTGTTGCGTCTTTATATAATAGTAAATATATTAGGTACTCTTAAATGGTCTGTCATTTTTTCGTAATTTATTGCCTCCAATAAAATAAAATAATGATTTGGCGATTCCATATAGTCTGGGATTCGAATTCCATACATCTGCACTGCGATTAAGTGTAGTGGTTTTTACCAGAAAAATCTAAGCTAAGAACATTTCAAACTGATTATAAATAATGACAAAAAATAAGCCTTTAGGTCGATAATGTTAGATTTTTATTATAAACTTGATTGCATTGATAAGACCTTTTATTGGAGTTTTTGTGTATATATTTTTTCGTAATACAATCAAGACATTCAAGAACAAACATGTGTCAAAAATGTTTTTGGAAAAATGGATGAAAAGAGCATAATATGTAATTTTTTCTGAGTATAACCCAAATTCTTATAAATCTTCTAAATTACTTTAAAAAAAACAGTGGGCGTGCCAGTGGGTGGAAATTTATAACGAGAATTTTGCATGCCATCTGTAATCACACAAGAATATTGTATTATAGTCGTTTTATTAATTAAGTTATTCAATTGTTATCGCCGCTCCCTTCGGGACCACTGTGATATGTTTTCAATAAGCGAACCACACCAAATACTCTATGTACTTTTGAAGTAAGTCACTTGTATAGTTTAGGTTGAAGTTCGATGCACATTGGACCTACACAACGAAATCTGCTCACTCGGACTTCTCCATCACGGTAATTTTGATCTCTTTCTTAAGAGCTTTAATTGAAACTCATAATTGAAAACTTAGATTATCAATTCTGAGGCACTTAAACATATAAAACTGATGTCGTTTTGGTACCAAAATGAAGGTAATAATGTGGTATAAAGTTGTTGTGCATTCAAAGTCATCAAATGATACGAAAAATGGCTTTAAAAAGCAAGTATGTAATCATACAAGAACTGAATATATGGTATAACATTTTTTGTCAAAAAAATATTTTATTTGCTGTACCACATTCTTGTAAATTGACTTTTTATTTTTCAATGATCATTAATAATCAAAAGTGAATTTACAAGACAGTGGTAGAGCAAATAAAAGGTTTTTTGACAAAAATTATTATATACCTTATTACCTTCATTTTGGTACCAAACGACATAAGTTTTATTTGTTTAAGTGCCTCAGAATTGACAGTCAAAGTTTTCAATGATGAGTTTCAATGAAAGCAATGACTGGCGCTTTAGGCGAATGATATAATATTGATTTTATATTAAAAAAAAGAAAAGAAGTCAAATGGTTTCCCTAAGTTACAGCCGAGTATTAAGGTGGTGTTCTATTTCGCCTACTTTAAGACTAATGAGCTGTTAAAATGTCTCAAAGCGATATTGCTGTTACAGCTGAAATTAACTATAAGTTTATTTAAACGTTCAGTTTGTATGTTACAACCAGGTTGTGTGGGTGGCAATGATTCAATGTAAATGTACTTGACTGCTAACGCAGACGTTAGGTTCTAAGCCGCACTCTTGATATAATTCTTTTCTATAACTCCCAGCTTTAACTGGATTGATTTCAAATATAACTTGGGTCTTACAGGCATTTAATAAAAATTAAGAAAAAAAAGCGAAGCAGAAGCTGTATGGAAAGAGAAAAAAATCGACAATTCTTATCTGTTGAATACTTATGACAACCTCTTTAAGGACAAAATTCGTTAATGGTTTTGATGGAGTTATGGCAAGATTTCAAGCCCTATCACATCTTGTCAAACACTTAGACAAACTGCTAAGCCGCTGTTCTCTGAAAAAAAACATGCAAAAATGGCGCTGCTGCCGAAATGGACGTCATACTGTAATCGGGCCTCAATCTCAACAATTTTTTAAAATATTAAAAAATATATGAAAATAGAGAATTATGGTGAATGTTTATTGGTCATTCTTCTTAAACAATGTTTCGTAAATTAATAAAATTATTTTGGGAAAAAACTTTCAATGAAAAAGACGTATAAGTAATGAGGACGACTTTTATAATAATTAAGAATCCAATATCAGATATGAAATTTAATAACTTGAATTCTTAATATTACACACCTTGGCTCGGTCTCCACCATAAAGAAAAATAATTCATAAATACATATCCGCTTAAAGGATTTCTATGAAAAATTATTATTTATTTCATTAAAACATAATTCATACGAGTATCTATAGATACACAGCGCAAGGGCTTCAGTTAAAATTCTTTAAAAAATCGATATATGTAGGTTTAATGCCACGTTCTTCAACATTGTAAACAAACATTTTTAATTATAAAATAATGTGCTTTTTTATAACTTTCTTTCTTGATTCTTGTATCTTTATTTATGAGACATCAAATGAAAATTTATAAAGGATACAAATTATTAAACAATAAACGAAAGAAATGACAAGAAATTATAATAAGGGTAAGGGAAAAATTGACAACAAATTTCAGGAGCTTCTAAGTCAAAAATCTCTAGGGTATTGAGAAGAAATAAAAGAAATGTATACCATGAAAATTCCATGAAAAAGTTCGCTTATGCACGCGAAATGGATAGAAACAAAGATAGTTGAAGACCAATTTTGAGTTTTGGCAACTTATTGCTGGAGATTCGGGCAGCATAGACTGCAAACAAATAACAAAAATGTTTACGTATTATTTTATTTCTTCCCTTTCGATTAAGTTGTTTTTTTTTGTCAATTTGTATTTAAATGTGAATAAGACAAGTTCAATTCATCCTTTGCCAACAAACATTATCTTTAAAAGTCTCAGCTCCGACGGATCGTTAGGAACACAATGTTTTTTTGTTTTTTTTGTTTTTTTTTTTTGAAAAAAATTGCATTTGTTGCCTCATGCGTCGAAAATCAATCTTTTATACCTACATTGCTTAAATTCCAAGCAAGAGAAAAATAAACTGTAAATTTCTTATTTACATAAAACAGTGCTGATAAAAAACAACACCTTTAAACCTTTTAACTTGCTATTATTAATCATAAATGTAAACTAGCTTTTGACATATTGTCCCAGCGAGTGCACAACTTAATTTCTCAAAATTCGATTCAGTTTTGTTGTCCATTCAGATGTCTGCTAAATTGACGATTGACTGTTTAAAATGTGGATGGTATATTAAACGTCAATAGAGTTTGACAGCTCGATAGTATTAACTAATAAATGTCATCTATAAAACTAAATTCTTCATAAGTTCTAAACAATATGGTAGAATTAAAATTGATATAAATATTTAGATACTAAGATTCGATTTTAATTACTAAAATAAAATATATTTGATAATTGCAACAATTAAAAGTTATGAACTGTCAAAATTTATTCGCATTCCAAATACTACCCACATTTAAGCGAATAAATTGTTCGTGGGATCAGATTCCAAGTGAGTTTGAACTACACATTAACCCTTGCAAAACATTAATTGTGTTCTTTTGGGGAATCTATCGGCAGCAAAGCAGGAAATTCTTTCCTATATTTCTACTCCTTCGAAATATTGCCGTGCAGTTCAGGTTTGCAAGACCTCTGGTCTTACAGGCATATAGTTAAAAAATAAAAATAAAAAAAAAATCGATCCCCAGCGGCCTGATTTTTATATTTTTAAGTTGGTACTGGTATTACCGACAGTGTGTCAAATAACTAAATGCAAAACGTGAACAATTGATTTGTTTTTATTTCTTCATATTAAAGGCAGATAAGAAACCTAAAATTTTAATTAGAAGATCCGACTAAAATGGAAATCAGTAAGAAATAGCAAAAAGTTAAATTCCACAGCTGTGTGTTTCAAAAAGTTTATTTTAAAATTATTTTATGTGTTTGATGTTTTTTTTTTCAATAATTCAGATGTTGTGTCAGTGGAGGGATATGTTCGCATAGTGTTTCCTTGCAAAAATGATCGCATTCATTATTTAACTATAAAGTACTTTTTGAACGTCGTTTATATGCGGTTCAAAGATCGAGTAAGAGTAGAGAAGTTAATTAAAAATTAGTTATGTGCAATATGTACAGAAAACCTCTTTTAGAATTTTGTGTTTGGGGTAAATAGTCGAGTTTTGGTAAAAATTAATAACATCGCAACAAATAAACACTGAAAAAAAAACGATTATGTTCACTGTTTGGCCAACGGTCAACTAGACTCTGAATTCAAGATGACATAAAATCGTGAAAATCTGGTTTGACACGAATGTTGACATTTTTTTAAATACATATTTAAAATATATTTTTTTGCCAAAATATTGCTCTAAAATATCACAATTTTCCGCAGATGAAATTATATCTGAAAATTGCCAATTTTTGGTATAAAAACATTGAGATTTCTTAGAAGAAATTTTAATAATATTTTAGTGGAATTCGCTAGTTTATGTCTTGCACGTCTTATAAGTGTTCTATCGGGAACACACACTCACGTACTGCTAATGAGTGATTATTTAATACTAAATAATAAATATGCGCTGACTTTAAATGCTTGTTGCTATTCCAGTTTCAGAACTTTGGTAGGGGGCGCTGCACAAGTTTTAGTTAATTCATTTTTAGGTATAATTTGGAAGCAACTGCACTAAGCCACTTAAACATCTCTTAATAAAGTGTCTTTAATCTGACAGTTTAGCACGAATAAGCTCATTTTAACTTTTACTGAGAGTGGAAGAGCGCCCCCTACTAATGCTTATTAATATGATTTCTAAAGCAACAAAAATAAATAAAATGTACTGTTAGCCTAGTTCGTTGAGTTAGTAATTTGTAATTACTGAAAGATAAATGTGACGAATAACTACTTTATTTGATTTTGTTTTGATTTTTGACAGCTTTCAGCTAACATTTCCGAAACGTTCACAAATACATATGTTCGCATAGTTTGGTTTCGAGATAACTTATCTAATAACTGTGTGCCCATTGACAGAAAGAAGAACTCTACGAACAGAGACTTTGATATTCATCAAAGTCATCGGAACTACCAATTCGATACTCGAATAAATGTCACAAACCTATGCAAAGTAGACTCTTGCTTGTAACTCTTGTATTTGTAAATGTGTGTAAATTCTGGTTTGCTGCGGATAGCTTTTGCGAAAATAGCACGGCTATTCTGAGAGTTAAAATTGGTTTCGTTTGACAGTTAAGTCAAATCACTTGACTTTCCTATTACACACAGCAATTAAGTTGGAAGACTTTTAAATCAAAGCAAATTCAAATCTTTTGATTAATTTTATTTAACTCAATGCTGGTGGAGGAAGGAAATCAAAATCATATTTGATTTTTTTTAATTTTGTAGAAATGTCAAAAATAAGTTTGACTTCCTTTGCATGTTACAGTGAAACCCGTTTAAGTCAAAATATCTTAAGTGAAAAACCGCTTACCTGAAAACATTCACAAATCCCCGTATATATTTACATGCAAACTACCTCGCTTAAATGAAAACTCGCTTTAGTGAAAAACCCGCATAAATGAAAAAAAAAATTCCTTCATTTTTTCTATTTTTCTAGAATACTAATCGGTTAAGTGAAAAACTAAAAATCGAAAAAATCGGGTGCTGAATTGTTTCATTTTTGTATACGTTCAATTCCATCCTAGACCACTTCTGCATTCATGACACATGTAAATGCTAAGTTTTAAATAAAAGGGGAAAAAACCCCAATTTCCATTTAGTTACATACATCGTTGTTTTTGTAACTCGAAATGTATGTGTGAATAAAAGAAACTGAACTCAAAGTAGTGTTAACACAGGTTGTTTTTCAGCTGTTAAAGTTTAATATATTTAGTAAAAATTGTAACGCGTGTGTAACTGAAACATTTTTTCAGTTATCCGAAACCCGTTTAAGTAAAATATATTTCCCACTTATCCGAGATCCGCTTAACTGAAATTTTTTTTTAGTTATTCGAGGTCCGCGTAAGTGAAAAACCCAATTAACTGAAAAAAAAATCATGATTTTTCGTCGTTTCGCTTAAGCGGGTTTCGCTGACTTATGATGAAGTGTTTGCAAACATTTTCTTATGCCAATTTTTTTTCAACATTCAAGGGTCTTCTTAGAAAATTTAAGATTTTAAAAGTTTTTTTTCAATTTAATTTTGGTGGGGGCAATATCCCCATTTAAGTGGCTTAATACAATCTTCATAACTTAACCTAACTTAAAACTATGAAACTTAGGGCTAAGATTGGTTTGATTTGGACGGACGATTTCACAGGAGGAAACCCCAATCGTAAACACATTTTCATTATCATTCAGGAGAAGACTTACAGTTGCTTATTATTTGATCTAGTCTAAAATTAGCAATTTAAGTTCAAATTGACACAACATACACAACCGAAATAAAACGTAAGGGGATGCACTAAGTGATGGCCCGATAAGAACCGATTACGAATGGGAATTGGAGAAAATTTATTCTGAAAACGTCAAATTAGTTCCACTCTCACGTGCTGAACGCAATAATATCTCAACCACCTTAATCCGCAAAAAGCATCTCGAATAAATAAAAATATGTATATATAAAAAAAATACTTCAAACTGCTTTTTCTGGTGTTCGAGTAGAATATATCGTAAAACCACTATACCTACACAGTCCGCATCATAAAAACAAATTTCAGAAAGGAAGTATATTTATGTTTTCTTTTTTTTTGTCTGTAGAATGGAAACTTATCCCGGAGATACTTTTGGTCTCAATTCAGACTTTCAGAGTCTCGGCATCGAGTCTGCACACAACACACGAACACAGACTTACTACTCTCTACAATCCAAACACAGCGAACTGGGTTATTAATTTTTTGTGCACATCGCTGCGTTTATTTATTATTTTTTTGCAAGTAATTTATTATGGTATTGTGGGGTGTAGTCAGAAGTAAGAGCTGGCATTCGCAGCGCAGTTTTAAGGCTACCGAGAGCCCAATACCGAACCCTTGTAAACCCTAAACTTATGGTTCGTTCGGAGGTTTGAAAACATCTACGTACGAGACCATAGGTATTCGTATTTATACATATACATATGCATGTTGAATATAAACTAAAGAAAAAAAAAACAGCTGTATTGGTTTATTCTTAGTTAGGTATAATACTTATGTGTTTTTCGCAAGATATTATATTAATACCTTATTCCTTCGTGGCAATAATTTATGCTTAGCATGTAGTTGCCTGCAAAGCTTTTGCGAATTTTTGTTTAATTACTTCATGTATACGAGAAGATAATCCCAAAGATATTGCTTCTTTAATTAAAGATGATAGTACGAACTGCTCTTATATAAGTATTAAATCCATCGCCATCGCTATTGGTTTGGTTGAGTTGGGGCTTAAAGGTTAAGCATGACTGGTTTTTGGAAGGAATTTTAGCTTATAAGATTTAAATTTATAAGTTATTTCCTGCGGCATTTCATTAGATTAACCCCAAAGATATTTGCAGTAGATAGAGCTATTTGTAGATAGGATTATGTTTGATACAGTATTTGTAAGTATTACAGATCTTTAACCTGAAAATAAGTAATGATAGATAGGCCCGTTGTAAGAAATCCCGGGCCTGAGACGAAAAAATGAGGGGCCCGATATAAAAAAGATAAAGATTGATATTATTAGTTAAATAAAGCAGTGTTGTTGTGGCTAAATTGAATATAACTATAATCGGATCGCAAGAACAATAAATTTCTTGAGTAGAAATCAAACCTGGTTCTTCTATTCTCTGTTCAATAAAAATAGTCAGTACAGGGTAAGATAGGGGTCTGAATTCGACCGAATTCCCCTAGAAAAATATAATTCACAGTGTTTGAAAGCTGTACATTTTATTTGCGTCGGTAGCTATCGACTAATATTTTGCGTCTTAGAAGGGTACTACAGCATCTAACTGATGAGCTCAACTGTAGTACCTGGGCATAATTTGGACTAAAGGTCACAAAAGAACAAAGTTAAAATTAAAATCAGGGTAAGATAGTGCATTTGTCTCTCATTCTGGTTGCATTGGCTAGTATAAACATATCTCATGTTAAATCTCTAATAGTGTGTCCGTACTTATCATTATAAATGGCCGCAAATATGAGGGAAATGTGTGCATGGGTTACCATCTGCTTATTTAAAACACTAAACATATAAAAATACATATTTATCTTTTTTTCACACCACCAAGCGATCAGTAAGCCAATAGGCGCGTTTTTTTTAATGTATCCGCGAAAACCTTAAAAGTTATATAATATAATTTTTACAAATTTTAAATTTTATTTATTTAACTTAACCTTATTTCATTACTCGTATTTAACAAACGCATATCAATTATTCAGTGTTGATAAGACAAAATTTTACTTTATGTAATCAAAGTTATTTGCTTTGAACTTTTCGATAAATTGTACAAATTACTTTTTCTGCAAAAGCACCGAAAGCAAAAAAAAAATCCATTTTAACGGGTCATTTGGAAATACAACCAAATAAAAAGGAGAAAATCAAAGCGACAACACTTCTCCTTCTCACATTACTAAATTTTGTTCTAAAAAGCTTAAGATCATAAAGCTCTTTGGCAAAAACCCACTGAAAAAGCTCTTTTGTATTGCTTTCAATGGATATTGGTAACTCTGTTGGAATGTATATTTTATTCAACTTATACAGCGAAAGTAGAAACGAGTAGATGATCAGTGTACAATATTTTGCAGGAAATTACCATAAGAATTTGTGTAAGTTGGTCAGTGAGTTCCGTGGGTAGAATCTTTTTCAGTGGTAGTTTTTTTTAAATTTAGTGTGATGACTATTGTATACACATCAGGCGCCATTGGTTTGAAAAAGCTCGCCCATAAGCCCTGTACTGACTATTTTTGTTGGACGGAGTATATATATAAGGTTGAACAGCTGAACCACTAAGACCATTATTTTGGTACATTGTGATACCATGAATCTGAAGATTTTCTTCCCACTTGCTAGGACCAATGGGATCTTCTTATAAAGCTAGGTAGGCTAGTTATGTCTGTGTTTGCTAGATCACAAGGATAATTGAGGAAGAAATCTCCAAGTAGTTTGCGCCTTTGGGATAAAGCGGGTATGTACAGAGAATTAGGTCAATCGATTCTGCATCCTGTTGATCCATACAGCTTCTGCAAGAATCATTTGCGAATGCTCCCACCCGCGTTGAGTACTTGTCAATAAGCATATAGACTTTGAAATCACTTCAATTAAATTATAGTTCTGACGAAATTCTTTATTCAGTGTACAGGGTGTTCATTAATTTGTCAAAAATATTTCAGGCATAATTCTTGGGTATATTCTAAGAAAAAATTATTGTCCAGTAAGGGCCTATCTCCAATTTTAATATCATTTTTCGTGGATTCAAGAAAAACCTTATTACTTTGGTGTACCCTATCACATGCAAACGGCAATTGCGCTTTTAACACTAATAAGTAACGTCGTTTAGCACCTTATTTTCTTAAGAAATATCAGTCTTTGTAATTGCATTTAAATAAATTTGATATCTTTTCTTAGTCTCAAGAAATTCAGTTTTAGCCGGCTCCATTTTTTCCTACCCATGCTAATTTTTTGACTTTGGGTTCAATTTTCTCAAGTTAATGCAAAATAAATATAACGCCTTACGATTTTTTTTCAAATTAACGTAAAAATAATAACAATCGATGATAATTTTGCGTACAAAGCCTTACATTGTTAGATACTTGGAAAAAATTAAAAAAGGGTTGTATGCTAAAGCTTCTAAGGTCATAAATGAAAAACGATCTTGTGTTGTTTTGATAATTTTTATATTAGTACACAAACCAGTTATAACATGTGCTCAAAGTCAGGAAATGTTGGAGACGATTGAACTGATCCATTTCTTCATATCCAATGATTACTGTAGTATTCATCTAATCATTCTTAACATCTCGATCATAGAGGGCTGGAAGATTATACTGTTTTAAATGTGATGAATCTATTTGAATAAGTGGAATATTCTTCAATAGTTCTAATAGTAAAAAATTTATAGTTTGCAGAACTCAGCCTGAGCGTGAAAGGACTGACTTATTTGTTTTCAGTTAAGCCTGTCCACATATTGACGCTGAAAGTGTTGAAATGATGACTGTTTTTTTTTGTGTGGATTGTGAAAATTTGTGAACTTATCTCTTGTAAATTGAGATTTGTCCATCCAAAATCTGCTAATAAATCGTCGTTTCGGATCTAATAATCCATCTTCGGGCTTTTACTGACGAACTGTTCCTCAGTAAAAGCCCGAAGATAGATTATTAGATCCGAAACGCGTAGGCCACCTTCTTCAATGGTCTAGCGAAGGAATAACTTGGTAAACGTCAAATAGCAGACATTCAGTTTTATTAATAGCATTTTGCACTACTTCACGGAATAAGTCCTAACCTTCCATAGGTCATGTTTATTAATTTGGGTGTGGGTCCTAAAATCGAACGGACTCAAAGTCGATTTATATTATTTGTTTCTAAAGGGTTATCCATTTTGCGGTTTCAAAAGTATAGGGCTGGAATTCGACATCTGTCAAACTAAGTTGTTAAACCAAATTTTTTTTCCAGTTGAAAGTCTGAAATTTACTATCGCACAACGCATAAAAATTGTTAAAACCTACTACAAAATTGGTGATTCTGCCACAGCCACATATCGTGCTTAAAGAGGAGATTATGGTTCACATAATCGTCCAACTACGCAATTGTCAAAATTGTGAAGAAATTTGAAGAGACTAGATTGGTAACAGATATTATAAGGCCTGTGCATCATCGTTTCGCTCGTACCACTTAAAATATCGCTGCTGTAAGCGAAAGTGTTGCCGAAGAGCAGAATATGTCGATTCCTCGTCGTTCTCAGGAATTAGGACTGTCTTATGTCACATTATGGCGTATTTTGCATTTGGATATACACCTACATCCATATAAAGTCCAGCTCACATAAAAACTGATGCCAGCTGACCATTCACAACGTCGTAGGTACGTCGAATGGCTGCTTGAACAACAGGCGGTGGACGTCCATTTTTCGAACAAAATTTTCTTCAGCGACGGAGCACATTTCTCTCTCGGTGGATATGTTAATAAACAAAATTTTCGTATTTGGAGTTCTGAGAATCATCAAGTAATTGAAGAAAGGCCATTACATCCACAAAAAGTCACTGTTTGGGGCACTCTTTGGCCCGGAAGTGTGATTGGACCTTACTTCTTCGAAAACGACGATGGAACGACTGCCACCGTCAATTCGGAGCGTTATGGTCATATGATAACCGACTTTTTTTTCCCTGCTATTGAAGAATACGACTTGAAGAATATGTGGTTTCAACAAGACGGTGCCACATGCCACACAACTCGAGCGAATATGGCTTTATTGCAAGAGACATTTCCTGGCCGCATAATTTCTCTTCGTTGCGATATCAACTGTCCAGCAAGATCATGCGATTTGACACCGCTGGACTTTTTTTGTGGGGCTACGCAAAAGACCGTGTTTATGCAGATAAACCTTTAATTCTTGAGTACTTGAAAACCAACATTCGTCAAGTTATCGCTGAGATACCGTCCAATATGTGTCAAAAAGTGGTCGAAAATTACCTCAAAAGAATCGATGCTTGCAACAATTCGCGTGGTGGTCATTTAAATGATGTAGTGTTTCACACATAATGTCAACGTTCAAACTTTATAATAAAAAAGAAATATCATGAAACAAAATATTTTATATGTGTTTTATTTACGTTTACTTTTGAAACCGCAAAATGGATAGCCCATTATTATTGCCACAAAATGCGATAGTACCTACCAAGAATTTTTTTTTTTTTTTTTATAACTTTGCACGCGCTCAAGGGATTATGAATACCCTTCATATGTTTTTAACACAGCGCGAGCGTTAGATTAGGAAGAGAAAGAAGGAGAGGAAAGATGTGTGGCGCGATGTTCTGGGACTGGAGGAGGTTGTTGTCTCATATTTTATCTCCAGGGATGGCGACTGAACTAATGCGGAGAAATGTCCGTATCTTATTTATCTGTGTCTCTTATAATTCGCATTATTTTTTTTTATTCGTTGTCATATTTATCGGTATACTAGTTTTACTCAATCACATGTTGTTAGTTCTATTCCTAAACAGCATATAATGAGTAAGCCAGCAACTCGTATGACAATTATTTTAGAATTGGTTTTTAATGGAAAAATAAGAGGACAAAGACTACTACTATGAAGTTAACAGACGAACACACAACTATCGCGCCACGGCCACCCGTCTAATTCTCGCTACAGTGAATTACATAATTCTGTCACCCAAAAAAGTTCTCACAGGGTTTTCGTAGTGTGTATTTTAAATGGGTTCAGATATAAAAGGAAAATATGTAGGGTTACCGCCCTATTTTTAGATACGAATTTTTATTTAATTGTTTTGCTTATAAAAATGTTATCTTTTTTCACACCACCATAAGGTAAGATAAAAGGTGCCAGTAGGCCAAATCTCTTTTAAATAAAAAACAAGTAAAAATAAAACATTTATTCATTAGGATTAATTATAAATTAAATAACAAAACTAAATATAAACTCATCTTTTAAATAACTATATTTACAAAATATTTTATTCAGAAAAGGAGTTGGTGCTGCTGCTGTTGCTGCTATCTTCACGTAGGTTTATAACAAGATTTTCTACAGAGCGTTCCGACAAAACGTTCATTTCCCACATTTTCGGCTCAACCACCTGCTCGACTTGTCTCACACACCGATTCCATTTTTACCTCACTTCACATTAATTAACCAAGCGCTTCGAAAATCTACGCACATAATGTTCTTCTTCAAAGGAAACAGTTTACAATTTTGTAACTCCATTTGAACGTATTTTCCATACATTAAAAGTAGTGCAAAAAATGAAAATACTACACAATAACACTCATAATTTAAAACTTTTTTTAAAGCTCTCAAATCAAAAGTGCCTCAACCGAAACCTAAGGAAAAAAAACCGAACGAGTAAACAAACCGACACGGGTAACTCTGGAAACACATCAATATTTAATGGGGGTTGAAAGTTGAATAGAAGCAGCAGCCACATGCCACAGTAATTTAGTCAACACTAGGGCTGCCAGAAATCATGATTTATCATGATTGTCATGTTTTTTAGACTCAAATCATGTTTTTATGTTTCTGAGTCCAAAATCATGTTTTTTTTGCTGAGACAAATTTTGTAACTATAATCGCAAAACCCAACATGTCCAAATCTACCCAAGCACGAAACTGAAAGCAAACGGCAGGATGAACACTTCGTTTGTATGTATACCTTCTTTTTATCTATTTGCATATAGTGTCTTTGTGTGTGAATATGTATAGGTATATGAAATGCACCAAGAAAATAATGAAGAACACATATTATTTTTCAATATAAAAACACTTTATCTACGCACTCTTTCTCTCGCCTCGGGCCTTGCAATATTTTTGACAGCTCAGCTATCACGAGTAATGATGATGAGTAAAAGAGATAGAAGGGCGAAACTGTTTTTTTTTCCATTTTTCAATTATTAAAAGCGTCAATCGTTCTCTCCGTTTTCAATCCTTTTTATTTTCCTGATACCATTTTGCTTTGAACATTGAGTTCAGCTTCAGCAATTGCATAAATAAACTGTTAATTTAATGTATTTGTTTTACTCTATTTGATTTCTTTCTTTTGTTTTTCATTTAACACGTTTCTAACTACGAGATAGGTCCGTCATGTTATTTTATCCCAAATCATGATTTTAAACTATGTTTTTTTTTTTTAATTTCTTAGTGGCAGCACTGGTCCGCCGTCAGATGTGCGCTGACTAGGACGTTGTGTCTGCGTCAGATGCAATGCAATTTTAGCTATTATCTTATATATTTACGCACATGGGCAAACACTTTTTATGGAGAAGTTCTTCCAATTTAGTATGGTGCAAAAATATGACGCCCTTATAATTTTGAAAAAGCTTTCCCATAGAGATGTAGAAAGAATATTGTCAATCTATTGAAAACATTAAAGATTCCTCAAGATTAAGTAAAGTTTTATCGAAGGAACATATCAAGTAATCCTTCGTTATTGAAAAAAAGGCGATGGATCTTGGACAGTTTCTCCAACTGAGTTACTGAGTTGACTGTTAAAAACGCACTTCACAGGTTGTAAAAGCGACAGCGAAGTAAGGACTTGCTTAACAGATATAAACTCAATACTCAATAAACAGTATACGAATTCCATTATAACAAGAGAAAATATTGACTGGGCTATTAATACTTTCTCTCCATATAAACCTCCAGGCATATATGGCATACTACCAATTATGCTCCAAAAACTGCAAGACAGAGCAGTGTCATGGCTAGAAATTATCAGCAAAGGATGTCTTCACCACAAACACGTGCCCGAATCATGGAGACAAGTCAATGTGGTTTTTATTCAATAAGTTGGCAGTCGTGGTCATGAATCCGCGAAGGATTTCGGGCCAATAATCTAACATCCTTTTTGCTTAAGACCGTAGGGCGCATTCTCGATTTTCAAATTAGAAATATAGTGCATGTATGTGCTCTAGATGAATCTCAGCAAGCATACCTGAAATGCAAGTCAACAGAGACAGGGCACGATCGAACGAATCATCCTTTATAAAGAGTATACTCTCTCGCTACCTTTCTAGACATAAAACAGGCATTCAATAATGTCTTTTTCGAATCTATTCAAGACTCACTTAAGAACCATGGCATAGCTGACTATTTTCAGGACTGCATTATGGCTATGCTTAGTGACAGGATGATTATAGCTTCGTTAGGGAATTTGACCGATAGCAAACATGTAAATAGAGGAACACCACAGGGTGGAGTTCTTTCGAGAAATAGTGGTGTGATAGCGGTACAGTAGGCAGATGATTTAGTGCTTCTAGTGTCAGGTAAACTCCCAACAGTGATTAGTGAAATCACAGAGAGGGCTCTGTTTAAGATTAGCAATTGGGCCACGAGTTGTGGACTAGGGATTAACCAAGGCAAAACAGAATTGATACTCTTCACTACCAGGACTAAGGTACTCATCACTTTCACCATATCTCGATGAAATGGCCACAATCTATCACTATCTTCCAGTGCGAGATATGTAGGAGTCATCCTTGACTCTAAGCTAAACTGGAAACTCAACATTGAAGAACGGGTTACCAAGTCTAGCATTGCTTTCTACGATTGTAGTAAGACGTTCGGTAAAAAATGAGGTCTTCAATGGAAAATAATCCTATGGACATACACAACAGTAGTACGACCAATTCTGGCTTATGGTTCGATTGTATGGTGGCCCGCTTTAAACAAACAATACAACATAAATAGACTTAAGAAAATTCAGACAACTGCTACCTTTGGTGCCACAGGGACCTTTAGATCTTGCCCAACGGATTCCTTAAGTGTTATTCTACATCTTCTATCTCTTGACCTGCACATTAAACATCTGGTTTGTTGGAGCGCTTTAACACTCAAAGAGTCAAAATGCTAGTTTGTTAAACCTTACGGCCACAGCAACACAGCAAATCTGATTGCATCAGATATTCTGTCGACCAGCACTGACCCCCTATTTTGAGGCTCAGCAAAGGTCCTAAAGTTATCTTTCCATCCAGGAAGATTGGGAAGATGACAAAGTGTCGAAAGATTTCGATGTAAAGTTTTTTACCGACGGATCTTAAATGGAGTGTGGTGTAGCAGCAGGAGTTTTCTCAGAGTCGCTGAAAGTCTCTAGATCTTACCGACTTCCCGACTTTGCGAGCGGCTTTCAGGCTGAAGTACTAGTTATAAAAGAAGCATGTACAGTTCTTAATCTAAGCCCAAGTCAAAATCTAAATTCGGCAATAATCGCAGATAGCCAAGCGGCTATCAAAGCCGTAAATTCAACAAAAATATCATCAAAACTGGGCCAACTATGCCGAAATGAGCGTGATAACATGAATATTAACCATAGAATCACTTTAGTCTGGGTTCCAGGATACAGTGGTGTCGAGGGTAGTAAACGGACAGACAAGTTGGCCCGGCAGGGATCGGCCCTTCATAGCTCGATTGACAGTTTTCCTCGCGAAGTCCAACAAAAGATGGAACAATCTGACCGACTGTGCGATATCTAGAATGATATGTAGAATAGTGACCTTGGCCCTTGGGTGAGCATGCATCAAAACTTATTTCCCATAAAACCTACTGCCGTAGCTGGAAAACTAGATGGAAAAGGAAACAGTGCTTCACTTCATTTGCATGTGTCCCGCTTTGGCTAATAATGCAATACCTCGGAAGGGCTTTCTTTTCTGATCTAAAAGAAATTTCTGATACAAGAGTTAAAAACTTAATCTCTTTCCTCAACAGGTCGAAATGGCTCTAGCGACGCGACACTGCGCTTGAGTTGTTCCCTGTCGTTTCCCGCTATAAAATCTTTTTATTCAGGCCCGTACCAGTCCGTTATGGCATCAAGACGGTGCTACTTGGGTCTAGACCGCCATTTTATTTAACTCCCTACCTTCCTATCTACCATGACCTTGGAAAGTAGGGACCTAAGTGCAATTGGACAGTTATTTTATAGTGAAAAAAACAGGCTGGACAATTGCTGTTTTCCTCCTACTGGGAAGAGACAAGTAGAAGAACAGCTCTTGAGAACAGGGCAGCAGATACTATCAGCGGATTTGTTTATTTTGAGATAATAAGAACTACAGCAATTGTATGAGAACGAAATATATAGGTCCCATGCAACTGTTAACATTCCCAAGTTCAGGTGGAGTCATAACATTTTGTGGAAGCGCAGAAACAAATCAAATTAGCTCTTCCACGTGATTTGACAAAAGAAGGTGTCATTAAAGGAGAGCGTTGGAATCGAAGACCAAGTGGTATTTCAAATGTTTTTTATTTTTACGAATTCGCAATAAATTGTTCTAATTTTGGGACATTTCTGCCTTCATTTTAGCTCATGTAATAATTTGCTTCAAATTAAGCTTAAGCAATAATTATTCGTTGAATCACAAGAACTATTCGGCGTTTGCTGGATTATATGTAGGATTGAATTAAAAGTAAACGGAAACACTCACCACATCACCATTTTCTGACTAAGAACAAACGACGAAAGAAAAAATGAAATAACCTCTGGGAGAGAAGAAGAAGAGGACTCTTGATTCACACGACGAACGACAAAGACATGCATGCTCGATCTCGCTTAATGGTTTTTCTTTCTTTTAAATTTAACTTCTAATTTCTTTGTTTAATTTTCTTGCCAATAAAATGAATCTTATCCTTAAATATTTTAATTAAATAAAAATCGAATTGGGGGCTCAACCGGGATCCAATTGTAGAATTAGATTTTTATTTAAATAAAATATTTAAGAATGAAATTCGTCGTGTAAATCAAAACATAGTCCTCTTCTTCTCCTCTCGCAGATGTTTCTTTCATCGTTTGTTCTTAGTCCGACAATGGTGATGTGGTGAGTGTTGCCGTTTACTTTTAATTCATCCTACATATATATCTTCCATATTCATGAAATTATTTCGGGGAAATTAGATTGTGGGTCTTATGCCTTACTTTATGACATTACAGTGTGCATATAATTTCGGCATGTGACCGCTGCGGCAGGAGCGTACATGTAGTATTATGGAAATATTTATTTCACACACTATTGGCAGTATAAATTATATAAAGGCTCCGAATGTTGGCTTCCAAGAATCCAATTGTTTTTTCTTTGATTTACTGTCGCAGAGAGAGAAAATAGTGTAATTCTGTAAATGTCCATTTCGTAAAAATTAATGGTTTGTCAAATGAAGTGTGTGATATGTGGTCCTCATACCCAAACCACATGCCTGCAATATTAATGTCTTCCAATTGATGCACGAAGAACTAAGAATTTTATCATGTATCTGTACGGCTGACCGTTGATTGTAGCGTTATGTCACATATGAAAAAATGCTTCCATTATAATAGTGTTTCGAATATGGTTAATGGATTATCATCTTTTCAAATTACGCAATTATGTTTATTACCAAAGACATTTAACTAAAAGTGTGCTACGATTATGAACCCTATAAAATGCACGTAATGCCCAATGAGATTTCCGAATTGAGCAATAACTTTGAACAATTTGTGTGACTCTATTCATAATGGAATTCGTAAACTAAACTGACCAAACTTCTGAATAATCGATATAATCTTCATAATATAAATATTTCACTTCACTTAGA
Source organism: Philhelius pedissequus (assembly GCA_910595825.1). NCBI lineage: Eukaryota > Metazoa > Arthropoda > Insecta > Diptera > Syrphidae > Philhelius > Philhelius pedissequus. The sequence goes on along the minus strand of OU343160.1, from coordinate 65,627,883 downwards.
AAATGTGTATTTAGAAAAAAATTAAAATAAGTTATTCGCCCAAAACTTAATCAGACGGATTTCCATTATGTGGATTTCCACGATTGTGATTTTCTAAAATAGATTTTTGAGTTGTTTTCTTATCCCTAAAAATAACGGTAGGTACTTGACATACAATTTTTTCTACCATCTTAATTCCATCTTAATTATACAAAAAAATAAGTGCATTACTGTAAATGTAGACTTTTTGTTAATTTGTTTTTTGTTATATATTTTGCTATTAACGGTACCTGCCATATAACCATATTTTTTTTATTTTGGACTTACTCATAAACGGATCAATTTTATATAGGATCTCCTTCGACTTCTTAATAATACTGCGTACAAAAATTTTGGAAAAATATTTTTCTGGTTTTTTGAAAAATAAAAACTTTTTTTTTTTTTTTTTTTTTTTTTAATTTAACCTAAGGTCTTTTAAATGCAACCTAAAGTGTACGGCACTAGTTTGGCACAGTGGATTTGAGAACCAGATATTGACAGTCTCATTAACCCATGGGTGGCATCCAATTAAAATTGGAGGTATAAAAAAGAATGCGCCTAGCGTGGGGATCGAACCCACGCGTCTAAGTTAGCAATCAAGCACTTTATCCACTGCGCCATTGCCACCCACTGAAAAATCCATATTTTGAAAATGGATGGACGGTTTTTTTAAATTCGGTTTATACGAGTATATTTATATGATTAAATAGATAAAATTGTCATACTAAAAATTCTTTTAGAAAAAAATTCACGAAAGAAACATATTCAGCTTTTTCTACTAAAACTCGTTTGCTTAAGATGTGATCGAACATAAGAGCAAGTACAAGCAATACAAATAACATACAAAAGAAAAGATTGTCAAATTTATGATGAAAGACTCGGCACAGAACATAACAACCAAAGTTGTTCAATATTATTTTGAAAGTCGGTATTTTAATTATAGATCATATTATTTCGAAAATATCTTCCATGTTCGAATTGCGCCCTACAATTTACCAATTGGTCCAGCGTTTTCAGCGTAAGAGGGCAGTCTGTGATCTTCCGCGTGCTGGAAGACCACTTACAGTTCGAAATGATTTGAACATTTCTCGGTCGCAAGAATGAATTGAGGAAAATCGCAAAACTTTCACCACGTGATGTTACCAGCCACTGGTGTTTTCTCGGCGGTTTTTGCAAAGACACATAGAGTTTGCTTGGCGTTTTCAAAATATATGCTGACGCCGAGAGATCGGCGAGTTTTTTTCACAAATGAGCAATAGGTGTCGATTTCAGGTCAACATGGGGCATGTGGCATCGGAATCCCAAACGTAATTATTGAACATCAAATGCACCAACTTCGATAATCAGTATGATTTGAAATAACCTAACTAAGGATACTTGGACCATATTTTTTTTCAAAAAAAAGAGCCAAGTTTGCAGTTAATGTTGTTTGAATATAATAATTCAACATTTTTACTTGCGATTATAGTTAGGTACTATAAGGAAAGTTATGGATTAGTGCAAACAAAAAAAAACTTCTAACACTCAAACATGACATTAAGATCATAGAGAACACCAAAAAAGTGGGTCCCACAATTCCGTCTGTATGTCTGTTTATCTGTCCTTGAGTCTGCATTTTTTTTTGCCAAAAACATAACTCTTATTTTCTCAAAATCAGCTAAAACGATTTTTATAAAAAAAAAACCATGAAGAGAAAAGGAACATTTTGGCATATTTTTTTTGGAAAAAATTGTAATTTGTTGGTACCTCTAGTAGTACCATTTTTTTGGGTTTCGATTTTCTGAAAAACTGCTGATTTTTTTTACTTTTTTATTCAGAAAGTATTCTATAATGTCTAAACACTAATGTAAGCCAATATTTTTCAAAAAAAAAATTATTAAGAAGAAAACTTGAGATTTTTTTGACATTACCTTGAACAATTAAAAAATTGCATTCCTAAAATTAATTTATACAAAACAACGCTACCTCCCATACAAATGTTAAAAAAAGCGTTAAGAAAAAAAATTATTTCTCGAAAACGTCTCCAATAATTTTTGTAAAAAATGAATATGTTCTTATATTAGTACATTCCACTTTTAAGTATAAGTTGCGTACTTATTAACGGTACTTCCCGTAGAACCACTTTCCATATTTTCGCCTTTCTCACTATTGGATGAACCGATTAAAATTATTGTTCCTTATGCCAAAATTTTCAAAAAAAGTACAATAAATAAATTTTTTTTTTGAAAAATCGATTTTTCAAAAAGCAGTGACTGAAAATTTTTGAAATTTCAATTTTATATGTATATTAATAATAGCTTCAAAATGGCGTCTCAATTTTTTTAAAATGTTTTCAAAATTTTATACATATAAAATTATTTTTTTTTTAAACCGCTCCAACGATTTGTGAAATTTTTTTTAAATTTATTTTTATTTATCCAGGAATTCAAATCGCATCTTTGTTTTGCCTCAAATTATAACAACTAAGCAATATAAAAACATTTAATTATGTGTATTATCCATTTATTTCTCCCTTTTTTCTACCTTACTATTATTCCCTTTTTAATAATTTTTGACGTTATTGAATACTACATACAATGTAACCCCTCATACATAGATATACATATATAAATGTTATATGTGTTTTTAAAAATCACATAAATCTTATGTATGCATTAGGGCTGGTAACGAGACCGAGACTAGTAGCGGTCTCGGTCTCGTCAACGACACGAGACTCCTTTAAAAGTACCGAAGACGAGACCGAGACGAGAGCGAGACGAGACCGTATTTTTGGTACCGAAATTCCACGAGAGTCTCGCTGGTCTCGGCGGTCTCGGTGGTATGGTTTCGGTTTTCGCTATAAGAAAATTTTGTTTTTATTTCATTATTTTTTAGTATCTAATCATGTTCAATTTTTATAATATTCACAAGTTTTTTTTGCGAAATATTATATGCGCGTTAACATATCAAACCATACATGTATGTACATAGTTATACAGAGATAGGCGCATTGCGAAAATCCAGAGAAGAATACGTACGATTTATGTATGCATGGCGTTGCTTCCTTTTGGGTGACATTTGGTAAAAAATATTGTCAAAACGTCAAAATATAGTTCGTTACCTAGCTGTCAAGCCATGAGCTGTCAAAATCTAATGAAGGATGGCTCCGTTTTAAATGGATTAAAAAACCTCTACAAAAGTCAAATTTTACCTCAGAAAATTAGAAATTTTTCGATTTAATTTATTACTCCGGAAAAAGTTGATTTTAGACTTTTTGGGTGACATTTGGGAAAAAAATATTACCCAAATATCAAGATATAGTAAGTTGCCTACCTGTCAAGTCATGAACTGTCAAAATACATTGAACGATTGCTCCGATTTAAATGGATTAAAAGAACCTCACCCTCTATAAAATTAAAATTTTGCCTCAAAAAAATGTTTGCTCCGGAAGAAGTTGATTTTAAGCCTCTTGTATGGCATTTGAAAAAAAATATTATGAAAACGTCAAAATATAGTTTGTTGCCTACCTGTCAAGCCATGAGCTGTCAAAATCCATTGAAGGATGGCTCCGCTTTAAATAGATTAAAAAACCTCTGCAACATTAAAATTTTACCTCGGAAAATTCGAAGTTTTTCCGATTTTATTTTTGGCTTCGGAAAAAGGTGATTTAAGGCCGTTTGGGTGATGTTTGAAAAAAAATATTTTAAAAACGTCAAAACATACAGTCCTATTCTGTTAAACGTTCACGTGAATATTTGTATTCTGCTATCCGACGGAAAAAACGAATTGTTTCAAAAAGTATATAAATTTCGATCAAAAATAAATTTTAACAATTAGATTCTCTTAAGAATTAAACAAAAAAAATATTAGTAAAGCTTTGGACTCAAAAGATAGAAGACATTTGAAAATATCTAAATAGTCAAAAATTGAGTGAAATATTCACGTGAATCGAAAGATAGCAGAATAGGGCTGATAGTTTATTGCCTACCTGCTGTCAATTTCATTGAAGGATTGCTCCGATTTAAATGGATTAAAAAAACTGTACAAAATTCAATTTTTTTCTTGGAAATACGGCTCATCACAGTCTATTTTTTACGTTATCACACAACTTTGAAAAATAAATTAGCACAAAATGTAAGCCATTCGGAGCGCTTTCATACGCAACTAATAAAATTCAACTTAAAATCATAGTTTTCGATTTACACAAGTAAAACTTACTCGTTTCAAGTGAAGTCTATGGCCTTAGCTTCATGGACCTACGTAGTGCAGAACAAAATTTCTGTTTATGATTTGTTTAGCATAAGCAACGTACAAGGATATATCATTATTATTTTCATTCATAATTGACAAGTACAATAAAGTTGGAAAAGACGTGCAGATGCCAAGTTTGACCGAATTCTTGAGATCCATATTGTACGTTGATTTTCAGCAAGTTTCCCAAGCTTGGTTTTTTTTTCTATGGGTTTTGACAGCTAAATGTGAAAATTTGTACCAATTCGTACGTTTTGATAATATTTTTTTCCAAATGTTATACAAGAGGCTTCAAATCAACTTTTGCCGTGGGAAAAAATTTCGAATTTTTTGAGGTAAAATTTGAATTTTGTAGAGGATTTTTAATCCATCTAAATCGGAGCGATGCTTCAATGGATGTTGACAGTTTATGACTTGACAGGTAGGCAACTTACTATATCTTGATATTTGGATAATATTTTTTTCCAAATGTCACCCAAAAGGTTTAAAATCACCTTTTTAGGGAGCAATAAATTAAATCGAAAAATTTCGATTTTTTTAGGTAAAATTTGAGTTTTGTAGAGGTTTTTTTTTAACTCATTTAAATCGGAGACATCCTTAAATGGGTTTTGACAGGTCGGGGCTTGACAAAAACGGTTAATTGATTTTTTAAGAAATCGAGCGTTGTATGTAGGTACTCTTTTTTTTAATATTTTATTTGTTTTTGCTATGAAATATATTTACTTACACAATTCTTCCAAAATGTTATTTCCACTTAACTCAAAAGACAAAACAGACTCACGAGATTGTTTTATACATTTTCCCGCATTTTTCTTACCGACGAACTGCTGAGATACCACAACCATACTCTATATTTGCAATCCGAACAATGCTTCTTATCTTTACTTACATCTTTTTACTACCAAAAAAAACACGAAAGAAACCAAGACTAAGGATGATACCAAGACCGAGACCGAGACCGAGACGAGGTCGCACATTAACATTTTCTCGAGAAAAAGGCGAGACCAAGGCCGAGACGAGACTTGGTTAGGCGAGACCTGGACCAAAACCGAGACGAGACTGAAATTTTTCGATTTTGACGAGACCGAGACGAGATTAACAAAAGTCTCGCCTGGTCTCGTCTCGTTGCCAGCCCTAGTATGCATATTACACCTAAATTATAAAGTTTTATGCATATAGCTACCTACAAATCTAAGTCAAGAAAAAAGTAAGAAAAGTAATGGTGAATATTATAGGAAGATTACATCAAATCGAAACAAACAATATTCACCATTTGAGCGTTCTTATCTTTAAAATATTATTTGAACATATTTCCAAGCATTAATCTAAATTTTAAGAAATAAAATTTAAAAGAATCATAACGTGATATATGAGTCAGCCTGTATAATATCTTTCTTTTCTCAGCCTTATTTTGGAAGTTTACTGATTCAGTTAATAATATTTTATGTGACACATAATTTTTTCTTATCAAAATCGTCAGAGTTGTTTTAGTGATATTTAAAATTTTGCATGCTTTTGTGAGACAAGTATTCTCAGGGCTAAGACATATAGACATAACGACATACAGACGTGCTTTCGGGATAACCTTTTTGTTTTCCATTGCAATATCAAATTTGATCAAAATTTGAAGTTAGATTTTTTTTTCAAAATGCAAAATTAGCTCTACACGGCTTTGCAAAAAAATTGTATTTTTGGTTAAAAAGAAAATTTCCTTATCATTTGGCTTGGCTTATAATATAATTTTGACTAAAAAGAGATATCTCAATACATAAAGGCAAATCTAAGCCCCAAAAAATTGCCTTCACAGATTTGATAAATTTCAAAATTCATTAAATATTCCAAGAAACCCCTTTTGAATTTTATTATTATTATTATTTGCGAATGACAAATCGTTTTCGTTTTCTATTTTTCAAAATATAAAAAAAAATATATAAACTTGACATCCGCAGAAAAAGATTGAAATCCATTGAATAATTTGAATATATTATAGTCCTTTGTCCTGTCTATATATCGGTTATAGATATAATGTCCATGTACCCCCAACTATACACCGACAGCAAGTATTTCAATTACGGTTCATGATAAAATTGGAAATGCCGAAGGACGAATAGAAAAGAAATCCTTATGTTTCGCATAGCATTCTTTCACGAAGCTGCTATATCTCCTTCCGCTTTCCGACCATCACCTAGCAATTATATACACACACTATGTTGAAAACGACACGTATACAAATTTTCCTTCATCTTACTACTATCAGATGGTTGTGTTTATTTTTTCCCTCTCTTCTACTATTAAGGACCTAACAAAAGGCTGACAGGACTTTCTTTGCTTAGCGTGTTTTATGCTTCCATACAATCTGGAATAGCTTGCTGCTTTGGATATTTTATCAGTCACAGTTCAACGCTACTTTTGGCAATTAATGATGCCAACATAAATTATTATCGATGTTCTTGTTGGGCGCCAGTTTCGATGGTTCGTGTAAAGTTTCGTCTTTCAATTTTCACTTTCTTTAACGATTTGATCTTCATCTTTATTCGAACCAGAGAGGAAAAATGAAAATGGATTATAGGCGGAAGTTAAGGAAACAACAAACCGAAGCAATTCAAAGAAAGCAGAAAAAATAGATGCTTTGGTTTATTTATTTGGTTGGTGATAGACAAAAAGGACGATGCAGGAAATTGAATCAAATGAAAAAGATAAACAATGAAAACAATCTTCTACTTCGAAATTGGCTTTGATTTTTTTCTTACTCGTATTTGTTTGTTCTTTTGCTTTTTATCAATTTCATATCAACTATTATTCTTTATAGATTGATTCCATTATTCGAATTAAGGGTTAAGAAATTGATACAGCTACTTCAAAGTATATAAATTAGGAAGTTTCATTTTTGTGTAGGCGGGGAGGAATAGATTATAAATAGATAACGATATTGGCAATAACAAATAGATAGAATTACTCAGAAATTAAATTCAGTTAAGAAAGGCCATTTTAAGCCATTTTAAAAGGCTTTTAGATTTTGTTTTGTGTTTGCCTATATGAAAGGTGACTCTAACTAAGTCTATGAGTCTCTTTTTATCTGGACTTCATACTTACTGTAAAATCCTTGCATGAATGAATAGCCGTATTTTATTGGGAATCTATTCATTTTACTGTAAGTAATTCCCAAGAAAAAGCATCAATCGTAGCCTGGCTTTTAGTTTTGTAAAAATGGCACCCATGCACAACTGTTACAAGCAATGGAAGGGTTTCGTGCAAAGTAAAATTAAATAAAATGCACGACTGGATCGCACAAACTTTCTCTTATGTTCGATCACATCGTATGCAAAAGATTTCTATTAAAAATTTAAATATATTTTTAAAGTCGATTCTTACTTAATTTTGTATAGCTATATAAAAAATTTGTAAAATTATTTCTAAAAAAAATTGGTATGACAATCTTAAATATTTAATAATATAAAATTAAAAACAAAAAACTAATACCCCTTTGCTGATACGCATCATAAATATTTATGTTCAACTTAAAACGCTTATGGGCTCTTTTCAGTCTGCGTATACTATCACATAAGGGCTCAACTAAATGCTTAAAGGCCAGTTTCAGAGTACACACTTAAGTTCACCCCGAGTTTGAGTAAGCGTCAAGCGATACGTCTCACTAAGTTTACTTTTCTGTTTCACAGTCGCTTAAAATTACTTCACTCAAAAGCATGAGTAACGATGGCAACGCTTGTTTTTTTTGACATTATATTTATAGTTTTATTGAAACTGACAACACATTGAACAAAAATATCAAATATTTAAGTAGCTCTTAAGTGCCCAACAATGGCCACTTAATTCCCACTTCAAATTGGCTGGTGTGAAATTGAAATCTTACCCTGAGTGAATTTAAGGGGACTATGATCTCTCTTAAGCAAGAGAGGTGTTGACAACCCTGGAAATACGAAACCTCTGACACCCCTGATGATGAACAATCATGCCAATATCAAGATTGAAACTACAAGATAAGTTAGATGGACAACGCATACTTTTTCCGGTTGGAGAAACTTCTGGGCTTTTGACATCGTCAGTAATAAAACGTGTTTTACTCTCATATTTTGTATTAAATTAATTAATGGTTTTTTGTAATTGATCTTATGTACACAAGATCACAACAATTTTAACTGAGGGATAAAGTGTGAAACTGGCCTTAAGTTGCCTATCAGCAAACGGGTCTAAATCGGCTTAATCAAGGAAAAAATAATTCAAAATTCTGAAATAAATACTTAAACTAATTTGAGCTCAAAAAAAAGTACACCATTTTATTTCTTGGATTAATTTGAATATATGAGAAAAAAAAAAATAATTGTGAATCGGTTTTTGAGAAAAAAAAGTTTTTTTCTAAAACTTTTTGAAAACATTTTTTAAAAACAATTCAAAAACGCCAATTCATAGGTATTCAGCAAATACAAAAGACCATCATTTTTGAAAAATATTTAATAAGCAGTTTTCAAAATATAATTTTTTGCTTTTAGAAATACAAAAAAATATTAATTAAAAATATTGGTGCGCAGTATAAATTGGGCAACCTAAACCTTTATATGTGTGAAATTTCGAAAGAATCGGTTAAGCCATTTATCACATAGTCGAAAGCAAAAAAACGGTCCTATGGAAAGTACCGTTTTAAAACATTTTTTTCAACGTTTGATCAGTCCTACCTAAAAAGCTACCATGATTTTTTTAAATCAAAATCGTTAGAGCCGTTTCCGAGAAAAATAGGCTTTACCGTAACGGTTATACGACAGGTACCGTTATTTTATGAGCTAAAAAAATTCAATTTCCCCTCTGTACAATACCTAACAAAAATTCTATATACCAAGTTTGAAGCAATTCGGCCCACCCGTTTGGGTGTTTATACATACATACAGACATACACACGGACAGAATTTTTAGACCATCTTTTTTCGTCTTAGTAATGTCATGTTTGATTGTTATCTCAAAACTTTTTTTTTCGAAGAATGGCATAACTCGCCTTATAGTAATTATAACCGCAAGTAAAAATTAAGAAAATGTCAAACTTATGAACAATAATTGGTTTTTATTTAAATAAAATATTAATTTATGTTTCAAACCCATTTTTTGCCTTTTGTCTTTATTTGCAAATTTTAGATTCGAATATTGATTTTCCACCAATAGAAAACAAATAGTAAGTGAATGGGCTTGTTCGTAGACTATGGTCAAGGTCCCCTTTTACATGGTGTAATTATGAAATGCTTTAAAAATCTCCTGTACCTTTCACAAAATTGCTGGAGTTTTTTTTTTGTTTCTTTTTAACATTTCTTCGTTTGAACGCACACTACACGTTGCCTTAATTGTTCACGCCCCTTACATTTCCCTTTTTATACTTTTCTTATTTTCCTTGAAGTAGATAGATAGATTGGGTTTATTCTTTAAGTCAATTTACAAATTTGTTTTCCGAATTCTGATTATGTTTTATAGTTAACAGAAGCAAGCAGAGTAAATAACAAAAAATATAGTTAACATATTGTCATTTCTTTGCACAATAGTTTGCAAAAAAAAACAATGGGAGCCCAGTCCATGTAGTGGAACGATGACCATGGCCAATGGAGGGGACATGGTAAAATATCTCCGAGAGGAAACAAAATAAAATGAACGACTAGATCCAACGTACATAATTGTTCTTATGTTCGATCAAATCTTAACACAAGATTTGTAGTAGAAACAGCAGTTTTTAGTATTTTCTACTTAATTTCTCAATTACAAAATTTCGTAAATGTTTTCTAAAAATTGTTTAATGTTTAACAATTTTATGTAATTAATAAAATAAATAAATTTAAAAACAAAATTTTTTAAATCCAATTGCAATGGCGCAGTGGATAAAGTGCTTGATTGCTAAATAGGACGTGTGGGTTCGATCCCTACGCTAGGGGCATTCTCTTCTATACCTCTCCAATTTTAATTGGATGCCGCCCATGGGTTAAAATGCAACAGTCAATATCTGGTTCTCAAATCTACTGTGCCAAACTAGTGCCGTGCAGTTTAGGTTGCATTTAAAAGACCTTAGGTCTTACAGGCATATAGTTAAATTTAAAAAAAAAATATATATATTTGTTCGAAAACTTTGGCATGCACTATTATTTAGAATTCAAAGGACGTCCTACTTAAAAATAATGATCGAAGTCCTCATAGGCGTCCGCAGGGTGGGCAAACAATCATACTAATTCTATTCTTATTATAAACTAGGAAATTTTCACAAAAACGAATGCTTAAATGTACTTTTTTTGTAAGAGTCCATGGTTTGCTAAGTGGATCTCGTGTGTTTCGACATCAATGGCTTTTTAATTATCCTTTTGTTACCTATTCCGCCAAACTGAGAGGTGTTCTTTGTCGGAATTGCGTTCTTTTTAAACCCAAAGTTGAACGCGGGCTTCAAGGTCGGTTCATTCTAAATGAATTAACAAAGTACAAAACCATCTATTAATTTGTTAAAGATCATTTTAAGTCCAGCTGGAATTGTGAATCTACTGGAAAGTAAATGATTTCTGCAAAATTTTAGAAAACAAAGCCAGAAGTATTGAAAGTATCTTCAATAGAAAAACAAATTGAAGCGAACAGAAACAAAATCCTTCCTATTGTCAAATCGATTGTGTTTTATGCCTCCTAAGCTCGCTTATGCACCATCTTGAATACTTCCCAAATGATGATTTTGCATTTTCGCATCAATTTTGCTGTCGTCGAATTCTTTGTCATTGTGCACATTATTGGCTTGTTAACCGTGAGAAGATTCATCTCCTGTTTAAAGCGGAATGTGCAGTTCGCCTGCCTTCAAACAGTGTGGCACCAACAGTCAACAAAATTTGAGATCTTGACCAAATTGTTGCCAGAATCAACTAAATGACGAATATTTTCCATGTCACACTTTGAGCATCGAGAAAGTAAATGCGATTGCCGAATAGTATTCGAAAGCAGCCTGATTCAAGTTAACATTTAGGACTGGTAGGTATTCTTCTAATAACTTTTTGTCGCATTTGAGGTGGTGATTGTGCAGCGCAAACATGTGCAATATGTACACGTCTGCATTTATTTCTTCTGCACGTTCCTCTTGCGTTTGATTATCATGGACATTCTGAACAATTATTGCAAGACGTGTATGTCGTCCAAAGTTTAATTGTTTATTAGGAGGCATTAGCATCCCTAAAAAACAACAAAGCTGTTTTTGACTAATCCTATATTAATGAATGAATGTTTCTCAATGAATGCCCGATAACCTCACTTTTATACTTTGAAAAAAAATGATCGTATGCGCGATATTCTGCTATCCGGAATCAGTGTAATAATACGCAAAACTAGGATCAATTGCAGCGAGAAAAATAACACATTTGCTGAATAGAAAATCATAATGTGAAAAGGACACCTGTCAAATCGCGTACAGCCCTAGTCAATACATGACGAATTCTATCGAATTGTCGGATTGATCGCAGAACAGCATCATATATTAATTATGCTCCAAAAAAAAAAATGGAATGGAAAATGGAAAAATGGAAACTAGCTATAGGAGAACAAATGTTTAAAACAGCTGACTGCAAAATTCAATTGGTAGATATGCGTTTTGTTCTGATTTTTTGATAGCTTTGTATCCGAGATAATAAATCTAATAAGTTAGTGAACGCCTGCAATAAGGAAGAAAACCAAATAGAGACACAATGGTAGAAGTCTCAACATAGTTTTTGATGTTTTTTTCTTCCTGTTTCTTGGCACTTTGACCATTTCATCTAACACTTTGTTAGGGCCAAAGAACTAATCTCATCTCAACCTGAATTGTTCTTCTAAGCACAACATACAGCGGGTGTTATTTTTATGCTGCCGAGGCCGGGCACAGAATTGAATATTCTTCAGGGCTTAACCCAAGTTTTGTGCTTTCTTTGAGAAAAACGAAATCCTGGCCAACGACGAATGCTCAGCATTAGTAAAAAAGCATTACAAAGTGACATGCTTTGTGTTAATTTGTTTTGTTTGAAATTTCAAAAATTTGACAAGCTAGAAGTCTTTGGTTATGTTGCAAAACTTTTACTTTGTTTTCTACGAGAATTTAGTGACATTTGCTGTATATAATATAATTTGAATATCCCACAAATGAGGTGCTGGAAATCTCTGAGGACCTTGTCAGACTTTAATCAATGAAAAATATTTCTGAAAATATTTTTGAAGGTGTTTCACCTTTTATGACTATACTTTCTCCCAGCATCGAGAACTTCTAAAACCCTGGAACCGTCAACTTGACCCTTTTGGTTTCAACTCTGAACAAAAAAAAAAACAATTTCTTGAAATGTTATTTTCTTGCTTTGAAGAAAATGACCACTAAGATTCCTTACACTCTTATAAAGCCAAACAGCTCTTAAATCTAATATTACCTAACATCTTCATATAGGTATCTAAAACTTTCACGAAAAGTCACGTTTTTTAATCCTATCTCCTGGATAATTTCAAATGAAAAACAAACTTTTCCTTAACGAAAATATCACGAAACATTTATCATATATTTTCCCTAGAATTCCTTCCAAAATGCCAGGCACTTATATAAGTTCATGTGTGACTACTACCTTTGCCAAATTTTCTAAAATAAACAAAATACAACATAATCCTATGCCATCACCATTAGCATTGTCATCAGCAGGATCTGTGTCACATTTTCGCAAAGTAAAATTACCTTAAATTATAATATTTACCTTTGTACCTACACCTACGTATATATGTAGATATATTGACATAGGTACTTCAGTTATCAAGGTCTAAGCTGAACTAAAACAAATGCAAATAGACAGCTACATACAACATACAGTTTTAGATTAAAATTTAGATTAAATTAGACTTGAAGACGTTCTAAGAATTCTTCTTCTTCAAAAAAAAAAAACTATACCATTAGCTTCCTTTCTTTGTCATCTTCATCACCATTATCACAGTAGACACAAGAATAATTTGGCAGGATGTACCGAGGTACAGTGACAATGTACATTACTTTAAAGAGTGTGTGTTAGCAGCTTGCAGAGGTCTTAGGGAGATTAATATCAAACCTCATTTATAATAATTTTAGTATCTAATCTCATTGTTTCTCCTTTTGTTCGACAAGCATAGAGCACATTCCGTTGGGAGTCAGTAATATACTTTATGCATATGTGTATAGATATTGTATGTGTATGGACTTTTGCTTAATTGAAATGTTTTTGACACAAATGAAATTTCCCAATTGATGATAGTTACAAACTTATTTTGTGCTTAACATCTGATGAATCTCGGTCTGGGAACTGGGAGTTGAGACAGACATGAGCGGCATGAATGACGGCCGAGTTAATGAGTTCTCATACTTCTTCTTTACGAGGACATATATGATGGGGGGATGTGATATGTAAATACTTAATAACAATACTCTTTTGCATAATATTGTTTACGAAAGGCATCACACGATGTCCTGGTTATGATGTTATTTAATTGTTAAGGATACGATAATTAAAAAAGTTTGTTTTCATTTTTAAATTGGGAAATTTATTTGCCACGTTTTTCGGAAACAATTATTGTATTCGTAAATGCGAAATAACACAACGGAAACATGAATATCGATTTATAGAAGCTAATCAAGTTCGCATAAAAAAAACTGTGTGCACTATAAAGCAGCCATTTTTCGTGACAGAATACCATCGGAAGCCATCAAATAGGATTGGCTTGTATAAATAGAGTAAGTGCATGAATCAGCCATGTAGGTTTTTGGAAGTATGTATGTGCAAGTCTTATAACTGAACGATTAACTCTTCTACAAAAAGTGTGACTGATTCGAAGCATATCTCTGCTAGAGGTGCGTCGTGTCCAGTGTTGTACCATGTAGACTATAAATGATTGTCTACTTGTATAGACAATTCAAAATTGTCGACATAAATTTGTCGACAATGAAGATATTGTAGACAATTAGTAAAGCCATCATAATCAGTGTTGTTCCTCTACGTGTCGACTAAAATTGTCTATATTTCAATGTAGACAATCGGTCGACAATGTAGACAATATGTCGACAATGCAGACAATATGCCGACAATGTAAACAAAACCTTTCACATTTATTTCTCACAAATAAAAGTATTCCAAAAATTTCGCTGTTTGCTTTAAAAAGGAGTACAGCTAGTGACAAGATTTTGATTTGGGCGTTTTTTCCTAATATCTATTTAAACGTTATTCACTTATTTGGACAATATTCCAATTGTGGATGTTCTTTCCATTTGAATTTTAAAATTTTAATTTTGGCGTTCTTTCCTTAAAAAATGCAAATAAATCTTGCAAATTTGGACAAATTTTTCACATAATTTGCAGTTATTTATTTTATTTTTGTCAGATTTCAATTTTTTTAGCAGAGATATTGGCGCATATTCATAGATGCTTGATGAGTTGTTACTAGTTTGTTGCTAAACTAAACCGAGTTCATGTAATTCATAAACAATTTAAATCAATTTCTAAAATAAAAACTCTAACGCTAGTCACGACAGATGTTTTCTTTAAGTTATTTTTAACTCTACCGAACATAATAAATATTTGAAAAATGTAACAAAAAATGTGACACAAAAAAAATTTTAATTAAAATAAAGAAAAAATGTCAATTGATGAAAACACTGAAGAAGATTTTGATATCTTGGTTGTTTTGGAAATGGTACTACAAGAAAACGAAAGTGCTATAGGATAAGAATCGACCCATTTGAACTGACTAACGACGAACTTTATGAAAGGTATCGATTCGACAAAGACACGGCAATATTTATAATTGATTTGCTAAATATTAAAGACCAACCAACTAAAAGGGGTTTGTCGGAAGCCTTCAAATGTTAACACGTAACGTTTTTTTTTGGCTACTATTGTTCACTCCTGTAAGGAACCCTCAAAGTCGATAGGAGTAAAAATTCAAAACATATAACATCGCTACAAGAAACAAGGTAAATTGACTTACTCGACAGATAAAATCAAAATTCCGATCTATTTTTTGAGAGGCTGACAGTTGACTTGTATACGGCTAAGAACCAGGGTTGTGATTTTACTGCATTTGCAGGAGAACTACTGAATTTTCTTCGAAAAAAGCAAATCTACTAATAATTAAAAATCATCCTGTTGGTGCACAGCTCAAAGTCGGGACAAAATTTGAAAGAAAACAAAAGAATTCTAAGAAGACACACGACGCGTAAAAATTCTACATGAAAATTCTACAAGTACAATATCAACGAACACATCCTCCCAAAATGAAAGTCTACGAATCTTCATTAAACAAAATAATATCTTAAAACTTAGCCAGCGCCTCCTTCATATCAGCATTTTAAAGTTTGATAGGCTCCAACGTAGGGTGTCCAGCTGGCTACTTATAGAAAAGAATACAAGTTACTCAAAAAACGATTGAAAAAGAGAAATTTGAAAAAAAGAGAGAACATAAGAAAAACTAAATACAACAAAAAAAATTATTTAATATAAACATTTTAATTCATTTAACAAGAAAATAGAACTTTATTAAACCAAAAAAAAATTAAAAAACTAGAACAAAATCACAAAAAAATCACAAATTGTAGACAGCTCTGAAAACTCCTCAAGATACTTCAAATTTCGAAAAAAAAAACTGTATCCATTTTTGGATTGAAAATGATTTATCGAAATCATCATCACTTGAATTTTTCATAGAAAAGTTTGCAATTCAAAAAACATGTCGAACCAATTACTATCATTAATTTTAACATTCTTATTACTAAAGATACATAATAGTGTTTTCAACATCTTCCCATTTTAAATTGCTTTGTAGTTTCATCCAAGAAAAACAATGAAACTCTTCGAGTTGAAGATTCCATTTTTCTATGTAATCAAATGATTTTTGATAGCATTCAAAGCATTTACTCTTAAATTCGTTTACTTTTTCTTCATAAAGCCTAGTACGCTGCTGATGCGAAACGAAAAATCCCATACAAAAATGACACGACGAAATCATGAACGAAAAATTTCGTTCTACTTTTCGTTTTCCAGTACGCTGCTGGACGACGAAATGTGTAATTTTAGTGGATAGCTGTACTAGATTTCTTAGTACAATTCTCCACTCTTTTCGTTCTCAATTTAATTGACCTGCACATTAATTGCTTGCGAAATTTTGACATTTCATTTTTTTTATAAAAGAAAAAGTCAAGCTCTTGTAATGCTTATTTGATTTTTCTTTGGCTTTGTGTTTTCTCTAGTGTCTGGTTTTTCTGTGCATTTCCTGTATTAAATTATTCAAAATACATTCAATTCTAATTTTGTATCAAAACCAATTTTAAAATCGACTAAACTAAATCTGCAAAATGAAAATGGGAAGTTGGAAAGAAGCACACCCTTCACATATCTTATCGGCGAACAAGATATAGCTGAACTTTATTTGGAGTGCTGATTATAACCAACTATCGACTTTTTTCATACCTAGTGCTAGTGCTTAGATTAAAAATAACCAATGTCCTTTTAACATTAATTTATTTTAAGTGATTACTAAATAAAAATATTATAATCAAGATTCAGTAGTTTGTTCTGCAATTAACTGTCCATGTCATGGTTTTTAAAATACATTTGTTACTCCGACTTTTACACCATATAAATATAAAAAAACACTCACCATTTCTAACTACATACTTTCAACACATAAATTAACTCAATTGCCACAAAGAAAAAATCAAATCGACCGCCCGCTACTGGCAGTACAGTACTAGCCAAAGGTAAGCGGCCTCCCGCTGCACCAACGACAATTAAGGAAATCATCGTTACCACAATAATGTTTGGTTGCAAAAAGGCCATCTTAAACGATAACCACCTCTATTTAAAAAGCCTGTTTCCGATCTCATTGATTGGCGATTTTATACCATACCCCAGAACTTATTTCTCAAGTTAAGATAATCTGTTTAATGTTTACTTCGTGAAAATCGGCACGGGATGGACATTGTTATTTAGTCTACAATTTCAGGTGATGACCTCGCTAGTCCTTTGTTGTGTTGATAGAAAGAAGATGATGACAAATCACTTACCTCACATTGCCATCGCTACCTTCTTTTTCTTTTCTGGACGAAGTTTTTTTTTTTTAATGTATATTGAACCATCGTATGGCAGATGCCCTGCTCGTGAACTTGATAGCAAATCAAGCTGCTTGCAAGCTGGTCACTTGTCAATGGGATTTGACATATAAGGCCATGCATTTTTACTATTCATTCGATTTTAGTATTAATTGAGGAAGCAAGACCTATAGTTAAAATGGGAATCGATCAAAGAGCATTCGCAGCGTAGCAGAGCGGTCAAGTACAAACCCACTAAGAAAACTCATCGATGAACAAGGGAAAATGCAACCCGTTCCAAAAATATATTCTAAAAGCTATTCACTGTTCTCTTGGAATATATAATCTGAAAATACTTTGAAGTGTATCTTTGGAACGGGTTATCCTAAAAACTTGGTTGATACCTTTTTGTAATCTACTCTTGATGCTCTCAAAATCAGCATCAAACGTTTTTATGTAGAAGCCTTATTGCAAGAAATCACTCTTGAAATACGCATATTTAGAATGATGTATGCGTATTCCTGGATCTATTTTCTTTAATACAACTTCTTTGCAAAAAAATGTTGATGCTTCCTTTGAAAGTATGAAGTGCTGATTCTAAAAAGATATCGCTCGCCTTTATTGGACAACCCGTTCCGAAGATATAGTCCATTATATTTATAGTATGATTATATTTTTCAGATTATATATTTCAAAGTGAATAGTGAATAGTTTTGGAACTATATCTTTGGAACGGGTTGTCCAATAAAGGCGAGCGATATCATTTTAGAATCAGCACTTCATACTTTCAAAGGAAGCATTAACAAAACCAAAAGTAGTTTTGTCACCAAATTACTTATAGATGTATTTTTTTGTCACCAAATTTCCTTTACATGTAATTTTTTTGAAATAATTCTTGGACTTGAAAATGGTATCCGAAATTAGTAAGAAACCATAAATTAGAACTCATAACCGTTTACACCATCCCAATGAAGGACGTAGTTTTCGAATTATAGAGTGGTTTACCTCCTTATTTCATTGATTTTCTTAAAATTGATAGAAATTTCATCAAATCGGCAGATAAACCAGTTAATAAGTCCCAAAGTATTTGCTTAATTTCCATCATTTAAACGGTTCTGAGTTTTATTTTAAATCCTCTATGTGTAACAAGAACAATTTTTAAATCCAAGAATTATTTCAAGAAAAATACATCTAAAAGTAATTTGGCGACAAAATAATTTTTTTTTACAACTTGTCATTTGTTTTTGACAGCTTACAGAACTCTCCGCAAATATTTTTCCGCTGTGGTTTTCGTTAGCATTTCGTTCTCCTAGTGGAGACCACCGAAAAATTTCATTTCGCATCAGCAGCGTACTAGGCTTAACGAGAAAAAAGCAAACATTTTTCCAAATGGAAACCGGTGTGCGCTGCTTGTCAGCGAAATAGGTATGCACACTTGTAGTAGACTTTTTGAAATTTTTGTAGTAGAACAAGGTAAACTATTTTAGGTGATTGAATTATATATTTTATGGTGAAATTGAATTTATGTACATATGTATGTAAATAAAATGAAAGTGAGTTTTGTCAAAAAAGAGAACAAAAAAGATCTTTGCAAGAAAAGAAAGAGTGTAAGGAAGATCGGGCAGTAAAAAGAGAACATGTTGTCTTTTAAATAGATACGATGGACACTCTACTCCAAAGCCAACTGGTTTTTAATGATTTCGTTTTCGTGATTTTGTTGTTGTGTGCCTTGGGAAATTTCACAGTGCTGGTTACCAACCAACAAATAAAACATGGAGGAGATTGAAATTCGTATGGTACTCGTAAGTCTGGAGATGCTTAGGAGGTTATACTACGTTAATTTCGGCCTAGTGGTCGGTGAAAGTATGGAACCCGACAGGCCGCCGCATAAGCAGTATATTCATTAATTTTACCCTTATACTATTATTGCACACATTGCATGCTAAAATTTAAAGGGGACTTTTGGGCTAAAAAAAAGGTCCAACTTTAAATTCACATTTCTGAACAAGAAGAACTCAATTTAAATCACACCCTTGTTCTTAGC
This sequence comes from Philhelius pedissequus, assembly GCA_910595825.1. Taxonomy (NCBI): domain Eukaryota; kingdom Metazoa; phylum Arthropoda; class Insecta; order Diptera; family Syrphidae; genus Philhelius; species Philhelius pedissequus. Next base: position 65,608,519 of record OU343160.1, on the reverse strand, counting down.
TTCATATGTAGTGTATTATAACTTTTAAATAAAAATCAAAAAAACTTACCTGATTATTATTGGCAGATACATCTATTGGTCGTGGTCGGCGCCTGTGTATCCGTCTTCGCGCTGTTTGATAGATTTTCCAGTATAACACTAATATCACTGTGAGTGGAACATAGAACGTGCAACACGTCGCAAAAACCTTAAAACAAAAATATGAAAATCGATTAAATATATAGAATTGTTACTCGCATGCAGTGTTATACGTGTTATACGAGTCCTTACCTGATATGACACATCCTGCGATACCATACATTTTTGTTGTTCAATTCTTTGTAGGTATTCAGGATCCTTCCAACCGAATTGCGGCGCTAGTGATACAATCACAGAACAAAACCAAACGAGAAATATCATAATGAACACTCGTTTACTTGTCCGGGAATGCATGTAGTCTATATTCGTTACCGCCCAGTATCTGAAATGTACAATTCAAACAAATTGAAGAATTATTAATTAAGATTCATCATTGACGTTTCCAGGAATGCATTAGAGAAATACTTAGAATGCATCCATATTATTAGATTTCGTTGAATCAGTTTGCAGAAAATTATTACCAATCTAGCCAATTTGTTAAACTGATAGGTTTACAATTTTAACAAAAGCCAAAAAATATAAAGGGTGTTTTTTTCAGAGGGTAAGACTTGAAACTGGAAAAAATTCTTTATTTCACGATAATAATTTTATGGTATTAAATTTTGATGGGAAATGAAGTAATATAATCAAAATAAATAATAAACTGACAAATGATTTGTCCCAGAAAACAGTTTTGCCAATTTTAAAAGTGGGATAGCTAATGGCTTTAAGCTGGACAATGACAAATGAGCAAAATCGAGAAATCTAAATAGCGAAAATTATGCGAATATGATTAGGTACATACTATTTTTTGTCGCATTTCCGCATTCACAATACTCATTAAACGCGTGGTTTCAACAAAATCGAGCCACTCCGCATATCACTGGAATGACCATGAGTTTGTCAGGTGAAGTTTCTGATGATTTTGTATTCATATTTATGAAATTTTTTTCCGTGGATAAGTGAGATTCTTACTGCACTAAAAACACCTTCTTCTCCCGATTGGAACTAAGTTGAAACTTATCTAGCAATTTATTTTTAACGCATTTAATTAACGTGTTGCAGGCAACTTTCCGGTGATAGGTTCTGCTTATACCGCGATTTTAAAGCGGATTCTTGTTTAGTGCACCAGATCGGAAGGCTAAGACCTTCGGAGGCAGCGCGCGTACTAAGTTCGTCTCATCGCTAATTTGGATTATAGTACTACTAAAGTCTTGTAATAGCCGTTTTCCATGATTTCGGGCAACATTTTTTATTTCATCGCGAACCGTGGGAATCCCGTGATCCCTGTGAAGATCTTCGTTTATAATGTGACAAGGTGCGCTTACAAACAATCTTAGAAGTTTATTTTCAAATGTTTGTAAGGTATTTAAATTAAAATCTCGCTTACAACCCCAGAGTTAACCACCTGTCTGTACAAAATTAGCTTGTTTTCGATACTGAGCTTAGAGTTTTTCCCGAGCAACCAGTACCTACATATCTCTGAGTTTATTATTTAACTCCTCGCACATCTATTTAGCATGCGGTTTCCATTTTAATTTCGCGTGTAGAGTCATTCCGTGATATTTTGCTTCATTTGCAAACGGAACTTGAACCGTATTTACAAATACCGGTAATCTATTAATTTTTTTATACGTAAAATCTACATGGAATGATTTTACTTCGCGATATCCTCCATGTTTTTGTCCATTCACTGACATTATTTAGACCTTTATGTAATCTAGTCGTAGCATCATTTATCGTTTGGCCCACTGCTAGTATTGCAGTGTCGTCAACAAACGTGGCTACTATAGTGTCTTCTGTTTGAGTTATATCACGTATAAATAAAAGGTACCATAAGACAGTTTCTTGTGGTACCCCAGTCACTATATCATTGAGATCCGAGTAATCGTTTCCATGTCTTACTCTAAAAAGTCTATTCTCTTGATTTGCTTTTAGAAGCGTATAAAGTGCTTCAGGCAGAATTTGTCTTAATTTAAAATTTAGGTCTTTGTGCCACACCTTATCAAAAGCTTGCGACACGTCTTAGAAGACCGCCGAACAAGTTTTCTTTTCTTCAAGAGTTTTCTCAATTACGTCAGTGATCCTATGTACTTGCTCAATTGTCGAATGCTTGCTTCTAAATCCGAACTGATGTTCAGGTATTAGGCGCTTTTCTTCTATTATTGGCTGCAGGCGCAGAAGTAGTATTCTTTCAAAGACCTTAGATATTACGGGCAGAAGCGAAATAGGTCTATAAGATTTCTTATCGTGTGATGGTTTTCCTGGTTTGAGAATCATTATAACTCCGCAACCTTCCATTGGCTCGGAACGAACTTTAGCCTTAGAGTGGCATTTATTATATAAAGAAGATTAATTAACCCTTTACGAGGAAGCATTTTAAGAACTTCGGCCGTAATTAGGTCATATCCCGGAGCTTTCTTATAACTAAGCTTTCTTATTTCTCTACTTAATTTTGCAAGGGTATCATTTCTTGTGGTGTAATTTTCGCTTGAGTTAGAACGTTTATTAAAATTTTTGTTGAGTCCTTGCCCATGAAAAGGTTTAAATGTGTTCTCCAGGTAATCCGCGAAAACTTTTGCTTTCTTGTTGTCGCTTTTTGCCCATTCTTTTTGATCATTCTTAATCGGAGGCGCTGGGAGCTTTGGTTTCTTCGTTACTTTAACAGCTTTCCAGAGAGAGTACTTGGATTCTTTTCCAGCTTTCAAGCTTTTAAGATAATTTCCAACTTTAGAATTTTGTAATTCTTCTATCGCCTTTTTTAGTAAATTACACAAGCGATTTAAATTTACCTTATGTTGAGGATTCATCATATTTATGTTTTTTTTAAACTTTATTTTAATCTTACTTCATTTTTATTTATTTGAGCATCAACAAATATATTTCAGATTTTATCATGGGAAATGCAAGTTGATGTAAGTGATCATCTTCTAGATGAACTGCTTCATTATATTTATGAAAATATGATTCAAATTAATATTTACTAAATTTAAATTGGAATCGTCGTAATTTAAGTTTGTATCATATTTATGAATACAATCATCATAAGGATGAATTTATTCATCATACCGATGAATTTTTCCAAAATTGAGTGAAATATTTCATCATTAGTGAATGCAATCATCAATTTGATGAACGAATTCATCATTTTGATTATCATGTCCTCCAAAATGGAGAAGAAATTGGGTTCATCATATTCATGAACAAAATTGACACATGATAGACAGTTTTCATTAGTTAAAATGTTCCTTATAATGGTGAACAGTGTTTCATCTTATTGATGAAAAATTTCACTTGAATAAAATTAGTGAATTTTTCATCAGCGTTATGACATTCTTCATCAATAGGGTGTACATTTTTGGTTCAGTGCAAGCCTAAACCCCTTAAAGTAAAGTTTACAATAACAATCTGAAGGCCTGGTGGAAAGAAAATATTTGTCGCGAAATTATCCATATTTCATACGATGGACCGTTTCCAATGGTACTTGGTAGCACTTTGATGATTTTATTTTTAAAAGTGGTAAAATAAGAAATTAAACCAAAGTTCTTTATAGTTCTTACTTGCAATATACTCGTAGGTATATGCATTTAGAAAAAAACGAACTCGAGATTTTAATCAAAGTTGACATTACGATGATAGGGAACATAAAAAAAGTGGGTCCCGTAATTACGTCTGTCTGTCTGTCTATAGAACGATCTACAGTCTGAAAGGCTTAACCGATTTTGTTCAAGCTTGGTGCTTAGGCGATTTAGGTGATTGTTCAAAATAGATTTTTGAATAGTTGTTTTAGTTGGGGTTGGCCGTGGAGCGATAGTTGTGTGCTCGCCTGTGAACCTCGTGGTCGCTGGTTCGATTCGTGCCGTTGTCGATGTCTTCTTATATTCCATTAAAAACATATTCTAAAAATTGTCATAAAATGAGTTGCTGGTTTACTCATTACATGCTGTTCAGGCATAACACTAGCAATATGTGATTGAGTAAACTACTCTTTAATATGTCAACGAAACAAATAAAATAATGCAAATTATAAGAGACATAAATAAATAAGACACGGTAATTTTCCCCGCATTAGTTCAGCCGCCATCCCTGGAGATAAAATCTAAATCAACAACCACCGTCTCAATACATCGCGCCACAAATCTTTCATATCCTTCTTCCTCTTCTTTCACCGGATGCCCGCGCTGTGCTAAAAAAAACGTATAAAGGGTATTCATAATCCCATAAGCGCGTTCAAAATTATAAAAAAAAAAAAAATAACGGTACTTGCCATACAAATTTTTCTACCATCTTAATTATCTCGAAAACGGCTCTAATGATTTTGATATTAATTCGTGTGTGTACTACTTTAGGTATGGTCTACATTTTCGCCTAAAATGTTTGTTTAATATTTTGTTATTAACGGTTCCTGCCATAAAACCATTTCTTAGTAATACTGCGTTTCATAATTTTCGAAAAATAGTTTTTTTGCATTGTTGAAAAAAAAATATTTTTTTTTTTTTTGAAAATTCAATATTTCGAAAACGAGTTTACAATTTCTTTTGAAACATTGTTTTTAAATTTATATTATTATATATGTATTTAAAATGCTCATACCATTTTTTTAGGAAAAATTTAGGAATTTTTATATATGTATACAAAAATTTAGTGAAAACGACTTTAAAAATACATTAAGCTGTTTTTATTAAAAATCTTTTGCATATAATGTGATCGAACATAGGAGCAAGTACGTGCGATCCAGTCGTGCATTTTATTTTTATTTACGTTCGTTAACATACATTTTCCACCGTAGGTGCAAATTGTACAAGCACCCAAAGATTTATCTGAGATCATACTAGAGGTCTCTCGAGGAGCCTTGTAGTGTGACGTATGAACAAAATTATTCCCTTTTTTTTAAAGGACATAGATTTTACTAAATATGAGTAATAGTGGCCACCGGCTTATTGGCATAAGTCTAATAGCGTCAAATCACAGGATCTCGGTGGCCAGTTCCCGGCGCCTCTGAGGAAGATAGGCATGCCCTTAGTGTCCATAGTGGTGATCGCTGTTGGCGCCTAACACTCTCCTTTTAGAATAACAGGCTTACTCGCATATATCGTACAATTCGAGCAAAAATAAACTAGCCATCAGTGAATTTGGCTGAATCGCTTTTGACGATTTATAGTCCCATCACAGTCGGTTTCTAACGTTGTTGACCAAAATCAGCATTAAACAATAATTTTTTTTTTTTTTGGAAACGGTAGCTTCCACGTGGTAACGTGCATTTGGCATCACCTAAAATTGGACCTAGTCTTGGAAGATGATTTTTTCGTAAAAAAAAACTAGTGGAACTAGTCAAGTTGATTTGGAATTAGTGTCTGAATAATAAATTAAGACATGTCGTCAAAAAAAAACGTTGCCGAGCAACTAATGTCAATATCTTCCCGTCGCTATTAGATAACCCTCTACATAGACTGGCTGATTAATTTATCCACACAATGAAATATACTCTCTTCTGGTAATTCCCACAAGTAATTAGGATAAACAACAGACAGAAAGCCACTTCTTCCCATTACACTATAAATGTAATTTGTCTCTTCTTTATCTACGACGAACAGCTGACATTTTGTGGTTTTCTTTAACGAAAGAAAAAAAGTTGTTAATGAATAAAAAGGCAAACGCGTATTTCCATTGTAACATCAATTAAGGATTTCCATTAACCTATAAAATGTCATCCGACTCAAACCCTTGTCAACTCACCTGCTAATGATTAACAATTGTTTTTTTTTTTGTTCACTCACACACCTCTCGAAGCAAAAAAGAAAAAGGATGAATATATTCTTCCTTGTTACCTTTGACAAAAAAAAATATTGTAAAAAGTCCTAATATTTGAAAATAACAAAAAAACAAAAAAAACCTTTCCGACAAAAAACCGCCCGGCCCGAATACCCTCATCAAATATTGTTTACCTTAATTAAAAGCTCCCTTCAAAAATGTTGTTAGGCAAAATGTTAGCTGTAGCACCTCAGCTCTATAGCATTCTTCAAACACCTGTTTTTCACATCACCAGATTCATCAAACTATATTATCCCTTTCGATGGTTATTGTTGCGTTTTTTTTTCTAAAGTTTTAATTGAATTTAGCAGTTGAGTGAATTTCAATAAAAGAAAAAGCTATAATTTATTCAATAAGTGGACCGACTACTAACACACGCTACACAGTGCATAACCCTTATAGTTAAGCCTATAGGTACTCGAAGGTATATTCAAACAAAAAAGGAAACAACAATCCTTACCTACCAATTAACTTAAAAAGGATTTGCGTGTTTCAGGTCTCGGTGCTCATTTAAATGAATAATAATTTGCTGGATTGAGAAAGATGCCCCTTTAAGTATTTTACGCGAACTCAATTGGTAAATACAGTTATCTGCTAGATTTTTTTTAGTGGAAGCGGTAAAATAAGTGTGATAACAAAAGGCGCACAAGCTTCGAAACGACACGCGATGACTCGTTAATGATTTAGGCTTTAAGTTTTGGTGATAAATATTAATATCAATCAATTTGTAAAGGTGGCTTGACAGTTTCCTAATCGTGAGGATTATAATTGAGGACAAAAATTTATTTCTTGGAAGACTTTGTGAAAAGTTGTAGAATGAATAAATCTTTTATCAACTCACTTAACATCCTTAAATTTACATAGTACCGTCTAACACTCCATACACCTCTTGGAAGCTACTTAAGTATACCACATTGCAAACAAATATTGTCCCTTTAGAGCAATCACACACACACTCATATTTTTTTTTTATTACTTGCGATTATAGGTACTATAAGGCAAGTTCTGTATTCGTAAAAAAATTTGTCTTCTTCTAACAATCAAACATGTCTGTCTATCTGTCTGTCTGTAGAACGATCTACAGCCTAAGCGGCTGAACCGATTTTGTTCAAACTTGTTGGCGTTTTAGGTGATTGTCCAAAACAGATTTTTGAATCGTTGTTTTAGCCCCAAAAATAACGGTACTTGCCGCACAAAATTTTCTAACATCTTAGTCATCGCGAAATCGGCTCTAACGATTTTGATAAAATTTGGTGTGTGTACTAACTTGAGTATAGTCTACATTTTGGCCGAAAAAAAAAATCAAATATTTTGTTATTAACGGTACTTGCCATACAACTATTTTATTGATTTCCGACTTTCTCATAAACTGCTCAACGGATTTCGATAAAAAATTTATACAGGATCTACTTCAAATTCTAAATAACTGCATTTCAAAATTTTCCAAAAATACTTTTTTTTTGGATTTTTGAAAAAAAAAATTTTTTTTTTTTTAAATTCAATATTTAGAAAACGAGTTTTTTGTTTTTAAATTTATATTATTAAATATTTAATGTTCATACCAATTTTTTTTTAGAAAAAATTTAAGTATTTTTATAAATAAAAAATTAAGTGAAAAACGACTCAAAAATACTTTTAGCCGTTTCCATTAAGAATCTTTTGCATATAATGTGATCGAACATAGGAGCAAGTACGTGCGATCCAGTCGTGCATTTTATTAACTTTCCGGTTTATCACTGTTAGATTTCGGTCTGGTATTGTAAGGTTTTTGAGATTAATTTATCCATATGGGGTAAATTATGTTTAGTTGAATAAGCTTCCAGTCAAATAGAAAAAAATGTTTATTTCATTTGACCTGAAACCCATACATTCAATCAAGTGCAACTGATTTGACAAAGGGTTTAACAATACACAACAAATGTCTGAAGACGTTTTGGGAAAGCTAAGCATTCTTCCACGAGCCATTATAGATTACAGCACTAGTGCGGATAATACAGTTGTGTAGATATTGTGTTATTTGGCCAAAAGCTTTTAACACACTATTTATGGACTTATTTTGGTAACGGCCAATTTTTATGTACATATTGAGCAATGTGCACAGAGATGCTTAAATCGAAGTTTATTATACACAACTTTTTTTGACTTACCATCTTCGAAATCGACCTTTTTTACATTTAGTTATATGAAGTTAATTATGGTATACCGCAGGGTAGTTTCTTGGATATGACGTTTTTATGTAGCTCAATAACGACTTAATGTATAATACGTAAACTAAGCTCAAAGAAAACTAAAAGAAAAAGTTCTCCCTTCATGGCGGTAGTATACGCCCCCTTCCGACGAATATTAATTGAATGTCAATTATTTGCAGAAAGATAAAATTTGGTAGAGATAATGTTAATCAATATTATAGGTCACTTCCAATATTGTATGGTGATGACTGGTAGGCCTTGAAGTACTTAAAAAGAGAAAATTATAATCGTTGAGGTTTTTAATTTAGGGGGCGTGGTATCCACCCACTTTCTGAAAAAGATTTAATTAATAAGGAGCACTTTCACTTTCAGTATCTTTCGAGATTTCGAAAAGGAATGAGATCAGACCAAAAAATATAATTTAAAAAAAAATAGCAAAGTTCTTCTATACAAAATCTTCTATAATAATAAGTCAGTCATGAAAAGTAGTAAGATCTAAAAGTACGCAAAGTTCTAACTTCATGAGGTTTTAATAACAAATGCGTAAAATAGAATAATATTGAAACAACAAATTAGGAAATATATCTTACTAATTATTTATGAAAACTTAATTAATTTTTGATCCGTGATTCAGCAAGTTTAAACCAACGATTTTGGTGTATCAACTGAAAGTATTCGTAGGAAAGTATTCCATTATCGAGCGGTGAGCTTTGGTTTACTTGAAGTGATAAATAAATTTAAAATTTAAAATTATTTTTTTCATTTTTATTTATTTATTATTATGGAAATAACGTTTAAAAAAAAAAACTAACAACACGGAGGCAAAAAAACCAACATGTATATTTATAAAGTTCATGTATTACTTAATATTTTATGGAGTAAAATTCTTTAAAATATTTCTACAAACAATGTTTGTATTCCAATTTTAAGTGTTTAGTAAAATAAATTTAAAAACATAATATGAAAAAAAAAATAAAATAAAATGCACGACTGGATCGCACGAACTTGCTCTTGTAGCTAACAACTTTAATGTATCTATTCATTGGGGCTTAGTTAGTTAGGTGAAGTTATCCTATGCAGCTTTAGAGCCTATGTAGGTAAGCTTACCTTGATTCTTAGTATAATGAATTGCAGAATGAATGATTCAAGGAATAGTTACATAGGTACCTACCTACAAATGTATATTTAAATTTAAGTTATGGATTTTAATTATGTAAGTTATGAGAGTAAAATGTATCTAAATATATATACATATTGATGGAACCTTAGTATGAAAACATGTACATTTAATAATGAAAATGAAGGATGTAGGTGGGTAGGTACCTACATACATACAACTTCATAATTTAGGTGCAATATGCATATATAACATTCAAGTGATTTTTAAAGGACATATGCATATAAATATAAATGTATGAGGGCCTACATAGTATTTAGTACTCAGTGACGTACTCACAATTATGTAAGAAGGGAATAATAATAAGGTAGAAATAAATGGATAATATACGTACTTAAATGTTTTTATATTGCTTATATAGTTTGAGGGAAAACAAAGATAAATAAGAATATATAAAAAAAAATCAAAAAATCGTTGGAGCGGTTTTTAATAAATTAAATTTTTATGTATAAAATTTTAAAAACAGTTTTGGAAACAAAATTTGAAACACCATTTTGAAGATATTATTCACATACATATAAAATTTAAATTAAAGAAAAAAATTGTGAAAATATGATCTATGGGAAGTATCGTTAATAAGTACGCAAAAATAATATTTTTATACTTAAAAGTGAATTGTACTAATTTAAGAACAAACAATTTTTCTTATTAAAATTCTTGGAACCGTTTTCGAGAAATAATTTTTTTTTTCTTAACGGTTTTTTAACATTTGTATGGGAGGTTCCGTTGTTTTTTATTTTAGAAAAATAATTTTTTAACTATTCAAGATATTACGAAATACGAAGTTTTGAAAAAAATTGTTGAGTCGTTTTCGAAATTTTGAGTTTTCAAAAAAAAGTTAAATTCCAAAAAAAAATGTTGTTGAAAAATCTTAGTATACAGTTGTGTTTGAATTCTCTAGGAGCCTCTGCGTAAAAAATCAAATTAACCGTTTCCGATAAAATCGAAAACCAAAAAAATGGTTCTACTAGAGGTACCAAAAATAACAAGTTTTTTACCAAAAAAAAAATTATCAAAAGGTAACCTTTCCCTTAGTTAATGAACTGATTTTTTTTATAAACATCCTTGGAGCCGTTTTTGAGAAAAATTAGATTTTTGTTTTTGGCCAAAAAAATGTATGGGAGCTACTGTTATTTGCGTCGTAGAAAAAAAAATAAAAAAAAACGTGTTACCGTAAAACAATATGTACCAAGTTTGAATCAAATCCACCGAACCGTTTAGGCTGCAGACTCGAGGACAGACAGACAGACGGAATTGGGGGACCCACTTTTCTGGTGTTCTCTATGTTCGTATTTTCATAAAAAAATTTTACGAATACATAACTTGCTTTATAGTACCTATAATCGCAAGTAAAAATAGTGGACCCCTTTCGCAAAAAATAATTTGGAAACATCTTGAAAACCAAAAATTCTTTATACATATAGACTTAAGTGAACATAAGGTTTATGGTGTACAAATAAAACGGTAGGTATTCGGGGGCATGTTACCTACCTACAAACTTTCTGGTTGGACTTATTATAGATTTTCGACAAATTACAATTGCAAGGGTTTATAAATAGTTGGATTATTAATTAATTATCATAGTGCTGCAATACCAAGAATGCCTTAAATGCCTCAGCAAATTTTAATTCATTAGATTTTGTGCTTCCAGATTCAGGACTCCAAAGATTGCAGAAACTGCAACTGACTGAATCATTCAGTCTATTGACAGATCATCAAAATTATGGAACACCAGTGTAGAATATTTTACTTTTCTAAAACAGTTTGAGTTTTTTTTTGCATTCAGTCCATTTGTTTTGTCCATTTTATCCTATACCTAATTGAAATCAATTATATGGAGCACATGCGATTATAAGAGAGTGCTAGGGCTTAAAATGGAAATAAGGAAAAAAAAATAATTTGAGATTCGCAGGAGTCCCGTTATCCACCCACTTTGGTAAGACGTTACAGACAACAATACCATTTGCTTTGCTGATAGACACACAAATAAATCTTATTCAAGCTAATCCAAATGATTTCATTTGGGTCGATGTTTGCCTTATTAAAAAAAAACTTCCTCACATCATTGCCCTGTCAGCAGACTATTTAAATAATCTCTCTCCTTCAATTATTTGCTTCTAGAAAAAAATTGAAAAGATTTAAAACGCATTTACATAATTTAAATAATCTAGCTTATTAGAATAATAATAATTACAACTTTTCTAAATCATTTGAATCTACGTGCCAGAACTCCCAAAAGATAATCACTGTCATGTCATCTCTTCCAAACGGCACAACCCATCGCTACGGGTAACTCAATTTATTATTCTCCTCTTGTGATTAATTATTTTTCTTCCTTACTCAAACCGAATCCTTAGCTTTATTATTGGTCTAGCTTAATCGCTCAAAGTAAACACCCAATTTAAGGGTGGAGTGTTCCTCATTTTTAACACTGGTTTTGCTGTTTTTTTTCACCCTCTTTGATACCATAAAAAAAGCTAATAAAATCTTTTTCAGAGTAAGTAAGAATGTTCGCCCTTACAACATATATACATACATAATGTCTTAAAAGCAGCACTAGCATTTTATCTTATTTTTCTTTCAATCCAATTCAAAGCCACCGACCACCCAGAGGGAGCAAACGTTTAAATCTAACCTCATTTTAATTAAATGCCTCCGGGTAAAGCGGAAATTCGCAAAATCAAAGCATGTCCTTGTCGAACTTTCTATCAAATAGAACTCGAAACTTATGGGAAATAAAGTCCTTTTAAATGTTCTTATTTTTTCGTCTACACTCGAGTAATCCAAATCAAATACAAACACAAATCACATAATAATCGTTTAACATTTGCCATTTTGTACCTTGAGTCTCCAGCCAGGCAATCAATCTTAAATGAACTTACTAACTTCGTATTTTTACAAATTGAAAAAAAAAAAACACTCGTATCTTATTTTTCCTCCTTTAATTATAACTCCAATCCGTGGAGATTTAAAAAAAAAATTATTCTCAACCCTCTTGGAAAGGGTAATGTTGTAAACGAAAGGGAATAGGAGTACACATCTGCTAGATGTACTATACTCTCAGCTCACGCTTCCCTTGGGATTTTAGAAAAGCTATAAAAGTGGAGTGGGACGCTACTGTTTTTTTTTGTGAGTGTTGAGTTTAGCATTTTAAATGTCAAACTTTCAAATTAATAATTTTTTTTTTTTTTTTAATTTTTTTTTCTTGCAGAGACCTCTATTTCATTCCCGTGGCGATTAATAATAATAATTATTATTTTTTTATTTTTTTATAAAATACTTAAAAACAAAAACAGAAAATACATAATAAGAGAAATCAAAACATAAAAGAAAACTCACAAAGGCGCAAAGTGGCTTTGTACCTAAACACTGAGTTGAGCATGACAAGTTAAAGCAGAAGGAAGAACCATAAAAAGGAAATATTTTGTTTGGGAAATTTTTGCCTGTAGCTTATTCGGTTATAGGGGGGGGGGCGGTGTTATGTCTTCACTGAAACTGACAAGAAAAAATACATTAAAAATTCGCACACATTTTATTTTGGCCATATGGGGTGTAAATATGAAATATTGGAAATTGTAGAAATTTGTGTAGAAATTATTATACAGTTTCTTATTTATCAATTTTTAATTTTAAGAAAATTTAAATGTTAATTAAACTTTTTTCTCTAAAACAAACTATACGCTTCGTGATCAATAAATGCAATCTTGTGTAAGTATATTCTCATGATTTTTAGTTTCCCGGAGGCCAAAACGACAAGTTGCAAACTCACACACTTAACGTATGCTTATGACTTGGAAATTCTAGAGCCAGTAGAAAGGCAGGTTGAAAGGCAAGTTTAGATGAAAAGAATTGTTAACAAATAATAAATAATAACAGTATATTCTCGAAGATTATGATCACTTGAGGCTACCAAATACACAAAAACTATGTTTTTTTAAACTTTACATTTTGTATCTATTGAAACATTAAAATTTTCAAGGAAAATTGCTGAAACAGATGATAACACCTAAAAAACTTGATGTGCAAGTAAGTGAATTCAGTTGAAAAATTGAACAAATAAATACAAAATTCCGCAATCCTCGATACTGATACCGGAAGAACTCAACTCAAATCTAAAATGTCTATAATTAAAATGTCACTCACGCTAATCAACGAAAACTTCCCCACCTCAAACATAAACTTCAGCGGGTGTACGGCGAACTGACTACTTAACTTATTATACAGGCAAACCGTACGTCTTCCCGCACTCGATAGCAGACTTTCCTTCCGTGATCTGCGGAGCTCCTCAGGGTTCCATCGTTGGACCACTGCTATTCTCATTATACATTAATCAGCTTCCAACTTAATCTGTGCTAAAGATGTTCAGCTTGTTTAACATTGCCTTTTGAATTTGATCAAGCATGGTGGTTCCGCAGTATGACCGAGGATCTAGCGGAAATATCTCATTGGTTTCAGCAGTCTTATTTTGCTAACATTTTTCTCAAGTACCTTTGTTAGTTCTGCTAAGAATATTAGAATTACATTTGATACGCTTACGTGGAAGAGTTTTACTGGCTTTTGGCAAATCTCCAAGCATTTTTTAGGCATCCAACTGAAAAATTTGTCGGGATTCTCTTGAAAGTATATCTTGAGAATTGATTTTTTTCGAGTAAGACATCGAGAGGATTATTCGGATCTCAAGGAAATAGTGACTGAGGTACCCGAAGGAAGTGTTCCAGGTATAATATTGTACGCATTATTTACACGTGATATATCTCAAACAGAAGAGAATATCGTAGCCACGTTTGCTGACGACACTGCAATACTAGCAGTGGGCCAAATGATAAATGATGCTACGAGGAAATTACAAAAAGCTCTGAATAATGCCAGCGATTGAACAAAAACATGGCGGATATAGCCAAAAGAAACAAAATCGGTCCATGTATTTTACTTATAAAGAAATTAAATGATTATCGGTATTTGTTAATACGGTTCAAGTTGCGTCTGCTTATGAGCCGAAATATCTCGGAATGACCATGGACGCAAAATTAAAATGGAAACCACATCTAAAAAATAAATGCGAAGAGTTAAATAATAAACACAGAGATATGAACTGGTTGCTCTGGAAACACTCTAACCTCAGTATCGGAAACAAGCTAATTTTGTACAGGCAGGTGCTCAAGCTTATCTGGACTTGAAAATAAACTGCTAAGATCGTTTATAAACGCACTTTTGTATTTTGGAAACGGACGGACAGACAGACGGAATTGCGGGACCCACGTTTTTGGTGTTCTCTATGATCGTAATGTCATGTTTGATTGGTATTGCATAACTTGCCTTTACATATAATCGCAAATAAAAAATAAAAAGAAGTGTGGTCTCAGGTGGCTGCCTTGGGGGAACATCAGAGGTATGTAAAAAGCCAACGTAGCTGTATAAAGGAACAAAGAAATCCATTTTATGAAAGAGTGTTCTAAGGTAATTTGGAAAGTAGTAATAGTGTATGGGAAATTTTATGAAAACGCCTTGGTTAAATCAGTTTAAATGGCATTGACTTCATAGACTTTCTCTAAGGGTGAAATAGTAAATAACACAAATTTTTAAAATGCTAATTTTGTGGACTAAATGTCGTTAAAAGCTATTTTGAATTAATAATTCAACAAGTCCGATTAAAATATAATGCTAAGGGCCAATTTTTCAATAGTCAGTTAAGCAGTATTCTTCAGATAGAGCAAAATTCAGTTTTTCAACAGTCAGACAACTTAATCAAGGAATAAAGTTATCTAGTCATTTTAGAACGGAATAAGGAGTTATCTGAAGAATAAAATAAATAGCTATTTTCGATGTCAAAAACACTTTGAAAAATTATTGTTTAAATTAATTTCAATGAAGATTTCGATACTCGAAACAAGAGTGACGTTCAAATTAAATTAGTCTATGGATTGTTTTTCGTCGATTGAAAATTCGATGTTGTTATCTGGTTGTTTTGGTAACTAATTGACTCTTTATCTGGAGATTGAAAAATCCGCTCTAATTCTTCTACTTTGCTGAATAATTTCAGTAGTATATAGAATTGTATTATTTTAAAAAAAAAACCACCTTCTTAAATTCAACAATGTTAGTATGTAGTATCAGTAAGAGTATTGCATTTATGTTCTTAGGGAGATGAGTCACCTAGAAGGTTCTTAAAATTTGTAAAATAATAATTGGATTTTTCAAAACAAATCAAAAACTTGAATTTAAATTTGGAATAAAACATTCATACATTAATTTAGGAAAAATTCAAAATTTTTGTTTGTCCCATGTTGTTTCTTTTCTTGTATACCTTATTGGTGCCAACGAAATTGTCATACCAAATAACAGGATGTTGTTTGAGTGAAAAATATCAGCCATTTTTCATCTTATTCTCTTGAAATTATTATTCCCTGGCAACTTGGGTCCTTGGGTATTTTCAATTATTATTCCTTTTTATTTTTGATGTGTTTTGGCTTAAATTAAAGAAAAAGAAAAAGTAAATTGCTATAAACTAACTTTTCCGTTGGTGATTAAATGTTTTTTTTTTTCATGAGCGCGTAATATTTTAGCTTGGGATATATCAACTCTCAGGAAGAATCATATACTTCAAAAATTAATAGACATCATACCGTTATTCTGTTCAGTTTCTTACTATTCTTTGTAAATATACTAAGGCTATTTCATATGCGCGGTGGAATGGCCGACATTATTAAATTAAATGCCAAGTGAAATAATAAATTAAAGTTTATAATTTACTATCAAGCAGGGAAAAACACCCCTTGAATGCGTGGATCCTTCCTAATACCAATGGACATCGTTGATAAACTGATTATGTTTTGGAGTATCAAACGCTAATGTATACTCACTATGCGAACGTCACAATTTTTTAACAAAATTAACTGCCTAAAAATACAGCTCCAGCCACCACTCGTGGGAGAGTCCTGTGGGAGGATCAAAATCGAATTAATGTCACGACATCTCATTGAAAATCATTGTTTATAGAGACTTTTATCCACTCTCAAGCATTCTTTCAGTGTGTGTGCGTGTGTGTTTGTGTTGTTATTTGGCAGGAATGGAAAGGACCTATGATTTTCTGCCAATTGCGAATGCCTAAGATGAGTGGTACTTAATCAGATGAGAGATCCTCTTGGAGGATTTGTCACTTACTCAGAAGAGCAAAAAGAAAAAAAAAATACATTTTTATGTGAAGTTGCCTGGATATGAACTTAGACCTTGAATTTTGGGCGCACCAAGGCAGGAATTTTATAAACAAATTATAATACCGACCAACGCAAGACGGTGCTTAAAGGCTCAATTTTGCTTTAGAATTAATTTAAGTCTAGGTTCTCTATAAGACTTGAGTTACCAGATTCTACACAAACATGATGGTGAGATTAAAATTAATGGAAGTACATTAATATTGGATCCATGTAAATGCGTTATATGTAAACGTCTCGTAAATGAGTTTATTTTGTAAATTATCTTACCAGTCTTGTGGCAAATGTTGGTGTATTTTTTGGTCACCATTGAGTGAAATTATATTATGTAATGAACATTTTGACTGAACTTAAGTAATTTAAATCTCTGGCTTAGACATTATTAACTACTGGAATGAATGAGCTATTGGAACCGTTCTCGCGAAGATTATAATATAGGGAACATAGACCTGGAATGAGTATTCTTCCTAACAGAAGTCATATAAAAGGATTTTGTGATCTTGTGTTTACTTGAACATTTTCCAAAAAAAAAATTCAAATCATTTTTTGCAAATTTTTACATAATCAAGTGCTATTTTTACTTGCGATATACATAGGTACTATAGGGCAAGTTTTGCATTTGGAAAAAAATCGAACTCGAAATTGTAATCAAAGTTGACATTACGATGATATAGAACACCAAAAATGTGGGTCCGGCAATGTGTCTGTCTGTCTGTCTGCCTGTCTGTAGATTTATCTATAGCCTAAACGGCTGAACCGATTTTGTTCCAGCTTGGTGCTTAGGCGTTTTAGGTGATTGTCCAAAATAGAATTTTTGAATCGTTCTTTTAGCGCCAAAAATAACGGTACTTGCCATACAATTTTTTTACCATCTTAATTTTCTCGAAAATGGCTCTTAAGATTTTGATAAAAAAAAGGTGTGTGTACTACTTTGGGCATGGTCTACATTTTGGCCGAAAGTTTTTGAAAAATATTCTGTTATTAACGGTACCTGTCATACAACCATTTTATTTATTTTCGATTATCTCATAAATGGCTGAACGGATTTCGATAGAAATTTTTGTATAGAAGCTTCTTCAAATTTTAAATAATACTGCTTTTCAAAATTTTCAAAAATAGTTCTTTTGGATTTTTGAAAAAAAAAAATGGGTGGACCATTTTTTCGGAAATTTTGTTTTTGAATTTATATTATTAAATATTCAAAATGTTCATCATACCAATATTTTTTTTAGAACATTTTAAGAATGTTTATATATAAAAAATTAAGAATCTAGCATATAATGTGATCGAACATAAGAGCAAGTATGTGAGATCCAGTCGTGCATTTTATTTTTTACCAAAATGCAATACTCCCATCAATTTGTAGTCGAAAACAGAACACCGGATGCTAGAGGTATTGTTCTTTTTGATGTACCTAATTTAGTTTCTTTGTCAGCATAGATAGCAGATTAAAATCAGATAAAACTTATTTAACACCGTTTGTAGATAAAAATAAAATGCCCCACTATGCTCGATCACATCGTATGTAAAAGATTTCGATTAAGAAGCTAAATATATTTTTAAAGCCGCTTTGTACTTAATTTTTTATATAAAAAATTATTCCAATTTTTTTCTAAACAATAATTTTATGTATTTATTAATAGAAGCTTAAAAACAAAGTTTCAAAAAAAAATCATTCACCCGTTTTCGAAGTATTGAATTTTCAAATAAAAAAATAACTTTTTACAAAAATCCACAAAAATATTTTTACAAAATTTTATTATGCAGTATTATTTATAATTAAAAGTAAAAATATTTATCGAAATCCGTTGAGGTATTTATGAGAAATTCGAAAATTGTTGTATAGCAGTTACCGTTTATAACAAACAATTAAAACAAATGTTGACCAAAGTGTGGAATATACTAAAAGTAGTGCGTAGACTTTTTTATCTAAATCGTCAGAGCAGTTTTCAATATAATTTAGATGGTAGAAATAAAATGCACGACTGGATCGCACGAACTTGTTCGATCATATCGTATGCAAAAGATTTCTATTTAAAATCTAAATATATTTTTAAAGTCATTTTTTACTTTATTTTTTATACACAGAGTTTCGTTAATTTTTTTCTAAAAAAAAAATTGGTATGACAATCTTAAATATTTAATAATATAAACTTAAAAACCAAAAATTAAATCGGATTGATCAAGAAAAAGTAATTCAAAATTCTGAAATAAGTACTTAAACTAATTTGAGCTCAAAAAAAAGTACGCCATTTTATTTCTTGGATAAATTTAAGAATCTGTGGAGCGGTTTTTGAGAAAAAAAGTTTTCTTTTTTAAGCTTTTTGAAAAAAAAATTCAAAAACGCCAATTCATAGGTATTCAGCAAATACATACATTATAAATATAATTTTTCAAAATATAAATTTTTTTCTTAAAAATGCTGTTAAAAATACAAAAAACTTTTAAATAAAATTATTGCTACGCAGTATAAATTGCGCAACCTAAGGCTATATATGTGTAAAATTTCGAAAGAATCGGGTAAGCCGGTTATGAGATAGTCGAAAGCAAAAAAAAAAACGGTCCTATGGAAAGTACCGTTTCAGACATTTAAAATTTTTTTTTCCAATCATATGAACGGTCATATATAAAAAGCTGCACTGATTTTTTAAAAATCAAAATCGTTAGAGCCGTTTCCGAGAAAAATAGGATTTAACGTAACGGTAATATGACAGGTACCGTTATTTTTGGAGCAACAAAAAAAATCAATTTCCCCTCTGCACAATACCTAAAAAACCCCATTGACCAAGTTTGAAGCAATTCGGCCCATCCGTTTGGGCTGTAGGTTTCTATACATACATACAGACAGACAGAAATACAGACGGACAGAATTTTTAGACAATATTTGTTCGTCTTCGCTATCATCGTAATGTCATGTTTGATTGTTATCTCAAAGCTTTTTTTTTCGACGAATGCATAACTTGCCTTATAGTACCTATAATCGCAAGTAAAAATTATATGACAAGTTCCGTACCGTTTTTGAGGCTAAAAAAAACGATTCAAAAATCTATTTGAGACGATCACCAAAAACTCTTAAGTACTAAGTTTGAAGAAAATCGCTTCTGCCGTTTAGGTTGTAGATCATTCTACAGACAGACGGAATTTCGGAACCCTCTCTTTTCGTGTCCTCTATCATCGTAGCGTAATTTCAAGTTTGATTAAAATCTCGAGTTTGGTTTTTTTCCAAATGCAATACTTGCCTAAAGTACCTATATCACAAATAAAAAAAGTGATTATTATGTAGATTCCTTGTGGACCTTCCTAGACGTTGATGCTCTCATAGAGTTCAAACACCCGTACGTTGTCCCTAAGAGAGCCCGATCAAATCTATTTCGTTGCGTGCACAAGAGCTTCACAGACATCAACGTGGCGAATTTCGCGTACGTAATAAGGCATATTATGTTTATTTGATCAAGTGATCCAAATGGAACAGAAATTCGAGGAAAACGATCATATCCAATTTCTAGAGAAGTTCGAAGCAAACACAACAGCGAAGCAGCCTATATTTGGATATTTAGATAAACACGTATGCAAGAAGTAACACAGCCATTGATTTCTTTGAATACGATGATATTGCCATCACCATTAACAGATGGCGTTAGCGATCGATGATAAATAATGTGTTTAAGTTAAAATTCTATAATTCGTACGTGGTACAACTAGGACGCGATGTCTCATACAACTAATCTGATCCTACAGAGGATATTCTGCACCAACTATTTGATGACATACAGAGGCCATGCGAACTTAGTCTTTTTTATTTTAACACTATGCCTGCAAGACGTCAGGTCCTTCAATAATGCAAACTTTTGTTTACAATTTATGCTAAAATACTTTTCGGAGTACCAAAAGAACACAATGGTGAAAAATTTTATTTAAAGCCAAACTATGAAACTATAGAAATTAAAAAAAAATTAAAAAAAACGCCAATAAAATTTCTCCTAAGCCTTAAAAAATCATTTGTGCACTATTGAGTATTCAATTTCTCATGAAAAACGAAAAGTTTTAGGCAAGCTTTAGCAATAAACACCTCATGCATATATTTGTCACATCTTGTTCGGTCTTCGGTGTATGGTTCGGCTGTCATCCCCTATGAGAACATTTGCCAACTGTTCGACATAGAATAGAAGAAATCGATGTAATATTCGTACTACCACCCTTCCAACCCATCCTTATTCAAGAAAACTTATGAATTATCTACATAAAACGTTCGACCGACATAAAACTCTGAGGATGTCCTTAAAGTTTGTGTTTGTGTTTTTTTGTTTAATTTTAAGTGCGGAACCAGAAGTTGGACTACCCATTCTTTTAGATTTTATTTAGTATCATTAAATTAATTTTTTGTTAAAAAAAAACCTTCTTTAGACAGCAGCGAGGATATTGCTAGGAGAGGTTTCGTTTTCCGGTTCGATATTTCGTATATGTGCAAAATATATAATAGTTAAATCCACCTATTGCCACGCCTCATCTTATAATTTTTTGGTATCTCGGAAACCGCTCTAACGATATAAATGATAATTTGAGTTTGTTTTTGTGAGCAAGAAGAAAAATGTATTTCAAATGAGATCCACCCACTGACCCACCCACTTTTCTTATTTGGTAGCTTTTCGTAGACAACCAAATGATTTTATTGAAATTTTTAAAATACCAAAACTGGTGGTAATAAAGTCGCCCACTAATATCGTTTCTTGTTTCACCGAAATGGGTTCAACAATTTTGAAAAGAAAATTTTTGTTTGAAAATTAGATTAAATAAAAACCTCAAATTTCCACGGCACATTTTTCTTATTTAATGGTTTCTCGGATTGTCAATTTCAAATTGATTGTTGATAAATACTGAAATTTAATATTAATCCATCTGAATATTAAGAGTTTTGGTCATTGATAATGATGCAGACTGTTGAGTCCTATAAGAAAATCGATAATAAATGATATATAGTTAAAACCAAATTTCAGTATTTATCAATGATCAAATTGATAATTGACAACCGCAATAGTCTCTTGGAAACGAATCAAATGATTTGAATCAACTTTTCGTAGATTGCTCTTCTGGAAAAGGCTAAATAAATGGTTTAAGTGTTATGCCCGACCACGCCCACTTTATTTTTACGATATATGTACTAAGGGTACAAGTTTTAAATTTGGAAAAAAAATCGAACTCGATATTTTAATCAAACTTGACATTACGATGATACAGAACATAAACAAAGTTTTAAGTGGTTTTGGGTATTATTAGGTATTTTAAGTAGCTTAAATTATTTTTAGTTATAGTATAAGTTAGTTGTATCTAGTCTTAATTATTTTTGGTCTAGCTTTATGTTTAGTTTATAAGTAAAAAATAAAAATATGATAAGATACCGAGTTTTTTGTTAATAAGTTTTCTTGGAAAAAATAAAATATTTTTATTATTTAATTAAAAGAGTTTTTAGGTCGAAAGACATTAGTTCTAAGAGTGATTGTTTAGTTTAGAGCGCCCGAAAGGACCATTAAATTAGTTGTAAGTTATTGATAATTAGGCTAGTTTTAAACATTTTTGTCTAGCTTTAAGATAGTTATAAGTTAATATTAAATAAAAATAAATTAAAAAAAAAAAAACAGAAACAAAGTCTGTCGGTCTGTGTGTCGCTCTCTGTCTGGCTGTTTGTCGGTCTGTAGAACAATTTACAGCCTAAACGGCTGAAGCGATTTTTTTCAAACTTAGTATTTAAGCGTTTTACGTCATTGTCTAAGATAGATCTTTGAATCGTTTTGTTAGGTCCAAAACTAACGGTACCTGTCAAATAATTTGTTTTACCCTCAATTATCTCGAAAACGGCTATAACGATTAAGAAAAGTGTGTGAAGTATTTTAGGTAGACTCTACAGTGGGTCAAACATTTTTTTTTAATATTTTGTTATTAACGGTACCTGTCATACCATTCGACGGATTTCGATCAAAATTTGAATATACGATTCAAATTATAAATAATACTGCATACCAAAATTTTCGAAAAATTTGGATTTTTGAAAAAAAAAAAAAAAAAACTTTTTTTTGAAACTTTGTTTTTAATTTAAAATTTTTAAATGTTAAAAATTGTCATCCCAAGTTTTTTTTTTTAATTTTAAAAATTGTATATAAAAAAATTGTAAAAAACGACTTTGAAAATATATTTGTATTCTTAATAGAAACCTTTTGCAGTATTGGCGTAAGGTACAGCCCTACAGTTTATTTAAATTGAAACATTATTGGTGTATTTGTTTGTAAAATTTGTATGGCTCAAACTATTTACGTTACCAGCTTCATTTTGCAATTGTTGTGCATGCTTTGTAATAGATTTTTCAGGAACCAATATTGAATTTTCACCAGCAATGGTGGCCATGCTAGCGTGCCTGTCCACTGGAATATCCCTAGCATATATCAGATACAAATTTGGCCCTACGACACTTCCTTTTGGTACGCCGGCTTGAATTTTCTTAAGTTCTAAAGAGTTTTGGTCACAGAGTACTCTAAATCATCTGTTCGCAAAATTGGATTTTCCAATGCAGTTTGTGCCAAACCTTGTCAAAGGCTTGAGCAACATCTACCAATAGAACAGAATATACTTGTTTTGCTTCTAATACCTTATCCACAATATTCGTCATTCAATGTACTTTGTTTATCATGGAATATTTATTTTTAAATCCAAGCTGATGATTCAGAATTAATCTTCCTTCTTCTATAACTTTGTTAAGCCTGTTTAATAGCAGTTTTTCGAACACTATTGCCATGATTGGTATTTGCGATATTGGTCTTTTTGGATGTTAATTCTGTTGGTGGCTTACCTTGCTTAGGAATACCAATGACTTCTGAAATTGTCTAATGATGTGCCACATCTTATAGCCTTTTCGCACCAAACCCAAAACACGGTTTTCGCGAAATTATCGGTTTTGGCTGAAAACCTAAAGTGAAAACACAAGTTTTCCCATACATTTTTGATAAACCACTCGTTTTGATAAACCACAAGTTTTAAATAAAACCTGTCGAAAACATGTTGTATTTGCAAGATGAACTAAACGAACACACCTTGTGAAACATTCAGTGCCCAATTAATCGTCACATAAATAGCTGACAGGTTGCTGCCAGAAAAAAAACGAATAAAAAATAGCTGTCTGGGGTAATTTCAATTTGAATTCACAACGTATATGTTGTTGTCTGTGGTGCCAAAATAATTGAAATGTCAAACGAAAACTTGTAAGTGTTCAGTGTGAACGGTTTTCGAGTTTTCGTAAGCTTTTAGCTGAAAACCCGGTTTTGGGTTTGGTGTGCAAAGCCTATTAGCTTAAGACATGCATTTTATTATAAATTAGGATTTCTAGAAATATATTTCAGGCATTTCTTACCTGGTGATTTTTTGTTATATAACTTATGTTGACACATGCTTTTACTTCTTTGAGCATGACATTTCGTATGTCAAATTCGAAATTGAAAAGTTCGTTTTTCTAAGTACTGTATATTGAAAATTAAAACAATCCTTTTCTTTCATAAAAAAAAATAAAATGCCCGACTGGATCGTACCGATTTGCGCTAACAACTTTAGTGTAAAGTAGTAGCTAACCACCTACGCTGTTAGTAGGTTTAGGTAGTCTAGTTTAGTTATCCTGTGCAGGTTTAAGGCCGAAGTAGGTAAGATTCCCTTGATTGAAGGAATGGTTACGTAGGTACCATCCTACAAATGTATATTTAAATGGATTTTAGTTATGAAAATTAGGAGGGTAATGTGTACTACCTAAAAAGATGGCGCCTAGGTATGTAAATATGTACATACATATCTATATAATGAAAGTTAATGGTGTATAGGTGGGTAAAATCGTTCTTTAAACTGATAAAAACTACCAAAACCAACTTCATTGAGTTTCTCAAAAAAACGAAGAAGGCCAGTAGATGCCACTGATCAATGAAAATATTACAAAAAAGTAAAAATCTTGAAAATTGTTGGACAGATTTTGATGAAATCCTGTTTCTTATTTTTAGTTCTTAAAAAACAATTTTTCTTTTGAAATTTTGGTATGCAATTTTTTATACATGTCATTATAAAATTTAAAATAAATTTTTTTTGATTAGTTTTAAAAATCAATTATCACAAAAAAAAAATTTTAATTAGAAAAAAAACCTTTTTTTTAATTATGGAGAATTAGTTTGGGTACCTAGATCTTCTAGATATAAGATTTGACAGAAATCTAATGTACTGTTACCGAGAAAGCCAAAAAGTAAAAAAACCGTTATATGAAAGGTACCGTTAATAGACTTTTACCGTAAATTTGGTTCTGATCAAATTATAGCTAGCACCAACAAAAAAAAACTCAAAAATTTTATTAATATCGTTGGATCCGTGTTTGAGAAAAAATAAGATTTTCCTTAATGGTTGCTTGGCAGGTACCGTTATTTTTAGGCCTAAAAATAAAATTTCAATTTCCCCTCTGATGAATGCCAAAAGAATCACACATTCCAAATTTGAATGTAGTTTAGGACGCAGATCGTTATACATACAAACGGACAGACAGACATTTTTGTCGATCGCTCTTCTAGCCTTCTCTATGATGGTAATATCATGTTTGATCTTTAGAATTTTTTTTTTGTTACGAATGCATAACTTGCCTTATATGTCGTACCTACGTATATAATCGCAAGTAAAAACTAAATATACGTAGATTTTGTACGCGTTCCTGTCGGTTCCTGGTTTATAGCTTGATAATCTATGTGCTTAATTATCTGTGAGATATTTCCAAATTAATATATCCAACTTAGTAATAATTTTCCAACAGAAAATAAATATAATTTAAGCCTAACACAAAAATACGAACCCAATAAATATATGAGCTTTCATTAGAGGCTCTACCTAAATTGCAAGAACATTGACCACAGTACTTGCCCTGCGGAAGGTTTGCCGACCATACCTTAACTTATTTAGTACCTACATGTTAGAAACCTATAACCAATTATAATCAGATTGTTAAGAACATAAAATAGAAGCAAACAAACAAAAAATTGTGTTGATTTATTCGATTGTGTAGGAGGAAGTATTTTAGCTCAGCTGTTCGTTTTTATTGTTTTTCTCTCTCGAAAATTTATGGCTAGCAAAATTATAACTTTTGTCAAATTAAGCTGGAAGCAGAGTTGATAGGTTGATACGAGTACATTATGTTGGTTTTCATAGGAATATACACCTATAGCTCCTGGCCGAAAATTCAAGCAGAATCGTTAAAGTTTCTTTTTTATTTCAATCGCTTGAACTTTTTTAGAACAAAATTCTTCTTTTCATCAGTCATTGTTCTGCTGTTGATGGAAATATCCTTGATCGCTATTAAACGCTGCTCAATTATACTTACCGTTTACGGCATTGTAATTAAATTAAGATTAAAATTGCTTGCAATATTTTGTGAAGTGTTTAATTAAATGTTAAAAATATGTTCATCATAAATTATAATATAGGCGTCTTACTTTATATGTGGGTGGTATATGCAAATACATCTTACGCCCACAGACACAACTTTCAATTTTATACTACACGCAATTATACATTCGCTCTACTGGTACACACTTAGGCTGCATTAAGTAAATAATGGCTGAAGTTAAATGAAGCGTGGAATATAATCGATTGGGTTTGCTGCCACATGAGAATAAGTGTATAAATAAATCATTTAAAAGTGCTCTGATTCGGGC
This sequence comes from Philhelius pedissequus, assembly GCA_910595825.1. Classification (NCBI taxonomy): domain Eukaryota; kingdom Metazoa; phylum Arthropoda; class Insecta; order Diptera; family Syrphidae; genus Philhelius; species Philhelius pedissequus. The sequence goes on along the minus strand of OU343160.1, from coordinate 65,582,298 downwards.
TTACCAGATTGGGAAGTTTGTTAAAAGTTTTTTATTCGTTTCTTTTTTGATTTCATTTGAGAAATTTATTATTAGCACTTTGGCCATATTATTAAATCATTTTGCATGTGAGAATTATTGGTTTAACGATTTCGTGAGTCAGGAATTATTGCTCTGTAATTTTGACAGATGTCAAACTTGAATGCCATCCAACTTGTGATTTATTCAGTTTAAGGTTTCGCATTTTATAATATGAGTTGTTAAATCATTGAACAGGGTGTTAGAATTGTTAAGGGTTCAACACAGTAAATAAATTCTATAAAATGGTATTATACAATGTCTGCTTATTGTAATTTTTGATCTGGAGGTATTATTTGGAAAATGAAAGTTTTTGTGCCAACAAATAGAAGATTTTGTGGGTGGCAATGGAGCAGTGGATAAAGTGCTTAATTGCTAACTTAGACGTGTGGGTTCGATCCCCACGCTAGGCGCATTCTTTTCTATATCTCCAATTTTAATTGGATGCCACCCATGGGTTAATGAGACTGTCAATACCTGGTTCTCAAATCCACTGTGCCAAACTAGTGCCGTGCAATTCAGGTTGCATTTAAAAGACCTTAGGTCTTACAGGCATATGGTTAAATTTAAGAAAAAAATGTCTGTTTGTTTTATGCGCCCAACTCACCTTATAATATATTATAGATTATTAATAATATATTATACAGGGTGCCCACCGGGAAGGTATACTACTTTGTTTTGCCGCCATTTTGGTAAATATTAGTCTTGACAGTTCATATTTGGCAGTCGTGAAGTAAACACGTGGCAAATTTATAATGAAAAAATATTCGATAAGCCAACGTGTTTTAATTGTTAAAACATTTTATCAAAATCAATAATCGATTACTGTAACGATGAGAAAGTTACATGAAATTTTTGGGAAAAACAATGTGCCAACAAAACGCACTATTTATCGACTAGTCTGTAGTGAATAATTTCGAAGAAAGAGGGTCTGTAGGTGATAAGCCCAAGCATGGACCACAACGTACTAAGAGATCGACTGAAAACATTACTGCTGCTCAAAGAAGTGTTCAAAAGAATCCATCAACCTCAATTCGACGCCGGCTGTGCTCAGGAGCTTGGTCTTCAAGGAACAACTTTGGCAACAATTTTGCACAAGGATTTGCATTTGTTTCCATGTAAGATTCAGTTGACACAAGAGCTTCTTCCACAAGATCATTAACGCCGCCGTACATATGTCAATACGATGTTACAGCTAGCCCCGATTTTCATGAAAAAAATCATAATGAGTGACGAGGCACATTTTCGTTTGAATGGATATGTGAATAAACAGAATTATCGGTTCTGGGCAATAAAAATATCCTTAAATTATTCATCAGTCACCTTTGCATCCATTTAAAGTTACAATCTGGTGTGCAATTTGGTCAGGAGGACCTTACTTCTTTGAAAATAAAAACGGCGTAACGGTAACTGTGAATGGGGAGCGATATCGTGATATGATTGAAAACTTTTTAACGCCACGACTGTATGCTTTTGGCTTGATTAACATATGGTATTACTGCGAGACCTCTTTCCACAACAAATTATTTCAAGAAATGGTGATGTTGATTGGCCTCCAGGGTCCAGGGCCAGGGGATTTGACTTATCCGGACTTCCTTTTATAGGGATATATGAAAAGCAAGGTTTTTGCAAACAATCCAGAAACGCTTGAGCAACTCAAACAAAATATTCGTGATGAAATTAATGATATATCGCGTAAAATGTGTGAGAATGTAATGAAAAATGTGCTCAAAAGGATTCGCATTTGTGAGACTAATAGAGGCGGACATTAAATAAAACATATACCAATATTAGATCCTGTCTGTTTCATTTAATCGAAAATTATAAACAAACAAAGCAGTATACCTTCCCGGCGGACGCCATGTATTAAGAACAGATTTATATATTTTTGAACTTTGACCAATGCAAAATTTAAGTTGAACTAAATATTCACATATTTGTAAAATTAAGAAATAATGTTCATATTCTTTTGCTTTGTAAAAAAAGTATACCACCTTAGAATTATGTAAACAGATTTAAAGGCATGGCTATTAGTCTTCTGCCCGATAATTGTGTAGTGTGTTTTTTTAGACGTGTTTTTTTTTTTTTTTTTATAATCTACGCGCGCTCAAAGGAGTATGAATACCCTTTAAATGTTTCAACACAGCGCGGGCGTGGGGGTGAGGTTAAGGAAGAGAAAGAATGATAGGAAAGATGTGTGGCGCGATATTCGGAGACTGTAGGTGGTTGTTGTCTCAGATTTTATCTCCAGGGATGGCGGCTGAACTAATGCGGAGAAATTTCCGTGTCTTATTTATAGATGTCCCTTATAATTCGCATTAATTTTTTAATTCTTTTTGTCATATTTTATCGGTATACTAGTTTTTACTCAATCATATGTTGTTAGTTCTATGCCTAAACAACATGTAATGAGTAAACCAGCAACTCATTGTATGACATTTATTTTTAGAATTGGTTTTTAATGGAAAAATAAGAAGACATAGACTACGGCAGGAATCGAACCTGTGACCATGAGGTTGACAGGCGAACACACAACTATCGCGCCACGGCCGGTGGTTTTCAATTTGGGAATACTTTTTTCGGAGTTCGTCTGTTTGCCAGCTGTCACATGATTTATGCTCAGATTGGTTTACCATTTCATAATAAATAGACTTACTCCTGAACAACGTTTACAAATCGTGCATGAATGTGCCCAAGCCGAGCTGGCCACCTATCTCCTAAATGGGTACGTTAGTATGCATAATTGTCGTATTTGGAGTGATCATAATCCACATGCTCAAAAAGTCACTGTTTATAGTGTGCTCTATATTTTTTGAAAAATGAAGCCGGCCATAATGTTACAGTGAAAAGTCCAATTACACTACACGATTGTGTAGAAATAGGTGATCGGCTAGTGTACTTGGACGTATTTGTTTGAACTGGATTCCTTGGCTGATGAAGAGAGAAACATACTCGAAACGTTGCGATGAAATTACATTTATTATTGACGATTTAAAGCCCACAAAAATCAGTAATATATTTAAAATATAATGGCAAGCCCTTATCTTTATAATAATGAAGCTAAATTCTTCACCATAACATTAAATTATAAGCGTTTTATTTCTTGTTGAAAACCACACGTCTAAAAAAACACCCGTTACATGCGTTAACGTAAATCTTAACAGTACATGTGTGCGCAATTTCGGTGAAAATCAGCGCACAGGTTTTTTTTTTTGGAAATAGAACTACGTGGTAACTTTATGCTTCTGAAAAATGTTTGTTCGGTTGTTCAAGTTGCAAATTTGCAATTTTTTTTCTTATAATTTGGCCAATAATAGCAAAATTTGAACACGACAGAGAATACGTACGCTATTTATTGTACGGAAATAGAATAAGGATAACTTGTTGCTTCGCAAAATTTGTTTTCCATTGCTCAAGTTGCATTGCGAATTTTTATTTTAACTATTTGATGATAACAGCTAAATTTGTGCACAAAAAGCTGTTCCTTGAAAGAAAATAGAAAAAAAAGATGGCAACTCTAAGATTCGCAAAATTTGTTTATGGTTCTCTAATTCGCAAATTTACATTTTTACTTGCGATATCTATTATATATAAATCTCGTGTCACGTGAACTCCGAAACTATCTAACCGATTTTCATTGTTTTTTTTAAATGTTTATTTTGCTGGCGTTCCTAAGATAGGATAGTTTTTAATACTTAATAATAATGGCACTTGCCATACAAATTTTTCTACCATCTTGATTATTTCGAAAACGATTTTGATAAAACAAAAGTGAGTGCACTATTTTATATATAGTCTACATTTTGGTCAAACACTTTTTTTACATATCATGTTATTAACACTGGAGTACACGCGCCCTATTTTTTTACACCGATACTCGCATGGCCTACTATGGTAGACCATTTATAAATGCCGTTATCTTTTTAGCTCATAAACATTTAAATGAAACAAACATTTAAATATTATATTTATTTATTGTCTTAACCATTTAATAGTTTGAATTTATAAATATTAGTTAGCAAATTCAAATTTAGTAAAAATTACTTTTTCAGTACCAACAAAAGACCAAAATGGTTGTTCAAAAATAAATTCTTCATAGTTTTTAAGATAATTTATATATATATAAAAAAATTAATTTTTATAGCATTGAAGACACACTACAGCATGGTGATCGGAACAAATCAATTTTTTTTGTTGATCTTTTATGGACACTGGTGCAATAATTTAATTTTACACACACGGTCGCGCAGACTACTATGGTAGACAATTGACTTTGACACTTAACTATAAAAATATGGGTTCGCGAACAAATCAAGAGAGACTCTGCCCTATTGAAAAATTTAGTTGAGAAGGCTTATTTAAAATGACAAAGCTCTTACATGAAAAACCGTTAAGTTATGAACAAAACTGTTAGTGTGGTCTACTATAGTAGGCCGCGCGTGTACTCCAGTGTTAACGATACCTCCCATACAATTTTTTTTTGATTTTTCGATTTTATCATAAACGGCTAGATGGATTTCTATCAAAAATTTTATATAGCAGGTCCTTCGAATAATAAATAATACTGTATAGAAAATTGTCGAATAATATTTTTTTTTGGATTTTTGGATTTAAAAAAAAAAAAATGTTTTTTTTTTTTGAAAATTCAATATTTCGAAAACGTGTTAATGATTTTCTTTTTGAAATTTCGTTTTAAGTTTATATTACTAAATATTTAAATTTCCCACACCAATTTTTTAGAACAAAAAAATCAAGGAAATTTTGTAAATAAGAAATTAAGTAAAAACGACTTCAAAAATATATTTAAATTCTTAATAAAAATATTGTACGTGCGATCCAGTCTTGCATTTTATTTTATATTCCATCTATAATATAAGGGAGACGTCAAGACAAGAGATATGTGCGATTCTCTGCGTCGTTGTTGTGCGGCAATCATATTTTTGGTAATTAATCTTTTAAAATTAGTATTGCCAGGTGATTTCATGACTTTTAAGTAAATTGACAATATTATTGATGAAAATGAGATCGTCAATTTTTTCGAGTGATTTTTTTTTAAATTATCTGGTTATGCCAGGAATGGCGCCACACAAGCTCTGTCTGAAAATTGGTTCAAAGGTCTTTCTTTGCTTAACTTAAATCCACCAAAATTATGATTAGTCATCATAACGTACCAAAAACGTACTTGAGGCAACAATATTGAGTGGAAATTTTAAAGGAAAAGTCCTCCTATTACCTCGAATACCCATGCCATCGGAATCAACAATACCTTTCATAAAACTACGTTTACCCGATTACGTCTAACGTTTGGCTTTCGCGATGACTATAAATAAGCCGCACGGGCAGACAATAACAATTTGTTGCATAGACTTGGAGGAACCGTGTTTCTCCCATTGATAGGCAGCTGTATGTTGCATGCCCACGCGTTGGAAAACCTTCAAATTTATGTTTTTATGAAAAATAGATTAATGAGTAATATCGTTCATCATTTAGTTCTTAATTAATGCAGAGCACTGATTGCTACTAATTAAAATCCTTACCAATCACTTCCTTAATAATACCAATTTTAATATCTAATAATTGAACGCAATACAATAAGTCGCAGCAACGCGCGGGTGGGTCTGCTAATAGGTACTGTAGGGCAAGTTTTGCATTTGGAAACAAAATTGAGATTTTAATCAAAGTTGACTTTACGATGATAGAGCACACGAAAAAGTGGGTCCCGCAATTCCGTCTGTCTGTCTGTCGCTCTGTCTATACAAGTCGCTACATCCTTAACGGCTGAAGCGATTTTCTTCAAACTTGGTATTTAACCGTTTTAGGTGATTGTCCAAAACAGATTTTTGAATCGTTGTTTTAGCCCCAAAAATAACGGTACTTGCCATACAAATTTTTCTACCATCTGAATTATCTCGAAAACGGCTATAACGATTTTGATAAAAATTGGTGTGTGTACTACTTTTGTTATGGTCTACATTTTGGCCAAACATTTTTTTTTTAAATATTTTGTTATTAATGGTGCCTGCCATACAACCATTTTATTGATTTTCGAAATTCTCATAAACTGCTTAAAGGATTTCGACCAAAATTTTTATACAGGAAACAAATTCAATATTTCGAAAATGGGTGGACGATTTTTTTTTTGAAATTTTGTTTTTGAATTTATATTATTAAATATTCAAAATGTTCATACCAATTTTTTTTTAGAAAAAAATTAAGTGAAAAACGACTTTAAAAATACATTTTGCCGTTTCTATTAAGAATATTTTGCATATAATGTAATCGAACATATGAGCAAGTAGGTGCGATCAAGTGGTGCATTATATTATTTTACACCTTGTCACATGACTTCGCGACAATATAAAACAGAAGATAGTTTCAAGCGTGAAAGTCTACATTTTTCAGAAGTAAAACAAATTTTTATAATAAAAACCGCGAGCTGTGGAAGATAGATCCTAGCGCGATTGCGGTATGTCGGTAACGAACAACAGACCAGCAAGTCAGGTACAAATAATTTAGAACAGGTCCAGCCGAAGAGTCGTGTGATGTAAAACATTTTTAAGCTGCAAAACGAAATTTCGCTCGCACGGTTACTAATGATAATGACTAAAGGCGGTATTGCATTGTCATAATAATATATTACTTATTTTATCATATAAAATATAGCATAATATTTTTTATATGACAAGTAGTATTAAACTCACATAAAGTTGTCATATAAATACATATATCGATCACACTTTTATAAAACTTTTTAGCCATATTTATATGGAGAATTTTCCATATTTATATGATAGTGTTATACTTTCTTAATGAGTGAATTTAATGCTGAAAACTTAAGAATTATGATTCTTTTTCGTGATCTTATGAAAAATTGAATTCCTCTCATATTTGAACTTAAATTTTCTTTCGAGTAAATGTTCTTGCAATCAAAATGAAACGTGCTTTCTTATCCCACATTTGATCGGCCTAATCATACACGGCTACAACCATAGCCTTGTCTATAACTCTCATATCTCATAAATGTAATGCAAGTTTCTAGAGGGTAGCTAAAATGGTCCTAATCTTGTCCCCTTATAACCCACGCAAGTACTTAAAAAAAATTATACAAAATTCTTTCTGTTTTCAAATTAAGGTTTTATTTTCAAATATTCAATGCTACATGATTGATTGCATCATAATCCTTCATCCAAAAAGGATTCATAAAATATTTAATACTATTATGTACACGAAAATATATTGTGAAGTTCTTGTTGTTGCTGTATTAGATTAACATTTAAGCCATTTAAGTGGAATTGGTTTTTTTCAAAGGTACTATATAAGAGAATTTTATCCTGATAAAATGAAAAATATCTTGTATGTTTTTTTTGTTCAATTTTATTTTAAATGGTTTATGGACACATAAAAGAAACCTGAATATTTAAATTCCTCACAATATAATATTTTACGGTCTCTGAGTCTCACCATAAAGGCAAGTGCCCATGCTAACGAAAATCCATATCGCATTTTGGTGATATTAATCATAAATAAACAATTTAAATAACCAGACCTTGTTTGTAATTTATTGATATTAAACTTAACTAAGCCTTTTATATAGATAAAATACTGCGAATGCAAGGGAGGGAAGGGGTGGGGCTGGCAACGAGACCGAGACTTCACTAAAAGCACCCGAGACGAGAACGAGACGAGAGCGTATTTTTGTTACCGAAATTCGACGAGAAATTTTTTCGATTTTATTTTTGGCTTCGGATGATTTAAGGCCTTTTGGGTGACGTTTTGAAAAAAAAATATTATTCATATCTTATAATATTTGAAGTCATGTACTGTTAAAATCTATTGAAGGATATCTTCGATTTAAACGGATTAAGGAACCTCTACAAAGTTCAAATTTTACCTCAAGAATTTCGAAATTCTTATGATTTTATTATTTGCTCCCATTGACTGATTTTAAGCCTTTTGGATGACATTTGGAAAAGAGATATCATCAAAACGTCAAAATATAGTTTTTTGGTTTAGGCAACAAACTAGCTTTATTTAGACGTTTGAATAATTTTTCTAAATATCACACATTTTTCTTACCAACAAACTGCTGAGATACCGTACTCTATCTTTGCAATTTGAACAATGCGTCTTATCTTACGTCTTCTTACTACCGAGACCGAGACGAGACTACACATTAAAAATGCGAGGCCAAGAACGAGACGAGACTTGGTTAGGCGAGACCGGGGCAGAAACCGAGACGAGACTGGAATTTCTCGATTTTGACGAAACCGAGACGAGACTAACAAAAGTCTCGCCTGGTCTCGTCTCGTTGCAAGCCTTAGGAAGGGGGGATCCATCGCCCATTAATTTAGATTTACTGGCTTTATTTATACACACAAAGATATATCTTAAAAACTTTTGGAGATATTCGACTTTTTCTCTCACCAATCAAAATATTCGAATTTAATTTTGATGGGAGCCAAAAACCCCCAGTAACGTTGGCTTAAAAGGAACCAAATTTTAGTAATTTAGGGCCAATTTTTCAATAGTCAGTTAAGCAGTCAGTTAGTACATATTCTCCAGATAGAGCCAAAATCAGTTTTTCAACAGTCATATACAATCTTATCTAGGAATACAGTTATCTGCTCAGAACAGAATAAGGAGTTACCTGAGGAATAAAATAAATAGCTATTTTCGATCTCAAAAAACACTATGAAAAATTACTGCTTTGAAATAAACGTTAAGCAAAAATTAATTTCTACGAAACGTTCGATACTCGAAATAAAATACGATTTTTTTATAGATTGTTTTTTTCTTGGTTGAACAATTCGATGTTGTTATCCGGTTGTTTAAAAGTCAAGTAAATTTATTTCTCTGGCAACTAACCGCCTCTTTATCTTGAGTTTAAAAAATCGGCTCTAAAAGAATTAAATTTGTTTAGTAAAATTGAGTCATTCAGATTGGAAAGGGGTCTAGATAGAGATCAGTGATTATTTGAAGATAGACTTTGAATAGCAAAACGAGAGGTCAGTAATAAGAACGAAAAGAAGTGGCCCTAAGTGGTTGCCTTGGGGGACACCGAATGTAACTAAGAAAGGACAAAAGGTGGCCGATCTGATATGAATGATGTAATAATAATTTTTTGAGATAAGAGGAAATGCATTTTAGGGAATAATGTTCAATTCCGAGAGTTGAAAATTTGAGCTACAACTTGAGCATTTGACTGACACTCTATGGAATAAAAATTTAAAAAAAATTGAAAAGTTTACAAAAATAATAATCGAACGAGATGTTTAATATCTAATAATGGCAATGTATCAGAGGGGTTAGATTAATGTTTTGAATTCCATCAGTGGCCTAATGCCTAGTGATGTTCCAAAATGGTAAGCTTTCTGTTTTCAGTGTAATCAGGGTCCTTGTGCCTCTGATTTGCCAGAGTGTCATAAGAGTCCTAATATGCATAACAGAAACGCAGTTAATCAAGAAGGAAAAATAAAACAACTACTGCTCACGAAGCTATACACTTCGCATTCAAAAAATAATATTAAGTCTTTTTTACCCTACACGATTTGAATTAATAACTTCCCATTTAATAACAATTTTTAATGAATGATTCCCGCATTTCAAACCATTGTTCTTATGGGTTGAATGCTTAATTTATTTAATATTAATGAAACACTTAACTTCCGCAAAAGGGTCACTAACATACCACAACCCCCTACAGTATATCCTCATCAACAGCCTTATAATTTAAATTCCATTACGAACCCCCATTTTTCGTCCAAAATACCATCACATTACTTTTTGTTAAACATACAAACATTATTATCTTTTTTTTTAATAATTATCATTATACCCGCGTTGAATAAAAGTACAAGCGCCTGACAAATATGTAAATTTTTAGATTATACGGGGAAAATATGTCAACGGAAATTTATTGCATTGATAAGGACTCTCTAATGAAAAGGTCCTTTCAATCTTCTGTTTTGGATGTTTCTTTTATATTAATATACATAATTATTGTATAGGGGATTATGTAGATAATTTACTTAGATGGTCATTATCAGACTTGAATGACATGCTCTAGGGTTATAAATAGTTTCGTGTAAAATATTAAAAATACAAAAAAATATCGAAGAGCTTTTAGTGGTTAAAATTTGTAACATCAGCATGCAATAATAATTTCATTTAAAGAATGTGCTTGGCGCATTCGTGTAGTTGCATTTTTTTCATTTGCCTAGCCTGACTCCCTAAATATAGTCCAATTCTTTTAACTTAATTAAAACTCTAATTAATCATAAGCTTAAAAAATATCTTGAAGAACGAAAGGACCTTAATCACCAGAAATATGGCGCATTAACTCCACGGGTCGTATATCTCCTCAGCTGGATGATTTTCAAAACATAATAATGCTGTACCCCAGGGCTCCGCTTTATCTCTGATTTTTTTTTAATGTTCATCAATTATGTTTTTTTCTGAAACTTCTAATTCGACAAACGGCATATTTCACAGAGTACGATATAGCATTAGCTATTCATATTAGTTTTTGGGTTTACATCCTCGTCCTTCGGGAATAAAAAAATGAAAATATTTTAATGTTTTTAAAACTCAATGTTGTGTTTCCTCATCAAAGCGAAAATAAATTTAAGAAGAATGAGCTTTTCGATATTTCAAACAAACAAAAAACAATTTTTTTTTGTGGAGGCCAGTTATAGTTCGGACAACTTACTATATTCTCTTGGGTCATTACCTGGCTTATTATCACCTTAAATTTGCATTATAAGACACCCAATGTAATTAAGAGTTTGGCCGTCAAACAATGATTAGATAATTCTAAATATCTCAAAAACTAGGTTAGGTTGAAGTGCTGATCAGGAAAACAACTGACACACTTAGACTTTAGTTAGGTCCATTGTAATACCACATGAATAGATATTTACTCTTAAATTAAACCAATTGGAACCTCTAATGAAGCGGTGTAGCCGGTGAATCTCTATGTGCTTAATATCACTGGTATCGTCAAAAGAGTATTTCCCCAAATGCAATCTACGTCCTTGAGAGAGAGCAGACATGAGCAAAGAAGATGGGAGATAGTCTCCTCCTCCTCCTCATCCATACAGCTTCTGCAAATGTCATTGGAGAAAACGCCAAATCTCTTGGCGTATCGGGTAATTAAAAAGTGTTTACTTACAACTCCTATTACGGAGCCAAGATGTTTCCTGGTCAAAGAGAGTAGAAATTGTCATCGTCTTGGGTTTATTACTGACCAGATTTGTCTGGTAGCCAGGCATGTAGTAATGTCTGACCGTCTAATTTTTTTTGTTTTATGGAGTATTGATGTAACATGAGTTTGTAAGTACCTTCATACCGATTTCTTCCATTTAAGGAAGAATAGGTATTTGGGTTCCATTTCTGGCGAGTTCATCGGCTTTGCAATTTCCCAAAATATCTCTGTCCCGGCACCCAAATCAGGTGGATGTTAAACTGTTCTGCCATCTCCCTAAAAGATGAGCGCCAGTTGCGGGGGATCTTCTCAGTTTTGGTCCGAGTTTCTTCAGAATATGAGAATGCCTATCGAATTGCTAGTCCATTGAGAAATGGCTTTGAGACGAATAGCTGCACTCGCGGCCACTTGTTTGTTAAAAATGTCAGGGGTGTAAGGTTAAGTAGTATGTTAAGGGCAGCCGAGGGTTAAGAGCAGACAGCTCCGCTGATACTGGCGGACCTTAGGACATTTTTTAATTTGCCACATTATGTGACTTTGTCCAATGCAGTCCACCATACTGCTACCCCATAAGTAAGTATCGGTCTGATAACCGCTGTATACAACCATTGGGTAATCCGTAGGGATAAGCCCTATTTAATCCCAATGGCTTTTTGCAAGCGAAGAGTGGAACAGTTGCTTTTCTTACTCTTTTTTGTATATTGGATTTCCAGTTCAGTTTTTTGTCTAGTATGAGACCTATTTGATACGATATTTGGCTTCATCTGATAAAGTCAGTGGCGTACCATTTATTTATGGCGGTATAAGTTGGGAAATTTTATATTTCCTAGTGAAGAGGACAAGTTCTCTCATGGCCGGGTTTATATCCAGACTATATTTGTTTGCCCAAATTTTTAGTCGGTTGAGCGCATTTTGCATACAGTCTCTTAGGGTTGGAGCGTGCTTACCTAATACAACAATGGCAGCATCGTCGGCATAAGCTATTACCTTATATCCCTCTGCTTCCAGGTCTATCATCTTTTCGTTTACCACTGTATTACATAGAAGTGGGGATAAAACACTACCTTGTGGAGTCCCTCTGCTGACATATCCTCTTTCTGAGTAGTGCCCCAGGGACATGAGTCTAATCAGCTCTGCCAATGATTCGGGTACCTTAAGGCTTCTCAGCGCTGGTATTATTGCTGCCTTACTAAAGTTGTTGAAAGCACCTTCAATATTAGGAAATGCTACCAGAGTAAACTCTTTATGGTACAATGAATATTCTATGTCTTGTACAAGCATTTGTAAGGCGGTTTAAGCCGATTTTCCCTTACAGTATGCGTGTTAAGAATTTTATGACCTTTAGCCCAAAATATTTTTCGGGGTTCATTGTACAGTATAAATGGATATCTATCAGTCTTTCTAGAGTTTATAACAGAAACCAGGATAAACTACCTTTCACAACATTTGTATTTTTTTAGAACAAAATTGCCACAAAAATTATTAACTATTCCGTAACACAAATTAAAACTATAATAAAATAAATTAACAGTGTCGGTACCATTAGAAGAGTGCGTTCAGGATATCTGAAATACGTTTTCGCTTCCGTTTTTTTCTGAAATGAATGTACTTTTCAAGGAACCCTGGATCCCGTTACTGTGCAGGCTTCGGCGAACAGTGTTCGGTCTAACGTTGATTCAAGAATATTAGCTAATGTTTTCAGCAATATTTACCGCACACACCGCAACATTTTTGCGCCTTTCTCTCACAAAACCACCTACGGACAATATTTTTGGCCTTTCGGAACTAGGTTGATCTTTTACTTCTTTGAACTTTTGAAATTTTTTTCAAATTTTTTGTTCAATATGTTATGGCATCTCCCGACTATTTTGGATATTTCACGGTAAGATTCTCCTTTCTTAATTTTATAATAAGTTCTGGTTTTTCAACTGCACATTTCTTACCCATTTTAGATTATTATCTTTAATAACTTAAAAGACGCACTTTTCGGTGGAAATTAATTCAATAAAATACACTTACCAACAAATTAAGAGTTAGAAAGAAGAAAATATATCAAACGGTTGTTTTTCCGATAATCCGAACACTGTATAGTAAGCTGGACAAGGTGTACACTTTTTGTGACGCCATAAAAATTAAGTATTTTTGTTTTTGTTATTTTTTTTATTATCTATATATTTTGTTAATTTTTATATGCCTTAAAACTTAAGATAAGTATTTTATTTCAATATCAACCCCACTTTTACTAACAGACTAACACTTATTTTGACGCTCACTGTATATAGTATAAATAAATAAATTAAAAAAGAAACAGTTTCCCAGGAAAAGCTTAACTTTAACTTTTAATAACTTTCATAAATTTCCCGATTACATTATATCGGCGTATGTAACTTTGGAAATCACAGATAAGTTATACCAAGATCGGACACTTTTGTAGGTTTTATTTAATTTAATTTATTTTATTTTATCTTACTTTAATTAATTTTTTTGTATTTTATTTTACTTTACTTTACTTTACTTTATTTTATTTTATTTTATTTTATTTTATTTTATTTTATTTTATTTTATTTTATTTTATTTTATTTTATTTTATTTTATTTTATTTTATTTTATTTTATTTTATTTTATTTTATTTTATTTTATTTTATTTTATTTTATTTTATTTTATTTTATTTTATTTTATTTTATTTTATTTTATTTTATTTTATTTTATTTTATTTGGTGATAAAACCACCAAATGTGTGGTGAACAGCAAAAAATACACAGCTCGCACAGCCTAATGAAATACTACAAAATAATTGTCCAGAAAATCTGTATGACAACTACAAGAAAGCTTTAGGCGAAAAAGGCGCAATTAATGCGCCAAATGTTTATCCAATCGAGGGTAATAAAATATCCATATGTTGAAGATGTTCAAGAGAACAAAATACTTTTTTAACTATTGTGAGTCTTCCCAATTATTTTCGATTTCACAATCTACCGGAAACTCTTTTATCCAAAAACACTTGATAAGCCTGGCGTTGATAAAAAGGTCCTTGAACTCGTTACAAAGAGTTTAATTAAATTTTCCAGTGTCCCAGAATGTACCCAAGAGTTACATAAGCATTTCCCCATGAACCTGAAGAAATTCCACTCGTGGTAAAATCCATAGCTATTTTATAGTTCTCAATTATGATCAGTATACGGAAAGTTGGCCCCCGCCTCGCGACATAAATAGCTACCACGGGTCTGCTTTATCCTTATTCCCAATACCGAAGGTGTGTTGGTGAAATAATTATGTGACCGGTATGGACCGTTATTCACTTTGGAATTTAAATCAAGGACTTCAAACTATGCGATGAGCGGTATGTGCAAGAGGACTCTCTACGAACTTATGAAGTTGAAGTGTTTTTCCTAAATGTTGTTTCAACCTCGCAGTGTATGTATGTTTTTATACCCAAAGGATATTTTGTTTGCCGCGTACATTAAAAATTATATAGTTTGCCCTATACAAATTGTATAAAGTTAATGACCGACCATCACAGCAATGGGAGAACTTAGTTTTTATTGGTTGTTTCCTTGTAGATAGGATAGGAAAGTTTTGATTTAATAGCCGAACGTGGATTTTAATGTTTTGCACAAGGACTTTGAAAAACCAACAAATCTTCGTTGAAATAAGAAGAAAATATTTCACTGTCATGGGAAAGGATGTGTAATTTTTGAAGTTTTATTAATATTTTTGCCTTGCTGTGTTATAAGTCGTCGTGGTTGAGGAAGCAACCTTTCGGAATCAGAAGGTCTCGGCGGCGCGGCGTAGTCATAAATTGTTTGTTTAAAAAAGAGGCAGAGTTCAGGGGTGAATAGAAAGTTTGTTCGGCAGAATGGAGTGCCAAATGTGCGCAGATTTAATGGAAAAGGCAGTAAAATTGATGTTTATTGCTTTAAAAATAAAATAAAATAAAAAAAAAAAAAAATATCAAAAGTTTCTAGGACCTATACGACATAGACATACATATGCATACATATATTTGTCAAGGGAGAAGCGAATCGGCCAACAACCATATGTACAAATAAAAGGCTTTGCATGCTCACAACATATAAATTAGAAGACACAGGCATAAGGTTGGAATCAGTTAATATATCTATAGTCAGATGAAAAGAAAGTAAAAGGGTACTCCTGCCAACAGCCAACAACAAAAAAAAAAAAAAGGATTATGTGAGATAAATGTTGCATGAAATATTCAGTTGAAATGAAAATGCCCAATTCATACACAGACATAATATGTAGGTACTCGTATGTGTGCTTGTGAACATGATGGAAAAAGGCTTTTCATATTTTATGAAGAAGGCATCAGCAAAAGGACTCTGTATGTGGCATGTATGTGTATTGAAAATTTATTGATTTAGGTTTATTAAATTTTAACACACTTTCGTACAACAGACAACACGTATAAGAGTTTATGCTTGAAGTATGTATAGTCGACATGCCATTTGGGAGGTCGATCAATCTCATTGGTTATATTGATTCTTTTTTGTGTGAAGGTTACATGAGTCCTGGGCGGACAGAAGATTTGTTGCTTGCTCTCTATGTAGAGTAAGTACTGGTTTGGTTGATTTAAGCAAATTTAACATTACGATGATGATTTTGTCTAAATTGCACATCATTGTCCGAATTAAGATTTAATGATTTGTCCCTTTTTGGTTGATGGCACTTTCCGTATCGACTTTGCAAATATTCGTGAACTTGGATCGAATTGTTGCGAACTGCATGCTGAAGAAAGAACGCCAGATTTTTGGTAAGGAACGAAGCTTTGATACCTTATTTTTTCTGACCAAGTGTTACGGTAAAAATTTCCCGCAACAAAAACCATTCTTATCATCGGTTTATTCTCAATTTGTTCCTCCTCTTTTCTCCTTGAACCCTCCCCATAATTTCTTCACCCTACCATTCTTCCTTTGTTTGCTCTTAGCAATGTGATAGGAACATAACTCAGAGCAAATAACCAAACAGGTACGTGTCGTAATCAGCGGACGAGCTGAACTGATGTCAAAGTGTGTCGAGCCAGAAGGTCTCTGGAGACTCGCACACTAGTTCTAGGATTCACCCAACATATTATTATGGTCAACAATTACTTGGAGACGAAAGCTGATTATAAACACCCTAAATTTTAACATTTAACTTTTTTGTAAATCCGGGTCATAAGAATGGAACGTTAATCGCTTTTCCTTTTTTTTCTTTTTTCCAAAGCTACGAAAATGTCCACCGAAAAGAGTAGAGTAGGTTATTTTGAGTCTTAGTTGTTTTCCGACCTTCTTCAATTTTCAAAAGATTGTACGAATAGAGAATTTTAACCTTCCCCTGACTTGTAGATTATGTAGCGTAACTGGTAGAATGCCCAAGGATATTCTTTTCAACTTTTTTAACTTTCACTTTTCTCAAAAGATTCTGTGGGAGGGGAGTCTAAAGTCGGCCCAAGAACTTGAAAGTTTTGAAACATATCCCCAACAACTTTCCAAGTTCAGTGTGCTTTGAAATTGTAATTGAGTGAAAGGTCTCGCTGGAATTCTTCAACGGAGCCATGTCAGCCATAAAACTGCATGTGCAAGAGAACCGTGAAAGAAAACCTCGTGACACGATTGGTTGCTCGTATGAATGTGAGGGTCGAGAAAGGACAAACGGCGCGCGAAAAGGTACTTCTTGGTTGCCCTATAAAGTGTGAACAAGTTTTTTTGGAGAAAGAGAAAAGAAAAGTTTAGAATTGAAATTTAAAAGTTGAAAATATTATTTTTTTTGGCATTTTCGAAAGTTAGAAAATTTGTTTTGAAAAATAACTTTGAGTCAGTGGAAGGAGATATTCAACAGGGAAGGAAAACAGATAAAAGATAAGATGATTTTCTTTTATTTTTTTTACGTTGTACAAAGAATTTTCGTTTGGCTTTTTATTCGTAATCTTAACTCTCAACATTGTGAGACACGCACCCCGATCATTTGTTTAATTGGTTCGCTTTATTTAATTTCGGGAAAAGTCTGTTAACGGTCCAATCTTTCCGGTTTAGTTTTGCATTTGTACGGTTTTTCAAACCGTTACCACTCAATTGTGTGAATATTTTATTTGAAAAGATTTGGGTTTTTAATCCCACCTAGTTTAGGGTTTCCCAACTAACGAAATAAATAGCTTTAAATCCCTCGGGAATTTAAATTTCGTATTCTTTTTATTCCCTTCGAAACAGTTCGGGATCGTCGGCTTATGGTTTGGAAGTTTCACCACAAAATTTCCTGGCGCTCTACCTTTTTTCCAGTGCACCCTTTATTTTGATTGTTTTTTTTTCTTATTCATTTCAACAAATTTTATTAATCAACTCTATTAATAACCCACCCAATACATATATCTGCTATCACTTCGATCCTCACCCCCAACCCTGAACTACTGGTGACAGCACTTGTCTACTGTCTTGTTACAAATTTATGTGATCTGAGGCTTTGACAGATCCTTATTATCTTTTTCTCGATTTTAACCTCCGCGTGTGCCGGCACATTATTCATTGCAATCATCTAATAAATTTATTTTGCTTTAATTCGATTCGCACAATCCACAGTTGTAAGAGGCAGAATAGGTGCGTCGACTCCCTTAGTGGGGCCTGAACGAACCATACTGCGGAATAGGAGAAAATGTGATTAGAAATAAGATCAAACAAGAAGAGAAGGCCACAAGATCCAACAATTGGATAAAACTCCCCAAACTGAGACAGTCCAAGCTACTACTTGGGAATTATAAACAACAACGTTTCACAGACTGTATAACCTTAAGCAGAAACAGCCTCAGAATAATAACGGGTCTCCTTACAGGACACTGTAAATTAAAAAGACATCTTAACATCCTTGGCTTAGTAAATAGTACCACATGCAGGTTCTGTGCTATAAAAGAGGAACCGCCGGACCATATTCTGGGCAATTGTGATGTCCTCGTTCATCAAAGGAAAAAACACCTTGGGCGATACCAGGTGGAAGAAGAATGAGTTACCATCTCTAAAAATACATCCAATACTCAGATTCATGAGGAAAATAAATTTGGAGGAAGAGCTGTAAAATGAGCTATCCTCACCCAGCTCTAGGCGGGGGCACAATTGATCTCAAGGTCGCAGTCCAACAACCCCATAGTAATATTCATTCATTCAATCAGGGCAGTTTCTTCAGGATCACCTTAACTGCTCAATACGCTTCCTCCGAATTTACGAACAATCCAGAGCAGACTTGAAATCCTCAAGCCGAAAGAGAAGTCATGGCTTGACTCGAGCTGTCAATAAGTTATCAGTGTCAGATAAGTAAGATTCCGATGTTATAAAGTCAAATCCTCTGAGGAAAAATCAATAAATCAAGCTAGGAAATGATATTCAACGAACCAAATTTTTGAATGACCAACAATTAAGACAAAACGTACTAAACAATTGTCCCAGTTTCACAGTGGGAGTTTAAACTTAAGATCAACTGAACCTTAAACTAAGTTTAAATTTTTGGTTTAATTCGTCCGGTTTCACAGTGGAATCTGATATTCAGATCAGTTGAACTTCGCTTAACACCATTTTATGAAAATAGTTGGCAGCATTTTTCTTGCCCCCTCCTCAATTTCCTCTCTGACACAAAAAAAACACACGAAACAACGAGAATAATAAATAAAATAATATTCAAAATTACTATAACAACTCGATAACATTTGAATACACAATTTTATTTTGTTCATAATATTTTCTACAAAAAAAAAAAACAATACAAACGCTGATCTGAAGTTTAAACGGCAAAATAATCTCGGTTAACTTAAGCTACAAATTGAATTTAGTTCAAGGTTAAAACGACACTGTGAAACCGAATAAATGGTTGGTCTGAAGCTTAAACCAAAAGTGGAGTTTAAACTCGCACTGTGAAACTGCGGGTCAATAAATTTGTTGGTAATTCTATTTCGTCATCGGTTCCAACCCTCGTTCACAATTATAATCCTTGAGTTAGCTATCAAGAGAAAGCTAATCTGACAGTTCTCCGCCAACTCTACTCTACTCTTGACTCCTCACGTAATTTTGGGCTTAAATGCTTCTGTGAAACAGAACTCTTCTTTCGCTATCGTGCAATGCCAAGAGTCCTGAAAGATCTTAACAAACACAAATCCGCAGGTCCCGATTATATACAAGCTTTTGTCATGAAGAGGTGTTCTTCAAAGGTGACAAAACCACTGCATAAGCTTTCTACTCCTCTCGTCTCTGTACAAATGGAAAAGAGGCGAATTTTCTTCGTCCTACCTACCGATTGCACTGACGTCCCTTACTTCCAAATTCATGAAAATAAGTTAATAATAAATTACTAGCTCAAGAAATATCTTAAAGAACGAAAGCTCTTTATTGAAGATCAATAGAGATTTCATAGCAACAGGTCCACAGGCAAGTAAGCTTCGACTACGTTAGTTATGGCACATCCAGCAAATGGGCAACAGTGAACTAGCTAAGATATTCTGAGAATCGCAGTTTTAATCTTCGAAGTGGCACGGTTCTAAAATCAAACTATTGGGGACGCCTTAGTCCTTGGTCTGGAATACTGGAAACAGCCAGCGTGCTCTCGAGCGAGGAGGAGGGTCCTTTCAGTACCAACATCTATTTTCAAATTCAGATACTGCAAACAAATGAAACTGGATTTCAATACGTTTTTTTTTAAAGAAAGGGTTATCAATTTCACTAGAGCTCAACTACAGGTTTACAGTCAGGACACTAAGCAATTTATTCGGTTACATCATCTTCCAAACTGTTCTAGCAATATCGTCTAGAGTTTGTAGGCCTTAATATTATCCTCAATGCCAATCTTATCTGGCTTCCGGGTCATAGTGGTATTGATGGAAATAAGAGTTCACTTTCCCACCGGAGTTGTTGTGAACAGCAAAAGTTTCTCAATTTTCTTTAAAAAAAACCGAATGAAAAGCTGTTCTATATATACACAGATTTTTCGAATTTAATTAGGCGAAGCTGTGCATTTCTCATAATAAAGAACGTCGTAGCGTAGTTGTTCGGCTCATCAGCAGGAGAAGGAAACTGTCATTCATATCCGCTCTGGTCAGAATGAGATATATCAATCAATTGGAAAGGCTCTCCTTGACAACCTTAACGAATGGTCTGAACTGAAGATCAAAGACTTGATATCCTTTCACAACGCAACGAAATGCCTCTAGGATGAAATTTGGTAGCTTCCGTACTATCGTTCCTTCTGTCGATTACCTTGAAATGCGGAGGAAGCAAATGGAAAATTTTGCATTTCAGTTCCGATTAACATTTTTTCATGCAATGCTTAAAGCCATTATCGTATTTTTTTTTTAAAGGAACTTTCCTCAACTGCAGTTGCCTACTGCCTTTTTTTATTAGCTGGAATTCAATTAGTAGAAAAATATATAAAACTGTTATGTTCAACATTCACCTTGAACCACACCATATTCCACATTTTTTTTCACCAAAGTGAAACTCATTGTATATATGCAGATACTCAACGCATCATGGAGCATAAAGGCATCTATGGCAACGTGACAAAATGCTTGTAATCGACAGTAGATTATATACATAAAAAAGAATATAAAATGCACAACACTGTTTTAAGAATTAATTAAATTACGTTTCATCCCAACCAACTGGAGTATACATTACTGCTTTCACAGCAGTATTGCCAAGTAAGATTATTTAATAGTAATTAAAAACAAAAAACGAAGCATTAAATAAATTGCAAAGAGAGTCTATTTGTCAAAATTGCATCAGATGGCTTCAAGCTAAAAGCTGGTTCACCGCAGGACTTCGTTTTGTCACCCACTCTTTTTCTAAGCTAAGTAAACTCTGATATCTGATCTTTTAAAAATTCGATACCGTCCCTTGTCTTTCAATTGCATCCCATGATCGGAATTTGAGCAAAGAATCGAACAATTTTCAGACAATGTTTCCTAAAACGACCAAATACTCGATATCGCTAAATACTCTGCTAAGTGCCTGGGTTTTCTTCGACGGTGCAACCGTGCAATATCAATCAGCAATTGACTGTCAATTGACAGGTGAAATAGTCAAAACAATTTCTAAATTGCAATTTAACTCTTCTTTATCAATATTTGACATTTACAAAATCACGAAACACAATTATTGAAATTAAATACATATTGACAAATATGCGAAATTGTAGGAAATATATTTGAAGTAATAATACCAAAAATGGAGTAGCTCCGAAAATCCAAACGAAAATGACATAGCATTCTTGGCCATTATTGTGAATTTCTTGGCATTACAAGTTTGTTATCCGAAAACTTGTGGCATATTTTCTAACAATTCTAAAGGAATTTCAAATTATTTATACCATAGATAATTTTACAAGAAGTGTCAATCATCACTTAACAATCTGTCAATTTTATTTATTTCTTGCTCTAGTTAATTTTTATTAGAAAAAAAAATAGTGCTGAAGTCGTGCGCATATCTCGATTAGAAAACTTAAGCATCTGCGCAGAATTTCTCAAGGAAATATTAGAAAAGATTGTCCTCCGAAAATATATTCTGCGAGGCAGTACAGCTCAACTAACAATTCAGCTTCCATAAAGTTTCGGTAAATCAATAAGCCATATTGAACCTACATGTTTAGGTGAGAAATTCTATGAGAAAAATTTAGAAACAAATGAAAAAGGCGTTCGAGTCTTCCAGCTCAAGATACCCAAATGACCTCGAAGTCAAAAAAACATGCGAAGATTTTAACTTTTTAATAAAAACCAATTAACTAATTGAATTTTTCACTTGCGATTATAGGTACCATAAAGCAAATCATGCATTCGTCAAAAAAAAATCTAACAATCAAACATGACATTACGATCATAGAAAAGCCTAAAAAAGTGATCTACAAAATATCTCTGTCTGTCTGTCAGTCTGTATGTATACCGAGCTACAGCCGAAACGGCTTAAGCGATTACCTTCGAATTTGGCATGTGTTATTATTTTAGCATTCCCCAGAGGGAAAATTGAAATTTTATTGTTAGGCCTGAAAATAACGGTACATGCCATACAATAACTAAGGAACATCTTCTTTTCCTCGAAAACGGCTACAACGATTTTGATAAAAAAAATTTGAGAATTTTTTTGTTGGTACTAGCTGATTAGAACCAAATTTTTAGAATAAGTCTAGCTAAGTTTAGCTAATTCAGCGTCAGGAGGTTTCTTAAATCGAACGGAAAACTGATAGAAATGTCACAGCTAAAATCAGAAAATACTTCTAATTAATTCTTCTAACTATGCCCAGAATGTCGGGAAGAAGATATGCTATCTACAATTTCTTCAGTTTCGTTCTAGAGCATAATATGGCAGATATGCTTGGTGAGTGTCTTTCGAACCGACCGCGCCGCCATAAACTATAATTCTCGACCACCGCACCACCGTCTTAAACAAGAAAACCCAGCCGATGTCAGTTACGCCATCAGCAACATCAACACAGAAGTAGCCGACCGCACTCGATAATGCCGCATCACATTCGACAACAGCAACTACTTACACCATGTAATAACGGTGCAGCTGAGGTAGCCGCATTCACACGAGGTACATACGACACGTACAGAACCGATTACATGCTTGGCTCACGTGATGTTTTTCATTACATGTTCTCTCGGTTCACACTGTGTGCTGACCGTAAACGGCATATAAGAAGCTGACAATGCAAGGTAAAATCAGCTTTTCTTTGGCCTACCGTCCATTTAGTAACAATTTAGTGTACATAGGTAAAGATTAGCTCCAAGAAACAAGGTGCTAGATACGTAGAAGTTTCTGCACGCCTTTTTGGCTTCGCCGCCGTAAAGTTCCGTTCCTCCCTTTTCTTTGCCGTCAACCTTCGTTCAAGGCTAAGGATAATATCCTACATATACGACCGAGCTCCGATTGTACTAAAGCTAGGAATTTAATGCCCACTTTTCACTTTGAGGTTAGGGAATTTATCCCACCGTCGCAGTACCGTAACGCTGTTAAGGAGTAAATTATTTCATTGTCTTCTCATCTTCAGTTAAGGCTAGGGAATTTATACAAACTTCTACCAATTTATTCAATCAATTAAGGCTAGGGAACTTATCACACAGCCTGTTTATATGAAGTAATGTGTTAGTTATAATTAAGTACTTTTAAATTGTATAAACCATATGAAATAATTAGTTAGTTATATAATATGTATAGGAAATTAAGATTAAAATTGCGAATTTAATTGGAGTTCTGAATTCTTCAAATGTCGTGTGTTCTTGTTTTATTCGGTTCGACCCTGGGCACCTTCTGACCTACCTCAGCTGGAAACAAATAAAATGTACGATTGGATCGTACGAACTTGCTCTTGTAGCTAGCAACTTTAATGTAGCTAACCATTTAGGTTTAGTTAGTTAGGTGTAGTTATTCTATGCAGGTTTAAAGCCTATGTAGGTAAGATAACACTGATTCTTAGTATAATGAATTGTCGAATGGATGATTTAAGGAATATAAGAAGTTTTTTTTTTTTTTAATAATACAAATTCTATATACTACTGAAATACATCAGCCAAGTAGAAGACTTAGCAGTATAATATTTGGAATTGTTCAATTATTGATTCAAAATAGCTTTTAACGGCCTTTAGTCCAACAAAAACTAGTCAACTGATGAGTCCATGTGAACTCGCCGGGACGAAACGCAAATTTTTGTTGGACTAAAGGCCGTTAAAAGCTATTTGAATCAACGATTTAAGAAATAGTTACATAGGATTTTAATTATGTAAGTTAGGAGATTATCTACATAACATACATATACATATAGATGGAACCAAAGTATCTAAACATGTACATATAATAACGAAAATGAAGGATGTAGGTGGTAGGTTAGGTAGCTATATGCATATAATTTTATAATTTAGGTGCAATATGCATACATAAGGTTCATGTGTTTTATAAAGACACATATGTTTACATAAATGTATGAGGGCCTACATTGTATTTAGTATTCAGTGACGTACGCAAACATATGTAAAAATGGAATAATAATAAAGGTAGAAATTAATGGTTTTTTTTATATTGCTAAGTCGTTATAGTTTGAGGGAAAACAAAGATGCAATTTGAATTCATGGATAAATAGGAATATATCAAAAAAGAATCTCAAAATTCGTTGGAACGGATTCTTAATAAATTATTTTTGTATGTACTCGTATAACATTTTGAAAACATTTTAAGAAAAAAAAAAATTTGCAACGCCATTTTGAAGATATTATCAATTTACGAGTACCTACGAGTACATATAAAATTCAAATTAAAAAAAAATTCTGTGACAGGTTTTTGAAAAATCGATTTAAAAAAAAAATGTTTATTTTTTAAAAATCGAAAAACTTTTTTTTTAAAAAGTTTAGTACGCAGTCTTATTAACAATTTTAGACAGCATTTGTATAAAAAAAATTATTTTAATCAGTTTATCCAATGCTGAGACAGTCTAAAATATGAAAAGTGGTTCTATGGGAAGTACCGTTAATAAGTACGGAAAAAACATATTTTTATACTTGAAAGTGGACTATACTAATTTAAGAACACACACTTTTTATAAAAATTCTTGGAGCCGTTGTCGAGAAATATTTTTTTTTTCTTAACGGTTATTTTTCAAATTTGTATGGGAGGTACCGTTGTTTTTTATTTTAAGATTATATTTTTTTTAAATCTTTAAGATAATGTCAAAAAACTACCAAATACGAAGTTTCAAAAAAATCCATTAAGCCGTTTTCGACATTTTGAGTTTTCAAAAAAAAAAAGAAAATTGAAAATTTTTGGCTTACATAGGTGTTTAAGCTTTTAAGAAGCTTCTGCGCTAAAAAATTCAAAAAAAATCAAATTAACCGTTTCACAGAAAATAGAAAACTAAAAAAATGGTACTACTAAAAAAAACAATACCCAATTGTACCTTTTCCCTTCATTAATGGACAAATTTTTTTTAAATCGTTGGAGCCGTTTTTGAGAAAAAAAAGATTTTTGTTTTTGGCCCAACAAAATGTATGGGAGCTACTGTTATTTGTCGTTTAAAAAAAAAATTATGAAAAAAACGTGTGGGCATATTACCGAAAAAACAATATCTACCAAGTTTGAATCAAATCCATCCAACCGTTTAGGCTGCAGCCTCGCAGACACACATACAGACGGAATCGGGACCCACTTTTTTTTGGTTTTTTGCACAAATCCATAACTTGCCTTAAAGTACCTATAATCGCAAGTAGATAGCATTACATTTTGATTTGACAGCACATTAACGATTGTCAATAATCAATTTATAGCTAAAATGTCTAATTTTTCAATTTATTTGTAATTCAAAGGCAGAATTATTAGTTACCGACATTTTTACTAATTTAACAATAATTACTATTAGTTGATAATGACTATCTTTAAAAGCTTTTATCCAGCAGATTTCATTTTCGGACATATTTTGAATGGTTTATTAGTTCTAAATACTCATAAACCACTAAATATCATAGTCTATGTAATTTTGTTCGATTTTTTTCTGTCGTTCTACCGTTATTTACGAAAATTAACTATTTAATTAGTTTCAAAAAATATTCAATTCAAAGTTGTGAAATTTGTAAGTTAGTAAAAACATAAAACCCAGTTGGCAAGCTTGACTCAGTATACAGACAAAGAGTTATGCAGGTGTGAAAGACTATGTAAACGTGGTAAAGTAATCTAAAAAAAGAACAAAGTTAAGTCGGGACAAGGGGTAGGTAAGCATCACAGCGCACACTTGATAAACAATAAGAATGGATAAATAGATGGATGCCATCGAAGCCATCCGCAAAGTGGAGGCAACACCGACCATACACACCTTAGCCTTAGCACAAGGAACGACAACTTTAATTAATAAAAAAAAAAGTTTACCATTGCACATCTGCAGGAAGGAAACATCCTATATCCCCTAAGGATAGGATCTATACCTACCTGCATATCAGAGGAGTTAAAACCACCAAAATATTTTATAAGGATATACGTATGTAAAAAAAAGAGGAAACGTTTAATGTACATGCCATTATGAATGAAACTGTTTGCGGAAAGGAAATGCCCGAGCGCACAAATATTTGTAACCCCCTGTGTGTTTTGTGTGTTGTGCTAGTACTCTGTGGACATCCTCTAAACCTATACACATAAAATACATACATTGCTGTTTGAGCGGTAGCGTAAAAGTTTTGTTTGAAGCGTTGCTTCCGGTGATACTTTTCCTTTTTCGTCGGAAATCTATGTTGGCTCAGTGACACATTGTCACCGCAGCTTAACCACCCACTGTCACTGCCACTACCAATGCCAGCATACAAGGATCAACATAGCGAGATGAATCCTTATAGTTCTTCCTATACCGAAACACTATAATATAGCTAGCTATTCATATAACTGTATTGTGTTGTGAATGAGTGGACGAGTACAGTGTAATTTTGTTCAATGTTGTGGGTGATGATTCGAATAATATAGCCGATGTGCATCGTTCGGGTTACATGGAAGCATGAGAAATAATAAATTTAAATTTTTAATGAAGAATTCAGGAATGCAAAGTGATGCACACACACGAAACAGGATAAATGCGAAAGTTCAAACAGGCCATCAGTACAAAAAGAGGAAAACATTATTTTGATTTTTCATTATGAGATTTAAAATGAAAAAAACTGGAACGTACTCTGCATTGTAGATTGTATAATCGTAAATGTCGAAATATTTCAGTAAGAGTTGGTAGTTTAAGCAGACATTTTGTGAGCTCATTGCTGTTGTTTTGTTTTTCTTTAAATAAAAAAAGCAAAAACAAATAATGCGAACATTGAAAAAATGTGATCAAAAATTTAAGGATTCGATCCTTGGTTAAACATTTTAGATGTCAGTTAAATTTTATACAGCCAGCGACGAGATGTTGCCACGAATCGAAATAAGTAAGAAATAATTCAAATAAAAAAAAAATTAAATAATTTTCGCCTGGTAAGTTTTTGATCGCATTCAAGAATGCATACCCTTTGGATATCAAAACATGTTTATGATTAACTTTAAAGAAGTTGTAGTTTAATTACTCAAGGAAAAAAAAGGTAAAAATATTGTTAGGTTATGCGTAGAGGAGCATGCACAACTCAGAGGCTGTTTCGTAAGCTGGGTCCTATCAGTACATTGTAAAAGACAAAGATTTGCTTTGACCACTGACAAATCCACGGGGGAGGGGGTTCGCCCCCCGCCCTCCCCTTGAGCATTGGAAACGTTAAATTAGTTATCTATTAATATTATAATATGACGGTTAGTTTCTTTTCGATCAATGTTTGGTAAGTTATTAGTTTCACCTGACCATATTCACTTTATGTTATTTGTTTTTTTCACTTTAAAAATCTAAAATGGGTCGAGAAAAATCATTAATTGAGCCAGAAATAGGACAAGACAAAGTTTATAAGGACGCTGGCATATCTATTGCCAAAAAAGTTAAAAGAAATCGGTTGGTTCCGAACTGTTATATCCAGATTTTTAAGTAATGAGTTTAGGTATGGTAAAAAAACATAAAAGGCCGCACACACAATATTTTTAGTAATGCGGAAAGGCGACTTATAAAGGGTAAACCATTTTGCGGTTTCAAAAGCATAGGGCTGGAATTCGACATCTGTCAAACTAAGTTGTTAATCCGATTTCTTTTTTTCATTTGAAAGTCTGACATTTACGAAAATGGATCGCTTAACTATCGCACAACGCATACAAATTGTTAACACCTACTACAAAAATGGTGATTCTGCCACAGCCGCATATCGTGATTTAAGAGGAGATTATGGTATACATAATCTACCAACTACGCAAGCAATTGGCAAAATTGTGAAGAAATTTGAAGATACTGGATTGGTTATAGATATTGTAAGGCCTGTGCATCATCTTTTCGCTCGTACCACTGAAAATATCGCTGCTGTAAGTGAAAGTGTTGCCGTTCTCAGGAATTAGGAACGTCTTACGGCACATTATGGCGTATTTTGCATTTGGATATATACCTAAAGTCTAGTTCACACAACAACTGAAGCCAACTGACCATTCACAACGTCGTAGTTACGTCGAATGGGTGCTTGAACAAGAGGCGGTGGACTGCGATTTTGAACAAAATTTTCTTCACCGACGAAGCACATTTCTCACTCGGTGGGTATGTTAATACACAAAATTGTCGTATTGGGGGTTCTGAGAATCCTCAAGTAATTGAAGAGAGGCCATTACATCCACAAAAAGTCACTGTTTGGGGTGCTCTTTGGTCCGGAGGTGTGATTGGACATTACTTCTTCGAAAACGACGATGGAACGACTGTCACCGTCAATTCGGAGCATTATGGTCACATGAAAACCTAATTTTTTTTACCTGCTATTGAAGAATACGACTTGGAGAATATGTGGTTTCAACAAGACGGTGCCACATGCCACATAAGTCGAGCGAATATGGCTTTATTGCAAGAGACATTTCCTGGCCGCGTAATTTCTCGTCGTGGCGATAACAACTGGCCACCAAGATCATGCGATTTGACACTGCTGGACGTTTTTTTGTGGGCCTACGCGAAAGACGGTGTTTATGCAGATAAACCTTTAACTCTTGAGCACTTGAAAAGCAACATTCGTCAAGTTATGGCTGAGATACCGCCCAATATGTGTCAAAAAGTGGTCGAAAATTACCTTAAAAGAATCGATGCTTGCAACAATTCGCGTGGTGGTCATTTAAATGATGATGTATTGCACACATAATTTCAACGTTCAAACCTTATAATAAAAAAGAAATATCATGAAAAAAAATATTTTATATTTGTTTTATTTAGGTTTACTTTTGAAACCTTAAAATGGATAAACTCATTATTAAGAAAAGCGTCAAATTCTCATGACTCTTTAGCAAAATTCAGGGGAAAATGTGATATTCTTAAGGCAAGTCTCACAACTATGCGTCGTGTTATTTCAAAAGCTAAGCATATAAAAAGGCTGAAAATCAAGAAGAAACCACCCATTAACCCGGTTCGAAAAGAGCAACGCCTCAGTTTTTGTCCAGCATATGTGCCTGGAATTCGGAGTGGCATCGCGTGGTTTTCCCCGACGGAAAAAAAATTAATTTGGAAGGACCCGATGGCTATAGCTACTATTTTCATGACATCCGCAAAGAAACTCATTATTTGGACCGGCTGCATTACAGAGTTAGAGGTATGATTGTGTGGGCGGCAATTTCGTATTATGGGATCTACAAACCTCGCTTTTTTTCCACCACAATGAATGCATTGACTTACAATGGTGTATTAAAAGGGGCCTTTCCATACTTTCATATCCATTTTGGACCTTTGTTGTGGATTTATCAATACGATAATGCGCCAATACATACAGCCCGGGAAGTTAAAACGTGGGTATATAGAGTGCCGCTCCAGTCACCGGATGGATGAATGGCACGTCAAATATATATGGATCCAGACAACAATATTCGAATACACCCGAGCTAACCAAAGCTATCGATTTACCTTGGAGCTCGATTTCGCTAAATTATTTGGCCAATTTGTATGCATCCCTCCCAAACCGGATGTGTAATGTTCTGGAGAAGAAAGCTGGCTCCACACACTATTAAAAAAAATTGTTTTTTTTTTAAATTCTTTAATTAACTTAAATTTAAGTAATGTTTGAGTAAAAAGAATCAGAATTCTCTTAAATGTTTCTTCATTAAAGTGTCCTATTCAAGTGGCGCAAAATTTGGACCCCGCATTATGACGGTTTTTAGTAAATAATTTCTCGTTAATAAAGCAATAGAATTAAAGTTTTCTTTTGGTAAAATAACAACAATTAACTGAACTTTGATTTTAAAAAAAATAATCTGTTCAGATATGAATAAAGGATATTTGCCTTTCACTCTAACCGACAGAGATACCAACAAGTTCGAACTGTTTTAAAGTTCTTACAGGTTTGTACTAATAAGCATACTAAATTATCACAAACGTAGCAGTGGTAACTCTGGTTCAATAAGTTTATTTTAAGAGCACACAACGAGGGTCGAGTACATGACGAAGGCACACAAGTAGCAGTAGTGTACTTGGATGTGCAATAGGTGGTGATGGTGGGACATACGCTGGTTTTAACAAGATTGCAAAACTAATTTGTATGTAACTCAGTGATTATTTTCAGTGGGAATTTCAGCGACAGGCGCCAGTGTAATTGAAAAAGCTCTCCCATAAGACCTGTACTGAAAATATAAATTGAACAGAGTATAGCAGACTTGGTTTAAGAGCAATGAATGACAGAAAACAGACCTTAGGGGTATTCTACTAAAGTGTCGACGAGTGTATTTATACGCTAGCAAACAGTTATTAACGCCTAAAGTTCTCGGTTATGTGTGTTTCTCTTTATCTTTCGTTCTGATTTCTCATTTCTGGATCTTCGGCTTCGAGTTATCATTGCTTGGGCACAAAGATGAAGCTGAATCGTATAACATGGCTACAATTGAAGTGGTAGATGTGGTACAAAAAAAAAATTCAAGTTGCATGGTGTAATAAATACTTGTATGATATTCCGCATTTCATTATTCTATCTCCCTTGTACACATTGTCACCGAGTGACGTAGTTCACCTCACTAATATTTTTGCTTCGTATTTTTTATTTTGTATGCATTTTTGTCACCAACGTCACTTTTTGTCACTTAACGTAAGTTAACACTGAATATCATACATTATATGCTTTATTATTTTTATTATTAAAAAGTTGTTCCAAATATTTGTTGCTGTCGTTGCTTTTTTTCATGCACATTTTGCAATCGATTTTTCATAGGATTGGTTTGACACAAAATAGCTCCAGTTAATGTAATAAAAACTATTTAGTTATCTCGGTAACATTTATCAAAATCTTAACTTTTGTATTGTTGGATCCCCCCCCCTCCTTGATCAAATCCTTTATCCGCCACTGACTTTTACTACAGCTATATTTTATCATGTTTGCCATTGAGACCTTCTCTAGATCGTCCAGTTTTCCAAGAAAACCTATTTCCATTTACCTTTGACACAATTTCCCTTTAGTAAGTTCTAATTGTCCTTCTATTCAGTGATAAAATTAACCGAGTGAGACAACACCGTCTTTTCTGGACATCCAGGAGTTATTGATTTGCTTTCATTGCGAAGTGTAGTGTTGTGAAGTGCCTATTAATTGCGCTAATCCTTTGCTAGTTCATCTGCTACACCGTTCCCTTCTATATTGCTAAGTACAGCAATCCAGCAGAGCATGTCTTGATTGGTGTTGGAAATATTTAAGTACGTCTTGGTATCTTGCTTATGCCCTAGATCATATTGTAATGCTTTGATAGCGGCTTGGCTTAGCATGATTTCAAATTTTCTCCTGTGAACTATTTTGGGCACTTTTTCAATATCATATCATTATATCTCAGCTTCAATGACGCTTAACTCATCTCATATGGTTTTGTAATATTAAGAGCTTCACAGAATACCCTGCTCCTGTTCTTTGTTCAAAGGGATATCCTGTTCGCTGATTAGGGAGTTGAGTTTCCATTCATGTAGTTGGGGTATTAAACTAGATCATATTTTGTTAAAATCTATTACAGATGGTTTCATTTTGTCATAACTTTGCCAGATAAGTCCTGGATCATAGGTTCTGTGCTTCCAAGAGCACATTTCTCTATGTCAAAGTGCACTCCAAGCTGATGTGCATCTTACATTATTTCTTCGTCCCAGAATTGGAAAATTGAGAAATTAAATTAATTATTGAATTTTAGAATGCAATATTCTCTTTACTATTAAATAGTTACGGTGTGCAAAATTTGAACAACTTCGAGACCTTTCCTCTAAAAAAAAACACAAATTACTCGTACTACAAGTGTTCTGGCTATTATTCTTACACGAATCCAATACATGTTCCCTAGGGCAGTTAAAAAATTCGGTTTGAACTTGTTAATTCTAAGAAAGAAGGGCAAAATAGAGGCTGGTATTCCATTTAACCCTCCTATACTGAGGCTAATCAATTAATCTCCGTTTTAACAGTTCGTGCCAACTTGGGCTATAAGGTATGTACATAGATTACGTAGCACTTCTGGATGTGAATATTTTAAGTGAGGGAATACAAATAACTTTTTCGCTATAACATTTTTGTTAATGAAAATAGCAATAAAATAATGAAAGGCATAAAATATATTGGTGGTGTTCAAGGCTAATAAAAGACTTAGGGCTCTATTTTGAACTTTATCCAAGAGAACTTAAGCCTTGGACGAAAGTATAGTTAATAGATTATATAGCCAGATTAGAAGAAACGAAATATTTTTGGCAAAAAAAAAACCTATATAGTTTATTTAACATGCCACTCGTGAACTACTTTCAGTTTCGCACCTTATCCTTGCTCTCGGATATCCTCTTCACAAAACAACCAACATATCTTTTTGAGAGAATTACGAGAGCCTCTTCAGTCAGATCTAACCATTTGATTCAACCCCGATTAATGCTTCACGTCTGTGGAATTTCTTGCCTCGCCGTACCAAAAGAATCAACAACAATATGAGTTTTAAGAGCCAACTGAGACAATTTTTGTCATTTCTTTTTAGCTTTTCCTTTCTTTTATTAATTTTTTCTTAAACAATTCTTGCCAACAAATGTTATTTAAATATTTTTTCTTATGCATTGCTCTCATTGTTAAATTTTATAGGTTAACACTAGTTTATAAGATACCTATCTTAATGTGTATAGCCTTTCGAAATTAATAAATAATAAATAAAATAATAAAATAAATACTTAGCAGTATAATTGTCACCACCGAATTCACATGCCACAATGACTAAAATCTGATCAGTTTGTTCAATGTAAGTCTTACTCTTGGTAAGCAACTCGGGATGAGTTCTTTTTTAGCGACAGAAGGCCGCATTGGTTATGAGTTACAGATGAGAAATCATTAATAAGAATGAGAAAAAGATTTGGAGACTAAACGGAGCCCTGGGGCACACCGGCATTTATTTTTTGAATATCAGACTTGTGACCATATACGCATTATGTTGGGCGCTCAGAACGGTGATTTCTAGTCTAGCAAAGGAGACATTCATTCTAAGCATTTTTAATTGGGGAGCTTGATGCCAAACTCTATTAAAATAAGTTTCTCTCCCTGGTTTTAACGTAAAGTTGAAATACTTAGCTGCCACCGCGTCGTAATTCATCATTACGGTTGAAATTTTTTCTTTATAAGAAACAGCCTGTCGTTTGGAGCTCAGCATTCTGCGTGTAATTTGGAGTAATTTTTCTAATATAATTTTATACGGGAATAGATGATTAATGCTTGAACTTATGGTGATCAGATTACCAATGTGTAAGTAGCGTGCGATGGTCCATTAATTTACTTTCAGAATCACATTTCAGCAATTAGGCTGCTGAAAGACTGAGATCCCCACACAAATGAATATCGAAGGGGAGATGACCTGATGTTAGGAGAAAGTTGGACGAGCGGAACACTCAATGGTTCTGCCACTTTTTGTAAAAGTTAAGAACGAACAATAAGGTTTTGAAAAAGAGATAAGATTTTTTTGGACAACTTTCAAAAATTCGAAAAGGATAAATTTCCAAGAATTAGATGAGCTAATTCTATTCGCGGGGAAATGGTTAATTCAGCTAAATATTTATTATTCATTTGCTTGTGTTTTTACTTGCGATGTATGTAGGAACTCGAGATTTTAATCAAAGTTGACATTACGATGATAGAGAACACACAAAAAGTGGATCCCGCAATTCCGTCTGTCTGTCTGAACCGATTTTATTCAAACTTGGTGTTAGACGTCTTAGGTGGTTGTCCAAAATAGATTTCTGAATCGTTGTTTTAGCCCCAAAAATAACGGTACTTGCCATACAAATTTTTTTACCATCTTTATTATCTCGAACACGGCTCTAACGATTTTGATAAAAATTGGTGTGGCCGAAATTTTGTTTTAATATTTTGTTATAAACGGTACCTGCCATACAACCATTTAATTGATTTTCGACTTTCTCGCAAACGGCTTAATGGATTTCGATCAAATTTTTCGTACAGAAACTCCTTCGAATTCTAAATAATACTGCATTTCAAAATTTTCGAAAAATAGTTTTTTTTTTTTATTTTTGAAAAAAAAAAATCTTTTTTTTTTGTTGAAAATTCAATGTATCGGAATCGAGTAGACGATTTTTTCTGAAATTTTGTTCTTAAATTTATATTATTAAATATTCAAAATGTTCATACCTATATTGTTTTGGAAACAAATTAAAAATTTGTATATAGCTATGTATAAAAAAATAAGTGAAAAATCACTTTAGAAAAACATTTAGCCGTTTCTATTAAAAATCTTTTGCCAATAATGTGATCGGACAAAGGAGCAAGTACGTGCGATCCAGTCGTACATTTTATTTTTTTATAAATTATTTTAAGTATTATTTCGATTATTTGTCTGTGCCTTGGTTGTGTCAAATTTTCGTTATTGGGCTTTGTTTAGCCGCTAGTTTTTTCTTGTGCTGTTATTTCGATACCCGCGACAGTTTTTTTTCTTTGTTTTAGATTGTATTGTTCCTTATGTCTGATTTTTGTTCGTGTTGGATGGACAAGAAAATTGTTATTTTTTTTTCTTGGGCGGCATCCAATTAAAATTGTATAGAAAAGAATGCGCCTAGCGTGCGCATCGAACCCACACGTCCTAGTTAACAATCAAGCACTTTATCCACTGCGCCATTGCCACCCAAATTTTTGGTTATTAATCCAGTCTGCGGCAACGGGTTTCCAGACACTTCAATCCTAACACACAGCTGAATTCCTATTTCATTATTGTATTCGTAAGTCCTGTCAGTTTTCGAATTGATACAGGCTAATTTGGCGTTTATAATTATTGTTGTCGGCAATGAAAACCGAGCCTAGCGCCTTAAATCATTTGGCACCACTTTATCAGGACAACCAACGTTCTTTGAATAATAATCAACGAAAAAAGATACTAAACGGAAGATCTTCGTCTAGTATATCTTTTAAGTTCAACTGCCAACGAAGGAATATTCCAGTTGCCGCAATCAGACGAGAAGGACATCGAGAAATAAAAACACAATAAATTTTAAAGTTTTTTTTATTACTATTCCTTGTACTCATCGTTCAAATCAAATTAAGAAGTTTAATAAAGTCATTAATTTGTTCACTACTTGACGAATAAATCGCAGTTACTATTAAATCGTAGTTTTCACTCTCCTTTTTTAATCTGGTCGGCAAATTTAATGTTAAAACGAATTTTCCAAGTAGCAACTTTAAGCGGTTGCATTGGCTACCTCTTATATTATGGATTCGGCTGTCCATACAACTTTGTCAAAAAAGTCATCATCTCCTTAATTTTTACTAAGCATAAGGCAGAATTCAAGTTTTTGTTGATATATTACCTTGAAAGGGTCTTAAATGGTCCGTTAAACATCCTCCTAACTGTCGATGTTGATATTTGAGTCTTGCAATTGAATGGCTCGAACCTATGTACTTCTCACTTTGGTCATATTCGGTTTCCTGGAAGACTTCTTCATCGTTCCAATTCTAAAATTAACTATATATATATCTCGCCTCCCAACATTATACCCACACAGGTACAAAAGATACATACATTTCTTAGATTACTAATGTCACTCTTCTTAAGCTCAAAATACACAATCTTCATTTAAAATTGCTTATATCTATTCACAGGAGCTTAGCCTCATTATTTTATGACAAGGTATGATCCTTGAGCTCAAGGAAACTACTATATCCTCAATAACCATTCTAAATGGAATCATTTAATATTTTTTCTATTTTATTTTATTTTTAAATTATAGCTACGAGTGTTTCTTAAAACAAAAAAAAAAGAAAAGAACAATCAAATTTCACATTCGTATCCTGCGACGACGGACAAACTCAGCAGGAATGAAAATAAATTTGCATTTTCATTTCATCACACATCATATAACAGCTGCTAAAAAGATTCAGCAATGATCTACAACCATACTTGTCGTACCTGTGTGCGATACTTTGGAAAACATCCAAAACAATAACTAAACTAATTTTCTTTTCTTCTTCCTTTTAAGGAAGGCATATTAAAACAAAAAAAAAGTCAAAAACAGCAACATTAACATGACAATGGCGACGTGTAGTGTGTGCCGTCATCTACACGTAGTGATTTTGATGTCCTTGAAGCTTGTGGGACTCAAAGTGATTTAAATTGTTGTACTGTTTGAAGGATTAAGGGGTTTTATTTTGATTCCTTTGACACCGTGTTATAAAATAATAGAAAAAAAAAACTACATAATAGCGAAACATGTAAGCTTTTTGAATATGTATAGTGTTTTATTTGTAAGGCATTCAAAATAAGTGTGTGTGGTTATATTGGTGTATGTAATTTAAAATTGTTATATTAAACACTTATAAAAAAACAAATACACAAAATATGTTTATTTGAAAAATTCTGTATTTGAAAAAAAAAGGTTGACCCACCAAATTAAATACAGCTATAAATAAAATACACGACTGGATCGCACGAAATTGCTCTTATGTTCGATCACATCGTATGCAAAAGATTTCTATTAAAAATCTAAATATATTTTTAAAATGGTTTTTTAGTTTATTTTGTATATATACAAAATTTCTTTAATTTGTTTCTAAGAAAAAATTGGTACGGAAATCTTAAATATTAAATAATATAAAATTAAAAACTAAAGATTAAATCGGTTTAATCAAACAAAAAATAATTCAAAATTGTGAAATAAATACTTAAACTAATTTGAGCTCAAAAAAAGTATGCCATTTTATTTCTTGTATAAATTTGAATTTATAAGAAAAAAAATTTTAAATCTGTGGAGCGGTTTTTGAGAAAATGTTTTTTTTTTAACTTTTTGAAAAAAATATTTAAAAAAAATTCAAAATCGCCAATTCATAGGTATTCAGCAAATACATTATAAATATAATTTTTGTAAAAAAATTACTGAGCAGTTTTCAAAATATAATTTTTTTAAATTTTTTTCTTAAAAATGCTTTTAAAAATAAAAAAAAAATATTAATTAAAAATATTGGTAAGCAGTATAAATTTGGCCACCTAAACCTATATATGTGTGAATGTATGAAATTTCGAAAGAATCGGTTAAGCCCTTTACGAGATAGTCCAATTAAAGTAGGTCCTATATAAAGTACAGTTTTTAGACATTTTTATTTTGTTTTTCAATAATATGATCGGTCGTACCTAAAAAGCTGCACTGATTTTTTTAAAATCAAAATCGTTAGAACCGTTTCCGAGACAAATAGGCTTTAACGCAACGGCTATATGGCAGGTACCGTTATTTTTTGAGCTAAAAAAAATCATTTTTCCTCTGTACAATACCAAAAAATTCAAAAACAAAACAATATTAGATATCATGTTAAATTTTATCAAAATCTTTAAATTCAGTATGAAGAACTTCACGTAAATTCATATTTTTATCGAAAACGGCTGAAATTCTTTGATAAAAACTAAATACTCAAAAGATTTCTGTACAATACATAAAAATGATTGCAGAATGAGTCTTAAAGATTGCATTCGAAATGATTGCATTCTTTTATAAGGAAAATTCTTTCTTCAGCAAAATACAAATTCCCAACCGGATGATGTCATAATTTCTTCATGTCGATTATCTTAATCATGCCAATTATGTATGTCAATCAGAAATTTTTGATTCACAGAGCAATGTTCTTGTTTCTTTTCGCGACGAAGCAGCAAAACAAGACCATCGAGTGAACTATTTTTTCAAGGGAAATAAGAAGGTGATCATATAAAATTCAATAATAGAAATTATTGCGAACTACTATTGTAGTTGAATCTATATTAATTTTTCGTTTTGTCAATGCAAGTCATATGAGGATGTAGGCTTAGCTCTTGGAAGGAAGTGTAGGCTACCATGGATAAGCTTCCTCAGGTAGAGTTTTTTTTTTTCTTTCAGTTCACACTCGCTGTTAACCGAAAATTCTACAAGAGAACCTGCAATGACGAACGAAACACAACCCTTCCACCACACTTAAAGTCGTGCGTTAATGGCAAATTTGTTTTAATCAATCAGCTTAACTGACCACCGACGAGGTTGGTCGGTCTGGTCAATTGTAGCTTATATAATCGAAACTTCCCCCAACAGTGGTAAAGAGTTTCGTTGCAAGTTAGGTAATTGCCACCAGGACCTTCAACCTGATGATCAACTAGAGCTTTTGCGTGCTGGTTAGTGCGACCAGGGGCCTTGAGCCTGATGCTGACCTACTCTATTCTAGATGTTGGTGCCAGAAAACCCGTTGCCCAATGTGACAAGTTATAGCCGCACACCATTAGAAACCAGAATGCCATTATCAGACTGATAAGCCGCCGTAACCAGAATACCAGTATCAGACTGAAGAACCGAAAATAACCAGAATATTAGTATAAGACTGAGGACCTACTGTTACCAGAATCAACGAAAATATTATTTGTTGTTTAATAAATGGGGGTGGCCGTGGCGCGATAGTTGTGTGCTCGCCTGTCAACCTCGTAGTTGCAGGTTCGATTCCTGCCGTTGTCCATGTCTTCTTATATTCCATTAAAAACCAATTCTAAATTGTCATAAAATAAGTTGCTGCTTTGCTCATTTCATGCTGTTTAGGCATAACACTAACAACATGTGATTGAGTAAACTAGCATACCCATGAAATATGACAACGAAATAAATAAAATAATGCGAATTATAAGGAACATAAGTATATAAGACTCGGTAATTCTCTCTGCATTAGTTCAGCCGCCATCCCTGAAGATAATTCTGAGACATCAACCAGCACTTGTCTCAGAACATCGCGCCACACATCTTTCCTATCCTTCTTTCTCTTCTTCCACCGGATGCCGCGCTGTGTTAAGAAAAAACATATAAAGGGTATTCATAATCCCTTGAGCGCGTGCAAAGTTATAAAAAAAAAAAAAAAAAAAATACTTTGCAATAAGGTTTTAAAGACCTCTGCCTTTGAAGTTCCGTGTTTTTTTTTTCATTCGGACCCTGGCAGAACGGTGAATAAAACCCGGGTTTGAAACCAAAAACCCAATCACACTGTATGGTACAGAAGCATGGGCCCTGTCAAAAACGGATGAGAATCAACTTGAATGCCTTGAAAGTAATATTCTTAATGTGATTTTCGGTCTAGTGTGTGTCGAAAAAGTATAGAGAAGAAAATATAACAGCGAGCTGTACGGGCTTTACAGTGACGTTGACCTGGTCAAAAAGCTGACATTACAAAGGCTGAGATGGTTGAGAAATTTGAAGCATACGGAAACCTACGCACCGTAGCCCGAAGAGTCTTCGAATCTGCTCCTGACGGTCTACGCAACAGAGCAAGACCGCCAGAGTCTTCAGAAATAATTTTATGAAGCAACAATAGGGAAAGTCACTAAGCACCACTTATGACGTGCGAAAGACTTGCTGGAAAAACATGGATATAAAACTAAACATTCTAAGATAGATGCGTAGACAATGTCGGTTAGATTGTGGCTCAGGAGTACAACTGGCATGCACAATTGCATGAATTAGAACTTGCCCTTCACTTGCAATTGAGGGCATCCACCACATCAGCTATTTTTCCTTACAGGTGGGATAGTTAACTATCATTTTTTCAGGCAGAAGTTAGCCCTATAAAGGGAATATGCAGATTTAAATTGCCGCAACCAAAAATATGTCATCATGTGAGACACCCAAGTCACTTTTTAAGCTATATAAGCTCAGATCAGATTAGTTCAGAACTTGTATGGGATCGTGTGAGCAGGTTGAATGAATTTGGCCAGAAATTATAGCGACATTTCAATGAGTACCAGGCCAAACAAGTTGCCAACTCCACAGCGCAAATATAGGACCAATTACTCTGCTAAAACGGACGCTGCAATACGTCAAACTGCTAGCTTAGAAGTACAACTAAAAATGGTTCGCTTACTGCATCAGTTTGAATACCAATTAGTTCAGCATTATATATTCTGAACATCTGAACATACCTTATGTTTATTGAGCAGGACAACCTACAGACTTTAGAGCCTTCGTTATAAGATCCCGGTTCTGGAACATATACTACGAAAATATTTTGTACTTATGCACTAAAGCTAAAATCATCTGGGTGATAGATGAACAGCTATATTCCAAAAACTTGTATTTCTTAAAGGAACAAACTTGGAGGTACCAATAGATCTAAAAGTCCTTGCTAACACATCTCTTTAACTAAAGCAACTTAGATTTCAAAGAGTTTTTGCGGTCGTGTTTTTTTACATTAAGTGAAACTCTCCAAGAACAGTTTTGTCCTTACTGTTTTTTTTTTATTTTGGAGACTATTGACAATAATATTATAGAATATCATATACCTACACACAAATGCATTCCCATTCTATTCTTCATAAGAAACAGGGAACATGACAAACCTAAATAAAGGGTGATTTTTTTGCTACTTGGTTTTTGACGTTTATATTTTTGACAGATCACACATGACAAATTCCACGAACATTTGACATTTCGATTCAGTATTGTTTGCCATTTCATCATGAATAGACTTACGCCTGAACAACGTTTGCAAATTATTGAAATTTATTATCAAAATTCGTGCTCTGTGAAAAATGTGTTTCGCAAGCTACGCCCGTTTCAGCGACGAGGCTCATTTTTGGCTAAATGGATACGTGAATAAGCAGAATTGTCGTATTTGGAGTGAAGAGCAGCCAGAGGCAATTCAGCAGCGGTTTATGGGCAGGCGGCATCATTGGGCCGTACTTCTTCAAGGACGATGAAGGCCGCAGGGTTACGGTCAATGGAGAAAAGTACCGTTCGATGATAACAGATTTTTTTTTGCCGAAAATGCAAGAATTGAACTCGGTCGACATGTGGTTCCAATAGGACGGTGCCACATGCCACACTGCACGCGAAGCCATGCATCAATTGAGAGGCGAATTTGGTGAGCAGTTGATCTCACGTTTTGGCGCAGTCAATTGGCCACCAAGATCATGTGATTTGACCCCGTTAGACTATTTTTTGTGGGGCTTTGTTAGGTCTATTGTCTATGGGGACAAGCCAAACACGATTGCTGCCTGGGAAGCCAACATTAAACGCGTCATTGGTGAGATTCCGGCCGAAATGTGTGAAAAAGTTTGCCAAAATTGGACCTTCAGAATGGACCACCTGAAGCGTAGCCGCGGGCAACATTTAAGTGAAATTATTTTTAAAAAGTAAATGGCAGAAATTGATTTATCGATCCAAATAAAAATTTCATTTACTTTTTACAAGTTTCTGTGTTTTTTTGAATTTTCAAAAACCAAGCTCTTAAAAAATCACCGTTTATAAGAAAGTCATCATTAAACTGATATTCCCGTTTGTAAATTAGGGAAGAAGAGACAAAGTTTCCAGCAGATTTCCTACAGATTTCTGCTCGTAGCTTCAGGCTGATTTTTCCCTGTAAAATAAAACCCTTTTCTGTCCTACAAATAATTTCTTACTGCCGGTTTTCACATTTTATATAAACTCCTCGTGGGCTCGAATTAGATTTATATCGTACTTCCCCCTTTTTTGTTATTTATGCAAGATTTAGTTGTGGACTCATTGTTATTCGATTTCGGATTAGCCTTAGGCTGAAATCTTACTCCCACAATTTTGCTTGGGCTTAATTTTTCTAAATAGAAACGTCGTCGTCGTGGTCTGAATGTACTAGTGTAGTTGATATTAAATTAAATTTGAATTAATTATAGAAAATATCGTGTTATCCGAAATAAATTTTTAACAAAATTTAAAATGTTGTCGAATTGAAAATATATAAATAAAAGTGGAAAGTGGTTAGGTTTCTTCGTTTTCCCTTCTTGATTTCCTCCGGATCATCATCCAATTCGATGAGGTTATTTTACCTTCTAAAAATATTTCTCTCAGTCTAACTCTTTTGAACTAATTCCTGTTATTTTTTTTTTATTTTAGAACAGTATAACTCTGACTCCTATATGTGATAACTCAGATTTATGGAATTATTTTTGAACTTCCGTTTGGTCATTTAGACTTTCATAATATGTATCTTAAAAACATGATTTTTATTTATTTAGAATTTTATCACTTGTTGATTAAAATTGAAAAAGCTTTAACTTAGCTTGAAAAGAAAATAGTTCTAACTAAACTACCCTACTTCACCTGAATTTTACTTGCTCACATACTTGCTCACACTTTTTGTATCATTTTAATGAGTTTGAATTACCAACAACAAAAAAATTTACTTTCTCCAAAACGGCTCCAACGATTTTTATAAAAAAAAAGATCAGTTCATTAATTAAGGGAAAGCGGACATTTTGGTAATTTTTTTATTTTGGAAAAAAAATTGTTATTTTTGGTACATCTATTATTATATACATTTTTTTGGTTTTCTGAAAAACGGTTGAAAAAGTTTATGCACTAATGTTAATCAAAAATTTTCAAAAAAAAATTGTTTGAAATTAAAAAAAAAAAAAAATCTAAAACGATTTTAATGGGATGTAATGGTATATTTTCTTAAGTACGAAGGAGTTTTTTGACATTATCTTAAACAGTTAAAAACTATATTCCAAAAATATAAAACAACGGTATGGGAGATACAAATATTAAAAAATTGTATTTCACCAAAACGGCTCCAAGAATTTTTATAAAAATATGTGTGTGTTCTTAAATTTGTACAGTCCACTTTTAAGTATAAGAATACTTTTTTCTGCGTACTTATTAACGGTACTTCCCACGGTACCACTTTTAATATTTTCGACTTTGTCACTATTGGGTGAAACGACTAAAATTATTTTTTATGCAAATGATCCCTAAAAGTATCTATTATTAACACTAGAAAAATTTTCAAAAAGAAGTCTTTTGGTACGCTAAAACTTAAGAACGAATTGACATAAAGAAGTCGTTAATATGTCATTTTGTAGATAATTTTTGTGTCTTACATCCGCTCTTAGAGTTTTTTTTTTCAGAAAAAATAAAGATTTTGGGAGTTATTAAGCAAAATAAAATAAATAGAATTCTTAAGATGGCAGCATTACCCCTCCGGTTCCACACTTAAAATTTTGTTGTTTTTTTTCATAGAATATGTTTTTGGAAACATAAATAAAAACAAAACAAAAATCCCCACTCAAAAACATAAATTTATTAAATTTTTTTTAATTAATGTACTACACCCCAATGTCTTAGACCATTTTTCTCCAAATCTATCAATTGTACGATAAAAAGTGTTAATCTTTTTTGTGTAGAATAACATTAGCTACAATGCGTACCTACAACTTTTTTTCAAAAGAACCTATAGTTTTCGAGTAATTTGAAAAAAAAACTGAAATTTTACATCTCCCCCTCCTTAAAATTTTTGCTCCGCACCAAATTTAGGGTACGTTTTAGGAAATGCTTAGGACATTTAAATGAAGCTCTCCACCAAAATTCAGCTTTGTCGGAATTTTTTCGAAGTTTTATCATTTTTTTGACTATTGTTCCTGGACTATTGTGATA
The DNA here is from genome assembly GCA_910595825.1 of Philhelius pedissequus. Classification (NCBI taxonomy): domain Eukaryota; kingdom Metazoa; phylum Arthropoda; class Insecta; order Diptera; family Syrphidae; genus Philhelius; species Philhelius pedissequus. The sequence continues at coordinate 65,538,586 of OU343160.1, read as the reverse complement.
ATGAGAAAAGATTAATTTATCACCGACTGGCTATCTATGATTCTTGATTCTTTAACATAGTGAAAGAGTATTCCTTGCAGCCTCCGAAAAATACGGTTAAAAAACACGACAGTTTACAGTAATTTGGAATCTTAGTGATCTATTTAAGTGTGGTTCATCTAAAATAAAATACATCACCCAATAATAGTCCTACATGTTATATCGAGACACCAAGCTCCTAATAACCGAAGAGTATATCCAATTGATCCATGTCAATATTTAAACGTTATTTATGATTTATTTCCAAACCTTACTAACCTCAAATCAACCGAGACGAGAACTGTGTCAAATCGACTGTCACAGAAAATAGTGTTGCCAGTTTAAATTTCTACTTCGCTAAAATAAAAAGCACCACTTTCTCTTATGTTCGAACACATTGTTCTGACAAGATTCTCATAAGGAGTTGGGCTTTTTTTAAATGCACTGCAAAACTGCAAACTCTATGAGCAAGTAAGGCAATCGCAAGGAAAAAAACACCTTTTAAAAAAGACTTTACGTCTGCATCAATTCGATAGCAAAATAACTCGAAGCGTTATGTGCTCAAAAACAACATTCCTAAGTTTCCCATCAAACAACGGTATGCAATAAAATTTTGTTTCGATATTTGCCCAACAAAAAATTAGACTATATAAAACCCTTTTGACACTCCTGGCAATAAGAATTTGTTCTAAGTATGCAATTCAAACGTAAATGACAGCATTTTCTAGCCATTAAATGTCTTAAATCATATTTTAGTGGATGTAAAGATAAAATTCTGCTAAAGCCTTAAGCCATTTCTTTCAATATTCTTTTCGGTTGGAAGGTAAAATAAATCAAAAATTCTTGGGATTTTCAAACTGGGTAAATTTGAGACGCATACCAGTACCTACACTTTAAAAATAAATCGTGTAATTTTACTATCATAAAGAGAAGAAACTTATTTTTACGCACGTATAAATTCTAAATAATTTAATGTTTAAATGTTCGAACCCAGTTTGTTAGAATAAATAACATTCTTTCCTCACCTATCAATGTTATCTCGGGTGTGCCGCAAGGTAGTCATCTTCGCCCCCTTTTCTTCTTGTTGTTTCTTAACGACATTCCGAATTTATTTTAAAATTCTAAATGCCTTATGTACGCCGATGATCTGAAGCTCTTCCGGTGTATACAAACAGAACATGATTGCCTTTTATTGCAAAATGAGCTTGAGAAATTATCGAATTGGGGCATGCTTAACTCCTTACAACTTAATATTTCTAAATGTCAAAGCATAACTTTTTGTCGAAATCGTTCACCAATTTTCTTCTCTTATTAAATAAACCAGTCATTTCTTTCAAGAGTAGACTTTAAAAAAGATCTTGGGGAAATTTCCCCAAGATCTTTTTATGAACATATACATTTTTTAGTCGCTAAAGGAAGTTCTATGTTGGGGTTTATCTTGCGAAACTCAAAAGAATTCTACGCATAAAATGTGTAAATTTAAACTTTTTACGTTTAAATGTATAGCGAAATTCAACAAGCAATGTGTAAACTTCCAACAAAATTATGTATGAATACGCTTTAAATTTGTATAAATGTGATTTCCCTTTTTTTTGTGTATCCGCGTAGAACCTTTTACCAACGACCTGATCGGATCTTATCAGTGTGGCTTTAGGCGAGGAAAATTAACTAACGATCAGATTTTCAAACCTTCAACTTTAAAACCGCCTATGATAGAATTTATAGAGACGAGTTATACAGAGCCTTAACACATCTCGGCATCCCTGTCAAACTTGTCCGCTTGTGCAGAATGACAATGAAGGAATCTCGTTGCTCCTTCAGAGTCGGTAAGAACTTCACCAACGACTTTGATGTCGAGAAAGGTTTGAGACAGGGTGATGCGCTATCATGCAACCTATTTAACATTTTGCTGGAAGCAATTGTGCGCAACCCAAATATCAATACCAGAGGCACAATTTTTCAAAAGTCCGTTCAACTCCTTGCTTATGATGATGCCATTGATATCATAGGCAGAACAAAGCGAGCTATCAGTGGAGCATTTGCAAGTATTGAAGCGGAAGCGGCGAAGATGGGTTTGACTGTTAACGAGACGAAAACTAAGTATATGCTGTCATCGAGAAGAGAAGCCCAACACCATCGACTGTGATAAAACGTCACGATTGGCGGTTATAACTTCGAATTAGTCAGAGACTTTATTTACCTGGGATCCAGTATTACATCGCACAACAATATCAGTGCGGAGATCAAACGAAGAATCACACTTGCAAATCGGTGTTTCCTCGGGCTTAGAAAGCATTTGAGTATTAAAGCCCTCTCTCAAAGAACAAAGAGGCCCTATATAAAACTTTAATCATCCCAGCCCTGCTGTATGGGTCAGAGGCATGGACACTGACAAAATCGGATGAAAACCAGCTGGGTTGCTTTGAGAGAAAGATTCTTCGAGTGATGTTTGGCCCAGTGTGCATCGGTGGTGAGTGGAAAAGAAGATTTAACGACGAACTTTACGGGCTCTACAGCGATATCGACCTGGTCAAAAAGCTGAAAATACAGCGACTGAAATGGCTAGGTCACGCGGAGCGCATGCACATCGACGCACCAGCCCGACGAGTCTTCGTATCTAACCCCGGTGGACAACGTGACAGAGGAAGGCCTCATCTTAGGTGGCGCGATCAAGTGGTGAACGACCTCATCCAACTTGGTGTGCGTAAGTGGTGGCAGCTAGATAGGGACCGGGCTAGCTGGAGAGGTTTGCTTTTTGAGGCCGTGATCCATCCTGGATTGTAAGCGCCATCTAAAGTAAGATTTTCATCCGTATTAATAAGAAAACTCTTAGTCCACCGCTAAGCCATGGACTTACAAAACCATAGAATAAGAGGGAGACCATGGACTAAAATCTCCTATTAATAAAAAATCGAACAAAATAATAATACAATAAGTATCAACTCTATATATATTGTTATTTTATGTTGCTGTAAATTTTGTTCTTAAATAAGGTCAATTCTTAGGCCTCCAATAGACCACCGTCTTTGATTGTTGAGCAGACATTCTCTTTTATTGATAAAATTTTGCAAGTCCTACCCCTTCCCTAGTCCATGTTTATTAATTTGTGTGTTTATGTTTTGTGTTCGCTAATGGTCTGATTACGAATGAAATTAACTTGCAATAGTATCGTCATCGTCGCAAACGAATAGCAAATTTACACATAAAATATTTACCTTACATTAAAGATCAAATGGTTGTACAAGCAGTGTTGCCAGACGCTTCAAGCGAAATTCCCCTTTAGAGGTGTTGCAATTCCCCTTTTTCCCTTTTTCTGTCGCGGCATATCCCACAAATTCCCCTCGATAATTTCAATAATAAACATATATACGTAAAGATCAATTTTTTTAAACTTTTTATTTTGTAAAGATAAAATAAACAATCATATTTTTTCTGGTTTTCACAATGCGACTTAATAGACAAGCAACTTCTTGAAATCAGGCATATCCAATCAAGAAATATTTTGAAATATTTTTGAGGATAAGCAAATATTTAAATTTCTTTTAACATTACTCATTATCTACAATTAATTATTAATATGTTTCTAATAATATAACTTGTAAAAGTTATCAAAAAACTCTAGTATGGATTTAAAAAAAACAAGCAAAGTCTCAGGGATCTAAAGATGGCTTTGCATTTCAAAATTGAAAAGAAAACAAAACCAACTTCGAATGGTAAATACACAAAAAAAAAAACGAGAACAGACAAACACATTTCCAGTAAATGCAATAAAAATGACATTTCCAGATTGCGAATGTTCTGCATACATTCACTGTGTTAGCCTGATTTGTGATTTTCGCTTACGCACACGCTCGACTTATGTTAATATCATGCGTATTTTGTTTGCAAATTACATTTTTTATAACTCAAATTAAAGTAATTAAGATTCTGAATTTTACCCATATTTTGTTCTAGAAGCCTCTGGAAATTTTTGGCTTAAATTCCCGACGAAAAGGGGAATTCCCCACGATATGGCATTTCTGTGTACAAGTACATATAAGCATTGATTGCTTAATTGCAAACACTTTATGTGTTGTTTTCATAAGGTGTTTGAATTTACACAATATTTGTTTAAATATTATTACTTTAATACTGAACAATGGTGATTGAAAGGTACACGAAAGGTGAAAATTTACAACAAATATTTGTAATATCCAACCTAATGTGATCAATTTTTACGCGATTATAGGTACTATAAGGCAAGTTATGTATTCGCAAAAAAAAATTTTTTCTAACAGTCAAACATGACAATACGATCATAGAGAACGCCAAAAAAGTGCATCCCCCAATTCCGTCTGTCTGTCCTCGAGTCTGCAGCCTAGACGGTTCGGTGAATTTGAGTCAAACTGTTTTTTTTTTTTTAATTTTTTTTTAAGACGACAAATAACAGTAGCTCCATTAATTTTTTTTGCCAAAAACAAAAATCTTATTTTTCTCAAGAACGGCTCCAACGCTTTTAATAAAAAAATCAATTCATTAAAGAAAGGGAAGGGTACCTTTTGATAATTTTTTTTTTGTGAAAAATATTGTTATTTTTGGTACCATTTTTTTGGTTTTCGATTTTCTGGGATACGGTTAATTTAATTTTTTTTTTAATTTTTTTACGCAGAAGCTCCTAGAGAATTTGACACTACTTCGTACCAAGATTTTTTTGGAAATAAGTTATTTTTTTCTAAAAAGTCAAAATTTCGAAAACGACTTAATAGATTTTTTTCAAAACTTCGTATTTGGTGAGTTTTTGACATTATCTTGAATAGTTTAAAAAAAAACTATTTTTCTAAAATAAAAAACAATGGTACCTCCCATACAAATGTTAAAAAACCGTTAAGAAAAAAAATTATTTCTCGAAAACGGCTACAAGAATTTTTATAAAAAAAATGTGTGTTCTCAGATTAGTACAGTTCACTTTTAAATATAAAAATATTTTTTTGCGTACTTATTAACGGTACTTCCCATAGAACCACTTTTCATATTTTCGACTTTCTCAATATTGGATAAAACGATTTAAATATTTTTTTTATACAAATGCTCCCTAAAATTGTTAATATGCTTACTCAAGTCTTAAAAAAAAAGTTTTTCGATTTTTAAAAAAATTAATAAGAATTTTTTTTTGAAAAATCGATTTTTCAAAAACCAGTCACAGAATTTTTTTTTAAATTTGAATTCTATATGTATATTAATAATATCTTCAAAACGGCGTTTCAATTTTTTTTTCGAAAAATGTTTTCAAAATTTAATACCTAAAAAACTAATTTATTAAAAAAACCGCTCCAACGATTTTTGAATTTGTTTTTGATATATTCTTATTTATTCATGGAATTCAAATGGCATCTTTGTTTTCCCTCAAACTATAACGACTCAGCAATATAAGAACATTTAACTATGTGTATAATCCATTTATTTATACGTTATTATTCCCTTTTTACGAATTTTTGCGTATGCCACTTAATACTAAATATAATGTAGGCCCTATACATATATATATATATATACATAATATGTATCTTGAAAAATCACATGAACCTTATTTATGCATATTGCAACTAAATATATGCATATAGCTACCTACCCACCTACATCCTTCATTTTCATTATTAAATGTACATTTTTACATACTATATGTATATGTATGTAGATACATTTCACTCTCCTAACTTACATAATTAAAATCCATAACTTGGATTAAAAGATATTTTTGTAGACAGGTACCTGTTTCACTATTCTTTGAATCATCCATTCCACAATTCATCATACTAAGAATTAAGTTAATCTTACCTACATAGGCTTTAAAACTGCATAGGATAACTACACCTAACTTACTAAACCTCAATGGTTATCTGTGTTAAAGTTGTTAGCTACAAGAGCAAGTTCTTGCGATCCAGTCGTGAATTTAATTTTTTTTTCAATAATGGTTATTTTTTGTACCTCTTTCTACGATTTTCATTTGATTTTTTTATGCGAAAACTCCTTAAAAGTTTTACCGGAATTACAAGCCAACACTTTCAAAACCTTCTTTTTTCTTTAAATTAATAAAAAATAAATATATAATATTATTTTTTTTTTTTTTTTTGAAAACTCAATATTTCGAAAAAAGACTGAATCGTTTTGATGAATAGGTTCTGTTCTTAGTTTTCGATTTTCTCTTTATTGGGGAAACTGCTTAAAAGTATAAATAATATTGCATAATTAAATTTTCAAAACAAAGATAATAAATTTTTTAAAAATGAGTTAGAACATTTTTTTTGAAATTCTTAAGTAATACGCATATTAATAAGTACTTTAAATTGGCAACAGATCGAATAAATTTAATAAAAATAAACTGCTCCAACGATTTTAGTTTTAAATTTTATTTGCATACATTTATTAGTTAAATCCACTTTTTTAGAGTGTACATAATTCATATACCTACCTAACCTATATAATATATTGAACCATTAAATCATTCTTGGTTTGACTTTTAGAGTTTTAGAGACGAAGCCTGTAAAAACTAAGAAAATAAAACTTTTCAAGTGTTCTCACATATTGTGCTGCTAACTCAGTTGTGTTTTGTGCAATTTGAAAATCAGCTATGTGAAAAAATTTACAGAACAGATAAAAACATCCTTTCAACACAATATTGACACCTTATGTCAAAAAGCCATGAAGATGAAGATTTATTTGCTTGACTCGAGTCTGCTCATTCTCAATGTTTAATCGCACGTTTGGAATTATTATCATCATTTTTTATCTGTGTTCGAATTTTTTTATAAAAATTAGAACACCCTACCCTATGGCGTTTACATAGGGTTAGGAAATGCTCATTTAGGGTAGCAAATGCTCATACATCGCCAATAACAATAACACCATAAACTGCCATTTAACTTTGTGTTATGGGTTTTCTTTTTTGTATTTTAGTTCCAAAATAACAGAAAACCCAAGAAGAAAACTCATATCGATGCTGCTACATTTTAGGTTCCCGCTCCGACCGCGCCCTATTAATTCGCATCTAGATATTTAAAAAATAAAAAAAAAAAACAAAATGTGATTTTTTTTCTTGATACTTTCACTCGGTTACCCCGCAGTGCTTACAGGTTTTGTCATCACATCGTTGCCGTGCGTCGTCGTTGCGTTGTCTTGTCGCTGTTGTTGGCCTGACGGATTTATTAATGGACTTACTTTAAGTACTTTTGTATCTCAAAAGAAGGTTATTCTCTTCTCGCAGCACATTAACTAAACACATCTCAAAAGCAACATGAACCCTAGATAAACATTAAATGATGCCATTGAGATGAAGAATGTCATTTGTTGTATCGCACGTATACATATGGTAAGGTGAGGTGCACCAGTTTTTTTTATACCCTCTTCTTTTATAGCAGAAAACTCATAATCTCAGGACATTCTGCTTATTCTAAGTTCTCTTTTAGAGTAGAAGGTAAGGCCTTCTTAATCGTCGATGTGTAAAATATTGTTGAAGTTCATTATACGAGTACGACTTTGCCTGCGTTAGATTAATGGAAGGTGACTTCATTCTTATCTGCTGACGGCGAGATTTTACGCCGCTTATAAAAAAAGTCAGTCTTAGGTGATATACGAAGTTATCTATTTTGAAAATAGAGTACTGCAGGAAACGATTAACAATAACTTTTTATCAGATTGTATTAAATAATGATCTTTATGATATATACAGTAAAACCCGGATAAATGCCTCACACTAAAGCCCCACTTTAGTAAGCATTTATGCGGGTTAGGCAGTTATAAAAACCCGCTTAAGTGCACATAGGTATACTTATCTGTATATTAACATATACAAAATTAAAACAAACACTTTTGATTAAAATTTGATTTTTTGACGAAAAACCTACTTAGGCGAACTAAATTAAATATATCCAACACGATACAAAATTTTAAGCATTAAAATTGGAAGATTTTGTCCGGGGCCAGACATAGTTAATGAGGAAGTTGTTTTCAATTATATTCTATCGGGATTGTTGAATTATTGATTCAAAATAGATTTAACGGCCGGCCATGAATCATTATAGCAGATTAATATTATTACTTTTTTATTTATGAATCTTGAAGCATAAAACAAAAGGAAGCACTTAACGAAAACAAACTGTTGTAATTTATCAGCTTATTTCAAATGTGTACACTGAACCAAATGCCGTAGGTAGTATTGACGAAAACATTTTCTTAATCTTTGACGAAAGAATAAGTCAAGTTAACAATTTTTTGCAAAATTTTTCTTATTTTTGAACATTTATTCTTCAAAATTGGTAAAATTTCTTCCGTTTGCGTTTAGATTAGTACGTTATTCAAATAGAAGAATTACGAAAAAAAAATATTTTTGTGAAAGAAAAATAATCACTTAAAAAAAGTCCCTTGGTGTTAACAAAATTCTATACAACCGCATTGTCCAAATGTATAATTTCTTCAAATTGAAAAACAATCTTCATTAATACTAAAAGTATCTTGGTGTTCTTCACAAGTGTAGGCAAATTAAATTTTTTTATTTAAACAAATGTTTTTCAATTTGACGAAATATCATCTGTAAATTAATAATCATTTTAACAAAATTTTATCATATTCTCCAAACTGAATAAATTGCGTTAAAAAGGAAATCATTTTCTTCATTTTGAAAATTGTTTCTCTTCAAGCAGAGGATTTTTTCAACCACGCCAGTTTCTCAATTTTTCAATCTCAGTAAATTTCGTTAAATACAGTAAAGCCTTTTCATCAGCTTAACAATTTTTTCTTCAAATTGAAGAATTAGTGTTTCGCTTGAAAAATAATTGTTTTTTCATTATCCGTAAGGTGTTTAAAGTGTAAACATTAATTTAAAGTTTAAAAGTGAATTATATAGTGAAAAAGAGCCTACATTAAATTATAGATATCAATATATGTTATTAACTAACACTCCATACAGGTAAGTCATTCATGTCATTAGCAACATTCTTTAAAACAATTAACAGCAACATAGGAGAACTGTTTAATTAATTTAAATGACGTTTAAAAATTAGAAAAGGAACGTCAAATCGTGTGCTTTTATTTAAATAGTGTGCATTTATCGACACTTTTGTTTTAATAATTAGTATTGTCTTAATTAAAAAAATTGAAAACGAGAATTTTAAGTTAGTGCTTTCAATTGTTTATTAAACTAATGTTAAAAATTAGAGAATATTATTAATTTAAAAATATTTAATTAAATAACAATCGACCACAAATTCGTTCATTCAACAGATTAATTTGTTGAAAAGGAATATTCTTAGAGAGTATTACATGTGATACTCTGCTTTTTCTAGTGTTTACATATTTTAAGTGATTTTTTTTCTTACAAACGTGTTCCTTGTATTTTTAATTGACTTTACTTACAATTTTGTTTAAATAGTTTGATTTTTTTTATGACAGACTTCAATATTTAATTATAGAATACCAAAAAGCTACATTTACTCGCAGTCCATCGGTCTCTCTCAAAGAACTACCGACTTCCTGAAGTTGCAGAGCCTAAATCTACAGCAGAATATAGGAATAAGAATAATAGGCTTGTGCTAGCGATGAGTAGGATTAACAATTTGCATGTTAAATCTAACAACAACTAATCCCCAGGGGTGCTTAGCTTAAACCCAGAGAATTCTCGGGGCTTAGGTATTGGAGAAGATAAAAACTGTGCTACCAATATCTTTTTCACTAAGTTATCGATGTATAAGTTATAAATGTATAAAAACTTCAAAACTGACATTTTGACATGTCAGATAATTATCAATTTTGTTTGGTTTGGTTGAGCATTTGGTCAGTTATTTTCCTGACGACCATGTCAACCTAACTTAACCTAACTTTTAATATACTTTCCGCAACACAACAATAAATGAATTTTAACATTTTCCGCTTTTGTATTGCATCTATGGTGTCGTAGATTTTTTCAAGCTCGCCATGAGCAAAACCTTCTACAGCGATTTTCAATTTTGCTTTATTTTTATTATAGGTATATTAAAACTTGACTGTGAAATTATTATTAAATAAAAAAACATTTCCTGAAGTTGTTATTCGTTCAATTAATAAGAATTGAATGAACTACAAAACAAAGGTTTCTCTGAGAAAATTGTTTTCGGCTGAGTTTTGTTGTACACGGGAGCAACCCAATACAGATTCCCTGCTACATCCTTGGCATACTTCAATATGGCTTCACGAAGATCTTGATCGTCGTTCACTCTTGATCAGACCTATATTCCTAATGACATAGGAACTGAACGTTCCGTCTGAATAAGCAACTCCCATCCACTAATATCATGTCACCATCAGTGACCGAGGAATGGAGAGCACGAATGGGGTAGTTTTCAAGAGGTTGAATTCTATACCACTGTATTTGTGAAAATTAAATTAAAAGAAAATCACATCGGCTAAAAACAATTTCCAAAATACTTGATTTCAATTTTCAAATTACTTGATTCACAATTTCTTGTATAAATAATAATTAACTTGGTTCTTTTTATGTTATTTTAATAGAAAAGTAGTTTAAATTTAATAAATAAATCGAAATTACACGAAAAAAATCTACCCAATGATTTTTAGAAGGATGAGGGTGAGGAAAACAGTGATGTTTGTTTTTTTCTTGCATTACAGCTGTTCTTCAAATGTCATCTTGCAAATTAATTGTGCTGCCAAGTTTTTAACTAGGCGCCTTGGTCGTTTTTTTCAACCAATTCCCCCGGGGATTGCAAAAAAAAAACCCACCTAATTTGGGCTTTAAACTGTAAATCTTAAAAAGCTTCAATACATTATAAAAATCATGAAATTTTGCACCTCATTACAGATTGATATCAAGCACCTGTTTCCTAAGAGCTTGCTACTGAGCTTTAATTTTATTTTTACTTCCAAATGTAAATTCACTAGTGCAAAATTAAACTAAGCCCACAGGTTAGACTTTTACCCTACCTAAACGCATGGTTGTGTATAATAAAAAAATGGTTTTAAATTAAAATCAAATTGGTACAGTTTTTTAATAAAAGAAAAAGATTTATTTTCAGGATTTAATATGGAGAGTGGTAGGTATGGAAGAATGAATAATTTTTCTTCGATTCGAAGAAAATTTAACGTGAAAGTGAACAAAACTCACTAGCCACAATTCGTCAAATTAAAGAAATTTTTTTCAATTTAAAAATTTAGGTGTGCAAGTATGAAGAAATTATTTCAATTTGAAGAAAATTTGATGTGAAAATGAAGAAAATTCATCAATTTGAAGCCTAAAAGCAGTGACATTGAAGAATATTTTATCAATTTAAAAATATAGGTGTGGAAATGTGAAGATTTTTTTCAATTCGAAGAAAATTTAATTTGAAAATGAAGACCAAATATAGTCAAATTGAAGGATATCTTCTTAAAATGAAAAATACGTTTATTTAATTTAAAGAATCGTTAATCATTAAATTTTAAAATTACGTATGATTCGATTTGACAAAATTATGTGGATTTAACAACTTAACTAAAAATTCTAGGAAATAAACGATTTAGTCGTCAATTTAATACATAGCTTTTGTTGACGGTATATTGATCACCCTTTCTTCAATTCTACCTACATCTTTATTAATATCACTACCAAATTTGGTTCAGTGTACTTAAAAGAATTTTTGTCAGGTAAATTTCAATAAAAGTATATAAATTAAAAGATTCTTGATAGAAACGGATAAAGTCGTTTCAAAGTCGTTTTTCACTTAATTTTTTATATATAAAACTTCTAAAATTTTCCGAAAAAAAAGTTGGTATAAAAATTTTAAATATTTATTAATATAAATTTAAAAACAAAGCTTCAGAAGAAATCGTAAAAAAGAAAGAAATATTTTTTTTTGTCAAAAATCCAAAAAAACTATTTTTCGAAAATTTTGAAATGCAGTATTATTTAAAATGTGAAGGAGATCAAAATATACAAATTTTTATCGAAATCCATGGTGCCATATATGAGAAAGTCGAAACTCAATAAAATGGTTGTATGACAGTTACCGTTAATAACAAAATATTAAAAAAAAAAATGTTTGGCCAAAATAAAGACCATACCAAAGGTAGTACACACACCAATTTTTATCAAAATCGTTAGAGCCGTTTTCGAGATAATTAAGATGGTAGAAAAATTTGTGTGACAAGTACCGTTATTTTATACAATCACCTAAAACGCTTAAATACCAAGTTTGAAGAAAATCGCTTCAGCCGTTTATACTGTAGAGCGTTGTACAGAAAAACAGACGGAATTGCGGGAACCACTTTTTGGTGTTCTCTATCATCGTAATGTCAACTTTGATTAAAATCTCGAGTTCGATTTTATTTCCAAAAGCGAAACTTGCCCTATAGTACCTATGTCGCAAGTAAAATGTATATGTCCTAAAATAGACCTTTGTGGAACTCCCAAACTCATATTCATTGACTCAGATACTGTCAAATTGCTTTCGAAGACAAGTTGCCCTTTAAAAGACTCACAGATCTAATGAAAGCCATTATTCTTATTCTTATTCTTATGTTCGATCACATCCTATGCAAAAGATTTCTATTTTAAAAATATAAATATATTTTAAAGTCGTTTTTTACTTAATTTTGTATGTATACAAAATTTCTTTATTTTTTTTCTAATAAAAATTGGTATGACAAAGCAAAAGAAATGGTCCTATGGAAAATATACCATTTTAAGACATTTTAATTTTTTTTTTCAACCATATGATCGGTCGTACCTAAAAAGCTGCACTGCTTTTTTAAATCAAAATCGTTAGAGCCGTTTCCAAGAAAAGGTAGCGTTATTTTTTGAGCTAAAAAAAAAATTAAATTTCCCATCTGTACAATACCTAAAAACTCTATATACCTACACAGTTTGAAACAATTCGGCCCACCTGTTTGGGCTGTAGTTTTCTATACATACTACATACTACATACAGACAGTAGAATACAGTTGGACAGAATTTTTAGACCATCTTTTTTTCATCTTCTCTCTCATCGTAATGTCATTTTTTTTTTTTAAACGTTTGCGCGCACTAAAGGGGTTTTGACTACCCTTAATATGAACAAGCACAGTGCGAGCGTTATGAGATTAGGGAAGGATGCAAGAGGAGATACTGATGCACATTGGTTTTGAATTTCTGAATATCAAAATGGGAGGGGAAAATAGAGCCGGGTAAAGTATTCCACATTCGCGTTGTACGGCTAAAGAAAGAATCTCTGTACTTGACAGTACGTCCGAAGTTGGGCTCAAGGGTAAACTGATGAGCATTCCTAGAAGCGCGAGTATTACGGTTGAAAAATTTAAGGGGAGGAATGCAACTGGCTATTTCGCTGGAACAGTGTTTGTAAAAATAGCGATAAAATAATGACAGACATGTAACATTTCGACGGTATTCTAGAGATGTAAATGTCTCTACTATATTTCAGTCGCCTATCATTCTTAGAGCTCTATTCTGAATTCTATCTAAAAGAATCAAATGTGTTTTGGGAGCTCCTGCCCAAATGTGCGAGTTATACTCCAGCTTTGGACGAATGAAGGCCTTATAGATTACAGCCAGATCAGACGGGGAGAAGAATTTCTTGCACCTTCGAAGAAAGCCCAGACACTTTGCAGCATTTTTGGCGACATCGAATATATGGTCGTTCCACAAGAGGTGGTCTGTGATGCACATACCAAGAACTGAAAGCTGGTCGGTTTCTTCAATGCAAGTGCCGCTCATGGATAGCGGCATGGGGGGTGGGTTCTGCTTTAACGACAAAAGACAGCACTGAGTTTTTGAAGCATTAAATTCTACACGGTTTTTAATTCCCCATTGGACAATGCTGTCAAGATCAGAATTTAATGAGCTTATCATACGCTGCCGTTCCAGTTGCACATCCGAAAAACAAGGAGGTGCATCTAAAAACGAATATGAAAAGCTGAGAGTACTATCGTCAGCAAAACAATTAAGTGGATTAGAAGTTCCAGATAAGAGATCATTAATAAAAATGAGAAAGAGGGTCGGAGACAATACGGAGCCCTGGGGCACACCAGCATTTATGTTGTGGATATCAGACTTGAAACCGTCCAATACAACTTGTATTGATCGGTCCGAAAGATAATTTCTAATCCAACGAAGAAGAGATTCATCGATACCAAATGCACGCATTTTCGATAAGAGAGCTTGATGCCAGACTCTATCAAATGCTTTTGAAATATCAAGCGCAATAATCTTACTTTTGTCCAAAACGATGTAAAGATTTGTGCCACTGCTCGGTGAGATATACCATCAGATCACCAGTGGACCTATTGCTACGAAAGCCATATTGCCGGTCATTGAGGAGCTTTCGTTCTTCAAGATATTTCTTAAGCTGATAATTAATCAGCGTTTCCATGACCTTGGAAAGAAGGGACGTAAGTGCAATTGGACGGTAATTAGCAGGTGAAGAAGATTCGCCTTTTTTAGGGACAGGCTGGACAAATGCTGTTTTCCATCCATTCGGAAAGAGACCAGTAGAGTAGGACAGATGGAAAAGCTTACGCAGTGGTTTAGCCAGCGTTGAACAACACCTCTTCAGAACGATAGGAGGGATACTATCCGGGCCAGCGGATTTGTGAATATCAAGGTCTTCGAGGACTCTAGCAACTGCACGAGTGCGAAAGAAGATTCGTCCCATAAAATCATTTACGCTCTCAAGTACAGGAGGAGTCATTACACTTTCTGGCAGCGTCGAATTTACAGAAAACTGCGCTGCAAGCAAATTGGCTTTTTCACGAGAGCTGACAAAAGGGGTGTCATTAAAGACGAGCGTTGGAACCGAAGATGACGATGAATTCCGAATGTTTTTTACAAAAGACCAAAAATGTTTACTACCTTTGGGACATTGTAGTATTTTTTGCCTTAATTTTTGGTCATACAAAAATTTGGTTCTCCGAATGTGAACGTTGCAAGTCTTTCTAGCTTGTTGAAACTTTTTCCGGTTATCCTCAGTGGGGTTGGCTTTATATTTCCGGAAACTTACTTCTCTATCCCTAATAATCTTTCTACAGCTCAAATCAAACCATGCATTTTCTTTCGGTTTGATAGGCTTCACCCTATTCGGGATGAAAATTCTCATTCCGTGAAGAATTAAATTTGTTATCATATCTACGCTGGAGTCTACGTCACTACCGAGGAAGCATAATGACCAGTTAAAGATCCTGAAAAAGTTATTGAGACCGTCCCAGTTGGCTTCCTCATATTGCCAAACGGTTCTCTTAGGTGGTTTTTCTTTAACTGAGAGGTTCTGGCATGAGAAATTTGCAGATATGACACAATGGTCTGATGTGCCTAAAGGCGATAATACATTTAACGTGTATTTATCGGGGTCACAGGTAAGAAGTAAGTCTAGATTGTTGGCGATTTGTCCTACAACGTCAGGGATTCGAGTTGGCTCGACAACAAGTTGAGTCAGTTGGTTTAACTCAGCAAAGACCTCAACATACCTTCCTTCGGGTGTTGTCTGGCTCGAAAAGCGGAGCCAGCTAGAATTGTGTACATTGAAATCGCCCGCAATGACGATTTCAGTGTGAGGGTAATGGGAAACAATTCTTTGAATGGAGTCGGACAGAGCATCAAATTCGTTAAAAGTTGAATTTCTGTCCAGATTTGGGCTCCGATAAATAAAACATGTGTGTATGATGCGCTTGTTTACCGAGAATTTTAACCACATGAAATTAAAATTTGTGTTTGAGCACAAACCATATTGTGGTTGAAGTTGGTACACAACATCATGTTTGATTGTTATCTCAAAACTTTTTTGTTCGATGAATGTTAAACTTTCCTTATATATACATACTCGTATGTATAGTATAACTATAATCACAAGTAAAAAATAGTGCTTATGAATACAGTTCGTCATCATTTGACATATAATTGCAAAAGACGATTATCTCAAAGTTATGGCCGTGTTTTTATAACTAAAAAATCTTTTTTATATTCACCTACAGGTATGAAATTTAATATCGGTAAAATGGCGTCAACTTAGTGGTGTATCCATCGAAAAGAAGCCTCACTTTATTTGGACATTCCTGTCACCTACACATAATGTTTTGCATGTTTTATTAGCTGTTTTGATTTCATGCTGTCAAACAAGTGTGCATAGGTATATTAATTATTGTACCTGTTGGCCAGCATTTGTCATTAATTATAAATCACTGACGTCCGTACCGCAAATGTATTATTCACTTACTTCAAAACGGTGTCAACCCTTGATTGTACATCGGTGATGGCCTTGTTAATAATCAACTTAATGTATGGGATTCAACTATGTAAAATGCTTCTACACGAATGTGTCTATGCGCTAAATGTACCTCTTTATAATGCTATTTCATTTAATTAATTAGTATGAGCAACGGTGTGTCGATATGTATTTATGTGTTTGTGTGTTTTGGTGGATGTGTTAATATAATTGAATGAAAATCTCTGCACCACCACCACCACTCATTACCATCAGTCAAATTGTCTTGAATGACATAATTTTATGTACGTATGTGTATCATTGAGTACTTTGATTAGTACTAAACGTTATTTAATTAACACATACCTACGCACATTTTCATTGCGTTAAGGTATCCTTCCTTCCTTCCTCGCTTCCTTCCATATTTAAATGCCGAATGCTCAAAATATCCTTGTTCTACTTTCGGTGCGCATAAATTTATTAAAATAGGCAGGTATCGCTTATTTCCTTTTTTGTAGTGAACCATGTACCGTTTGTTAAGGAACCTCTACCTACCTACATAGTTAAACATACCCCCAGGATATTTTATAAAGCATTTTGTTACTTATAGGAGCCCAGATGTTACATAGACAGGAAATTGTCCCCAAAGAGCAAATAATAAATAGCCCCATGGTGATGGTTGTTGGTTATGGCTTTGGTTGGTTGGTTCACTGGATGGTTGGTTGGTTAGGTAGTTGGTTGTTGGTTGGGAAAGTTAGCCTTTTTTTCCTGTTTACTTGCACTGCAGAGACATCAAAGTAAAAAAAAACTGCTTTTATTGTAATAAAACCCCCAGCAACCCCCTCTTTACCAGTAGGTAATTTTATAATACAATTTACCATTCGGAATATACCTACAGGGTGTCCCCTAATACGTCAGTAATAAAGGGTCTTCCAATTAGATGTATTATTTTGAATAGCCCGCTGTTTCGGTAGTTGTCACTTTTGACGCTGTTAAATTATTAAAATTCACTATAAAAATTGTGAAAATTTTGGCAGAGACGGTTCGTAAGAGATCGTCGTGAAGCACATTGTCGGACCGCAATTCAGAAATTGGTGGACAAATTTGAGCTGTTGGGACAAGTTATCGATGTAAAGAATAAAACCAGTGCATGTTCCTAAGGAACAACTGAGAATATTGCTGCTTTAGCCTAAAATGTTGAAGCCCAGTTTTATCTATTCCTCATCGTTCTTTTGAATTGGGCATTCCACAAACGTCATTTCACTGTATTTTGCATAAAACTTGGGTCTTAAGGCTCATAAAGTTCAGCTAACACAAGAACTCAAGCGGCCGATCATCAAGAACGCGAGTCTTTGCTGATTGGGTCATTGAAATGCATGAAATTGATCCGGAATTTCATCGAAAAATCATCTTGACTGATAAGACCCATTTCCACCTCGGTGGCTACGTCAACAAGCAAAACTGTCGCATCTGGGGATCGGAAAACCCAAGGTTTATTGTTGAAAAGCATCTCCATCTTCAACGAGTAACTGTTTGGTGCGGTTTATGGTCCGACGGGGTCATTCTACATTTTTTTTTCGAAAAATGAGGTTGGTGAAACATCTACGGTGAATAGATTGCGCTATCGAGAGATGATTAATAGTTTTTTATTGCCGGAATTGGATGATATATATCTGGACAACTTTTACTTGCAACAAGACGGCGCAACGTGCCACACAAGCAACGAAACCATTGATCTTCTAGAAGACAAATATTCTGACCGTGTTATCTATCGAGGAGGTGATCACAATTGGCCCTGAGATCTTGTGATTTAACACCTTGCGACTTCTTCCTTTGGCTCCACGTGAAAATTCAGGTCTAGGCCAACAGCCCAGCGTCGTTTTATGATCCCAAAGATGGAATTCGTGAAGCTATTGAGGGTATACAGCAGCCACTTTGCGAATTGGTAATGGAAAATTTCATGAAAAGGATATTGTTGTGTAAGCGTAGCCATGGCGGCCATTTGGCTGATATAAATAGTTGTCTATTATTAATGGTATAATTTCCTCTTCACATTGACATAAACGCCCGATAATTATCTGAAAAAGTGTCATTTTTCTTTGAATATCAAAATAACACTTCTTATTGGAAAACACTTTATTTTAATGCGTATGACTCTGGGCTTTATCCTAAGAACAAAATCAATCTACATTAAGGCTATATCACCAGTTTTGATTCTTATGATAGTTGGAAATACGTGGAACAGTCAAATATAAAAAAACGGTTTCTTGCTTTCAGCTCCATATGCTATATGAATGAAAAATAATTTTCTATGGTTTTATACAATTTGTAATTTATGTGCGTACTAAAAGGACGTGTCCCGAAATATGTCAACAGTGTGACAGAAATATAGAATTTATCCGGCCCGTACGGTTAAAACTGCATTTGGCTTTAGAAATTATTTTCTTGCTTCAGCAGTCCCCAAAGCTGCTTTAGATTTGCAATTAAATGTTTCCAGACATAAAATGCCTGATGTACTGCATGGAGAAAATCTTTATCCATATCAGCAAATATCTGTGCAAGAACTGCCCCCAGATGATTTGGAAAAGAGACTTGACTTCAATTAACTGATCGTTAGAGCAGAGCTTGGATGACAATGGGTTTATTAGCAGAATTTTTTGGACTGACGAATCTATATTTACAGAATCTGGGATCACAAATTTTCACAATTTTCACAGATGGGCGGTGGACAATCCACACAGAAAAAAGACATCCATAATCTCAACACATTCAGAAGCAATATGTGCGGAAAACCAATTAATATTCTGAATTCTACAAGCTTACTGGAGTTTTTGGGCAATGATTCACCATAACTATTGGAGTACATTCTACTTATTCATCAAGCTTCATTATATTTCGAACAGGATGTTACTCCGGCTCTCTTTATGATCGAGAAGTTATAAAAATTGTAATCATTGGGTACGAAAAAAGGACCGGTTCACTGGTCTTCAACATTTCCTGACTTCACAAGTAACATTTTTCTTCTCATAACATTCTACAATAACCTAATGAGACTAATTTAGGGGAGCCAAAATAATCTTAAAGAATTCTTCTCGATTATTATAATACTGCTAAAAGCGTTAAATGGCATAGTTATGAGAGCCTCTCTATACTCCCTACCAGAGTTGTATTCTTCTTATGGGGTGACAGATATAGAATATTGAAAAAAGGCCTCTTATATGACTCTAATAAAGCTCGGCTAAATTTTGTCGTGAGAAAGCGTTTCTTGCAATGGGAGTTGCTAAAAGAGAATATAGAAAATGAGAAGAGAAAAGAGAATAAAACCTTAGCAAAATTATATCTTTCTCTTAGCAAAATTATATCTTTCTCATTAATGTTTTTTTTGTTTGAAAGAAGCAAACTCTTTTAAAGTTTTTGCATGTATATGTCATGGCTAAAAATTGATGTACTTGATATGTATTTGTGATAGTATTTATTTTGTCAAGTCAATTATTCATTATTTTATAATGGCGATACATTATTTTATTTTATTGTTTGTTCGTATATGGGATCTAAAAATGAATGCGGTTGAAATTGTATCTAATAATTTATAGATTTTACCTCGAAAAAAAAACAAAGCGCCTGCAAAATAATGCATGTTTAAATTATTTAATTTATACTTCTTATCAAGGATAGGGTTATCTTGGATACTTTTTGGAATTAATTAATTTTTGAAATTATAGTGGATGATATGCAATCCTAAATGCATACAAATTAACTTGTGAGTCAAATTTATCCTGAAAAGCAATTCATATGACACACTAAGAGCCTTAATGCTGCATTTACATAAATGACAAAATATAATTGTTGGTAGATATTTTAATGTGACAAAACAGAATTACCCAAGTAACATTTTTCATCTCACAAAATGTTTCAATAGAGAAACGTCGAATAGTTAAAGTAATACCCATTTCGTTTTTTAAATATTTTGTATCGAGATCAGAAAGAATATTTTACAGTTAATGTTATTGTTTTGCCATTTATGTTTGTGAAATTTCTAATGAGTATAAATTATTAAAAAAAAGGGGTTTTAAAATAAATAATTTTTAGAATTAATTGTATGTGTGGTAACCCTCAAAATCTCAAAATACTCAGAGAATATTTTCTGCGTACTTAAATATGGCTGCTGTTGAGATGAAAGAATCCTTTAATAATTACAATAAGATCATTATAAGAGTTTGGTTTCCTCTACTCTTTCTCTTCTAATAAAATCCACAGCTCCTTAACAACAAATGTTGAATGCTTCGCTATTTGATATGTGTTAATTTTTGGTCGCGAAACACTTGTTAAAGTTGGATTATTGTTGAAGCTTGAAATAAAACAACCGATCTTTAACAATGTTGAAAACGGAAGAGAGCGTGTTTATTAAGAATGTTTTAAACGTAATATATCTGTCAGTTGTATAGAAGGCAACTGCACATAACTTCACTTAGTCTAATTGTTCGTTCACATTTTTAACAACACATGTATTTTCAAATATTTGAAAAACCTTTAGAACAATAAACACGTTTCAGAAAATTAAAACAATTCACATCCATTTAATAATCTCGACTACGTCCCTGACTTGGCGTGTGACGAGTAAGTATATGATTCCATTTGCAACTCCTATTAGAATCCTGTAATAAAATGTTGTATACCTTAAATTTTATAAGGTTCGTTATAGAATTTTAAAATAGCTTAAATGCCGATAAGTCAGTTGTTATGGGATTGAAGATATATAGGCGTTTAAATTTCATAACAAGATTTTTATAAAACTCTAAATCTTGTTAAAGGAGGCAAATTTCTTTAAGTATAAGATTTAAATTATTTGAAAATTGTAGAGAGCTAGGTTCTTAAAAAAAAAACGTTATGAGAATAATTTAAGTTTCGTAACAAGAAATTAACTCTAAGGATAGTAATGGGACCTAAAAGAGGCTTACAAGACTGTTTTTCAGATTTTGGGAGCTTAACTCTGGAGAGTATGTTAGTTGGGTTTGAGCACATCTTGTAACTGGTATAGTACATATATAAAATAAAATTTATTAAAACCACCCAAAATCATTTTTCATTCATGACCCTTGGAGCTTAAAGCAAAAAAAAAACGTTTTTTAATTTTTCCAAGTATATCGTAAAATGCATGGCTTTTTCTGCAAACTTATTATCGATTTTTATCATTGTTCCGTTCATGGACATACGGTGCTAGCTTTCGGGAAAAAATAATTACTTGAAATTTTTGACATAGAAGCTGGCGCCATCTATTTAAAAAAAAATTCAAAAAGTTACACCAATAAGCAATAAACGACATTTTTAAATTTCATACATAGAAATGTGTGACATCTACGAGTATAATATTTTGGCTCTAATTTATTTTCAGTCAGCTTAGTTCGGTATTACACGGTGCGTGTTTAGCCTTGCGTGAATAAGGCGCAAGAGAGAAATAAAAATCGAAAAGATGAAACAGAAATAATTCTATATGAACCCGCACGGTTAGGATTCTGCCGGCGTGTTTTAACGTTTCTTTTTCTGCGCTCTTTCTTTTTTCGGATTTGCTTTATTTAATTTTGGATGTTGCTGAATAGATTACATCGAAATGGCTGACGAATTCAAATGGAGCAAGGAATTAACTTCTGAGCTCAATTTCAATTACAAAGTGCACCCCATTCTCTATAACCCTCGTCCAAGAACTGCGCTTTATATTCACGCGCCGTGTAATGCCGGACTTAGTTTTGTTCCCGCTAATTGGAGTCAATAAAATCAAAAAAACTTGAAGTAGGCCATTACCCAAGTAAATGGTAAAACGTTATATTTTTTGCGCACTTACTGCGGAGAAAATTAGAAAGAGCAGAAAAATGGAATAGGCTGAAACTGGATCTCTTAACACTAAGAAAAGTAAGGCCTTTCCTAATTCTCCGATAAATATGATGTCATAATTAGAGATAATCCCCAACTGCAGAACTATTTTTTTCTCAGAATATAAACCCATGAAATATTCCCTAAAATATTATAGACAAATTAAGGAACACCCTGTATTAAGCATGTAATTAGGTTAATCTGAATTGTTGTGATTTTTATATTCATATCGAGAATGGAAATACAAATTACATTGAATTTGCTAGCTGCACTCTTTTGGTTTGGTCCTTTGCTTCTTGCCTCTGGCTTGTTATGTTGTAAAGGATAAAAGCAAAGTAATATAAAATATATATATTTTTTTTATTTATGGCAATGGACACAAACCCAGATTTTGTTTTCGTTTTCATTCTTCTGGTAATACAATAAAACACTGCTTGGGGACGTTAAATATACTGTTTTGTATATTTCTGGGTGGCTTTAGCTATACGAGGAAAAAAAATTAATGACATTCATTAAAAAAAAACGAGTCCTTAATACCAAAATGAAAATCTTAATCAAAGAAGAGATAAAACATTCTTGTGGCTTGGAAATTTATCAAGTTTTGTTTAATTTTTTTCCGGTTTTTGTAAGAATTCATCGAGCAAAACAAAACGATTGTCAAAAAAATAATCAGAATATATTATTAACGGCTAATTAACTTTTAAATAAGCAAATCAATTCTTAATGTAAGAATTAAATGAAATTCCAATAAAAACCAAATGTTTCCTGGAGAGCCAAGTTTTTATTTACAATTTTTAAGTATATCATTTTTTGCAACTTTAAAAAAAAAAATACGAAAGAAACTACCACCTAAACGGCCGAGTATTACCAAACTGTATATCAGTACAGATCTCAGGCGATGAACAACAGGATATAGTGTTCTCAGCAAAAGCAGTTTCTTCTGGGTTATTAGGTGTTTCAGTTCTCGGTTGGTTGGTAAACTACACATTTATGTTGATAATTATCTTATATAGTGTGTTGAGTTCTAAGATGGATCTGTCTTTCGACTGAACCGATTTAAAACCAAGGAAACTTTGCATACACTCAAACTTGATCCCTCCCCAAATACTATACTTGGCCAAGCAGGAGAGCAGCATTCCTCACAACCCCCTTCGAACAATGCGTTTTAAACACTATGAACCTTGAACGTCGGGCTATGTATTGTCTCCGACCCTTTTTCTCATTTGTGGAACATCGAATCTATTTAGTTGTTTTGCTGACAATAGTATTGAATATTCTCACTGCGAAAAAACGTGGTTCCCAAACTAGATGAGTTCAGGCATTTGGTCGAGAGTTCCAAGGTTTATATCATTTGTGTACTCGAAACCAGGTTTATACCTAGTATTGACGATGTTTTTTTTATAAATTAGGAGGGTATAAGCTCTTTCGCGCCTATAGACAAGGAAGAGGTGGTGGAACCGCAATACACATACGCGAAGGTATAACTTCTAAGCTCAATTGTAGGTCAGTTGCAGATTGTGCAATTGAGTACGTTTTCATTAATTTGATATCAGGCGATGAAACCCTCCTTTTAAGAGTTGTATACCGTCCCAACCGTAATGTCAGTTTTAACCCATTTTTCAACAAATTACAAGATATTTCTTTAAATTGCTCTTAAATTATTCTAGCCGGTGATTTTAATTGTAACATACTAAAAGATGGTTCCCTTACCACTAATTTGCATACTTTTAATATATTTCCCGTCAATACAAATTTTCGGACCCATTTTCCCGCACAGCGAATACCCTCTTGGATCTGTTCTTTGTAAGCCATTCAAACAAATTACCCCTATATGATCAGCAGTGTTGTTCCTCTACGCGTCGACTTTGATTGTCTACCTTTCTACGTAGACAATTGTGCAACAATGTAGACAATGTCGACAATGTAGACAATGAAGTCGACAATGTAGACAATTAGGATATTTCATTCTCATCTGTCATTCTCGATTGTTCTTTCGCAAGGTTTACTTGACTTCTATTTAGAAAAGGTGCGTATTTGACTTCAATTAAATATCGAAAAATTGAGTTCTTTGATAATAAAAATATGTCTGGTCGACGCAAAAATAAAGCATTTGATGAATTGGGTTTCCTTTTAATGAAATCCAACAACAAATATGTAGCATATTGCATAGTGTGCAATAAAAGTTTACATGACACTGCAGAAAGACGTCTGCGCAGCCACAGGTAAATATAGAAACGTATTAGATAAACCATAAAATCATATTATTTATTGACCAATGACCATATGCTTTAACATTCTATTTGGAAAGGAATGCCTGCAAACCATCCCAATCACCTGCGGCATTTGAATCCGGTGATGTTTCTATGATTGTTTTTATTGATGACAGTGATCTAAGCTCGATCTCCGGCATTCAAAACTCTGAGACGGTAGTAAAAAATTGTGTTTTTGTATAAAATTTATAACTCACAAATGTTAATTGTTAGATGTCTATCTCTCTTACAAACGATGTTGACAGCAATAATGTTTATGGTTTAAATAGCTGTGTAAGTATTTTTATTCTACTAAAATCGATCAAATTGAATCTGACGCATTCTCTGTAGGAAGCAGCTAACAAAACCGACCCATTGAACAGTTGTTCAACTCATGATCGAACAACTCTTACCTATACTGATTCAAGCGAAATTCAATCACAAGTTGCGACAACAAGCTCATCATTTTCATTGAGTTCCAACAGTTGCAGTTCCTCATCACTTTCAATAAGAAAATACAACGATCGAAACGTTGTCCAACCCCATCAAACTCTGTTTCTAAATTTATGGACCGATTGACGGAAAGAGAGGAAGACGAGTTGAATGAAGCTTTGGGTAAACTGGTTTTTGGATGCAACATTCCGTTAAGAATTGTTGATTCAATTCATTTTAAAAATTTTATAAAAAAAATTCGCCCTGCGTATGCAGATAAGGTTCCAGGTCGAAAAAAACTTTCAACAATGCTTTTGGATCAGGCCTATGATAAACGTGTTTCTTCAATTAAAGCATCTATCAGTTCGGATTCTGTTTTGCTTTTGGAAGAATAGCTCCAGCAACAGCAAGACTGTCGTCTCAATGCTACATAATGCTGCGGGCGAACAAGCATTTCTTCAGGCCTGGGACCTATCTGGGGAATCAGAGACTGCACAAAAGCTAACAAACATACTTTCAGAATCTGTAGATATTGCAAAAGAAATTTACTCCACTCAAATTTACGCTGTTGTATCTGACAACGCCAGCACTATGAAGAGAATGGGAAAAAATGCAGAGTATTTTATATGGCATAGCTCTTGTAGTACTCATATTGGAAATCTCTTAGCCAAAGACTTAATCGACAAAAATATTAATGCCAAGGTTCCTTTGATTTTAAAAGAGTTCAAACAAGTAGATTTTGAAAAAATGGTAGTAAATCGTGGAGGCTCCAGAATTATACTGCCCTGTGAAACCAGATGGTGTCCATACCGTGATTCATATAAATGCTTGGTAAAAAATTATGATATAATGAATCAACTACCAAAAAAATAAAGCAGACTGTAGCTTTGTTGATGTTTGATGAAAAGTTTATTGATGATGTTAAGAATTACATCGAGCTTCTTGATCCAGTCTGCACTTTAATAAACATGTGTCAAGCGGTTGATTGTTCTGCTGGAGAAGCAGTTCATCTTTGGTCGAGTTTAAAACTCCCAGATAAATTTAAGGCGCAACACGAAACATCTTTGAAATCGCGCGTGGATATGGCTCTAAACAAATATGCTCTCTCAGCTTATTATTTACACCCTCATTTTGACAATGGGAAGTTGACGGTTAGTCAAAATGAAATCGTGTGTCAGTTTTTGTTTAAGCATCTGAATAGTGATGGAATTGAAGATTGCGACTCTTTTAATAGAAAAATCAACTTTTTTAAGATTCTTTATGAAAAAGATATTAAAAAACCAATTGTTTATTGGAATATGGCCTCTACCTCTATCTACATCCAAATCTGGCAAATTTGGCAAAAAAAACTTATTTTTATTCCAGCCTCTTCTGCTCAAATTGAAAGAGTTTTTTTTTCAAGTTGGTCGCATGTTCATTCCATGTCGAGAAACCGCTTGACTTTTGAACGATCGAAGAAACTCCTTCATCTTTATTATTCACTGAGAATCGAGGATAAACAATATAATTGTTTTGATGAAGAAGCCGAAGACGAAAATGAATAATTTTGTATTTATGAAATACATAAGAATTTACGATTTTTTATTTTTGTTATTTTTGTTGAAATAAATAAAAAATGCAGAGTGAAAGACTCAAATAAACAAAATAAATTTGTTTTGTTTATATGATTAAGAAGACACAAAAAAGTTAAAAAATTGAAATAAAATTGATTGTCTACATTGACATGTAGACAATGATGAATTGTCTACGTTGAATTGTCTACACGTAGACAATCGTGTTGTCTACATTTTTTGTCTACATGGAACAACACTGATGATCAGCTCTCTGCACCAGTTTTTTCGAAACACGATCTTTTTTTTCATGACATACGACTTTGGAATAGATTGTACTGCTATATATTATGAATATAGGAACTTTAATCGTGTTGATTATGCTTCGTTGGAACGAGACACTAGAAATATTGAATGTGACAGCGTTTATGGCATGACATCTCCTTCGGAGCAAGTTGATTTTTTAAACTTGAATATTCTAAATCTGTTTAATCGTCATGTTCCTCTTGTGACAAAACTAGCCAGATATGCCCAGCGTTCGTGGTTCACCAATGAAATTCCACATCTTATAGTACAACGCAATCGAGTATATCAATGTTGGAACCGTTTTAAGCTACATGTATTCCATGATATTTATCGAATGTTACGTAAAAGGGGTTTCTAAGATTAGGGTTGCGAAAGCACAAGTTTATAGCAGACGCTTTAGTTTGTCTTTGGGAAGTCGGCAGCTATGGAAAAATCTGAGTGCGCTCGGAGTGGGTAAGAAAACAAAAATCCACGAAAGTGTTGATGTCGATATGCTTAATCAAATCTTTGTCACATTGTCCTTTAATATCGTCAATGAAGCTCCTCGTATTGGCTCTAATACGCAGGAGTCAACTGTCGAAGTTTTAGACCTACATAGTGACTGTTCAATTTTTCAGCTGTTCAAAATACTGATATCGTGGAAAGCTTTATTTCAATAAAGTCAAACGCTGTAGGAGTAGATAATGTATATACTGTATTCATCAAAGCAATACACCCTATTATTTTTCCCTTTGTCACATACATTTAACACAGTACTTATGAGAGGTGTATATCCCAACCAATGGAAAATGTCAAAGGTAATTCCCATACTTAAAAATAGATGTGAAAATGAATATCGACCTATTTCTGTGCTACCATTTTTATCGAAAGTCTTTGAGAAAATAATGTCCAAACAAATGATTACTCATCTTGAGCCCAAAAAAATCTTTCGCCTATTCAATCTGGGTTTCGCCCTAAACATAGTTGTATAACAGCTCTTATTAATGTAGTTGAAGAAATCAGACAGGGTCTTGACAAGGACCAAGTTACTGTTCTTGTACTTCTCGACTTTTCTAAGGCTTTCGATACCTTAGACCATAGAATTCTTCGCCACCAACTTCTAACGTTGCATAAGTTATCCCCCGCCTCTGCTAATTTGCTTTCGTCATACCTCAGTAACAGAAAGCAGGCTCTCTTCGCAGGGAACAAACTTTCCAGATTTCTCCCCACTGTTAGAGGTGTCCCACAAGGATCAATACTAGGCCCTTTGCTTTTATCTCTTTATATAAATGAGCTTCCTAAGCAAATATCATCATCTGTTCTTCATATGTATGCTGATGATTTCCAATTACTCAAAAGCTGTCCGCTTGGTGTGATCGAAGATTGCGTCAGTTCTATCAACTCTGATTTGCAAAGCATCTGTTCTTGGTCTATGAGGAATAGGTTATTTCTTAATCCGCTAAAATCACCTCCTTATTCTTCGGATGTGCAATTGCAACGGCAGCGTATGATAAGTACGGCTGCCGTTTCGGTAGGATCCTACCACACTTAGTAGGTTTTTTCAGCTCTGGTAGTTTGGTATAGGGTCCAATTTAATTTGGTAGGTTTTTTTTTATAATACATCTTTTGCGCTTTTCATAGAAGATTTAATCGAATGGTTACCTGCTGGTATTGAATACGCTGGGACGATCATAAAAGCACTGTTGTTTGCTGACGATGTTGTTTTGTTTGCATACTCTCCAGAGTCACTTCAATTAATGATTAATCGCCTTCATGAATACTGCATACGTTGAGGATTAATTGTCAATTTAGAAAAGTCCAAAGTAATGATTTTTAAAAAAGGCGGGGGCAAGGTCTGCTTGAACGAAAAATGGAAATACAATGGGCAGCTGATTGAGGTGGTCAAGGAGTTCAAATACCTAGGCGTTCTCATTACGAAGAATTTAAGTATGGAAAAACACCTAAATGAAAAATTGAACAAAACAAAAATGGCTATAAGTCTTACTTGGAAGAGCTGCTTTAACAACAAATCTATAGCTTACAGTTGCAAATTTAAAATATTTGAATCGGTAGCGGAATCCATTATGTTTAACGCTGCGCAAACTTAGGGAAGTAAGAGATACGAGACAGTGGAAAAGTTACTCCGATTTTATATCAAAAGATCATTCCATTTACCCGCGAATACACCAAACTATTTAATTATGCTTAAAACAGGACTTTCACCACTCTTTATTAAAACATTGAAGATGCCGGTGGATTACATCACTATGATTTTGAGTTTAGGAGACAATCGTTTGGCAAAAAAAGCGGCCCTCAAATCAATAAATGCAAAAAGCGGGTGGTATGAAGAATGGATTGATTTGGCATTAGATTGCGGAATGGATCTGAACTGAAACGTTGAAGATATCAAAAAATTAAAAACCGACATGTACCAACTAATTTCTAAGGTGGATGAAAAAATTAGAGCTGTGTACATAGAAGAGGCGTCGAACTCCTTGTATCGAACGATTTATTGCCAGTTGAGCCATAATTTAGCACATGCGAACTACTTCCGTGATGAACTTACCATCGATGAAATAACCATGATGATTAGACTGCGCGGTGAGATCCTCAATCTAAACTATATACCACACAGAGCAGACCTTCCAGTGATTTGCAGTTTATGCAACATGATGTAGAGAGAAGATGTGGTGCATTTCTTAGGAAAGTGTCCAACTTTAAGGGAAACGAGAAGATGTGTTTTCGGGAAAGATTTCCTAACTGCTGATGAAGTTATATTCCACCTGAATGAGATGAATATATCCAGGCTGTTCCAGTTCTGTAAAATCGCGTTAAGGTATCGCAACCGAATAATTAAAGAACTTTTTTGATGCTGATTAGTTATTCATTATTTTTGTTTAAGAGAAAATTATATATAAAACTTGTTAATTTGAAAAATTAAAGAAACATGTTATTTGTTAAAGTAAGAATTGTCAATCTGGCAGACGGCAAAAGTCATGTCCAAAAGATTTTTGTAAGATATGTATTGTGCAAATTATATTATTGTACTGAATAAAATCAATTCAACATCCAAAACAAAACTTTTTAACAATAAATTGATTAATCTCTACACAATTTCTCAATAGAAGTACCTACACTTGTAATCAGAGACAAGTTGAATCAAATAATTGTTTAAATTTACAAACTAAAATAATAATTTTTTGCATTCAGTTATTCAATATAGTTATATGAAAGTTCCTTTAACCATTTGTAATTATTAGAAAAATTAAATAAAACCGATGACAGAATTCAGTTTTGTTCTGGAAAATCAGGGACGCCAACATTGCATTCAAACAGGTGTATGTATTTCAAAAAATAAACTTGAAAAATTTGTCCATTATAACGTCTCACAAAGTTTTATCACATCATGAAGTATCCATTATAACCTTGGTGAACATTCATTTGTTTGATTTAGCTATCGTGATACAATGGAAGCTTCTAAGATTTTCTAAAAGTAATTTCAGCGCTACGATGTAACTGATTCGACAGAATTGGAGGGGTGCTGCTCACACTCGCAGTGCGTTCTATACATGCATATGGTGTTACCATCGTCTCATTGTTCATCATTTGACATTGATCAAATTATAATTAAGGTATTATTTAAATGTAATAAAGACATTTTTTATAGTTAGCTACATTCCTCCTAAAAGCTCGTTAGACTTATATAAAGATCATATAACGAGTATTAGTAGTTATAAAGGGTTATCCATTTTGCGGTTTCAAAAGTATAGGGCTGGAATTCGACATCTGTCAAACTAAGTTGTTAAAGCAATTTTTTTTTTCAGTTGAAAGTCTGACATTTACGAAAATGGATCGCTTAACTATCGCACAACGCATAAAAATTGTTAAAACCTACTACAGCCACATATCGTGCATTAAGAAGAGATGGTTTAAATAATCGTCCAACTACGCAAGCAATTGGCAAAATTGTGATATAGTAAGGCCTGTGCATCATCATTTCGCTCTTACCACTGAAAATATCGCTGCTGTAAGTGAAAGTGTTGCCGAAGACCCGAATGTGTCGATTCCTCGTCGATATAATGAATTAGGCACATTATCGCGTATTTGGCATTTGGATCTACACCTACATCCATATAAAGTCCAGCTCACACAACAACTGAAGCCAGCTGACCATTCACAACGTCGTAGATACGTCGAATGGGTGCTTGAACAACATTCGGTGGACGTCGATTTTTCGAACAAAATTTTCTTCAGCGATGAAGCACATTTATCACTCGGTCGGTATGTTTGTAAACAAAATTGTCATGTTTAGGGATCTGAGAATTCTAAAGTAATTGAAGAGAGGCCATTACATCCGAAAAAAGTCACTGTTTGGGCCGCTGTTTGGTCCGGAGGTGTGATTGGACCTTACTTCGTCGAAAATGACGATGGAACGACTCTCACCGTCATATGATAAGCGACTTGTTTTGCCTGCTATTAAAGAATACGACTTGGAGAATATGTGGTTTCAGCAAGACGGTGCCACATGCCACACAACTCCAGCGAATATGGCTTTATTGCAAGAGACATTTCCTGTCCGCGTAATTTCTCGTCGTGGCGATATCAACTGTCCAGCAAGGTCATGCGAATTGACACCACTGGACTTTTTTTTGTGGAGCTACGCGAAAGGCCGTGTTTATGCAGATAAACCTTTAACTCTTGAGCACTTGAAAACCAACATTCGTCAAGTTATGGTTGAGATACCGCCCAATATGTGTCAAAAAGTGGTCGAAAATTACCTCAAAAGAATCAATGCTTACAACAATTCGCGTGGTGGTCATTTAATTGATGTAGTATTTCACACATAATGCCAACGTTCAAACTTTATAATAAAAAAGAAATATCATGAAAAAAAAAATATTTTATATGTGTTTTATTTACGTTTACTTTTGAAACCGCAAAATGGATAACCCATTATTTCAAAATTAAAGTATGAATCAGCATGTAAATAATTATAGAAGAATATTTTAATCTTCTAAGTATTAATTGGGTATTTGATGCAGATAAGTCACATCTTATACCATTAAATGTTTTAAATGAATGTGATTCTTTTGTCATTAATTCATTAACGTCACATAATTTGGTTCAAAGGAACAATTGTAAAAATAATTTGGATCGTATACTTGATATAATATATCTGTATATAATTCTCTTTATCCTATTTTTTCAAATTCTGTTCATCACATAGCTTTAATATTTTAATTTAGAATTCTTAACTTTTTCAAATCCAACTATTCACCATTACTTATGGGGTTATCGTTTGGTAAATTTATATTTTGATATATAAATTGATTTTTTTCGTAACGAATCGAATACGTTTTCAGATTGATTTTTATTTGCAATAGTATTTGTGTATATTTGTGTCTGTGAACCAGCTAGATGTTTTGTCAGACTGATGGCTGTCAATTATGAAGCATAGTGGGGTTAGTAGAAGAGGAGTAGATCTGCCGAAGAATCCAGATCTGCAAACTTGATTTTAAGTCAAAAAATAAATCAAGCTGTTTGGCCAATCGAGACAAAAATTGCCAAAATCAGTTTTTTGGCAGATCGAAATCAAAAATAAATTGATTTTTGTTACAAGGCGAAAACCTCATTAAACACAATTTTTTAAAAGCTGACTACATTAGCATAGCGAGTTATATAAAAAATCTACCTTAATTTGCGCTGACGATTTGTCCAGCTATTATAACTCGTTTCTTAGTTCTCTAAGGGAAGCGATTGATTGTTATGTCCCTAAATCTGAAGTCAAGAATGCATCCAAGCCACCTTGGTTCACCAAAAGGCTGATTAATTTAAATAACAAAAAGAACAAGGCTTACAAATTGTTGCGAAAAATCAATTCTGATGTCAATTTGCATGTAAAATATCATGACCTCGAAAACAGATTCAATATTTTAAATAAATTCCTATATGGAATCTAAGCTAAAAAAACATGTGCGTCTCGGGACGCCCGACAGAAGTGAGAACTTAAATTAATCTAAGATGAACTATTTATAATTGAAATTGTTTAACTTGAGAAAAGCTTCAAAATTCAAAAGATCTCCGTATGTGTTACAGAAAGTGAAGCCAGACAGACTGGCCTCATAACGCGTTACGTAACAAATTGGTTTATCCCATATGAAGTTATCACTTCAAACAATTTTTTTGTTTCAAAAAAACGTTTTTTCAAATATTTTGGAATGCAGCATTATTTAGAACTTGAAGGACCTCCTATATAATTTTTTTTATTGAAATGCGGTAAGCCGCTTATGAGAAAGACAGGTACCGTTAGTAAAAAAAAATATGTAAACAAATTTGTATACCAAAATGTAGACAGATTTTTTTAAATCAAAATGGTTAAAGCCGTTTTTGAGGTAATTAAGATAGATGAAACGATTGTACGGCAGAT
Organism: Philhelius pedissequus; assembly: GCA_910595825.1. Taxonomy (NCBI): domain Eukaryota; kingdom Metazoa; phylum Arthropoda; class Insecta; order Diptera; family Syrphidae; genus Philhelius; species Philhelius pedissequus. The sequence goes on along the minus strand of OU343160.1, from coordinate 65,505,566 downwards.
ACCGATATTTTGGGTGTTAAAAAACAAAGTTCAAGAAAATCTCTTCATTGGCTTAGATTTTAGACCATCTGCAGACAGACGGAATTGCGGAAACACTTTGTTGGTGTTCTTCATCATCGTAATGTCAAGTTTGATTAAAATCTCGACAGCGATTTTTTTTTGCAAATGCAAAGCTTGCACTCAAGTTAATCTCAATGGTAAAATTGGATATAACGTGCATATATAAGAGAAGAAAGGTGGCCAGATTAGATGCCACCAAAAGTCTTAATCTCTTTCCTACATATTATTATGTACACATGTGTAGGTATATATATTTATATATGCTAGAAAACCTAGATACAACTCATATTACAGATACCAACTCCATTTGTAAAGATCTAAGCATTTACATACATACATATGAGCGAATACTACATACTTAAGATACTGTTTTCACAACTTAATTTGCTTTAATTTAATTGACACATTTGTAACCTCCTTACGCCTTTTCTGATGCATATATCATTATGCTACGCTAGTACTTTTGTAGACAATAACTGGGGCAATAACTTTGTGGAACACTGTTTTTAAAAATATTTTATTTTTTTATCAACTTTTGCATTTATTATTTCAAAAAACGAATACAAATCGAAGAAATTTGTTCTTTTAACCCCTCTAAGATATATATATTGTAGGACACATTCATGTTATTTTTATACCGGCATATAACCAAGTCGTACACCTCAATTTAAATACTTTAGCCTTAAAGATTGGACTAATAGAACTGACAATATAAGCTCAAAACAGCCACCACATTTTTATTTTTATGAATTTTTAAAACATAACTGTTCTTCTACACTGAATATCGATGATAGAAATCGAACAAAGCAGGCAATCTTAAATGTTTTTCTCGTGTTTTGAAATTAAGATTGCCAAGCTTGTATAACTCATAAAGTGATGTTTGATACATCAAAATAATTGCAATATTGGCTACTTATTAATTAAAACCAAAATCTACCTAGCTAACCAGTCAAAAGTAATTGACTGAAATATGCAATCTTCTCAATATTACAGTTTACTAACGGTTATTAACATTATATGAATCCATTTTTTTTTACCAAACATTCATCGCAATATACTTTATCGTTCCTGAAAATTTTAGATTTCTAGGTCCACTCCTTCAAAAGATAAAATTCTTTTTGTCGATTGTGCGTTATGCGTTACGTAACGAATCAGTTTATTCTCCCATAAAAAGTTATCACTTCAGAAAAATAGCAAATGTTTTTGGACTTTCATTAAAAATAAAATGAACACAAATTGAATTCCCAAAAGTATGCATTATTTGGAAAATTCTTGCACGAGTTTACCGACCATTTATGATGCCTTTGCTGATTTTGTCAAGTTAAATTTATTTGAGTACTCCCAATTTCCACAGCGTTTCTTCAGGACCATCTAAGAACTGCGTTAGTATAGGCCAATTGAGTGTTTTAATATTAGATGTAGAAAAGGCCTTATTGGGCATTAAGGAAGAAGTAAATGCTGGTCCAGATGGGCTCCCTACTGTGCTACCATGTTATCTGGAATACTGTGTCTTATTTTTAATAGCTCTTTATATAATGGTAAATTTTTTCCAGAATGGAAAACTTCCTTTGTTTCATCCATTCATAAAAGCGGCCCAAGCAAAGTGTTTGATAGGGTACATATAATATATCTTATAATTTTATTATCAAAATTTGAAAAAATGGGCTTTCATTCAAATATACTAAAATGGTTCATGTCGTATCTTATTCATATTGAATTTCTGAATATCAAAATGGGAGGGGAAAATAGAGCCGAGGAAAGTATTCCACATTCGCGTTGTACGGCTAAAGAAAGAATCTCTGTACTTGACATTACGTCCGAAGTTGGGCTCAAGGGTAAACTGGTGAGCATTCCTAGAAGCGCGAGTATTACGGTTGAACAATTTAAGGGGAGGAATGCAACTGGCTATTTCGCTGGAAAAGTGTTTATAAAAATAGCGATAAAATAATGACATAATGATGTAAATGTCTCCACTATATTTCTGTCGGCTATCATTCTTAGAGCTCTATTCTGAACTCTATCTAAAAGAATGAAATGAGTTTTGGGAGCTCGTGCCCAAATGTGCGAGTTATACTCCAGCTTCGGACGAATGAAGGCCTTATAGATTACAGCCAGCTCAGACGGGGAGAAGAATTTCTTGCACCTTCGAAGAAAGCCTAGACACTTTGCAGCATTTTTGGCGACATCGAATATGTGTACGTTCTACAAGAGGTGGTCTGTGATGCACATACCAAGAACTGAAAGCTGGTCGGTTTCGTCAATGCAAGTGAAGCTCATTGATAGCTGCATGGGGGTGGGTTTTGCTTTAACGACAGAAGCACTGAGTTTTTGAAGCATTAAATTCTATGCGGTTTTTTATTCCCCATCAGAAGTTAATTAGCTTATCATACGCTGCCGTTGCAGTTGCACATCTGAAGAACAAGGAGGTGCATCTGATAACGAATATAAAAAGTTGAGAGTACTATCGTGAGCAAAATAATTAAGTGGATTAGAAGTTCCAGATAAGAGATCATTAATAAAAATGAGAAAGAGTGTCGGAGACAATACGGAGCCCTGGGAACCACCAGCATTTATTTTGTAAATATCAGACTTAAAACCATCCAATACTACTTGTATTGAACGGTCCGAAGGGACTAATCCAACGAAGAAGAGATTCATCGCTACCAAATGCACGCATTTTCCATAAGATTTCTTTTGAAATATCAAGCGCAATAATCTTACTTATACCAAAACGTATAAAGATTTGTCCCACTGTTAGGTGAGGTATACCATCATATCACCAGTGGACCTATTGCTACGAAAGCCATACTGCCGGTCATTAAGGAGCTTTCGTTCTTCAAGATATTTCTTGAGCTGATAATTAATCAGCGTTTCCATGACCTTGCAAAGAAGGGACGTAAGTGCAATTGGACGGTAATTAGGGGGTGAAGAAGATTCGCCATTTTTAGGGACAGGCTGGACAAATGCTGTTTTCCATCCGCTCGGAAAGAGACCAGGAGAGTAGGACAGAAGGGAAAGCTTACGCAGTGGTCTTGTCAGCGTTGAATAACACCTCTTCAGAACGATGGGAGGGATACTATCCGGGCCAGCGGATTTGTGTACATCAAGGTCTTTGAGGACTCTAGCAACTGCACGAGTGCGAAAGAAGATTCGTCCCATAAAATCGTTTACGCTCTCAACTACAGGAGGATTCATTACACTTTCTGCCAGCGTCGAATTTACAGCGAACTGCGCTGCAGGCAAATTGGCATATTCACGAGAGCTGACAAAAGGGGTGTAATTAAAGACGAGCGTTGGAACCGAAGACGACGATGAATTCCGAATGTTTTTTACAAGTGACCGTGGCCGTGGCCTGTCAACCTCTTGGTCACAGGTTCGATCCCTGCCGTAGTATATGTCTTCTTTTTTTTCCATTAAAAACCAATTCTAAAAATAAATGTCATACAATGAGTTGCTGGTTTGCTCATTACATGCTGTTTAGGCATACAACTAACAACATGCGATTGAGTAAAACTAGTATACTGATAAAATATGACAAATAATACAAAAATTAATGCGAATTATAAGGGACATAGATAAACAAGACACGGAAATTTCTCCGTATTGGTTCAGCCGCCATCCCTGGAGACAACCACCTAGAGTCTCCGAATATCGCGCCACACATCTTTCCTATCATTCTTTCTCTTCCTTAACCTAACCCTCACGCCCGCGCTGTGTTGAAAAATTTAAAGGGTATTCATATTCCCTTGAGCGCGTTTAGATTATTAAAAAAAAAAAAAAAAAAAAAAAAAACATTTTTACTACCTTTGGAACTTTGTAGTATTTTTTGCCTTAATTTTTGGTCATGCAAAAATTTGGTTCTCCAAATACGAACGTTGCAAGTCTTTCTAGCTTGTTAAAATTTTTTCCGGTTTTCCTCAGTGGGATTGGCTTTATATTTCCGGAAACTTACTTCTCTATCCCTAATAACCTTTCTACAGCTCGAATCAAACCATGCATTTTCTTTCGGTTTGATAGATTTCACCTTTTCGGGATAAAATTTCTCATGCCGTGAAGAATTAAATTTGTTATCATATCTACGCTGGAGTCTACGTCACTACCGAGGAAGCATAGTGACCAGTTAAAGTTCCTGAAGAAATTATTGAGACCGTCCCAGTTGGCTTTCTCATATTGCCAAACGGTTTAACTGAGAGGTGTTGGCATGAGAAATTTGCAGATAAGACACAATGGTCTGATGTGCATAGAGGCGATAATATTTACATTTATCGTATACATATCATGGTCAAAGGTAAGAAACAAGTCTAGAGTGTTGGCGGTTTTACCTGCAACGTCATGGATTCGAGTTGGCTCGTATATGTTAGCCTTATACTTTTTAACGGCTTAGTTATGAACACATTTTGTAATTATAATTTAATACATTCAGTAAAAATTCATAGTCTTTTTGAGTTCAATGTAAGCTCTAATTGATTATGTAAATAAATAAATAAATAGATTGGAGTTTCGCCTTTAAGTTTGGTTCTTTAAAGACAAAATAATAAATAACTCTTCCCCACTAAATTGAGTTCTGAACTACCACGGCAAAAAAGAATCACAATTTAATTGACTGAAGTATACTATTTTGCCTGGCTTTATAATTATTTTACTACGCAAGATTTTTATATAAAAACAATTTTGGCATTTTTTTCCAGGAAAAATAAACAGAATTTCTCACAATATTTCAAAAATGTCTTTGCATTTTTTCCAACAATTTCACTATTATATAAGATTCTCGGAAAAAGTAAGCATGTAAGCTCCTTCTTCGGGAGCCCAAAGTCACAAATTAATCCTCGGTAAATGATGAGAAGAGTACATCAGGCAAATAATTTTTCTGTGAAAGGATTTTTTCTCAAAAATCGCAATTAAAGTCTTGGAAACATAATCTTATTTTAATGATTTAATGAATACACCGACTATTGTACTCCTTCTTCACATATATACCAGGACCTCGAACCAACCTTCCATTTCAAAATATGTCTACAATATTTTTTTTTTTTTGAACAAAATTTTGACATAATGAAAATTGCCATCAATCTATTTATTACGGATTTTTTTTTACTCATGGGTATTAGTTTTACACAAAAAAAGGAAACAAAGAAACAAAACAAAACAAAATGAAATAAAGTCATATTTTGATCTCGTATTTTTCTTCCATTCTAAATCCAATTATCGAGTCAATTTTATACTTTTTTATGGAATTTTCTTTCTTTGTTCGCCCAAGCGTATAACTGTATTTTGTGTTTATGTTTTCTAATTTGTTTTCTATATTCTATATTCTTGGGCTTATTCTCTGAAGTGAACTTGCACCTAGCGGAAAAAAATTACCGCCATATACATTCATTATTGTTATAACTGTCACCATACAATATTCCTTTCGGTTGGATTGCCGTTATTTTTATGCGTCTTGAAGATTTCCCAAGTCGTCTTATATACATACATTTCACTCTGGCATCTCCAACCTTCGACTTTCACTAACAAAACAAAACAAAGATAATATTTGTATGCCTACTTTCACTCCCATTGTTGTAAAAAGGATGTGAAAACCAGTGTTTTTGGGGTTCCTGTACAAAATGGGAATCAATCAGTCACATCAGTTTTAACGCAGCAGTCTTGTGAGTGGCGCGCCCCGGTAAGTAAAATGGATACCTGGAGGGCTTAGTAAGAACACAATATGAATAAAATGAATTCCATTGATGTATTGTTACGCCACACCTGAACCCTCTTCACGATTCTGGTTTGGCCAAGGCCAATGGAGTAACATGATGTTCCATCCTAACGTTGGTTCGCAGGAATATTGAATTGTGCGCCATCAATTCATCATGAGAGAAAAATGATAAATTGAACAAGAATGTTTCTGTCCTACTACACCCTTCAAAATATGGATGGAATCAGGCTTGCACCATTGTGTTTTTGGGGCCTCAGGCGCAGGGTGTTTGAATAAAGACGACACAGAAAAAAAACATGAATAAATCAACAAGTTGAATTGACTCAGAATAAAGGTACTTGGACAACTACCTTCTTTTGTATTGTATGTGTAATATCATCTAGTTATATTAGGGCGTAGAATGTATTTGTCGGGATGGACTGATATTTCACGAAGGGGGCTTTAGCATTATCCTTTCAGTTAACAGAAAAGTTTTGAATTGCTCAAAAGTTGGTACATACTTAAATTATTTATTTTTATTTGAATTTTGTTTGTTTCCCCGATTTTTATCATGTAATTATTTAAGATTAAATTATACTGATATTTTCTAAAAACATTCAATTTCTAGTTGGCATTTTCTATAGACGCATAAATTTAAATTGGTAACACTGTTTTCTGTGACAGGAGATCTGACAGTTTAGCTGATTTGACAGCTCAGCTGATTTGACGGTTCAGCCCACATCGAAACAACGTTTATTAATTTTAATTGAAAGTATAAAAGATTAAAGCACATAAGCCAGAAACAATTATAGAGCATTTATAAAAGCCAAAGTTCTAGTCGTTATTGTCGAAATACAGCTTTAGTTACTACGAAGAGTTTTCAAAAATTTTCATAAAATTATCAGTCAAATATGCCACTGGTAGCAAAAAGATTTCCTTTCGTTTTATTTCAAATTCACTACTTCGTCATTAAATAAAATGCACGACTGGATCTAGGGCTGGCAACGAGACGAGACTCCTTTCAAAGTACCGAAGACGAGACCGAGACGAGAGCGAGACGAGACCGTATTTTTGGTACCGAAATTCGACGAGAGTCTCGCTGGCCTCGGCGGTCTCGGTGGTTTGGTTTCGGTTTTCGCTATAAGAAAATTTTTCTAATCATGTTTAATTCTTATAATATTCACAAGTTTTGTTTTGCGAAATATTATATGCGCGTTAACATATCAAACCATATATGTATGTACATAGTTATACAGAGATAGGCGCATTGCGAAAATCCAGAGAAGAATACGTACGATTTATGTATGCATGGCGTTGCTTCCTTTTGGGTGACATTTGGTAAAAAATATTCTGAAAACGTCAAAATATAGTTCGTTGCATAACTGTCAAGCCATGAGCTGTCAAAATCCCATGAAGGATGGCTCCGATTTAAATGGATTAAAAAACCTCTACAAATGTCAAATTTTACCTCAGAAAATTAGAAAATTATTGCTCCGGAAAAAGGTGATTAAGGCCTTTTGGGTGAGGTTTGAAAAAAAAATATTTTAAAAACGTCAAAACATACAGTCCTATTCTGTTAAACGTTCACGTGAGTATTTGTATTCTGCTATCTGACGGAAAAAACGAATTGTTTCAAAAAGTACATAAATTTCGATCAAAAATAAATTTTAACAATTAGATTCTCTTAAGAATTAAACAAAAAAAATATTAGTAAAGCTTTGGACTCAAAAGATAGAAGATATTTGAAAATATCTAAGTAGTGAAAAATTGAGTGAAATATTCACGTGAATAGGAAGATAGCAGAATAGAGCTGATAGTTTATTGCCTACCTGCCAAGCCATGAACTGTCAAATTCATTGAAGCATTTCTCCGATTAAAATTGATTAAAACAACTGTACAAAATTCAAATTTTATCTTGGAAATACGGCTTTTCAAAGGTGTGTGATAACGTTACTTCACAGCCTATTTTTTACGTTATCACACACCTTTGAAAACTAAATTCGCACAAAATGTAAGCCATTCGGAGCGCTTTCATACGAAACTAATAAAATTCAACTTAAAATCATACTTTTCGATTTATACAAGTAAAACTTACTCGTTTCAAGTTAAGTCTATGGCCTTAGCTTCATGGACCTACGTACTGCAGAACAAAATTCTAGTTTATGATGTTTAGCATAAGCAACGTACAAGGATATATCATTATTAGATTCTTGCATAATTGACAAGCACAATAAAGTTGGAAAAGACGTGCAGATGCCAAGTTTGACCGAATTCTTAAGATCCACATTGTACGTTGATTTTCACCAAGTTTCCCAAACTTGCGTTTTTTTTCTATTGGTTTTGACAGCTAAATGTGAATATGTGTACCAATTCGTACGATTTTTTAAGCTACCAAACACTAAAATCGGAGCAATCCTTTAAAGGATTTTGACAGCTCATGGCTCGACAGGTAGACAACGAACTATATTTTGACGTTTTGATAATATTTTTTTCCAAATGGCATACAAGAGGCTTAAAATCAACTTTTGCCGGAGAAAAAAATTTCGAGGTAAAATTTGAATTTTGTAGACGATTTGTAATCCATCTAAATCAAATCGATGCTTCAATGGATTTTGACAGTTCATGACTTGACAGGTAGTCAACTTATTATATCTTGACATTTGGATAGTATTTTTTTTTCCAAATGTCACACAAAAGGTTTAAAATCACATTTTTAGGGAGCAATAAATTTTTCGATTTTTTTTTAGGTAAAATTTGAATTTTGTAGAGGTTTTTTAATCCGAAGCGATGCTTCAATGGATTTTGACAATTCATGACTTGAAAGGTAGGCAGCTTAATATATCTTGACATTTGAGCAATATTTTGTTTTCGAAATTTCACCTAAAAGGTCTAACATCAACTTTTTAGGGAGCAATTAATTAAATCGAAAAATTTCGATTTATTTATTTATTAAAATTTGTAGAGGTTTTTTTCAATTCATTTAAATCGGAGACATCCTTACATAATTTTTGACAGGTCGTGGCTTGACAAATTCGGTCAATTTTTTTTTTTTTTAATCGAGCGTTGTATGTAGGTACTCTTTTTTTTAAATATTTTATTTGTTTTTGATATGAAATATATTAACTTACACAATTCTTCCAAAATATTATTTCCACTTAACTCAAAAGACAAAACAGACTCTCGAGTTTGTTTTATACATTTTCCCGCATTTTACTTACCGACGAACTGCTGAGATACCACAACCATACTCTATATTTGCAATCCGAACAATTCGTCTTATCTTTATCTTACATCTTTTTACTACCAAAAAAACACGAAAGCAACCAAGACTAAGGATGATACCAAGACCGAGACGAGACCGCACATTAAAATTTTCTAGAGAAAAAGGCGAGACCAAGGCGGAGGCGAGACTTGGTTAGGCGAGACCTGGACCGAAACCGAGACGAGACTGAAATTTTTCGATTTTGAGGAGACCGAGCGAGATTAAATCCCACGTACTAGCTCTTATGTTCGATCACGTACTAAACACAATATTTTTAGAAGAAACGGCAAAGTATTTTTAATGTCACTTCTTCTTGCGATATGGCGATACTATAGCACAAGTTTTTGTATTTGGAAAAAAATCGACCTTGATATTACGATAATAATGAACAACAAAAAAGTGGGTTCCGCAATTCCGTCTGTCTGTCTGTTTATCTTTCTATCTGTCCGTCTGTACAACGATCAAGGTCATAAGCCGTGGTGTTTGAGCGTTTTAGGTAGTTATCTCAAATAGATTTTTGTATCGTTTTTCGAACATCTTAATTGTCTCGAAAACGGCTCTACCGATATTGTTAAAAAAAATATTTGCATTACTATTAGGTATATTCTACATCTTGTTATTTTTTTTAATATTTTGTTATTTTCGGTACCTGCCATAAAATCATTTTTTTGATTTTCAACTTTCTCATGAATTTTTCTATAGGATGTCCTTCAAATTATAAATAATACTGCATACCAACATTTTCGAAAAAAAAACAATGCAACTTGCCATACGTAACTCATTCCACCGACTGCAAACTTGGTAGCGCCTTTTATTTTTTGATCTAAATTGATTTGCTAAACCAATATGAAGGCAAAAAACAGTGGCGCAAAATTTTAAACGATTTATTAACATGTTAAATAATTTAAAGTATGATACTAGGTTAACAAGAGGATTTTGCTAATTTGAATCTTACTAACATTTTACTAAAGTTAAAATCACCGAATGGCTACTTTAAATTTTTAGTATCGTTCTAAATCCACATGTCATTCTGATAGTATATCGGCTTTGCACGCGGGAGGCCCAGGTTGGAGTCCTGTTGGTGTCAATTTTTTTTTTATTTTTATAAATAATGAAGTTAAAATGATAAAAATATAAACAATGCTTATTTAGAGCACACGTTGGGTTTCTATCAACATATAATCAATTTACAACGCATAAACACAATAATTGTGTTAATCAAAATTCAAACCCTGCAAATGTTTTGCTATCTGCTTAATTAGCATTTTACTAGTTAAGATTAAAATTTAGAAAAAGTTAGTAGACTATTATGTATATAGTAAATTGCTAACTAGTATCGTGTTAAGGCCTTAATAATGGGTTGTTTAAAATTTTGCGCCAATCTAATTAAAATTGGTTATTTCATAAAGTTGTTTTAATTTTGTATTGAAAGTGGTAGAAAATCATTTTTTTTACAGAATCTCATCATGCAGCGTGGAAGTATTTGAAAGGTCAGAAATCACTGCATACAAAGATTGTGGCCTTTCTGATTGTTAAATTGGTAGAAAAATAGGGAGATCCAATACAGTTGTTCATAACTTTTTAAGGTTAGGTGAAAGTTATGGAAAAATTGCCAACCATACGCAAAATAAAAAGCTTACAACACGTCAAGTTCGAATGATATCGCATGAAGCCATCAGAAACAAGCTGTTTGCTTCACAAATTAAGGCCAAACTTGACTTGCCTGTTTCAACCCGAAGTGTTAGACAAATTTAAAAAGCCAACTCCAACCTTTTATACAAAAACAAGATCCACAAGTCAGCAAGGCAGCATTACGCTGAAAGTCGCATAAGTTGGACCGCAGAGTGGAAAAATGTTCTGTTTAGTGATGAAAAAAAATTCAATTTAGATGGTCCAGATGGATTTCAGTAATATTGGCATGACAAACGTCTTCAAACAGAAGTGAAAGTGAGTCGCAATTTCGGTGGCGGAAGCGTAATGGTTTGGGCAGCTTTACTGCAAATGGAAAGATGGAAATTGCATGCGTGCCTATGGAAGAATGAACTCAGAAATTTATGCTGAGATGTTAGAAGAAGTTATGGTTGAATGAGCTGAAGAGTTATGCGGAACTGACTTCATATTCCAGCACGATAACGCTCCTATCCACATCTCTCGAAGGTTAAGAAACAAATAACATTTCTCGATTGGCCGTATAGAAGTCCCGATTTTAATTATATGGAAAATCTCTGGGAAATACTAGCCAGGCGTTTTTATGCAAACGGGGCCCAATTTCACAACGTTCAAGGGTTCAAGAGCTTCGAGACGGAATAATTGAACAATGGGCGGCGATTACAACCGCGGAACTAGAATAGCTTGTGAAATCAATGCCGAGGCCAATGATTTCGATCGTAAGAGCAAGTAGTGGCCCTACAAAATATTGATTTAATTTATTAAAAATTTCTGATCACTAATTCACCGTTATTTTAAGTAAAAACGTAGGTGATTTTATGGGAATTTCCTCTTTTATTCTTGCAAAATTTTATTTTTTTAATAACTTTTATTTAATTTAGGTAAAAGTGAATAAATTACTATTTTTTTAACAACTTTTACTACATTTTTTATTTCATAAAAATGTATGAATAAGATACATGGAGCAAACAAAAAATGCATAGAAACCATGTGTTTTTATGGTTTATACTGTATGTATATACAGTCAAACTTCGATAAGTCGAACTTCGATAACTCGGATATTTGATAACTCGAATGAAATTGGATGGCAATAGCGCGAATCCTGAAGTTTAGGTTTGATAATTCGAACTTCTATAACTTGAATGTCTCGATAACTCGATGATATTATTTGGCGCCACCTTCGATAATTCGAAATTTTTAGGGAAATATTATCAAATTCTGTGGACTTTTACGAGTTCATTTTATAATATATTGCGTTTGTGGGCACTGTGTTTGGATATTCTACCTCCTTATATACATAGGATTATGTTGCAAATTGTGATTCCGTTAAGTGTAAGTAAAAGCTGTCGTGCTCCGGTATTAGAACACACATTATTAGGTTGGTTACCTACGTATTTTAATACGAATTTAAAGTCTTATTTAAAAGAAAATAGCTAGCAGGCGTCTTCTGAAAAGTTAAAAAAAAGACGAAATAAAAAGTGTAAAGAAACTGACGTAGATATTAATAGTCCAGTGTGTATTTTCATTAAGAGTAGGATATGTCACTAAGGCGAACTTTAAAAACATTAGCGCAAAATTTTAGTCGATTTAGTTATATGTTAAATCATTTTTAGTATGATACTAGGCTAAAAAGAGAATTTTGCTAATTTTAAACCAATATGGTATCGTACTATTTTCTTAATATCTTAATAAGGTTAAAATCACAAAATGGCTACTTTATTTTTATATTAGCGTACTAAATCCGTATGCCACTTTGACATTTACAAACGTCAAGAAGTTATGTTCGCTTACTTTTTGGACTATTTTAGGCGTGTTTAGTTGTAGTAGAAAATAGATTTAGTATGGTGCTAGTTAAAAAGTGTTTAAAATTAGGAAAATATTAGTAAATTGCTGAAGTATTAACAAACTGTTAAGTAGTATGATGCTAAGCCCTTAACACCAGGGGGTTTAAAATTTTGCGCCATTATCATTTGAAGATAAATTTAAATTAATAAAAGAGATGGAGAGTGGTCAATAAGAGAAACGATCTCGCTATTAAGTCAGTCAAGTATAACAGAATATTTTAAATAATTACAACAACTCTTATTCTCTTATATTTTTTTATTGTTACAAACATTACAGTTTTACAATAAAGCATGGTTCTGCCGTCTGCCCATTGACTAAAAATAAGGTTCATAATTTTATAAATATATACATATTAAACATTTAGAAACTTTCAATTAAAATTCAATCTTTGTATTTCAACGCTATACTACAGTAATTAAATATTTGGCTGACATTCATTTGGTTTAAAATTGACTTTACTTGGTCATCTGCTAAGAAATCATTTCCGAAATAGTATCTTCTAGATTCTCGTCACGATGGGCATCGTCCTATGAAGTGAATTACATCTTCTTTCTCTCGCATATTGCAGATGGTGCACAAAATTGGAAGGTCATCTCTGTGCGGAATGTAGTTCAAGCTAAGAAGTTCAACTCGCAGTCTTCCCATCATCGAAATCTGTTGCACACTGTATTCATCTCGAAAATAATTACAGTTGTTCAAATTATGATTGAGTGAACTGTATATTATCCTGTGTACAGAAATTGAGGCCTCACTTAAACAATTCTCTCTGGCTTGTAAGTCCAAATTTTCGATAAGCTTATACAGTATTGGTTTCCAAGTCGCTTGTTGCTCCACATCAAGATTAAGCTCCATTCCACACGAGTTTGCCAGCTCTAACCACTCCCCATACCAACCGCTTCTGGCTCTTATTGTTTTCTTTCGTAGTATTTCATTTGTCATCTTCATCACTTTAAGAATGTAGTCCACCTGAAGCTTTAACGATTTAATGAAGAGCGGAGACAAACCAGTTTCCACCATTATTGCACAATTAGGCGTGTTGGGTGGGAGATGAAAACTTCTTTTAACATAATACCTCTGTTATTCTCTTATAAAAAAAATCCTATTCGCAAATAAATAATTCGTAATTAATAATAATTTTTTATTGTTTACAGCCAATGATTTCGTTACCAGTGCTTCTGTGTTTCTAATATAATGTAATTTTGTGTTTTACTTGATAACTCGAAGGCTTGATAGCTCGAATTATTTTTTTGGCAAGTGTTTGAGTTATCGTAGTTCGACTGTATTTCCAATATTCAATACATATTTTGAAAACGGATCACGTCTTTTTTTCGAAATTATATTTGTAAGCTTTTATTATTAAATACATAAAATTGCTAAATTATTTTTTTTTTGAAAAAAAAAATTAAAGAAATTGTGTATGTACAAATTTTGTAAAAAATAACTATAAACACCTATTAGCAGCCGTTTCTACTCAGAATCTTGTGAATACGATCTGATCGAAAATAAGAGCAATTACGTGCGAACCATTCGTGCATTTTATTTAACTAGTTTTTCGGATACCTACAAAATTAATTAAATTTTTTTCCAAAAAAAATGATGGTATGATAATTTCAAGTATTTAATTAATCTAAATGCTGGAAAGATAAAATAAATCTTTTTCACCAGAAAAAGAAAGCGATTGTTTCTACCCGGTAACGAGCTGAAAGTCAATGGCACTTCTATAAAATGGGAGTCTAATGTGCAATATCTAGGAATAAACCTTGACAAGCGGCTTATCTTTAATGAGCATATTAATAAAACAGTTAAAAAAGTCAATATTGGAATTAAAATGCTATATCCGCTAATAAATAGAAAATCGCATTTAAGTATTGAAAACAAGATTATTATATACAAGGTTGTTTTTCATGCAATTTTGTTATATGGATGTCAGGTGTGGGGGAATTGTGCAATTTGCCATATTAAAAAACTCCAAGTATGCCAAAACAAAATTTTAAAAATGATGTTTAATCTACCCCGGCATCATTCAACTAATGATCTTCATAGTCAAGCAGGTGTTGAATTGATTTGCAGAAGAATTCGAAAATTAACTGATAGCTTTTTAATTAAATGTGATATTTCTGATAACCCTTTGGTAGTTCAATTACAAATATAAGGATTCATTTATTTATTTAATTTTTGCGTTTATATTCAGTTAAATATATGTTTAACCCATAATTTATTCATTTATTTATTTATTTTTGTTGATTGTACTTATATTTATTTATTTATTATTTAATTTCATGCTTGTATTCATTTATTTGTTTATATTTATAATTTATGATTTATTATTTATTATTTATAATTTATTATTTATTATTTATTATTTTTTATTTATTATTTATTATTTGTTATTTATTATTTATGATTTATTAATTATTATTTATGATCTATTTTCATTATTTGTTTATTTATTTATTTAATTTTTTATTAATTTACTTGTTTATTATTAATTATTTACTTCTTGTTATATATTTATTTTTTACTTATTTGTTTATTCATTCATCTAAATGAACCTTTTTATATTACCTTACCTGTTTTATTTGTTTTAATTTAATTTAATCTATTTCTTAATGGAACTAATTTTTGTACTTAAATGAAGGTTTTTGTCATATATTTTCCTTCAAAATAAAATTATTCTCTTTTTAAATTGTAATTATAATGTTGTAAAAATAACGTATTCAGTAGAAAGATATATTTTAAATATCAATTCTCTGTGTAAACTGACCGGTAGCAACCAAATACTATTTTAAGAATGAAATAAAAATATCTATCTATCTATCTAATAGTTTTAACTTAAAAACAGACTTAAACAAAAATCGTGCGCCCGTTTTAATAATAATCATAATAATAATTTTAACTATGTGCCTGTAAGACCTAAGATCTATTAAATGCAACCTAAAATATTGAGTAGGCAAAAATATTTTTTTATTGTAAATTTTGGTTTGCAATATTAAAAATTCAAGGGACCTCCTAGTTCAAAATTTTAATCGTTTTCGAGATAAATAAAATGGTAGAGGGAAGTACCGTTATTTTTGGTGCTAAAAAGCCGATTCAAAAACCTTTTTGAGACAATTACCTAAAACGCGTAAGTATCAAGTTTGAAGAAAATCGTTTCAGCCCTTTAGGTTGTAGATCGATCTACAGACAGAATTTCGGGTCCCACTATTTTGGTGTTCTCTATCATCTCAATACCAGGTTCGATTAAAATCTCAAGTGCAATCATGTTTTCAAAGGCAAAACTACAAAATAGGTAGTACCTACCTATATCGCCAGTAACAAAAAAAAAAAAAATTGATATCACCCTCCCTATCAGCTTACGTATGAAATTCTTTAGCAATCGGGGTGGCCGTGGCGCGATAGTTGTATGTTCGACTTTCAACCTCATGGTCACAGGTTCGATCCCTGCCGTAGTCTATCCCTCTTATTTTTCCAATAAAAACCAATTCTAAAAATAAATGTCATACAATGAGATGCTGGTTTACTCATTATATGCTGTTTAGACATATAACTAACTACATGTGATTGAGTAACACTAGTATACCGATAAAATATGGCAAAGAATACACAAATTAATGCGAATTATAAGGGACATAGATAAATAAGACACTGAAATTTCTCCGCATTAGTTCAGCCGCCATCCCTGGAGATACAATCTGAGACAACAACCTCCTACAGTCTCAGAACATCGCAGCACACATCTTTCCTATCATTCTTTCTCTTCCTAAACCTCACGCCCGCGCTGTGTTGAAACATTTAAAGGGTAGTATAATCCCCTGAGCGTGTGTAGATTATAAAAAAAAAAATCCGCAAATTGTTTTTTTAGTTACCAAGTTCTATACTTAAAGAAAACTTTGAGCATCCCTCAAAACCGATTTTTACGGTTTTTCATTTAAACTTTGGATATCATATTTAAATATAAATAGTACCAAGATTAAAAATTTCCAATCAAATTTAAAAAGGTGCCTATAAAAATCAACATGCCTTGTCAAACCTTGGCTACGGCCTGTTAACACCTACCTAGAAAAACTCTTTCCTAAATTGTTTCTTCATAATGAGGCGAAATTTTCAAACGGCTGTGATAATAGATAAGGATAAACTTATATTTACAGCCATCAACCAAAAACTAAAAGAAAAATAAATTAGGCGTGGTCAGGAGATGTTTTAATTAAACGAGTTTTTCCCCTTTCTCATGAGATAAATCTACGAAAATTTTGTTTCGAGAAAAGATGCCGCGAAACTATGAAATAGGACACCACTGTTGGTGCGGATTTTACTTAATGTAATTTTGAATTATTTATTTTTTTTCAATCATAAGCAACAAATATAAAATTTTCTTGCAAATCGGTAAAGCCATTTCCCAGAAGCGATGAAATAATGATAGTGGGCGGACTTTAATACAACCAATTTCATATTTTGTTCTCGTTCAATTAAATACATTCTTAAAGCTTCATTCAAATTGTTTTAGTCATTTATTTCTTTTTTTTTTTCCTGCTGATAGGACCAAACTGTTAAATATTTATTTAAATGACTAGTCTTTTCCGAGAAACCAACAAAAGAAAAAAGGGGTATGGTGGGGAACGGATTTTCCTAAAATAGTTTTTTTTTTTAATTTATATTATTAATTTTCGAGGAATCATAAAATAAAAAAGAAAAGGGAGTGACAGAAGGCGGACTTAACTAAATCTATTTTAAATTTTCTTTTAATAATAATAATAACGAATAGAATCAGATTATTCATTATCATTAGAGGTTAGTCCTGGCAGCCTGGAACTATTTAATCGACCGAAAAAAGGCACGGGAAGAACTTTCTTCCCAAAATAAAGTGGAACAGAAGTCCTTAAAAAAATACTTACACCACACATAATTCGTAAGGAGAACACAACTACTAACGAAGGCAACGTCTGATGACTATTATTTCAGTGTCATGGACATTATTTACAAACTCATAAGCCCATCCTTATGTGTTCATTGAACAATAGAATTTTAAAATTAAAAAAAAAATCCAGCCCGCATTGTGTAGATGGATTGGGTATTCTCTTATGAATCAGTCAGTTCATGTTACGTCGATGAACAGCACATCAATCTAGAATCAAAATAACTCCAAATGATAAATTGTCAAGACTCATGGGAAGAGCAACTCAGTTTTACGGCGCTACATCATTATGTCTGACGTTCTTCTAAATACGAGTAGTCAGACATATTGAAAAAAAAGTGGGAGATTGGAAAGGAAACCATATGAGGCCTCCTTAGAATCTGTTACATTTTCTGGTGATGTATGTTCATTATTTTTTGTTTGACGAAATGAAGGATCTTGGATGTCAATGTCACTAAAAGAGATAGCTATATGTGCTAAGAAAAATAAATCAGATTCCTGGATTCAATGTTACTCGAAATTAAAAGGGGATGCAAGAGTATGTTGAAGATGTGACCAACATTTTTTTTTTGTATTGGCAAGCCTTGTAAGTACATTCAATTTCCTCATGACGTATGCAATATCGCACGAGTAGTAGATATAGTAGTATTATATACCTTCAACGAAACACATACTCATACAAATGATGAATTATTATATATTTTTTTTAATTTCCGATTGAAGATGGCGAATTTCTCCTTTTTTACTTCCCGCACTACACTTTTTCATGGGATAAATATTGTTAAATTCATCTTCGGGCGTCCGCCCTATCCGACCCATAAAGATATAGCCGTGTAATTAAGCAAGCCTAGTGTGGAATTATTGAATGCTTTCATTTCGTTGGTCTAGTTGACATTGAAGGAAATTAACTTTACGCATTAACAGTCGAATGAGTTTCCACTTTGAGATCTTTTGATGGGTTTATAATGGCATGTAAAATTTATATATTTATATGTATGCACCTACATATATAATTTGTACAACCCAGAATCCTGGTGACGAGTAATAGGTTTTAGATTTTAGAGAAATTGTCCCTCAGGTCAATCAAGTGAGATTATTATTTTGTGGAATTGATTTCATGTCAACTATATTGTTGACATTATAGCAAGCAGCATAACGAGTTGATAGACAATATTTGAGGTTTAGCTAACCACTATACACTATACACAATACACATTGATCGATTGAGTGGAATTATGAGATTAAAGCGCCTTGGCCGATTTTCACAGAACAAAGGATCAATAAGAATAAAGCAAGGACCAACCAACATTTCTTGCATCGTCCGCACAATATCCCAAAACTGATGATGTACTTAAGCTCTCACACTCTGCATAATATATAGAATGTATATAGATAAATCACAGCAAAGCCTTAAAAAATGATATAAATTACGGTATTCAATAATAAATTACATTATTCGATATTATTTATAAGATTCAAAACCAATTACTTATTCATTGACATTTAAAGATAAAAGTATAATTGGATTTCCAGAGAATGAAAAAAAAATTAAAACTGATTTTTTGCTTGGCTTGTTGCATTTTCCTTCATAATGGAAACGAAAAGTCGTGACATTTTATTGTTTTATTACGAGCAATTTGATATTATCCCCGGAAGGACCTGGCAATGGTAATTTGTTTGATTATTCAGGAAAAAGAGACAAATTAACAACAACAAAAATAAGAATTGAGAGAAAACTTAATCGAATTTTTTTTTTATTTTAAAATTTATGATTTTTCGGTGTTGTTCCAATTTTCTTTAAAGAGTTATTCTCAGGTACGGTTTAGGCCCTTGTTTATTCATCAGATATTATGTACAACTGTTTTATATAAACAAAATAAGGATCATACACTGGCATAGGCGTCCGGAGGGTGGGGCAAGGGGGGCACTTGCCTTCCCCTGGCTCTAGCCGAACAATCATACTATTTCTAATTTTATTATTAACTAGGAAATTTTCACAAAAACGATTGTTTAAATGTACTTTTGTTTTGTCAAAGTCCATGGTTTGCCCCCCGCCACCGGCTCTGAGCCAAGCCGTGTATAGGCGCTTTCATTTTACTCTTTATTTTGTTCGGAAATGTATTTGCTTGGCAGCAGTAATTCGAGGTCTATGGTTTGATTTGTGATTTTATCATTATCAGGGGTGGAATCAATTGCATTGACTGTCGATTTGAAAATAGCTGTCTTTATCACATCTATAGGCAAATATAGAGAGAGCAATCTTCAAAATGACAATCAACACATACGATTATCAACTATACCTTAGCCAACTACACCCCAGATTTTTAGAACAACCAACAAACATGCCATCTTGGATTCAATAATAGAAATTCATAGTAAACTGCAAAGTATGGACGCTGCTGCCATAGCGCATACGATATTAAGTCACTAACCAATGACGGATTAAATTTGTCAAAAAAGGTTGGTCAAGGTTAATGATGGGTGCTCAACCATGGCCGGGAAATTGAGACAGGACATATATCCGCAGGCAAATTTCTTTCACTGCAACTCACACAAATTAAATCTGGTGATTAACGACGCGACGCGACGCGTTTCTGAAATCAGCAATGCTGTAGCGACGATTAATGAAGTTCGCGACAGTCAACGAAAATGCATACCCAGTATTCCTCTGTTGCGTGAAACAAGGTAGACGGCAAAATACAAAAGCATTCGAGTTCTAAGAGAGAATATCGTTGTTTTAATGGAGGCACTGCAGAATCTTTCGGAAGAGGATAATAGAATAAGAACGCAACTTACACTCCAACTTTATTACTCTTGCACAAATTCGACCTTTTTGCTTGTGATGTGACATTACTCATCGATGCTAGTACCCGTTGCTAATATTTTACAGGGCGTTGACCAAAATCTGTCAACAGTCTGAATAAATTGTTTCCACAAAATTGAGAGGATGCTAACAATTGCATTAAATCTCTATGGGAGGTATGGAAAAATGCTTGAGTGAATCAGGCATAGTTTTAAGCCGTCCAAGAATAATTCAAAACCCGGGTATTCGCCCCAAAGTTATTTTAGAAAAGCTATTTATATTCCGAAAATTGATTTCTCTTACAGAACGCTTTTCATAAGAAAATGAAGCTACATTTTCACTTTTTCAGCTATCATCAAAAATATGCAAATTATACATTCTCCAGAATTCGATATAATTCTACAGAAAATAATGGAGAAATATAGCTGCTTTCAGGATAATTTCCTGGTCTTAGATGTGGTACAGCTTAAACAAAATGCAGACTAATGGAAATGATTGCTCAAATATTTCTGATTTATTGAACAGTGTAGAGGAGTTTTATTCATGGATTTATCAGCTCTTTGTATAGGGGTCTCAAGTCCAGCAAACTACTTGCACCGATGAGCGATTGTTCAGCACCTTACGTGAAGTAAAAACTTGGCTTAGATCTACAATGACCGACTTGATTCTTTGATCATGTACATTCATCGAAATATTGTCAAGAACAAACAAACTTTTACAACAAAATAATTGACCGTTTTGGAAAAGAGCTCAGGCGTTTGTAGTTTCTATTCACTAAGTAACAAATGTTGAAAAAAAAATAATATACATATTTGCTTACTTTTATAATTATTTAATGTCAACACAAATAAAATGTCACACTTTCTAGTCCTTAAATAAAGTCACTTACAAATGACCTATGTCTAGAAAAAAAAAAAAACTTTTAATAAAAAAAATACATCGAAAATCGAATATTAATTTCTTATCTGTCCCCTACATGAAAAAATCCTGCGGGCGCCTATGTACACTGGCAAGCAAAGGAAGCCAGAATTTAAAATTTTTTTTTTCTTTTGTAATTTAATATTACTTGTCGATGATTGATAAGATCCGGGTATTATTAGTAATTGGAGGATGGTGGTATGAAGATCTCAATAAGAAGATTTTCGTATAGGAGGAATACATAATGCATAAAATTGAAATAAATCAACCAAGCAGAATACTTAAGGCTATTTAAATTGGCTTGTTGAATTATTGGTATTAAATATTTTTTAAACGCTTTTTTCTTGGCAACGGAAAAAATCTTTTGGTTCCAAGGATCTTACCCAGGTGGCATGCTGAGTTGCTGATAAGTTGCCATGGCCTCTCAGGAACAAAGTTATAGTTTCAGTTGTGTAAAAACACAGCTACCACAACCTCACTGTAACTGAAAAAGCGTAAGTGGCGGTCCATTGTGAAACTAAATTCTAAAAAGTTTCACGTAACCTTCGTGTAATCAATGTAAATCGTAACAGAATGGTTCCTAAGTTTCAGTGGCGTTTTCGGAATTGTTTAATTGATATTACTGGTTTCAATCAAATATTCTCCAGTTTCATAAAATTACCTACTTCTTATCTCTACTAATTTATAAAAGTGTAATTTTGTTTCGATGTCAGTTTCTCTGTACATATATGACAGAAAAACTGGCGACTTACCATTTGACACACCATAAAAATTATTGTATCATCTTTTCTTGTCATTTGGCCAACTTATAGGATATTAAATTTAATATATAAGTTATGTTTTATATGCTTAATACACAAATATTTGCACTTACGTCTTAAATTTGTCCTAATTTTAAGATATAATTTCCAAATTTATATTTCGTTTTGTTTACGTTTTGCTGTTTCCATGGATTTTATATCCAAATTGGTTTTTGTTTTGTTTACTTCCGCAGTTGTTATGGATTTTAATTCCAAGCTAGCGGAAAGTCCCCAGTGTCTCCCGGACACCCGATGCAAATACTTTTAATGCAATATCTTCCAAATGAAATAAAAAATTAAGAAATTAAATTTGTAAGGAAAAGAAATTATCATTTATTTTGTCGTTTATTTAACCAGGATTAGCTTTCTTATTAAATTTAACAAAGAAGATTTATTATTTGTATTTTTGTTTACAAACGAACTATTCTTCATTTTGGGACTCTTCGCTTTCCGGAGGTTGTCTTTTTACTTGCGATAATTAAATACAATTTAAGGCAAATTATGCATTCGTCGAAAAAAAAAGTTTTGAGATAACAATCAAACATGACATTATGATGATAGCCAAGACGAAAACACTTGGTCTAAAAATTCTGTTCGTCTGTATGTTAGTATAGCCACTTACAGTCCAAATGTGTGGGCCGAATTCCTTCCAACTTGGTATAGAATTTTTTTTGTGAAGCTGCCATTATACCAAAGCTCATTTTTTTTCGAAAATGGTTCTAACGATTTTGATTTAAAAAAATCAGAGTATTTTTTCGGTATGAAATATTATATGACTGGAAAACAAATTACCAATAATAGGTAAGAACGGTACCGATTTTTTTGCTTTCTACTATCTGGAAAACGGCTTAAGTGATTCTTTCGTTCTTTCGAAATTTTAAACATATTATATAGGCTTAGGTACGTCAACTTGTGATGCATACCAATATTTTTAATTACCAAATAGATATTTGTTTGAATTTTCAAAAGCATATATTTTAAAACTTTTTTTAATAATTTAATATTTCCAGAACAGCTCATTATTTTTTGTTTCAAATGATAAGTATACACAATATGCTTTATTCCTAGAAACCGCTGGACAAATTTTAATAATTTTATTCTCATAAAGTGAAATTCATCTTTATCAGTTTGTTTGCTAAGGCTAATCTCGGGAACCACACCTACAATTTAAAAAATTCATTTGGTTTTGAGGGGTTGTAGTTTGCAAGTGGATTGGGGGTTAAATTTTTTTTTTACAAAACTTAGCTGATTGTATGGTGAAATGGGCTAAACGCAAAAAAACAGTACTTGTGAAAGTAAAAATTTCGGGACTGTGAAAGCTTACATATCAAACTTGATTTTCTTAACATGTGCCAATGTAAAAGATGGCAATTAAGTGTAAAATCCTATCAGCTCTTATAGCTGACACATGAAAAGTTGGGACCCACAAAATTTTCTTTTACTTTCATGCATATATCAACTTACGCGAAAGCATGAGCTAACACTTGCAAGATAGTTCTTACGTTCGCAAAAGTAGCCACTGGCGCTGTGAAATCCTTGCAGATGTAAGCTCGGTTAATAGGCTAATTTCAATATTCTCAATAAACTTATCATTTCTAACATGGTGCCAAACACTAGCGACCTTACACTGAAATGCAATGAATATTGCATGAATTCAGCGGCGCCTGTTACCGTGAAAATACAAGATTTCGCGATTGTATGTGTTTACAGACGAAAATACATTTTCCTTGAAAACTTGAAAAAATTGATAGGTCAGTGCAACCTTTTTGCTTTCATGAAAATAGTCCTGGCGACTGTCAATTCATGTATGTGTATAAGCCCCGCATAAATTACAGAAAAGGAGCACGTCTACTGTCGAATTTCTTTCATCGAAATCTTCGGAATTTTTCATGCTGGGGCCCTGTTAGCGTGAAACTCAAAATGTCGAGTCTTTAAAGGTTTAAAGTAAGACCGCACTAATTTGACACTATCCGACACTATACATAATTTTTTTTTCAAGCCCAACTTGAATAGCAGCGAGAAGTCTTCGCTTACATCATAATGTCATGTTTGATTATTATCTCAATTTTTTTTTCAAAGAATACATAACGTGCCTTATATTGTACTAACTAACTATAATCGCATGTAAAAAATAACGAAAGCGAATGGTCTCAAAATGAAGAATAGTTCGTTTTATAAACAAAAATACAAATAATAAATCTTCGACAAAATAAATGAGAGATCCTTTTCCTTACAAATTTTGTTTCTTAATTTTTTATTTCATCTGAAAGATATTGTATTAAGGGACTTTTGACTCGGGTGCCCGTGCAACACCGGGGAATTTCTGCTAGTTTGGAAATAAAATCCATAAGAACTGCGGAAGTAAACAAAACTAAAACCAATTTGGATATAAAATCCATCGAAACAGCAAACGTAAGCAAAACGAAATATAAATTTGGAAATTATATTTGAAAATCAGGACAAATTTAAGAGGTAAGTGCAAATATTTGTGTATTAAGCATATAAAACATATAAGACAACAGAAGAAGATACAATCATTTTTATAAATGGTAAGTCGTCAGTTTACCTGTCCTATACAGACAAACTGATATCGAAACAAAATTATTTATTTTATTTATTTATTTATTCAAGTATCTTTTACAACAGACTTAAGTCTTAAAAAAGCAAAAGTTAAACCAATTTATAAATTATTTTAACAATACAACAAACTAATTATTATTTTACAATTTTACAATAATACAATTTATATGAGAGAGAAAAAAAAATACTTTTTTTTTTATTTTATTTTAATTTTATTTAAGAATTATCAAGATTGTTAGCCAAATACCTAAAGAGCATTTTATCAAAATTTAAAGTACCTTGTAGTTTTCTAATGTCTAGTGGTAGAGAATTCCATAGTCTAACAGCACACACAAAGAATTGTCGTTTAGTTGCTAAACATGTATGTGTTGGTTGAATAAAAGTAAACGATCTATTTGAATTTGAAAAAATTAACTTGTTGTATAAGTAAAGTGGATCTTTTTTAGTGACAACATTATTCAGAGTTTTTAAAGTTATGTAATTCAAGTATGCGTTTAAAGTACATCCTAGTAAATTTTATTCAGAAACATGGTCAAAACGTTTGAGATTGTAAACGGATGATGTTATTAAAAGCGACATTTAAGTTCCTTTTCTTTTCTGAGCTTAGGCAACAGAAAATTTGAGCAACGTATGTGATTATTGGAATAATCAGAGTTTTTGCTAGCCGGAATCGTATATTTTGCGGTGTGAATTGTTTCGAATAAGACAAACTCCGGAGGCTACAGTAGATTTTTCCAATTATACTTTGGATATGGTAGTCCCAGCTTAAAGTGGAATTGAACCAGATTCCCAAGTTTTTAATTCTATCAACATACTCAATATTTGTATTACCTATGCGAATTGAAGGGAAATAACTTAAATGAAGCTCGTTTTTATAAATAATTATACATTTAGATTTTAACGGGTTTAATTTTAAACAGTTTTTTTCTGACCAAGACATGATTTTATTTAGATCGCTGTTCAGTAATACGGCACCATTTTCAATTAATCCTAACTTGCAACTTAACCGAATCTGTACATCATCAGCATATAGGTCAATAGAACTATGCTCGACTTGAGAAGGCAAATCGTTTATGTACATCGAAAATAGCAACGGGCCAAGAATTGATCCTTGAGGAACGCCCGTGAAAAGGTTCACAAAACTTGATACACGATTGCCAACAACAACAGATTGTCGCCTTTCAGAGAGGTATGAAAGTATGAGCTTAGCTGAAGAGTCTGAAAAGTTAAAATAATGTTTTAGTTTAGAAATTAATATTTTGTGGTTCACTGTATCGAAGGCTTTTGAAAAATCTAATAATCCCAAGAAAGACACATGGTCATTATCAATAGCGCAACGTAGATCATCAGTAACTTTGAGTAAAGCAGATACACAGCTGTGATTGTTTCTATACCCAGATTGGTTAATACATAGAAGATTATTTTGTTTAAGGAAAGCTAAGATTTGTGCATGAAGTATTTTTTCTAAAACTTTAGATAAAAAAGGAAGGATGGAAATAGGCCTATATTCAGGTGGAGATCGAGAATTTTGTTTTTTAGGGACAGGAATTACCTTGGCGTCTTTCCATTTATTAGGAAAAGTGGATGTCATTATGATGGTGTTGAAAATGTGTGTTAAATAGGGTAGTATATGTGGCAAAATTATTTTTATAAACACAGGATGCATTTCATCAAAACCAGTAGCTTTTGACTTTATTTTAAGGATATTTAAAACTACGTCCGCTTGATCTATACCTTGGAAATGAAAACTATGGTTTAAGTTATTTAACCGAGGGATATCTTCAGGTCTTTCAACGGGATTCTGCGACGCAGTTTGAATTTTGGCGAAATTAGTGTTAAGATCATCTGGGTTTGTTTCAACAGGGCACATAATTTGTTGACGTCCAACACCAAGTTCCCGAATATTTTTCCAGAGAGCTTTCGATGGAAGATCTGTACTTAGTAGCTTAGAGTAAGTTTGTATTTTTGCTTGTCGAATTTTTGAAGTAACTTCATTACGAAGGATTCGAAAAGTATTACGCAGTTCGAAAATTCTAAAGCGCTTCCATTGCTTATAAGCAATATCTCTTTTTCTAATCAATTCCAGATTTTCTGCTGTAAACCACGAACTGTTTTGATTTTTTGAAACCATTTTTTTGAGTGGTACATGTTTGTCAAACAAATTTTGAATCGAGTTTTGCAAAAAGAATATTTGTTCATTGACAGAAGAAGTTAAATATAATTGTTGCCATTGTATTTGTAAGATGTCATATTCAAGTTGTTCGTACGAAATATTATTAAAATCCCGGTATTCAAATTGAATTTGTTGAGATTTTGGAACAATATTTAACGTTACAAATATTAAATCATGTTTCGAATAAGCAGGGGCCGGAATTTGGTCATAAAATAAAATATTATCAATGTCATTTGTTAAAAATAAATCTAAAAGTGTGGCACTATTATTTGCAAAATGAGTGGGAGTGCTAAAATTATTTGTTGTTAGACCTAAACTGTTAATTCCATCAATAAATGGTTTTGACGATTCTTTATTGAGTAGATCGCAGTTAAAGTCTCCACATAAAATAATCTCTGAATAGTCAGATGAAATACTTTCCAAGGTATCAAACAAACATGAAAAATCAATATATTTATTTGGACGGTACACAACACCAACCAAGCATTTATTACGGCCATTAAAAATTTCAATTAAACAATATTCTACAGCAGATGAATTGTCTGAACATAAAATAAGACGATGAATTAATGTATTGCGAACATAAATGGCCACCCCACCACCTCTAGAATCACGTCGATCTGATCTAAAAAGTTTATATCCTTTAATACAACATAAGTTGTCAGATAGATTTGGTTTAAACCACGTCTCTGATATACAAATAATATCTAGATTCGAGCCCTCGAACACAAACTTGAACTCATCTATTTTAGGGTAAAGACTTTGCGCATTCAAATGACATACATGTAATCCATTACATTGTTTACATAAAATGTTTAGCAACGTACGCATATTCCTTACGTCTGTACTGAAAGGCATTCTACTGTTTCTAGTCATTTTCATAGAAAATAAAATTGGAATTGAAACCTCCACCTAGACACAAGACATCACTAAGGTACAAGTGAGGAAAAATTACACTTTTATATATTAGTAGAGATTGACATTTGATATTGTTTTTTTTTTTTGTTAAAAATATCATTACTACGAAGAAAAGAAATTATATAAGTATATTTAATAACATTTTCTAAATCCTACAAGTTTTGAATCACCTGTGAGATTTAGTGTATTTTGCTAGAAGTAAGTAAGATTTAATTTTTTTCTACACTTGCAGCTTTGTGTTACAATATTAATAAATCAATTGTATTTCAAGTACATGAAGTTTTGTATTACAGGCCCCAGATCTCAGCAAGTGGCAATAGTATTTGGGAAGAGTATCTTTTAACTTATAATTAAGTAGTAACTGGAAACGTCTCTGTCTTCGCTACAGTGTATGTTATATTTTAAATGAAGTAGGTTGAGAGTTTGAGTAGGTAGGTAGATGAGGTTTCTTATTGTGTACTTAAAAGAAATTGAAACAAAAAAACAAGGCAACATGATACTTTTGAATTGTTCAGCGACGACTTTTTCATTGTTAATATTCTGCTCCGTGGTTTTTGTCGGTTTGATATTGTTTAATAGTTTGTCGACTAGGAGAGAAAACGGAATTTTTTGTTAAGTAACCAAAGCAATTGATTCAAAGATTTTGATTTTAATATTCATAAGGATTGTTACTCAATAACTACTAAGAATAACTGTTGCCATGAAATAACCGTAACTTTTATAACCGTTATTCAAAAATAACCCTTAAGGCAATCACTAGTTGGGAATTAAGGCTGACCAATCGATTCTTCGAGATTATAGAAATTCTATAGTTCTCTTTGAACAATAAATAATTGTCTTGCTGGAACTCAGACGTGGCTAGTTCATTTCCAAAGTTGACAAAACTTCATAGAGCAGTTGAATGTAGTAAAGAGAATCAATTTTAGTTTGTACTCGTAAAGAAAATAGAAATAGTTCTCTTAAAATTTATTCTATATGACACAATTATATCTCTCTAATCGCCTAACTATTTCCATGCTCAAGGTTGTCTTATTCATTTAAAAAGAATAACCTCCATTTGAGGGATATGTAAAATGCATTAAATAACTCTGTGTTCATAATTATTTCTATTTTATTGTATAACTAGCTGACCCGGCGAACTCTATTCCGCCTCAGAGGCAATAGATGCAGCTTTGGATTTTATTAAGTTCTATTTTTTATTAGGAGATACAAATGAAAATATTAAGTATTTTAATGATTTTTTATTCTTCGTGTTTTTTGGTGCACAGGTCGCACTCTTCAGTTAAATATAGTCAGGGGCAAGAACAAACAACGCAGATGGTGTCCCGACCCGTGAACATGCCACATATAATTGACTATGGGAAAAACATGGATGTTCCAGATACAAACAAAAAAATTTCAAGGAGTGGTCTTGTGATTTGTTAATGGTCATGGCGAATGGAAGACGGGTCGGAAACTGAAGTTTTTGTTAAACTCAAACGGCATTATCACATTGTTCATCAATATACTTACCACCAAACGCGTACCGTTGCACAGTTTAAGTTGGTTTCGAAGCACGATTACTATGGATCCAACCTTTAGGCGTAAATTTTGCGGTGGTAAGCCAGGCACATCCAAGGAGCTTAAACATTCAATTGGATGGTTGGTGGCTTCGTCTTCAATTGTTACACAGTCAATAGATTTGAATAAATGCATTGTTCCAATGATCTCTTTAAGTCATCTAAAACTTTATTCTTAGCCGCTTAAATTGCTCGCTCACTAAACTATTAATTATTTTTGTAGTTAGTAATGATGTTTGGGAATACTTTGTTCATAAGTTCATTTTCGATGAGACAAAGTTACAAAAATTATAGGGAAATGAAATCAATCTGTTCCGATTCATCTACAGATACTCGACCATTACCGAAAGTCAGAAGTTGCTCAGAGAAAACTTCAGTAGATGTATCAATTATCATTAAGCAGTGCAACTCTCTTGTTTGTTGTCAGCTGAAGTTTTTTCACGTAGGGCCATAGATTCGATGATTTGAGGCAGATGTGATCTTGAACTACTGGCAGTGTTTGGCGGAAATCGCCAGACAGTAAAATTATAATAATGTAATAAACTTCTGAAGTTATTGCGTAGATCTTTCAATGTTTGGTTGAGTGCTACTAATGCACGTTTATGCGCCAGTGTGCATTTGTCCCAAATCATGATTTTCGATACTGATAAAACTTTGGGCATTGTTGAGTTTTTTTTGCAATATTCGATGTTGGTTCCTTAATAGTTTGAAGATTTAAAGGCAATATTAATGCTGAATGAGCCGTACGGCATCCTTCTAACAATATGGCTGCTATTCCAGAAGAAGCCACTGCAACCGCAATGTTGGATCTCGCACGAACATTGGCTAAGACTACTGACATGAGGAATGTCTTACCAGTTCCAGCAGGGACATCCAGATACAGGAAATATAAACCATCATTTCCATCATCAATTGAGTAGCAGATTTCCAAAATCAGCTATCAGGAAAAAATTCGGAAATGAGGTATGCATGCCATTTTTTACGTCTTTTTAAAAATTATTTCCTAAACAGGACAGAGGCATAGTAATTCAATGTCAAAAAACGACTTTATTTCCAAAACAGCCTATTGAAAACCAAATGTCTTTTCCAAAATGGCCTTTTCAAAATGTTTCTTCCAATAAGGCCTCCTCAGTACAAAAAATATCAAGTTGACGTTTGGTTTTGTTATTTCAGTTGAATAAATAAGTTCGTTCATTCTTCCCCATACAAAAAAAAATGAAAACTGTAAGGTCAGGAGATCTTGCAGGACAGTGAACCGGTCCATTTTTTCCTATTCAATTTTTTAGTACACAAATAAAATTTAAATTATCTAAAACCACACAAAATCATTTTTTAATCGTCATCTTTGAAGCTTAAAGCAAAAAAAAACCCTTTTTTCAATTTTACCTCTTCCAGGTTTTCCCAAGTATCATAAAATCTATGGGAACGAATCCCCCATTCAAATACTCTTGACGAATCAAGCAAATCAAATTTTAAAAAAGAAATAACATGCAATTATCTACCAGATTATATCTAATATTAAAAAGTCATTCACACAATATTAAATAAAAACTAATCTAATCTAATCTAGTCAGCAAAACCATCAGATATTTGTTTGCACCTTGACCATGTTTTACATAGGTATCTACATATAACGCTTAAGGAGTTTTCTTTATAGTTTCTAATAATAGTTGACTTGTTGACCTATTCGCTATGTCTTAGAGAGTTAGAGACCAGTTTGTAACAGGCAGACTAAAATAACTTCATTTATTTTGCAAAGCTTTACAAGTCAAATAATACATACATATGTAGATGTATACATACATATATTAAAAATGTATTTGTTTTGTTTATAATGAAGATCTTAACATCTCTAATGCATTCACTGTACGAGTATATAAACATAGAAACAAAGCAAAACTCACCTGTCTGTTGCTATAGCTACTAAATGTAAGATGGAAGCCGTACAACACAGGACATCACACGACGTCCAAATGTCACATAACTCTGGTCCAAGTATCCATCCTTGACTAATCTGTTTATGAAAGCAAAGCCATGGAACATGAAAAAGAAAACACAAAAAAGAAGCATTTTTATTATACACACAGAAAAATAATTAAGTACTAATTAAATAAAATGGCGTTCACAAAACTGCTCCTCAATTAAAAGAGATGTCAACTATAGACAATAGGCACAATGGCTACTTCTCCCGAGGCAATATTTTGTAAACATGTACATAGATAGTTACTAAACAAATAATAAAAAAAAAAGAAAAACGTCAGAAGGCTCCCAAACCATATAAATATCCCTCAAGAGAAAGGACCCTGTTTACTGTTAGTGCTTGTCCATACTAATGTGATCACGTACTTACACAATCCGAACTAAAAATAACCAACTATCCCGGACTCTTGAGCACTAAACAGTCCAGCCAGCGTCAGCGGGCAAGTAGTGTCAATGGAATTATAAATAATTAGCACAGCTAGCTATAGTATTATATTCTTACCTCATAAACAGCACCCAGTGGCATCACTAAACAGGCAACAAATAAATCTGCAACAGCCAGCGAAGCTACCAGATAATTAGCAACATTTTGCAAGTTCCGCTCCAGAATTATAGCTGCAATTACAAAAACGTTGCCTGGAATTGCAACACATCGTTGGCACGTTCGTAAAGTATACATACAAAATTCAGAAGACAAAAAAATATACCGTTAGATTAGAATGAAGAAATAAAAATAATAATTCTAATTTATTTATATTACTGTTAACTAAAATATTGTGTGTGCTGTCTTGTGTTGAATTATAATTATTTATGTGAGGAAAGTTTCACCCAATGGAATTAAAGTCTGGACACTGGAGTGCAAGGACTTTGGACTTAACCAATTCTAAGTACCTCTAATGGGATTTTATTAAAAAAAAAACTTCATTTAGATTTTTTTTGCACTTAGCATTAGACCCAGCAATATATGTGCGCCTATTTATTGTTCTTTTATGAATTTCTGACACAAAAATATTTTCAGCTTAATTCTGTTACATTGCAGTGAAATGTTTTTCTGGGAAGTTAGTTGAAAGGTCGACACGGGATTATGAATTATTGAGTCACTACTCTGACAGGCTTAAAATTTCAAAAAGGCTAATGAAAGCGTAATATGTACTATGTACTGAACAATTTTCTCAGTCCGATTGAAATAAGCAAACCCAAAAATAAAGTCCTAAGCAAAGAGTTCAGAGAAATTAAAACGAATACAAATATATAAAATATACTAATACAGTTTAAGCCAGCACATGCATCGTCATCTGCATCTGCAAACAGCAGACTGGCCAGCAAAAATTTTTAAACACATTGCACACACAGGGTGCAGGCGGCACTTTGTTGGGGAGCAATTTCGAGAATATATCAACATTAGTTTTCTATGCCTATTCTGTTTTTTTCCATCCAGCGAATTAATAATTTCCAGGGGTACCACTCACCGAATTCCATCTTAAAATTGTCAGTTTCAACAACTATCAAACTCCTAGCAACATGAATCTAATAAATCATACATCCGCACCGGTGGCAACATTATTTTCCCCAATCAGCCTTTCAATTCCACACATGTCTTCTCTTCAACTCACTCTAAAACAAAAGCAAAAGCATATTTTCATGCATTTCCAATATTTCATTAAAAAACAAATAGGTTATAACTATTCTAAAGTACCTAACATGCGGTCTCCATTAGCGATGAGTCCAGAGCAAGCTTTAAAGCAAGCTTTCAGTATCGCACATGGAGACCGAAATCGCAGCTAAATGTTCCTAGCATGCGATAAATAGAATGCTTTCATCGCTTACTTTTCATAGCTTGCTTTATCGCAATGAGAATTTTCATTTTGTTATGGCGTTTTCAAATATCATTTGTTGTTGTTGTTTCTACCAGCATCAGTTGCCTTCGACATTCTTCAGTTACTCAAAAAGTATTCTATGAAATGTCCACCGAAGCAAATATGTCTGTCCTTCTGCTATCTGCTTTCTGTTGTGTTATTGCGTTTGCTTTCAAATTTATCGCTAATGGAGACGGCCGGCGGGCGTGTTAATCGTAAACGCTCCTTGGATAAGAACGAAATTTCACGATTTATTTTTCCCGTTCTGTCCCGGGTGACTAAAATCCAGGCTACGACACTGTCATCAGCTATTGCGCAAGGCTCGGTGGTTTGGAAATTTGGGCATAAGACGGGCTTCGAATAACAAGGGCATCATCTGAGGGATAGTAGAGTCCTATATTTTAGAACACAATAGCGGCGCTGCTGCAATTGGAATAGCTATCAAAATAATAAATTCCCACAAATTGAATGTTATACAATGTTCCCACCGAAACGAAATCTAAGATTTCGTTGATTTCAGTCAAAATCTTCGGATTTCGCCATAAAGTTTTGGGATTTCGAAATCCGTGATTTCGTTGAAATCACAACGAAAATCCATTACAGATGCGGGCCATTCATATTGAACGAGTTCATTTTTAACTTCACTACACTTAAAGCTTTTTATGTGCAAATAACGATCTTTCACTCTAAAGATAAGGAGATAAAAAGAGAGAGTACGAATTTTCATTTGACAACGTGGCTTGGGTTGATGGATTAGATAAGCAAAAAATGGTTGTTGTGTGTGCTTTTTGTGAGACGAAATCGTGGATTAGGCGGCGTGAACACCAATTTGAAATCTCGAAAGCTTTGTGCTGAGATCTGTCTCGGATTTCGTTTTGGTGGGAACATAGTATTATGAAAACAACTCAACGCAGGCGTAGGAGCAGCTGAATTCGATCCCGAAAGAGGTGCTACCTTTCCCCTCTTTAATAACTAAGCAATATTGTGGCATTGCGGGTACACATTTTAATTTTAAGGGAGTAATGTGTCGTGTTGTCGGTTTGACAGCTCTATCCAACGCCGCAAAGAAATTTTACTTCAAAATGGTTACCTTATTATAACATTATCCTAAGTGGGGCATAAATCTAATATCGAATTGTGAATGTATGTCCCACGTTGGTGTGAAATCTACTACTCGTAAGGTGCCCGACGGCGAGCATTACGTCGATTGTCTGAACGCCACGATCAACAATTCCTTGCGTTGCCCACTTAAAAAGATAAATGTTGGATTCATAGAAATTGAAAGTACTGCTCACCTACTAAAATACGGGCTTATGTCATTTTATATTTTTGATCGTTCCGAATTTTTTTGTATAATCTGGCGACATTGGGGATTATGCGATTCGGTGAATTATTTATAACGAAACGTTTCGTTTTGAAATTTGATAAGACCCACACAATATTTCTTGTGTGTCATTCCTAATGTGCAACGTGTCTCATCTGTCATTAGTCATGTGCCTTGTGTCGTGTGTAATGTGTCATGTGGCAAGTGTCATGTGTCATGTGTCATGTGTCATGTGTCATGTGCCATGTGTCATGTGTCATGTGTCAATTGTCATTTGTCATTTGTCATGTGTCATGTGTCATGTGTCATGTGTCATGTGTCAGGTGTCATTTGTCATGTGTCATGTGTCATGTGTCATGTGTCATGTGTCATGTGTCATGTGTCATGTGTCATGTGTCATGTGTCATGTGTCATGTGTCATGTGTCATGTGTCATGTGTCATGTGCCATGTGTCATGTGTCATGTGTCATTTGTCATGTGTCATGTGATATGTGTCATGTGTCATGTGTCATGTGTCATGTGTCATGTGTCATGTGTCATGTGTCATGTGTCATGTGTCATGTGTCATGTGTCATGTGTCATGTGTCATGTGTCATTTGTCATGTGTCATGTGTCATGTGTCATGTGTCATGTGTCATGTGTCATGTGTCATGTGTCATGTGTCATGTGTCATGTGTCATGTGTCATGTGTCATGTGTCATGTGTCATGTGTCATGTGTCATGTGTCATGTGTCATGTGTCATGTGTCATGTGTCATGTGTCATGTGCCAAGTGTCATGTGTCATGTGTCATGTGTACTGTGTCATGTGTACTGTGTCATGTGTACTGTGTCATGTGTCATGTGTCATATGTCATGTGTCATTTCATAAAACATTGGTGACATCTAGTTTGGTTAGCTTGTAATTTTTCAACTCAACGTAAAGTTCAGTTAATGCAAAATAAAATAATCCTCTTATTGAAATTGGGAAATCCGCTTAGTAAACAAGTATACAAACCAACAAATAAGTCTCATTTATAACAAAATGAGTTCATCTATTTATTCCGTCTCAGATACCCATTATAAAATATCCCACAAGATGTCTTTTGTTCATACCATAAGAATATTCAGTCCTTTTAAACGTATCACGTACATTGACTTTTCGGCTTGCATGTGCGTCATTGTCAGTCACTTTCTTCACACCAGTTCGTCGCCACAGCCGACCTCACCAACAAGCATTACCGCCGTTGTCAGTACCCAAACAAACGAGCTCTCTGCAATACGGATACATTCACCATCGCGTAATTGAATTCACCATAAATTGCTAAGTAAAAATATCTGCAGCAGCAGTTACTGCTACATTGCCATGTTGCTTGCTAGCGTCATTTTCAATTTAAGTTTTGTTTCATCTTTTTCCTATTTCCTCTCTTGGACCTTTATTCCTCTTAGTCACTCCTTGATAAAATAATACATAAACTTTGTTAAAACTAACCGACGGTGGTTGTACTTGTCGAATAGGAGATGATCGGAGATGTGAAAGGGGCCACATCTAAAGAATAAAATTGTGTACTTGCCGCAACTTCACAATTTATTTTTCGATTATTTTTATGGATTCTTTTAAGAATTGACAGAGAAAATTTACTCGTTTATATCAGTTTTAGTGTCTGTGCTCTGTACAGGGAACAGAACGGAATTGAACGGAAAAGATATTTTCCCAGAGAAGTCAAAGATCCAAATCACTAAATCAATTAGTGACTGTGGCTATGGGAAATATTGGTGGTAGCACAGGGGTTTTGCTGCGGCACGGTCGGCGGTAGACGGTCGGAGGTTAGGATTGCATAAAAGCACTTTCGAGTCCTTGGTTGTAGGGCAATAGTCGTATACCTTATTGCTACTCTTAACGAGTAGTGTTTCGCCTGTTTTTTTCTTTTTTTATTCAGCAGTTAAATGCGTTTAAAATGGCAGAATAGATGATTGTTGAAGCTTCATTACGATTCTCACACAAATGGGAGCAATGCAATTAAGTTAAAAAAAACAATGTCTTCTTAGAAGATAGTTAAGGAAAAAGTTTGCTTTTAATTACAAAACTTACTCGCATTTGACTATCAAAATGATTAGTAATTAAAATTTTGTTGACTTTTCGATGATACTTGAAGCACTAATTTTATAATGAATAACAAGATGGCGGTTTATTCGACGAATCTTAGAATGATGTTGATAAAAGGGTTTATTCAAACTTTCTTAAAATCATAGGAGTATGCATAGGGTAAGGCTAAACAATGACATAAGTTGCTTCTCTTTGCAGAAGAACTTTTAACAACTAATCTATAAGAAAAATATTACACAGGGCTTACTGTTATTTTAAATGATCTATGACTTTTGATCCGTATTGTAATACCAATCAATATAGAATATAGACCCATGATTTGCGTTGAAAATATGGATAGAAGAGGTAAAGTAACATAGTAAAATTCAGAGTAACCAAAAATTTGGGGTAGGTACATTTCTATAAATACATCCCTTCTAATGGAGTATAGGTTGTTATGAAAATCATGACCAATTTTGTTCAGGATTTTTTTTTAAATTACAGAAAATCGGAAAAAAAACGAATTCAAATTTCTATAATTTCACCAATGTATCGAACACACATAGAATGGTATATACGAGTATCAATGAAAAATATCGATCCTTAACATCACGAAAATACCACTAAACCCATTAGATTAGGAGATAGCTATGGTGCTTTAAAGTTCTAAAAAAAAAACAAAATGCGCTACTGAATCGTACGTACTTGCTCTCTTAGCTAACAACTACTAATTTAAGAACACACACATCTTACCGGTTTTTATGGGAGGTAACGTTGATTTTTTTTTTAGAAAAATAAATTGTTTACCTATTTAAGATAATGTCAAAAAACACCAAATACAAAGTATTGAAAAAATCTGTTGC
Organism: Philhelius pedissequus; assembly: GCA_910595825.1. NCBI lineage: Eukaryota > Metazoa > Arthropoda > Insecta > Diptera > Syrphidae > Philhelius > Philhelius pedissequus. The sequence continues at coordinate 65,468,302 of OU343160.1, read as the reverse complement.
GTCGTTTTCTAAATTTTGAGTTTTCAAAAGAAAAAAAAATTAATTTCCAAAATATAAATTTTTTTTGAAAAATTTTGGTTCACAATAATGATTAAACTTTCTAGGATTTTCTGCGTAAAAAATTAAAAAAAAACAAATTAACCGTTTCCCAGAAAATCCAAAACCAAAAAATGGTTCTTCTAGAGGTACTTAAATAACAATTTTTTCCAAAAAAAAAAAAAATATCAAAAGGTACCATTTCCCTTCATTAATGAACTGATTTAAAAAAATATGATTTTTGTTTTTTTGAAAAAAAAAAATGAAAAAAACGTGTGGGTATTACCGAAAAAAACAATATGGACCAAGTTCGCAGCAGATATAGCAAACCGTTTAGGCTGTAGACCAAAGCTGCCAATGTACTACATATGTAGTAGATCTACTTCATTTATTTTTTTGTATGCATCTGCTACGTAGTAAGTTATTTCTACTCCGCTTGACTCATTTCTATAAAACGATCAAAATTTTATTTAATATTTGTTGTATTGATTCATTTTTTCAAATGGAAAAAGTTATTTGCTTCATTCGAATACTCTCATCGCAAAAATCTACTACAATTTATCTTCAGATTTCCGAACATTTCCTTTTATCATGAAGGAAAAGAACGAATATATTTACTTCTGTTCAATCGCATATACTCAACGTACTTCAGTTCATTTGTTCTACAAGAAGCATGTTCCATATTGCGAACAAGAAAATTTTCAATTATTTGCTATGAAACCACAAAGGTTTCAACCAAACATGTTTAGTATTATTAGTTCGTTATTATGACCAAAGTAAATTTGAATAGTTGATAAACTCTTGACTTATAAAGAATGAATCAGTCTAACGCTGAAAGTATATTTAATGAAATTGTAAATTTTCTAAAGGGAAACAAGATTCCTTTCGAAAATCTTATTATGCTGGCCATAGACAACGTTGCTGTAATGAGGGGAGAACTAACGGGGGTAAAAACTCGACTTCAGACATTAAATAAAGACATATTTTGTTTAGGTTATGCCTGTCATTGGGGACGTTCACTCAATTATTCTCAGCAATCTGGAATAACTTTCTGTTGTTGTAATGCGTGCAAAACCACATCTGATGAAAAAACAGCTGCTCTCATGAAAGCTATCTTGAGTTATCCCAAAAAAATTGGAATAACTAGCTATCCGAGAACAAATGTATAGAACCAGCTGACTGCAAAATTCGTTGGTATGCGTTTTGCTTTGATTTTTTGACAGCTTTCAGCTAACCTATCTGATTCGTCCACAGATATACCCCGATAGCTTGGTATCCGAGATAACATATCTAATAAGTGAGTGATCGCCCGCATTCGCTGCATTTATGTGCATCAGCCGCAAGAAGTGGAATATCAAATTGAAATATTTATACAAGATATTTATTTTTATTTCGTGCACAGCACTAAAGGACAAACTGAATTTTATGAATTTCAAGAAGCTTTTGGAGTTGAGGTACACAAAGTTTTACGCCTCAGACTAGGTGATTGGGCTATAGATGGCTATTGACAGGATTATAGAGCAGCGTTGGTACATCTCAATTTCATTTAATCATTTATAGTTTTTTAAAAAAATCACAGTCGATTTTAAAAGCCGAGAAAATTTTTAACAATTTAAATAATGCAGAAATTAAATTTTCATTCTTATGTTTGCCCTATATTTGGGATTTAAAAAAATTTTAATAAGGCATTTCAATCCGAAAAGACACACATACATATTTTTCGTAAACGTGTGGTCATGGTCTTTAAAACCGTTTTATCTAATTTTGTTAAGGCAGAAATACTCGATGACTGATTAATACTATTCGTGGAGTACAAGAAAAAATGCAATTATTTAGATCTAAAATTAATGTTTTTTGGATTGAAGTCTGCTTCGTATGAGCAAGATCTAAATCGTAATAGGGAAACGGAAGTAGATTGATTGCAAAGTAGTAGTTTTCCTTATTATGATAAAACCAAAACAAATATACAATCTCTGTGCTCGGAGTTTAGAACGCTTATGCTTGCTAAAAATATAAAAATGAAAGACGGTGAAGATGCTATTGACTTTTGGTCGCGTTTATGCTCCCAAAAAAACATTTTAGAAGAAGATATGTTTAAGGCGTTACCTGACTATATGCTTACACTAGCTAGTCTACCGCATAGCAAAGCCGAAAGACGTTTTTTTAGATTATAACAACGTAAAAAAAGAAACAATCTTGATATAACTACCGATTCTTCCCTTTTACTTATCGGAGAGTTTACGGCTGGGGTGGTTAATTTTGAACCTCCTCAACAATTTATACAATACTTTTGTAAATTTAAATATGTTTCGGAAGGCTACGTTTTAAATGGCTGATTAAATTTAAGTCACAATTTCCAAATTATTATTGTATTAATATTAAAAATGTTTGTACTGATATTGGAGAATCCAATTTAATTAAATTGTAAGAAACAAAAATTAACTTATATAATATATTCCTATGAATTTTTAATGTAATTGTTAAACGAAAAAATAGTCAATTTAATGTTTTCGTGTTGAATATACATTTTTTTTAAATTTTAATTTTTTGTAATATATTATTTTTCCATTGCACGCTAAACAATTTTTCAAATCTACTTCGATTTGCGATTTGCTACACTTTCTGGGCTCAGCATTAGCAGCCCTGCTGTAGATTCGAGGACAGACACACAGACTGACAGAAAAACAGACAGACGAAATTGCGGGACCCACTTTTTTGTATTTTTTTTTCTATTTTTTTTTTATTTTCATTATTCTTATTATAATAATACATTTATAAAAGTAACAAAGGATAATTATGCAAGTTTTAAAAGAAATATTATAAAAAAGAATAGTTATAGTGACATTTTTTATTTAACAATTTAAATAGTGATAAATGACACTCAGTATAATTAAATGACTTATGTAGGGTGAACAATATTAAGGAAAGATTAACATAATGAGAATACAAAAATTAAATACAAGAATAAAAAAAACAAAGAATAAACATTATTTTTGTTATAAAAGACAATTACTTAAGTTTAAAACTAATTGATGTAGGTCAACAAAACTTCGATTTGGTTATGATCAATTTCAAGAAATTTTTTGCAACTATAGTTTTAAGGTTCGAATACAACGAATATTTTCGGGAAACATATTAAAGAGCTTGTAGGACAGAATGGAGTAGAAGTTTCTAAAGTGAGTCGTTCGAAATGAGGGGACGGATACATAGCTGTCATGGTTGCTTCACAAATTGCGGACCTCAGAGTTTGGACTCTGTAGATATCCACATCTCATAAAGAATATTTTGGAAACTTTAAAATAATATAAATGTCTCACAGGTAGAATGTTCAGTGATCTAAAGAGCACCATAGAAGGATACAACCGGTTGACCCCGCAGATTTTTCTTATAGCACACTTTTGTTCTTTTTGAACTTAATGTCATGTTTGATTGTTAGAAAACAAATTTTTTTTACGAATACATAACTTGCCTTATATTACCTATAATCGCAAGTAGAAAAATTCAAGGCGATATTAGTAGTCCTCGTGATCACGAGGGCTACAATTGTAACCTTCTGGATTAATACAAAAATACTTAATTATTTTTATCTGTATTCTTTTTTTTTTTTTTTTTGAATATTTATTTCTTTTGTTTCTTTTTTTTATTATACACCTTTAATTATAAATTTAAGTTAAGATCAATTTTACAATTTTTTTTGTTAATCATCTAACGAACACACCGCCTTCCATATTACGGTTGGTATAAATAAAATATGATATTTGTGTGCATAGTTTATGTTGGAGGAGAATAGGGTGTATCCACTTGGGACTGATTTGTGCAAAGTATGAACAATGGCGAGGGAAACTGTTATTTTAAAATTATGTGTCGTTAGGCGAAAGGAGGTAGGTATGGGAGATGCTTACTAATGTAACATTTTTCGTCTCATAAGAGTCTCAAATAACTTAATGAGACTAATTAAGGGAGCCGAAAGTAATCCTGAAGAATTCTTCTAGATTATTATGGCACGCCTAAAAGCGTTAAATGTAATATTTATCAGAGCCTATTAATACTCCCTAACCGGCCGAATTTTGTTCTATAGAATTTTAAAATAGCTTAAGCTCTGATCTTATAAGTCAGTTGTTATGGGATTAAAAGTATATAGGCGTTTAAATTCCAAACCAAAATTCTTATAAAACTCTAAGTTCCTGAAATCTTAAGAAGGCAAATTTAATTTAAGTATTATATTTAAATTATATAAATATTGTGGAGAGCTAAATTTTTATTAAAAAATTAAGAATTTTGTATTAAGAAATTAATTCTAAGGATGGAGTAATGGTTTTGGTCAGAATGGAGGCTTTTTGCTTTGAAAGAAATGTCGATCACCATCTCTTGACGGCCGGTGTTTCAAGGGACAATGGACAAGCAGAAAGGATGAACAAATCCAAAAGTGGTAACGCGCATTACCATTAAAGACCCATTAAAGTGGTGCAATTTTATTCCCAAAGTGTAGGGCTGGCAACGAGACGAGACCTGGTGAGACTTTTGTTAGTCTCGTAAAAAAGAGAGATCTTGTAATCCATTTAAATCGGGGCTATCTCTCCATCAATGTTGACAGTGTATGGTTTGACAGGTAGACAAAATAACTATATTTTGAAGTTTCGTAATACTTCTTATAAAAGTCACCCAAAAGGCGCTTAAAATCAACTTTATCCATTTTAATTCATTTAAATAGGAGCCACATTTCAATGGATTTTTGACAGTTTATAGCTTGACAGGTAGGCAACAAACTATATTCTGACGATTCTATAGTATTGTAATACGATAATGCTAAAAAAAACACCCTATATCCTTCGGATCTTTCATAAAAAGTGTGTATGGCGAGGTTTACGTAAGCCGTTCAAGGATTTAAATGGCAATCAATATACTATATGTTCATATGCGTAGAAATTAATAGCTTTTCTGAAAAAAGACAAATACAATCTGTTAATGGAGTTCCAAAAAAAATCACCTCTGACAGACTATCCAATTTTCATTTTAGGATTCATTTCAGTCAGTTGTGTCAAAATTGATTGAATCAGAACTTGAGTTTCTTTAGCGCCTTTTTTCTTATTTATTATTCAATAAATAAAAATAAGTATCCGGATAAGATCTATCGGTTTGACTTTCCAAATAAAATGCTTATATTTATCTCTTTCCTATATAAACAAAAAAAAAACCTTTGTATCCTTTCATATATTAGGTACATATTTATATACTCATATATAGGTCAGAGCTACATACATTTTTCCAGATACCTGTTAAAGCTAAAGTTGACGAGAAAAGCAAAGAAAAGGAAAAAATTGAAAAACAACCCATTCTTCATGATTCATCTTACTCTCCTACAGTCCTTCAGACAAATACCTTCTGGCATCATTATAATGAGAACGTGCTCTTCTTCACATCAAATCAATTGAATCCAACCAGAACCACAGAAGTTGGAGAAAAAACGAGGTGACAGTGAAACAAAACCAAATAATAATACAAAAAAATACACACAGTGCCATTCATTATTCTTGATTAAGGCATATAATGGATCCTTATACAATATCCTCATCAGGAGTATCGTAATCAATTACATTCGTAAAGTATCACGGCGGCGCGCGGCGGCGAGTTTTATCAAGTCTTATCAAGTTTTATCTGCCAAAGTCCTTGAAATCATTCAATTTGCCTTTTTCTTTGTCCCTGTTTCACATAGTTGCCTTATAAGAAGCAAAAGTAGAAAGTATCTGCAGCAGAAAAACGCATAAATATAAAACGAAAACTAACAAACTAAGAGAAACACAATGAGAAAATAAGTGAAATCTAGCGAACGATAAGTAGAAAGTCCAACAATCTTCACCTCAAACTTTGTTTCGGTATCCTTTCATTGTTTGGAGAAAATAACAGCAAAGAAAAAAACTACCAATACCTATGTATGTATAGATATTCACCTGAGACTGCTGAAATATCTGAAGGATAGGAAAAAATAAAAAGTTAGTAGGTACTTGGGAATCGTGATATAATTACAAGGTAGACAGGAAAAAAAGAGGCAGCAATCATGGTAGAAGAGAAATAATAGTTGGTAGTTGGTCTTCTTCTGAACAATACAATGGAGAAGAACTTTTTCTTAGAATGACATTCGAGTCTGGAGGCTTAAACACATTTTCAAGGTTTCCGCCTCTTAGATGAAATTTGATCGAAAATAAGAGTGTGCATTGGCTGCAAGGATTAACTTCAGAAAAAGTTTTGCAGTGGGTTCCTCGAAATAACTGCCACTCTTAGTCACGTTTGCCAAATTCGTGGTTATGGAATCCGAATTCAAATGAAGTCCATTCATAGATCTGCAGCAAAGAAAGTATTGTGCATCGAAGACAATACAGTTTTTACATTTGTAAAAATTCACACATCATATGGGAGTAAAATTTGGCGGAATCCTTAATTGACATTGAGTCACTTAGTGAGATATTAGTCAGTAGAAAATAATTAAATAGAGATAGATTTGAACTTCAGGCGATACGTACGTCGCCGTCGTAGAATACCAACTAGGTGAGTTTGCAATAAACTGATTCTTCGGAAAAAAAATGTTCGCAACTAAAGTTCAAATGCCTCCGTGACATTCCAAGAGATGACATGATAAATAAAATGCACGACTAGACCGCACGAACTTGCTCTTATGTTCGATCACATCGTATGCAAAAGATTTCTATTTAAAATCTAAATATATTTTTAAAGTCATTTTTTACTTTATTTTTTATACACAAATTTTCTTTAATTTTTTTATAAAAAAAAATGGTATGACAATCTTAAATATTTAACAATATAAGCTTAAAAACAAAAAATTAAATGGGATTAATCAAAGAAAAAATAATTCAAAATTCTGAAATAAATACTTAAACTAATTTGAGTTAAAAAAAAAAAGTACGCCATTTTATTTCTTGGATACATTTGAATTTATGAGAAAAAAATTTAAAAATCTGTGGAATATGAATATGAATTTAAATTTTTTTTAAATGCTTTTAAAAATACAAACAAATATTAATTAAAAATATGTACATTCAGTACAAGTTAGGCTACTTTGGGTATGGCCTACATTTTGGTTAAAAATTTTTTTGTTATTAACGGTATCTGCCATACAACTATTTTATTGATTTTCGACTTCTTCATAAACGGCACAACGGATTGCGATCAAAATTTTTATACAGGAGCTCCTTCAAACTCTAAATAATACTGCATTTCAAAATTTTCGAAAAATATTTTTTTTTAATCTTTAACAAAAATTCTTTTTTGAAAATTCAATACTTCAAAAACGGGTGGACGATTTTTTCTGAAATTTTTTTTTTGAATTTATATTTTAAAATATTTAAAATGTTTTACCAATTTTTTTTAGAAAAATTTCAGAATTTTTGTATATAAAAAATTAAGTGAAAAACTACTTTAAAAATACATTTAACCGTTTCTATTCAAAGTCGTGCATTTTATTTTTGTATAAAAATCGTTGGAGCCTTTTTTGAGAAAAATAAGATTTTTGTTTTTGGCAAAAAAAAACATGTTTTGGAGCTACTGTTGTCGTCTTAAAATTAAAAAAATGTATGGGCATATTATCGAACAAACAATATGTACCAAGTTTGAAGCAAATCCATCCAAACGATTAGGCTGCAGACTCGACGACAGACAGACGGAATTGCGGGACCCACATTTTTGGTGTTCTCTATGATCGTAATGTCATGTTTTCAGATTTTTTTTTTCGAATGCATAACTTGCCTTATAGATTATAGTACCTATAATTGCAAGTACAAAGAAGATGGGCCCAATTTTCAAAAAAATTGTGAAGAACTCAAAGATAAGACGGCAATATTTGTGGTAACATAATAATGGGTAAATGGTATATAAATTTATAATCAAAAGCGATTTTAGACCGAACTAAACAGAAAGAAACCTTAGAACCATACCATCGAAGTATCGAAGCACCGCACATAAATATATTTGGAAGAGCACCAAATTGAGCATGATGAATTTCCCTCTTAAACACACTACAGAATTGAAATGAAATTTTTGAAAGAAAAAGAAATCAACCTGATGGAGAAAGAGTTGCAAGAAGAGAAAATTTATCTAGCTCTATAGGTGGAACAATATTTTAAAACGGTCGCAGTGCTACCCGCTATTATCATTAATTCATTCATTCACAGTTCAGGGGCGGACTGGCTCATCGTGTATAAAGAATTTTTGGTAATTTTTTATTTGTTTGAATTTTTTTTTGTTCCCGATTGGTAAATAGTGATCTGTTGTTGACATAAGGTTTCCCTTGGGGGGACCCATGACGTATATAGAGATATTTGTGACCAAAGTGAGCATCTAGGGGACCAATAAGAAAAAAAACTGTTTATTATGGTCCATATTCTATTGATTTTTCATGCATGGAGCTATAGGAATTTTAGAAATTATAATAAACATTCTAAAAATAAATCGTGTATTTTTACTATCATAACGCGAGGAAACTTGTTACCTACCATAATTACAGTGTTTTTACACACGTATTTATTCTACATATTTAATGTGTAAATGTTAAATCTTTTATGTGTAATTTCAAATAAAGACTTAAAGTAAAAGTGTGTATTTCTATACCCAAGATGTTTAAACTTAATGTATATATACATAATTTTTGTTTAAAATTCAACAGAATATAAGCAAATGTTTCTTATAGATAAACATAGAATGTGTAAATATGAACTTTTTATTTGTAAATTCATAGCGAAATTCGACAAACAATTTTTAAACTCCAAACAAAATTATGTATTAAAATGCTAAAAATTATACCTTTATTATGTGATTTCCCACGCCAATTTTTTAGAATAAAAAAATTAAAGAAATTTTGAAAATAAAAATTAAGTAAAAACGACTTCAAGAATATATTTAAATATTCTTAATAGAAATCTTTTACGTGCGATCCAGTCTTGCATTTTATTTTATATTCCTTTTACAATAAAAAGGGGGAGACGTCAAAAAAAGATATGTACGATTCCCTGCGTCGTTGTTGTGCGCCAATCATATTTTTGGTAATTACTCTTTCAAAATTTGTATTGACTTTTAAGTAAATTGACAATATTATTGATCGAAATGAGATCGTCAATTTTCCCACTGATTTTTTAAATTCTCTGGTGATGCCAGGAATGGCGCCACACAATCTCTGTCTGAAAATTGGTTCAAAGGTCTTTCTTTTGCGTAACTTAAATCCACCAAAATTACATTAGTCATCATAAGATACCAGAAACGTAATTGAAGCAACAATAGAGAGTGGAAAGTTCAAAGTAAAAGTCGTCCTATTACCTCGAATACCTATGATTCCATCAGAATCAACGATACCTTTCAAAAGACTACGCTTACCCGATTGACGATGACGATAAATAAGCCGCATTTGTTGACTTGGAGGAACCGTGTTTCTCTCATTGATAGGCAGCTGTATGTTGCATGCCCACGCGTTGGAAAACCGTCAAATTTATGTACATGTTTTAACGAAAGACAGATTATCGAGTAATATCGTTCATCAGTTAGTTCGTAATTAATGCAGAGCACTAATTGCTACTAATAAGAACCTTTACCAATCAATTCCTTAATAATAACAATTTTAATATATAATAATTGAACGCACTTCAATAAAGTCGCAGCAACGCGTGGCCGGTTGTGCTAGTTTAATAATAATTTTTTTATTTTTCTTGAAAAATCGACTTTTGTGGGTTAAGAGGTATTCGATCTACAGCAACGATATGTAATTTTATTTGCTTAAAAACGTACTGCTGGAATTTGTATTTTAATTGAGTTCATTTGCCCCACAGATTTTTTTTTTCAAATTATTACATCGACCATTATAATGTGAACAGTTATTTAAAATATAAGCAAATATTATGAGCACAATTTTTCCACAGAAATAAATCCATTGGCTGCTGTGCCATACAAGCGAGCACAGGCCATAGGGCAAAGGGAAATTCAAATATCATACTCACATAATCGCAAATTATAGAAATCTCCCTCGAACTTTCCTTAAAAAGATCGACAAAATAAGAGGATATAAAAAGTACTTAAACAATTTCGATTATTAAGCAACCAAGATTTTGATAAAGTTTTCCAGGCGAGAAAAATCATTTCAAGACATCAAATAGCCTTTAAGAAATCTAGAAACTGTCTTCCCCTGTCCAACAATAATATTGATACACGCCCTTAAAATTAACTGCTAATGACATCAGCATTTCTCCAACTAATCACATTTAATGATTTATTTTCAATTCAATATCACCAAGTTGATATTCACAAATCATTCCCCAAATCCCATGTCAATTGTTCCTCAAATATAAATTTTCATTTATCCCACATCTGAACGCTTACGAACGTCAAAGGAAATTGATTGCCTATCAGCTATCACTAGCCAATTTTCCAAATAATGGATTAAATAGCATTAAAAAGAATTATAGATTGTGCACATCCAACACGGATTGGCCTTTTCATCCAAATCCCTAATGAGCCATTCAAAAATAAAGAATGTAAATTTTTGAATTGAATTTTGAGATGCGAAAAACTTCGACACCAGCACCTTCCAAGATGGGAATATTTGTCAAAAAAAATTGTACCATCCTTGAGTCAAACAAAAAAAAATATCCTTTCTCTCATATACTGGTATAATAATCCGCGTTTGGCGTTGATGTCCTCTATTTTCGTCATAATCCTTGAAAAAAAAAAACGGAAAATTGAGTGAAAAGTCTCGATGTGTATATTATGTCATGCGGCTTATTCATTCCTTATTACTTTTTTTTGTATTTTTTTTTTCTGTATTCTTTAATTGAATGTATTCCTTGTCAGGAGTGAAATGAGGGATGGAACTACGATCATCAACGACAGAGGTAGGCGCACCATAAAAAGCACCACCGTCATTGAATGGCTCTATACAACTACCACCAAACGTAGTTTGGTTGAGTTAAGAGTCAAATTTACTGGTGGTTCTTATGGGCCCAAATGGAATTGGCATTGCAAAGGCGGTGCGCGACGAGCGTTTTCCACTTTCAACAACTTTCCACAGAAGTCATCATCATCACATGATTCAGTTCTTCTTTGAAGGAAATTTGCACAAAATTGAAAATTGTTCTACTCCCCATAATCTTATTTTTATTTGCTCTTAGCCCACCAAACCATAACTCCCCAATCACCTCATCTAACAATCCTAACCCAGATCCAGATCTAGAGCTTAGGCGTGGGTTGGAAAAGGGGCAATGAATGTTCGTTTTGTCTAGTATGTAGTTACGAGAGTGTTCACAAGTCAGGACTTTTTACCAGAGTTTAATTTTGAATGTGGTGTAGGTAGCTGGGTGGTTGGTTGGTTGGTTCGGTGGATGGGTGGGTGGGTGTGTATAACACGCAAAAATATGTGCCTCCTGCCACACAAATATTCTCTCGTTTACAACCAAATGGAAATTGATAGAATAAGTTTCTCATTCTCTCAGTTGGAAAATAGAATTGACGTTTTTATGGGAAATTTATTTGAAAATTAAGAAACTGTTTTCTTGCACTTCAATTGATTTGGAAGTTAAAGCGATTTGTTCTGCATTATTTCAAGAATAGATTTGCAATCATAAAATTATTTGTAGATTAGGGTTAAATGATTTGAGAGAAAATGTTAATTAAATTAGACAAAAACTAACTATTATTATGATCTCATTAGTCTCAAAAGTTTTATGATTATGGAATTCGGAGTTTAAAACATTTGTGTAAAGGCAAAAACCTTATAAAGAGAAACCCCTGTTCGAATTTACTCAGACGTAAGGCAGAAAGACAAGTTTAGATAATTTTAAAACACCAACATAGGACAACATAGCCAAATTGACATTTTTACTTACGATATAGGTACTATAGCACTAAAGGTACGGTGACCATCCGTCCCGTATTTTCCGGAACAGTCACGTATTACGCTCGACTGTCCCGAGTAAATTTTAAGAAATCCCGGGACGTACAAATGTCCCGTATTTTATTTTTTGTCCCGGGTTTGTGGCGTATTACCATATATTTATATTATTTTTATAACGTTAAAAAATTTAACAATTTTATTTACAATAATTTATTATGTTTTCAATAATTTTGTATATAACAGTGCGAATCCGCCTTAACAAATCGTTTAGAGGGATTTACTATAAAAGCATGTTCACCGAACGCATTACTTTGTCACCTTTGTTGAGCTGTCAGATTTCTCTTCAAACTATATCTTCACAAAAAAACACAATACATACATTTGAAATGTGAGTGTTTACTTGTACAAACAAATGGAATTTGTTTCTTTTAATTATTTACAATAAATTTAGAAATTTGTGAAATGCCTTCAAATTGAAAATGTGAATTCACGATGGTCTTCAGAGGGAATTTTTCTTCATACAATGAAAAAACCAATACCGTAACCTGTTTGAAATACTTTTCTACGTTTTCTATAAGCAGTGGTGGAAGATATAATATAGAACAGCACTAAAAACCAAAAAAAAAAAAGAATCTGACTTTAATGCCACTTCAAACAAAATGTACGACGCTTTTTTAATTCAACACATTTTCAAGGGCCTGCCAGGAGGAATGCTATTAATGAAGGCACCTGAAATCATCCAGGCCTAATGATTGCGCAATGCATATCGAAACTTATTTTAAGCTGTTTTGATCAAATATATTCCTGCTTACGCACAAAATGTGAAGCTATATTGTGCTCAATGTTCTTGAACCAAATTATATTGAAGGAATTAAAACTTGGCTGAGTTTTGTAATTGTAAAATATTTTCGGTAACTCTACCATAACGTTACTTTAAAACTTTTATGAACAAAAAATATACAGTATTATTGCAGTATACAAACTTGGTATAAACTCGGTTCAAAAAAAGTATAAAGTACTTATACCCATTGAAATTCATTGAAATTTTTTTTTGAATGGGTCTTACTTTGTCGTGAGTTTCATTTGAAATGGAGAAAAAAAAATATTTTTAATTTAATTTTGTGTTTTCTTTTATGTCGTCGTGGGTTCTTTCTTTTTGGATTCGATCGTCACCCAAGACAGTTGTTGGTAACAAAATAATAAATTATACAATAATTCATTGCATACATTATTATACATTTTTTATTGGATTGAATTTTGTATAGATATGAACACGTTTTTCAATTTTTAAATTTATGTCCCGGGTTTTGCTCAGAGAAATATGGTCACCGTAAATATAGGGCATGTTTTGCATTTAGAAAAAAAAATCGAACTCGAGATTTTAATCAAACTTGATCCCGCAATTCCGACAGTCTGATTGTAGGTCGAACTATAGCTTAAGCGATTTTCTTCAAATTTGCTTCTATTATTTTATAAGCCTCAAAAATAACGGTACCATACAATTATTGGTACCTCCCGCGTTTTTTGACTCCTATTCTTTTGAAGAAAGGTTAAATCATTTAAATGATAAGTATATTCCTGGCCCCGATGGTCTCCTTGCCACATATCTAAAGAAATGCTCCTCCACTCTTTCTTTTCCCCTCTCAAAAATCTTTAGTTTGTCCATATCCCAAGGATATTTCCCTCAAGTATAGAAAACGGCGTTTATAGCCACTATTCACAAAAAAGGTCCTACGTATGACGTGAAAAACTATCGTTCCATCGCTAAACTATCGCATATACCCAAAATATTCGAAAGCATTTTGTATGAAAACTTAGGTCTACACTGCAGATCTCTCATTTCCCCTAGAAAACACGGGTTCCTCAAAGGCAGGTCAACAACAACAAACTTTGTTGACTTTGTTTCATTTTCCCTCTGATCCTTGGAGAATGGAAAAGAGATGGGTGTTATTTCAACAGATTTTAGTAAAACTTACGACAAAATCTCACACAAACTTATTCTTTTTAATCTTTCCACCCTTGGCTTTGAACCCATTCTGTTGAGATGGATTTCTTCTTATTTAGAAAACCGTTTTTACCGCCTTCGGTTCAGATCCGTCTTATCAAGACATTTATAAGCTACATTCGGTCTTCTCCTTTTCATTCTAAGTGTCTACTTAGCTTAATACGATTTGATATTCAGACCAAAGTCTGATGTACCTCAGGGTTGTGTTTTATGAGATAAATACTTTTCTTGATATACATCCATGTTCCTTATGAATCAAACTCTATTTCGCTAGCCTTTTTTCTAACACTTACTTGAATGTCATTTCATAGAAAATTCACCCGAACACATCAATAAAGGAAATCTCTAATCTCCCGAGAAATGAGCTAGCTACCTTGCGAACTTCGTTTCGCCCAAATTCAATAATATAATACAAATACATTCCGAACATATTATGAAAGTGAACATAATGTTGTTAATTTAAATTTTTTTCTTCAAAAATTTCTATCAAATACAGGTAAAGCCTTTAAATTGGATTAAAAGGTTTTGGTGAAATCTTATCTCCCGGCATTTTTATTTTAATAGAGGAAATTTCCATATTACCCTGTTAATTTAGTTGAAATACTATTCATTTTATTAACATCAAATATATTAAGTATAAAACTGAGTTATTCTTAAATTAATTTATTGAAAAGAAACACACAAAAAAAACGAACAGCATGAACGCATTGACTGCTAAGATCCTGTCAACGTCAGGGTCAACCGCCAACGCAGTGAGGGTATTTTTAATGACGACTTAATTTTGTTACAGAATGTAGCGTCATTTTGCGTCACCGTGGATACGAGTTTTAAAACGAACAATTGCTTCAACACACACAATCACATACAGTTTGGTTTTGAAATATCACTCTTGAACGCAATTGATTGATTGGCAAACATAATAGCAACATTTGTGACTTTCATACAACGTCTTAAAGTAATATTTGTAGAACCAAATTTCCAGAGTGAAAAAATCCCAAACATTTAATTCCCTTCTAATACTCGCATTCCGAGAAATACTAAGAAGCTTTGCTTTGAATCTAATCTCGAAAAAGATTCCTTGTTTGGCTTTTTCTGGCACAGAATTCCCTAGCCTGCTTCTCAATTTCACATTGCCACATTTAATTCGCCAAATTCGCTTTTGAATATCCTTTAAGCTCCTATCCAATTTCCATAAATAAATATTCATTTTCAGCAAAAAGCAATCGCGTTAGTATGCGTGGAATAAATAAAACTAAATTGCAAGGGATCACTCGAATTTGGTCTTGAAGTTAAAAGGTTAACGTAGGTAGATAGCTATTAGATATGTAATCTGGAAATGGTTCGATTACATTTATGTAATGGTAATTTACCGATTGTTAGCGAGATAATAATACATGCGGAACACTGGTTTTGTGACATCTGATTCAACAGCTCCCGGCAGGTTTGAGGTTGGTGTTTTTCTTCTTGTTTTTTTTTCGAAAATTTTGGTGAATTTGGGGCAAAGAAATCATTTCTATTGTGAGCATTTTGTTTAGCGATGTAACACACTTTTGATTAAATGGTTCTGAAAATCAGAGTCTACAACCCATTGTTGAAGCACCAATACATCCAGAATAAAATGCACAACTGGGTCGAACGAACTTGCTCTTATGTTCGATCACATCCTATGCAAAAGGTTTCTATTAAGAATCCAAATATATTTTCAAAGTTGTTTTTACTTGCGATATAAGTACTTTTGAAAAAAAAAATCGAACTCGACATTTTAATCAAAGTTGACACGATGATAGAGAACACCAAAAAAGTGGGTCCCGCAATTCCGTCTGTCTGGCTGTCTGTAGAACGATCTAAATTGTCCAAAATAGATTTTTGAATCGTTGTTTTAGCCCGAAAAATAACGGTACTTGAGCAACAAATTTTTCTACCATCCAAATTATCTCAAAAACTGCTCTAACGATTTTTATAAAAATTGGTGTGTGTACTACTTTGGGTATGGTCTGCATTCTGACTAATTTTTTTTTTAATATTTCGTTTTTAACGGTACCTGCCATACAACTATTTTATTGATTTTGGACTTTTTCATAAGCGGCTACATGGATTTCGATCAAAATTTTTGTACACGAGCTCCTTCAAATTCTGAATCAAACTGCATTTAAAAATGTCCGAAATACAGTCGAACTTGGATAACTCGAACTTCTATAACTCGAATGACGCAATAACTCGAATGTCTCGATAAATCGAAGATATTATTGGGCGTCACCTTCGATAAGTCGAATTTTTTAGGTAGATTATCAAATGCTGTGGATTTTTACAAGTTCATTTCATAATGAATTGCGTTTTTGGGCACTGTATTTGTATGTTCTATGTTTTATATACATATGAATGTGTGTGTTGAAAAATGTGGTTCCGTTAAGTGTGAGTAAAAGCTGTCATTTTCCAGTGCTAGAACACACATTATTAGGTTGATATACGTATGATATATAATACGAATTCAAAGTCTTATTTTAAAAAATTAAAAAAGACGAAATAAAAAGTGAAAAGAAACTGACGTAGATATTAACAGTGCAGTGTGAAGTTTTTATTAAAAGTAAGTCTAACGTGGATATATCGTTAAACGAACTTTAAAAACATCGCTTGGATAAATTTAAATTAATAGTGGGTAAAGAAAAAAGGATGTAGATATTAAATATAGCATTCCGGCAAATCCATTCGTCAGTCATGTATAACAGAATATTTTAAATAATCATAACAACTGTACTGTTTTTATTCGCTAATAAATATTATGTTATTTATATTAATTTTCTGTTTTACTTGATAACTCGAAGTCTTGATAAGTCGAATGATTTTTTTGGCAAGTCATTGTTCGAGTTATCGTAGTTCGACTGTATATAGTTTTTTTTTGGATTTTTGACCTTTTTATTGGTTTACAACTTGTTGTACAATTCATGATTTCACTTTTTTCGACATTTTAGAAAAAAATCAAGGCTCCCTTGCTAAAAAAAATTACATTTTCAAAAATGATCCCCAACCCATCGATATATACATCAAAAGAAAGGCCTGTTCAATACCTATCCACAGCTGAAGATAAAAAGTATCTGCGACATCTGGTTCTTGAGATGTTTCAATTCAAAGTTATTCGCATGATTTTCCACCCATCTGCATTTGACTTGCTTTCAATGCTGATATTTCCGCAACCAAACACCTCAAAAATCTGCGACTGCCAGTGCTGGAAAGAGATTTCACAGACCTTTCTATTGGTGTACAACTTGTTGTACAATGCATGACTTCACCATTTTCGACATTTTAGAAAAAAATCAAGGCCAACCCCTTGCTAAAAAAAATTACATTTACAAAAATGTTCGCCACACCCATCGATACATACATTCAAAGAAAGGCCTGTTCAATACCTATCCAGAGCTGAAGATAAAAAGTATCTGCGACATCTGGTTCTTGAGATGTTTCAATTCAAAGTTATTCGCATGATTTTCCACCCAACTGCGTTTGACTTGCTTTCGATGCTGATATCTCCGCAACAAAACACCGCAAAAATTTGCGGCTGCCAGTGCTCGAAAGGGATTTCACAGACCTTTTTATTGGTGTACAACTTGTTGTACAATTCATGATTTCACTTTTTTCGACATTTAAGAAAAAAATCAAGGGCCTTGCTAAAAAAAAATTACATTTTCAAAAATGTTCCCCAAACCTATCGATATATACATCAAAAGAAAGGCCTGTTCAATACCTATCCACAGCTGAAGAAAAGAAGTACCTGCGACATCTGATTCTTGAGATGTTTCAATTCAAAGTTACTCGCATGATTTTCCACCCAACTGCGTTTGACTTGCTTTCAATGCTGATATCTCCGCAACAAAACACCGCAAAAATTTGCGGCTGCCAGTGCTCGAAAGGGATTTCACAGACCTTTTTATTGGTGTACAACTTGTTGTACATTTCGTGACTTCACTTTTTTCGACATTTTAGAAAAAAATCAAGACTAACGCCTTGCTAAAAAAAATTACATTTTCAAAAATGTTCCCCAAACCTATCGATTAATACATCAAAAGAAAGGCTTGTTCAATACCTATCCAGATCTGAAGACAAAAAGTATCCGCGACATCTGGTTCTTGAGATGTTTCAATTAAAATTTATTTTCATGATTTTCCACCCAACTGCATTTGACTAGATTTCGATGCTAATATCTCCGCAACCAAACCCCGCAAAAATCTGCGGCTGCCAGTGCTCGAAAGAGATTTCACAGACATTTCTTTTGGTGTACAACTTGTTGTACAATTCATGACTTCACTTTTTTAGACATTTTAGAAAAAAATCAAGGCTAACCCCTTGCTAAAAAAAATTACATTTTCAAAAATGTTCCCCAAACCTATCGATATATACATCAAAAAAAAGGCTTGTTCAATACCTATCCAGAGCTGAAGACAAAAAGTATCCGCGACATCTGGTTCTTGAGATATTTCAATTCAAATTTATTCTCATGATTTTCCACCCAACTGCATTTGACTAGATTTCGATGCTGATATCTCCGCAACCAAACCCCGCAAAAATCTGCGGCTGCCAGTGCTCGAAAGAGATTTCACAGACCTTTCTATTGGTGTACAACTTGTTGTACAATTCATGACTTCACTTTTTTCGACATTTTAGAAAAAAAATCAAGGCTAACCCCTTGCTAAAAAAAATTACATTTTCAAAAATGTTCCCCAAACCTATCGATATATACATCAAAAGAAAGGCCTGTCCAATAGCTTTCCACAGCTGAAGACAAAAAGTATCTGCAACATCCGGTTCTTGAGATATTTCAATTCAAAGTTATTCGCATGATTTTCCACCCAACTGCGTTTGACTTGATTTCGATGCTGATATCTCCGCAACAAAACACCGAAAAAATTTGCGGCTGCCAGTGCTCGAAAGGGATTTCACAGACCTTTTTATTGGTGTACAACTTGTTGTACAATTCATGATTTCACTTTTTTCGACACTTTAGAAAAAAATCAAGGCTAACGCCTTGCTAAAAAAAATTACATTTTCAAAAATGTTCCCCAAACCTATCGATTAATACATCAAAAGAAAGGCTTGTTCAATACCTATCCAGATCTGAAGACAAAAAGTATCCGCGACATCTGGTTCTTGAGATGTTTCAATTAAAATTTATTCTCATGATTTTCCACCCAACTGCATTTGACTAGATTTCGATGCTAATATCTCCGCAACCAAACCCCGCAAAAATCTGGGGCTGCCAGTGCTCGAAAGAGATTTCACAGACCTTTCTATTGCTGATATTTCCGCAACCAAACACCTTAAAAATCTGCGGCTGCCAGTGCTCGAAAGAGATTTCACAGACCTTTCTATTGGTGTACAACTTGTTGTACAATTCGTGACTTCACTTTTTTCGACATTTTAGAAAAAAATTTAGGCTAACCCCTTGCTAAAAAAAATTACATTTTCAAACATGTTTCCCAAACCTATCGATATATACATCAAAAGAAAGGCCTGTTCAATTCCTATCCAGAGCTGAAGACAAAAAGTATCTGCGACATCTGGTTCTTGAGATATTTCAATTCAAATTTATTCTCATGATTTTCCACCCAACTGCATTTGACTACATTTCGATGCTAATATCTCCGCAACCAACCCCCGCAAAAATCTGCGGCTGCCAGTGCTCGAAAGGGATTTCACTGACCTTTCTATTGGTGTACAACTTGTTGTACAATTCATGACTTCACTTTTTTCGACATTTTAGAAAAAAAAATCAAGGCTAACCTCTTGCCAAAAAAAATTACATTTTCAAACATGTTCCCCAAACCTATCGATATATACATCAAAAGAAAGGCCTGTTCAATACCTATCCAGAGCTGAAGACAAAAAGTATCTGCGACATCTGGTTCTTGATATATTTCAATTCAAATTTATTCTCATGATTTTCCACCCAACTGCATTTGACTACATTTCGATGCTGATATCTCCGCAACCAACGCGCGCAAAAATCTGCGGCTGCCAGTGCTCGAAAGAGATTTCACAGACATTTCTTTTGGTGTACAACTTGTTGTACAATTCATGACTTCACTTTTTTAGACATTTTAGAAAAAAATCAAGGCTAACCCCTTGCTAAAAAAAATTACATTTTCAAAAATGTTCCCCAAACCTATCGATATATACATCAAAAAAAAGGCTTGTTCAATACCTATCCAGAGCTGAAGACAAAAAGTATCCGCGACATCTGGTTCTTGAGATATTTCAATTCAAATTTATTCTCATGATTTTCCACCCAACTGCATTTGACTAGATTTCGATGCTGATATCTCCGCAACCAAGCCCCGCAAAAATCTGCGGCTGCCAGTGCTCGAAAGAGATTTCACAGACCTTTCTATTGGTGTACAACTTGTTGTACAATTCATGACTTCACTTTTTTCGACATTTTAGAAAAAAAATCAAGGCTAACCCCTTGCTAAAAAAAATTACATTTTCAAAAATGTTCCCCAAACCTATCGATATACACATCAAAAGAAAGGCTTGTTCAATACCTATCCAGAGCTGAAGACAAAAAGTATCCGCGACATCTGGTTCTTGAGATGTTTCAATTCAAATTTACTCGCATGATTTTCCACTTAACTGTGTATGACTTGCTTTGGATGCTGATATCTCTGCAACCAAATCCCGCAAAAATCTGCGGCTGCCAGTGCTCGAAAGGGATTTCACAGACCTTTCTATTGGTGTACAACTTGTTGTACAATTCATGACTTCACTTTTTTCGACATTTTAGAAAAAAATCAAGGTTACTAAAAAAATTACATTTTTTCAAAAATGTTCTCCAACCCCATCGATATATACATCAAAAGAAAGGCCTGTTCAATACCTATCCAGAGCTGAAGATAAAAAGTACCTGCGATATCTGATTCTTGAGATGTTTCAATTCAAATTTATTCTCATGATTTTCCACCCAACTGCATTTGACTACATTTCGATGCTGATATCTCCGCAACCAACCCCCGCAAAAATCTGCGGCTGCCAGTGCTCGAAAGGGATTTCACTGACCTTTCTATTGGTGTACAACTTGTTGTACAATTCATGACTTCACTTTTTTCGACATTTTAGAAAAAAAAATCAAGGCTAACCTCTTGCCAAAAAAAATTACATTTTCAAACATGTTCCCCAAACCTATCGATATATACATCAAAAGAAAGGCCTGTTCAATACCTATCCAGAGCTGAAGACAAAAAGTATCTGCGACATCTGGTTCTTGATATATTTCAATTCAAATTTATTCTCATGATTTTTCACCCAACTGCATTTGACTACATTTCGATGCTGATATCTCCGCAACCAACCCCCGCAAAAATCTGCGGCTGCCAGTGCTCGAAAGAGATTTCACAGACATTTCTTTTGGTGTACAACTTGTTGTACAATTCATGACTTCACTTTTTTAGACATTTTAGAAAAAAATCAAGGCTAACCCCTTGCTAAAAAAAATTACATTTTCAAAAATGTTTCCCAAACCTATCGATATATACATAAAAAAAAAGGCTTGTTCAATACCTATCCAGAGCTGAAGACAAAAAGTATCCGCGACATCTGGTTCTTGAGATATTTCAATTCAAATTTATTCTCATGATTTTCCACCCAACTGCATTTGACTAGATTTCGATGCTGATATCTCCGCAACCAAACCCCGCAAAAATCTGCGGCTGCCAGTGCTCGAAAGAGATTTCACAGACCTTTCTATTGGTGTACAACTTGTTGTACAATTCATGACTTCACTTTTTTCGACATTTTAGAAAAAAAATCAAGGCTAACCCCTTGCTAAAAAAAATTACATTTTCAAAAATGTTCCCCAAACCTATCGATATACACATCAAAAGAAAGGCTTGTTCAATACCTATCCAGAGCTGAAGACAAAAAGTATCCGCGACATCTGGTTCTTGAGATGTTTCAATTCAAATTTACTCGCATGATGTTCCACTTAACTGTGTATGACTTGCTTTGGATGCTGATATCTCTGCAACCGAATCCCGCAAAAATCTGCGGCTGCCAGTGCTCGAAAGGGATTTCACAGACCTTTCTATTGGTGTACAACTTGTTGTACAATTCATGACTTCACTTTTTTCGACATTTTAGAAAAAAATCAAGGCTAACCCCTTGGTAAAAAAAAATTACATTTTCAAAAATTCAAAAAATTTCAAAACCCCTTCGGGTAGGGGAACAAAAAAGAATATACCCGAGGTAAGGCATGCCCGTAAGATGCGACTTAATTCCAACCTCCATATACTGAGAGTGAACGTATACATAAATATGCAATGAGTAAAACAAATAGATACATTACCCAGGTGGCAATCCAGGTTCACTGGAAAATCCACCCTCTTCGGAGGTCGGTTCTACGGATTCTGGGGAGAGCCAATTATTGCATTTAATAAATCCCTTCTTAAAAAAAGTGACATCGGTAAGAAGAGTTCGCCGGTAACGCCAGATGCGCGAGGAAAAAAGGACTCAATGAAAACAGAAATTCTTGAGAAAGATAATAATGAACTTCGTCAAAAACTTGATGAAGTAGTAAAACTTTATCAGGAGTTAAAGAAAGAAGTTGATCTTCTTCGTAAGGAAAATGAGGTGCTGAAGAATAAACACCATAATGACTCGAATGCTGGTTCATCGCGAGCGAAAAATGTCATTTATGACACTGATGAAGAAGAGCTAGCCCGCGAAACAGATAAGTCCTCAAACAAAAGGCCGAGTAAAAAACGCAAGGTTGGATCCTCACCTGATGGCACCTATTTTCCTGAAAAAATTGCATCGCCAAAAGATGCCAATATTAAAGAAAAACCTATTAAAATTAGGCCTTCGCCACCAATTAATGCTGTCGGTATTGCGGAGTATAACCGGCTACAAACTATCTTAAAGACGTTAACACCATCAGACTTTGAAGTTATTTTACTTAATAACAACAAATAGAAAGTTTGCGTGAAAGATCCTGAAAGTTATCGTCTCCTGTCGCGAAAACTAAACGAAGAAAATGTGGAATGGTACACTTATGAGAATAAGTCGGAAAGACCTTTACGTGTTGTAGCGAGAGGTTTGCACCCATCATGTCCAAAACATGATATTATTAACGATCTAAAGAGGAACTATAAGATCTTAGATGCTGTGGACATCGTCAAAAGAGAAACACAAAAAAAAAGATAGCGAAACAAATGTGGTACAGCGTGGTCTTGCACTATTTATTCTTACTTTTGATAAGGCAGAGAAAATAGACGATATTTACAAAATTAAAACAATCCTCAATATTGTTGTTAAGATCGAAACCTTAAGAAAAATTTCAAGACTGATTCCGCAGTGTAAACGCTGTCAAGAATTCAATCACACGCAAACTTATTGCAAAAAAGAACCTAGGTGTGTAAAGTGCGCCGGAAATCATCTTACTAAAGACTGCACCTCAGATAGAAAAAGTGCAGCAACGTGCATAAATTGTAATAAAAGTCATCCGGCCAACTATAGAGGCTGTGAAGTAGCAAAAGAATTACAAAAACGGCGATCAAAATTTACGCAGTCACAAAGAAAACCACCAATCCAAGTAGAAAAGCAAGTTCTTAAGACCCCTAAGAGGTTAAATGCCCAAATACCCAAAAGCAAAAGATCAATCAACACAACCAGAGCAAACACCAAAGAAAGCTAGTGTAAACTCATATCCCCAAATAACGGCTAAGAATATACCTTTACAAAAAGATACTGCTAGTGATCCACTCACGAACGTCTTAAATATAATCCTTTCGAAAATTGAGGAGCAATGTGGTACAAATAAACTTATATTTGATAGGCTAACTAAACTCGAAAACAGTTTTCGGCCAAAACGCCCTACAAAAAGAAAAACATGATGGAAAAGCTCAAAATAATTACTTGGAATGCCAACGGATTATGGCAAAAACTTGGGGAACTAGAAATGTGAGAAAGATATTGATATTTGTTTGATATCGGAAAGGCATGTCAAGAAACAATCAAATAGTAAGATCAGTGGGTATTTAGAATACAACGCAACTCATCCGTCGAACAAAGCAAGAGGTGCGGCATCTTTATTTATAAAAGAATGCATCGAACACACGATAGGCCCAAAAATAGAGGCTGAATCAATGCAATTATTCGGTGTACAGGTTAGAACTCAGAATGTTGTACTCAATGTATCTTCCATATTCTGTCCTCCACGATGTAAAATTGAAAAGAATGAATTTATGAACGTACAAAATTTAATTCTTGGTGGTGACTTTAATGCGAAGCACAGCTTTTGGGGATCGAGTTATTTCTCAAAAGGGTCGAATGCTCTACGAAGCGGTAATGGAAAATAATTGCGATTTTCATTCGACTGGCAACCCGACTTACTGGCCGACTGATCCATCGAAAATACCTGACGTTATTGATTTTTTTGTGGTCAAAGGAATACCCTCAAATAAAATTAGCTTAACAGAAAGCTTTGATCTTTTCTCAGATCATTCTGCTGTTATTCTCACTATGAGCGAAAATCTTGTTAAAAATGAAAAACCACCCACGCTAACCAATGGGAAAATCAACTGGGAAGGTTTTAAGAAAGATATAGAGGATAACGTTGAATTAAGGGTTTTACTACAAACGCCTCTCGCACTTGAAGACGCAGTAGATAACTTCGTCAATATCGTACACCAAGCCGCAAGGAAAAACACCCCGTAATAAAGAGAAATGCCGCGCTTTAAAAACCTAAAATATCCGCAGGAAATACAAAATTTAGTAAAAGAGAAACGAAAAGCACGTAAGAAATGGCAGCAAACTCGAGCTCCTCAACACAAGCTAAATTTAAATCGCTTGTGTAATTTACTAAAAAAGAAGATAGCAGAATTCAAAAATTCTGAAGTTGGAAATTATCTTGAAAGCTTGACAGCAGGTAAAGAATCCAACTACTCACTCTGGAAAGCTGTTAAAGTAACGAAGAAACCAAAGTTCCCAGCGCCTCCGATTAAGAATGATCAAAACCAATGGGCAAAAAGCGACAAAGAGAAAGCAAACGTTTTTGCGGATTACCTGGAGAACACATTTAAACCTTTTGATGGGGAGGTACTCAAAAAAAATTTAAATATAAGTTCTAACTCAAGCGAAAATTACATAACAAGAAATGTTACCCTTGCCGAATTAAGTAGAGAAATAAGAAAGCTTAAGTATAAGAAAGCTCTAGGATATGACCTAATTACGGCCGAAGTTTTCAAAATGCTTCCTCGCAAAGGGTTAATTAATCTTCTTTATATAATAAATGCCAG
This sequence comes from Philhelius pedissequus, assembly GCA_910595825.1. Lineage (NCBI taxonomy): Eukaryota > Metazoa > Arthropoda > Insecta > Diptera > Syrphidae > Philhelius > Philhelius pedissequus. Next base: position 65,443,098 of record OU343160.1, on the reverse strand, counting down.
TCTAAGGCTAGAACACGCTCCGAGCCAATGGAAGGTTGCGGAAGTTATAATGGTTCTCAAACCAGCAAAACAATCACATGATAAGAAATCTTATAGACCCATTTCGCTTCTGCCCGTAATATCGAAAGTCTTTGTAAGAATATTACTTCTGCGCCTGCAGGCAAAAATGGAAGAAAAGCGTCTAATACCTGAACATCAGAATGCAAGCCTTCGACAATTGACCAAGTGCATAGGATCACTGACGTCATTGAGAAAACTCTTGAAAAGAAGAAAATTTATTCGGCGGTCTTCCTAGACGTGTCGCAAGCTTTTGATAAGGTGCGGCACGAACGCATACATTTTAAATTAAAACAAATTCTGCGTGAAGCATAAGCTTCTAAAATTATATCTTGACAAAAGAGTTTTTAGAGCAAGACATGGAAACGATTACTCGGATTTTAAAGAAATAGTGGCCGGGGTACCACAAGGAAGTGTTTTAGGTCCAATAATGTATCTATTATTTACACGTTATATACCTCAAACAGGAGATACTATCATAGCCACGTTTGCTGACGACACTGCAATACTAGCAGTGGGCCAAACGATAAATGATTCTAAGACAAAATTACAAAAAGCTGTGAATAATGTCAATGATTGGACAAAAACATGGCGGATATCGCTGAACGAAGTAAAATCAGTCCATCTAGATTTTACGCATAAGAAAATTAATAAATTACCGGTATTTGTTAATACGGTTCAAGTTCCGTTTTCTAATGAATCAAAATATCTCGGAATGACTCTAGACGCGAAATTAAAATGGAAACCGCATGTTAAAAACAAATGCGAAGAGTTAAATAATAAACTCAGAGATATGTTCTGGTTCCTCGGGAAACAGTCTAAGCTCAATATCGGAAACAAGCTAATTTTGTACTGGCAGGTGCTTAAGCCTGTCTGGACTTACGGTATACAAATCTGGGGTTGTCTGCGAGATTTTAATTTAAATAGCTTACAGGCATTTGAAAATAAACTCCTAAGATCGTTTGTAACGCACCTTTGTACATTAGAAACGAAGATCTCGGGTTTCCCACGGTTCGCGATGAAATAAAAAATTTTGAGCGAAATCATAGAAAACGGCTATTACAACACTGCAATAGTACTATAATCGAAATCATCGATGAGACGAATTTAGTACGCCGCCTGCGAAGGACAAAGCCTTCCGGTCTCGTGCACTAAACGAGAATCCGCTTTAAAAACGCGGTATAAGCAGGAACTATCACCGGATAGTTTCCTGCAACACGTTAATTAAATTCGTTAAAAATAAATTGCTAGATAAATTTCAACTTAGTTGCAATCAGGAGGAGGAGGTGTTTTTAGTGCACAAAGAACCTCACACTCCTATGAGCATGCGTTTTTCAGTCCTCATAGAGCCTTTTGAAGGTTTTACACCTACCCACGGAAAAAAAATTAAACAGTTACCCAAACACCAATTTGAAAGCTGATTGATGTCGTGTTGAATAAGCAAACAATCGTTTAGGGATTTAATTTTCTAAAAGAGTTTGAGATCGTCTGCAAATGTTAAACACAAACGAGATTTGAAGATAGATAATATGTCATGTCATTGATAAAGATTATAAATAGCAATGGTCCAAGATGACTGGCTTGGGGTACTCCTGATGTACAGGAAATTGGTCTTGAATATTTACCATCAATTACTACTCTTTGGCTTCTACCAATGAGAAAAGAAGAAATCCAATTCAACATTGCGGAATTAAATCAAAAATTGTTATGCTTTTCAATAAGTAAATGATGGTTAACTGAGGCAAAGGCTTTGCTAAAATCAGTATATATAGCATCGACCTGGTAGCCCTTTTTAACTTCGTTTAAAATATATGAAGTGAAGTAAGCTAAATTAGAAGTCGTCGAACGCCCAGCAACAAATCCATGCTGAAATTCAGAAATGGATTCGTTGACATTGAACTCAAGCTTAAGCCTTCCAAAAGTTCTGAAATTGAAGAGAGTTAGCAAATACCTCTATAATTTTCAATACAAGTTTTTGAGTCAGATTTGAGAATTGGAATTAGAATAGATGTTTTCCATTCCTCAATAAAAGCTCCATTGAGTAGAGAATTATTAAAAATAAGATACTGAGGGTATGCCATCGCTTGAATGCATTTTCTCAAAATAATTGCAGGAATTCCATCTGTTCCAGGTTTTGAATTTGGCTTTTAAATTAAAAAGTGATCTGTCAACTTCAGATAGTTCCAGCCGTAATGAACCAATATCAACCATATGTCTTAAATTTGGTTCAAAGTTAATGTTGGGACTAGAATTTGAGTAAACTGACTAAAAAAAATTAAAATAATTCCAAAGTTTGATAAACATTTTTCAATTCTGAGTTTTTATGAGTCATAGTTTTGGGTAAACCTAAGAACGATTTTTTAGTTGTAATGTACGGCCAAAAACTTTAAGAGTCATTTTTTTAGTTTATTCTCAAAATCTAGAATGAAATTTTTAAATAAAAAATAATTAAATCTTCGAACTCTTTTCTATTATTCAGGAAAATGTTTCGATTAGTAATGGTCTTTGATTTTACAAATTTTCTACGTGCTTTATTTTTTAAATTTGTGCATATGAGATAAGCGCTTTTTTATACCATGGGGGCTTTGACAGTTTATTTTTCTGCAGTAGGGGTACAAATTTATTATGCATTTCATTAGTATTTAAATGAGTAAATTCAAGATTCCAGTTAAATGATCCAATATAAGTATTTAATTCATTGAAGTTGGTTTTGGAAAAATTTAAAGATTTGAGTGAACCAGTATTTGATTGTAAATAATCATAGTTTTCAATATGGGACATAATTTGGTTGTGATGAATAGAATTTTTTAATAGTGCGAACGGTGCTTCAAAAACATTTATTTTAAAATCATCGGTACAACGCTAGACTAAATCCAAAATATTGTTCAATGAGTCAAGAATGTAATTTATTTGACAAAAATTTAATGAGTACAGGTGGTCAATAAATTGAAATTCCAAATCTTTTTTATATTAAGCAGCTTAAGAGCTTGATGTTGAAACTCTATCAAATGCCTTAAAAATGATAAGCGGTATAATCTTACTTTCTCCAAAACGATGTAAAGATTTGTTCTACTGTTCGTAGATATACTATCAAATCATGAAAGTTCCTAATTCTACCAATGCCATACTGCCGGCCATTAGGGTGCCTTCGTTCTTCGATATATTTCTCTTACGCTGATCACTTGTCTGCGTTTTTATATTCATTACCTTGGAGAAAAGGAATTTAAGTCCAATTGGGCTGTAGTTAGAGAGCGAAGCAGATTCCCGTTTTGTTGTAAAAATCTTCGAAGGACTTTGTCACTGAATTTATCGGTTTTCTTTAGAAATAGTTTGTCAATACTTTGGTCGATAAACAAAAACAGCACTCTACTACGCACGATGCGAATAAATATATCTACTCGTATGTAAATGTACGTAATGTAGCATGGCTTCGTCCAAAATAAGTCAACTGTTACAAACCTTTTTCATTTCACTTCCGTTTGTCTTGAAGCCTTTGAATATTGGAAACAAGTAGACTGTGTGTTTGCGGATTTTAGTAAAGCCTTCGATAAATTATGTCACAAGACTTTAACCCATAAACTAAATGCCTTAGGATTTAATGAAAGTTTTTTAATGTGGATTTCATCTTATTTCAACAATAGAAGCTATTGTGTAACATTTAGAAATGAACATTCTGCTCAATTTTGCGTCAACTCTGGTGTCCCGCAAGGAAGCCATTTAGGTATCTTATTGTTTATTTTATATGTAAATAACTTAACTTCGATCATAAAATCCTCCTCGGTGTTAATTTATGCCGATGATATTAAATCTTTAAAAATATAAGTTCAATAAGCGATTGCTTACTTCTTAAAGAAGACCTATATAGGTTTAGGGAATGGTGCAATAAAAACCAACTTTTGTTAAATATTGACAAATGCAAAACCATGTGCTTTACACGCAAACAAAAAATTATAACTTATAATTATTCATTAGATTCTTCTCATCTATGCAAACTTTACATTTTTTCCGATCAGGGTGTTATACTTGACACTAAATTATCTTTTACAGACCACTATAACTATATAATTAAAAAAAGCCAATAAAATTCTAGGTTTCATAAAAAGATTTTCTCGTGATTTCCGTGATCCCTATGTCCTCAAACTTCTTTACATATCTTTTGTAAGATCAGTACTCGAACACGACTGCGTAGTATGGGCCACAAACTATACACTTCATATAAACAGACTTGAAGGTATTCAGAGAAGGTTCATGCGTTTTTGCCTTCGTCTTCTTCCGTGTTCCCAAAGATCGGTACTTCCTCGTTATAATCATAGACTCATGCTAATAAAGCTTCCCTCACTGTTGAAACATAGACAGTATCTCCAGCTTTGTTTCATTTTTAAATTAATCAATGGATCAATAAATACTCCATCAGCTATGTGAATTTTAGCTACAGTCTAACTAGCATAAGAAGACAAATGCCCTTATGTCCGATATTCAGCAGAACAAATAATGGTATGAATAGTCCTTTAAATCAATTGATATCAGTCTTCAATAACTATTATTATTTAATTACTTCTATAAACGACAATTTTAAAAACAAACAATTTAAAGTAAACTTTTTCAATACATCATTGTAATTATATTGTGTATTTATATTATAGGTAATACTAAGTGTATTAAAATTGCAATTAAATAGTTATAAGTTCTAATGTTAGTAAATTAACAAATTAAATAAATAAATAAATAAATAAGTAATCAGGGACATACGTACCGGAGAAATTTTAACTGCTATAGAGACAGAGAGTGAAGCTTAATCTATTCGCAAGACATACAGCCCAACGCGCCTATCAAATTTCTTCTACAAATTTATCCTGTACAACTAGGCTGCTAAAAGAAGCTACTTTACTGTATAAATATGTCTGAAACAATTTTTTTGTTTAATCAATTATCATAAAGTCTGAAGTACCCCTTGGGTTAATGGTTTTAGTATATAGGTTTATCGCGCTGGAATTATGGGGTCGAAAGAGTTTTCTTCAGCGTTTACAGCATCTTGAGAAAAACTGACACGTCCTCCAAGAGTATTTCATAATTAATTGCCACTCATCTCAGCCACTCAGACATGGCAGAGGATTTGAAAAGCTGAGATTGAAACCTGAAGGCTTTGGTCCTTAGGGGCTGAAACATTTTGAATAATAATTTTCGATTGAAAACAACTTTCTTTGAAATAAGCAGCAGGCTAAATAAAAAACGACAACAATCAATATAGCTATTGTTCAAATTCAATACATGCACTGTGGCGTATGAGTGATATTTTTTTTACAATCTGGCAATCATACGTTTTCAGCTTTTTATTGTGCAAATCCCAATTTGAAAAATTTAAATATTTTTCTCTACTCATTAGAATGAATCAGGACATTGAACACAACTCTCATTATATCGGCCCGCCCTTTCGGTTTGATGAATGAATTCATTAAGCGCAAAGGCAATTTTCTCAAACTGATTAAATGTAATTCATCCAAATGCTAAATAGGTTTGTCTTAACGAATAAACACGATTGCTACACCCGAAATGGAAGAATATTATGTGCACTTGTCAGTAGGGATAATTTTGCTAAGTCAATGTTTTTTGGGGGCGGGGGGGTGAAATAATATACAAACAAAAGTGATGTTGATAATATCAGAAATGGGGCAAAAGGACTTAATGTGCAAACGATTAATTAACTCTCTTATAATTAAGAAATAAGGCAAGTAGAATGTATTTATACAGTGTGTAGCAGTATTTTGTTAAATAAAAGTAAAAGTAAGAATTTGTTTGTGTTACACAAAACAAGAATAAACACACACATACTAAAGTAATACAACAAGAAGTATAACTTACCAATTATTGTTATGAGAATCATTAAGCCCAGCAGGACAGATGTGAATGCCATTCGAATGAGCTCGGCAATGTCCTCAGCGGTGGTGTCGGTCTCATTGCCATTATCAAAAAGGCCGCTCTGATTAATACTAGTATTGAATAGGAACAGGTTGGCATTAGAATTGCTGCTATTATTGCTGTCGTTGAATAATGTCCCGATATTGGCATCTTGTAGTGTTGAATTGTTAAGAAAATAGCTATCTACCTCGTTGGAGATGAGATATGAATCTGGGCTGCCGTTGTCAATAAAAACATAACCAAAGGCATCTGAAAAATTGATTGAAATAATTTGTTTTTATTTTTCTTAATTTTTTTTCTTAAAACATATGAGTAATTTGAATGACATGTATATCTTGGTTACTATTATTTTAATGAAAAGTATGTTTTTAATTTTTTAAAAACTTGGCTAATTTCTTGAGAAAGTTAGAACCCCTAAAACTCGATTTAATGAAAAATTAGAACTCAATTGAGATATAACTCATTTCTGCAACAAGCTTTAAGGCCTTAGAAGTCGAATTTATAACTTTGTTTGAGATATATCTTCGAAACGAGGAGTCTAGAGCGTAAGATCTCGGTTTATTTATAATTTTATTTGTTCAGCAAAAACAAACAAAAAAATGTTTCGGCTGTGTATGTAATGTCATATGCTTTATTTATAAAAGGTCATTTATTTTTCGGTTTCAAAAGTAAAGCTAAATAAAACACACCCAGCGATACATTTTTGATGAACATTTTATTTCATTATAAACGGTGATTTTTTAAGAGCTTGGTTTTTGAAAATTCAAAAAAACACAGAAACTTGTAAAAAGTGAATGAAATTTTTATTTGGATCGATAAATCAATTTCTGCCATTTACTTTTTAAAAATAATTTCACTTAAATGTTGCCCGAGGCTACGCTTCAGGTGGTCCATTCTGAAGGTCCAATTTTGGCAAACTTTTTCACACATTTCGGCCGGAATCTCACCAATGACGCGTTCAATGTTGGCTTCCAAGGCAGCAATCGTGATTGGCTTGTCTCCATAGACAATAGACTTAACATAGCCCCACAAAAAATAGTCTAACGGGGTCAAATCACATGATCTTGGTGACCAATTGACTGCGCCAAAACGTGAGATCAACTGCTCACCATATTCGCCTCTCAATTGATGCATAGTTTCGCGTGCAGTGTGGCATGTGGCACCGTCCTGTTGGAACCACATGTCGACCGAGTTCAATTCTTGCATTTTCGGCAAAAAAAATCTGTTATCATCGAACGGAACTTTTCTCCATTGACCGTAACCCTGCGGCCTTCATCGTCCTTGAAGAACTACGGCCCAATGATGCCGCCTGCCCATAAACCGCACCAAACAGTGCATTTTTCGGGATGCATTGGTAGCTGCTGAATTGCCTCTGGCTGCTCTTCACTCCAAATACGGTAGTTCTGCTTATTCACGTATCCATTTAGCCAAAAATGAGCGGAAAAAAAACGGACGTAGCTTGCGAAACACATTTTTCACAGAGCACGAATTTTGATAACAAATTTCAATAATTTGCAAACGTTGTTCAGGCGTAAGTCTATTCATGATGAAATGGCAACCAATACTGAATCGAAATGTCAAATGTTCGTGGAATTTGTCATGTGTGATCTGTCAAAAATATAAACGTCAAAAACCAAGTAGCAAACAAATCACCCGTTATATATATAAAGTTTGGAGCTTGCCAAGCGTGAAAAACAATATCATTCAAATGGCCACTTCGGGAAGATTCGCAGCATGCGATCCTTTTGACGTAATTTTTAACCACTTCTGGCACATTTCTCAGGGTATCTTGAGTAATGTTAATCTTGATCCAAATTAATAAATATGGAATAGGGGAAGGTTTAGGACTTATTCTGTGAACTAAGTGTGAAATCCTATTAACAAAACAGAATTTTTGTATTTGACGTTTACCAACTTAGTTGTTCGCTAGACCATCTAAGACGGTGGTCTGGTGAAAGACTTAGAATTGACATTCAGAACAAAACTTTCGGGGGCATTGAATAAAAAGAGATAGAGTTGATACTTATTGTAGTAGATTTTGTTCGATTTTTTATTAATAGGAAATTTTAGATTATGGTATAACTCTTATTCTATGGTTTTCTTGAATGTACTTGAGTCCAATGTGGGCTAAGCGTTTTTTTATTAATAGGGCTGAATGAGTCTAGAGTTCGAGGATTATTCGCGTAATCAAGTTTTTTTGCGTAGCCAAATAGAAAATAAAATGCACAACTGGAGCGAACGTACTTGCTCCTACGTTCGATTATATTATATTTAAAATATTGGGGTGGCAATGGCGCAGTGGATAAAGCCATTGATTGCTAACTTAGACGTGTGGGTTCGATTCCCACGCTATGCGCGTTCTTTTCTATACCTCCAATTTTAATTGGATGCCGCCCATGGGTTCAAATAGTCAATACCTGATTCTCAAATCCAATGTGCCAACAAAAAATTCCTTAATATCATTCTCTTTCTCCTAACTAGTGCCGTGCAATTCAGGTTGCATTTAAAAGGCCTTAGGGCTTAGTTAATTTTAAAAAAAAATATTCAAAATAAAATAAACGGCTAAATGTATTTTTAAAGTCGTTTTTCACTTAATTTGTTTATATATAAAAATTCTTAAATTGTTGATAAAAAAAATTGGTATGATCATTTTTAATATTTTATAATATAAATTCAAAAACAAAATTTCAGAAAAATCGTCCACCCGTTTTCGAAGTATTGAATTTTCAAAAAAAAAAAAACAAAAAAACTGAAGGAGCGCCTGTATAAAAATTTTGATCGAAATCCGTTGAGCCGTTTATGAGAAAGTCGAAAATCAATAAAATGGTTGTATGGCTGGTACCGTTAATAACAAAATATTCAAAAAACACCAATTCAAAAACACATCAAAATCGTAAGAGCCGTTTTAGAGATAATTAAGATGATAGAAAGATTTGTATGGCAAGTACCGTTATTTTTCGGCTAAAACAACGATTCAGAAATCAATTTTGGACAATCACCTAAAACGCTTAAATACCAAGTTTGAAGAAGATTTGTACAGACACACAGACAGGCAGAATTGCAGGACCCACTTTTTTGGTATTGTCTATTATTGTAATGCCAACTTTTAAAATCTCGAGTTCGATTTTCTTCCAAATGCAAAACTTGACATATAGTACCAATATCGCAAGTAAAAATCGAACGGTGTCAAATCGTATGATATTGGTGGCAAACTAACATGGCCATAACGTGAAATTACTCGACCAGTAAACTTCTGAAAGAAAATGATTGTATCGTGTGCAATAGTGCAAAATATTTGGAGTGATGGAGGAAATCACAATCTGTAGATAATACTGCTGATGATGAACTATTGACACAGTATCTGTTAATTGATGATATTACAAGAAAACTAATTTGCAACATATCCTGATTAACGTAATCATAATCATCGAATAGCTCGTGAAGAATTTTGCCATTCAAATACTTTTTTCGAACAAACCAATTTTTCGTTTTTCTCCAATAATTGAAAAAAAATATCAGAACTGTGTGTCAAAAAAATCAACGGGTGATTAAAAAGTTGAAAAATATTCCTTAGAACTTAATTTTCAAAACTGAGAACTAAAGTTCTAAAAACTCACAAGTTTACTGTAATGGAGATGAGCATGATATTTAAAGCTCGCACGGAAATGCTAGAGCTGAATTACAGGCCCCACAGGTCCGATATTATTCCAATCTCCAACTTGTGTAACCTGAATGCAGTCGACTTATGTCCCACCTCAGTGATATCCGAAATATTTGGGACATTTGTCCCACTATTAGGATTTTCTTTGGTACTTGTGTGAATTGTCTTTATGTAATTAGATTCATGCCGTACAAAAAGCTCTGCCTTGGGCAAAGCCCCCCTGCAACCCATCTGCTTGTCACAATATAGGATTTGGGGTGGGTACAAGTTTGGGTATATTTTAATATATTTATATTTTTAATTTTAACTATATGCCTGTAAGACCTAAGGTCTTTTAAATGCAACCTGAATTGCACGGCACTAGTTTGCCACAGTGGATTTGAGAACCAGGGCGGCATCCAAATAAAATTGAAGGTATAGAAAAAAATGCGTCTAGCGTGGGGATCGAACCCACACGTCTAATTTAGCAACCAAGCACTTTATCCACTGCGCCATTGCCACTTTGCCATTGCAAATTTTTTTTTGGATTTGAAGATTTTATTTTTAAAAGTTCAAAAAAAAAAATATATACCCAAATCGTACCCCAAATCCTATATTGGGCAAAGCAGGTGAGTTACAGGGGGGGGGGGGCATGCTGCCGAGATTTTTAAAATTTATTGTGGACGTTTGAAATCTATTTAATGTTTTGAATAAAGATTTCACAATGTACCATGTGGCCATACTTATGTCTTATAAAATTTAGAAGTTTTGTCCCATCAACACGAAACAAAAGTTTGGACTTATGTCCCACCAAGGTGAGTAAATGGTTATTTGGGACTTATGTCCCAGGGAGTTATGTCTCTGTGCCATTTTTAAAATTCTTTTTTTCAACGATATGATCGGGCATACCTAAATAGCTGCACTGATTTTTTTAAATAAAAATCGTAAGAGCCGTTTTCGAGAAAAATTGCCTTAAACGTTATATGGCCGGTTCCGTTATTTTTTGAGCTACAAATTTTAATTTCCCCTCTGTACAATACCCAAAAACTCTATATACCAAGTTTGAGTAATTCGGCCCACCTGTTTGGGATCTAGGTGTCTATACATACATACAGACAGACAGATATATAGACGGACAGAATTTTTAGACCATCTTTTTTCATCTTCTCTATCATCGTAATGTCATGTTTGATTGTTATCTCATTTCGACGAATACAAGTAAGAAACGTTATGAGAAGAATTTAAGTTTCTTAAGAATTAACTCTAAGGATAATATTGAGACCTGAAATAGACTTACGAAATTATTTTTCAGTTTTCGGGAGCTTAGCTCTGAAAACGAGAGTATGTTAGTTGGGCAGCTAGAGCGGAAATTGGAGATATCTTCAGAAAAACTAAGTCCCTAATAGCAATAATGTATACAAATCCATCCTTAATACTTTTAAGTTAATAACTCAATACTAAACAAAATGAAATTATTAAATAGAATTCAAAAATTCAAACAGAAGTTTTGATTACAGAATAAAGCTCACAAAAAAAGATAATACTATTTTGGGAATAGATGAGGTTCTGCTATTATACCTTGCCAGAAGTATTTTCGTGTACATTTTTTTTCTCTCTGAAAAATTTCAATGGACAAAAACTTTTTTGCTTGAAACGATGTAATCGCATTATATGCATTAGCATTACACACACAAATATTCCTTCACAAGGAAAACTTCGTTGCTTCAGGTTTAAGCAGAGTCTACCATCTCCGAGGTATACATACATTATAATAAATTTATTATAACGAAAGTCTGCCTTTAAAACTTCCCATCTTGTTGAACCAGTTCCATTTGCAAAATGGATGACATTTTAAAGGTCCTTAATGCCTTTAAATCTTAAATCGCATTTCTTGAGTTTCATCCACGCATGGAACAAAAAAAAGGAAAAGAATTTTAAAATTATTTTAAATTTAAGTATCCCTGGAACACATTAGCAGAGGAGCAATGAAAAAAATTGAAAAAAAATGGCACATTAACCGCTTTAAAGGACGAAGCTTTTAGGCCCTTCCGCGTATTCCTTGCTATTTTTTTTGTTTGTTTACATGGATCAACAAATCTTGGCCCCAAAATGGCGCGTGTAGGCGAGGTTGTGGGAATGTCCCTTTTGGAATACGTAATTTCAACAGAGCAAATAAATTCCTTTCGATTGACATAATGGAAACAAAATTGATACAGATGATGACAGTATATTGTTGTATGCTGTGAATGTTGTTGAATCGGGATAATGGCAGCTGTAGTTTCTGTCTGTGAAGGACTGTTCCCTTTCCGTGGCAGGAAGCATGTCTGACAGAATAACAGGAGTATGGTGAACGAGTGAAGGCTTTGTGGCAGAGATAACTCATAAACATGCCTGTTGTCGCCAAATGCCTGTGATGGTATCTTTTTGGTCCGGATCCGGACCTTGATGTGATTTATTTACTTAGGCTTTGATGAATCTGGCACCTTTCCCTAGAGAGTAAACAAACAAAGTATTATTGTATTTTTTTTTTCTTCATCTCACTGTTCATCCTTTTTAGCTTGCTTGGCGGCTTCATCCTGTGATGCAATCCGTTTTCTTTATGAAGACAAATTCCATGTAAGAATGTGATCAACTATGAATATTCACAAAAGAAACAGTACGATGTTTTATATTCCCTTTCGGGATGAATTTTCCTTTGTTAACATTTGCTTTCATCCTCAAAATGTAATGGAAGCCTGCTTCTATTTGATGCCTATGGTTCTGGGGTATACTTCTTGAAGAACGTGCATAAAAAAGGGGTGCTTTTATTTGTGACTCGGTGTACGAAATTACTTAACTATTTGCCATGTCTTGCAAGCATGAAAATTTGGTCATAGCCATATGAAAAAAAACACAGAAAAAAGGTATAGCTACATATTTTGTAAACAAAATATTCCAGCGCCGTTAACAGAGCACATTATAATAAATGCTCTTTTTTTTAGTGAAGTAAAAATTTCGGGACTGTGAAAGTTTACACAGCAAATTTGATTTTCTTTGTAAACTTAATATGTGCCAATGAAAAAGATGGCAGTTAAGATCAAAATCCTATCAACTCTTATAGCTGGCACATTGTTTTACTTTAATGCATATATCAACTTATGCAAACGCATGAGCTTACACTTGCAAGTTAGTTTTTACGTTCGCAAAAGTAGCCACTGGCTACAAGATTTCGGGATTGTATGTGCTTACACACGAAAGTAAATTTTCCTTGCAAATTTGAAAAAATTGATAATTCAGTGCGAAACCTTAGCAACCTTTTGGCTTTCATGAAAATACTCCTGGCGACGGTCAATTCATATATGTGTTTAAGCCCCGCATAAATTACAGAAAAGGAACACGTCTAATGTCGGATGTCTTTCACCAAAATCTTCGGACTTTTTCATGCTGGGGCCCTGTTAGCATGAAACTCAAAATGTCGGGTCTTTAAAGGTTTAAAGTAAGACCGCTCTAATGCGACACTTTCCGACACTATGCATCATTTTTTTTTAAGCCGCACTTGAATAGCAGCCTTTCTCGTCTTCGCTATCATCATAATGTCATGTTTGATTATTAGCTCAAATTTGTTTGCATAACTTGCCTTATATTACACTAACTATAATCGCATGTAAAAAAAACGAAAGCGAAGAGTCTCAAAATGAAGAATAGTTCGTTTGTAAACAAAAATACAAATAATAAATCTTCTTTGTTAAATTTAATAAGAAAGCTAATCCTGGTTAAATAAACGACAAAATAAATGATACATCCTTTTCCTTACAAATTTAATTTCTTAATTTTTTATTTCATTTGGAAGATATTGCATTAAAAGAATTTGCATCGGGTGTCCGGGAAACACCGGGGACTTTCTGCTAGTTTGGAAATAAAATCCATAACAACTGCCGAAGTAAACAAAACAAAAACCTATTTGGATAAAAAATCCATGGAAACAGCAAAAAGTAAACAAAACGAAATATAGATTTGGAAATTATATATTAAAATCAGGAAAAATTAAAGAGGTAAGTGTAACTTAAAAAGAACAAAAAAAGACAACAGAAGAAGATACAATCATTTTTATGAAGTGTCAAATGGTGAATTGTCAGCTTACCAGTCATATACAGACAAACTGACATCGAAACAAAATGACACTTTTAATATTAGTCCATACTGTAAAAGTCAATGGGGAACGCTATAGAGCCATGATTAATGACTCTTTCGTGCCTGAATTAAAGGATATTGATGTGGACGATCTTTGGTTCCAACAGGAAACTTTTGGTGACCCATTATGTCGCGTCGTGGGCATGTAGCATGGCATGGCGTGGCCTCCAATATCGTCCGATTTAACACCGCTGGGCTATTTTGTGTGGGTTATATGCAGTCGCTTACATACTTAAATAAGTCCGAGATGATTGACGCCTTGAAAGAGAATATTCGGCGCGTTATTGCTGACATACGTCCCCCACTGCAGCAAAAACTGGTCGAAAATTGCACCTCTCGGCTGGAATTTATTCGAGCCAGCCACGGCGGCCATTTGCTCGAAATCATTTTTAAAACATAATGACAAATATTTATCTTTAACATAAAGCTAAATTCTGAGCCATACCATTAAAAACTATATGCGTTCTATTTCTTCTTGAAAACTACACGTCTAAAAAAACACCATGTAACGAGTGAAAATTATTATTATATTTTGTGCAATTCTGCATTGGTGTTTTGATGGAAAAAGGAAATTACACCAAACATACATATGTAAGTTTGTGTAATATTTCTTTTGAACATTTACTAAGAAATCTGCATAGCAGCACGAATCAACGATCCATGTATAAAAAAGTTGTTGAAAAAAACATCAGTTTGTACACCAACTAAGAGAAATATTAATTTAATAAATTTAAGCATGATAATAAAATGCAAGCTATAAAGTGGCTATGGATGGTATTTATTTTTAGGAGCAGATTTATAAATTGGCAACCCTTTTTTGTTACAACCGACCTGAGAAATCTACGTTACTTTAAGTTTAGTTTCGCTTAGCAATTCGTTATATACAGGGTGCGCCAGAGAAACTTACTTATTTGAAAAAATTCCCGCGCGGTGATTTGGGTGGTTAGATTGGCGAGAGGGGGCGCATCTGGAGGGGGAAGTTCCCAAGTTTGTTTCTCCCTCCAGTCAGTTTCCATCATGCTCTGGTCTAGAGAGCAGCGGGCCTTCGAGGTCGAGAGCTTCTTTTCTAACGGTCACTCACTTGTTGCTACGCAACGTGCCTTCCGCGCTCGCTTTGAAATACCTCCCAACAGACTCGTTCCTGCCCGTAATTCGATTCTGTCGTGGGTTAACTCATTTCGGGAGTGTGGAAGTGTCGCTAAACCCAGAAATGGACTTCCACGGACCATCAGAATTCCGGAAAATATCGAAAAAATGAGGCAGTCAGTTGTGCGTTCTCCCCGGCGTTCGGCTCGCAAACACGCAGCTGCTATGGGAATTTCTGACACCACTGTTCGACGAATTTTCCATGAAGACCTTCAATTTCATCCCTATAAATTGGCTGTTGTGCAAGAACCATAGGACCATAGCACACCTTCAGAACAACATTCGCGACGCCATTGCCAACATACCGATTGATATGCTGCAAAGAGTGGAGACGAATTTAAAAAATCGACTTCATCAGTGTATGCGCAATGGGGGTCGCCATTTATCCGATGTCATTTTCAAGACTGCATGAAAAAAAATTGGGATATTGTATTCTCAAATAAAAAAAAATTAAAACAATAATTGAAGTACTTTTGTTTTTATTGACCTTTCAAATAAGTAAGTTTCTCTGACGCACCCTGTATAATAAACTCACGATACGTTAGCAATTTTTATTTTAAAAATTATCGAGGCTTGTTTTGGCCTCAAATGTTTTCATCAGAGCGAGAGATAGATAGAGAGATTGTTTTTAAAAATTAATTTGTTATTCAAAATATTTTGTTTTATATTAACTTAGCATTATTTGCCTAACAAACATCCTTTAACAGTAATATTTATTTCGTTTTGTCATACGTCATTTCTCTAACTAAAACAGAATCCTTATAGCGGCGAAGTTCAAATGAGAATATTATTTCTAGTTTTCCTGTGAACTTATAGTTCACACTCTGATTCAATAAAAGCGTATATAATAAGGAAGAGCAGCGTATGCGAACTTTCGAAAACTTCCATCTCAAGACAGGAACAATGAAATTGACACGTCCATCGTTAGATTGGAATTGGCTGTCAATTGAATTGGCTACAATGTCGCCATGCCATTTTGAATGGCCCGGGAAGTCGAGGTCCACATCTGCAAACTCTTTGAATTTTACATCTAATGGGGTATCTGGGTTAACTCAACTATTCAGTAGACCATTTTAAGCGGCGGCGGTAGGCATATCGTTCAGCTGCAACCCGAAAAGTTACCACTTTAGAACTCCTATATGGAACCAGCGAAACAGCGATGAACGACTTCAACCGTTTGAAAGGAATCTCCTGAATATCTGCAGCGGCCTTCAACTTGGTCGCTAAAGGTGCAAGTATTACAAAAATGAGTAACTCTATGCTGAACCCAAGATAATATTCTTGACAATTCCTCATATTGTCAGCAAAGAAGCTAGTCACCAACATTGTTAATCACCCAAATCAGTTGGATGACAAGACAACCACGACATCCTGAGCCAAGGTAACTCAGCTCATTGGAAGCCCCGAATGAGGTTATTATCCCATGAATCAAATAGGAATTAGCAATCTTCTACGCTGATACTGGAATAACTTATTACAGATGGATTGAAAACCAATAGACTCACCAAACCTGCCACCTGACAACCACGAAAATGAACCCCCCGATAGCAATAGAACCAATCTTAAGCCACTTTTACACCTTTAGACCCTATGTACCAACAAGTTTGTAATTATTCAATTTTAAAATAAGTTGTAAGTTTATTTTAAGACAAATTCTAAGTAATGTTCTAAACAATTCCTCCAATGGTTAAAACGAACCTTAGAAAAACGAGTTATGTCATAGCAGTGATACCAGCAGTCACGAGTAGATGCTAAGGCTTCACATTTTGGAAACCTCGGTTAAACCAGTTTATCAAGTGACACCTGTGTACTAAAGCTAGAATGTTATGTTAGTTGAGCTGCTAGATATCTTAGATTTCAATTCTTGACACCTGTTTTCAGAGACGTTGATTTAATACAATTTCCCATTATTGAACTTTTCTGTATATATCATCAATGGACACAATTTAAGAGGTTAAATGGATGAGAATGTAGCTCACAAGGTCAAAACACTTTGACTACAGTGGTTAGGAAACATCGAAAAAAGTCTTAAAATCCTAATTCCCAAATTCGAGGTAAACATCACGAAGGGCGAACTCTGGGTTTAAAGAAACTACCATATTCGTTCTCTGAGGCCAGATTGCTCATTGATCTGGATGAATGGAAACTACAATCCTAGCCCTGACATTTCAAAAAATAAATTGGAATGGAATTCCAAATGGGAGCGCTAATTTGGTTTTTATGTTTTGTGATTTGAGGACAAAAACAAAAGCACAAAGTTCCCCCTGTTACTAATTCCTGCTATGCAACCCTCATTTTTTATTTAGTTTTCTATTGTATATAAGAGTATCTAATAACTAGAGTGCTACAGCAGGCAATTAATGTTAATGGTTGAGGTTTTAGAAAAAAACTGAATATTGTAATACAGTACATGATTGTTTAAAGGAACTCTGAGAAAATCAGAGAAAGTTTTTATCATATTAAAATAACGGATATTCAGAGAAAATTTGTTGTACGTACACATTCAGAGGGGATTTGGGCATTTTAGGTCTTCTTCCTTTCGATCTCTAAGTTTGCATAAATTACATTATTTTTAAGCTTATATCACTTTTATTCCTATAGAGCATTTAGTTTAAGGACAAAACTTAAAATCTATCTTTGCTAATGGTTATCATATCTAGACTTATATAATCAAAAAAAAATAATTTTAGGTCCGAGGACGTGATGAAGTTGATTATACATATACATATAGATGTAAATGTACATCTCTGGAAACCATTTAATCGGACGTTTTTGATATTTCCAGGAATCCAGTCAACACCACGCCTTTCCATAACCTGACAAGCTTTGACCATTCAGTGATAAGTTGAATGTTTTGGCATTGGATGTTATTGCGGATTTTAAAATGGATACGATTTGAGGGTTGCATCTAAACACCTTCCTAATCTAACACACGAATCGTGCTACAAAAATAAAACGTAATAACTTTTTTTCAGTGTGAGTAATCGGCTTATTTTTTTATTATACAGGCTACTATTTAGACTTATCAAAATGAATGCTTGGGATACTGAAAAAGGGATTTATATAGTGCAGCGATACCATTCTTTGCAGTCTGTCATTTCCGTCCAAAGGGAATTTAGGCTGGAGCTTGGCGGTACTCCCCCGAGTAGATGGACCATTATGAGGCTGGTGAACATGTTTGCCGAATCTGGAAGCATCGAACGAAGATCGTATCATCGAGATCCCAATGTTCGGGTTCAGGATACAATCGTGGCTGTTGCATCGGCAATATAGGCAAATCCAAGTGACTCGAAACTTATCGGGCCAAATTGGAGTTAGCAGTTGGTCAATACAACGGATACTTTATGATGACTTAAGCTTGTTTCCGTAAAAAGTCTAAATTACAAGCAAGTTATACCTTCAGGATTTGCCTGTTCGCCTGGAATTTTGCCGAAAAATGATTGCAATGGCCGAAGAAGACAACACATTGATAAATTGTTTGTTCATTTCTGATGAGGCCCATTTTGACTTAAACGGCAATGTTAACAAGGAAAATTGCCGTATATGGAGTGAGTCTAATCCAGAAATGCTCCACGAGACGGAACTGCACCCAGAACGAGTCACGGTATGGTGCGCAGTTTCAGAAAGGTGTATTGGCGGGCCATACTTCTTTAAAGAAAATGGTGTAACACAACCTGTCAATGGGGACCGTTATTTAAAGATGTTGAAGGAGTTTTATTACCCAGAACTTCTCCGAAAACGTATCCATTTCAACAAGATGGAGCAAGTACACACGTAGCCACACAAGTTATGGCGGAGCTCCAACGAAAATTCCCAAGCAAATTGATATCCAGAAACTGCACTCTCCGCTGGCCCCCAAGGTCACCTGACCTGACTGCACCAGACTTTTTTCTTTGGGGTTATGTCAAGCCGGAAGTATACAAAACGAAACCCAGGAATTTGACTGAATTGAAGCAGTCCATTAAGACAATAATTGAGGCGATCCCAATTTCAACCCTTCAGGCCGCAATGAAATATTTTCTGATCAGGTGCCGCATATGCGTGGGTGAGCTGGGAGGTCATTTGCGGCCTATCATCTTTAAAAACTGTTAGTTATTTAAAATAAAATTTAATTTTTAATCCAATAAAAAAAATACTGGAATACATCGATTAAAATAAAAGTTATTTAAATTTCTTATTGTAGCACGATTCGTGCGCCACCCTGTAGATTGACTTTAATCTGAAAAGTTTCTCAACTTCTTCAAATTAAAAGATACTCGTTACTTGTACTGCATTGCATATAATAATTCGGATCATTGCTTCCAACTTTTAACATTTGGCAGTATTCCATTTCAATCGTAGGATTTCTGCAGTTCTTAGAGCATCTTGATTAATAACCTAAAATTGAGAGAGTTAGTAGAATAAGACTTTAGTGCCAATAGAACGCTGCCTTAAAATACACAAATAAATCATAGTGGTTTTTACGAATACCCAAAGTCAGCAAGCTTTACTTGCACGGACCAAAATATTATACTAATCCATGAATAACTTTTTTGGAAACCGCATTCATGATTTTTTTATCATTCCCAGTTAGTATTAAGTTAAAAACGGGTTTTAGTTCATTCGTGGCATTTTCTTCTTTGCATAGACCTTAATTTAAACTAACATGGTTAGCCACTCTGGTTACAACCGAATATTATCACTATAGTGATCCTCAAAGTTTGTTCTTGTAAGAAGTACTGAAATTTCTTACAAGAACAAACTATGGAGTATCTGCTACTGAATTTGCCAGTAGTTTGCCAAGTTTGGCAAGCTTAAAATTGTTCCAGAGATGGGTAAAATAAATAACCATGCCAATATCCACATACCCTGTGCTTCAAGCCTTTGCTAAACCTGCAATTCTTAACTGGGAGGAAAGCTTTGGTATCAAAATGGAAGCACTTAAGCTCTTATAGAGTTGCTAAGTATGGAATCTCAATCGCAATTATTAACTACCATCTATAAATGTCTTCACCTGCAAGGCACTATCTTCAACAGGTCTTCCCAACTGCTTGGTTATGGAGACGACATCAATATTATCGGTTGCTCCAAGCAAGCTGTACCTGGAGCATTCACAGCTTTTGATGAACAGGCGAAATGCGTTGGTCTTGAAGTGAACGAGGACAAAACCAAGTACAAACAAATGGGTTCAAAACTCCTGTCTCGAAAGACAAAGTGCACGCTATGCAAAACGCTTATTTTACCAGTTCTAGTCTACGGCGCGGCGCCGAGTGCTGGACGATAATTAAAAAAGCGGAATTGATACTGGGCACTTTCGAGAGAAAATTTTTCGGAGGATAATTGGTCCTATATGCGAAGAGGGCGAATGGAGGGGAAGATTCAATCGAGAATTGTAGGAGCTGTACCAAGATGTGGATGTAGTCCAAAGAGCCAAAACACTTCGACTACACTGGCTCGGCCACATAGAGCGAATGGACAACAACGCTTCAGCCAAGATAATCTTCGAATCCCAGCCCGCAGGTTCGAGACGACCAGGAAGACCGAACCTCCGGTACAGGGACCAGGCGATTACAGACGCAACCCTCCATGGATCGGGAGCCGGATAAGTAAGTATAGATGTATTCAAAGCTTAACACAGTGCCAACTTCAGAGGCTCATTAAATTTCTGGTGTTGGTCCTATTCTGTCTGATTTGTGAAACAGATTGCAAAACATTTATCGTTGTTATCAACAATTATCCATTTGGCATATCTCAATATCTGGAAGTTTTTATTATGACTTCCCGTTATAATTTGATATTTTGAAATTTTTTTTAATCAAGTTTTGTCATATGCCACAATAAATAATAATCCCACGCCTCTATCCCACTAGATACCACACGCGCTGGGGTCCATTTGCACCGAGTACGACGTTAAATTCGGTTGCCAGTCATATCGGCTTTTAAAAATGAAATTCTAGATACAAGTTGTTGTGTTTTGTTAACGCAAGCCTAACACACCAACTTGTAATTTTAGACTATGCGAGTATGGAAGCAGAAGTATTATGGGCCTTCTTAATGCAAGTAGTTAAAACATAAAATACAAGAAACTAAAAATTAAAAAATATAGGATCAGTAGATCTATAATTTAAAAAAGAAGAGACAAAAAAA
This sequence comes from Philhelius pedissequus, assembly GCA_910595825.1. NCBI lineage: Eukaryota > Metazoa > Arthropoda > Insecta > Diptera > Syrphidae > Philhelius > Philhelius pedissequus. The sequence continues at coordinate 65,422,043 of OU343160.1, read as the reverse complement.
ATAAAAAAAAAAGTTTAAAAAACGTAAAAGCATGCTAATGCATTTGCTAAGTTTTTAAGTTTTTATAATAGTTTTCATTAGCACTTTAGCTGCTGTGGTGTTTCAGTAAGTTATTATCGAACGACCTTAGGGGCGCCATTGGTCCAATTTGTTGGCACCCAATGAAGTGTGAATTTTATTTTTCCGATCAAGTTCATTCAACTTGCCCAAAAACTCTCTTAAAAGTGCTAAACTAATGTCATTATGCATTTATTGCTATTGAAATGAGTGGTAACATTTTATTTGCGGAGATTTCTTTTTTCACGTTCGCTTGGAAAAACTAGTTTATAGAATGTGCCACATCAGTTTTTACTTGAACAAGGTAAGTCACCAACCATAAGTAACATTCTACGGGCCACTATCACGCACGTGACGTTTGAAAATTTCCACTGGATAAAAATTACATATTTGATGAAACTGACGAACTTTCAGAAATGAAGATTTTAGCAATTTGATCCAGAAACCTCAAAATCCCGATTTTTAGTAAAATCCCATAATCTTCTCAAAAAACACTGTTGACAAGGGCATATGCGGATTAACTAAGTAGAGTGAGCTGTACAGAGGATCAACAAAAAAAAAACGTTTGATAGGGACAAAGTTACTCTATGCTCTGTCCCAGAAAAATAGACAGTGTAGGCAAGATAAGACGTTTGCCTCTCATTCTCGCTACAGTGGATTGCATACATCTGTCGCTCAATGAAGTTCTCACAGGGTTTTCGAAGTTTGTATGTTAAATGGACCTAAATATGAAAGTTCTCAAGTCAAAAGCACATCCAAGGAAAAGGAAAAAAAATCCGAACAAGTTCAAAAATGGACACGGGTAACTCTGAATCACACACAAATTTAATGGGGTTCAATAGCAGCAGCAGCCAAGGCCACAACAAAAGCAGATGTGCGCTGAGTAGGACGTTGGGTCTGCGCCAGATGCAATGAAATTTTCTTTTATTATTTAATAGATTAGGGGCGGGCAAACACTTTTTATGGAGAAGTTCTTTCAATTTAGTATGGTGCCAAAATATGACATGCTACTGATTTTGAAAAAGCTTTCCCATAAGACGTGTACTGCCAATTTTTCTGGGACAGAGTATAACCTAAAATACAGTGTACATTTTTCGGGATTTCAATTTCATTTTAATTGCAAGATTTTTTCCTTCGAGATTATATTTTTCGAGATTTTATATTTTAGGGAGAATGTGTTTTCTGCATCGAGGATTTCGTATGGATTTCTGGATTTTTATATTTTTTAATAACATCTCGTCGATCTTCCATACGAACACAAATGCTTTTTTTTAAGGACCAGCTTACCGTCTAATCTCTTATTCGAATGAAAAAATCACTAAAGACGAAAGAACGAATCTGAAGTTATTTTCAATTTGTTGAAGTTAAGCCTTTCTCCAGAAAAAAAGTATACTGACCGCCTTGGGGCCCTGGCTTATGTCATCAGAAGGAAAACAAATGTGCATGTGCCGCATTGGCGCATTCGACCAAATGCCTAACCCAGAGGTAGCGATAAGCAGCCAAGAAGTACAAAATTCGCATACATTTTCTTATACTTCTTGTTTATTAGTAACAACTCGAAATTCGATGTTCTAATGGCGAACATTGAAATTCATTTGATCAACCAGACATTGTATGAATTCCTCGAAATTAAATCCAACAATATCTTCAAGGGCTTTATACGAGTTTTATATGGTAGCTCGTTGTGGCTACAGAAAACGACTTCAATTAAATGAAACTGATGATTTGTCTGCCTTCACAATATCGATTGAAATTCACGAGAATTGTTTTTCAAAGCGTTGTTCTTACGATTAATAAGTCAATCTTTCCATTCGTTAGTTGCATTTGAATCGCGTTTATATTTTCTTAAACGAGGAGTTGCAATATCGGATCCCAGAATATTTGCGGTGGATTCGGAAACATAAGTAAAAGAGGCAGATATCGATGGTGTCGAAGCTATATTCGCTTAGTAATGTGTCAGATTGCTGATACAAGCTGGAATTAGGGCTGTCAAAGAGTACGAGACTAGTCTCGCATGGACTGGCAAGTTTCACCGTGTTTACATTAATAACTTTGATTCGCCCCAAAAATACATTGAAATAAAAAAAACAACAATTTTACAATTTCACTGTTTGAAACAACAACAAAAGACAAATCAGACGCACGAGTCTATTTTATAAATTTTATACGTAGAGTACCCTGGTCCCTTATTACGTATTATGAAACGAAAGTCAAAAAAGCCATACCCAAGAAAACGATAGTCATGAGGCATGACATAGGGTATGATTTACGATAAATTTGCCAAATAAAATAAGAAAAACTATTTTTTTAGAAGCTTTCAACTTCAATGCTACAACTATACATAAAGTCGTAAGAGAAAACGAGTATAGTTGTATTAAAACGACAATCGTAAAATATAATCGCAAATTAACGATAACGAGGATTTTTGAACGATAATCGTAATACGTACTAAAGGCCTTGCATCTTTTTTTGAGCACGCGCCTTGTCTTACATCTTTTTACTAACAAAAATCACGAAAGAAACCAAGACTAATGATAAGACCAAGACCAAGATCGAGACCGAGAAAGACTGCACATTGAAATTTTCTCGGGAAAAAGGCGAGACCAAAATCTGAGACGACATTTGGTTAGGCGAGACCGAGACGAGACTCAAATTTTTCGATTTTGACTAGACCGAGATGAGATTAACAAAAGTCTCGCCTGCTCACGTCTTCTTCCCAGCCCAGCTGGAATAAGTGATTGCATCAATAACAATTTCACTTCAATTCGTTTATCTATTAACACATTATATATTGCCATCGTATTCAAAATCATCTAGATCATCATTTTCCTCACTCGAAATTGAGTCCATAAAATGTCCAATTTCATCATTTCCAAGAGATTCAAAAGATCCTTAGGTTTTTTATAGCTAAAAACCAGCAGATAAACATCGAAGAAACAGAAAAAAAAGATGATCTAAAAATTCTGCCCGTCTGTATGTCTGTCTGTATTTTGAATATGCGAAAAGCTTATATTTAAAAAAGAATTCCAACTTTTATTCATCAACTTATTAAAACAATTATTTTTTTTTTGAAAAAAACACAAATAAATAAGCGGTAAAAAAATAGCACCATTGCTTCATCACACAACTTAAAACTCAACCATCATAAAACTAAAAAATCTTTTTCTATTTTTTTACTCCTTAGGGGTAGTCCAGCAAAATTAGTATTTCGTTGAATAGCCTTTGTTGGCTATTACTGCTTCACAACGTCTGGTCATTAAATTTACAAATTTTTTTCCCTTTCCCCCGGAATATTATCCCAGGAGACCTTTACTGCAGCCCATAGTCCTGTGTTACTAGTCGGCTTGGTTTCAGATACTGCTTTTCCACGTCAGCCTACAGATTTTCAATCGGATTTAGGGCAGGCGATTGCGCAGGTCACTTCATCACATTAATTGAATGATCTCCAAATTTTTTAGCCTTCTTACTGGTGTGCTTGGGGTCATTGTCCTATGGGTAGACCCACAAAAGGGACATATCTTCCTCTGCATAAGGGAGCATGACGTTTTCGAGTATATTAACGTCAACGTGTTGATCCATGATAAGTTTAATCCAATATATGGCCAAACTCCATAGTAGGAAAAACAAGCCTACACCATTATGCTTGAACCTCCGTGCTTAAATATTTAATTTTTTTTTTTTTATAACTTTGCACGCACTCCAGGGATTATAAAATACACTTTATTTGTTTTTCTTAACACAGCGCGGGCATCCGGTGGAAGAAGAGAAAGAACGATAGCAAAGATGTGTGGCGCGATGTTCTGAGAATAGAGCTGGTTGTTGTCTCAGATTTATCTCCTGGGATGGCGGCTGAACTAATGCGGAGACAATTACCGTGTCTTATATATTTATGTGCCTTATAATTCGCATTATTTTATTTATTTCGTTGTCATATTTTATGGCTATGCTAGTTTACTCAATCACATGTTGTTAGTGTTATGCCTAAGCAGCATGTAATGAGTAAAGCAGCAACTTCTTTTATAACAATTTTTAGAATTTGTTTTTAATGGAATATAAGAAGACATAGACAACGGCAGGAATCGAACCCGCAACCACGAGGTTGACAGGCGAGCACACAACTATATCGCAGCGGCCACCCCCTGTGTATTTGGGATCATATTCCACTCTCGGAGGTCTTCTTACGTAGGAACGATATCCTTTACCACCAAACAATACGATTTTACTTTCATCTTTCCATAGAACCTTGCGCAATTTCTCTACTCTCAAATTCAAATGATGTCTTGCAAATATTAAACGCTTTTTATCAAGTTTTGCAGTTCAAAGAGGGACTTTTCTTGTACTACAAGCAGTTAAATTATGTTCATTCAATCTTTGCAAATATTCAGCTCTTTTTTTTAACTCAGTTGCAGGCTTAAAGGGATTTTTATGGCTTTCTCGGGCTAGGCGCATGAAGAGAGTTTTCGTCCACTAGATTCGGTTTAAGGTGTGTATGTTATTTCATTTCGAAACATTTTGTTGGAACAGCCAACAAACCGTCGAACTTCTCCATACGGTTTACCTTCCCATATCATTTTTTTTAATAATTTCCCGTTTTTCGTTGGCACAATGCTTTCCGCGACCCATTTTCTTTGAACAACTGTAAATTTTGTGTTTTAAAAGAAGATACCAACCAAATATAAGAAAATTCTAAGACTTGACCGCCTTACGTTGAAATATGCACAAGAAAAAAAATATTTTTGTAACGAAAACTGCCATCAGTGCTATTATTTTTACCGCACAAAAATTGGAATTTTTTCCATTATGGCCTCGTAACAAAAGAACCGTTACTGTTTAAGCGCCAGAGACATACAATAGAGAGAGGTGATAATGAGCTGTAAATATGTTTCTATTCACTCATTTAAAGAAGTTAAAATCAACCTTGTACCAGTGGTGCAATTTTTTTTAAAGGCACTATATGTATAGACACCTACAGCCCAAACGGGTGGGCCGAATTGCTTCAAACATGGTAAATAGAATTTTTTAGGTATTGTAGAGAGGGGAAATTGAATTTTTTTTAGATCAAAAAATAACGGTACCTGCCATATAACCGTTACGTTAAAGCCTATTTTTCTCGGAAACGGCTCTAACGATTTTGCTTAAAAAAATCAGTGCAGCTTTTTAGGTACGACCGTTCATATTGTTAAAAAATAAATTTTAAAAAATGTCTAAAAACGGTAATTTCAATAGGACAACTTTTTTTGCTTTCGACTATCTTATAAATGGCTTAACCGATTCTTTCGAAATTTCACACATATATAGGCCTAGGTTGCCCAATTTATACTGAGTGTCAATATTATTAATTTATAGTTTTTTGTATTTTTAAAATCATTTTTAAGGAAAAAATTTAAACAATTTATATTTTGAAAAATGTACATTAATTTTTTTTTTTTTAAATTATAGTTATATGTATTTTCTGAATACCTATGAATTGTGCTTGTCATTTTTTTTTTCAAAAGGTTAAAAAAAAAAACTTTTTTTCTCAAAAATCGCTTCACATATTCTTAAATTTTTTTCTCATAAATTCAAATTTATCCAAAAAATAAGATGGCGCACTTTTTTGGGCTAAAATTAGTCTAAATATTTATTTCAGAATTTTGAATTATTTTTTCCTTGATTAAGCCGATTTAATGTTTTGTTTTTAAGTTTATATAATTAAATATTTAAGATTTTCGTACCATTTTTTTTAGAAAAGAATTAAAGAAATTTTGTGTATAAAAAATTAAGTAAAAATAACTTTAAAAATATTTTTAGATTTTTAACAGAAATCTCTTGCATACGATGTGATCGAACATATGAACAAGTTCGTGCGATCCAGTCGTGCATTTTATGTTTTATGTAGATCAGTGAAAAACCAATCTATTTTAATTATCTATTTTATTAATAATAAAATCTAAAGCAAAACTTGTGCTTAGAAAAAAAATTATTATTTACGTGTTTTCGCAGTCAATTTTCACTAAATTATTTTTTCTCTAAAATGTAAAGGACTACATCTTAAAAGAAGAAACAAATGTTTATACAAATTTATTAACTTTGACAAAAAAATATTCGATTACGAAGTACCTACCAGTGATAATAAATTATTCATTAGAGTGTTGGCCTTGAATTCTGTCTAACCTGAATTTCTTGTTTTTTTTTCTTCTCTCAAACAACTTCATAAATAATAATTTTTTTCTTGTATAAATCTTTCACAGCTATTTGTATATTTTATTGTTTGGCATATTTTTCTTTATGATAAGTATCTGAATTTTCAATTTTACGACCATAAAGTATCCTTTAATGGATTTTTCTATTTTTCTTTTGAAAACCATTCCTCAAAGATCTAAGTACAAATTTTTCCGACATCATTCATAATTAACCTTGACAAGATACTTTTCTGTGTAATTTAATGGTTTCTATTTATTTCACCTAACCCTTACCTATATTATAGACGATTATGTACCACTTTAGGAGAAAATTATATGTATGAAGCTGAAGAGAGATTATTGCCTGAATGAAAATAACTTTTAAAATATATCTCAACTTACCCCTTAAAAGTGTTTTAGTCTCCATGCTCATTTCGGTGAAAATTTAAGTTTAGTTCTTTCGAAAAAAATAAATTGTAAATTAAAAAAGAAACTAAAAGGATAATTTGTTCGAAGCAAAAATAAAACCGAATGTTGGCAGTGTGTGTATGTTGCCACTGCTCTTTTATCAGTCCTTCTCCACAATGTTTGTGCTGAAGTAACTTGTTCTGGTTGTGGTCCTTGGTTCCAGTCTTTGTCTTTATGCAGCACTTCTATTGTAATTTATTTGACATTCTTGGTACTGAGAAAACATTTTGGTCCTTTTTGGCATACACAATTTGAGGATATCCGACATGTCACACATTCACTTGTGTATGTAAAATACTGGATCTGTGTTCGTGTTTCGACCGACGACGTCAATTGAAGTCCTGCGTATAATTTTCGGTTCACAGTGATATGGGATATTATGTATTATCCTTTTTTTTATTCCGAACTTGTTTTTGTATGTAAGTGTTTATACTGAATACTGTTATATATGCAAAAGTAGTTTTGCAATTTTATGGAACTCTTTGGTGCTGTTCTTGTGTTTCAGTCCTATATGATGGTATTTATGGGGATGATGATAATGAACTGAATACTTTAACGGTAAAGCAGTTGAAGGGGTTGTAAAGTCACGAAGTGAAGTTTGACTTTCGTTTCTAGCTCTCAGGATCAAAGTAAAAATGTCTGCGTGCGTTAGATACTGATGCTACGATGTTCTGCTATGGAGCTTGATTATGACGATGGTAGTGGTTGGCGATGATATGGAAGTAAATTCCTTAAACTTTGACAATGAAAATATTTTACTAAAGAGTTGAGTATGGGAATGGGAGAGTATATAGAAATGTATATTATGTTGTTGAGATAGAAGCAGATGTTATTGGAGATTGGTGTTGTTTTTATAATTTTTAATTTTGAATTCGACTTTTTGAATTCCTTTCATTTGGCTTCTGCTTCTGTCCGTTGTTGTGTTTTTTTGTTTTTGTATTTTTCTTTTTCTCTTCGTTATAACTGTTGATGATGTTGAGCACAGCAGCTGTTTTTTCGTAAGCATAATTGCCACTAGCATTGGGGCATGTCGCCCCTCATAGTGTATGATTCATTTATCCATCTGAAACAAAAAGTAAGGAGAAAATTAAATTAGTATGCGAGAGTGGAGGACATAATAAACTTTTAAAACCAAACACAATAATAATAATAGGAATGAATAAAAGTTATAGTACAAAAAACGTGCCCTAGTACATACAGAAGCGTTGTTAAGAGTTAATTTCTTACTAATACTGTAATTTTTTCCAAAGGAGAAACAAAACTTCGGCCTTAATAACTCCCAATGATTTTAATGTCGAATAAATGAAATTTGCTAGAACGGCTTAACAATTTATAAAATCAATTTAATTTAATATTTCAATTTTAAACCAAATCAAAAGTTAATTTAATATTTATGAAAAAGAGCGCATGTTGACAGGTTGATTGCTTAACGGCGAATCATGAATTAAAGAAATCAAGATTACGACACTTCTTTGTTTTTCTTATTTTATTGACGGCACCAGAGTTCAAGAATCTGCAAAGTGTTGTTGTTTGTGGATTTATGGATTTCGATCTCTGGTGACGTCAATAAAATAATAAAAAACAAGGAAGTGTCGTTATCTTGTTGTTTTGATTCATGACGGCGAATGATGATAAATAAAAAAATATGAAGAAGCTCGGCTTGCCTCAGATTAACTGCTGTCGCCCTCTTGCGATCGATAAATGAAGCGTTTCATTGTTAATTTAAATATATACCTACATTCAAATGTTTGGCGGAAGATTAATGGAGAATAATTTATTCGTAGATTCCTACAACATACGTACCTACGTAAAATAAAATAATAAGGGAAGAGTACTATAACTCAGCCGCCAAAAAATAAAAATAGATTCTTGTAGAACAGTTAGTTACAAGTATTTTTTTAATATCGGACAAGGGGGTCTATCTCCCCTCGTTTGACCAGGGGGATGCAATTTCATAAAAAAGTACTCAAAATGGAAAAAAAATATTTAAAAAAAACGGTAATACAGGGTGTCCGCCGGGAAGGTATACTACATTGTTTGTTTATAATTTTTGATTAAATAAAAGAAAGAGGATCTTATATTATAAATTCTTTATTTATAAATTCTTTATGTAAAGTCGGCAATTATGTATGGAACACAATATCATGTAAATGTCAGCATCTGTCAGTCTCACAGATGCGAGCCCTTTTGAGCACATTTTTCATTACATTCTCACACATTTCACGCGGTATTTCATTAATTTAATTACGAATATTTTGTTTGAGATGCTCAAGAGTTTCTGGTTTGTTTGCATAAGCCTTGCTTTTCAGATATCCCCACAAAAAGAAGTCCGGAGCAGTCAAATCAGGCGGCCGTAGAGGCCAATCAGTATCACCATTTCTTGAAATAACTTGTTGTGGAAAGAGGTCTCGCAGTAATTCCATTGTAATCCTGACTGTGGCACCGTCTTGTTGATGCTACATGTTAATCAAGCCCAAAGCATGCAGTTGTGCCGATAAAATATTTTCATTCATATCGGGATATCATTCCCCATTCACAGTTGCCTTTACGCCGTTTTCATTTTCAAAGAAGTAAGGTCCAATGATTCCTTCTGACCAAATTGCATACCAGACTGTAACTTTTAATGGATTTAATGCTAACTGATGAATAATTTGAGGGCTTTTCATTAAAATCTGGGTTGTCATGGGCTAGATGTAACATCCTATTGGCATATGTAGGGCGGCGTAAATGGTCTTGTGGAAGAAGCTCTTGTGTCAACTGAATCTTAAATGGAAACAAATGCAAATCCTTGTGCCAAATTGTGGCCAAAGTTGTTCTTTGAAGTGCAAGCTCCTGAGCACGGTGTCGAATTGAGGTTGATGGATTGTTTTAAACACTTCCTTAAGCAGGAGTAATGTTTTCAGCTGATCTTGCAGTACGTTGTGGTCCATGCTCATCAACAGACCCTCTTTCTTCGAAATCATTCAATAAACGGATAAATAGTGCATTTTGTTGGCACTTGTTTCTCTTAAATTTCATCGTCACAGTAATCGATGATTGATTTTGATAAAATTTGTTAACGATTAAAACACGTTGGTTTATCGAATATTTGTCCGTAATTAATTTGCCACGTTACTACCAAGACTGCCAAATATGAACTGTCAAGACTAATGTTTATCAAAATGGGGGCAAGACAAAGTATTATACCTTCCCGGCGGACACCCTGTACTTACAAATAAGTGTTATTAACTTTTTTTAAAGATAATACCTTAATCTAATAGCATATTTTTAAAACAAGTGGAATCTATGCAAATTATTTATTCGACCTTACATTCGAAGTTTTAAAAAAAATACTTTATTAAATTCAAACACTAAAAACTAAGCTTCAGATCCCTTACCACTGGTGGGGGAAATCTTCAGCTATACTATTTAAGAACTAATATACAAGTTGAACCGTTGACTTCGGTAATAGTATTCTTAATTCTTATCCAATTGTCTTGTTGTGGGAGAAGATGATGTCATATAGTCTGGATCTTGATTATTGCTCACGAAATATGATACTACTTATAAACTGCAGCGGATGTGCTATTTCTTATTTGTCATTGAAAACAAAAAATTAATAATAATTCAAATGTAAATAACGTTCCTTAACTTGCATAGTTTTTGAAAAAAAAAACGGGTTTTAAACTCAACCTTTGGGAGTAAAAAGATAAAACAATTCACGACTGGATCGCACTAACTTGCTCTTATGTTCGATCCCATCGTATGCAAAAGATATCTAGTAAAAATCTAAATACATTTGTTAAGTCGTTTTTTACTTAACTTTTTTATATATAGAAAATTTCTTTCTAAGAAAAATTGGTATGACAATCTTAAATATTTAATATTATAAAATTAAAAACAAAAGATTAAATCAGCTTAATCAAAGAAAAAATAATTCAAAATTCTGAAATAAATACTTAAACTAATTCGAGCTCAAAACAAAGTACACCTTTTTATTTCTTCAATAAATTTGAATTTATGAGGAGAAAAATTTTAAAATCTGTGAAACGGTTTTTGAGAAAAAAAGTTTTTTTAACTTTTTGAAAACATTTTTCAAAAAAAAAAATCAAAATCGCCAATTCATAGGTATTCGGGAAACACATATAATTATAATTTTTGAAAAAAAAAATTAATGAACAGTTTTCAGAATATGATTTTTTTAATTAAAAAAAATCCTTTAAAAATACAAAAAATATTGATTAAAAATATTGGGACGCAGTATAAATTGGCCAACTTAAACATATATATGTGTGAAATTTCCAATTTTTTTTTTTTGCTTTCGACTATCTCATAAGCGGCCGACCCGATTCTTTTGAAATTTCACTCATATATAGGCTTAGGTTGCCCAATTTATGCTGCTTATCAATATTTTTAATTAATATTTTTTTGTATTTTAAAATATCTGCCGAATACCTATGAATTGGCAATTTTGATTTTTTTTTTTGAAAAATGTTTTCAAAAAGCTTAAAAAAAAACTTTTTTTCTCAAAAACCGCTGCACAGATTCTTAAATTTTTCTCCTCATAAATTCAAATTTATCGAAGAAATAAAATGGCGTATTCTTTTTTGAGCTCAAGCTAGTTTAAATATTTATTTCAGAATTTTTTCTTTGATTAAGCCGATTTAATCTTTTGATTTTAAGTTCATATTATTAAATATGTATTTAATATTGTCAAACCAATTTATTTTAGAACAAAATTAAAGAAAGTTGGTATATATACAAAATTAAGCTAAAAAAGACTTTAAAATATATTTCAATTTTTAATAGAAATCTTTTGCATACGATGTGATCGAACATAAAAGCCAGCTCGTGCAATCCAGTCGTGCATTTTATTCCCTTTGTATACAAACGACACCTTCACTTATCCTTTTTAGCGGTTAAAGGTTAGTGTGAATTGTAAATATGCAAAATAAATCCAAGACTGGGCTATGACACTACTCGGACATTCCGGTGGTTGGCCATTTGTTATTTTGGAAATTTGAATTTAAATCTAGTTAACTGAGGTGGGAATTGGTTGTTTCCCGGGTGGTCGGTGCATTTCTGGTGGTTGTTCGCCTGACCTTTAGGACTTAACAAACAAGTTATGTTTAATAATACTTCTTTGTTGTGTTATGAGATTTTAGTAGTATGGGGAAGAATATATATATGTAACTCCGTTACAGAGTCTTCCCCTAAGTAATGTTAATACCATATAGAAGTTCGCCTTTTACCATTTCTAAGCTCTAATTGGCCATATTCCATTCGATTTACTGGATCATTTGAAGTCGTTCCATAATTATACCTATGTAGATTGTCATACAATCTGATAATCCTAATTAATAAGAAATAGATCCCGAGTCTTAAAAAAAAAAATTACAAAACTATATTTTACTTATTCTGAAAATTAACTACTTTGAAAATTAATTCTGAAAAGCTGTAGTTTTAAGGAAAATTTGAATAAATTGTAAACTAACTGCTTATGGAATAATACATCCATACAAAATGTAATTCATCTCAATATTACTGCATTGTCCTTGCATATATATAAATTTGATAAACTTTGCTCAATGAGCCACAGGAATGCCGACTATCATACATCCCTTGAGCTTCTATAATACCTAATCTAGTATTACAATGAAAGGATCCTTGTGCTGAATTAATAATCATTTGTGAAACACAACAGTTGCACTAGGACAGAATTACATATTTTGAAACGTGATGTACATGCACATCTATAGTATATATGACTTAAGAACAAACCAACTTCGAATGTAATTATTATGTTCGAGTAATTAAATACCGATTGATGAGGCTGAATGTAGTAGTATGATATAAACAGATCATGTAAGGAGGATTCCAATAATATGATTATAAAAGGGTGTCTGTCTGGTGGTGTGGGTATAGTGTTCTGATGGAAATGGACTATTAGCATACACCTCTGTGTGGTTTTGCATTAATATCAGTTCAATTTTGCAACAGAACAGCAACAAGAAACCAAAGAGAAAATTCTGGCTGCTGACAAGTTAATGATGATGAGCCAGCAACTTCCGACTGGCCATAATGACAAATGGGTTCTAAAAAAGATCATTAGCTTTGGCGTGTGATTTTAATTTATAGCATTTAAATTTGTTTTGGAACACAAAATAACTTTGTTATCTCAACTTCAAACTGCTGTAATTTTTTTATTTTTGTACGGAACTCTAAAATGTGGTTATGTTAATACCAACAGTAGAACAGAGATAACTGCAATACGCGATTTTTCCTTTTTTTTTTGAAGAAAGCAAAACATATTACATTACAATGTAATGTAATGTAATGTACAGTCGAACTTTGATAACTCGATCCATCACTTGCCAAATAATAAGGAGGCGAGTAAATAAAGAGATTAGGTTTGAGTTGCCTCCTTAAACCATCCAGACCTTTTAATAAATTTCAGGATTATGGGCTTATTAGAGACATCGCTCTTTTCTGGTTGTGGCTAGGCTAGGGCATTCACAAAGGAAGTGATATGAACCCTCTTCTGCCTCTTCGTCCATACAACCACTACATAAGTCAGATGTGCTGGTGCCCATTCTGGTCATATGGGCTCCCATTGAGTTGTTGAGGTCTGTTAAGCCATAGTAGGTATTCTGTTGTTGGATTCTTATCCGAAAGTTTGCTGGATTCTTAATTTTTGTTGCTCCAGTGGAACAAGTATCCCGGGGATGATTTGGCACCGATCAAGTGATGATTCGGCACCGATCAAGTGATGATTCGGCTTTGACCAGTTCATCTGTATGCCACTATGCCCTGGGACCCAGATTAGGGTGACTAAGATCTTAATTCATTGCGGCAACAAATCACTAGTTTTGAACTTTGTGACGATTGAGGAAAAGGCTTTGATAGCCGCCTGGCTGTCTTCGAAAATATCTTTATTTCTGTTGATCAGTTTACATGCGGAGAGATACTTAGCCGCCTCACTTATTGCGAGCACCTCTGCTTGAAATGCTGAGCAATAATCTAGAAGTATATATGATGCGGTTAAGTGAGAATTTTCAGAGCAGATTCCTGACCCTTCCCCCATTTCTGACTTAAATCCGTCCGTAAAGATCGAAACATGATTTTTGTTGATGACCAGGTTTTTCTTCCAGCTTTCCCTTGTTGGGATCGCTATTAGTACGACGGGATTTGAATCAATGCTCGGTGAAATGTAGTCTGCTAGAATTGTCGCATTTATAAAACGTATTATAGCTGTGACCGTAATGGAACATTTTTCAACTTTTTCAATCTTTTAGTCGTAGAGCGCTTTCGCCCGCCAAGTCTTTCGTAAGAAGGTCAAGTGGGGCTAAAAAAAGGAACGTTTCTAAGGCTGCGGTTGGTGTAGTTTAGTTGTAGGCATACACGTCAGCATTTGTATTTTTGTCATGGTTTTCATATCTACGTTAGATTAACTTTTAATACAAACTACACACTGTACTATGAATATCTACTCGCGTTCGACCTTGCATTAGAACCCATCCTCTTAAGCTATTCAACGCAGAGTGTGGAAAGATCTCTATGGGTGGAGTGACAAGAGTATAAGAAGAAACCAAATTACGAATCCTTATCACAGAAACCATACTAATAACCATCACAACCATCTTCAAGAACAACCAAAAAAACAGATAAGGAGAGTTCAGACATATTTGAAATACTTACTTTAATTTAAATTGCGCTTACAATCCAGAATGGATCACGGCCTGAACCAGCAAGCCTCTCCAGCCAGCCCGGTCCGTAGATAGCTGCCACCAGTTACGCACACCAAGTTGGTTGAGGTCGTTCACCACTTGATCGCGCCAACTAAGATGAGGCCTTCCTCTGCCACGTTGCCCACCGGGGTTGGATACGAAGACTAGTCGGGCTGGTGCGTCGATGTGCATGCGCTCCACGTGACCTAGCCATCTCAGTCTCAGCTTTTTGACCAGGTCGATATCGCTGTAGAGCGCGTAATGTTCGTCGCTCAATCTTCTTCTCCACTCACCACCGATGCACACTGGGCCAAACATCTGTCGAAGAATCTTTCTCTCAAAGCAACCCAGCTGGTTTTCATCAGATTTTGTCAGTGTCCATGCCTCTGCCCCATACAGCAGGAATGGGATGATTAAAGTTTTATATAGGGTCTCTTTAGCTCTTTGAGAGAGGGCTTTACTACTCAAATGCTTTCTAAGCCCGAAGATTTGCAAGTGTGATTCTTCGTTTGATCTCCGCACTGATATTGTTGTGCGATGTAATAGTGGATCCCAGGTAAACAAAATCTCTGACTGCTTCGAAGTTATAACCGCCAATCGTGAAGTTTTGTCCCAGTGGATGGTGTTGGGCTTCTCTTCTCGATGATAGCATATACTTAGTTTTCGTCTCGTTAACAGTCAAACTGACAGCTCGCTTTTTTCTGCCTATGATTTTAATGGCATCGTCATAACAAGGAGTTGAACGGACTTTTGGAAAACTGTGCCTCTGGTGTTGACATTTGAGTTGCAAACAATTGCTTCCAGCCACATGTTAAAGAGGTTGCGTGATAGTGCATCACCTGACTCAAACCTTTCTCGACATCAAAGTCGTCGGTGAAGTTCTTACCGACTCTGACGGAGCAGCGAGATTCCTTTATTGTCATTCTGCACAAGGGGACAAGTTTGGCAGGGATGCCGAGATGTGACACGGCTCTGTATAACTCGTCTCTTTCAACGCTATCATAGGCGTTTTTAAAGTCGATGAAGAGATGGTGTGTATCGACTTGGAATTCTTGGGTTTTTTCCAGGATCTTGCGGAGTGTGAAAATCTGATCGTTAGTTGATTTTCCTCGCTTAAAGCCACACTGATAAGATCCTATCAGTTCGTTGGTAAAAGGTTCTAGCCGGGTACGCAAAATAGCCGACATAATTTTGTATGTGATGTTGAGGAGACTTATACTTCTGTAGTTGGCGCAGTTCAAATCATCTTCTAGGATAGGGCACACTATGCCGAGCTTCCATTCATTGGGCATACTTTCCGCCGACCACATTCTAGAAATGAGTTGGTGTATGCTCCTGACCAAGTCATCTCCCACTGCCTTAAACAGTTCAGCTGGCAGCCCATCTCAACCCGCGGCCTTGTGCGACTTAAGTTTTGATATCGCTGCTCTTTCTTCTTCTAGGTCGGTTGGACGGATATTTTGACCATCGTCGTCCAAGTTCTATGGGTTGTTTTGCGTAGCAACGGATTTTTGGCAGTCTTCGCCGCTTGGAAAAGTGTACCTTCCAAATTCTCAGCACTGTCAGCGTATCTCCTACGACATTATCATTTTTGTCACGGCAGGCTTCTATTCTGGGCTGGAATCCTTGGGTTCATCGTTTCACCCTTTGATAGAACTTTCGAGCGTTACCCCTTCCTTAGCATCCTCAATAGACTCGACCACTTGCTTTTCCTGGTCCCTCTTCTTCTTTCTTAGGAGTCGGTGTTCCTCTCATCTTTTTTGCACATAGACCTCGCGGGCTGCTCTCTCACCAGTTCTGGTCCTAGCTTGCAGGATTGACTCATAGGCTTCGTCCTTGGCTGCATGTGCCTGCCGAAACTCCTCATCGAACCAGAGGTTTCGCTTTGGTTGTCGATTGAAACCCAGCACATCAGAGGTGGCACTTCTGATGCCAAGCTGGCAATGATTCCACTGCTCGTCTATAGTTGGTCCTGCTGGTGCGATTTCCAGGAGATTGAGGGCGACGCGGTCGGCAAAAATTGAAACACAGATCAGCGAGATGTTTTTAAATTTGGCCCTGATTCGGATTGTGACAAGGCGCTCGCTAACCCATTTAAAATATATAACTTCTTGTCTAAGTTTGCCTCTTACCACAAAGCCGCATCGAATAACCGCTGTCTCCTTTCCCTGAAGCACGTACCAAAGTAGATATCACAGGATTTCATTTTTCGCATGCTCTCTCCATCCATATGTGAAATAAATTTCTCAATTCACATACAGAGAAGAGCAATCAAGAAGCCATTGTAGATCTATGGGAAGTGCACCCCAATGAATTTCCAAAAGTTCAAACTTATCCTAAAGTACACAAGTCTACCTGAGTAGCTTTAAAGTGAAAACAAATAGAATTCTTCCCAAAATAAAAATAAAAATGCTAATACCTACACAATTTCAGCTCAATGGTGCTAACACTTCTAGAAACTTTCCCAACTGTGTGTAAAAATCTCATAACTCTTATCATCCATGCGGGATATAAATAAAAGGTAGATAAATCCCTTCAAAAAAACACAACATCAAAGCCATTTTTAAAAGTTGAGCAACGATGTTACAATCAAAATTATATATTATGTGCATTTTTATATCCAATCTCCTTCCTCGTCCCACCTTATTTATCTATCCATTTTGTATACCTACTCTACACACACGAATATGTACAGTACATACACCTATAATATTGATGCTAAACAGGCAACACAGGAAGTATAAAAATTCCTCAGCGGAAACGCACATCATATATCTTCTTGTTACCTTATAAAATTGCCTCTTCTTTCCCATTGAGATAAAAAGCAGAAAGCCACACATGTAAAGCTTTAGCAAAAATATAAAAAAAAAATAAAAGTGAGCCAGAAGTCCTGGGGTACCTACCTACATAAAGATGGAATATACTTTCACATCATTATTTCGTTGACATTGAAACAAATCCAAAACGCAAATAAGCAAAACAAAAAAAAAACTTATAGAAAGTAAAATAGGTCTGTAATCCTATAATGACTTCAGTGGAAAAAAAAGTTTGACTTTCATTTTGCCTAGCTTTTATTTTATAGTCTTATAGGTGTATCTAAGGTCCCCATCCAACTCTTGATCATAAAGTATTTACTTTTTGATTCAAACATTTTATTGCCATCCTTCGATGGTTAAAGCAGTTTAAGTATACCAACAAAAGCTCTTATATTCGAAATAATTCTTTCAGGTTCGACAGAATCCCCTGCCTATGGAGAGGAGGGTAGAAAACTGTTGCCACTGTTAGTATAGAGGGCATAGATTCGCTCAGTCTTCGGGAAGCCATCTAACGACACAGGAAATTTTCAAGAGACGAATCTTAAAACCCTGAAATGAATCACAAACACACTCATTAAATTGGCTATGCTAGGTAACTGCTACAGAATACAGGATACAGAATACAGGTTCAAAAGAAAAATAAGGCTATTAAATATCTGTTAGCCGTATAAGGCTTCTCATCCCCTTTTAATGGCCTATGAATTATGGTTTAAGTTGAGTTATTTCTCTGAGTGTCTCCGTTTTTTTTGTGCGGGTTAAATAAATTTTACTTATTTTTTACAGACAGTACTTAATAAGTCAAACATACCTTACAACCTCAACCGTAACCAAAGAGGAGATTTAATATTTGAGAACTTCAACTTATTTAGGCTTACATCAGTTATATGTACGAGTATGTTGAAAAAATACAACACAAAATGTGTGTTTTTGGCTTCAAAAGCCATCAAATTGAAGAGTCGAGTCGTCTACAGTCAGAGCATGACGAAAAAGTGCCCTTGAGACCGATTTTCAGAAGATAAAATTTATTTTACTTTTCTTTTGCTAAACCTAAAAAAAAAAAATTACGGTAAATATAGTATACAACCATTGAAACCACACACACATTCAAATGGAAATTGCGAACATTTTTTATTCGAAACCAGAATATCCAGTATCTTAAATCTACATGGCTTACGTATCTAAATCAAAACTGCGGTATTTTCATCCACAAACGCCCAGAGATATATATAAATCGTGCGTGCATAAGTCTACACCTCAAATCCTCCACCGCGCACCGCGTCAACCCTTGAAGATAAGAATTTTTTTTATAGCTTCGTCTTGCTTTTGGTGTTTTGAACTCAAAATACAATTTTCTATCATTTAAATTTTGGCCTTTTGGGTACGTTGTTCTTATAAATATGCGTAACGGGTGGGTCATAATTAATGGCTCCATCTGGGAAAGTGCCTTAGATGTTACCACACCGTGTCGACACAACATAATTAGATTGGTACGTTGTACTTCTCTGAAGCTGAAGTACACGGGGTAATGGTCAGGTTGTTTTTGAATGAGCAACAATTTCGTGAAAATTTATCATGAGTGAAGAGGTCCCATTTAATCTCTGGGGATACCTCAACCTCATGAAGGAAAGGAATTTGTGGTTATGGGTCATTACGATTTGTTTTTATAATTGGGAGCGCACGAAAGTGGTTTTAACTGTCCGTAATATGAGGATTGATTCAAAAAGAGATTAGGATGTACATTCGTTTTTAAATTCAGAAATAAGAGGTAAGAACAGAGATAGGTAAAGCAATCATTTCACATTTTTGTGAACGGCTGAAGAAAGGATCTCTCTGCATTTGCACTAAAATGTTATTAGCATTGCATCTTAAAATCACAGCCAAATATGTGTGCAGTTTACCATGCGGTAGTTCTTCATGATACATTCTTACTTGCAATATAGGAACTATATATAATAAAAGTTTTCCATTTGGAGGTCATTCATATAATCATTGTATATAATACTGCATCCCAAAATTTCCAAAAAATATGTTTTTGAATTTTTGAAAACAAAAATATTTGTTTTTTTTTTGAAAATTCAATATTTCAAAAACGGGTGAATGATTTTTTTGAAATTTTATTTTTAAGTTTATATTATTAAATATTTAAAATTGTCAAACCAAGTTTTTTTAGAAAAAAAAAATAAAAAAGCAAAATACGACTTTGAAAATATATTAAGATTATTCATAGAAACGTTTGCATACGATGTGATTGAACATAAGAGCAAGTTCGTGCGATCCAGTTGCGCATTTTATTTGTTTTGCCAATGTCATCAGCGCTGCCGAATTGGTAACTGATGATGATGAGTTCAATTGGACGAAGGGACCATTAGTTGGACGTGCTCTAGCTGGAACCAAAATTCTGAATAGTTCCTTAGCTCTGACTTAAAAAAAGGTTGTGAATTTGTGGCTCGTTGTTCTCTCGAAAGAATTCTTAAAACCGCCGAGTCTTTGTGGATCATTTGCTTTCAAATCATGAACAAATTTAATCATATTTGGAAAAATGGTGTTAGAGCCGTAAAACTCAAAACATCACCTGCTGAGGTGGAAGTTTCTAGGTTTTGGCCAATACTTTGGTTAGGTTAGGAGGGGCGTGCTCAGTTCAAGGGCTGCAGCATATACAGGGGCCAATCTTTCCATTGTGATTCCCTTACATATAGTGATGTGCCTAAAACAAAGGTATAATAAGGACTGGCTCGTTCATGTTTATGATCTAATAAATATGAGTAACGGGTAGGTCATAATCAATGGTCCTATCTGGGAAAGTACATACTAAAATCGTGTCCAAATATCTACACCTAATACAGTGGCCATTGTACTGATGGCACAATGTCCAGTTAGTAGAGCTATCAAGGTTTTAATATTTTTTTTATTTAGTCATAAGATATACTCGGCTTCCTATTCATTAATTCTAAATCCTAAATTTCTAGACATGACACAGTCGTTCCTGGATACACAATACTCCCCCAAAAATTGCTTCCACCCTAGTAAAGTTCCCTTCATTTCGAACTAGAGGGGGTAATTCAGCACGCTCAAAATCATCCTGCAATTCCCACTCTCCCGTTTTTATTTAAAAAGCTTACGGCATTGTAGGGATCGTTTTGCCACAACCTAGAATTTAAGTATTGAGATGTATAAACAATTTAGAGAACTCCGATATTTAGTACGACTATTATGATTCATCAATTAGGTAACTTTGAAGCCGTTCAAAAAAATATATATAAAAAGCCATTTCACTTCGTCAAACTCTCTGTGTACATTATCACTTTGATGGTTGCAAAATACTCGACATTTTGTGTACTGTATCACAGTCTCCAATATTCTATCTATCAGATTTTTCACCATTTATGTGAACCACAAAATTTCGATTTCTAATATTTGAGGATTTCGATCACCAAATTTTTAGTTCTTCTGATTTGGCTACGTTGACCAGGACCCGTAGCCTCTATTTATAGCAATGTTAAATAAAATGCACGACAGGATCTCACGTACTTGCTCTTATGTTCAATTATATCTTAAACACAAGGGCGCAAAATTTTAAACAACCCATTGTTAAGGGCTTAGCATTTTACTTGTTAGCAATTTCCTAAGAACTTATGGATTTAATAACTATTTCAAAATTTTTAAACCTTTTCTAAACTAGTAAATTGCTAATTAAGCAAAAAGCTTAGCATTTGTAGGGTTTGAATTTTGATGAACACAATTATTGTTGTTATGCGTTGTAAATGAATTATATGTTGATGAAAACCCAATTATGTTATTTCTATTTTCATCATTTTAACTTCATTATTTACAAAAAAAAAAAAAAAAAAAAAAAATTGTGCACCAGCAGGACTCGAACCTGGGCACCCCGCGTGCAAGGCTGATATACTATCAGATGTCATAATGGATTTAGCAAATTGCTGAAATTTAAAGTAGCCATTCTGTGATTTTAACTTTAGCAAAATGTTAAACTCATTTAAAATTAGCTAAATTATCTTTTTAGCTTAGTAAATTGCTAAAAATGACTTTAACATTTTACTAAATCGTTTAAAATTTTGCGCTAAGAGTTTAAGTAGAAACCGGTCAATATGCTTCTGTATGGAGTATTATTAAGATTTCAAAGGACCTCCCACATAAACATTTTGATAGCATAAACGAGAAAGTCTAAAATCAAAAAAATATGGTTGCATGGCATGTAACGTCAACAACAACAATTTTAACCAAAATGTAGACTATACATTTAGTAGGGCACATATTTTTTTAATTAAAATCGTTACAGCCGCTTTCGAGATAATTGAGATAAAATACAACATTGTACAGCAGGTACTGTTAGTTTTGGGCCTAAATAAACGATTGGAAGGTTCTATTAGACCAGATTTAGTCCATTGTGATACCACAATACCACATGAATCCTGAGATAAAATCCATATTCGTTGAACCATTTGGAGCTCCTAATGAAGCGTCAGAGACTGTAGATGACCATGAATCAAAGACAACAAGATTACGGCACTTTTTTGTTTTTCTTATTTTATTGATGTCATATGTGAAACAAAATCCATTAATCAACAAACAACAACACTTTGCAGATTTTGTTTCACATATATGAAGTCAATAAAATAAGAAAAACAAAGAAGTGCCGTAATCTTGTTTTCTTTGATTCATGGAAGATGCCTATATTGTTTAGATCGCTGAGATCATCAAAGATGATCCAAGATGGAGCTTTCGTCTCTGAGTTAGAGCTGGACATGTACACAGAAGATGATTAATAGATTCCACCACTATTTCTTCATCCATGCAGTTTCTGCAAAAATCATTTGATTTTTGCGTGCTTGCATATGAGGCAGTGTCCGGTTATGACACCATTTACGAAGCTTATGTGCAATCTGCAATCTGCTATCAAACACATTTGGAGCATTATGGATCAAATTTTGACCAGAACTGTTTTGTCGTCAGACAGAGAACTGTTTTGTCGTCAGACAGACAGTTGTATTTTTTCCATCTTCGGTTGGTACTTTTTACAGCATTTTGTGTCAGCATTAACTTTCATGTAGCGATGGGTATAACCATATTAGGAAAATTCCAGAAATCGTCCACTCTTTTTCGAAATATTGAATTTTCGAAAAAAAAAAAAACTATTTTTCGAAAATTTTGAAATGCAGTATTATTTAGAATTCTATGGAGCTCTTGTATAATAATTTTTATCGAAATCCATTGAGCCATTTGTGTCAAAGTCGAAAATCAATAAAATGGTTGTATGGCAGGTACCGTTAATAACAAAATATTGCAACAAAAAAATTGTCCAAGATGTAGACCATACTTAAATTACTCGTAGTACACACACCAATTTTTATCACAATCGTTAGAGTCGTTTTCGAGATAATTAAGATGGTAGAAAGATTTGTATGGCAAGTACCGTTATTTTTGGGGCTAAAACAACGTTTAAAAAATATATTTTGGAAATTCACTTAAAATGCCTAAGCACCAAATTTGAAAAAAAAATCGGTTCAGCCGTTTAGGATGTAGATCGTTCTTCAGGCAGACAGCCAGACAGACAGACGGAATTGCGGGACCAACTTTTTTGGTATATATTGATTAAAATCAATTTCGATTTTTTTTTTTCAAATGCAAGACTTTTCTTCTAGTTACGGTGAAAATCCGTCCCGTATTTCCCGGAACAGTCACGTATTACGCTCGACTGTCCCGAGTAAATTTTAAGAAATCCCGGGACGTACAAATGTCCCGTATTTTATTTTTTGTCCCGGGTTTGTGGCGTATTACCATATATTTATATTATTTTTATAACGTTAAAAAATTTAACAATTTTATTTACAATAATTTATTATGTTTTCAATATTTTTTTATATAACAGTGCGAATCCGCCTTAACAAATCGTTTAGAGGGATTTACTATAAAAGCATGTTCACCGAACGCATTACTTTGTCACCTTTGTTGAGCTGTCAGATTTCTCTTCAAACTATATCTTCACAAAAAAACACAATACATACATTTGAAATGTGAGTGTTTACTTGTACAAACAAATGGAATTTTTTTTGTTTTAATTATTTACAATAAATTTAGAAATTTGTCAAATTCCTTCAAATAGAAAATGTGAATTCACGATGACCTTCAGAGGAAATTTTTCTTCATAAACAACAATGAAAAAGCCAATACCGTAACTTGTTTGAAATACGTTTCTACGTTTTCCATAAGCATTGGTAGAAGATATGATATTGAACAGCACTTAAAACCAAAAAAAAAAAGAATCTGACCTTAATGCCACTTCAAACAAAATGTACGATGCTTTTTTAATACAACACATTTTCAAGGGCCTGCAAGGAGGAATGCTATTAATGAAGGCACCTGAAATCATCCAGGCCTAATGATTGCGCAATGCATATCGAAACTTATTTTAAGCTGTTTTGATCAAATATATTCCTGCGTACGCACAAAATGTGAAGCTTTATTGTGCTCAATGTTCTTGAACCAAATTATATTGAAGGAATTAAAACTTGGCTGAGTTTTGTAATTGTAAAATATTTTCGGTAACTCTACCATAACGTTACTTTAAAACTTTTATGAACAAAAAATATACAGTATTATTGCAGTATACAAACTTGGTATAAACTCGGTTCAAAAAAAGTATAAAGTACTTATACCCATTGAAATTCATTGAAATTTTTTTTTGAATGGGTCTTACTTTGTCGTGAGTTTCATTTGAAATGGAGAAAAAAAAAATTTTAATTTAATTTTGTGTTTTCTTTTATGTTTTAAACGGATCCAATTTAGGAAATTTGCATCTTTTTTCAATGCTAAAAAGAAAACAAAATATTAATGGCAGAAAAAGAGTGCAATTGATATCTAAAATATATTGCAAATCAACGTTAAGGCAGATACCGAAGAATACAGTTTTTCTAAAAACATTACACGAATATCGACTTTGTCGAAATCTTTAAATTGTTCCAATTTGTTTGATCGGGGTATGTCCTGAAATATTTTAATTATATTTATTTATAATTATTTAATAAAAAGTTGTTCTTTTACAATAAAATATTGTAAAAACATAAGCATGATTGCTTGAATACTTTTGTGTAACAGAAAATTGAAAGATACAAGTTTGCGATATTTTACTGTAGTATTACATTAATGAACACATGTGATACAAAATTTCTACAGAAATATTAATGGTTTTATACATTAATGAACGCGATACTGCTGGTGTTGCTGTATCTTTACAATTATGAACTCAGCCCTTCTCTGCGCAGAGTAAGTTTTGTGACAGTTTTTTTCTGATTGTTCTAATAATGGCTGCACAAAACCGTCCGTTCTTGGTTCGTTATTTTTCACCACAACTAGATATCGTTGTCAAGACTTTGGACGTTGAAAATCTTTCAAGGGAAACCTTGGACATCGCCTCAAAATACATAGATAACACTTTGGTAAAATTTTGGCAATTTAACAACATAAACTGTAATTTTGGCAGGTCAGCAAGGAAATGCAAGAACAACACTTTTTGATAAACTTCAAGTCATTACCGGTTATGATCTCATTAGAGTTAATTGTGCTGCTCACGATTTAAATAAATATTCGTTTTTTTATCTCTACACTGCTTATGTTGAAAAATTTAAGGAAATTTGGGAAAAGTCTCCGACTAAATACTTCAAACTAGTTCGTAACTGAAAAACCAGTTGGCTATTTCTAAAACCAGATATTGAGACAATAATACAGTTTATTTTAAAGAATTTCATCTGAGGTCCTTCTTTCTTCATTCCATTCAATCCGAGGCCTCAATTTTACATGTGAGCATATTAATAGCAGAGTTCCAAAAAAATTTGCATGTCTAAGGTTCCGCCATCAATGAAATGCCTTAAATTAAAATTAAAATTAAAATTAAAATTAAAATCTAGATTAGGAGAACAATCGATAATATTTTGTTTGCAAAGAAATTAATCAATCAATTGACCAAAAGTAATACAAATCAAATATTCATCAATTTTACATAGCGTGTTACGAATACTTAAATCATTGGGATGTTATCTTTTAAATAATATGAGGTTTTTAAATGGGTAATTCTTCGAAACATTCCTTTTTCCTAAATGGCCAGAAACAGAATCATCGTTATCTTTTGTCAACCAAAAGCAGAGGGATACAGCCATTAATGATTCCACCTTATTTGACGAATTTGTTTGTCATAAAATTATAACAAATTGGATAGAGAACAAAATATCTGTTCCCGAGAAATGGAAAAACATTGCTTAGCATTTTTGCAAACAAAGTATAGGTAAACTTCAAAAACCTTTTACTTATTGTAGAGTTAGAACTTGTTCGGCCAGGTTCAAATGATCCAACCGAAAAATTTCTTTGCATAGTGAATAATATTTGGACAAATAAAAACACAACTGAACATTGAAACTCTCAGAGCCATGTTAATGGTAAAATTAATCTATAATTTTAGCTGTCAGGAAATTAAAAAATATTTAATAGGAAACGATAATAATCATCAAAAAAATTTGTTAGGCAAAAAAGGTATAAGTACCAAAAATTTTATTGGTAATGTGTTAATAATGTTTTTGTTTCAAAGACTTGATAAAAAAAGATTGAATATTGAAAAAAATGTAGTTTTTGCATTTTGTGCTGTTTTTTTAAATTTTTTTTTTTTTTGGTTTTTGAGAATTTTGTTGATCTTGTACCAAACACGTTTTTCAATTTTTAAAATTAATGTCCCGGGTTTCGCTAAGAGAAATATGGTCACCGTACTTATAGTACCTATATCGCAAGTAAAAAATCATTAGGTATTGTCTTCGTTTTAAGTTCATTCCGCCTTTGATTATTTAGTTTTTCGATTATTTCATTTTTGTTCATTTCGATTTCGATTACTTCGCCAACGTATTTTTCGCATTTATTTTATTTTTTCTTTGACATAAGGATTCAAATTCACGCGAACAGTGATTAAGGGGACATGCTGCCAAATCCCCTGCTTGAGCCCATTATAGGATTTGGGGTAGGGTCGAGTTTGGGGGTATGGCAAGTTTTTTGTCAAACATTTATTTTTTTTGCCGCCATTTTGGTAAACAGATCATATCTGGCAGTCGTGAAGTAGACACGTGGCAAATTTATTATTGAAAAATATTCGATAGACCAACGTGTCGTAATCGTTAAAATATTTTATCAAAATCAATCATCGATTACTGTGCCGATGAGAAAGTTACGTCAAATTTTATGAAGAAACAACGTGCCAACAAATCGCATTATTTATCGTATGTAGTGAATTATTTCGAAGAAAGAGGGTCTGTAGGTGATAGGCCCAAGCATGGACCACAACGTACTCCATGATCGGCTGAAAACATTACTGCTGTTCAAGGAAGTGTTAAAAACAATACATCAACCTCAATTCGACACCGAGCTCAGGACCTTGGCCTTCAAAGAACAACTTTGGCCACAATTTGGCACAAGGATTTGCATTTGTTTCCATTTAAGATTCAGCTGACACAAGAGCTTTTTCCACAAGACCATTTATGCCGCCATAAATATGCAATAGGATGTTACAGCTAGCCCATGACAACCCCGAGTTTCAACAAAAACCCTCAAATTATTCATCAGTCTTCCTTGCAACCATTAAAAGTTACATTCTGGTGTGCAATTTGGTCAGGAGGTATTATTACTTATTTGAAAATGAAATCAGCGTAACGGTAACTGTGAATGGGGAGCGATATCGTGCTATGATTAAAAACTTTAACGCCACAACTGCATGCTTTGGGCACAAGACGATGCCACATCGCATATAGCCAGGATTACAATGGAATTACTGCGAGACCTCTTTCCACAACAAGTTATTTCAAGAAATGGTGATATTAATTGGCCTCCACTGTCGCCTGATTTGACTGCTCCGGACTTCTTCTTGTGGGGGTATTTGAAAAGCCAGGTTTATGCAAACGCTTAAAAATCTTGCCCTATAGTACTTTTATTGGAAGTAAAAATCTTGTGGCCATTAATTGGAATCTTCCAAGAAATTCTGTTAGAAACGGCTAACACAAAATATTTGCTAAAAGATCTGTTAAAACTCTTTTATTAGGAAAAAAGACGTGAACTTGTATATATTACAGCCTCAACTAAATTTTAATTCAACATTGAACTTCTCAGACAACCTTCGGAAGTTGTACTACTATATATTATATCAAAAATTAATTAACTTCATGGGAACTCCTTTCGTGATGTATGTCTGTAAATTTGCAGCGAAAGTTTCCATACAATAAATTGCAGAAAAGGCATTGTCCAATTATACCTTCACTTGCTCTGTCTACTTGATTGTAAAAAGCGAAATGAGCCTTGAAAGGTAAAATTAATTGGATTCTTAAATAATTTCAACTATTATGCTTGTAAGACTTAAGGCCCTTAAAATGCAGTCTGAATTAGACAGGACTGATGAAAATTAAAGGATATGAAAGAAATCTTAAAATAACTTTTTCTTTTAGCAAAAACTCCCACGGGTGCTACTGTGAGTTTAAACTGCGAATCTCTCACTTACAAGCTTAGCAGTCCAACTATAATAACCATAATATCCACTCAGCCACTACCACCTTCAACTAAATTTGGCGTGTTAATTCCAATCCGAAATGGCAGAAGGAACTTTCCTTCCCCGGAGAAACTTTATGGCATTTGAGACACTGCCCCGGTGTTAATTTCTCTTACGGATAATTAACTAGAATCTAGACCCATTGAGGTAGGAGTTCCTTGTAAGTTATTGCACTGCACCACACAAAAATAATTTCTCTTCAAAGTTTTTAATATAGTTTTCCGATTGACTCAGTTATCCCTAAAGTAAAATACATAAAAGGAGAGCAAACGTGCGGAGTGGAACATACAAGTAATATCAACGCACATTTTTTCCATTTTCATTATTCTTAATTTGAAATTTTTAATTCAATCTATAATAACTACTGTCTGTCAGTTTGTCTAACATGTCAAACGAAAAAAAAAATAGTACATGAAAAAGCAGTTAAATCATACTCTCAATTACCTTGACACAGGCATGGTAATGGTAACAATAAGCGATAATGCTTTCCACCATTTGATATAGTAAATTACATGGATGCCTGCTCGAACATAATAGAATTCTTTCGTGCATACTCATTCAAAGTTTAAAAATGAACCAATTGTTCGAATAAAAATGCAAGTTTTTATTCCGGCACTATGCACTCGGTGCTTACGCAAGCCTTTTTCTATGAACGCATCTAGATGTATTGTTATACGATCTGTCGGCAAGGGTATCCTCCATACAAAAAAGAGGAATTTAAATTGATATTTTTTTTTATCATTTTTGTATACAATTTATAAACCACAGATACATAGATAAAAAAGAAACTCATACAGAAATGCACTTTTATTTCATATACGATTTTTCTGTATGATTAGCAGAATTCTGCATTGTACGTCTCTTAGCACAGCAGAATACCAAATCCTTTACACACTGATTGCCCTCACCAACCCACATCTATACAACACATATATATGCATACTTTTTTATACTATTTTTTTTTAAACAGGTGGGATGGCATAGAAAAATATTTCAATCCGTAGAGATGCTCACTTTAGCAGAAAACGCAAAAAAGAACAATTTATTTGTGTATGGCAGAACGATTTGCTGATTATAAATAAAATACAATGTGTAAAGAGCGGCTTTGTTCAGCACTCAATTTGTTCTTCTTGTTTAAATATAATTGGAATTGTGGATAAATCAGAATAAGAACGACATGTGTGGAGTTTTATATAGAAGAAAAATTTTGTATTTAAAATTTAAATGTGAAGCGCACTCATGAAATCAAAAAGGAGTTTTAATAAATTGAAATCCAAAAAAGGATAAAAGTCAATTGTTGTACATTATTCTTGCTAAGGCTCTGGAACAGCTCGACTGATTTTGATGATTTTTTACTTGCGATTATAATTACTTACATTTTATTTTCTAACAATCACACATGACATTACGATCATAGAGAACACCAAAACAGTTGGTCCCCTAATTCCGTCTATCTGTCTGTCTGTCCTCGAGTCTGCAGCCTTATCGGATCGGTGGATTTGTTTCAAACTTGGTAAATATTTTTTTTTTCGGTAATATGCCCATACGTTTTTTTCATTTTGTAAGCCAACAAATAACGGTAGCTCCCATACATTTTTGTTTTGGCCAAAAACAGATATCTTATTTTTCTCAGAAACGGCTCCAACGGTTTTTATAAAAAAAATCAGTTCATTAATGAAGGGAAAAGGTACCTTTTGATACATTTTTTTTATGAACAAAATTGTTTTTTTTTTAGCTCTAGTAGAAACATTGTTTTGGCTTTCGATTTTCTTGGAAAATATTAATTGTTTTTTTTTTTAATTTTTTACGCAGATGCTCCTAGAAAGCTTAAACACTATTGTTAACCAATTTTTTTTTTTGAAATAATTTTTTTTTTGAAAACTAAAAATTTTGGTGTTTTTTTGACATTATCTTAAATAGGTAAGAAAACTATTTTTCTAAAATAAAAAAACAACGATACCTCTCATACCAATTTTAAAAAACCGTTAAGAAAAAAAATTATTTCTCAAAAACGGCTCCAAGAATTTTTATAAAAAAAATATGTGTTCTTAAATTATTACAACTTACTTTCAAGTATAAGAATATTTTTTTGCGTACTTATTAACGGTACTTCCCATGAAACCAATTTTCATATTTTTAACGTTCTCAACATTGGATGAACGGATTAAAATAATTTTTTTATGCAAATGCTCCCTAAATTGCAGTTTAAAGAACTGCATACGAAAAATTTCAAAAAAATAGTTTTTCAAAAAAAAATAAATATTTTTGTTTTTTATGAAAATTCACAGATTTTTTTGAAATTGAATTTTATATGTATATTAATAATATCTTCAAAATGTCGTTTCAATTTTTTTTCTAAAAATGTTTTCAAAATTTTATACATACAAAATTAGTTTATTAAAAAAACCGCTCCAACAGTTCTTGAAATTTTTTTTTGCTATATTTTTATTTATCAAGGAACTCAAACGGTATCTTTGGGTTTCCCTCAAACTATAACGACTGTGCAAAATAAAAACATTTAAGTATGTGTATTATCTATTTATTTCTACCTTATTATTAATCCCTTTTAAGAATTTTTGCGTACGTTACTGAATACTAACTACAATGTAGGCCCTCATGCATTTATATATATGTACATATGTGCTTTAAGAATCACATGGATCTTATGTATGTATATTGCACCTAAATTAGAAAGTTATATGCATACATGTATATCTACCCATCTACACCCTTAATTTTCATTATTATATGCACATGTTTACATACTTAGGTTCCATCTAAATGTATATGTACATTTTACTTCCTAACTTATATAATTAAAATCCATAACATAGATTTGAATCATCCATTTGACAATTCATTATACTAAGAATCAAGGTGATCTTATCTGCATAGGATATAAGCCTGCATAGTGTAACTACACATAACTAACTAAACCTCAATGGTTAGCTACATTAAGGTTGTTAGCTACAAGAGCAAGTTCGTACGATCCAGTAGTACATTTTATTTTTATTGTTTTGTTTGTCTAAGGTTTGGGAGAAAATAAAATACCGCGAAACGTAAAGAAAACGCTTTATATTTATCAGGGGAAAGTACAAAGATGGGGGGAGTGATTTAACTCCGCGAATTACTCAATTGTGTAATGGTTCCAACGGACTTGCCATTTGAGATCAAACTGCTGAAATTCACAGTGCATCTGGCCCTGATGATGACCATCACCAAATCAGAAGGCTAGTCCTTAGAAGTTTGGGGAATTACCTGAACGTATGTGTATACTTTGCACGGTCGTTAGTCAACTGTATGTCGGGTGTTCGCATGATATCATGTCAATTTTAGTCAATGCCTACTAATGGGTGTTTTTTTTTTAGACGTGTGGTTTTTAAGAAGAAATAAACCGCATATACATAATTTAGTGCTATGACCAAGAATTTAGCTTTATTATAAAGATAAGATTTTGCCCTTATGAAAACCACACGTCTAAAAAAGCACCTGGTAGTATCTCCACATGTCAACTGTAGCGGAATGTGAATGAGTGTTTAAAATCATAAAATGTTGGCTGAATATGTGAAAACTATACAATTGACAACGAACATAGACATTTGACATCTCAACCGGATTTATCACATTTTCCACTACAACCACAAATTTCTGGCAGATGACCAAATCCAAGAAAGAGCTTATTTACAGAGTTTTTTCAAACATTGTCCAACACTTCAAGAACCATATCTGAGTTATTTTGGTGGCAAAAAAAAAACAAAGATGTCGGTGACCTCAATGAGATCATTCAAAATTTCATCCAGAATAGTTGTTTTCCTATAAATCGGTTAACAAAGTAGATGATATTTTGATTATATGCATCCCGATGAATCCAAGAGACTTGCAATGCGAGTTAAAATTGCTGCAATTCCTTGTGCATCTGGCCTAAAACATGACTATCACCAAATAGCAAGGCTAGTCGTTTAGAAGTTTGCGGAATTAACTTGGAGTTTCCATGTTTTGCGCATGCGCAACTCATGCTCGGTAGTCGGTAAGCCAGAGTAAACGAAGCGAAAAACATAAATTTAAGAAAAACAATCTTTGTGTTGAGTGCTAACTTTATTTCTTTCCAATTGTCATAAAAGACATTGACACAAAATTTTAAACAATTTAGTAAAATGTTAAAGACATTTTTAGCAATTTACTAAACTAAAAAGATAAATTAGCTAATTTTAAACGATTTTAACATTTTGCTAAAGCTAAAAGAACTAAGTGGCTACATTAACTTCTAGAAATTTGAAAATATATCACGCATGGACCAGGTTCGAGCACAACTTTTTCTTTTGTTTAAATAAGGAAGTTAAATTAAAATGATGAAAATATAAATATCGAAACTTATTTAGAGCACATGCTGGGTTTTCATCAACATATAATTAATTTACAACGCATAAAAACAAATAATTGCATTCATCAAAATTCAAACCCCTACAAATGTTCTGGTTTCTGCTTAATTGGCAATTTACTAGTTAACAAAAGGTTTAACAATTTTGAAATAGATATTAAATGAATAAATACTTAAGAAATTGCTAACTAGTAGAATGCTAAGCCCTTAACAATAGGTTCTTTAAAATTTTGAGCTATTGAGTTTGTGACAAAGTGTTAAATGGTTTTAGCTACATAACTGAAAAATCAACTGAGGTTAGGATTGCCGTTCATCATCACACTTGATTCTTACAAAAAAACATTACATGAGGACCTGCAATGACGAAAGAAAAAGTTGGCCCATTCGACCGAAATTAAAGATTTTTGATGATATTAATTCTGATTTTATTCATCAGTTTGAATTTGACCATAGACGAGATAAGTTGATCTGCTCATGATTGCTTTATTACTGAAAGCTTCCCACCACTGATGGTAGGAAGCTTCGTTGCAAGTAAGGTAATTACCAGCAGGGGCCTTGTATCTTCTGAACTTGCAAAGCTTCGGCCTGCTGTGTCGATTGCCACCAGCGGCCCAGTAGCTGCTCTAGTATTAACGAGAGTGCCAGACCTGACAAGTCAGGCTTTGATAGACTACTACAGTCGAACGTCATCAGAAACCAGAAAATCTGAAAGTAGGACCAGATCCAGAAGTAAAACTAAAGACTATACTTAAAACCAGAATATGAATAACCCTTAACGAGGTAGTAAATCCACCGCCTTTTTATAACTAGAATACCAGTATGTTTGCCTTTGAGTAACGAATAAATTTAATTTAACCACCAAACAAAGCACTAGCCGTATAAGATAAAATTAGACATTGAAATACATAATCGCTTATGAAAAGTGACAATCAAATACATTTTCGACAGAGATGGAAAAGCGAAACAACGTTCGCAGGGTTCTGCTAGTATACTAATATTTATGATTTTGGCCCAAACTGGGCCAATTATGCATACACATAATTTTACTATATATTCTATACAGGCCTGAAACTTCGACTTGTTTTAATCTTGTAGCGACTTCAAAAAGCAAAAATCCGCTTCTACTTAACTGGGAGAAGTAAAGTTTTATTAATTTTCTAAAAAACTGAGGAGCAGACCAAAATTCGACAAATAAAAACTGATACTAAAAAAATTGCAGGTAGATCTCTTATATTTGTATTATGTATTATAAGCTCCAATCAGTTCCAGAAAAGTTGAGTAAAAATGTGTGTTGAAGAACATAGTGCGATTAGAGCAAAACTGTAAGTGAATGCAATCTTTTTTGAAAAGAATCTTTAACTATTTCAATTAAAATATTGTATTCATTGATTTCAGTTTGATCCTCAGAATTTATTACATTTACATCCGTGCATTTGAAATTAAAAAGATTACATTTCTATATATATATTTGTAACTGTAAATCATTTAATTGAATGCAATCTTTAGGGAACTCATTCATTGTTTGCATCCTTTTGTAATGATTGCAATTCTTTTAAGATCCCTTGAGTTTGATTGTAAAAGGTGTTTTTTTAGAATCGATTAATTTTGAATATAAAATAAAACATACAAAACGTGTTTAATATTCTAAGTATTATTAGTATAATTTGGAAGATTTTAAAGCACACTTTTCAAACACTCAAAGGATATTGGCTTCCTTTAACTCTGCTTGATTACAACCTAACCCAAAAAAAAGATTCAAATCGCACGAAATGAGTTGAACAACTTTCCAGATCCATTTTGTAAAATTATTCGTTTGCCACAAAGTTTTTTTTTAATGCAGTAAAGTAATTGTAATGGATTACATTTATCGAATTGAACAAATGTTTATGATAAATCAAACTAACCTGCAATCAACCGAGAACTGCCAAGTAGAATCGCATAGCAAGCAGTGTAACTAATTTAAAGTTATCTGCATCTAAGAAAAAACACCCCTTAGTTAGCGAACAACAAGCACGAAATTTAGATGGATTTTAAATTATTAAACATTGATATTATATATATATACCAGATTTATTGAATGTATTTCAAATAATTTAACAGCAGCTATTTTTAGCTATTAACACAAAGGTTTTAGAAAGATATTTTATTAATAATGTAAACAAACCCTGAGATGTGATTTTTTTAAGAAAAACTATAAATATAGTACAATGTTTATTTAACAATGGTCTGGTCACACCAGCACAAACTCCAATTGTTGTCGTTGTGTTTGCCATTTTGGTTTTTGATAGAGATACGTTTTTTTTGTCACTCTTGGTATCTTTTCCGCGATTTTTAAAAAATTAAAATACTTGTTTATCAGCTGAATCTGAGTGGAGAAATCCTTTGTGGTAACATTTAACTACAACGTGTCAAGAGACAGCAAAAGCAATGAACTAGAATTGCTGGCAAAAAAAAATTATAAACAGGATGACTTTGGCCCTGAAACTTTAATATGACCAAGGTAAATTAAGTTTTTTTTTTTGTGTGCATATTTCTCTGTTGGAATCTTTGTATCTGTTAGTAACATTTTGCGTATCCTTGAAATGATATGCCGCTTCAGGATTGCACCCAGATGGCAGAGTTTCATTCGTACGATACGGGAACTAGTGCTCCCACATCATTCAGAATCACCATACACATAGCACAAAGCTAGAAATTGCCAACTGACCTGTAAATGGTTTCGAAAATTTTCTACACTTAGCTCGCACCGATGGGACTTCTATGGCAATGTCAAGCAGCCTTCTAAACCACACTCAGCGCAAGCAGGC
This sequence comes from Philhelius pedissequus, assembly GCA_910595825.1. Classification (NCBI taxonomy): domain Eukaryota; kingdom Metazoa; phylum Arthropoda; class Insecta; order Diptera; family Syrphidae; genus Philhelius; species Philhelius pedissequus. Next base: position 65,387,062 of record OU343160.1, on the reverse strand, counting down.
AACTTCCTCCTTCTCTGTAGTCGGTCGTTGGTTGGTGGTGAGCCAGGCGTCATCCTAGCTAGATGTATTACGTAGATAGACAACAAAATACTCGTTGTACCGAGCCAAACAAACTAAATGGCACCAACTGAATAATTTTACAAAACTTAGAGGTGAGAGGATGATTTGTTGTGCTCAGAATAGTCGCACCCACGTGGTCATCTTCCTGATAACAATAAATAATGCTTATTATTATGATAATGAAACCAGCCATTCAACAAATGTGCTTTGCTCTTGGATGAGCTATTTCATGGAAATAGATGTGGTGACAGTGGCGGCACGGTAGTGGGGTAGTTGTAAAAGCAATGGTGACATTGGCAGCGGATGTGCTCACTGTTCACCGACGGCAAAGATTTTCATCACGCGAAGGCCTTCAGCACCTATACATTATACACACATATAAATACGTACACATACAGTTGATGATATGGCTTGCATTAGTGGCAGGGAGAAAATGTTCGGAAAGGGAGTCCTCCACTTTTAATCACGATAAAAGCCTTAGTGTTAAATACCATATAAATAATTCAACATATTTTGCTTCGTCAAATGTAGTCCTAGCAGTGGTATAGTTATAGAAAGGATAGTTGTTACTATATGTTGTCATTGCCGTTGCCTTTATTGTTCCACATATTATGCTTTCAAATGCCAACAGTTGAAATCAATCGGTGAGTGTGAAATTGTCTCCGGATATTATAAAGAGGATGTTGCTATACTGCGGTTCGACCCTTTTTTTTATATAATAGATATGGCATGTATTCCTCTATATTGATTTCTCTCTCTCTCTCTCTCTATCTATCTCTCTGTGTTGCTTTCTTTCTCTTTCAACATCCGTCTATATTGAGCACCATATCCTTCAGTTGAATAATAGAACGAAGAAAATATATTGGAAAATATTCAGGAGCGTAGTTGGTATTTTGCTTGAATCGATGAGAAATTTAAAGTTCAGACAACTGAACTTAAAACTTCCTTTTTAGAGTGGGTTGGAATGTGGGGAACATTTTTTTCAAATCAGAAGCAGTAATGGGAAATGCCAGTGAAAACAGAAAATTAGTGTTTTTTACGCAGAAGTTTTTTGATTTTTTTTTTACTTTGAAAAAAAATCGATATTTGGAAAATAGTTTTTTTTTATATTTTGAAAAATATTTCTTTAATTATAAACTTTTTCGCAAAAGTTAATTTTTTTATCGAACGCATAATCACTGATTTGAGATAACAATAAAATGACTTAAATACTTGGTTCAACTAAATAACTCTCCATGATGATTTTGCATAATGTAAGAGAATGTAATCTTTTTTGAATACAATCAAAGGGTTGCATTCTTCGATTTACTTATTGCAATCATCACCTTTAATTTTTAAGCAATTTTTGAGAATCTATGTGTTCTTTGAATTCTCAAAGTTTGTTTGACTTTTGTCAAACGGCGCCAGTAGGCTTTTTTTCAGTCTTGACAACATTATTATGTATTTGAACTTAAAAATTCCATCTCATATAGATTCAACATTGAATTTAAGATTAATATCCATCAAAGGAAACGAATTTTAAGTGACTTAAATTTTAAAGTACTGCAAAGAGTGCATTGCATTTTTTGAAGATTGCAATCAATTGATTGTTCTTAAATGAATAAAGGGAAATTATTGCAATATATTTTATGTCAAATGAATTATAATTGCTGAATTTAAATCATTTGATCGAACTCAATAATTCTAGGGATTTTTTTGTATCCGATGGAAATCTTCAAAAGACACTCGGTAAGAATCGGTACCGAGTAGTGTGGGACTCTTACCGCACTAAAACCACCGGTGAATCATGACCAATCTATGAAATATAGACAAATAATTTTACTTTCTTAATTTATTTGTACATACATCGCATTGGGGGAAGTATAATGTTATAACACTTTCCTGTTGCTTTTAGGCCCGTTTGCTGATACACAACTTAAGCATTTAAGTTCTACCTAAGCATTTATGTTAAAGTTTACGCAGAGTAAAAATTAGCCCTTAAGCGTTTTAAGTTGAACTTAAATATTTATGATTCGTATCAGGAAACGGACCTTAGACCATCAGCTCATGAGGCTTGTTTCTTCTTAATCTCCGAACATTGTCTCATATATTTAAGACGGTCTCCATTTCGGAGTAGGTATTCTAGGGATTTCACTCAAAAAAGATTGCATTCTTTAACAGCCCTCGCTCCTTACTTTTAGGGAATTTTCAATAATCTAATGAAGCGTAAGAGACCTAGATGTATATTGTATTCAGATCACTGAGATCTTCGCAGAAGAAAAATACAAGATTGAGCTTACGTCTCTGAAATATAGCAGGGCATATGCACCGAAAATGAAGAACAAATTGTACCTCTTTTTCGTTCATGAGGCTTCTGCAAAAATCGTTTGAATAAACGCCAAGGTTCGTTGCATGTTTCCATATAGGCACTGTCTGGTTATTACACCAATTATGGAGCTGATGTGCAATCAATTTTTGACCAGAACTCTTGTCATCTGACAGATTGTTGTATTTTTCCATTTTATGTTTGTTCTTTCTAAAGTATTGTGTTTCAGTATTAACTTACATTTAGCGATGGAGTTAGGAAAGGACTTCTCAAATTGCCATAATTTCCGCCTGGAATACGCTGCAATGATTAGGAAACTTGGACAGTTACGGACATAACGGGGCAACGTTATTCAGGATAGGGTTACTTAAAAAATAAACGAAATTAGCTAAGTCCAAATGGCGGCCACGACCAGCAAAGTTTTGTGACCCATTTAGCGCTGGAGTGTGCAGTTTAAGTACCATTAATAATTTGACATTTGTGTTAAAAGAAATTTGGGGAATAGGGATTGGTGGAGATACTCGTACCGCCTAGCAGATCATCGTTGGCATGAGTTCGAGAACAAAATGGAACAGGTAAGGAAATTTATTTTCTCGAACGTAGAGCGCACATTTGAACTCTTAGAGGACTTGCGACCTTAAGTAATTGACAGAGCTAACCGTACAAAAGCTACCGATGCGATGTAGGGCAAGTTTTGCATTTGGAAAAAAATCGAACTCGATATCATTATGATAATAGAAAAAACCAAACAAATGGGTGCCGCAATTCCGTCTGTCTACCTGTTTGTCTATCTGTCTGTTTATTTATTTATTTACCAATTGATACAATGATCTACTGATTACTTAATAATACATTTACAAATACATACTTATATACAAAGAACAACAAAAAAAATAAAACTAGATATAATTAATTATTAAATATTTAGTTAAGAACACTCTTAAAATGATCTATTTGCATGCAAATGTCGATTTTACTGCACACCGAATTATATAGTCTTAAAGAACCCATAATTAGCTCTATGTGTGGAAACATAAAATAATTCATTCCGGTTTGTTAACCGTCTTTCCGGAACATAAAAAGAAATAAATGAAAGCAATTCGCTAGAATTGACACGATTGTCAAAAATGTCCTTTATTAACAAAATGCTTAGAAATTTCCTACGGCATTCAAGTGTCTTTTAATTTAATAGAGCACATATAGAGTTGTAATCTGGCTAATCACCGGGCCAATTTAGTTTCCTTAATGCAAACCGAGTAAATTTTTTTGTATCCTTTCAACCCTTGAGATACTATTATCATAAGAAGGAAACCAACCAACTGAACAATATTCCAAGAAAGGCAATATTAAGGACATAAACAGAGTGTTAAGAGTATAAACATTCTTGAAAATTGTCGAGGAGTTGCGTTTTAAAAAACCTAACATAGAGTTACCATTTGAGACTACAAAGTCAATATGGGTTTTGAAGCTAATTTTGAGTCAAAAAATATTCCAAGATTTTTGACAGCCTCTACTCGTAAAATTTTTTCATCCCTAAACTTGTAATTAAATGTGATTAACGACGCCTATCTTGTTGCTCTAAATACTTTGCATTTCGAAAAATTTAACTCCAGGTGATTATAATCACACCAATCTAAAAAAAATTTGCATAACCAACTGAAAATTTAAGCAATCAAGTAAACCGGATACATCAAGAAAAATTTTAACATCATCCGCATATATTAAACAACAACAGTATTTGAGGATGGTTGGCAAATCATTAATAAAAATAATGAACAGCAGGGGACCCAAATGGCTACCTTCTGGTAGACCTGATAAAACATCTATAAAATAAGAGTAATATCCATCGGTTTGCACTACTTGTTTTCTGTCACATAGATATGAATTCAACCATTTGATGAAATTGTCATTGAAACCTAACTTCTTCAATTTTCGAAGGAGAAGACCATGGTTTACTCTATCAAATGCTTTAACAAAATCGGTGTACAAAACATCTATTTGTTTACCTTGTTCAATTTTATTAATACAAAAATACAGCCTAAGCCACTAAACCGGTTTTGTTCTAACTTGGTGCTTAGGCGTTTTAGGTGATTGTCCAAAATAGATTTTTGAATAGTTGTTTTAGCCCGAAAAATAACGGTACTTGCCACACAAATTTTTCTACCATCTTAATTATCTCGAAAACGGCTCTAACGACTTTGATAAAAATTAGTGTGTCTGCTACATTGGGTATGGTCTACATTTAGGCCAAAAAATATTGTTAAATATTTTGTTATTAACAGTGCCATACAACCATTTTATTGATTTTCGACTTTCTCAAAAACGGCTACAGGAGATCCTTCAAATTCTAAATAATACTGCATATCAAAATGTTCGAAAAATAGTTTTCTTGGATTTTTGAAAAAAAAATATATTTTTTTTTGAAATTCAATATTTCCAAAATGGGTGCATATTTTTTCTGGAATTTGTTTTTTTTTTTAAATTATATTATTAAATATTTAAGAGTGGAAAACGACTTTAAAAATACATTTAGCAGTTTCTTTTAAGAATATTTTGCATATAATGTGATCGAAAATAGGAGCAAGTTCGTGCGATCCAGTCGTACATTTTATTTTTTTTTTTTTTGTATACAAGACCAAAATTGGTAATTTCAAGAAATTGAAAGGAAACTTTGCTCCAAAATCTCAAGAACCCGAATTTTAGATTCAAAATGGGTTGGGGTCAGAATCCCGAAAATAAAGAATTCCGAAAACCCAGAATCCCGAAAACCAAAAATAACGAAAACCCAAAATCCCGAAATCGGAATCCCGAAAAATTATATAAAATGAAAAATTTACGCAAAAAAAAAAGATATCGTAAAAATAATATTTAACCATATTGGTATGTATTTTTAACCACTTGACTGTTATTTTACTTCGTTTTTTTTTTTAAGTTTTATTATTGTTTAATTCTATTTGTTATATGATAATTATTATTGTTAAATTCTGTTTGTTATATGACTATTTCTTTTTTTGTTCAATAAAAGTTTCACTGAACAGACAATTTTGTAGTTTTTTTTTATTTTTTCTATTTTATTTTCGGGATTTGGGCCTTTCTGGATTTTGGGTTTTCGGGATTGTGTCCGTCTCCCATTCAAAATACATGTGTCAAATCTATTTCCTTCCAAAGTTATATAAAATAAGTAAACTGACTGATCATTTAAAAAAACGAATTTAATGATAAGGAGCACATGATCCAAACACATCTCAATATTTACTGTGGGTCAATCAGGAGTCCGGTCTTATATAAAAATATTACGTTAGAATAACACTGAAAATGTTTCAGAACATACAAAAATTATTATCGAAACGAACAATAAATTTTGATCCTGGGCGTCCTGCTTACCATTTCCATTTATAATGAGCCCCTGTTCCGAACGACTTCTATACATGTGACTAAATCAAGTCACATCACTGTATCTGTTGCACATGAATGGTGTGCGTACTATTACATAGAGCTACGCTTTGAATAAAGTTTTAGCTTCCTCCAAGCAATTTTCATTAGCAGAAATATTATTTCAACACCAACATCATCGGTTTGAAACTGTGAAGTTCAAAGTTCATTCTAAAAATTAGTGAGTTAAGTGTGCTTTGCAATAATACCAACACTATTCACGATGAGCGTACAATTATAATATTTAGATACATACATTATATTTACATATGTAACATGTGTTACTTGGTAAATGGAAATAAAGGTATAGCTATTTCGCTAAGTATTCCAACAGCTGGGCGATTGTGTTCCGACAATGTCTAAGATTATTGGCTTCATATTTAATCAATTTTTAGATATACGAGTATATAATATAATTAATATTTACTTCAATTATTATCGTAATGCTTTCGTGGAATATGTAAATCTAGAATATGTTCTCATAATAATTGGGAAACTTAGACGGAAATTATATTTATGTATTTTGTTTGAATAATTGTTGGAAACAAATTTAGCTGCAAATGAAACTAGATAATTATTTGAATGTTTGCTGAAAAGATGAATTTGAATCATCTGGTTAATTGAGCAGTTGGCAGCACTGAAAATATTTCATATCAGGCAGAGATTTGATATAAGGTCTTTATGCTGAAATGAATTGAAACGCAATTCATTAAGAAAAATAATTGTAATTGCATATACGGCGTAATGGCTAGTGCGTTGGGCCGTAACCAGTTGGCTTTAAGGCCATAATATTTCTTATACCATCTCTTTGCAGCAGCCTTGTAAAAATTCGTAAGGTCGGCGATATTATACAGGAAGGCGCATAAGAAGCGTTATGATTTATTGGATGAATAACATTTTTTTCTTTCTGATTATGACGCGATCTTTCCAGATCATTTCCATTACTTTTCTTGGAATTTCAAGTAGATCACACTCAAGGAAAGCTTTTGCATGGTTGATGGCATATTGGTACCTATACACCATATATACCACCAAGTATTCAAATCGAACGCGAACGCGGTGACGAGTTAAAATCATAAAATCAGGATATTAGCCGATCACCGAAAATTTCCCACATGATAGCTGTTAATATTAAATATTCTTTGCTAATAAACAAACAAAAAAAGGATTATTTATTTTTTCAACGAAATATTAAATATTCTTTGCTAATAAACAAACAAAAAAAGGATTATTTATTTTTTTTGTTAAATTAATCAAGTGTTTCTATTTTTATGACCGGCTTCTTGGGAAATCAAACGGACTAAGAAATTTTGCAAACCCCTTTTAGTTTTCCAAAATTTTTTATATAATAGATTAACAACATAATTACAACTAATATGTAACACTAATATTTGTATTGTATTTGCCTAGTATAAGTACTACACACAATATTACCAAAAATTAGGGAAAATTTATTTTACGAATACATACAGCTATGGCCAAAATAATAGGGACATTATTTTGGCCATAGCTGTATGTATTCGTAAAATAAATTTTTTTTTATAACAATCAAAAGTGACATTACTATCATAGAGAACACAAAAAAAGTGGGTCCCGCAATTCGGCCTGTCTGTCTGTTTGTCTGTCTATCTGTAGAATGATCTATAGCCTAACCGGCTGAACCGATTTGGTTGGTACTCAGGCGTTTTAGGTGATCTTCCAAAATAGATTTATGAATCGTTGTTTTAGGCCCAAAAATAACGGTACTTGTCATACAAATTTTTCTACCACCTTAATTATCTCAAAAACGACTGTAATGATTTTGATAAAAATTGGTGTGTGTTCTACTTTGGGTATGGTCTACATTTTGACCAAAAATTTTTTTTAAATATTTTTTATTAATGGTACCTGCCATACAACCATTTTTTTGATTTTCGACCTTCTCATAAGCGGTTCAACGGATTTCGATCAAATTTTTTATACTGGAGCTCCTTCATATTCTAAATAGTATTGCATTTCAAAAATTTCGAAAAATAAGTTTTTTTTGGATTTTTGAAAATTCAATATTTCGAAAACGGGTGGACAATTTTTTCTGAAATTTTGTTTTTGAATTTATATTATTAAATATTTAAAATGTCCATACCTATTTTTTTTAGGAAAGTTTAAGAATTTGTATATATAAAAAATAAAATCTTTTGCATATAATGTGATCGAACATAGGAGCAAGTACGTGCGATCCAGTCATGCATTTTATTTTTAATACAGCAGGTGGTATTCCATCAGGTCCAATAGAATAGTCCCCTTTCAAATGTCACAAAAAGCCCACAATCAATGAAGGATTAGCTGAAATTACTCGCAAATCCCTCACACATTTCAGAAGTTGTACTCAAGATTACATCATTATAAATGAGATTTACTGGATACCCGTCACATTTCTTTTTAGAATTTATAAATTTCCAGAAGTTTTTCGGGTCTAACATCAAAGAACGCCCCATGGTACTATTTTCTAGTAATTGACCACTCAAATCAAGAAAAATGTCAAGAGAAAGCTGATGTAAATTTTAACAGTACTGTACTAACGGCTAGCATGTGATGAGAATACAATATCAAGTTGTCTATCTTAAAATTTTGTATAGAGCTAACTTGATGTAAATCCGTAGAGATAATATTATCCAACATTTGGAGCTCCTGTTGGGATGAACTTGTGTAAGATTCAAAATAGGATCCTTTCAACTCTTGAACTAATTGAATGGAATAAGATGCAACTTGCGTAAACTTCTTTTCAAAGACCACATAGACATCAACTGTTGAGTACGTCGCATAGCCTAGTCGAAATTTCGGATTCTTCTTCAAATACTTGCTTGCATCAGAGCAATGATCACATTTCAACAAGATCACAGACAGTACCTTGTTTGCTGAAAATGCTGGATCAATGTTAATGAAAATTTACATATGATTTATGTGTCTGAAAAATTGTATGTCGAAATAAAATTTAACAACTTTGCTTTTTGTTATAAATTTACCAAGCTTTTCAATTCAAGTATGACTTTATTTATGCGACACCATGTTATCGTGTTAACTAACTTATTACTGGCTAAATTGATTTCCCCGCTACTTTTTCCTATTTTTCTGCACATCTATTTGAAACTTAATTTTAATAAAAATATTTGAGCTTTATACCAATCTCCGACATTTTATCTGAACTAAATTTTGCTGACTGTAAGGATAAAAAAGGTATTTGTTCAGCGCCCTTTTTACAAAATATGGAAACCACGATCCCAATCTAAGTTTTTAAATGATAACTATTTAAACTAATATTTGTACATATACAGGGCCATCCGGCAAGAAGTGTAATAAAAAAAATTCCAGAAAAAATTTAATGATTGTTTTGGGTAGAGCGGATCTTCCAGAGCATGCCTTAACTTCTTTAGAATTAATGAAAAAACTGAAATTTTGTTTAGCCATATTAAATTTAAAAACCTACCCTTTAAGATTTTTGAGTACCTCCTGTTTATTGGGCCGCACACACCCAGCCGTTATATTTTTTCCAGTCCCTATCACGATTAATATACCCCACTTGGGTGGAACTCAATTGTGCGCTGCACTGTACAAACAAAACTTCCGTTTCCGTATGCATAATATTTTGCTTGCCGTTCATTTATTCATACCTATACTTTAGTTTTTTCTATAAGTAGGGAAACAGCTAGCAAGTAAGACGTCTGCAGCTTGCACTATTAAGATAGCCTTGACATCAACCCATGATGATGATGATGTTGGGAAAGATAAAAAATGGGAAATAAGATTTTCCAATACCGCGCCGCCAATTTAAAAAAAAAATATCATGAAACCTCAAGAACAAGGCGCAAGTAGTTGCTCTGAAATGGTTTAAGCAGTGCTCACTAGCTTCTGGCTAAGACAAAAATATATAATATTCTCAAAGCCATTTTACCTGGTAAGGACGATAATGATGAAAAGCAAAAAAAAAAGAAATTAAAACTCAACGACAAATAAATAAACATTCCGACATAAATTGATTTTTAAAGGACTTTCCATTGAATTGTTTTAAGTGCTATGGTATATAGATACACAATGAAAACATCAAAAAAAATCCTGAACACAATATTTGTGATGTAGAGATACCGAAGAGAAAAAAAATATACTTAGTTAGTAGACTAATATAAAAATGGTGGAAGTAGCTCTTTGCTGTTTTATTCACCCCAATGGCAATTTTTCTGACCCTCTTTTATTTGTTATTCGTTTAACGTTGTTCACTTAACGAATCGCCTAATTGTGTCAAAATTTTTTTTTAGGAATTAGGTTTTTCGTGAGGTAATTTTTTTTAAGGGAAATGAAAGTCGAATTAAGAGGGATATTTCATTTTTAATTTATGCATTAACTTTTATCCAAATTTAATAGCTTCGCTTGTTCAGGTTCAACTTTTGCTTTTGATTAAGGACTATCATTTTTGTTTCCTTTATATTTTTTTTTTGTTTGCTGTACGATGTTTTTTTTTGAAAGGTAAAGGCGTAGGTTCTGGTCATTAGCTGTGTGATTTACTAAATTTGTTCACCGTTGTTCTATATAACACTTTAACTTTAATTTAAGCTGAGATATCAGGAAACATTTAATTATCATAAGAGTTTTAACATTTCCAAGAATAAAAATGTTAAATGGGACGTTCATATAACTGATTACCTTAGCTGCATATTGCTGCTCTGTTAACTTCTGCAATCTTAGTAAATATTAGAATTCGATGCCAACGGTGGAAAAAGCTAAGGGCATCAAATAAATACTTCGCACAACTGGATAGCGCGTACTTTACACTTTTGTCAATTTTGTCCTTGTAATATTATAAATGTGAAAATTTAGATGATTTTTTTTTTAATTTTGAATTTGAAGCGCGCTAAAGGGGTTTTGGCCCTTAATATATTTTATCACAGTGCGAGCATTAGGAAAATAGAAAAGGATTTAAAAGGAGATACCTATGTACATTGGTTTTGAAGTTCAAAATATCAAAAACGGAGGGGAAAATAGAGCCGGGCAAATCATTCCACATTCGTGTTGTTCGGCTAAAGAAAGAATCTCTGTACTTGACCGTACGTCCGAAGTTGGGCTCAAGGGTAAACTGATGAGCATTCCTATAAGCGAGAGTGTTACGGTTGAATAATTTAAAGGGAGGAATGCAACTGGCTACTTTGGTAGAAGAATGTTGACAAAAATAACAATAAAATAATGAGAGACATATAACATTTCGACGGTGTTCTAGAGATGTAAATGTCTCCACTATAGTTCTATCGCCAATCATTCTTAGAGCTCTATTTTGAATTCTATTCAAAAGATTCTAATGAGTTTTGGGAGCTCCTGTCCAAATGTGAGAGTTATACTCCAGCTTTGGACGAATGCAGGCTTTATAGATTACAGCCAGATCAGAAGAATTTCTTGCATCTTCGAAGAAAGCCCAAACACCTTTCAGCATTTTTGGCGACATCGAAAACGTGGTCGTTCCACAAATGGTGGTCGGTGATACACATACCAAATACTGAAAGCTGATCGGTTTCTTCAATGCAAGTGCCGCTCATGGATAGCGGCATGGGGGGTGGGTTCGGCTTTAATGACAGAAGACAGCATTGAGTTTTTGAAGCATTAAGCTCTACACGGCTCTTTATTCCCCAGTGGATAATGCTGTCGATAATTTAATGGGCTCATCATACGCTGCCGTTGCAGTTCCACATCCGAAGAACAAGGAGTTAAATCTGAAAACGAATATGAAAAGCTGAGGGTACTATGATCAGCAAAACAATTAAGTGCACTAGAGGTTCCAGAGAAACAACAAAATTTAACTTCTTTTAAACCCAATAACTACAAGTTTGTTGCAAATGAAAGGGGAAATGCGGCTATTTGGGGTGCACAGTTGTATCAAAATATGTTTCTGAAATAAATGGACAACAGGTTGAATGTTTTACTGGAGTTATATCTACCAAATAAAACCCGTCTGTGATACGCGGGAAGGGACGTAAGTGCAGTTGGACGGTAATTAGCCGGTGAAGAAAATTCGCCTTTTTTAGGTACAGGCTAGACAAATGCTGTTTTCCATTAGGAAGAGACTTGTAGAATAGGACAGATGAAAAAGCGTACACAGTGGTTTTGCCAGCTTTAAAGAACACCTCTTCAGAACGATGGGAGGGATACTATCCGGGCCAGCGGATTTGTGTATATCTAGGTCTTTAAGGACTCTAACAACTGCATGAGTGCGAAAGAAGACTCGTCCCATAAAATAACAGCGAACTGCGCTCCAAACAAATTGGCTTTTTCATGAGAACTGACAAAAGGGGTGTCATTAAAGACGAGCGTTGGAAGCGAAGACGAAGTTGAATTTCGAATGTTTTTTACAAATGACCAAACATTCTTACTACTTTCGGTAAATTGTAGTACTTCTTCCTTAAATTTTGGTCATGTTCTACGAATGTGAACGTTGCAAGTCTTTCTAGCTTGTTGAAACTTTTTCCGGTTTTGTTCAGTGGGGTTGGCTTTATAATTCCGGAAAATTACTTTTCTAACCCTAATAACCTCTTTACAGCTCTGACTGATGTTTGTTGCTCAATAACGTTAAAATTACTGAACGGAACTAGATGAAATTTGTCACAGAGATAGACTATACTCTGGAATAGCCCACAGGATACTTTTTATCTCGGTAGAATGGTAGTTTTTATAGTTAGATGGATGGGGCACTAGATTATCTCATATGCCATTTGCATCCCGATAAAATTAATGGTTCATATGGGAGTTTTATCCTCATTCACGCCGTCACGGGTGTTTGTTCCTCATTCGCACCTCCACCATTGATTTCAATGAAATTTAGATGGATGAGAAACTGGATTATCCTACAAAAATTATCGATTCAAATGGGGGATTAGGATTATTACGAACAATTTCAATATATGCAATTCCAAGTCAATTCTGGTCAGACATTACAACTGAAAAAATGAATACTCGGTACCGGGCCAACAAGAATACCTGACTTAGCAGTTCACTTCGCCAATATCCTAAATTTGATTATTGCCGGGTAGTTGCACTATTAGCATGTTAAAGAAAATATTCCTTGAAGGACGGTCTAACTAATTTCTTCAGGAACCTTATAGTGACGTTGATTCCAGCGCTGGTATGATTACAAAAATAATTCTCAAAGGGATAAAGGCTTTCATACCGAACTAAACCAAAAACTTCAAACCGAAAAAAAACGTGTGGTTCAGTTTGAGCTGAAGGGAGGATACCAGGTTGAGAGAGATAAGTTTCCGATGTAATATAGCTATTAGGCAACCCTACTGAGGAAAACTGCAATAAGTTCAAACAAGCTAGAAAGACCTGCCAAATTGTTGCATGAGCAAACATTAAGACAAAAAATACTGCAACGTACACTTCGAACTTCTACCTCCTCGTGTCGGTTCCAACTCTCATTTCTAATTACAGTAACGTAGTAAGATCACAAGAAAGAGCAAATTTGCTTACAGCTGAGAAGTCAGATAATTCTACGCTTCTGCAAAGTGTTATAACTCCACCTGTTGAGAACATTAACAGTTTGATGGGACATATCTTCTTTCATACTCTTCAGTTGGTAGAGAATTTAAAGATCTTCGACACACACAAATCCGCTGGGCCAGATAGTATATCCAATTGAAATACTATACATGCACTGCTAGTTAATTGTCATTTCCATACAAAAGCTCTATTGCAAATGGCGCAAAGTACCAAGCAAAAATATTACTTTCAAAAGCCATCTATTGCCACTCTTAGCATGCGCACCATATTTAGTCAGCAGGCAAAGAAACAAGGGCCATCTATTGGTAATTGGTATAAAATAAGTGCTGACATCTATTGTTTATAGAAAATCAATAATTGCTTTAGTGCTGGGGGACTATAAGAAATAAAATGCACGACTGGATCGCAGGAACTTGCTCTTATGTTCGATCACATCGTATGCAAATGATTTCTATTTAAAATCTAAATATATTTTTAAAGCCGTTTTTTACTTAATTTTTTATATATAAAAAAATTGTTTAATTTTTTTTTGTAAAAAAAATTGGTATGACAATCTTAAATATTTAATAATATAAAATTAAAAACAAAAGATTAAATCGGCCTAAACAAAGAAAAAATAATTCAAAATTCTGAAATAAATACTTAAACTAATTTGAGCTCAAAATAAAGTAGGCCATTTTATTTCTTGGATAAATTTTAATTTATGAGAAAAAAATTTTAAAAATCCGTGGAGCGGTTTTTGAGAAAAAAGTTTTCTTTTTAAACTAAAAAATTTCAAAAACGCCAATTCATAGGTATTCAGCAAATACATTATAAATATAATTTTTGAAAAAAAAAATAATGAGCAGTTTTCAAAATATAAATTTTTAAAATTTTTTTCTTAAAAATGCTTTTAAAAATACAAAAAAATATTACTTAAAAATATTGGTACGCAGTATAATTTGGCAACCTAAGGTTATATGTGTGAAATTTCGAAAAAATCGGGCAAGCCGTTTATGAGATAGTCGAAAGCAAAAAAAAAGGTCCTATGGAAAGTACCGTTTTTAGACAATTATTTTTTTTTTTCAACCATATGATCGGTCGTATCTAAAAAGCTGCACTGTTTTTTTTAAATCAAAATCGTTAGAGCCGTTTCCGAAAAAAATAGGCTTAAACGTAACGGTTGTATGGCAGGTACCGTTATTTTTTGAACTAAAAAAATCAATTTCCCCTCAGCACAATACCTAAACAACTTCATACACCAAGTTTGAAGCAAATCGGGCTCAACCGTTTGGGCTGTAGGTTTCTATACACACATACAGACAGACTGACAGACAGACAGGCATACAGACGGACATAATTTTTAGACCATCTTTATTCGGCTTCGCTATCATCGTAATCTCATGTTTGATTGTTATCTCAAAACTTTTTTTTTTTCGAAGAATGCATAACTTGCTTTATAGTACCTACAATCGCAAGTAAAGAATCATTTTTGTATCATTTTGAGAAAGAGATTAGTTTTAGAGTTGCATTCGAAACAAAACAAATTAAAATCTTATTTTAATTTTTTAAATAAAGCCAGTACTTTCCATTTATACATATAAGCACTTGTATGGAAGAACTATATAAGTATTGAGGCTTGTGGCTCGAATCCACTTCTGATTTTATAGATTTTATTCATTTCGTCAAAAAGTTAAAGCAAAAACTTAAATGTAATTTAAACTAGCTTTTAATTGCATTCTGCTTTTAATTGCATTCAGCTCATCCACAATGGACTATAATGTAGTTGCTTATTTTTTTCTGTAGAAAATAGAGAAAAGGAAATTTTTGGATTTGTGTATGGATTTCTTTGAAAAAAAAATCCCTTAAGCACTGATACTTGATAATTTTCGTGATTTCCGCATGAAGCTTGGTGGCGCTCGTGTAGTCCTGGCTAAGGAGAGACCCAACGTGCAGTTGGCTCCTAGCAGTTCATATCTAGTATGATAATGGTATATCCACTATTTTTATGAAGTGCTGTTCCTTTTCGTTGGTATTACTTTGTAAGCTTTTCCCTCTTTTTACCCTAAAGATCTTTTTACTCTTCAGGTTTTTTCTTCACTCTCTTATCAATTACACATGGTTCCCTGATTAACCATCAAGTTGAAACAACTTAAATAACGAAGCCTTCTTTGGGCTTGGAAGGACGGCTTTCGCAGCAATGCGTCCACTAGTGATCTGATGATATATCTATATCTCACCAAAACTATCCTTATATTGTTTTGGAGAAAGCAAGATAGATAGAGTTCAGCAAATTAAAACTGGAATCAATTCATCAAATCCAATTATAACCCATAGGGGAATACCCCAGGGCTCAGTATTATGTCCTCTACTATTTTCTCTATTCATTAACGACCTTCCTGATATCGTTCGTAATTGTCAAATTCACATGTATGCTGATGATGTGGTACTCTACATTTTTCGTACAATTGGCCTGATGGATGACGGTATAGAGAGGTTAAATGAGGATTTAAGCCAAATCCACAACTGGTCTGATGCTAACGGTATGAAACTTAATCATGTAAGGTCTGTTGCCATGTTATGCTCTAGAGATGAGCTCAACCCTATAGATTTTCCCCCGGTTGTTCTTAATAATGAAATAATTACCTATGTGAAGGAAGTTAAATACTCGGGATATAAAATTAAGAGTGATCTTAGCTGCTGTGGTGCGATTTCGGACACGATTAGACACATTTACCATGGACTTCGAACTCTGAGATCCTCCTCGGTCTTTTTGTCAACCAATATGAAAATATACCTTGTTAAGTCATTAATAAAAGAAACGATTTTGCATGCAACTTAGTCACTTAAGCACCCCAAGTGTGAAAAAATCGTTTCACCCGTTTAAGCCGTATAAATTAAGGTAGAGAGGTAGATAGGCAGACGGATTTCTTGCACCGATTCACTTTTTCGTGTTCCCTACCAAATTACTGTGTCAAATTTGATCAAAATCTTGAGTTCGATTTCGACGAAAAATTTATATATCTGGGCCGTGTTTCACAGATCATACAACACATACATTTCATACAACCTACATTCTTATAATAGATCACACAACGCAAAAACTTTCTGTTTCACAGATTTCATTGGAAATTTTGTATGATGTTTGTTTTGTTGTATGAAATGTATGATTTTACATTTCGTTGTTCTTCAAAATAATATTAATAATCAATTAAAGAAAATTTAAAGAATTGCCATAATATAAACGTGAAATAAAGTTATTCAAACCAAATATTTGTGTAAATTTATATTAAGACACATTGAATTTGGTATTTCTTGGTGGAAATATTTTGAATTTAATCGAAACTAATATTATAATTGGAAGACGGCCAATTTTTTTTTATTGAAAAATTCAAAGACTAGAATGTGTGTTGAGCTTAGATTATATTAAGACGCTTGGGAACATAAATAGCGCATCTTACAACTTGAAATTCAGCTGTAGTTGCTGAAGTCGAAAATGTTTTCTACAAATAAGATGCATTGGAATGACTTATAGAATTATAACTTTTTTAAACTATTTTAATAAATTAGTTTTATCTTTGGTATGGAGCCCATTTATTTCCTTTGGAATACTGCAATTACAGTTTATTTATTTAAAATAAATACCTACTTCATTTTAGGCATTTATGTACCTACATATGCACACATAAGTATATAATACACATTTATTAGCATTGTAAATAATCACTTTAGAAGCCGTGGAACCAGCAAACTTTCCAAAAGCAACATTAGTCTCGTTCATTTTTCTGAAGAACAAGAATTTGCCGCTTCTTGGCTTCCTTTAACAGTAAGAAAATACTAAAATAAAAACTAAATAGGCAAAGCGTTTGAATATTTGTGCTTATTTGTAAGATAAGGAGGAAAGGACACAAATTATTCAACAGCAAACTATTACGCTGTATGAAATGTATGATAAATTTGACTTTAAACTGTTGTATGATTTATTAAAATAAAATCTATCAAACAGGTTCGTACAACAACCAAAAACTTCCAGCCAAGTTTTCGTACATAAATTGTTTATGACAACAAATCATACAACAATTCTGTGAACCAGAAATCATACAGCAAAATTTTTAATATCATACATTGTATGTGTTGTATGATCTGTGAAACAGGGTCCTGATCAGTTCTCTTAGGCCCGTTTGCTGATTCGAATCATAAATCCTGTTATTAGCTAAGTTCCTCATAACTCTTAAGTTATACATAAATGTATTTATGTTGAACGTAAAAATCTATGTGAAACTTATCAAAGTAACAGATTTAAAATACAAATAAGTTCAGTTCGAACTATGCGAAATGTCAAAATTTTAAAATATTGCATACGAATTTTAAATTGAAACGGTGAAATTGTGTATTTGTGCTTTTGAAATTAAAAAAATGTCTGAAAAAATAATAATACGCAATCCAAACTTTTCAACGAATGAAAAATCCTTCTTCATTGTGTCTACGAAGAAAGGTTAGTAATAGAAAACAAAAAAACAGATGCTGCTACCTGGAAGGACAAGGAAAGTGCTTGGCGTCTTATGGAACAAAGTTTCAAAAGCCAATCCGGATCTTCCTGTTACAGAAGGAACGATTCCCTAAAAAGATTATATGATAACTACAAAGCGAAAACACGGAAAGATGTTGCCCATGAAACATTTTCAAGTCTTGAAACTGGAGGAGGAAAGCCGTTTAAACCGGCAGATCTTAATTTTGATTTAGCTGTCGCTATTAGGAACCCAAAAATTGTTCATGGATTGGAAAACGAGTTTGACGGTGATAATGAAATCAAAAATATGGACGAAAATGTAAATTATAAAAAATGACAGCATAATATTGCGTATTGCTTAAAGAGTACTTAATTTGATTTTAGATTGACGATAAACTCGAGAATGCAAACGACTGGAGCAAATACAAGCGCTCTATGCTTGGAAAAAGTGTACATCCCAAGTTAAAAACCCCAGTACATTCACCCAGTGATATGAATGCCGATAGTACCTTGGTAAAACCAATAAATGTAATTTTGTCCAAAGGTTTCAAGAAACAATTTGAAAGTATTGACAAAGATTCAAAAACACCTTGGATTTCGAGTAGAAGACCCATCGCGCCAAGTCTACCAAGCAGCAAGATTACGGAGCAGTACTCAGAACTTTCTCGCTTTAAAATGGAACTCGCAAAGTTGCAGTATGATACCCTAAATGAAGAAGCTATTGAGAAAAATTATCAAAGAAATATTGAACATGAGCTGAAGAAAAAGTCCTGGAACTCGATATTGCCATTAAAACTGAAATTTTGAAGAAAAAGAAAATTTTATAGGAGCGATGGAGTTGTTTCTGAATACGCCAAATTTAATTTAACGTATTTCTTTCAACTAGTGCTTATTTCGAGAATGGTAACACTTAGCTCATGTCTGATTTGACAGATAATTAGTTTTATCCTTCCGCTGAACGAATACGGTTGTGTATACGCTTGATCAATGCTCGCTAAATGGGCCTGCGATCGACTTAGAGAAGATGCCGATTTTGCCAAAAAAAATCATCTTTTCAGATGAAGCTCATTTTGATCTTGGCGGGTATGAAAACAAGCAAAATTGTCGCATTTGGGGCACAGAAAACCCGCACGCATACATTGAAAAGCCGATACACCCAAAACGAGTCACTGTTTGGTGCGGATTTTGGTCCAGAGGCATAATTCGAAAACGAGGAAGGAGTGGCCGTTACAGTCAATGGCGATCGTTATCGGGTCATGTTGAACGAATTTTTGTTCACAAAAATTGAAGAGGAGGATATTGGCAATATTTGGTTTCAACAGGACAGCTCTAAGTGCCACACAGCAGAAGCTACACTCATAGTTATTACTTTTGTTAACCAAAATCTTTTGTAAAAGGATAGGTCATCAAATGAAGAAAAATATTAATTTCTCTCGTATATTTGACGAGGAATTCCAACCTCCGAAATTTCAAGGATTTCCACGTCATCGTCAAGCACTTTAATTTTAAATGCGTAAATATCCAAAAATTATTTTTAATAGTGCTTCAATCCCGTATGTCATACTTAAATATTTTATGTGCTACTTTTTCTAAAATATAAACTATGTTCCACCTAACGACTTTTATGTTTAGGTTTGAGTTTGGTGCAAATTGCTATGTATTACTTAAGCGTTTATGTGGAACATAAACTCTTAAGTTTCGTATCAGCAAACGGGCCTTAATAGTTTAAGCTTTCTCTGGTGTTTGCAAAAAAGCTATAATTCCAAGTTGTTTTCTTAAATCTTTAAAACTGATATGATTAAAGTTTGAGGCCAAACTGAAGAAAGTTTGACGACATGAAATATTGTAAGCTTAATATTTTTTGAGTATACAATTTGTTTTGCAGTTAAAATTAATAGATTTCTTATAAAAAAAGAGGTGAATGTCTACACTCAGTCAAGTAGGGTTTTGTATATCAGAAAGTAATTTTGGTGGTGTTGATTAAAACATATTGGACTATTTTTCAGTCGTATAGATGTATCAGATGTATGACGTTACAATTCATAAAAACATTTTATGAGTACAAATAAGAATATTTTATGACCTTTAGTCCAAAATGCTTTTCGCCCGGGCACGATAGTTGGGCTCATCAGTTAGATGATATCGTGTTCTTCTAAGACGCACTGTTTTTTGGTCGATGACTACTGACTCTAATAAAATTTGCAGCACATACATACTGCAAATTCTAGGGGAATTTGGTCACATTCATGTACCTACAAATATATGTATGTTATGCCCGTGGTCTGGCTAGTGATAAATAATAGCAGAAAAACGCAAATAATATCAATACATTATTTTTGTTTTTGTTTTTGTTTTTGTGGACTGTCTGAATTTAAGTCAAATTGAAACATTTTTTGACCTTTAGTCACTGTCGTGAACGGGCGAAACACATATTGGATTAAAGTTCATAATATATTTCAACTTTATTTAAATCCACACAGTCCACAAAAAAAAAAATTGTTTTATATATAAGAAAAATAATGTTGCCAAAAACGTATGACGGTTATAATCTCAGTTGGCATTCCACCATTTCAATATACTTTTGTTTTTATGAAAGATATGGTCGAGAAGAAGGTCTTAAGCTATGCGCTATGTGCTTTTGTGTATTGGTTTTCGATTTATGGCTGTTTTTTTGAGCTATTAGAATTTAAAAATGCTTAATAACATTGTTAAATCTCATGAACTAAAAAACATTAACATAAACAATAAACAATAAACAATAAACATAAACAAATATATATATACAAAAAAATGTTGTCAAAAACGTATAATTCTTGATTTCGCTTTTGTTAGTTCAGCCGGTGTATTTTTTGACATAAACTACTTTGCGTTTGTTCAATGCACATTGTTTGACCGCTGAGTGAAAATTCGTGTTTGCGTTGCGTAAAAAATTAAAACGATTTCTAAATAATACGTTTACACTGATTCCGATCTAACCTTGGGCGATGTACACATCTTGCAATAATTAATCAGAATGTCCGTGATAATCAAACGCAAGAGGTACGTGCAGAGGAAATTAATGGAGACGTGCCCATATTGCACATCTTCAAACTGCACAACAAATTCGACAAAAAGGTATTAGAAGAAGAGAATTGGTAAATCTGGAGTTCAAATCGCGCTGCTTTGGAATACGATTTCGCAATCGCATAACATTCGTCATTTAGTTGATTCTAGCAACAATTCGGCCAATATTTCTTTCGTTGCCTATGGCATCATATGGCATTGATACCACACCATTTGAAGGGTGTCGAACTGCACATTCCGCTTTGAAACTGGCGATGAATTTTTTCACGGTTGACAAACCAATAACGTGGACAAATACCAAGAATTCGGCGACAGCGAGATGCGAAAATAAATAAAATGCACGACTGGATCGTACGAACTTGCTCTTGTAGCTAACAACTTTAGTTTAAAGTAGTAGCTAACCACTGAAGTTGTTAGTAGGTATAGGTAGTCTAGTTTAGTTATCCTGTGCAGGTTTAAAGCCGAAGTAGGTAGGATTACCTTGATTCTTAGTATAATGAATTGTCGAATGCATATGATTAAAGGAATGGTGACATAGGTACCTTCCTACAAATGTATATTTAAAAAAGATTTTAATTATGTGAATTAGGAGGGTAATGGGCACCTACCTACATATATGGCGCCTAGGTATGTAAATATATGTACATATTTATATAGGCGGGTACAAATCGTGTTTTAAACTGATAAAGAGTGCTAAAACGATCTCTTCAATCAGTTTCTTGAAAAAACAAAGAACGCCATTAGATGCCACGGATCAATGAAAATTTTACTAAAAAAGTATGTGGAAAATTGTAGGACGGATTTTGATGAAATCCGGTTTTTCATTTTTAGTTTTTTGAAAAAAAAACTTTTTTTGAAATTTTGGTATGGTTTTGTAGAGTTTATTAATATACATATGACTATAAAATTTAAGATTATTTTTTTTTGATTAGTTTTAAAAATATTGATTTAAAAAAAAATTAAAAATTAATTTTAATTATATAAAAAATGTTATTTAAAATTTTAATATGCAGAATTAATTTGGATACCTGGGTCTTCTCAGATATAAAATTTGACAGAAATCCAATGAACAGTTACCGAGAAAACCAAAATTATTAAAACCATTATATGAAAAGTATTGTAGACTTTTCCCGTAAACTTGATACATATCAAATGATAGCTATTACCAACAAAAAAATTTTCGTTGAAGCCGTTTTTGAGAAAAATAAGATTTTCCTTCAAGGTCATATGGCAGATGCCGTTATTTTTAGGCCTAAAAATAAAATTTCAATTTCCCCTCTGAAGAATGCCAAAATAATCACAAATACCAAATTTGAAGGTAATCGCTTACGCCGGCCGTTTAGGCTTTAGCTCGTTATACATACAGACGGATAGACTGACAGACTGAAAGACTAACAGACAGACAGACAGACGTTTTTTGCCGATCACTTTTTTAGGCTTCTCTATTACCGTAATGTCATTTTTGATTGTTAGAATTTTTTTTATAGTAAACAATAGTACCTATAATCGCAAGTAAAAGTCATAATTTGGAATGAATGCACGATGGCGTATAAACGACATTTAGACGCAGTTGACCTAATAATTTACAAGGTGATTCTTGATGATTTGGTTAGGATATGCTCAGCGGAGGTTTTCGTCAAACGATTCATGTCATCCTGAAATCTACTGCTACCGATGAACTTAATGGATGCTTAAAATTGACGTCTCTATGCCGGCATGTCAATAAGTTGAAATTGGCCACAAATATGAGTGGCATTAAATTCTCAAGACAACTGCTGACAATTGGAAATGGCCAAATTTCTGTTGAAGTCTCGATTGGATTGATATCATTTCCTACAAATTTTTGCGAGTTAACAACATCGAAGGAGAAACTCATCACCAACGTAAAGTAAAGTAAAGTAAACTTCCCCGGTATTCCAAAAATATTATAAGAATCTCGATTGGATTTGTGAACGGGCAATACTAGAAGAAAAAGAACATCGTCGATATCTTGGTAAACGTTGTTTGTTTTTGCGCCGGAAAATAAACCGAAAACATTGTTTATCATATCACTCTCTCCTTATTTTTTGAACTAGCTGTGTTTTATAGATCTGCAGTTAATTTGAAGGCGTTAAATTGGGGCGAGATATTATTTGCGGTTTTCTCCTATTATTTATTTTATGAGTACTTTATGTTTTTGTTCGTTTACTTCTAATAAATTCCCATTTTAGTTCGAAGTTCTTCTTGTTTTATTTTTTTAATAGGAACTCACTGGCTGAAAGCAATTAAAACAAATCTCAATATTTCAAAAATTACTGACATTTTGTAGAAACAGTTATTTTTTTCGTTCTAAGAAATGTGAAAATGGCCAGAAAATATACCTACTATGGTTTATAAATACGGAATGCTTCATTTGAGGCTCTGAAGAATTCCAAATTACATCTCTCAAACAAACAGTAAACAGGTAGGTACCTATCTACTCGTATACATATTGTTTTACACAAATAAAGTATACCGATTGCCGAACAGCAAAATGAAAAAAACAATGGTATTTCTTGAAACAATGGAAAAGTAATATTTCAATGTAAATCGCCCCACTACAATTAAAATGAATGCTCTAAATGATTTCTGTTCATTTCATTCATTCCGAAAACGCCGGAACTCTTTTCAAAACTCACTAAAGGGTAAATATAACAACTTTGCTGTTGTAAGGAGAGTGCTGGAGTGTGAATGTTTTTTTTTTTTTTAACTGTAAAACAGAAAAATAAGACACAAAAAGGGGTTGGTTAGATAATTGGTTTGTAAGAAAAATTTGATTTTTAAAGTTTACTCATACAACAATGTTAGAATGCGCGTAGCAAATGTGTATAGTGACTGTCTGCTTGTGTTCTTCCGAATATCCTGGCATAAATTTCTTCAAATTTAGTTCATAACGGAAGATTTTGGAATAACACCAAATATTTGACTTAGCGTATTCTGAGTACGGTTTATGGTGCACTCCGGAGTATAGGTACTTTTTTACTTGCGATTATATGTACGAGTACTATAAGGCAAGTTATCATTCGTCGAAAAAAAAAAGTTTTGAGATAACAATCAAACATGACATTACGATGATAGCGAAGACGAAAAAAGATTGTCTAAGAATTCTGTCCGTCTGTCAGTCTGTCAGTCTGTCAGTCTATCAGTCTGTCAGTCTGTCAGTCTGTCAGTCTGTCAGTCTGTCAGTCTGTCAGTCTGTCAGTCTGTCAGTCTGTCAGTCTGTCAGTCTGTCAGTCTGTCAGTCTGTCAGTCTGTCAGTCTGTCAGTCTGTCAGTCTGTCAGTCTGTCAGTCTGTCAGTCTGTCAGTCTGTCAGTCTGTCAGTCTGTCAGTCTGTCAGTCTGTCAGTCTGTCAGTCTGTCAGTCTGTCAGTCTGTCAGTCTGTCAGTCTGTCAGTCTGTCAGTCTGTCAGTCTGTCAGTCTGTCAGTCTGTCAGTCTGTCAGTCTGTCAGTCTGTCAGTCTGTCAGTCTGTCAGTCTGTCAGTCTGTCAGTCTGTCAGTCTGTCATTCTGTCAGTCTGTCAGTCTTTCAGTCTGTCAGTCTGTCAGTCTGTCAGTCTGTCAGTCTGTCAGTCTGTCAGTCTGTCAGTCTGTCAGTCTGTCAGTCTGTCAGTCTGTCAGTCTGTCAGTCTGTCAGTCTGTCAGTCTGTCAGTCTGTCAGTCTGTCAGTCTGACAGTCGGTCAGTCGGTCAGTCGGTCAGTCTGTCAGTCTGTCAGTCTGTCAGTCTGTCAGTCTGTCAGTCTGTCAGTCTGTCAGGCTGTCAGTCTGTCAGTCTGTCAGTCTGTCAGTCTGTCAGTCTGTCAGTCTGTCAGTCTGTCAGTCTGTCAGTCTGACAGTCGGTCAGTCGGTCAGTCGGTCAGTCTGTCAGTCTGTCAGTCTGTCAGTCTGTCAGTCTGTCAGTCTGTCAGTATGTCAGTCTGTCAGTCTGTCAGGCTGTCAGTCTGTCAGTCTGTCAGTCTGTCAGTCTGTCAGTCTGTCAGTCTGACAGAGTATCAGTCTGTCAGTCTGTCAGTCTGTCAGTCTGTCAGTCTGTCAGTCTGTCAGTCTGTCAGTCTGTCAGTCTGTCAGTCTGTTAGTCTGTCAGTCTGTCAGTCTGTCAGTCTGTCAGTCTGTCAGTCTGTCAGTCTGTCAGTCTTTCAGTCTGTCAGTCTGTCAGTCTGTCAGTCTGTCAGTCTGTCAGTCTATCAGTCTGTCAGTCTGTCAGTCTGTCAGTCTGTCAGTCTGTCAGTCTGTCAGTCTGTCAGTCTGTCAGTCTGTCAGTCTGTCAGTCTGTCAGTCTGTCAGTCTGTCAGTCTGTCAGTCTGTCAGTCTGTCAGTCTGTCAGTCTGTCAGTCTGTCAGTCTGTCAGTCTGTCAGTCTGTCAGTCTGTCAGTCTGTCAGTCTGTCAGTCTGTCAGTCTGTCAGTCTGTCAGTCTGTCAGTCTGTCAGTCTGTCAGTCTGTCAGTCTGTCAGTCTGTCAGTCTGTCAGTCTGTCAGTCTGTCAGTCTGTCAGTCTGTCAGTCTGTCAGTCTGTCAGTCTGTCAGTCTGTCAGTCTGTCAGTCTGTCAGTCTGTCAGTCTGTCAGTCTGTCAGTCTGTCAGTCTGTCTGTATGTATGTATAGAAACCTACAGCCCAAATGGGTGGGCCGAATTTTTTCAAACTTGGTCTATGGAGTTTTTCAGGTATTGTGCAGAGGGGAAATTGAAATTCTTTTTTTAGCTCTTAAAATAACGGTATCTGCCATATTATAGCCGTTACGTTAAAGCCTATTTTTCTCGGAAACGGCTCTAACGATTCTGATTTAAAAAACTCAATGCAGCTTTTTAGATACGACCGATCATATAGTTGAAAAAAAAATTTAATTGTCTAAAAACGGTACTTTCCATAGGAACGTTTTTTTTTTTTTGCTTTCGACTATAAACGGCTTACCCGATTCTTTTGAAATTTAACACATATAAAGTCTTAGGTTGCCCAATTAATACTGCGTACCAATATTTTTAATTAATATTTTTTTGTATTTTTAAAAATTAAAAAAAAGTTTAAACAATTTATATTTTGAAAACTGCTCATTTATTTTTTTTCAAAAATTATATTTATAATTGGCGTTTTTGATTTTTTTTTTAATTTTTTTTAAAAAGTTTAAGAAAAAAAACTTTTTTTTTCTCAAAAACCGATCCATAGTTTTTTTTTAAATTTGTTTTCATAAATTCAAATTTATCCAAGAAATAAAATGGCGTACTTTTTTACTTTTTTAAGTTTAAGTATTTATTTCAGAAATTTGAATTATTTTTTCTTTGATTAATCCAATTTAATTTTTTTTTAAGTTTATATTATTAAATATTTAAGATGTCATACCATTTTTTTATATGAAAATTAAAGAAACTTTGTGTAAAAAAAATAAAGTAAAAAATGACTTTAAGAATATTTTAGATTTTAAATAGAAATCTAATAAGTCAATACCCACCTATGAGTTCAAGGACTGGATAAATGAAACTGAGCCGCAACAAAGGGATAATTTGCAACATACCTATATTTCATTAAAAAAAGTATGCAAGATTTGTTTGTTCGCACTTTATATGGTGAAATCCCCAATGGCGTACCCTTTCTAATGAAAAATATGAATATAATAATCCCTCCATTGTCGACAAGGTTAAAAGTCCTCATGACCAACTCCATAGACATTTTGCTTTAAGTTTGCCTCAACAGGTCCGTGAGTTGTTTGCCTCTTTTTTGTTGTTTGCTAAGTTTGTTGATATAATAAGCTTCATATCCTGGGATAATCTTTCTTGGCGAAAGCATTTAATTTCTGATATTTTGTTGTTGTGACTTCGGGTCTAATTCAAACTCCAATTCAGTTAGTTTATGGCACTATTAAAAGGACCTCCTTATTATCAACATAACATGCCAGAATTTAGTAACGTTGACTGTGCACAATTATGGGGGTAGGTGTGTGGTAATTGTGCGAAAACATGAACCTTGTAACCTTTGGTAATTGGCCACGCCTTATATAGGAAGTAATAATTCTTTAGCAAAGATGAATTATGAAAACAATGAATGTGAAGAAAAAACCATAACAGTGCCTCTGTACGTCACATAATTTTGCTCTTGAGTAAACAACTAAATAGCTATTTACTGATAAAATAAAAACAGTGCAACATTTAGATGAGGGGAACTAATCCCCTGACTAAATTGGTGTATACGTACCTATTGCATAGGTATAGTGATTTCATTCAAATTCAGTAATAATTATTAGATGGAGTTTCCTCATACGCAAAATATACCTTAATAAGAGCTTATTGAAAGCAAGTACTCATATTGAGTTCTAAGTGATGGAACTGATAGCTATCAAAGAAGTCTCTTATTTTCTTTTTAGGGAAACATGAAATCAACAAATCTGGAATTCGCCTCTATGAATTTAAACGCTGACCTTCATTATCGATCACATATTCCATGGAAAAGTCCCTGTGTATGGAGCGACATTCTTTTAAATTATAAAATTATAATTTCAATAGTTATGGCAGATTATGAGATAGCCTGACCATAGCTACTTGTAAGCAATTTATACAAAGAAAAAAAAAGATGATATATAGGGCGCAAAGCTTAGGTGGGATAACTATCATAACTAGTTATTTGGCTAGAAAAAAATGTCGATCAAAAGTAACACATCCAATACTTTTCTTTGAGTTACTCCTAGTTCAGAGTAGAGATTTCCCTGCTCAAAAAGACCAAGAGTTCTTACTTTACTGGTACAAAAATGTAGCAAAAAAAAAACACAAAGTTCGTTTTGACACACCGAATTTTAGTTTTTAGTTTTTTATTTCATATCTCTTACAATAGACTTATAGCCTTACTTAGCAAACTTAACATTTGATATAAATCAAAAATTTAATAATCTAAATTTGAATAATGTTACGGTTGTCATATGGAATTCCACAGCTAATGTTACCAGCCCAAACGGGTCATCCTTTTATCTTCGAAACTTTAAAGTTTCGACCAAATGTTTTTCAAAAAAAAAAGAAGAATAAACCTTTGAACTAATAGGGCGATTGCTTTAGTTTAGTCGATCTTTTTTCTAATGGCCATTATCAAGTTCGGACGCGTCTCCAGTTTGTCTAATCTTCCATGCTAAGTCTTTCAACAAAAAATCTTATCGTTGTCCTTATGAATTAAGCCACCTAAGCTACGCAGATACGCAGCCCATTTGTGATAGCAAATCAAAGATTACTTTGAAATCACATGGATTTATCAGAAGTAGATCCTTGACCCAGTCAATCAGCGCTAAAACTAAAATTCCGTAAGTGACTGCTGACTACGTCACGATCCACACTGGAAAACACGGAGTTCCTCCGTTAGAAATACCACCATAGCATCTCGTCAAATAATTAGCAAAATCACTGTTTACTAAGAAGAGAAAGCATAGATAAGACTGCTAGCTATACTGTGCGGGTTAGTTTGTTATCTAATCTTAAGTCGAAAGCGCGTAAGGCTCCCACCCAACTCGTGGCTCAGCACGTTGCCTTGATGTGCGTTTTTGTATAGTGTGTGCGCAGTGCGTACAGTAAGGGCAGATGAATTAGGATCTCCTAGGATCACAATTAGAGAAAGGTTTACGCGGTGCGGCGACTGTAATTCGGACGATATTTGGAACCCCGAAGCTACGTCTAGTTAGTCTAGGTCTGAGGCGACGCGACCGGTCCCTTCTGGACCACAACAAAGAAAAGTTAACGTAACAAAAAGAAATATATATAAAAATAAAATGCAAGACTGGATCGCACGTACTTGCTCCTATGTTCGATCACATTATATGCAAATGATTCTTAATAAGACTGCTAAATATATTTTTAAAGTTTTTCACTTAATTTTTTATATATGAAAAAATTTAAACTTTTTCTAAAAAAAAAATTGGTATGAACATTTTAAATATCCTATTATATATATACAAAAACAAAATTTCAGAAAAAATTATCCACCCGTTTTCGAAATATTGAATTTTCAAAAAAAAAATATATTTTTTTTCAAAAATAAAAAAAAAAATATTTTTCGAAATTTTTATTGCATATACTATTTAGAATTTGAAGGAGCTCCTGTATAAAATTTTTTATCGAAATCCGTTGAGCCGTTACTTTTGGTCCTAAAATAACGATTCAAAAATCTATTTTGGACAATCACCTAAAACACCTAAGTATCAAGTTTGAACCAAATCGGTTCAGCCGTTTAGGCTGTAGATCGTTCTACAGACAGACAAACAGACAGACGGAATTACGGGACCCACTTTTTAGGTGCTCTCTATGATAGTTATGTCTTGTTTGATTGTTAGAAAAAAGAATTTTTTTTTACGAATACATAACTTGCCTTATAGTACATATAATCGCAAGTAAAAAAATATTAGAGGTCAACTTAGTTTTGGGAAAAATGTGCATCGATATCTAAAGTAGAAAAAGGGTAAAGCTGGAAGATATTTAAAATATTGTACGTGTGTGAAGTGTAGCCAAGTGTTTACGTCACAAAAGCTTGTCAAGCCGTCTGTCGCGACATGCGAGGTGTTATCTGTGATTTCACTTTATGATGGTTTAACCAAGAGATCAACATCACTTCGAAGGAATTGTGTACAATCCCCGGAGAGTAAATGGTGAGTTCCACATTTCTTTTATCCTTTTTATATCCTCGATATATATATACATATATGTACAACTTGCAAGCCTTGTGTGACACACAAATTACGTGCCTGCATCAGCACAATATCTAAACCTATTGCCTGAATTAGTCAAGCATTTGTTTTGTATAGTTTTTTGTTTGCCATGCCACCTGATTTATTAATGAACTAAATTGACCTACTTAATACTTTGCAAAACGAGAGTTTTAATAAAGTCTTAATTGAAATTTAATTTATATAAAAAAATCAATTTACACATCTTAAATACTTATATGTACACATAAGCTAGCCAAGAGGAAGACGTGCAGTCATCTATGGTGGTATGGTTGTGAGATTTTCAGATATCGTCGGAATGGATTAAGTTTATCGATCGGTACAACAAGGGACATCTATCTTGCTACATCGTTTGAGTATAGGCTGTCGACAGGTGTACACGCAGTGTCAGAGGGAGGGATTAATAAGCAAGGTACTCGAGGAAGTTAACACCATCTGCCTATCCGACAAAGCTATTGGCCAGGCGGAAATGTCTGACCGTCGTCGCGTTGTAATAAAAGCTTGGCATGAACAAATTTTTTTTGTTTACGTCTAGCTATTCGCAGCTCAAGAACCCAGCCCACCGAAGTTCCTAGCTGTGCATTATCCAAGCGTGCCAAGTGCGATCTCGACGAATAGAGCCCAGAATCATTCATCAATCAGATAAGCATAGTCGTAACAATATCTAAGATAAATAAAAAAGGAAAATTCAGGGACAAAGGAAAATGACAAAAAGTACAAATTTATGCCGGATTTACACGAGTGACAAATTGCCATTATTTCTTCCATTTTATTGACAATACTGACAAAATCGTGTACATGGTTTGAAAATTTGTCATTGTTTTCGTCATTAAAAAAATGGCAGGGTCTGGCATTAAATATTACCATTATAATGGAGTCCTGTAAATCCACAATGATGAATGAACTTGCTCATTCTTAATGGCAGATTGCCATTATCAATGAAATAGTCATTATTTTACCTCGTGTAAATGCTTATCATAATTGATTTGATTTTACCATTATTTTGCCAGTTTAATGGCATAAATTAATGGTAATTTGTCACTCGTGTAAGTCCGCCATTAATGTACGTTATTAATGACTAGAATACAAAACAAGAAATTTCAAAAAAATACCAATTGCTGGTTTGATCGGTAACAAGTTTAGTGAATGGAATGAGGAAAAATTTCGCCGGTATTCATAAAGAATCAGCCAAATACTCAAACAAAGCCCGGCCAAATGGTTTTGTGCAACGAAGTCTTTTTATGTCTGGGAGTAGGGTATTCCACTTTTTGATGACAGAAACAAAAAATTTCCGTTCAGAGGTAGAACATTTGAAACGTGGTTGAATAAGAACCCAATAACGCTCAGATACCGCAAATAATAGTGTTTCATATAAATACGAGGGTTCTTTATTCATACAAATGTTGTTTAATAATTTCAGTTCACGGTATTTTAAATAATTTTGAAAGGTCCAACCTAGAATATTTTTTCCATAACAGAAAACATGGCCAAGCCGACTTAGATTGTACACATATCGAGTAATACTATTGAATGCTACTCTAAGATTTCTTTTCCTAATAGCGCTATGACCACAGAAAACTTTCAATCCATAGGTAAGGATTGGAATCAGGAGTGTTTTAGCTAATTTTATTCTGATTTGCTTGGTGGTAAAATCTTTACTCATGGATACATTACGTAAGCAGCCACATATCTTACCATTTGTCAGCTGGAGGTGGTAGTCCCAACTTAGCGTGGAGTCGAACCAAATACCTAGATTTTTAGCTCCGTCAGTATACTCCAACACTATTCCATTCAAATTGATTGTAGGAAAGTAGCTTCTGTCAAGTTCGCGCTTATAGATGATAAGACATTTTGATTTGTTTGGCTTAAGATGGATATGGTTTACCACATACCATTCAACTATCCTCTTCAGGTCACTGTTCAATCTATGAGCACCATCTTCGATCATTTCCAGTTCACACCTTAAATAAATTTGCACTTCATCAGCATGCATATGCAAAGACGAATTTTAAATCACAGATGAGAGAGCATTTATAAACATGCTAAACAGTAATTGTCCAAGAATAGATCCTTCAGGTACGCCTACGTCGACTGTCTTCTCCCACTGATATACGAATATATCAGCGAGCAGCAGTATTAGAAAAATGGAAATATCTTTCCATCTTATTCACTGTGTATTGTCGGGCCATACTTCTTTGAAGAAAACGGTGTAACACAAACTGTCAATGGGGACCGTTACTTAAAGATATTGAAGGAGTTTTTTTTTACCCAGAACTTCGCCGAAAACGAATCCCTTTCAGCAGGATTTGGTTTCAATAAGAAGTGCACACGTAGCGACACAAGTTATGGCGGAACTCCAACGAAAATCCCCAAACAAATTGATATCCAGAAGCTGCACTTTCCGCTGGCCCCCAAGGTCACCTGACCTGACTGCACCAGACTTTTTTTTATAGGGTTATGTCAAGCAGGAAGTGAACAAGACGAAACCCAGGAATTTTACTGAAATGAAGCAGTCCATTAAGACAATATTTGAGGCGATCCCAATTTCAACCCTTCAGGCCGAAATCAACAATTTTCTGATCAGGTGCTGCCTATGCGTGGATAAGCGTGTAGGTCATTTGCGGTCTATCATCTTTAAAAACCATTAGTTATTTAAAATAAAATTTAATTTTTAATCCAATAAAAAAAATTAATGAAATCATCGATTAAAATAAAAGTTATTTAAATTTCTTATTGTAGCACGATTCGTGTACCACCCTGTATATTCAACGGTAATTCTTCAGTTGTGTAAGATTGAACTTTCGCAAATTTTGTATTTAAAACATTGCCATCAATACCATATTCGGTGCAATCAGCACGACGAACGCGACATCGACCAGCACCTAACTCGCGGATATTTTTCCAAAGTATTTTTGGGGGAAGACTTGTACTCAGACGACTGGAAAAATATTTTTTGTTGGCTTCCCTTATTTTTATACAAACCTCGTTGCGGTAAATTTAGAAGCTGTTATTAAACTCACGAAGTCTAAATTGTGTCCAATGCTTGTAAGCAATATCTCTTCGTTTCATTATAGAATTTATTTCTAGTATCAATAAATACAACCACTTATTCCGTGTGACGTTATCGGTTGTATCAACCGTGCTGCTAAAGATAATTTTACAGGAAATGAAAAATATTCGAAATGCCATGCAAAAATACATCTAATCATTCCGAGGTAGTTAAAGACTTTATCTAACTTAAAGCAAACTATAAATTCACGAATGAAATCTTAATCACGATACGAGGGCAAATGGAGATGAACATACAAACAAATAGCCTATATGGCCAAAAATCAAGACAAGTTAACTACATAAAGCAAATGGACTAAAATAATGCACGGGATTCAGATAATACAAC
Organism: Philhelius pedissequus; assembly: GCA_910595825.1. NCBI lineage: Eukaryota > Metazoa > Arthropoda > Insecta > Diptera > Syrphidae > Philhelius > Philhelius pedissequus. The sequence continues at coordinate 65,354,098 of OU343160.1, read as the reverse complement.
GCAACTAACATTTCAGTTTCGTTAAAGCTTCGGTAAGAAATCATTTTACATACTTTCCAAAAAGATAAAGAAGCTGAAATGATAGCAGTGCGGCCCCCCGGATTTGAGACGGCTAGGAAGACCAAACTTTAGAAATGACAGACGCCAGGTCGGTCAAGAGCGCATCAAGTAAGTAATAAAGTGTGGAAAAAATCATTTTGTTTCTCACACATTTCGCAATCTACCAAATTTGGTGTTGGTTTATCATATTTCAGACGGAAGCAAATTGTGAGTTGAGAGCATAGCAAACGAAATATCTACATTTTGTCTCGAGACCACTACTTCGTTAAATTATTGTGTGATCGTCTTGCCGGCGATACGTGGAGATACAGAATTTTAGTTTTGTTGATTGCGGTGAAATTTTAACTAGAAGAAGTTGCAGCTTCTTTTAAGTTTCTAAGATTCCGATTTTGGATATGGATTACTTTTAATAAGCAATATCATTGAAATCGGATACTGTTACCAGAACGACATGTGCGAAGTTGAATTTTTAAACAAAAATATATGTTGTATTTAACAGATTTTATTTACTCCAATTTTATTTAGAGATTCGACCGCTGAACGAATAAATATATCTAACTGCTAAGCGTACGCCTTAATTTTGTTTTGATTTTTTTAAACCTTTGTTTAGCGAATATTATGTCGCACAACAATCAATTAATTATTCATTGTTTTAATGACAGATTGGCTATAAAACCTAATAATATGTGCTCACGTCATCATCAAACTAATATCCCAGAGACAGTGTATCAAGTAATGCTGTGGAATCAAAAATGTGTTAAATTAACGCACGGCTAGTTCACCTTGTTTTCTAATTAAAATTTGGAGCCCATATCTAATCTTTTCAAATGGATGAGCCTTTAATTAATTTTATTGAACATCCAAATTACCTCTGACTAACGCAACGTATGACAAGTGAGTGCAACACTTCAATAAGCCCATCTGTCTAATTTGTCAAACCAAAAGATTACCTAATTACCCTTTACATAAAGTTTGGGTTGGTTTTCGAATCATAAAAGCTTAAAGGTTGTTAATCTATCGTAGGTATTTATAACGAATTTTTGAAGCAGCTGAGGTAAACAGGTCCTGAAATAGAAATATAAGAAGAACGCGAAAAGAGAATGAAAAATAAGAAACGGAAGAATAAAAACAAAGATATAGGGCAAGAAAAAGAGAAGAAGAAGGTGTTAAGAAGAATAGAAAACGAAAAAGCGGTGGAAGATAGGAAGAGGAAGGCGAACAAGAAAAAATAGAAGAAGAAAAACTAGGCGCAAAAGAAGAAGAAGCATCGGGCTAGTACCTACGAGAAAAGAACCATGGAAATATAGTTGCTCTAAATTATGTTGTTTCTTCCATTCTAATTATAAAATAAACTGTTCTATCATTTTGAGTCACAAGTCTAAGTTTTTTTCGAAACACAGCATCACATATTTTAAGGACTTTATTGAAGACACCACCTAGATCTTACCAAATAAAGAAAAAATGATTACCCCATGTCTCAGTGATGGATTAATGAAGTTTTACCTCTTTTGATAATGTGCTTGATTAGCGTATTTTTAAGTTCAACAGAACGCAAGCTTAAGTAAAACTAAAGACTCGTCCATTTATCGATATACCTGCTAATGTTTCCACACTATAAACTCATTAGCAATACCTTGGACTAAAAATTACTTCCGATTTTGCCATTTTTAGTTCAGACTTTTGCTGAACCTATTTGTCCGAGGCAAAGAACAAAATTTATGCTCATTTAACAGAATTCCTTTATGTACTCAACGTGGAATGCAATGCAATGAAAAACGCAAATTACCAAAAGATAAAAAAAAAAATATTTTTTTTCGCCTTTAAACATTGCAGTGTTTTTTTTTTTTATATTATTACAACCCGTAGGGATTTTTTTGCAATTTTTAAATGAACAATGCTAAGAGGAAACAGGACCCGCAGTAAAGGCTAATTAAAGAAAAAAATATTATTTCAAGTCAAGTCCGTGGCACTACCATTGCCATTGATTTTGACAGTGAATTAAAGAGATAACTGAAGGAAGCACATTATTTTTAACTGCAAATCATTAGAAGTGAGAAAAACGTTTTTTATTTTGTTCTTTTTTAATTTTCCAAAGGCAAATGGTTATGGCTGACTGGCTAGCTATATATACTTATCTATTAATATGGTGGAAAGTTTGTGTCGAGAACTTTAATAGTCTATCAGTTAGCTTGGTTAATGATAAGTGCCCGATGGCTCACTAAGGACTCTTAATTCCAGTATTTTACGCTTTCTCACTCGTTATCTCTGTCCCTTTCTATGTTCATGTTGATTTGTTCCTGTTAATTTAGGTTAAGAGCGTTAGAGGATAATGTAAATGGGCTTGGATCGATTTGATAAGTACAGAAAATGTTCTTGACATGTATTAAATAGGCTTGTAATAAAGGAATGTGAATGGCGTTTTTTAAGGATAATTTCTTCATCATGATATTATTAGAAAGCTTAAGATTTAATTAATATTTAAATTGCTTTTCTTAAATGCCTATAAAAACCGACCAATGCACAGTGGTCCCTTCGATGGAGGTGATGGACAAAACCAATAAAAACTAAACGGCTTGACCGATTTCGTTTAAATTTAATATAATAATATAAATAGACCAACGAATTAAATCGTTAAGCAAAAAAAATGCACGATGGTTTCGCATGCACTTTCTCGTATATTCGATCACGTCGAATGGAAAAGATTCCTATTAAAAATCTAAATATATTTTCAAATCCGTTTTTTAATTAATTTCTTATATATAAAAAAATTGTTTAATTTTTTTTGGAATAAAAATTGGTATGACAATCTTAAATATTTAATAATATAAAATTAAAAACAAAAGATTGAATCGGCTTAAGCAAAGAAAAAAATAATTCAAAATTCTGAAATAAATACTTAAACTAATTTGAGCTCAAAATAAAGTACGCCATTTTATTTTCTTGGATAAATTTGAATTTATGAGAAAAAAATTTAAAAATCTGTGGAGCGGTTTTTGAGAAAAAGTTTTTTTTTTTAACTTTTTCAAAACATTTTTCAAAAAAAAAAATTCAAAAAAGCCAATAAATAGGTATTCAGCAAATACTTATAACTATAAGTTTTTGAAAAAAATTTAATAAGCAGTTTTCATTAAATAAATAAAAATATAAAATAATATTAATTAAAAATATTGGTACGCAGTATAAATTGGGCAATCTAAAACTATATATGTGTGAAATTTCTAAAGAATCGTTTAACAGACTATAATATAGTCGAAAGCAAAAAAAAAACGGTCTTATAGAAAGTGCCGCTTTTAGACATTTACATTTTTTTCTGCACTGATTTTTTTAAACCAAAATCGTTTTAGTCGTTTTCGAAAAAAGGCTTTAACGTAACGGTTATATGGCAAGTGCCGTTATTTTTTGGGCTAAAAAATTTTTAATTTCCACTTTGCATAATACCTAAAAAACTCTATATACCAAGTTTGAAGCAATTCGGCTTACCCGTTTGGGATGTAGGTTGTAGGTGTCTATACATACATACAGACTGACAGACAGGCAGACAGGCATAGGTACAGACGTAAAAAATTTTTAGAACATCCTTTTTCGTCTTCGCTATCATCGTAATGTCATGTTTTATTATTATCTCAACAGTTTTTTTTTCGACGAAAGCATAACTTGACTTATAGTAAACAAAATGGTAAACAAAAAGTGAAACTGTTATAAAATCTTCATATACTCTTATTGATCTCAAAAACGGCTCAAACGATTTTTATAAGGGAAATGGCACTTTTTTATCTTAAATGATGTAAACATTTCAGCTTAAAAACGCTGTTAGATTAAACACTGTACGCTATACCAGAATACATATCAAGGGCAGTTGGCCACTAGACACTAGAATTACATTTAAGGAAGCCAATACGGCTGAGTTTGGCATTTTTTTTAAAACAAATTTTATATAATATTTTATAAGCCTTACAATGATATAAGAATCCACGTGGAGTATTGTGGAGCTCTTTTTTAAGCCAGCAAATACTAAAAATTTCGGCTCTATGAAAGTATTACATAAAGTTTAAATTTTTCGGAACTTACAGCGTTAAATTTAAGAAATATTTTCAATTTCTTTTTCTTTTTCCCGACGTTTCGAAGAACTTTCAAACTTCGTGGTCACGGGAAAGAAATTGAAAATATTTCTTAAATTTAACGCGGTAAGTTCCGAAAAATTTAAACTTTATGTAATATGAATATCATCCGCGAAAATAATAACCTAAAATCTATGAAAGTAGTTTAGATTAGGAGCTTCTTTTAAGTCACTGTTTAAAATATTTAAAAACAGATAATTTCGTATGAAAGCCAGATATATTTATTTGTAAATGCAAAGCATTACTTGTGGAAAAAAATTGACTTAAAGATAATTCCTACATAGAAATTGTAAAAAAAAAAAACTTCAACATTTTCACAGAATTTTGTTGGTGTTGGTTTAACTTCGCTAAAAGAAAATTAAAAAAATAAATTTAATATATAAAATCAATATATCGAGTTAATTAATATACCAAGTTAATTTCGCTGTAGAAAATACTATTAATTTGAGTTGTTTTTCGACTTGGCAACCACTGTGCAATGTAACAAAATAATTAAATTCAAAGGGTGTTTTTTTTAGAGGCGACCAGTGCGCGGGAGTATCAAATTGAAATAAAAGAATTTAATTTAACAGGTCATTTCAGAAAAGTGGGCTTATTTTTAGAATTTTGTTCTTCCTAATAAAAAAAAAACTCTGAAATTTTCAGCCATATCATTCGAGCTCAGTATACTCTCGAATGATATGATATGGAAATGAATTTATGATTAAAGTGTGCGAGTTTTACTAAAAGAATTTGTTTATGTTTCGCATGCACAAAAGAAAAAATTTAAAAAATTTCATATGAATATTTATTTTGTTGAAATTTTTAAATCTGTATCATTTTTTTTTTTGTAATTTAATTTTTTTCAATACACTCACTGAAATGCCCACTTTTCAATATCAACGTTTCCCGCAAACGATTTTTTACGATTTCCATCAACATTGTAATATTAAAATCTCGTGTTGTAAAAGTGCATTTCTGCTTTCTCGCCTAAAAATTCATAATTATTGTTATTATTGTTACAAATCTCGTTACTGACTATTAATTTTATTCAAATTTGTTAACAGTTGTTGCAAAAAATGGATGGCGACATTAAAATTGAATTAGACAACCTCTGCTTAATTTGTATAATTAATGCTAAGTCCGGCAATTATATCTACTGACGTTGTTCTTCAAAAATGGGCGTGGTGTTCGAAGAATATTTATTTGCTGAGTCCAATTGCTCCAGCAGAACTCAGTCAGGGAACACATAGGACATTGTTTATCGCTATATCGCGTCGTGTTGTCTTTAGAGTACACAGAAACAAAACAAAAAACAGAAGAACAAACAACATGGCCGACATGAACAAAAGGTTATAAGTTGCCCAAGTGATTTTTTTTTCTAAATGTCGTCTTTTTGATATTACGTACATAAAGGCACTCGTTGCTTTTATAGTACATAATTTTTATGAATTGTGTACAGAAAGTTGAGTAGAAAAATAATTTTTATATAATAGTTTATAGCCCGCTTGCTATGAGAAAGTGTTGAACAATAAGTACACTTCAAATCTGTTCGAAATTGTTATTTCAAATATTTCGGGGCAATTCTAAAAGATAAATACTTTTATTTAAGATCTCAATAAATATTAAATTATTCCGCGTTGGGCGCCAGTTTATGCAAATAAAAAAGTACTATTATAAAATAGCTTCCATTGCTGTGACACTACACATTAGTTTGTATTTAAATTTTGTTTTCATACGAGTGACATGTTTATATGCATTAATTAATTTCGTTATAATGCATGTAGGATGTTTTTATAAGTATTATTACAACATCACTATTTCCTACGCAAATACTGTCGTGAAAAATAAATAATTTAAATAAATTACAATCACTCTACTCCCATCCATTTAACCAACGCATATCCATGCATTATATGCCTATACATAGATAAGTGATTGTAGAGCATTATTAATAAAAAAAAAACAGCATCCATTGTTTATACAAAAGTTTAATAAAAAAAAAAAATATTACGCCATTGCGTCATTTTCCCAGGACTACAAATAACTTTATGACATTATCGATCTAGGACACCACAGTAGGTTCACCATCTATGAGGGTATAGATTCTAGATACAGATAGTTTTGAGATAATATGGATTTAAGTTGGGAGGAAGGCCATATGGAGTAGTTTATCTTAAAAATAATGACATGCCCATGTTATGTTTATACGTATGTATATTATTATTTAGATGTTATTATTGCTTTATAAAAATATAGATTGCATTTCAGCACTTTGATAATTGGGTTAATATGTTTATGTTATGGTGTGGTTGGTAACTACTAAAAGTTTCATAAACCTTAGTCGGGTCTGAGATAAGATAAGCTGGAAATGAACTGGGACAAAACGCTTTTTGATAAATGAATCAAGAAACTGAAATTAAATATTTTTCGATATAGATGATTGCCATCTGGTGTTTTGTTTTCAGAGGTTTTCTTTTGAGCTCTTATAATTTGGACAAAAAATCTCGACTGATTTAGAGGTACATATGCTTTTTTTTCTATTTTCTATTTTATTTGTATTCTTTTACTTTTTTGTTCATTGTGTACCACACCCAACTAACATACAATCCAGAGTTAAGCTCCAAAAATCTAAAAAAAATAATCTTGTGAGCCTCTTTTAGGTCCCATTACTATCCTTAGAGTTAATTTTTTGTTAAGAAACTTAAATTATTCTCATAACGTTTTTTTTTTTATAAGAACTTAGCTCTGTACAATTTTCAAATAATTTAAATCTTATACTTAAAACAAATCTGACTCCTTTAACAAGATTCCAAGAATTTAGAGTTTTATAAAAATCTTGTTATGAAATTTAAACGCCTATATATCTTCAATCCCATAACAACTGACTTATCGGAGTCTAAGCTATTTTAAAATTCTATAACGAACCTTATAGAATTTAAGGTATACAACATTATATTACAGGATTCTAGTAGGAGTTGCATTTTCGAATTGGCACATGGAATCACATACTTACTCGTCACACGCCAAGTCAGGGACGTAGTCGAGATTATTAAATGGATGTAAATTGTCTGTTTTAATTTTCCGAAACGTGTTTATTGTTCTAAAGGTTTTTTTTTTTCAAATATTTGAAAATACTTGTGTTGTTAAAAATGTGAACGAACAATTAGACTGAGTGAAGTGATTTTGAGGGTTAACATACATACAAAATGTGGATATGTTGAAATTAATTCTAAAAATTATTTATTTTAAAACCCCTTTTTTGGGGGGGGGCACGGCACGATAGTTGTGTGTTCGCCTGTCAACCTCATGGTCACAGGTTCGATCCCTGCCGTAGTCCATGTCTTCTTATTTTTTCATTAAAAACCAATTCTAAAAATAAATGTCATACAATGAGTTGCTGGTTTACTCATTACATGCTGTTTGGGCATAGAACTAACAACATGTGATTGAGTAAAACTAGTATACTGATAAAATATGACAAAGAATAAAAAATTAATGCGAATTATAAGGGACATCGATAAATAAGACACGGAAATTTCTCCGCATTAGTTCAGCCGCCATCCCTGGATATAAAATCCGAGACATCAACCACCTACCATCTCCGAATATCGCGCCACACATCTTTCCTATCATTCTTTCTCTTCCTTAACCTCACCCTCACGCCCGCGCTGTGTTGAAACATTTAAAGGGTATTCATAATCCCTTGAGCGCGTGTAGATTATAAAAAAAAAAAAAAGCATTTTATGCGCATTATAAATTTCACACACATAAATGGCAAGACAATAGCATTAATTGTAAAAGATCTCGATACAAAATATTTAACAATCGAAATGGGTATTACTTTAACTTTTCGACGTTTCTCTATTCAAACCTTTTGTGAGATGATAAATGTTACTTGGATAATTCTGTTTTGTGACATAAAAATATGTGCCAAAAATTACATTTTTTCATTTGTGTAAATGCAGCATTAAGGCTCTTAGTGTGTCATATGGATTGCTTCTCAGATTTAATTTAACTCACAAGTTAATTTTTATGCATTTAGGATTGCATATCATCCACTATAATTTGAAAAATTAATTGATTCCCAAAAGTATCCAAGGTAACCCTATCCTTGATAAAAATTATTAATTAAATAATTTAGATATGCATTATTTTGAAGGCGCTTTGTTTTTTTTTTCAGGTAAAATCTAAGAATTAGTAGAAACAATTTCAACTGCATTAATTTTTAGCTCCCATATACGAACAAACAATTAAATAAAATAATGTATCGCTATTATAAAATAATGAATAATTGACTTACAAAATAAATACTATCACAAATACACATCAAGTCCATCAGTTTTTAGCCATGACATATACACGCAGAAACTTTAAAAGAGTTTGCTTCTTTCAAAGAAAATCATTAATGAGAAAGACATAATTTTTTCAAGGCTTATTTTCCTTTCTCATTATCATTATTCTATATCTGTCATCCCATAAGACGAATACAACTCTATTAGGGAGTATAGAGAGGCTCTCATAACTCGGCCATTTAACGCTTTTAGCAGTATTATAATAATCTAGAAGAATTCTTCAAGATAATTTTGCCTCCCTTATTAGTCTCATTAAGTTATTGGAGAATGTTATGAGAGGAAAAATGTTACTTGGGGCAGTTATAAGCCTACTTCTTTTAAATGTAGCTACGGCCATATTACCTAGCGATCCGTTCCAGAAGCTAGAGCTAACATATCCTAGACGCAATTCATCACAACCCAAATTACCCGAAAGCAGAACCAAATACAGAAATTATACCAGAAACTGCTTATAACCAGAATATTCCTGAATAATAACGTGGAGTTCTACAAATACCAGATTTGTTTAACCAGCACTACCACTGGTAGGCAAGAAAATCATATATTCTTGAATAAAACATGCTGTAATCAATAAAGCATACCACATTATTCATCCTGTGATGTTTTTTTTCTAAGGGCTCAGGTTAGGTCGGCGGACCCCAGGGTTTTCCCAAATAATTCGTAGAAGAAATCGGGTAAAGAAGAAGAACTCTTCATAATCAACAACTTCAATAATAATTTTTTTTATTTATTCAAAAACAGTCTTAATAAATAGGTAATAATACGGTCTACAATTTTTTTTATAATTGCGCGCCCACTTAAGTGGTTTGGACTACTCTTAATATGAAGAAGCACAGTGCGAGGGAAACAGGGAAGGATTTAAAAAGGGATACCGACGTACATTAGTTTTGAAGCTTAGATAATCAAAATGGGAGGGAAAAATCGAGCATGGTAAATCATTCCACATTCGTGTTGTACGGCTAAAGAAAGAATATCTGTACTTGACAGTACGTCAGAAGTTGGGCTCAAGGGTAACTTTTGAGCTTTCCTAGAAGCACGAGTATCACGGTTGATATTTTAAGGGGAGAAATTCAACTGGCTATTTAGCTAGAACATTGTTTATAAATATAGCAACGGTCTGGCTTCCCATAGATCAGCGAAATCAAGAATCGTTCCGCGTGGCTAGTACTTCCATGGTGGTACGTCGGAAAACAACTACGTGCTGTTGACACGTGTTTCTTCTGTTGTGTCTTCTTCCTTTCTCTATCTCTCTCTATTGTATTAATGAATGTTATGTTTAAAGCCAATGGTCTTGCTGCCAGTGGTTCAGTGTCTCTACTTCGTAGATTTATCCAAGGAGTAGTATAATATGTAATGTAAAAATAGCGATAAAATAATGAAAGCCATGAAATATTTTGCCGGTGCTCAAAAGGTAAAAATGTTTCAATTATAGTCCTATCTCCTATCATTCTTAGAGCTCTATTTTTTTTTTAATTCTATCTAAGAGCTTTAAGTTAGTCTTGGGAGCTCCTGCACATACGTATGTGCGAGTTATACTCCAGATCAGAACAGGAGAAGAATTTCTTGCATTTTCGAAGAAAGCCAAAGCACTTTGCAGCGACATCAGCAATGTGTTCATTCCACAAGAGGATACCTGTGATGCACATGTCAAGAACGGAAAGCTGATCGGTTTCTTCAATGCAAGTGCTGTTCATGGATAGCGGCATGGAGGATGGGTTCTGCTTTAACGACAGCACTGAGTTTTTGAAGCATTAAATTCCACGCGGTTTTTTATTCCCCATTGGACAATGCTGTCGAGATCAGAATTTAATGAGATTATCATACGCTGCCGTTGCAGTTCCACATCCGAAGAACAAGGAGTTGAATCTGAAAAACGAATATAAAAAGCTGAGAAGAAGAAGAGATCATTAATGAAAATGAGAAAAAGGGTCAGAGACAAAACAGAGCTCTGGGCACACCAGCATTTATTTTGTAAATATCAGACTTGAAACCGTCCAATACAACTTGTATTGAACCGTGCAAGGTAATTTCTAGTCCCACGAAGAAGAGATTCATCGATACCAAATGCACTTATTTTCGATAAGAAAGCTTGATACCAAAATCTATCAAATGCTTTTAAAATATCAAGCGTAAAAATATTATTTTCAATTGCCTGCGACGGGAGGTAACTTTAATTTGAAAAAGTGATCATTACAGCGACTGAAATTAATAGCATTGATAGTTTCAGTTATTAACGGCGGTTTGGACTTTATTTTTTCGACTGTAAAATAAGTTTCTTCTACAATTATCCAGAATACATTTACAATTTTCTAAAAGAGTTTTAGAAAATTCATTCTTTTAAACAAAATAAGCAAAATGGTGTCGTTTTCGGTGATATTTTAACATTTTGATGAATATTATAAAAATTGAACATGAGTAGGTAAAAAAAAAATAATTAAATAAAAAAAAATTCTTCTAACGAAAACTGAAACCAAGCCACCGGGACCATCGAGACCGCGGCTAGACCAGCGGGACTCTCGGCGAATTTCGGTACCAAAAATCTGGTCTCCTCTCGTTCTCGTCTCGGGTGCTTTTAAAGGAGTTTCGTCTCCTTGACGAGACCGAGACCGAGTTGCCAGCCCTATAGATACTGCTAATTCTTGATAACCACGATCCGCACCTGTCCATTAAATCGCTGCTACTTGATGTTGTGTTTATTTTTTTTTTTAAGAACAATTTGTCGCTGTTTTTTTTTAATTTATTTTGCTGCTGAAATCTGTTATAGATTAATGTTTGCATTTAATTTCTCATATTGATGAGAAACAATTATATGTTACAAACAATATTATTTTCTTAAAACCGCCAGAATTAAATAAGGTAAATAAAAAATCACCACAACCACCCAAGGTCTTCTCTTATCTAATTTGTGTCAGCTGGTTTCACCTAGATTTTTCGTATACTTATACATTATCGTCATCATGTACTTAAATGTATGTATACGTACGTTCATTATTGGAATCCAAAGAGAATCTATGTGCAATCTCTTTAATTTGAATTTCAATTAGCTATTGAATTGGTGGTTAACCCTCTCGCATAAAATATACAAAACATATAGCTATGTATCTCAAAAGGATTACATTTATTTTCAGTGGATCAGAAGCAAAATGGCAGGTACCTATAGACATTCTATAGGTAAGTACACATCTACTTAATCAATTGCCATCAAGATTCGTCTGCATATAGCAATATCTATAGAATGTATAGATAATGGTACATATGTTTATACAACTTGTTGAATAAATTCCATATAATCATATAGGTACAACCATATCCTAGAAATATACCTTTCTATTTGCAAATATCATCACCATCAACACATCTAAGGGGTTTATTTGTCGCACCCGATTACGGAAGAAAGAAGAAAATTTATTCTAGCAATCACGTAAAGTGCTTTATGGCAATATGGGATACACCATATACATATGTACAAGTAGGTATAGGTAAAGTGGGGTGCAGGTGATAAACCCCCTTTAATGTGGCACCACATATGCTCCACACCTATATATGTACCTTCTGTTTATGTTCCCTATCACATAACATAAGAATAGTTCTGAGGAAGGTCGACTACAATGGGAAAAAAAGGAAGCAATAAACATAGCGGACAACTTTAATGGTATACGTCTGTATACCTAAATCTACTATAATATCCATCTTGTATCTATATGTGCTGACTACCGATGAATGTACCTATATTCGAATGTTTTATCTATGCGAAATCGCAGGGGATGAGTTTATTTTCTTTACTTTCAGAGATTGCCTCTGCCTGTTGGTGTACGACGACGATGAATACGTATAATGTATTGATTTTCTTATATTTTTACTTTTTTTTTATATATATGTACATATTTACACCTAGATTCATACCCCTGCTGATATTAGGGACATAGCCCACGGTATACAGCATCGATGGATTCAACTTTAACAAAGCCCTGGGGAGGATAGAAAAGAAAAAAAAAACAGGAGAGTATATCTATTTGTCCTTGAATTTCTTTACGAATAATTTGAAAAGTTTGCGAGTAATTAATTCCAGAATGGGTTGGCAATATGATAGTATGTATACATATATAGTTGCTTTCCATCTACCAAGTAAGTAGTTACATACCTACTATAGATTGAGAGAAAAAAAAATATGCACATGCACCTCCATCTCCACAAACAACTCGCCGGATACAAAAATGTTTTTAAAATATTTTTTTTTAATTGCATATGTTCGTTGATCATAACTCCATTTGAAAAAGGAAGGGGATATCCAGTGTATTTTGTGTATTGCATTAGCATCGTTAAGAAGGATCCTTCGCATTTGTTTTAATTCAGAAAATAACGGAGATATTTTTTTTAAATTACGTACATACCCACCTATATAAAGGGTTATCCATTTTGCGGTTTCAAAAGTATAGGGCTGGAATTCGACATCTGTCAAACTAAGTTGTTAAAGTCTGGCATTTACGACCATGGATCGCTTAACTATCGCACAACGCATAAAAATTGTTAAAAACCTACTACAAAAATGGTGATTCTGCCACAGCCATATATCGTGCTTTAAGAGGAGATTATGGTTTACATAATCGTCCAACTACGCAAGCAATTGGCAAAATTGTGAATAAATTTGAAGAGAATGGATTGGTTACAGATATTGTAAGGCCTGTGCATCATCGTTTCGCTCGTACCACTGAAAATATCGCTGCTGTGAATGAAAGTGTTGCCGAAGACCCGAATGTGTCGATTTCTCGTCGTTCTCAGGAATTAGGACTGTCTTACGGCACATTATAGCGTATTTTGCATTTGGATATACACCTACATCCATATAATGTCCAGCTTACACAATAACTGAAGCCAGCTGACCCTTCACAACGTCGTAGATACGTCGAATGGGTGCTTGAACAACACATTTTTCGAACAAAATTTTGTACACATGCCACACAACTCGAGCGAATATGGCTTTATTGTAAGAGACATTTCCTGGCCGCGTAATTTCTCGTCGTGGCTATGTCAACTGGCTAGCAAGATCATGCGAGTTGACACCGCTGGACTTTTTTTTGTGACTATGCGAAAGGCCGTGCTTATGCAGATAAACCTTTAACTTTTGAGCACTTGAAAACCAACATTCGTCAAGTAATGGCTGAGATACCGCCCAATATGTGTCAAAAAGTGGTCGAAAATTACCTCTAAAGAATCGATGCTTGCAACAATTCGCGTGGTGGTCATTTAAATGATGTAGTGTTTCACACATAATGTCGACGTTCAAACTTTATAGTAAAATAGAAATAATCTTTTTATTTACGTTTACTTTTGAAACCGCAAAATGGATAACCCATTACATACATATTTACCGCAATTTTTAATAGTAGATATTTTACCTGAAAGGAAAAGAGATTAAAGTTAGTCTTAAGTACTGAAAGACAAAAAAAAATTAAGTTAAATAATTTCGTGTATAAAGGATATTAAAGCTTGCCAGATAATGTGATAAAATCTTATTTTCACTGACCACACACGTTTGGTCCTGGTGGAACGAAATGAATTAGATTTAATCGTAATCAAAAAATAAGAAAACCTTGACCTTAATCCTTAATCTTTATCTTAAGTGTGCTACTTTGCACAAAATATTTCATACATCTTATAAAATTTTTGCTTAAAAAAACTAAAAGGGTATTTCATATGAAATGGGAAATGTCCTGTGGTTTTGTCCAAATAGTTAAAAACAATCACGAAATAAAGTCAACGGCAATTGGTATATGAAATGGTGGGCCTATAGAGTATGATAGGTTTCACCACCTCATTCGGTACTGAAAGTAAGGAATGAGTATCATGCACTTAAACATTGTGTTTATTTTCAGCTTCTTCTTTTCCTACTCGCGAATTCAGGGGAAGGGTGAAGACGAGTTTCCACCGTGCAATTGTTGCATACTCTTATCAAATAAATGTTTTTTTTTTAAACGTGTGGTTTTCAATCTGGCAATACTCTTTTCAGAGTTGGTCTGTTTGACAGCTGTCACCTGATTTATGCCCAGTTTGGTTTGCCACTTAATAATAAATAGACTTACTCCTGAACAAAGCTTGCAATTCGTGCAAATTTTTTACCAAAATAATGGTTCGGTTAGCGCGACACATCACTAGAAAATTTTGTTCAGCGATGAAGCTCACTTTTAGTGAAATGTGAAGGTTAATAAGCAAAACTGTCATATTTGGAGTGATCATATTCCACAAGCCATTGTTGAGACGACGTTACATCGTTAAAAAGTCACTGTTTGGTGTGCTCTATGGGCAGGGGGAATGGGGAACACAGCCAAGATTAATGACTTTTTCGTGCCTGAATTGGAGGATGTTGATGTATGGACTACATTTGGATCCAACAAGAGGGCGCTACATGCCCTACAGCCAACAAAAGAATCAATTTATTAAAGAAAACTTTTGGTAGGCGCACTATCTCGCGTCGCGTCGTGGGCATGTGGTGTGGTCTCCAAGATCGTGCGATTTAACACCGCCAGACTATCTTTTGTGGGGTTATGTGAGGTCGCTTGTCTACGCAGATCAGCCTCTCGGAATTGACGCCTTTAAAGAAAATATTCCACTTGCCATTTATCATAAAACATCATCATTTTTCAAACATAATGGCAAGCCCTTTATTATATAATCGATTAATTTCCTTCTCTTTATAATAAATCTTAATTCTTAGCCATAATATTTAATTATATGCGTTATATTTTTTTTTGAAAACCGCACGTCTAAGGGTTCTTAGTGTTTCATATAGATTGCTTTTCAGATTTAATTTAACCCACAAATTTATTTTTTTGCATTTAGGGCTTCATATCGTCTGCTATAATTTCAAAAATTAAACTTGAAATCAAATTCAATGTGATTTAAAACCAATGACGTGTGTGTTCGCCTGTCAACCTCATGGTCAAATGTTCGATCCTTGCCGAAGACTTTGTCTTCTTATTTTTCCATTAAAAACAAATTCTAAAAATAAATGTCATACAATGAGTTCCTGGTTTACTCACTAGATGCTGTTTAGGCATAGAACTAAAAACATGTGATTGAGTAAAACCTGTATACCGATAAAATATGACAAAGAATAAAAAAATTAATGCGAATTATAAGGGACATAGATAAATAAGACACGGACATTTTTCAGCATTAGTTCAGCCGCAATCCCTGGAGATAAAAGCTGAGACAATAACCACCTACAGTCTCCACACATCTTTTCTATGATACTTTCTCTTCCTTAACCTCACCCTCACGCTTACGCTGTGTTGAAACATTTAAAGGATAGTATAATCCCTTGAGCGCTTGTAGATTATAAAAAAAAAAATGACTCATGACGTAATAACACACAAAAAAATAGTTTTAAAAGTTAATTTGCATTTTATTTGATTCCGAAAAATATGCACGGTAACTGTTTTTTTTATAAAAATTATAAATAAAATAATTTAAATATGCACTATTTTATTTGAATAGGCGCTTTGTTTTTTTTTTCGAAGTAAAATGTAAGAACTAGTAGATACAATTTCAACTGCATATTACTTCTGCGCCTGCAGCCAATAATAAAAGAAAAGCGCCTAATACCTGAACATCAGTTCGGATTTAGAAGCAAGCATTCGACAATTGACCAAATGCATAGGATCACTGGCGTCATTGAGAAAACTCTTGAAGAGAAGAAAATTGTTTGGAGGTCTTCCTAGACGTGTCGCAAGCTTTTGATAAGGTGTGGCACGAAGGCCTAAATTTTAAAATAAAGCAAATTCTGCCTGAAGCACTTTATACGCTTCTAAAAACATATCTAGAGAATAGACTTTTTAGAGTAAGACATGGAAACGATTACTCGGATCTCAAAGATATAGTGGCTGGGGTACCACAAGGAAGTGTCTTAGGTCCAATATTGTACCTATTATTTACACTTGATATACCTCAAACAGAAGGCACTATCGTAGCCACGTTTGCTGACGACACTGCAATACTAGCAGTGGGCCAAACGAAAAATAATTCTACGTCAAAATTACAAAAAGCTCTGAATAATGTCAATGATTGGACAAGAACATGGCGGATATCGCTCAACGAAGTAAAATCAGTCCATGTAGATTTTACGTATAAGAAAATTAATAGATTACCGGTATTTGTTAATACGGTTCAAGTTCCGTTAGCTAACGAAGCAAATATCTCGGAATGATTCTAGACGCGAAATTAAAATGAAAACCGCATGTTAAAAAGAAATGCGAAGAGTTGAATAATAAACTAAGAGATATGTACTGGTTGCTCGGGAAACACTCTAAGCTCAGTATCGCAAACAAACTAATTTTATACAGGCAGGTGCTTAAGCATGTCTGGACTTACGGTATACAACTCTGGGGTTGTACGCGAGTTTAAATACCTTACAAACATTTGGAAATAAACTCCTAAGATCCTTTGTAAACGCACCTTGGTACATTAGAAACGAAGATCTCCACAGAGATCTCGGGATTCACACGGTTCGCGATGAAATAAAAAATGTTGCCCGAAATCATAGAAAGCGGCTATTTCAACATTGTAATATCACTATAATCGAAATTATCGATGAGACGAATTTAATACGCCACCTGCGATGGACTAAGCCTTTCGATCTGGTGCACTAAACGAGAATTCGCTTTAAAATCGCGGTATAAGCAGGAATTATCACCGTATAGTTACCTGCAACACGTTAATTAAATTCGTTAAAAATAAATTGCTACATAAGTTTCAACTTAATTGCAATCGGGAGGAGGAGGTGTTTTTAGTACATTAGGAATCTCACACTCCTATGAACACGCGTTTTTCGGTCCTCAAAGAGAAGGTTTTACACCTACCCATGAAAAAAAAATGATCGAAAATACAATATGTTGAAATTTTTACAGTTCTAACAAATATTTTCCGCAATGGTTTCCGGAAATAACGCCACAATTTTTTTTTGGAAAAACGCCAACAAATTCTTTACACAAAATTCTGACCTTCTTTCCTAGGAAAAAAAGTTTTCGGATAATATTTTCCAAATTTCTGGCATTTTTTCCATTTCCAAAAAAAAAAATGAAAAGATGCCAGAAAAAAAAATTCGTGCTTTTGTAAATTGTTTTTTTTTTGCAATGAGGTTTACGGCGTACAAAAAGCTCGGCACGTAAGCCTTCTACTTCGCCCAATATATGATTTGGGGTGGGTACAAGTTTAGCATAATGCCGGCCCCTGACGCGCCGAGATATTTAAAATTTATTTATTACTTTAGAAAATTTCTGGCTTAATTTCCATTTGGCTTTCAGGTTCTTTTTCCACACATATCTGGCCTAAATTTCAAAATTTCTGCCTTATTTTCCAAATAATCTTTTGCTCTTTTTCCAATGTGGAGTGAGAAAAAAAATCTGGCATTTTTTTCAAAAAAAAAAAATTCTGGCGCGATTTCCTCTGTCGTAATTTTCGGTAGAATTTCTTTTTAACATTTCATGTTGCATTTGAAAACTAATGGAAAAATTGAGAAACACTAGCATTTAATAATGCAAAATTTTGGAAAAAATCAATTTGAAAAAAAAAATGAAATCAAATTTCTCAAAAAAAAAAATATTTTGTTAGGCAAACTTGATTAAAACGATTGAATATTTGTTTTCAACGAAGCTATAGCACATCATGTGTTTTGAATAATTTTTTTTTTTTACAATTTTTTGCATTTTAAATCAATTTTTTAGTAAATTCCGGTCTTCAATTTATTTCTGATGAATGATGATCCCAGGAACCATCATCCAAAATATCGTTAAGGCATTAGGCGACACCCTTTGTAGGGATTCACATTTTTCTAGAGATAAAATTATGTATTATTACTTGCACATTTAATTCTTGTTCAGTGATGAAGATGATAACAAATTGGCATTTGACTTCTTAGAATAAAATTAAACTTTCACATTTTTGTACGATAGTCTCGTGACCATTGAAAAATGAACCATAAAGGTCATCTGGAGGAACTCCTTACTAATAAACCATACCATGCTGTTACAGTAATTAACTTGTAAAAAAAAAACTCCAGGATAGGAAATTTTAAAACAATCTTAAATCACAATAATTCCACAAGGAATGAGTGATAAGAAAACTTCTGCTAATTTAAACTTGAAATTACTTTTTTTATCGAAAGTGTGGTGATTAGGTCATTAAAATATTCATAGATAGAGAAAGAGGGTACTGTTCCTTTAAATTCTATTGACAGAGAAGTATGTCAATCAGAGATACCTGCTTGGATATCATCAATCAATCCATCATTATGTATTAAAAACTGATGGATTATGATGAATACGTACGATATGGACTAGCTTAAGTCCAATGCGTATAAGTATATCCAATCTTTTTGTATGCTACAGTAGATATATTTTTACATCCGTGTACTGTAATATTAACACATTTGTACCTAATAAGTAAATATATAGGAGGTAGAGGGATATTCAATATGGTTGATAGGATGTAATTTTTTCATGCTTTTAGAATGCAAGAAGGCTAAAGATTAATAGATTATGTAACATTAAAGCATTCGATTGAATACTAAAAATTTTCAAATGTCCACACATCGTGGACTGTGTGAAAAATATGTATGTCACTGAAAACAATCTACGATTATCAAAATCCATATGAATGAGAAATCCAGATATCAGATATCCTTAACATCTTTTTGAAGTCATAACTCGGTGATATCGATCACACCAAAAACATAAATGTTAAAAAAGTAGCCAAGTTCTTCTATATTCAAAAACCTTTGCGTAACAAGTCAGCCGTGAAAAGTAGTTAGATCTGAAACTCGAAAACTTATCAGGGCTAATTCGAATTAGCAAACGGTAAATACAACGGATGCTTCATGATGACTTAAACTTGTGTCCAAACCATGTCTAATTTACGAGCAAGTTAAGCCTTATGAGAATTTATCTGTTCACGTGAAATTTTGCCGAAAAATGATTGCAATGGCCGCAGAAGATAATACATTGATAAATTGTTTGTTCATGTCTGCTGAGGCCCATTTGAAGCTAACCGGCAATAAAAATATGCAAAATTTGTCGTATGTGGACCGAATATAATCCAGAAATGCTCCATCAGAGGGGAATACCCCCAGAATCAGTCACTGTGTGATGGGTAACTTCATCTTCAACTTCATGTAGGACCATAGTTCTTTGGAGAAAACGGTGTAACAGTATCTGTCAACGGGAACCTTTATTTAAAGATGTTGAATGAGTTTTTTTTTAGACATAACTGTGCCGAAGACATATCCCATTGAACCATTGAACAGCATTTGGTTTGAGCAAAATGGAGCAACTGCACATATAGCCAGACACAGTTTTGGCGGAACCCCAACAAAAATTCCCAAACAAATAAATTTCCACGAACTACACTTTTCGCTGTCCCCCAATACCGGCCATTTTATTTATTGACAAAACAACACAAAATTTCTATTCAAAAATCAGCAGCTACTATTGAAAGACGCTGTAACTAGAATTAATATGATATCAGCTCTTCCCCGTTGAATATTTACTAACAGACATCAACAGAACTGCTATTTATTGAAACTTTAATAATGATTGAGCTTCTAAAAATCCCATTCCAATATAAGGTATACCTTCTAACTTGTTCACCAATGTAAGATAAAATTATTTCATTTATACAAAAACTAAGGTTATATGTGCACGAGCATACGTACTATTTACTGGACTCCATTAAAGCATGTCAGCTGTGTTGTTAGTTTTTCAAGGCAATACAATTTTGAAAGCAAAATCTAATAATTGAACAAATAAGTGTTGAGGTTGCCTTTAGGCTTGCCTGTAAGTTATAACTATATTTGTAGACTGGAATCTGCATCTACGGACTTCATTTATTACTCTAATATACTACGTAAGCAAAAACAAAACAATTTGTATGTATGTATGTTCCCAGCCTACAAAAACATTGTCCTTACTTTTATAAAGCCAAACATGTGCAATTTATAGGACTATAGATAAGTGCACCCCCTTACACATCCTTATAATATTGTAAAGCTTTATTGTAATAATTCTGACCATCTAGTCTAAAGACTAGTACAGGGTGTCCGATGGGAAGGTATACTACAGTTTATATATGGCATTCGTGAAGTAGGCTCGTGGAAAATTTATTATTGAAAAATATTCGATAAACCAACGATCAATCAAATCAATCATCGATTACTGTGACGATGAGAAAGTTACGTGAAATTTTTTGAAGAAACAACGTGCCAACAAAACGCACTATTTATCGTATGTAGTGAATGATTTCGAAGAAAGAGGGTCTGTAGGTGATAGACCCAAGGATGGACCACAACGTACTCCAAGATCGGCTGAAAACATTACTGCTGCTCAAGGAACTGTTCAAAACAATCCATCAACCTCAATTCGACGACGTGCTAAGGAGCTTGGTCTTCAAAGAACAACTTTGGCCACAATTTTCCACAAGGATTTGCATTTGTTTCCATTTAAGATTCAGCTGACACAAGAGCTTCTTCCACAAGACCATTTACGCCGCCGTACATATTCCAATAGGATGTTACAGCTAGCCCATGAGAACATAAAGAAATCATAATGAGTGACGAGGCACATTTTCATTTGAATGGATATGTGAATAAACAGATTAGTCGTTTCTGGGCAATGGAAAAGAAAACCCTCAAATTATTCATCAGTCAAGGTCTGGTGTGCAATTTGGTCAGGAGGAATCATTGGGCCTTTCTTCTTTGAAAATGAAAATGGCGTAACGGTAACTGTAAATGGGGATATCGTAGTATGATTGAAAACTTTTTGACGCCACAAATGCATGCTTTGGGCTTGATTAACATGTGGTATCAACAAGACGGTGCCACATCGCATACAGCCAGGATTACAATGGAATTACTGCGAGACCTCTTTCGACAACAAGTTATTTCAAGAAATGGTGATGTTGATTGGCCTCCACGGTCGCCTGATTTGACTGCTCCGGACTTCTTTTTGTGGGGATATCTGTAAACCAAGGCTTATGCAAACAAACCAGAAATGCTTGAGCAACTCTAACAAACTATTCGTGATGAAATACCGCGTACCCAAAATGGCTCGCATTTCTGAGACTAACAAAGGCGGATATTTACCTGATATTGGAAATTATGTATATATACATATATATATACAATTTGCCGACATTAAATAAAACATATATCAATAAAAGATCTATCACACCAAAAACATAAATGTTAAAAAAGTAGCCAAGTTCTTCTATATACAAAAACCTTTGCGTATTTAAGCAGCCGTGAAAAGAAGTGAGATCTAAAAGTACGCCAAGTTCTAAGTTTATTAATGTTAAATATCAAATATTTTAAGTAAAGTAATGTGGAAGAACCTCAAAATTATCAGAGATTACTGGCTTATTTAATGATTACTGGCTTTAATTGTGTTGGTTTACTTGGCAAATTTTCATTTCAAAATTGAGTAATTAAGTAATTAAGTAATAAAAGAAAACCTTACCGCTGCTGTACCAAATTTCAATACTCCACGACGCGACGGTCAGAAGTGCACCTCGAAATTGATATCAATTCTATTCAAATGGGCGGGTGCCAAGCCCTTGAACAAAAAATCTCAAATTTTAAACTGTTGCCTTTGTACCAAATTGAAACATTCCATGACGGTCAGAAGTGCTCCAAATAATGTATATCAATTCTATAAAAATGGGTGGATACCACGCCCCTTAATAAACACTCTTTAATTTTCTATTTTTCCTTTGTATACACCACAAGAGCTACCGTTGTGCGAAATTACAAGATTCTACGATGTCGGGAAGTGCTCCATAATTTTGATGATCTGTCAGTGAGTGAGTGAGTCATTTACGGTTTTTGCGATTTTTGCAGTCTTATATCTCGGGAACCACTAAAGCTAAAGAATTAAAATTGGGTGAGTTGCCTCAGCCTGGTAAGTTAAGCAAATGCTAGGAGTTTCTGACTTTATTGGTACTGAAGTTAGAGGAGGGTCGAACATTGCCTGAGTATGTTCATGTAAATAGGGGGTAGTGCCAGATCTTGGCTGGGCACTACTATGTCCTTTAATTCTCTTTCATTTAATCAAAAATTATAAAGAAACAAAGTAGTACACCTTCCCGTAGGACACCCTGTATATACATTCAAAGGACTCTGCTGTGTGCACTTGTAGGACAATAGACATTTCAAAATCTCCTACTTCTCTATCGAACGAGTACATAATTCCTATCTCAAATACATACATATGGAATGGATGTACATATAAAATTCTTAAAATGGTATGTACTGCAATAACAAAGAAAACCAATAAAACCAAGATGACACTGAAACTGAATGCTTAGCTGAATAAAGAAAGGGAACAAAAACAACAACAAATAAAGTCTACTAAACAATAGGGTTCTTGTAGTCTCAATCTTAGACGAATCTAAATTGGCTAATCTTGACGGGCATAGAGAAAAGCATTACATGGGGACATATAAAATATTTGAAATACCACTTGAGGGCTTTTATATTCACGATTCACCATTTTGCTTACATTGACATTGATTTAGTATTCTTATGAATAGAATGAAATTTGGTACCTATATAAATATATGTATTTTAATTATTTTTAAAATAAGGTCATCCATTTTGTCATTCATTCTGTTGGAAATTTTAAAATTATGTTTGGGATACATGTCCCACCAATACAATAAGTCTTAAATCCAGTTTGGGTCTTATAATCCATATGGGAAATAATTCCTAATAATTGTTTGGAGATCCTTACAACGTGAGCCCAAATATTTAGGAGAAATTATATTAATAGTCCTCAGGAAATTATAGTTCATCTTTTTTTGCATTATTCATTATATACTTTTTGCTTGAAAAAGCAGTGTACGGGTGCCTGCCTGGTTGATTTGGAAAAGGTCTTCGACACCGTATGGCTAGAAGGTCTTTATCTAAAGCTTTCCAGACTAGGTATAGATAAAACCTCTATTGTATATGCTTTATGACATGCTAAATGGTAGAAAGTTTGTTGTCAAGAGTGGCAATGTAACTTCTACCGCAATTTTTAATATTAAAAATGGTCTTCAGCAGGGAGCGGTTAACTCGCCGATTCTATACAGCATTTATACCAGCGATCTGATAGGTAGTCTAACTCAGGCAATTGCGTACGCCGATGATCTAATTGCGAACAGAACAGCTTATACAGTTGAGGTCATCAAAATTCTTTTGCAGAGTGACTTCGACAAGGTTCAGCGATATTAGGACTCCGTTGTCTAGCGCCTCAAGGGATACGAGAAAGAACTGGCGCAAGCTGGTGATCGTAGGGCCACATGGACATCCACTGGCGAGTAAAAGTGTAGTAAAGTACCTTGGCATCTGGTTGGATCAGTACCTGTATTTCGACAGACATATAGGTGCTGCCTTGGCCAGGGCTAGGGGAGCCTTTGCCTTGACAAAACGACTGTTTTAGAGCAGCCGTCTTGAAAGCAGGGTGAAGGTGATTTGTTACATGGCCCTCATCAGACCGATGATTGCCTACGGATGACCGGTGTGGTTCAACGTTGCCCCATCTCAAATGGAAAAGATTAGGTTGTTTGAGAATAAACAGAATAGATAATTTTTTGTTTAAGCTGATTCGGGGTCACGCAAGAGCGATGTCCTCAACCAACAGCTTAATTTTTTGGGCTTACTACCCCAATAATGAATATTTTGAGAGTGCGCGGTTAATTGGCTACATCCTTTCCGAGGCATTCCTCTATTTAGACAGTCGAGGGCTGATACAGGATAGAATGGCGGTTCCGCTTATCTACCACGTCAGCCGTAAAACTGTAGATAGGCGACTCCTGTATGGTCGAGACGTCATCGCTTAAGGTGGAGAGGAGCGCCTTCGGTTTAGTAGGTCTGTGTCCGATCGGAACCGAAGGAATAGGGCGAAACAGAAGAACCAGTTCTGGTGGCTCTCTGAACAGCATCGTGATATTTAAAGTGGAATAAGATGGTATGTCTTGGCCGACTAACATACATTTAGGGTAATTAGGTATAGGGAACAGTCGGGGTGGCACCAAAAAAAAAAAATTAAAAATATGTATGTATGCGGAGGCATAGGTACATGTACCTGCGTAACTGTACATGTATGTGCGTACGTATATGTATATACGTATGTACATGTAAGTATGGGGTGAATGTAGCTGTGTGTCTGCATGCGTATGCAAAATATAAACAAACAAAATTAAAAAACGAAAAAAATGATACTTTGGCTGTTCTAGTTGTTAAGTAGTTTTAAATGGTTTAGGGTATTTTTAGGTATCTTAAGTAGTTTAAGTGTTTTAGTTAGTATATAAGTTAATTGTATATATTTTTAATTATTTTTAGTCTAGATTTAAGTAGTTTATAAGTAAAAAATGAAAAATGATACGAGACCGAGTTTTTAAAAAAAAGTTTTCTTGGTAAAACAAAAATAAAATAAAATAATTAGAATTAATTAAAATAGATTTAAGGTCGAAAGAGTTATTGTTTAGTTTAGAGCGCCCGTAAAGGGCCAGTAAATTAGTTGTAAGTTATTGATAATTAGGCTAGTCTTAAACATTTGTGTCTAGCTTTAATATAGTTATCAGTTAAGAGTAAATAAATATGAATTAAAAAAAAAAAAAAAACTTTTGGCTTGACTTTTGACACTACGCTTTATACAGCCGAGACATTAATTTCCTTGGGCTAAATCCAAAACGCCATCGGATCGTCTTTTTGAAAATACATGTCTTCCGCATCAATAGATTCGATTTAAGGCTAAATGAATATGTTCATATTTTTGGAATAGTTAGTCATTTTCGAAGAAGTATGGGCCAATGGCACGACCAGACCAAATTGTACAGCCTGCAGTTCCGTATGGATAGAATGCATTCCGACAGGTTGCTGTGATCATATCCACATTCACATACGAAGTGAGAGTATTTATCTCCGAATCTTAATCATGACAATACATCATCTCGTCTTAAAATCTTGCAAAATTTTAATATCACAGATTTATGTCCAGAAATTTACATTTTTTCATTTAAAAAAATGTTTATTATGCTTGCGAGATTTCAAGATGCAAAATTTTTGAATGCGAGATCTTGAGAAGATTTTAGTATGCAGTTTTTCGTAGTGAACTTAGTAGTCAATTTTTTGCGGGATTATGAGATTTCTGTATTTTAGATTTCGGAAAGTTGTACGACTTCCGTTCTAATGTCCAGTCTACTTATGTGTTTTGTTTTAGAAAATAAATAAATTAATTAAATTAAATAAATACAAAAAAAAATTGTAGTAAGTTTTCAAATATTAACACATTTACTGATTGGTAAGCGATCAATACAGAAAATTGACAGATCCTAATCCTTACAGTTCGGACCATGAATTGAATGGATCTGTACCTGAATCCTAAAGCTAAAAAAATATTTAAAATTGACACTGTCTCAAATAAAAATGGATCTTATGGTAGCTATATATTAAATATTATTTAAATAATAACAACACGACTTAAATATGTATGTATGTAATATGAAAAATGTAAATGTGGAAAAATTAGTGTGTGATAATGATTATAGTCCAGTCATTTTAGGCATTTTAAACCCCAATCTGCGCAAAAATTCCTAGTGAGCTGAATTTTTGTATACACCTTTATTACGGTGTTATTATGAAGGTGTGAAAAATCGACATCGATACCGTGCCGGCTAAAAAAGTTATGAAGGTCAAAAGGTGACGAAAATTTTTTCGCAAATATCTCGCGACCTAATGCTCGGAGGTCAATAGTGTATAAAAATTGTTCCTAGTAAAATTATCTACAAAAAATGTATTTTGCATTTTTCTGTAACATCAACCGTTTTCGGAGTGGAGCGCTGAGAAAGCGACTAGAATGCACTCACATACGGTATTGTATACCGTACATAATGGCGTAAACTCTATTGCTTTTTTTTAATGTTTGTAAGTGTCTTAAAAACTTTTATCTGATATTTGGACGTTTCGGATAAAATATACTTATCTTATAGAGGTTTAGGAACTTAGTTAAATCTACAATAACTTATCCAAATGACTTATTCAAAATAGGTTTTAACGGCCTTTAGTCCACAAAATTTTCGTTTCGTCCCGGCAATCTCACTTGGACTCATCAGTTGGTTAGTGAGCGCCTTACCAATACGCAGTTTTTGTTAAGTTCAGTTCAACTTACATGCATTTTTTGAAAAAAAAAAAAAGCAATGTGAACTATATCCAAGAAGATTAAAATTTTAATCATTAAAATTGGAAGATTTTGTCCTTGGCCAGGCATAGTTATTCTTATCCAAATGACTTCCACTGGTAGATGTTCCGTATTTCATTGTTCCGAGACCCGTCCCCTTATACTTGCTACTGCTTGTCGGACTGCGCTTAGTTCAGTTGAAAATTATTTCAACTGTGTGTTTAGCACGTTATTTTAGTTGTTTTCTGCTCCGAAAAACTATTAAAAATATGGTATCCAATGGTAAAACCTATTCGGAAATCAGACAAATGCTATACTGTTCCAATAAAAAGATCAGAAATGCAATAATATTTGCTTAAAACTCCGAAACACGTGGGCGGAAGCTAGTAAAACGACTGATTCGTCAGAGCAAAAAGGAGCCGATTTTGCCAGCTACGCAGCTAAAAGCAGTGCTAAAGGTGACAGCAGCCCAAGAAAGGTACCACTGGAGGAACTAATATTATTATATGGGGCTGATTTTCGTATCACGGTGTTGGTCCTATACTGGATAAAAAGTATTATGGATAGCTAAACACCTTTATGTAAAAATATTACAGGAAGAGATGTTGCCGTATGCATCTGAGGAGATGCCGTTGAATTGGTCCTTTCAACAGGACAACGACCCGAAACACACCAGTAAATTGGCTAAAAATTGGTGTCGAGATAACTGCGTGCATCAAATGGAATGGCCTGCAAAATCGCCAGACTTAAACCCAATTGAAAATCTATGGGCTAATATAAAGACAGAAGTGTCTCGGTGCAGGCCAAATAACAATAATGAACTCTATGTCTATTGTCAGCACTTCTAGAAAAGGATTCCTGTTGAAAGATGCCAACGCATCGTGAACTCGATGCAAAGACGTTGTACAGATCAGCCGTCATTGCAAATAAAGAAAATGCTATAAAATATTAATTTTCACCAATTTCCAAATTAATTAAAAAATAGATTCCAAATATTATAAAAAAATGTGCAATGTGACTGGCAAAATTGTAAGATGTTTTAGAAAGTTAACAAATCTGAAGAAATGGGCGGCTTCTCAAATCCAATTTTTGGTATAATTATTTAAAGAATTAAAAAACCTTATTGATTTAATAGTGGGTTATTAGATTCCAAATATTGATTTAGTTTTTTTCGCTTCATAAATCTTTTGATGCGTTACGGTGCTATTTTTTGACCACAGCTATATATCGCAAGTAAAAATATGTTGGATTAAAATGTAGACCATACATGAAATAGTAGAGAAAATGTTTTTATCAAAATCAAAAAAGACGTTTTCGATACAATTAGAATTGCCTCTGAAAATGTGTTGCGGCAGATATCGTTAAAGAGAAATCACCTAAGGTACAAAGTGTCTACAGAAAGACCGATGGAATTGCGAGTGTCTCTTTTGTGCTCTCTATCATTGTTATATTAAGCTTGGTCAAACTCTCTAGTTCGATATTATTTTCTTCACATGAAAAAACTTGCCTTTAAAACTTATATCGCAAGTAAAAAAAAAAACAAGATTTAACGCCCCCTACCTACTTGGGCACCAGCCGCATAGAATTGTATAACACATTTTCTATTTTACAAGATGAACATTTAATTCTACTATCTTTTTCGCTCCATCAAAAAAAAGAAAACGTGAAAAACGCTATTTAATCATTGCGAACAACAAGTTTATGAAGGAATAATAAAATGTCCTGTCTGGCTATAAATTTTTATGATGTCAAAACTTAGTTTCAAATATACTACCTAAATGTCAAAAAAAGCGTTTTATAAATATATAACTTGACAGCACCGAATTGCGGATTTAGATCAGGAAATTTACAACCGCAGATGCCATTCCGGATTTCTTATTCTAAATAACATGTTAACCTTAATCTTAGTCTTAATTTAGGGATATCGCATCACGATAGGGGCGTTGCTATATTATTTATTCTGCATTTGACCTTACTCTTTTTATTTTAAAATTATTACTTTTGATTTTGACATTTCTAGTTTATATCATGAGGATAATGTATAGGCTTGGCAATATTTTAACCCTGCATCAAAATCATATATGTAAACATAAATCATAATTTGTAAAATATCCTTTGAGTTATTTTTTTTTTTAATCCCAAATCAAATTGAAAATGCTTTTCAAAACTTCTAAAAAATAACTTATTTTACAAATCATATTGCGTGAAAGAAAAAAAAAACAGAAAATGAAAACGGAAACGGAAAGACCAATAAATTGCTCATGAACATTTTGGCAATAAACTTATGTACATACGAGTAAGAGGGTGTGCCTCTGAGCAACTGCAATTTCGCACGATTAAGGACTCCTGGGTCAATGGGTCGCATCTTGATGGAAATAAACAAGTTCATTACTATTGGATCGTTTACGTGACAACTCCGGCTCATTCCAATGTATTATGTGACCACATTAAAAAGACGTGACGGCATAATGAAATCGGTTTTTTTTGTAACTCAAAGTGGTGAGCCTTTGAATGGTGCTTCTGACAAAATTAGTTATATTTTGTGGCAATATGTTGCCTGTGTATGTGATAAGGTAAATAGTTTCCTTCATTATCAGCTAAGTACATACTTCAATTGGGATCAAGAAGGGAGAGGCAATTCAGGTATACCCATTTGGGTTTGAGCAGTATAATATGATTAGCATGGCTCCAAAAGATGTGCTTCTAGACTTAATGAGTGTAGGCATTGTAATTTTTGTATATGCAATGGAGTAGGTAATCGGTTAGTAAAAAAAATAAACTGAGTTGAGTTGATTTTGCATGGCTATACTTAATGCCGGAAGCTTTTGCATTTTGCCATTATTTTGATAGAGAACACGAGAAAGTGAGTCTGGCATTATTGTTTACAGGCCTCATGTCTTCAAACTTTTCATGCTTACACATCTCAATTAAAGAAAAGTCGCCTAAGATAACCGGAGAAGGCCAATTATACTCTGTCCCAGAAAAATAGGCAGTATATGCAAGCTAGGACGTTTGCCTCTCATTCTCGCTACAGTGAATTGCATAAATCTGTCACCCAACAAAGCTCTCAAAGGGTTTTCGTAGTGTGCATTTTAAATGGATTCAGATATGAAAGAATAGTATGAACGGTTACAGTGTCTTTTTTAGACAGGAATTTTTATTTAATTGTTTTGCTTATAAACATTTTATCTTTTTCCACACCACCATGAGGTATGATAAAAGGTGCCAGTAGGCCAAATCCCTTTTAAATAAAAAACACGTAAGAATAAAACATTTATTCATTAGGATTAATTATAAATTAAATAAGAAAAATAAATATAAATTCATCTTTTAAATATGTAACTATATTTACAAAATATTTTATTCAGAAAAGGAGTTGGTGCTGCTGCTGCTATCTTCACCTAGGTTTATAACAAGATTTTCTGCAGAGCGTTCCGAAAAACGGTACATTTCCCATATTTTCGGCTCAACCACCTGCTCGACGTGTCGGACACACCGTTGCCATTTTTAATTCACTTCACATTAATTACAAATAATGTTCTTCTTCAAAGAAAACAGCTTAAAATTTTGTAACTGCATTTTAACGTATTTTCCACACATTAAAAGAAGTGCAAAAAATGAAAATACTCCACGATAACACTAATCATTCAAAACTTTTTTTAAAGCTCTCAAATCAAAAGCACCTCAACAGAAACCTAAGAAAAAAAACCAACAAGCTAACAAATCGACAGGGGTAACTCTGAAAGCACATCAATATTTAAGGGGGGTTTAATAGCAACAATTCAATCCACACTTTGATGTGCGTTGAGTATGACGTTGGGTCTGCGTCAGATGCAGTGCAGTTTTTTTTTATTATTTTATATATTTACGGACGGACAAACACTTTTTATGGAGAAGTTCTTTCAATTTAGTATGGTGCAAGAATATGAGACCCTAATGATTTTGAAAAAGCTTACCCATAAGACGTGTCCTGCCTATTTTTATGGGACAGAGTATAGTACCGTCTCAATAATTTCTTCAGGAATTTTAACTTATCAGTAATCTTCCGCGGTAGTGACATAGACTCCAATGCCGATAAGATAACAAATTTATTTCTTCACGGGATTGTGAAATTTCATTCCGGAAAGGGTAAATTATGGTTTTATCAGGAAAGCACGCTCTAACTCTAACAGACTTAATGAAAAATGCTCTGAATCGACTAGAGAATTGGGCAACCAAATGTGGTCTGGATATAAACCTGGCCAAGACAGAACATGTCCCTTTCACTAGGAAATATAAAACTACCCAACTTATACCCCTATCAATAAGGGTAAATATGGCGCAGTGGATAAAGTGCTTGATTGCTAACTAGGATGTGTGGGTTCGATCCCCACGCTAGGCGCATTCTTTTCTCTACCTCCAATTTTAATTGGATGCCGCCCATGGGTTAAAATGAGACAGTTAATACCCGGTTCTCAAATTCACTGTGCCAAACAAGTGCCGTGCAATTCAGGTTGCATTTAAAAGACCTTAGGTCTTACAAGCATATAGTTAGATTTAAAAAAAAAAAAAAAAAAAACTGATTTTCTCAGATGAAGCCAAGTATCTAGGTCTCATACTAGACAAAAAGCTTAACTGAAAATCCAATATACAAGAAAGAGTAAGAGAAGCAACAGCTGCACTCTTCCCTTGCAAAAAAGCCATTGGGAATAAATGGGGATTATCCCCACAGATTATCCATTGGTTGTACACAGCGGTCGTCAGATACTTATGGGGTAACAGTATGGTGGACTGCATTGGACAAAGTCACATTTTGTGAGAAGTTAAATAAGAAATCAGTAGAGCACTCTGCTCTACACCTTCGTCTGCCCTTAACATACTAGTTAACCTTAAACCCCTCGACATTTTCAGCAAAAAAGTGGCAGCGAATACAGCAATTCGTCTCAAAGCCTTCTCTCAATTGGCTAGCAATTCGATAGGCCATTCTAATATTCTGAACAAATTAGGACCAAAACTAGGACGATCCGACTACACCAAACACCAGCTAATCTTCAACAAGAACTTCAAAGTCACCATCCCACCAAGATCAGATTGGGAGGATAAGAGGTTAATAAAAGATGAATCAGCCCACTTTTATACGGATGCGATGGTTCAAAAACCGAAGAGGGAGTGCTTGGCGGTGTGAACTCAGGCAAACTAAATCTTAGTCTCTTTCCACCTCTCTGACCATTGCAGCGTGTTCCAAAGGGAAATTCGGGCGATTAAAAAGGTGTTATCCAGCCTAAGGGCAAGCGTGACATCCCCATCGGATATCCGTATCTTCTCAGATAGTCAAGCAGCCCTCAAATCACTTGGCGCTATTTCCACAAGCTCTATAACTGCGCGCAACTGTCCATCATCTCTCAGGTAGATGGCAGAACAGTTTAACATTCACCTGATTTGGGTGCCGGGACATAGAGTTATTTTGGGAAATTGCAACTAAAGAAATCGGTATGCCTAAAGCTACATGCAAACTCATGTTACATCATAACTCCATAAAACAAGTAAATTGTAGATGGTCAAACATCACTTCTTGCCTGGCTCCCAGACAAATCTGACCAGTAATAGACCCAAGACGCTCAAAAGGTCTACTCTCTTTGAGCAGGAAACATCTTGGCTCCGTAATAGCTGTCGTAACTGGACAATGTTTAATTGTCAGACTTTCCAAAAGACTTAGCGTTTTCTCCAATGACTTTTGCCGAGGTTGTATGGATGAGGAGGAAGAGAAGACTATCTCCCATCTTGTTTGCTCATATCCTGCTCTCTCCCAAGGACGTAGATTGCACTTGGGGGAATACTTTTTCGACGACACCAGTCATCTTAGACACATAGAGATTCACCGGCTACACTGCTTCATTAGAGCCTCCAATTGGTTTAATTAAAGAGTAAATATCTCTTCATGTGATATCACAATATACTTATCTGACCTATGATGGCAACTTCAACCTTACCTAACCCAAGGTAAAATCTATCAACCGAAAGAAAATACATGGTTTGGCTTTGAGATGTAAAGAGGTTATTAGATTGGAGAAGTAAGTTTCCGGAATCATAAAGGCAACCGAAATAAATTTCAACAAACTAGAAAGAATTGAAACGTTCACATTCAGAGAACCAAATTTTTGCAGGACCAACAATTAAGGTAAACAATAAAGTTAGAAATGTTGGTTATTTGTAAAAAAAAAAATATTCGAAATACAACTTTAACTTCGGTACGGTTCCAACGCTCGTCTTTAATGACACACCTTTTGTCAGCTCACGTAAAAATTTGCTTGCAGCATATTTAGCTGTTAATTCGACGTTCCCAGAAAATATTATGATTCCTGTAGTACTTGCAAGCGTAAATAATTTCATGGGACGAAGATTCTTTCGCATTCATGCGGTTGGTAGAATCCTTAAAGACCTCGATAAACACAAACCTCGATTAGTATCCCACCCATCATTCTGAAGGGTTATCGTCAACGCTGGAAAAAAAACATCATTAATTATGAAAGCTTTTCCATGTGTCCTACACTACTGGTCTCTTCCGGGATGGATAGAAAACTGCATTTATCCATAGCATGTCTCTATTACACGTGAAAATTTCCACGAAAAGACTGGGACATTATATTTTTAAGGACAGAGAATTATTTGTCTGTAATAATTCCAGGAAAATACTGATGATGATAATGAAATGAATAACCTGATTCAAAGAAACGTTTTTAGTTCTTAAAAAACTATATGAACAACTAGGAAAAAAATATCCTAATAACTATATTTGAACATTGAAATATTGCCACAAACTAAATAAATGTAAAATCACTACAAACCGTCAATATAAAAATGTGTGTATAACAAACTTGTTAGGACTTTTGTTGAAACATTTTTTTATTTTAATTTTTGTTCGTTTTTTTGAGGCTTCCTTTTATGAAAGATGAGGCCAATTTTTATTGGAGTGTCGCATCATGTTATCTGCTGAAAAAAGTGGCAGTGACAGTGACATTGTTTTGTGGTGTAAATAATATGGTAATACTGGTTTACATATTCGTTAAACCCTTAAATGTTTTACTCCGAAAAAAAAAAAAATTTTTTCTCACCTCCAGTTATCGCGTCAAATACACATAATACTTACTAATCTAGTCTTATCATCAAAACGAAAGAACAAAAGAATTCCTCGACGAGTACATACAATACGTATACCTACTACATTGATCTATGCGAAGCCACAACGAACCTACAACAATGAATTTAAAAAAATCGAAGCAACAAAAAATAAAATGCACGACTGGATCGCACGAACTTGCTCTTATGTGCGATCACATTGTATGCAAAAGATTTCTATTTAAAATCTAAATATATTTTTAAGGTAATTTTTTACTTTATTTTTTATACACAAATTTTCTTCAATTTTTTTCTAAAAAAAATTGGTATGACAATCTTAAATATTTAATAATATAAACTTAAAAACAAAGAAATAATCGGATTAATCAAAGAAAAAATAATTCAAAATTCTGAAATAAATACTTTTACTAATTTTAGTTCACAAAAAAGTACGCCATTTTATTTCTTGGATTTTTTTTTATAATCTACACGCGCTCAAGGGATTATGCTACCCTTTAAATGTTTCGCTGCAGCGCGGGCGTGAGGGTAAGGTTAAGGAAGAGAAAGAATGATAGGAAAGCTGTGTGGCGCGATGTTTTGAGACTGTAGGTTGTTTTTGTCTCAGAATTTATTTCCAGGGATGGCGGCTGAAATAATGCGGAGAAATTTCAAGGTCTTATTTATCTATGTCCCTTATAATTCGCATTATTTTTTGTATTCTTTATCATATTGTATCGGTATACTAGTTTTACTCAATCGCATGTAGTTAGTTCTATGCCTAAACAACATGTGATGTGTAAACCAGCAACTAATTGTTTGACATTTGTTTTTAGAATTGGTAAATTGAATTGATAAATTTGAATTTATGAGAAAAAAAAATTAAAAATCTGTGAAAACTTAAAAAAAAATTCCAAAAGGCCAATTCATAGGTATTCACCAAAGACATATAACTATAATTTTTGAAAAAAAAATTATTGAGCAGTTTTCAAAATATAATTTTTTTTTTAATTTTTTAGAAATACAAAAAAAATATTTATTAAAAATATTGGTACGCAGTATAAATTGGGCATCCTAAATCTATATACGTGTGAAATTTCGAAAAAATCGAGCCATTTATGAGAAAGTCTAAACAAAAAAAACGGTCCTATGGAAAGTACCGTTTTTAGACATTTTAAAAAATTTTTTTTGAACCATATGATCGGTCGTACCTAAAACGCTGCACTGATTTTTTTAAATCAAAATCGTTAGAGCCGTTACCGGGAAAAATAGGATTTAACGTATTGGTTATATGGCAGGTACCGTTATTTTTTGAGCTAAAAGAAAACTTCAATTTCCCCTCTGTACAATACCTAAAAAACTCTATATAATAAGTTTGAAGCAATTCGGCCCACCCGTTTGTTCTATATGTTTCTATACATACAAACAGACAGACAGAGAGGACACAATTTTTAGACCATCTTTTTTCGTATTCGCTATCATCGCAATGTCATGTTTGATTGTTATCTTTATGGTACCTATAATCGTAGGTAAAAATGAAATTTTCGTTGAATACACACAATTCATGTAGTTACCTACAGAATGAGAATGAGCAAACACAAACCAACAACAAAAAAATCATCAGCGAATACACACAATGCAAATGCACATGTACATATCTGCACTTATCTCCGAAATCCACAAAACAAAAAAACATGGCATATGTCGGGTCACGTCAGATGTCGGGTCACGTCTGATGTCGGTCGGTTTGACAGCTCCATAGAAAATTGTTTGAGCCTAGCGCGCGCCGCAAAAGAAGTTTTTCTTCAAATATTAAGTTAAAAACGACTTTAAAAATAGATTCAGATTTTTAATATCGGGTTTTCCAATTGGGACTTGACAACTTTGAATTTAATTTGTGTACGCATCTTTTCATTAATCATCGAATGTCAATTCGTTTGTGTCAATGTCAATTTATTCAGTAAACTCAACATTTTCATCATGGTAAAATACACACGGAAGCAAAGTCTTGCAAATTATAAAAATTTTCTGCCGAAATTTGGAGATGGTGACCGCAAATTTAAAAGCTTTAACTCCACTTTTCGGTCGTAATTCTCGAAAAGAATAAGCCACATAATAATAAATAATTTCATTTTAATCAACTTTTAATTAATGACTATATACCTACCTACTATACTACCCTTTCACCATTCATCATCCATATTGTTTGTATATTCTATGTACATACATACATAATTATTTTTCCATCAATAAATTCTTTAAAAAAACTCAGACAATCCAAATTCATATGGATTCATGCAGACACCTACACTTTTATTCTCAGATAAGCTCTCATTGTCTTTCAGTGAATATTTCGAGTAAGCTTTCAACAAAATCCTTACATTTATTTACTGTAGCATGCTTAACAATAAATCTTTTTCCAAAACTAGGTAGGCTTTCGATTTTAATCGCATTACCCTGAAAACACTCTCGAAATTATTTGAAATTATTTGAAATTATTTGAAATTTTTCAAAAATAACGCAGGTGTCAAAGTCTAAAAATTACCTTAAAATAAACACACGTAAAAACAACATTGTTCTCCTCCTCTTGCAGTGGGTGCTCTTTCTATCTCTCTATTTTTTTGCATTTTCATTGTTGTACGTAAGGCGTACAACAGCTAGCAGCTATACGTACTATGAAAAGGAGTTTAAATATTCCCAACAGAGAATTGATTACACTAATAACTTAGGGCTGGTAATCGGTTTGGCTGTTCATGTTCAATGGAGAAATTTATGGTTAGCCATAAATAAAAATGACGCTCATGAACACACATACAAGAACATAGTATACAAAGTCGAAAAGTTTTTTTTTTTTTTTTGTATTATTATTATTCACTCTTGGTTTGGTAGGAACAATCAGAATACAGATTCCAAGGATAAACAATGTACATAACAAGGACGATGCGATGACGACGACGATAGGTAGGTACTCGATGAGAGATGAGAAGTCAGTTTTTGACATGTTAATTTGCCAAAATAGGTATACTACCACGTAAGAGAGTGTGTGGGTTTATGAATGTTTATTTGTTAACAACTTTTCATATTTTATCTTTTGTCCTAAATGTCATTTTATGCACATATACGAATAAACACTGGATAATGGGCAGTGAAGAGAGATGATTTAAAAATTCCGTCAATATTTCCAAAAGCCCGAAACAATCAAATACACGGCTGTATATCACCCACATAAATAACCGAGCTTATGCTTTAAAACCGATGATTTAAGATACAGTCAAGCCCGCTTAAATGATGAGACAAATAGTCATAACTACAGTAATACCCACATAAGTGCCTCTCGCTTAAATACCTATTTTTTTTTTAGAATCAATATTATGAGGATTTTTTCATATAAAACTGATCGTTTCCACTTATGTACCTTTCCCGCTTAACGGCCTTTAATTATTTTATCTTTTTATTGAATTTTACCTGACAAAAATTCTTTTAAGTACACATTTGAAATGCTGATAAAATACAGAAGTTTGGTTTTCCTTCAGCGCTTCCTTTGTCTTAATATTCATAAATAAAAAAGTAATAATCTTAATCTACTACAATGATTCGATAATCATTTTTTTTTAATCTACACGTGCTCAAGGGATTATACTACCCTTCAAATGTTTCAACACAGCGCGGGCGTGAAGTTAAGGAAGAGAAAGAATGTTAGGAAAGATGTGTGGCGCGATGTTCTAAGACTGTAGGTGGTTGCTGTCTCAGGTTTTATCTCCTGAACTAATGCGGAGAAATTTCCATGTCTTATTTATCTATGCCCCTTATAATTCGCATTAATTTTTTATATTTTGTCATATTTAATCGGAATACTAGTTTTACTCAATCACATGTTGTTAGTTCTATGCCTAAACAGCATGTAATGAGTAAACCAGCAACTCATTGTATGATATTTATTTTTAGAATCGGTTTTTAATGGAAAAATAAGAGGACATAGACTACGGCAGGGATCTAACCTGTGACCAGGAGGTTGACGGGTGAACACACAACTATCATGCTATGGCCATCACCTAATGCCATTAAAATCTATTTTGAATCAATAATTCAACAAGTCCGAATATAATACAAAACACCTTTCCAAATAACTATGTGTGTCCCATGTAAGATGAACTGAGCTTGATGAACTGAAAGTGCGTATTGGTAAGGTCATCACTCGTCAACTGAGATTACCGGGACGAAACGCAAATTTTGTGGACTAAAGGCCGAGAAAATCTTTTTTGAATAAATTTTTTTTTTTGTTATCAAAAACGTTTGTTTTAATTTTTGTATATGTAAATATAGAGATAAGTACCTATGTGTACTTAAGCCGGTTTTTTATAACTGTCTAACCCGCATAGGTGCATATTAAATTGGGGCATTTAGAGTGAGACACTTATCCGGGTTTTAGTGTATAATCTTCACTTAGCGGATTCTAGTTATACATTATTAATACAATTATATATAATTTTTGTGACCTTTTATCGTTAAAGATATATGTAAAAAAAGTTACATATATCTATACATACAAAATTCAACTGAATAACAAATAGATAAATGCCATTTGAAACAATTTACAAAAACTTAAATTCATCACGAATTGTGAAATATATGTATATTATAGATACAATTTGTATTTTAATTGCTAAAATAAGATATACTTGAGAAAACAAATTGGTTATCACGAAATACTATCTGGTTTTGTTACTAACTTACAACCTGTATTTGTGCTCCACAAAGCCTCATAATCATATACAGTGAAACCCGTTTGAACGAAACGACAAAAAATCAGTTTTTTTTTTAGTTAAGCAGTTTCACTTGAGTTGACCTCGGATAACTGAAAAAAAAAATAAGATGCACAACTATATTGTACGTACTTTAGTAGAAAGGGCTGAATATATTTTCACAGTCGTTTTTTACTAAATTTTTTATATAAAAAATATCGTTAATTGTTTTCTGAAAAATAAAAAAATCAAATTCTTATGGGAATTTGATCTATTTCATAATATATTTTTATTTTTTTTTTCAAAAATCCATGAAAATATTTTTCAAAAATGTTGGTATGCGGTATTGTTAAGAATTTGGAGGGCCTCCTACAAAAAATTTTTGATCGAAATCCGTTAAGCCACTTATGAGAAAGTAGAAAATCAAAAAATTGTTGTATAGCAGGTACCGTTAATAACTTACAAAATATGTATGTAAAAATGATCACCAAAATGTAGCTTTTATACAAGGTAGATCACACCTAAACATCAAAATCGTTAGAGCCGTTTACGAGATAAGTAGTATGTTAGAAATTGCATGGTAATTACAGTTATTTTTGGGGCTAAAAAAATCGATTTAAAAATCTGTTTGAGACAATCACCTAAAACGCTTAAGTGCCAAGTTTAAAGAAAATCGCTTGAGTCGTTTAGGCTGTAGATCTGATCGCTCTACAGACAGCCTTGATAAAATAACGTAGTTGGGTATGCACTGTTAAAATTGCATCTCTCCGAAAAGCCCCCAGCTTTGAAAATTCGGAATGTCCATTCGCTCTTATCTACTTTAGTATCTATTCACAGGAAAAAAATTCAGCTATGATAAAATGTCGTATGTCTGCCGGCCATGGAATCTTGGTCTATAATGATAAGTGTGATTAAAATCTCGAGTTCGATTTTTTTTTTTTTCAAAATAAAAAACTTGCGAGTCCCGGAAATTAAGCAAGAGGAATTTGCGCCAGAATTTTTTTTTTTGGAAAAAATGCCAGAATTTTTTTCTGGCTTTAAATTTGAGTAAAGTGCAGAATTATTTTTGGAAAATAAGCCAGCAATATTGGAAATTATGCCAGATAGTTGTGGGAAAAGAGCCTGAAAGCAAAATGGAAATTAAGCCAGAAAATTTGTATATTCTGGCCTAATTTCCAAACATCGTCTTCGAAGAAAGACCATAAAACGTTTTAAGTTATTTTCAAACAAGACGAAGGGGGTGGGTTGCGCGTCCGGTCGGGGCGGGGCCATATGACATATTGTGAAATCTTTACTTAAAATATAAAATAGATTTCAAATGTAAACAATAAATTTTAAAAGCTAGAAAAAAAATCCCTGCTTCTGTAAAGTGTTTTCTGTAATTAGGTCCACGGCGAACAAAAAAATCGGCGCGTAAGGGGGACATGTTACCCCCTGCAACCCCCAACCCCCAGCTTGGACCAAAATAGAATTCGGGTGGGTACAAGTTTAGGTATATGCACTTTTTTTTTGGTACTTTTTAAAAAGAAATCTTCAAATTCAAAAACAAATTGCATCCTACCGAAACCGTATACCTACCCCAAATCCTATATTTGACCAAGCAGGGGAGTTAAGCGCCGAGCTTTTTGTACGCCGTGAACCTTATTGCAAAAATCACTTTTTTTCCTAATAATAAAAGCCAGAGTTTTGCACGAGGAATTTTTTGGCGTTTTTTAAAAAAAAAAAAAATCTGGCGCAATTTCCTGCAAGATGCCGTTTAAATGTTCTTCAAATATCTTTCTGCACTTTTTACTCTAGCATGTAATTGAGGAATTATACGCGAACAATAAAGAAAATTCAAAGGACATTTAAGAATAAAGATCAAATCTCACGAACGAAATAAAAATCAAGAGAAATTACATAGTTTAAAAACAGTCTTTTAATTTTTGCCTTTTGGACATTTTGTATGCAAGTTGTTAAATAATATGCGCTTAGGCATTATTTTCCGACATACAAAATGCAAAGTGCTATAAACGCCAGTTTGTAAACTGTCAAATTACATCTTATAATTATTTCTCCGAATAAGTGTCAAAATAGTTTCCCAAGCAAGTTGTCGGTTTGATTTTGCCATTATTGCTTTTTTTTAATATATGACAACATTATACAAAATAACGCAATAATGTTTGATTTCTTGAATGTCATTTGCGAACAACAATTGTAACAACAATTCTGGGAGCTTGACGGCGATAGCATATACTGGGTGGCGCACGAATCTTGCTACAATCAGAAATTTAAATAACTTTTATTTTAATCGATGTATTTCATTACTTTTTTTTTATTGGATTTAGAAATAAATTTTATTTTAAATAACTAATGGTTGTTAAAGATGATAGACCGCAAATGACCTCAACGCTCATCCACGCATATGGGGCACCTGATCAGAAAGTTGTTCATTGCAGCCTGAAGGGATGAAGTTGGGATCGCCTCAATTATTGTCTTAATGGACTGCTTCAATTCAGTCAAATTCCTGGGCTTCCTTTTGTACACTTCCTGCTTGACATAATCCCATAAAAAAAAGTCAAAATGGGCCTCATCAGACATGAACAAACAATTTATCAATATGTTGTCTTCTTCGGCCATTGCAATAATTTTCCGGCAAAATTCCAGGCGAATAGGCAAATCCTGAGCGTTTAACTTGCTTGTAATTTGGACTTTGTACCGAAACAAGCTTAAGTCATCATGAAGTATCAGTTATAATGACCGCCTGCTAACTCCAATTTGGCCCGATAAGTTTCGAGGCGAAACACTTGCCTGTAGAAGTGTGATTCAGCTGGAATTTTAAACCTGAGATACTGTTCTCGGATGCTCTTACCTGATATGTAATGCTTTTTTTTGACGTTTAACTATTCGGTATACCCCTGTTTAGATTTTGAATGCAAGTGTAAGGGAAAAAATCTTTTCCATCCTTCTTTTCCTGCAATTGGGAAGTTATCATAATATCTAACGACTAAGTCCAGAATTGCAAAACTATGCCCTTATGACCCAATCCAAAAGCTTAAAATGCTGGCCATCGAAATTGACATTTTTGACCCAGCCTAACTTGAAATTACTTTTTTCTTTCAAATTCCTATGTCAGCCATACAATAATTTCAATTTCATGGAAATCTGTCAAAGAACGCCGAAGTTGACATTTTTGCAATCCTGCCCTTACCTCCATAAACACATCCCCCAAAAAGACCCAATCGTCCAATTGCACACACGCTGGAAGTCACCGTCGTTCAAAATTTGAGCGAGTTATGTGAGGTTTAAGTTTTAATCCTTGGTTAAGCAATTTCAAAAACTAATTTGAACTCAGTGAAATCTACAAAATCAGGGCCCATGTTCTGTAATTCAGGCGATAACTTAACACTTAACGGCTCTAAAAAATGGGTTTCTGTAAGTTAAGGTGATACCTTAAATTTTTAATTTGTTTGACTGCGATTTGGAAATGGAAATCAATAAATTGAAAGTCATCATTTTGGCGTCTTTACAAGATGTTTTTTTTTTGTTTCTCGAATATTTTTATCGATCCGAAAGTTACAGAACATGGGCCCAGGACGAGATTTAAGAAAATAATGACTCACAGCGGTTCTTCTTTTCATCCTTCAATCACATTATAATTATTTTTACGGAAAGCTTACTCTTAAAACTGGATTCCATAGTAAATAATATAAGGATATTGCGGACCTACGTGTTAGTCTCTTAGTGGCACCATAGAGCTAACCAGGATAATAAAATAATTTTAATTTTCGGCCCATCATATTATAGTCTCGTGGGGCCATTAAATTGCCAATCCGTCCCTGATTATTAACAAGAAAGTAGAAAAAAAAAGCAACATTTATGAAGTAGATGTAATTTTTAATTATGAGAATTGCATAAATAGTAATTTTTTATATTCGTAAAAATCTGGTGATTTCCGCAAACAATATAAAAACAAATAAGACCAAGCCACAGAGAATTTTAGTTACCGCATTAAGTGCCTAAAAAAGTGGAATAAAATGCACAACTTTTAATAACAACACAAATTAAAATTCAAATGGTAACAAAATAAATATCCCTGTCTAAATATTTAGCTAATAAATCAATTTTCAAATAAGTATCTACATATACATATGTACATAATTTTTTTTAATTGTAATATTTTGTTTGTTTTGTTTATCATAATATATTAGTATGCATAACACAAATTTTAATTAGCCTTAATAATGAATTTAGGTCTGCTGCTTAGGTAATAAAACTGTAAAAATAATAAACATCATCACAATTCGCATTTTCAGCATAAGCATCAAAACTTACATAATTGCATGTTTATTGATTAAAAGTAAACAAATTTTACAGTAACCGAATAACATTCCCGTTCATAATGATTATGACGTTTTATGTGCATTTTGACCACAGATGGGTGATGTATTTATCTGAATTTCTCATACAGTCGCGACATTTAATTACGTAGGTATATATGTACTCGTATGGGCA
The DNA here is from genome assembly GCA_910595825.1 of Philhelius pedissequus. Taxonomy (NCBI): domain Eukaryota; kingdom Metazoa; phylum Arthropoda; class Insecta; order Diptera; family Syrphidae; genus Philhelius; species Philhelius pedissequus. The sequence goes on along the minus strand of OU343160.1, from coordinate 65,311,055 downwards.
TCGTCCTTGGACGCGTGGTGCGGTTCGGTGAGCCAAAATTGAAATTATTAAATTACAATAAGCATACTAAGTATGTAGGTAATGCTTTTGTTTACCCTTTATATGGTCATCTGGTTGGAGCCATTTTCCAATTGAACGGCACAACACAAAAACAACAACACGCTGAATTTAATCAACCACACTGGTTAATAAAACAACAACGACCTCCATTCAATGCTCCTGCAGGAGTAAAACGTCTTTAAATAAATTAAAATGACCCATTTTAAACTTATGGAGTGTGTGGGATAGATCCAACAGAATCCAATGTAAAAAGATACATGGCAAATGCTTTTTTTTTCTAAGGATGTGGGAATTTTGTTTGTGTATGCTTCTTGGTGGTGTGACGTGCGATGCTTAACTTATTAAGAAAAATTGTAAGCAAAATAGTGCCAAGTGTTAGGTATGCTGCCAATTGTTGATTTTGGCACACTTTTCAGGAGTTTTCTGTGGAAATAGTGGCATTAGGTACGCAGGTGTGTATATTATGTTCTAGACGTTACTCAAAGAATGTAAAATAGTTTATATAAAATAAAATGCACGACTGGATCGTACGAACTTGCTCTTGTAACTCTTGTTAGTAGGTAGGTAGTCTATAATCTGTTCAATTTATATTTTCAGTACAGGCTTTATGGGAGAGCTTTTACAAACACACTGGTGCCGGCTGGTGTTTGCGTGGCACACAACTTAAGAAATTGCTACTGAAATATTCCATTAGCCCACGTACATTCCACCATGAGCTGACTGCTCCCCGGCTGAGAGGAGGAAACTGATCGCCAATTTGAGTCTCACTTATTGTGTTTATTAATGTCGATTTCGTTTCAACAAAAACATCGACTTGCCGTCGATCCGCCGTCAATTTTTTTCTGAAAATCAAATTCGTTTCAAATTAAAACCAATACTTTTTCTTCAAAAACAGATCCGTATTTAATCTCTTTTTGGAGACGGATTCAAAACGGATTTGTACACAGATTCTCACACACACTACAACATTTGTTTTGAAGTTTCTCAAATATTGTTCTGTGAATGAAGTTTTTATTTTGTGGCAGTGAATTTATTATGAACATATTCGTTTAAATAAATAGACATACATTAATATTAATTGGAACTGTTACCAAAAAATTGCTTGCAAGTGCAATAAGAAAGAGTGCAAATTGATTTAGGAATTCCCCCGAAGCAGATAACCTAGGTAAAAAGATATATGTACGTACATGGAATTGGTAATATTGCATTTATTTCACCATAGATGTGCCTTTTTCTTTCGGGCGGCTTCCATCAATCGTCGAATGGCCGGTTTTCCCAATCCACAACGTCCAAGGTCCATTGGTTGGACATAATCGAAATTTTGAGGAAATAAATTGCAAAAAAAAACAACAATAGATGAGACAAGAAGACGACACCGAGTAGAGTACGAGACCAAGATTAAATTTGAACCTTTCAAAGAAGTTAAATTATTATAAATGTATAATAGCTTGATGGATTTACTTACAACATCTTCATCATCTTCTGAATCATCCGACGAAGACGGATTAATGATTAATAAATTAATAAATGCTGAAATCATGGTCCTGCAACAACCTATTTCGAAAAACAAGACGCATTCAGTCTTAAACTTCATGGAAGAAGTTGTCTACAATTATACGGACGAAGAAGTAAACAATTATTATATTCATATACAAAATAATTGAATTAATTTTTTATTTTCAGTTTCGAAAACATTTCAGAGTCAAACGCAGAACAGCTGAAATCCTAACTGAAAAGTTTGGCAACTCAATATATTTCAGAAAAAGGCAAAACAACGCAATGTTTGGCATTTCTATGGTAGGTTACTTAATTAGTAAAATATAATGTTTGTTTTAATTGTTGTTCTTTTTTCCTTTTAAGGTTTGCTGGAAACAAAAACATCTACAGAGAAGTGGCCAATCTGTTTAACATATCAATTTCAAGTGCGTATACATTCCAGTCGCGATTTCTGGAATTTTTATTTGAAATTTCACCCAGCCTTATTAAGATGCCGTCAACAACTGCTGCAAAGGAGGAGATTAGCAAAGAATTTGCAAAGGTAATAGACTTGGTTTAGAGTTTTATTGTATATGTTTTATATTATGTAAATTTCTATATAATAATGTATGTATTTTGTAAAAAAGCTTTCAGGGTTTCAAAATGTGATGTATTGATGGATGCTATATGTACATCCGAAATCCAGCTCACAAAATCCGCTCAACTTATGCAAACCGCCATGGTTTATTGTCCATCACAATGCAGGGCATATGTGATGCAAACAAAAAATTTTTAGATGTTTTCGTCGGTGCTACAAGCAAAATCCACGATTCGAGAATTTTTAAAATTTCAAAGATCGGAAAAGATATTGCCAGAATTTGCGAAGGGAAATATCACCTTCTTGGCGATGCAGCATATCCCTTACGAGAGTATTTACTTACTCCTTATCGAGATTATGGCGATTTAACCGACCAGCAAAAGAAATACAAAAAAAAACATTGCCAAACAAGGGTTAAAATCGAAAACAGTTTTGGCCTGCTTAAGCAGAGATTTCGACAGCTAATAAGGTTGGATTACTACACTGTCGGGCGAATGGCTAAATTTGTTTTAGGGTGTTGTGTTTTACACAATTTGTGCATCGATGAAGGCGATTTATGGGCGGATATTACCGATAATACTCAGCAACAAGCCGTTACAATTGAAGGAGGTAATGCACGTGACCGGGACAATGAATCTGTTTTAGAAGCAATTCTGCTTCAAAAGGGGGAAATAAAAAGGAATGCCATCACCGTATTAATGTTATATATATTATTATTATATATATATTATTATTATATATTATATATGTATATTATTATTATATATTATATTAATATATTTTAAGCACTAAATGATTTCAAAACTGTTCTTATAACCTGAGAAATAAATGTAGGTACAAATTATGAATTTATCAAATTTTTGTTTTTTTCATCTATAAATTCGATTAAATCACAATAATGACTGGGTTGCTCCTTTGCTCCATACATTATCGTTCCGTGTGTGTGTGCACCCTTTTGCTTCTGAATGGCTTTCCACCCAATTGTTCGCTCACCGATTAACGTAGGAACAGCAAGTATTAATCAGTTTTTGGGCAGTACAATTATCATGTTTAAACGTCAATTTTTTTGAAAACTGTTTCAGTGAGAGAACATACAATTCTTTATTTGATTACAGAAAGCATAATGTAAGTATGTATATACATTTTTGTTTAGGTAATAATATAGTAGTAATTGCAGTCAGTCTCATTGAGCATGTGATATTTTTTTGAAGTTTGAAGCAATTCGGCCCATTCGTTTGGGCTGTAGGTGTCTATACATACATACAGACAGACTGACAGACATACATACAGACGGACAGAATTTTTAGACCATCTTTTTTTCGTCTTCGCTACCATCGTAATGTCATGTTTGATTGTTATCTCAAACCTTTTTTTTTCGACGAATGCATAACTTGCTTTATAGTACCTATAATCGCAAGTAAAAATATATAGCTACCTACCAGGTGACGTGGGTGTTTCCAAATTTTCTAAAAACCATATTTATTTTAAAAAAAAAACTAAATAACGTAGGTAATAACAAATAATAAATGTTATTTCTTTAAACAAAACAATTTTTTTTAATTCATAAAAACTTAATTCTTAAAAAGAAATAACATAAATAACTATAAACAAAAATTCTTAATGAAAGAAATGAATCTTTGTTTTGAAAACGAATTAAAAATTATTTTTTTGTTAACTCTTCCAAAATTTGGAGTTTTTTGTTGTAATATGCCTCTTTTTTGTTGTAATATGCCTCTTTCTTTTCGGCCATATCTTTTTTTATTTTAATAACTTCATCCAATTTTGCGGAATTATGCAGTATTGTTGCAAGCAAGATTTCTGGAATATTTTGCCTTTGGCGGCGTGGTTGTGTTGAAGATGTTAAAGTAGAGGATTGTGTCGCAGTCGACGGTTCTCCACTTAACGACAAGTCCCTATTTGGAGCAAGCAAGTCTGATTTAGATTGCATCACTCCTGGCGATAAAGCCGTGTCGATGAGTAGGGAGTCATCTCGTGCCAAGATATTATACATTTCCTCATAGTACTCAACTTCTTCCAGCACGGAGCCGCTCGTATTGTTGTTGTCATATGCTTTTTTTGTTCTCTTGGTTATAACTTTATACCTGGTTTCAACCTGCTTCCACGACAGCTGCGTTTGAAATCTTTTACGAATTTCGCTGGCCAAGTGGCACCCCATAAACTTTTTGTTACGGAATTTTTTTAATGGTCCAACAGAGCCCATCATATTTCCGTACAAATGAAGCAGGAACCTGCTTTGATCATCCCTCCATTTAAATACGGAGACATTATTATAGCTGTTATTTATTAGTTCTGTTGGTGGTGGTGCTTCTGAAGCTGTTGTTCCTGCTGCTAGTGGTACTGCTGCTGATGGTATTGCTGCTGGAGGTACTGCTGCTGCTGTTGTTACTGCGGCTGCTGGTCGTACTGCTGTTGTTGGTGGCACTTTTTGTCCATCTATTGATGTGGCTGGGGGTACTGCTTCTACTGGTTGTGATTCTGGTGGGTATTCGGTACTACAAAGCCCGTAATATGCTGCAACTTCCTCAAATTCAACTTTAACTATTTGATTTGCTGCAAAATAACACAATAAATAATTTTTTATTTTTTATTTCAAAGAAAAGCGCGCTTACTTATAGTACTCTGCATCATAATATTTATACTATCCAAAAAAATTGGGTTTCCACTGTGGTCACACACGACATCGTAATCACAGAGCTCAATAATTGTGCTCTCGTTGTCCATATTTCTTTAAACTTTTGTTTTTTGTTAAATGTAATTGCTAAAAAAAAGCCGCCAAAGCTCGTAGACACGAAACAACGATTTGATTTTGTTTTTTTTTTCTTTATGGCTGTCAAACGACACACACACAGTCACAAAAAGAGATTCGGTCCGTAATCGTTCTTTTCAAAGCCAAAAAGTATTGGTTTTAGTAGCGAATCCTAATAATTGAAACGAAATCGACATAAAGAAATAAACACATTAATTAAGAGTTACCATTGGTCCGTTGAGGGAAATTCTAATACCTTTTTCTTTGGTTTTCGCTATGGAGCTTTCGGATTCGAAGCTTTCTTAGAGCTTTTGAGAGCATATAGTTTAGGTTTAAGGAAAAAGGTGTTGTCGCTGTGCGCTTTTCTACTTACACATCTTTTGTTTTTTTTTGGAAAACGGTTCAAAAGCAGCTATGTATTATTTGTTGGGCATTTTTTTAGAGAAAAAATTACTATTTGAGCAAGTTTTTGACGGAGTTCGGTTCATTAATTAATTTTAAAACTTTAAACTACCAAATAGTTTTTTGTTCATGAAAATAAAAATAAAATGAAGGTTTCATGTATATAAATATAATATTTGAAATAGTGCGGTGCAATTTAAGGTGATATTATTATTTTTATACTGTGTTTATTTACATTTAACATTGCTTCAAGTTCTTCGAAGGACACAAGTTCCTTATTATACCTTATTTAGACGTTTTTTTCTGTAGTTTATTTTCACGTTAAAATAGATTAGATCTTCTGGGGAACTCTTAAGAAACACGCCTACTATCTTACTTCTTGGTGGTGTGGGGAAAGATAGATTTATTTTTATTTGGATTTAGTTAAATTTTTTTTTAGATTTTAGATTGTTTCTGTTCGTGAAATCTAAATTAACAATTGGTAAACCTACCTAAATTTGTGAGAGAAATATTCCAATTTATAATGTTCACTACGGCAACCATGGAAAATGGAAAAGCTTTATATAAATAGAGATAGCTTATTGAAATCCGTAATAATAAGGGTGAAAGGCTAATATCCTATCGTCCCTGTACTGAAAATATAAATAGTACAGAGTATAGTTATCCAATGCAGGTTTAAAGCCGATATAGGTGAGATTGCCTTGATTCTTAGAATAATGAATTGTCGAATGGATGATTCAAGGAACACTTACATAGGTACCTAAGTAACAAATGTATATTTAAATCTATGTTATGGATTTTAATTATGTAAGTTAAGAAAAAAATATGATATATATATAGCTTAGGTGCAATATGCATAGGTATATAATATTTATGTGATTTTTCAGGGTACATACGTAGGTGATGGCATGTGAGGTCGGCCACCTCTAGTAGTCGGCCACTTCGTTGTTAAGTGCAAGCAGTGTTGTGCCAAGTAGACTATAAATGTAGACTACATTATTGTCTACATGAAGACAATTCAATGTAGACAAGTCACAATTGTCGACATAAATTTGTGTACAATGTAGACAATTCTTGAAACCATCATAATTCATAAGTCTTCCTACTAAAATTTATCAAACCAGAAAACATAAATGTTTAAAAAAAGAACCAAGTTTTTCTATAATACAAGAACATGTGTAAGAAAAAATAGGTGTGAAAAAAACATTTGATCTAAATTTAAACGTATACATAGTCCTATGTTTATAGAAATTTTAGTTTCAAATATTTTAATTAGAGATATCGAAAAACTTTAAGTAATGGGAAAAACCTGTTATGGATAAACCTACTCACTAAAATTTTATAGTTCCCCTGAATAACTTCACTAGTTTACTACTTCTACTGTTCAAGTTTTGAAATCCTGCTAATAATTGAGGCATTTTGTCATTAAATTAAAAAAATGTCAGTAAACCTAGAAAGTTTGTTGTCAAGAGTGGCAATGTAACTTCTACCGCAATTTTTAATATTAAAAATGGTCTTCAGCAGGGAGCGGTTAACTCGCCGATTCTATTCAGCATTTACACCAGCGATCTGATAGGTAGTCTAACTCAGGCAATTGCGTACGCCGACGATCTAATTGCGTACAGAACAGCTCATACAGTTGAGATCATCAAAAATCTCTTGCAGATTGACTTCCACAAGATCCTGCGATATTGTTATGACTGGAAGTTGAAAATCAACTTCCCGAAATCAGAAACTATTTTGTTTAGGACTCCGTTGTCTAGCGCCTCAAGGGATACGAGAAAGAACTGGCGCAAGCTGGTGATCGTAGGGCCACATGGACATCCACTGGCGAGTAAAAGTGTAGTAAACTACCGTGGCATCTGGTTGGATCAGTACCTGTATTTCGACAGACATATAGGTGCTGCTTTGGCCAGGGCTAGGGGAGACTTTGCATTGACAAAACGACGGTTTTATAGCAGCCGTCTTGACAGCAGGGTAAAGGTGATTTGCTACATGGCCCTCATCAGGCCGATGATTGCCTACGGATGCCCGGTGTGGTTCAACGTTGCCCCATCTCAAATGGAAAAGATTCGGGTGTTTGAGAGGCAATGTCTTAGACGTTGCCTTGGATTACACAGAACACCAGAGTCTGAGTACACAAGATATTATTCCAACCAGGTTCTATACAACGGAGCCAACATAAACAGAATAGATAATTTTGTGTTTAAGCTGATTCGGGGTCACACTGCAAGAGCGATGTCCTCAACCAACAGCTTAATTTTTGGGGCTTACTACCCCAATATTGAATATTTTGAGAGAGTGCGGTTCAGTGGCTACATCCCTCCCGAGGCATTCCTCTTTTTAAACAGTCGAGGGCTGATACAGGATGGAATGGGGGTTCCGCTCATCTACCACGTCAGCCGGAAAACTGTAGATAGGCGACTCCTGTATGGTCGAGACGTCATCGCTCAAGGTGGAGAGGAGCGCCTTCGGTTTAGTAGGACTGTGTCCGATCGGGACCGGAGGGATAGGGCGAAACATGAGAACCAGTTCTGGTGGCTCTCTGAACAGCATTATGATACATAAAGTCGATTAGGATGGTATGTCTTGGCCGACTTACGTAGATTTAGGTAAATTAGGTATAAGGAACAGTCGGGGTGGCACAAAAAAAAATTAAAAAATATGTATGTTTGCGGGGGCATTTGTGCATGCAGCTGCGTGCCTGTGTATGTATGTACATACGAATATGTATGTACGTATGTACTTGGCTGTGTGGGTTCCATGTCTCTGTGTGTATGCATGCGTACACAAAATATACAAAAAAAAAAACGTAGTAAGTAGTTTTAAGTGATTTTGGGTATTTTTAGGTATCTTAAGTAGTTTTAGTTAGTATATAAGTTAATTGTATCTAGTTTTAATTATTTTTAGTCTAGATTTAGGTAGTTTATAAGTAAAAAAATGAAAAATGATACGAGACCAAGTTTAAAAAAAAAAAAGTTTTCTTAAAACAAAAATAAAATAAAATAGTTAGAATTAATTAAAATAGATTTAAGGTCGAAAGACATTAGTATTAAGAGATATAGTTTAGTTTAGAGCGCCCGTAAAGGGCCAGTAAATTAGTTGTAAGTTATTGATACTTAGGCTAGTTTTAAACATTTTTGTCCAGCTTTAAGATAGTTATAAGTTAAAATTAAATAAAAATGAATAAAAAAAAAATTTCAGTAAGCCTTGCAAATTTGGTTAAGTAATCAAATCATTATAATTTGGAGTTATTTATTTTCCCATTTCAATCTTTCATTTATTTTTTTTAGTGTGATAAGATAGTTTAATGATGAACAGGAACACGCCTAAAGTCAAAAGATCATCATTCTACGTGAAAGTACTTCTTATAATTGATACAAAAATCCGAATAAAGCGATAAAAAAACTATCTCATGCGACTCAAAACATCAAGATCTTTACTTTGGGTTTTTTTTCAAAAAGATGGGACTGGCTACCGTGTATCTTGATCAAATTCATATATAAATTAAAACAATTTTTTGTTTCAACATCAAAGTATGTAAATTTAATCAATTACTAAGAAACAAACTTAACAGATCTAAAAAAGAATTTAACAATAATTGTACGCAAAGTAAATTATTAATTTCAAAAAGAAGAAATTATTCAATGTCGTCTTCGTCCGAATAATTATGTTAGCCATCTTCAATTCGAAGTGAATAACTTGAAAAAACTCTCTCAATTTGAGCGGAGAAGCAAGAATTTATAGGAGATTTTTCGCCAGATTAGGGTGTTTTATTGCAGCCATGTTCCAAAAAACGATGGACTTTTTTAAATCCTTTTCGTATAGAATTTTAAAGAAGTCAATTTTTCTATTAAAACAACACCAATTGTTCATTGCCATCACCGTTGAGATACTTAAACAAAAATTTGCATACGATTTCATTTTGACCTGTCGTGAGCTTAGTGTTATCGTAGTGTGGGTGCAAACAATAAACCGAAAGGGCATATTTATTTAGATCCACATCAGCACGAGATTTTAGCGATGTTTCGTAAATTGGATTGAATGCATCTGGTAGTTTTAAATTTAACCAAAGATTGACTGCTTTTCCTGCAAAGTGAAAAAAAGTTTGGGCATATAACCAAACAAAAATATGTAACAAGTTTGAAGCAAATCCATCCAACCGTTTAGACTGCAGTATCGGGGACAGACAGACAGACAGACGGAATTGGGTAACCACCTATTTTGGTGTTCTCTATGATCGTAATGTCGTGTTTGATTGTTAGAATTTATTTTTTTTTTTTGGACGAATCCATAACTTGCTTTATAGTAGGTAAGGTACCTATTATAATCGCAAGTAAAAATCGAGATTAGCAAGGAAAATAGGAACTTGTAGATGTTCAAAGGATAGATACTTATCAATTAATACTCTTGTCTCACCTAGAAAGAGTGATTACTGCTTCCTTTATTCTTACGCTTTTAATAGGTCCTTTAATGCAGATCCCATTAATGACGATAAAACTTTACACTTTCAAATTTAAACAAACACAAATGTGATGAATAAAGCAACCCGTGGAAAAACAATGAATTCCTTTTATTTACTCGTATTTTATGCAATATTTTGAATTCGCATATGTAATATGTGTGCATTGGAATTGTGAGTCAAGGATGCCAAGTCAAAAAAGAGATACCAATATCTAGAAAAGTTCACTATCCAAAATTAAGGAACTTACATTCAGGCGAACTGCATTCAAACATGTTCATCATCACCTCAGCCACCCAGCTGTAACTGCATTTCATAAAACCATCGCACTGGTTTTTCTTTCGGTCATCAATTACGGAGCACATCGGAAAGAGGACACGCACTAGACATAAATGTCATCAAAGCAAAGTGCACCAACCCTCAGGTTTTTTTCATCAAAATGGAATTAAAACTTTACAGCATTTTTACGTTCAGAGTTAATTTTTCAACTGCTTATTCTAGTCCTCATGTAGCGTTTCTCGAACTCCGACCACATGCTTTTAAAGTTCCATTGCCAATTCTGACAGACTTTCGGGTGGTATGAAAAATTCTCAATATTCTCACAGAGGAATATGGGGATCTTTTGAACAATGAACCATTAAGAGTTCCGCATGCTTAGAAGAGCGGTAGCGAATGTATGACTGAAGCTGTACAAACTAAGAAAATAATATGAAGAATTCCGATTTGTACTTCTTGAGAAGTACAATTCCACCAAGTCACCGACAGTTTTGATGTTAGAAAAAATATCACAAGCCCATCTATAGAAATTTAAGGAAAATCTATTATAATCTCTTCTTTTATTATAAAATGACTGGATGCATAATTTCCTTAACAATTCGTTCAAAATTTTAAAGGACTGCCTCCACATTCCGTCAGTGAGTTAGCCTTCTTTCGAATCCCTATTCCATACCGTTAAATCGTTCTTAGAAACGAATAAGTATACATTCCTTATATTTATATAATTTAATTGATTTTGGCCAATTGGATTATAGTTTACAAGAATAGTCTATGTTAGACTATTTAAAATTTCAATGACTCTTAAAGATGAAAATTATTCACGATGATATTTCTATTACACATAGGTACCTGCAATCCGGTTTGTGTTCGACTTATCATTTTGTCTTATTTTACCATTCTACTACCTCCCTATTCCAAATAAGGATTTTCAAATAACTGAAATGATATGAATTTCAATACGAAGTGAAGGTCTCCTGTTGAATAATGCTGGCATTGTCAAGCTGGTATTTATCCCAGTCCATTGGAAATTCTTCTTTGCCAAATGTGAATAATATAATGGTTCATTCGCTGTTTACATTTGAAAAGAAATAATTTTCTGACATATTTTCAGCGGAATCAAGGACATATTTTATTAAATGAGGATGAAGGGGATGAGTGAATTTGGTTAGAGGCAATATTATATTACATTTATATTCTTTGAGGGTATTAATTCCAATACTTATAAGAGACGGAAATAGTTTGACAGTTCATAGCGGCCATTTTGTCTCTTCACTTTCAATAGCATTATAACACAAATACAAGACCCACAAATAATATTTCACGGTTTATAATGTCGCCAAATTCAAGTAAGCCGCAGTCATTCACAATCAGCCAATATCCGCACGTGTTTCGGTCTTTCGCAGAACTAGAAACTTTGCGAATTTTTCATCGGGGCATCGGTAAGAAATGCCACTATTCCAGGTTCAGAACAAAAATTATCTTAGCCAAATGGAATATTTGGTTTTTAGTTAACGTGTAATTTAACAAGCAAAATTGTCAGAATTTCTCAACATGCATCCAGAGAATGCCGGTGTTTTCTGTGAATTGTGAACCAGAAGCATCAAAGATTCGTACTTCATTTAAATAGAACCAAGCTTACTAGTGCTTTACTTATCGAAACTCAAATGACTTACCGAAGCATTATCGAAGCCAAAATGTTATAGTTACTATTGATGTGACACACAGATGCTTTTAAAATGGACATTCCGTGTAAGCGATTTAAACACATAGAAATATCTCACTCAAAGGCTACAATACACGGCAACACGGTCACGGTCAACTAGTTAGTGAGTTCATTTACTACCAGATAAGGTTGGCGTCTTTCAAGCTGAGACTTACGTTATTGAAAAAACTCCTGAAATGATTCATCAGAGATCACATTTTTCGTGGACAGTCAAGCAGCTATCAAACCATTTTCCAGTTTGACAATAAGATCCAACCAAGCAGTATTGTGCCATGTAGACTTAAACTGTAAACTACATGATTGTCTAAATGTAGACAATTCGATGTAGACAATTCTCAATTGTCGACAATGTAGACATTGTAGACAATTCGTAAGACCATTATAATTCATAATTTTTCCTGCAAAAATATATCAAACCCCAAAACATAAATGTTTAAAAAAAGAACCAAGTTCTTCTCTAATGCAAAAACATGTGTGTAAGAACAAGATAGTCGTGAAAAATTTATTTAAAATAAATCTAATCGTATACTTACTCGCTGTGTTTATAAAAGTTTCAAATATTTTAATTAGAGATATCGAAAAACTTTAAGTAATGCGAGAAATCTGTTATGGATAAACCTACTTACTAAAATTTGATAGGTCCACTTCATTGGTTTCCTACTGGTCAAATTTCAAAAAAAAAAACTTTGAAAATTTGAGTATTTTAGTAATAAGAATAAAAAATTCAGTAAACCTTAACCAAATGTTAAGTAATTAAATCGTTAACTGACAAATTTCTCACATAATTTGGAGTTGTTTATTCTTTTGTGGTCCGATTTCAATATTTTTTGCGAAAATATTGGCGCAAAATTTTAAACAATCCTCGTTTAGAGAATAATCCCGCAACTCTACCTAAGCAATCGTCTAGTTGCCAGCCCTTGTCTAATTATGCCTCAATTTTAAACACACTTAACAACTCTTCTAATTAAAGTAAAACTTTAGGGCTACGTTAATCAAACTTATGTTGAACATAACTTATTTTAACATAATGGAATAGAACGAAAATTAAACATAAGCACAAGAACACAAAAAATATACTCATACATTTATATAAGCTCGGGTTAGAATCTCAAAATTTCAGAAAAAGATTTTCATATATAAATTAGTCTTAGATAAAGAAACAAATTGTTCACCAATTGGAATTTACCAATTGGCTTTCACGTAGCTTCATTTTTACTTGCGATTATGGGTACTACGGTGATTTTTTAAGAGCTTGGTTTTTGAAAATTCAAAAAAACACAGAAACTTGCAAAAAGTGAATGAAATTTTTATTTGGATCGATAAATCAATTTCTGCCATTTACTTTTTAAAAATAATTTCACTTAAATGTTGCCCGCGGCTACGCTTCAGGTGGTCCATTCTGAAGGTCCAATTTTGGCAAACTTTTTCCAACATTTCGGCCGGAATCTCACCAATGAAGCGTTCAATGTTGGCTTCCAAGGCAGCAATCGTATTTGGCTTGTCCCCATAGACAATAGACTTAACATAGCCCCACAAAAAATAGTCTAACGGGGTCAAATCACATGATCTTGGTGGCCAATTGACTGCGCCAAAACGTGAGATCAACTGCTCACCAAATTCGCCTCTCAATTGATGCATGGTTTCGCGTGCAGTGTGGCATATGGCACCGTCCTGTTGGAACCACATGTCGGCCGAGTTCAATTCGGCAAAAAAAAATCTGTTATCATCGAACGGTACCTTTCTCCATTGACCGTAACCCTGCGGCCTTCATCGTCCTTGAAGAAGTACGGCCCAATGATGCCGCCTGCCCATAAACCGCACCAAACAGTGCATTTTTCGGGATGCATTGGTAGCTGCTGAATTGCCTCTGGCTGCTCTTCACTCCAAATACGGCAATTCTGCTTATTCACGTATCCATTTAGCCAAAAATGAGCCGAGTCGCTGAAGACGATTATGACGACCATAAAACGGACGTAGCTTGCGAAACACATTTTTCACAGAGCACGAATTTTGATAATAAATTTCAATAATTTGCAAACGTTGTTCAGGCGTAAGTCTATTCATGATGAAATGGCAAATAATACTGAATCGAAATGTCAAATGTTCGTGGAATTTGTCATGTGTGATCTGTCAAAAATATAAACGTCAAAAACCAAGTAGCAAAAAAATCACCCGTTATAAGCCAAGATTTGCATTCGCAAAAAAAAAAAAGTTTTGAGATAACAATCAAACATGACATTACGATGATAGCGAAGATGAAAAAAGATGGTCTAAAAATTCTGTCCGTCTGTATGTCTGTCTGTCAGTCTATCTGTTTTTATGTATAGACACCTACAGCCCCAAACTGGTGGGCCGAATTGCTTCAAACTTGGTATATAGTGTTTTTTAGGCCTTGTACAATGGGGAAATTGAATTTTTTTTTAGCTAAAAAAATAACGGTACCTGCCATATAACCAATAAGTTGAAGCCTCCAACGATTTTGATTTAAAAAAAAACAGGGCAGCTTTTTAGGTGCGACCGATCATATGACTGAAAAAAAAAAATTTTAAATGTCTAAAAATGGTACTTTCCATAGGACCGTTTTTTTTATTTCGACTATCTCATAATTGGCTCGACCGATTCCTTCGAAATTTCACACGTATATAGATTTAGGTTGCCCAATTTATACTGCGTACCAATATTTTTAATAAATATTGTTTTGTATTTTTAAAAGAATTAAAAAAAAAAATTAATTTACATTTTGAAAATTGATCAATATTTTTTTTTCAAAAATTATAGTTATATGTATTTGCTGAATACCTATAAATTATTCTTTTTGAATTTTTTTTTTATTTCCTCAAAAAGTTTTTTAAAAAAACTTTTTTTTTCCCAAAAACCGCTCAACAGATTTTTAAAATTTTTTTCTCCAAAATTCAAATTTATCCAAGAAATAAAATGGCGTACTTTTTTTTGAGGTCAAATTAGTTTAAGTATTTATTTCCGAATTTTTTCTTTGATTAATCCGATTTATTTTTTGTTTTTAAGTTTATATTATTAAATATTTAAGATTGGCATACCAATTTTTTTTCGAAATATTGAATTTTCCAAAAAAAAAAAATATTTTTTTTTTCAAAAATCCAAAAAAAAACTATTTTTCCTGTACACAAATTTTGATCACAATCCGTTGAGCCGTTTATGAGAAAGTCGAAAATAAATAAAATGGTTGTCTGGCAGGTACCGTTAATAACAAAATATTTTAAAATTTTTTTCGGGCAAAATGTAGACCATACTCAGGTTAGTACACATACCAATTTTTATCAAAATCGTTTTAGCCGTTTTCCAGATAATTAAGATGGTAGAAAAATTTGACCGTTATTTTTGGGGCTAAAACAACGATTCAAAAATTTATTTTGGACAATCACCTAAAACGTCTAACCACTAAGTTTGAACAAAATGGGTTCAGCCGTTCGTTTACTCTGTAGATCGTTCTGCACACAGATAAACAGCAGACGGAATTGCGGGACCCACTTTTTTTAGTCTTCTCTATCATCGTAATGTCAACTTTCATTAAAATCTCGAGTTCAGTTTTTTTTTTCCAAATGCAAAACTTGCCCAATAGTACCATTATCGCAAGTAAAAATATATCTATAGTGTGCACGGGCTAGTTCGTAAGCGAATGCAATCACAATGGACTAATAGGCCCTCCTAAGTCCTAACCTAACCCGAATTTCTCGAGATTTTCATTTTAATTTGTATTTATTTTATTTTTTTCAAAATGGCGACTGGACCACTAACAGCTGGATAAAAAATGCTCAGGAGAGAAGATTGGAATTCCAATCTAAAATTGAACTGAGGAATACCTATTGTATTTTAGGCTCCAGAAAATAAAGTAAGAAAAACTGTATTTCTTTTCTTTATATTATATTACATTCATAACTTACGGCGGTTCTTCCCTTCTCCACAAAAGCGTACCTACTCTAGAAATGCCACCGACAGGCAACAAAAAATTATCATGAATGTTATGAGATGGCAAAGAAAACCATTACAAAAGAAATACAACAATCACAACGAAAAAGTCGATATGACCCTGTACTATAGCTACCAAAGAATACGTTATGATAAATTGAAAAAAAAGAAAGAAAAGTAAATCAAACGAAACAGAAAATACAGAAAAAATAAACTTGATATCGTTTTGATTTCAATACGGTATGGTTGGTCTGGACATGACATTTTATCTTTAAATTTATAAAAAAAAATTACATCCTATATCAACACAAGATGCACCCTTTGTAATGGTAGAAAACTCTCCGCATATCACTTCCGCTTTGATTTTCCCCATTTGGCGCTCTTGTAAATAAATGCTCAGAACTATTCAAAATACGGTATAATTATGGTGACCATCCGCCCCGTATTACGCTCGACTGTACCGACGCACTGTGGGACGGGTGCATAGGCAAGAGCGGCGAGAAGTCATTTTTTTTATATGTAACAAATTTCAATAAAAATAACTGTTCAGATTAACTGATAATATGCTTCAGATGATGCAGTAGTTTTTTTTTCAATTAGCGTTTCTATCACTGTACAGTTCGGCATCAAAGTTGAAAGTTTAGCTAAATTGTGGTCTGTGCTAAATTCATTAAAATAAGTTCCGTCCATTATTTACGTGAAAATCAATTTATATTAAAATTTTTTTGCATAGATTTTGTTTATCCAGGTATGTTCTTTAAATAGCATTAGTTTTCACTCGATTATCAAGTAAAATTAAAAAAAAAATGTTAACTGAACGATAGAGAGTCAATTTTTTTTTTAAATAACGGTATTTTTTTATTAGGCAAACATTAGAACAAAATTTAAAGTGTTTTTCTTAGTTCAATTTCTTCTTTTCTCGAAACTGAATATAAATGTAAAAAATGTTTGCCTAAAATATTTTTTTTTAATTTTTTGTGTTCCTAAGTATGGTTCGATTTACTTAGTTTCATCATATTTAAGGTCTCAACATGGAATTTTTCTCCTGCAAAAGGCAGGAACTCTGCGAAATCTTTTTCAGTAGTAATTTCAAAAGTATTGACAAAAAGTTTGAAGATATTGAGACATTTTTAATAGAAAAGACAAATTGCTCTGAAGGCCATATGTCAGACCTTAAAAAAGAATTAATTCGGTTTAAATTCGATCTCAAATCTAAGTGGAAGAAAAGCCACAGTACAAGAGCAGTGTTTGACAAAAATGAATCGAATTGGCTTCATCAAAAAGTCGAATTTAAAATGTATTCACTACCCCCTGGACGCCCTCAGACTAGTTTTGAACTTTTGAGTAAGCGACGAAAACGCGAAAGAGTAGCTGATCTTCGAGATACATCTGCAGAAGAGCTTGTTTTCGCTGCTCAAATGAATTTTAGAGCTGCTGGAGACAAAAAAACTGCAGAATCATTAGAAAAAACCGTGTCTCCACCTAACAACTCCAAAAGTTTGACAGTTATGCTGACTCCTGGTCAAGCTTTGTCCATGCTTATAGAAGCAAAACTATCCCGTGATCAATATGACACAATTAGAAAATATGTCACCGATGATGTTTTGCCTTCATATAAAGTTGTACAAAAAGAAAAAACAAAATGCTATCCAGAAAATCTTACTGTGAATGAACTAACAGCTGAAGTTCCAATGCAGAACTTGCTCAATCACACTGTTGAGAGAATTTCTGCATCACAAAAAGATGTTTTCAATAATGCGAGCTGTAATGAGCTTACGCTCTATTCTAAAGTTGGTTTTGATGGTAGCTCCGGGCACAGCGAATACCATCAAAGGTTTTCAAACACAACTGATGCAGATGACAAATTTGTATTTATAACTTGTTTGGTACCACTAAAGTTATCGAGCACATTAAATGTTTTTTGGAAGAATCCTTGTCCTTCTTCTCCTAGGTACTGCAGGCCTATAAAAATAACTTTTGAGAAGGAAACAGATTCATTAATCAACAGGGAGAACGAATCTATTCTATTGCAATTAAATGAACTCGAACCAACAAAAATAATTATTGAGAATAGAGAGTATATAGTCAAACACCAATTGATACTTTCAATGGTTGATGGCAAGCTGTGTAATAGTCTGAGTGGTGTTCGCTCTGCTCAGAGATGTTATCTTTGTCAGGCAACATCCAAGGACTTCAATAATATTGAAAAAATGGTATCACTTCCGATCTCTCATCAATTTCTATCATTTGGAATATCCGTTCTTCACGCATGGATAAGAATGTTCGAATGCCTGCTTCACGTTGCCTATAAACTGCCTGTGAAAGAATGGCGTAAATCGAAAGGGACAGAAGATTGTGTGGCTGAAAACAAATCAAGGATTCAAGAGGCATTCGAAAAAGAATTAGGGTTAAAAATTGATCGACCAAAGCCTGGATATGGCAACACAAACACAGGAAATGTAGCTAGACGTTTTTTTAAAAACTATATTAAATCAAGTGAAATAACTGGTGTAGATGTTAATCTGATAAAAAAGTTTCACATAATTCTGCAGTGTTTGTCAAGTGGATTTAATATAGATGTTCCAAAATTTAAAATTTATTGTCTAGAAACTGCAAAGTTGTTTGTATTGCTGTATCCTTGGTACTATATGAGCACTTCAGTTCATAAAATTCTAATTCATGGACATGAAATAGTTTCTCAAAGTGTTTTGCCCATTGGAGAATTGAGTGAAGAAGCGTTAGAAGCCCGAAATAAGGATTTCAAGATGTTCAGAGAGCATTTCAGTCGCAAAACATCAAGACAAGACACATTAACAGACATTATGAACCGAATGTTAATATCTTCTGATCCTTTCATTACCAACCAGAGAGTTAGAAAACCATCAAAAAAAATTCCATTTGATTCTGAAGCTATCGAAATGTTTATACAGCCTGATTTAAACAACCAGCCGCAGACTGAAATTATCGACTATTTTTCGGACTCAGAATAATCATAAATTATATCTACAAATAATTTATTTACAACACCAAACAAAGGTAAATACGATGTTTTTATATGTATACATACATATATACATATATATATATGTATGTATACATATATTATACATATCATATAAATACATATATACATATATATATACATGCAAAACATTTTTGTTAACCTTTTTTTTAGATATTTAAATCTGCTTTATCTTCAATCAAAATGATGCTGTTCAAATGCTTGAAAAACTTCAACTCTATATGAATAATTGACTAAAAAATTATGTAAGAATGTTTTAAATGAATTTTTTACTTGAATTTGAATTCAACACATCAAAAACCTTTCGAAAAATATATATTATTTTAATTCACAAAAACATTTATAATTATCGCCGTTCATAAGGTATTTCTGCCCCACTGTGCGACGTACAAATGTCCCGTATTTTATTTTTTGTCCCGGGTTTGTCCCGTATTACCATATATTTATATTATTTTGACAACGCTAAAAAAATTTAACAATTTTATTTACAATAATTTATTATGTGTTTAATATTTTTATGTCAAAGTGGGAATCCGCCTTAACAAATAGTTTTTAAGGATTTACTATAAAAGCATGTTCACTGAACTCCTTAATTTTTCAGCTTCGTTGATGTTGGCAACGCAAAGTTCAACACTTACATATAATTGTTGGCAGCACTATACCAAACGACAGATGTCGAATAGACATTTTACATTTTTGTATTCTCTGGTGCGATCGCCATCTTCTTGAATAAACTTTTTTCTTTTTTTTTGGGTTTTAAGTTAATACCGAACACACGTGTTTTATTTCATCGATAATTATCTCCGTGGATTTCAAGATCCAACAGTGGCGACGAGGATGGAGGAACTTAATAAAAATTTATTGCAATTTATTAAGCTCCAACAGGACCAAAGTAAAATACAACAAGAAATTATGGATAAATCACATCAAGAGTTCTTGCAACAATTAGCAGCAACGTTGAGTCGCGGTGGCGGAGACTCCAGCACAACTCGAACACCAGCTTCTGCACAGGCAGACAGCGAGTTCCGCATGGAAAGTTTGGGCCAGAGAATCACCGAGCTTGATTACGCACCCGACAACAATATAACGTTTGACACGTGGTATTCACGTTATGAAAGCCTTTTTACAGAGGATGCTGTTCATTTGTCGGATGAGGCTAAAACACGATTGTTGCTTAGGAAACTAAACACCCGGTGCCATCAACTGTACACTAACTCAATTCTTCCGCAGTCGTCGAAAGAAATTTCGTTCAACGACACAATAAAGCGCCTCAAAAGTATCTTCGGAACACAGGAATCATTATTTAGCACTCGCTATAAATGCCTACAAATAAAAAAATCTGATTTGGAAGATTACAACGAGTATGCAGCGAACGTTAACAAACACTGAATTTCAAACTTTCCGAGTTAACACCGGACCAGTTTAAGTGTCTTGTTTTTGTGTGTGGACTTCAATCGCACCAATATTGTGATATCCGCACAAAGCTACTTTTCACAATAGATGGACCAAATTCAGCACAAACCACTCTCCAGAGTCTGGTAACCGAATGTCATCGTATATCCAGCCTCAAGAGTGACACCGCACTAATTGAGGTCAATAACGTCAATGCGGTCCAGTGCAGAAAGCAACAGAAACAAAAACCCCAACAGCAAGACATTCCAAAACAAAAGAACTTTCAGAAGAAGCAAAAGGCTATAGCCAAAACCCCTTGCTGGTTTTGTGGCGATATGCACTACTCAAGACACTGCACATATAAAACACACGTGTGTCGTACATGCAACACAAGAGGTCATCGAGATGGATTTTGTGATGTCTTAAATGAAAAAAAGCGCGCAAAGTCATCGACATACGCGAACGTCATCACAAAAGTCAACCAATTACAGGCAAACAACAGTCGTAAGTACATCAAAGTACTCATCAACAATAGAGAGTGTAATCTTCAGATCGACACCGGTTCGGACATAACTTTGATCAGCGAGAAGATGTGGAAACACATAGGAGAACCAACCCGTCAGCCAAGCAGCCAGTCTGTCCGAAATGCATCCGGCAACGTAATGGAAATCAACTCTGAGTTCAAGTGCTCCGTTCAGTTCGGCCGACGTTCATTCACAGGTACCTGCTACCTGACCACGATTCAAGATCTTAATCTTCTCGGCATTGATTGGATAAATCAACTCGGAATCTGGGAGGTGCCAATCAACTCAATTTGTAATGCAGTGAGCAAGGTGGACGTTGTCGTCGACAGTCATCGAATCACAGAGAATATTAAGTCTAGGAACAGCCCAGGCCTGTGTACAAAGTTTAAAGTTCAACTTCGGGTAAAACCTGATTCACAGCCAGTATTCCGACCAAAACGACCAGTGGCATTTGCAGCAATTGCCGAAATAGACAAAGAGCTCGAACGACTCCAAGAACTCAGAATCATCAGTGCAGTGGATTACTCCAAGTGGGCTGCACCCATTGTTGCGGTTCGTAAGAGTAATGGTTCAACGCGTATCTGCGCAGATTTCTCAACTGGGCTTAATGACGTTCTGCAGCCATATCCATATCCACTGCCCACTCCAGAGGAAATCTTCTCCAGGTTATCAAATTCTCAATTATTTAGTCTCATTGATCTATCCGATGCTTTCTTTCAGGTCCAGGTACATGAAAATTCCCGAGAGTTCCTGATAATAAATACACATCGTGGATTATTCCGATACAACCACCTTCCATTTGGTGTCAAAGTCGCTCCAGGTGCATTCCAGCAGGTCATCGACATGATGATAACAGGACTTTCGGGAACATCAGCCTACCTGGACGACATATTAGTGACTGGAAAAAGCATCGAAGATCACAATAAGAACTTAATACGCCTGTTTCAACGCATCAAACTTTTTGGATTCACGATTAAGGCTGAAAAGTGCACCTTTGCAATGCCTGAACTTGAGTATTTGGGCCATATCATCAACAGCAATGGCATCCGTCCAAATCCAACTAAAACTCAAGCAATTGCCCAAATGCCAGCACCAACAGATTTAGCGACATTGCGAGCGTATCTCGGAGCAATTAATTTCTACGCCAAATATGTAAACCAAATGCATGAGCTACGTCATCCACTCAACGAATTACTGAAAAAGAATGCGGATTGGTCATGGACTCCAGAGTGCCAGCAATGTTTTGAGAAATTCAAGCAGATTCTGCAGTCAGATTTGCTTCTCACATATTTTAATCCAGAGCTAGAACTTGTTGTCGCTGGTGACGCATCCAACAAAGGTATTGGTGCATGTATCTTACATCGTTTCAAGGATGGTTCACTCAAAGCGATTTACCATGCATCAAGGACACTTACCAGCAGCGAACAAAAATACAGCCAAATAGAGAAAGAGGGACTCGCCCTCATTCTTGCAGTAACAAAATTTCATCGAATGGTGTACGGACGAAAGTTTATGCTCCAGACTGACCACAAACCTCTCCTGGCGATTTTTGGCTCCAAAAAAGGCATACCAGTCTATACAGCCAACCGGCTTCAACGCTGGGCTTTAAAGTTAAAGGCCTACGACTTCGAAATTGAATATGTTCAAACCGACCATTTCGGACATGCAGACATATTGTCAAGGCTGATTAATACACATGAAACGAATAAAGAAGATATCATCGTCGCATCCGTAACACTAGAAGAAGACATTCGTTCAACATTAGTCAATGCAATATCAACATTTCCATTGACACACGCAGATATTATTCGTGGAACTGAACAATCTGCATCATTCCAGCTTGTCATAAAATATTTGACATTTGGTTGGCCAAATAAAGCTGAGATCAGTAAAGAAATTGCCCCGTATTATCATCGCAGATTATCACTCTCGGTTTCCAACCAGTGCCTTATGTTTGGTAAACGAATTGTCGTTCCAGAGTGCTTTCGTCCACAAATACTAGCTCGACTTCATCAAGACCATCCAGGACAGTTCCGAATGAAAAGTCTAGCCAGAAGTTTTGTATATTGGCCCAATATAGACAAGGAAATAGAAGAGTATGTAAAGCTGTGTGCCAAATGCATCGAAGCCAGCAAATCACCTATACGTGTGCCTCTTCATCCATGGCCTAAATCAGAAGGACCGTGGACACGTATACACATCGACTTTGCTGGCCCAGTCAAAGGTCGATTCTACATCATTATCGTAGATGCATACTCCAAATGGCCGGAAGTATTTGCTACAAAGACAATAACTACATCGTACACCATTGACGTTCCATCCAAACTGTTTTCAAGATTTGGAAACCCTGAAACCATTGTAACCGACAAGGGAACGCAGTTTACAAGCGCTCAGTTCCAGATGTTCTGCAGGAAACTTGGAATCAAACATATCCGGACCGCACCGTATCACCCACAGTCAAACGGGCAGGTGGAACGGTTTGTGGATACATTCAAGCGCACGCTTAAAAAATTTGATGAGGGAGAAACACCACAAAAACAATTGGATTCTTTCCTATTAACCTATCGAGCTACACCGAATCGCAACACAGTTGATGGAAAATGTCCTTCAGAAATATTTATCGGACGTCGTTTACGTACAACACTCGACTTACTCCTACCATCTAAGTGCCCAGAACCTAATGATGGAAATAGTCAACAGTACGCTGAGCTACAATATAACCGGAAGCATGGTGTCAAGCAGAAATCATTCCAGGCTGGTGACTCAGTCTTTGTAAAAGTTTATTACTCAAACATGAAATTTGAATGGACACCAGGCACAGTAATTGAGCGTATAGGTCAAGTGATGTACAACACTCGCATCGTAAACCAGAGACGACGTCAAAATGAACTCATCCGCTCTCACATAGACCAAATGATGCCCAGGACAATGGACAGACAGAATCTCTCAGATCTCCAGATACCATTCAATATATTAATGGATGCTTTTGAGCTTCAACCACAACAGATCTCAACGTTACAATCATCGAAGCCCTTATCAACAGCACCTTTAACAAAAGATACTGATACGAGTACTGCAACTACTCCAATATCCAGTATTGCTGTGCCTCCAGAAGTAAGCATAGAGCTGAATCCAACAGTCAGACGGTCTCAACGGGAACGAAGAGCACCAACATATCTTAGAGCTTACGAGCTTTTTTGAGGGGGAAGATGTTGGCAACGCAAAGTTCAACACTTACATATAATTGTTGGCAGCACTATACCAAACGACAGATGTCGAATAGACATTTTACATTTTTGTATTCTCTGGTGCGATCGCCATCTTCTTGAATAAACTTTTTTCTTTTTTTTTGGGTTTTAAGTTAATACCGAACACACGTGTTTTATTTCATCGATAATTATCTCCGTGGATTTCAAGATCCAACAGTTGAGCTGTCAGATTTTCAGCAAAACTAGTTGGCTATCTTTAAATACATCTATTGAGAGAATAACACAACTTTATAATCCTTTAAGAGGTTTTTTCTAATTTTAAAAAATTTTAAAATGTATCCATTTTATTCAATCCGAGGCCTCAATGTTTCATGTGAGCATATAATTAGCAGAGTCGCAAAAACTGTGCATGTCCAAAGTTGCGGTAGCAATTAAATGCCTTAAATTAAAATTCAAATCTAAATTAGGAGAACAATTGATAATTTTTGTTTGTAAACAAATTGATCAATGAATAATTCAAGCAACAATTAATTGACAAAAAGTAATGTAAAGCAAATATTAATCAATCTTACATAACGTGTTACGAATACTTAAATCATTGGGATGTAACTTTTAAAGAATATGAAGTTCTTAGTTGGGTAATTTTTCGAAACATTCATATTTCCTACCTGACCAGAAATAGAATCTTCGTAATCTTTTATCAACTAAAAGAAGAGGAATACAACTTTTAATGATTTGACCGTGTTTGACAAATTTGTTTATCACAAAATTATAATAAAATGGATAAAGAACAAAATAACTTTGGCCGAGAAATGGAAAAACATTTTTTTAGCATTTTTGAAAGTTAGGCCTCTGTCTAGAATTTAAAAAAATATTTTATAGCAAACGTTATATCATCAAAGAAATGTTTAGGGAAAAAAGTACCAAGTACCAACATTTTTTTAGGTTATGTATTATAAATGTTTATTTTTCAAAGACTTGTTAAAAAAAAAAGGTTGAATATTAAAAAAAAAATGTTAAGTTTTTGCATTTTGTGCTGTATTTTTTTTTGGTTGTTGAGAATTTTGTTGATTTTGTTCCAAACACGTTTTTGAATTTTCAAATTTATGTCCCGGGTTTTGCTCAGAGATATATGGTCACCATAGGTATAATACCCACATAGTTTGTAGTTAAATGTGAAAAATTCAAAGTTGAGTGAAATGAGCACTCTCAAAAGAACAACGGGACTGTTGGCGGTCTATACAGAGAGTAATACGGGTCTATATACTCTACACGTATCTATGTCCATATAATGGGACATGGGAGGAAGGATGAGCGGCGAAGAATGCTGGCGTGGGATGGAACTGTGGTAGAGCAATAAGGACGATGACGAAGGAGCGTGCGGTTGATTTCGTTGTAAAAAGTTGGCACACTCATATGTAAGCAAGATAAAGGACTTCTGCTCAATGGTTTTTGGGTTCGGAATTCGGATATGATTTGTAGAGAGAACATCCCTTTTCATTAAAGATCGCATTTTCCGATTCTCGTTTTTTTTTATCCAATTTATATATGTACATATATTCGTCTGTCGTTTTGTGAGTGTGTTTTGTATTACAGCCTTGATGCGGAATCTTTTGTGTACTATGAACTGTCCAGTCCAGCTGGGTAAAATCATAAATATCCCAAGAGACCATTCTATATGAAAGAAAAGAGCGTTGAAAAGGATAAATTATTGTGGATAAGATGCTGGCTTTTTATTGTATAGCTTTCATGAATCATACAAGTGGTCTTTTATTAATTTCATATATTATATTCCTTTAAGTCCAACCTGTCCATCACCGAAGGAAGGGAAATTTTCATATGACTATCCTATTTTTCTGGGAGGTATGTTTTTTTTTCTTCGAAAATGTGTACAACAAGCTTTAAAAATCCCTGCAAAATACGTACCAGTTTTAAGGAAAAAAAAAGGCAGAGAAAAACAGAATAAACTTTCAGCCAAGTTCCACAATGAATCATTTCATTGACGAAATCAAATATTATTTGGGGGGGTTAATGGTAAAAGTTTCATTTTTTCAACAAACATTTTTTTCACAAAACAATATTGAACTTAACGGATGTGTCAAAAGTGACAGCCGCATTACTTTTATAAAACTTATGATTTTTTTTTAGAATTGAAACTCCACTAAAAGGTTTTAACTACCCTGAATATGATCAAGCACATAACGAGCAGCAGAAAGGATTGAACGCCGATATCGATTTATATTTGTTTTGAATTTCTGAAAAGGGAAAACTACGGGCAGGCAAAAAATTTCGTGTTGTACAGCTGAAGAAAGAAGTCAGAATATTACAGTGAAATTGTTCAAGGGGAGGAATACAACTGACTATTTCATAAGAACATTATCTATTAAAAGTAATAAAACAATGAAAGTTACAAGAGAGGTGCAATTGTTTCCGTTATTCAGCTTTTTTTTAAAGCTCTTTTTTTTTCTGTCTAAGAGACTTAAATTAATTTCGGTCATAATTCAGATATGACAGTTGTACTCAAGCTTTGGACGAATGTCTGCTTTATAGATTACAGCCAGATCATTGGGGCAGACGTCGTGCAAAAGCACTCACATCTTCGAAGAAACATAAGCTATTAGCAGAATTTGAAATTACAAAAGGTGGTCTGTGATGCAAATACCTAGGAAGCAATAGTCTTTTTTTTTATTGAAGGAGAGATTCTCCCAGAGAGAGAGAGACAGAGAGAGAGAGAGAGAGAGAGAGAGAGAGAGAGAGAGAGAGAGAGAGGGAGAGGGAGAGAGAGAGAGAGAGAGAGATACCAAACTCCATTAAATGCCTTTCAAATTTCAAGAGCAATAATCTTACTTTCTTAGTAATTGGTTTCCTGACGAGGAACGGGTACATCCGGGCAAATCTATTTCTATATATAAAGGTCTTTAAGGACTCTAGCAACTGCAAGAGTACGAAGGAAGGTTCGTCCCATGAAATCACTTACTCTCTCAACTACTAGAATAATCATTACACTTTCTTTTCAAAAAGATATGCTTGCCGTTTGGAGAGCCCTAAAATTAAGTCTTTTCTTAAATCTTTCGATTTTATAAGGCTTTAAGCTTTTGTGACACCTCGGGAAGGGTACTGTACAGTTTTTTAGATAAAGCGTTCTGGCAGAAAGCGAAGCTATTACCTAAATCGTGATAAAGTCGAAACTGGTGCACCCATTAATGATGCAAGGATTATTCATGCAACCTTTCGAATGATACAGACGATGAAGTCACCAAACACGAGTCATCTCTTAATCCGAGTCAAGCCAAAACTTTAGCAGGAAATGAGATTTCTTAAAGTAGCAAACAACATATGGTCATTAATTGACAGCTATAGGGTTTCGAGAATTCTTTGACCAGAGAGCTCTGGGAACAAAATAGAACACGCGGGCATCAGACACATTTGACTTGTGAATGGGACTTCAGGGTAAAAAAAATCTAAGGAGACCTCTTTTAACTTCCACAAGGAAAACAGCCCTTTAGATCTTGTCGACATCTCATGCCATAGAAACGACTGTTACTACATTATTCAGAATATGACTCCTTTTCTTAAAAAGCCTTCGTATAGCAACACTGCCTATACATCCATGGGGATCAGAACAAATCCATCCGTTTCTCAAATCTATTTACAATATGTCTTCATTTATAACTCGACGCTTAATTGAACATCTTCTTTAAATATAAATAAATGATAAAAAAGCATTCCTTTCATAAAAATTGTATGTTTTTTATTGTTAACCTAATAATGAATTATCCGCTTAATTGATCTCTACAGATAACTAAGCAGGTTTCCGTCAACTGAACCACATGACTAACTGAAATGGAAATCGCAGTTAAGAGGGAAATCCTGTATCTAGCAAATATTATTGTAGATTTGTCAATGTCGACGCCCAATAAAAAATCTAGATACATTTTGCGGAAGAAATATATCTACACGGGACATTGTTCATTATTATGTATACTCAATCCCCTAAGGCCAACCAATCTACTATATACTCATCATTCTACATCCCATACGCGTTATGAATATCAAAACTACACCAATGTCGTTCATGTACATATATATTTTAAAACTATAACTTCTGTAGCGTCCACCGGAACCGGACATGGAAATCACTCATTGTTTCTCTTTTAATGACAGTGGCATTCAACAAACAAAAAAAAACAACAGTCATACCATTTTATAATCTAAACTTTTGTTTTGACTTTTTTATTATTTCAGAAAATAACAATGATAATAATGCCAATGACAATGGCAAAGAAGAGAACTCTTTCCAACTTGTATCCGTTAGTTGAAACTATAAAACAGCAACAAAAAAATGTGTATATAATTTTAGTGAATATTCCTCCAACTAGATTAAAACTTTGAAATTGTGCATTACTGTTTTTTTATGCAGTTAGAGTTATCAAATGTTGCCTAGAGAGATATAGAATTTGTTTACATAGATAAAAAATAACAATAGAATGTATGTGTGAATTACAAAAATATTAGTAATATAAAATTGAATGGAGTGTTCATTTTTATGATTACTTATTAGTAATTACTTTTTTACTTACGATATTTAGGTATTATGGCAAAGTTATATTTTCGTTAAAAATATCGAACTCGAGATTTTAATTAAACATGATATTACGATGATGGAAAACACCAAAAAGTGGGTCCCACAATTCCGCCTATCTGTCCCTCCTCGACTCAATATAGCCTAAGCGGTAGGATGGATTGGCTTCAAACTTGGCACATATTTTATACTCGTTAATATGTCTACAGGTTTTTTCATGTTTTACTTGCATTCGTCAAAAAAAAAGTTTTGAGATATGTACCAATCAAACATGACATTACGATGATAGCGAAGACGAAAAAAGATGGTCTAAAAATTTTGTCCTCTCTGTCTGTCTGTCTGTTTGTATGTATAGACAAATATAGAACAAACGGGAGGGCCGAATTGCTCCAAACTTGGTATATAGAGTTTTTTGGGTATTTTATAGAGGCGAAATTGAACTTGTCTTAGCTAAAAAAAATAACGGTACCTGTCATTTTACGTTAAAGCCTATTTTACTTCAAAACGGCTCTAACGATTTTGGTTTGAAAAAAACCAGTACAGCTTTTTAGGCACGACCGATCATATTGTAGAAAAAAGAATGTAAAAAATATCTAAAAACGGTACATTCCATAAGACTGTTTTTTTTTGCTTTCGACTATCTCATAAATGGCTTAACCGATTCTTTTGAAATTTCACATATATATAGTTTTAGGTTACCCAATTTATACTGCGTACTAATTTTTTTATTTGATTTTTTTTTGTATTTTTAAAAGCAATTTAAAAAAAATTTACATTTATATTTTGAAAATTGGTAATTAAATTTGTTTCAAAAATTATAGTTATATGTACGTATTTGCTGAATACCTATATGAACTGGCGTTTTTGAATTTTTTTTTGAAAAATGTTTTCAAAAAGTTCTAAAAAAAAAAATCTTTTTTTCTCAAAAACCGCTATATTCTTATTTATCCAGGGATTCAATGGCATCCTTCTTTTCCCTCAAACTATAGCAACTAAGCAATATAAAAACATTTATTATTAATTTATTTTTACCTTATTATTTTTTCCTTCTTAAGAATTTTTGCGTACGTCACTGAATACTTCATACAATTTATATACATATGTATCTTTAAAAATCACATGAATCTTATGTACACATATTGCATAACATTACTAGGTACTTATTTTGCTCCTAACTTACATGAATAAAATCCATAACTTAGATTTAAATATATTTATATTTGTAGATAGGAATTAAGGTAGAATTGAGGTAGAAAATTCATTATACTAAGAATAAAGATATCTTACTTATATCGGCATTAAACCTGCATAAGATAACTAGAATACCTACCTACTAAGCATCCTCAATCTCAATAGTTAAGAGTCAAATTGGTGATCAGTCTCCTCACGCTAACAGCCGGGGAGCAGATAGGTTATGGTGTGAAAGCACGTGAATTTATGGAATATTTCAGTAGTTATTTTCTAAGTAAGTTGGGCAAACACCAGCCGGCAACAGTGTGTTTGAAAAAGTTCTCCCATAAGGCATGTACTCATATTATAAATTGAACAGAGTATAATCAGCTCATTAGGAAAATCACCAATATTCACCACACGCCAAAATAAGGGGCAACTTTTCAAGTTTCAAGTATAGTAGGTATGGTGAATATAAATAAGATAAAGCTTTGCAATTAATAGGAAGATATTGGTTGGGGAATGGTTGATGGTGAGTTGTTATCAACAATATTATACGTTCCCCCATAAATCCACACCACCATCACAACGTATTTCACTTGGTGAATTTTTTTTTCTAAAAAAATCTTGGGCTGTTTTTCCCTAAAACCAATATCTATTCCGAAGTAAAGAATTAGAATAGGTATCATTTTTCTCAAACTAACGCTTTCCAACTAAATTGAATTCTGAAATCTGAAAACCCTATCTCTGCATACATATGTCGGAATTTTGTGGAAGTGACAATCCAATTTAACCGGCTTATAGGCAATTTCGTGTACAATTTTCCAACTAAGTAAGTTGTTTTTGATTTTCCTTATATGAATTGGATGGGTTTCAAAAAAAACAAACGACCTAGAAAACATGATAACATTCGCCCCTCAAGGCTAAAGTAATGATTTAGCCGATGCGAATCATTTATGTATCTACAAATGCAAAATAAAATCCGATCTTCCCCAACGAGGCACAAGTGTACTTCCAAGGATTTGAGTATCCAATGCAAGTACAAACAAAAAAAATACAAAGATTTATGTCGAATAGATTCACACATGTCGTGGGCTGGTTTTCTATTACAGATTGTTCTAAGCTTTGAAATGTTCTTCCGCCGAAAGTGGAATGCCTGTAAACGAAAGAAACTGCTCGAAATTGGAGAACTGCATGTAATATTGAATTTGCAAGAAGGTGGGTAGTGGGGTGGGGTGAGCATTGGTTTCAAAGAGATTTAAGTTACAAGAAAAAAAAAATTAAAATCAAAAGTGAATATTCATGGATGACAATTGGTTAGGTATTTCTTAAAAAAGTAACTCGAATAGTTCAAAATGAAATTAGAAAACAAATCTCTCATACACACTCATTATTTTGCAATATTGGAGTTATAACGGGTGATTTTTTTGCTACTTGGTTTTTGACGTTTATATTTTTGACAGATCACACATGACAAATTCCACGAACATTTGACATTTCGATTCAGTATTGTTTGCCATTTCATCATGAATAGACTTACGCCTGAACAACGTTTGCAAATTATTGAAATTTATTATCAAAATTCGTGCTCTGTGAAAAATGTGTTTCGCAAGCTACGTCCGTTTTATGGTCGTCATAATCGTCTTCAGCGACGAGGCTCATTTTTGGCTAAATGGATACGTGAATAAGCAGAATTGCCGTATTTGGAGTGAAGAGCAGCCAGAGGCAATTCAGCAGCTACCAATGCATCCCGAAAAATGCACTGTTTGGTGCGGTTTATGGGCAGGCGGCATCATTGGGCCGTACTTCTTCAAGGACGATGAAGGCCGCAGGGTTACGGTCAATGGAGAAAGGTACCGTTCGATGATAACAGATTTTTTTTTGCCGAAAATGCAAGAATTGAACTCGGTCGACATGTGGTTCCAACAGGACGGTGCCACATGCCACAGCTCTTAAAAATCACCGTTTAGTTCTTCCCGAATTGAATAATTTAAATTTATGATTATGAAGACGATAACTTTTTGAACGGCCAGCTTGGATTATACGAATACAATTTATTAATTATTTAAAAAAAAAAAACAACGAATATTTACTTTATTGTAATTGGCACTCGCGTAAGATAATTTCGATCTGACCAAATGTCAAGCGATCGACGAAAGAAGAATAAAGCAAATGTTGCAAGAAACTGCAAGCGAAATGTGCAGCCAACAGGCTAGTCAGCTTGGGGTGGGTTCAATAAATAATTGGGTTATTAAACGGAAGAGATTAATAAAAACAATTAAACGAAGTTAAAATAAACTGTAATTAATTGATAACTTAGGTATGTAGGTACAGGGTGTGCCAAAAATTAAATGGGCGCCAAGAATTTTTTTATAACACCAGAGTATAAAAATTAGAAAATTCCAAAACTTATTGTATTGAATAAAAGAATGAAAACAATTGAGAAACAAAAATAAAACCCAAGTCTTATGTTCCCAAATGGGGATTTTAAAAGATTTATTTGGAAAACCTTTGAACTGAATTCCTGGAATTAAAACCAAAATTTGTTTTCAATATATAGAAGTATGTAACAATTTTAACGGGCTTATGGTGAAAACCCTAAGCCGAAATGAAACGCAAAAAAAAAATAAAAAAAGAAAATGGGCTGTTTAATAAAAAAAATACGGTGTCCCTCACAACTGGAATAAACTTCAAATTAATAAAACGAAAACTAAAAAAAAAAATAAAATGCACGACTGGATCGCACGGACTTGCTCTTGTAGGTAACAACTTTAATGTAGCTAACCATTGCGGTTTAGTTAGTTAGGTGTAGTTATCCTATGCAGTTTTAAAGCTTATGTAGGTAAGATTACCTTGATTCTTATTATAATGAATTGTCGAATGGATGGTTCAAGGAATAGTTACATAGGTACCTACCTACAAATATATATTATACATTTATAGGTATATATATGTACATATAAAAGTATGAGGGCCTACATTGTATTTAGTATTAAGTGACGTACGCAAAAAATCGTAATAAGAGAATAATAATAAGGTAGAAATAAATGGATAATACAAATAATTAAATGTTTTTATATTGCTTAGTCGTTATATTTGGGGGAAAACAAAGATGCAATTGGAATTCATGGATAAATAAGAATATACCAAAAAAAATTTCAAAAATCGTTGGAGCGGTTTTTTAATACATTAATTTTTTATGTATAAAATTTTGAAAACATTTTTAGAAAAAAAAATTGAAACGCCATTTTGAAGAATTTCAAAAAAATTCTGACTGAAAAAAAAAATTATTTATTTTTTAAGAATCGAAAAACCTATTTTTGAAAATTTTCGTATGCATTCTTATTAAAAAATTTAGTGAGCATTTTTATAAAAAAAATTATTTTAATCGGTTCATCCAATGTAGGCAAAGTCAAAAATATGAAAAGTGGTTCTATGGGAAGCACCGTTAATAAGTACGCAAAAAAATATTTTTATACTTGAAAGTAAATTGTACTAATTTAAGAACACACACATTTTTTATAAAAATTCTTGGAGCCGTTTTCGAGAAATTAATTTTTTTCTTAACGGTTTTTTAACATTTGTATGGGAGGTACAATTGTTTCTTATTTTAAAAATAGTTTTTTTTAACTATTCAAGATAATGTCAAAAAACTACCAAATACGCAGTTTTGAAAAAAATCTAGTGAGTCGTTTTCGAAATTTTGAGTTTTCAACAAAACAAAATTAATTTCCATAAAAAAAATTGTTTGAAAAATTTTGGTATAAAATAGTGTTTTAACTTTCTAGGAGTTTCTGCGTAAAAAATTTCAAAAATTCAAATTAAACGTTTCCGAGAAAATCGAAAACCAAAAAAATGGTTGTACTGGAGGTACCAAAAATAACAAGTTTTTTCCAAAAAAAAAAAATTATCAAAACGGTACCCTTGCCTTCATTAATGAACTGATTTTTTTTTTAAATCGTTGGAGCCGTTTTTGAGAAAAATAAGATTTTTGCTTTTGGCCAAAAAAAATGTATGAGGGCTACTGTTATTTGTCGTCTTAAAAAAAATGAAAAAAAACGTGTGGGCATATTACCGAAAAAAAAATATGTACCAAGTTTGAAGCAAACCGTTTAGGCTGCATACTCGAGGACAGACAGTCGGAATTGAGGGACCCATTTTTTTGGTGTTCTCTATGATCGCAATATCATGTTTGATTGTTAGAATTTTTTTTTACGAATACATAACTTGCCTTATAGTACCTATAATCGCAAATAAAAAAACAAATCAAACTACAACACTACTTATCTGTGTCCAATGTGTTAACGGATCACCTATCCGCCGCTTCCTCTATCACCTTTATTACTTAACGACAAGATCCAATTCCTTCTCCGCTTAATATCACCTAATTTTTCCTCTTTAATTTTCACTTCGAAACTTTTCCTCCTCAATCAATTCTTTTCCTCCACTTCTATTCTTTTTCCAACTTTTCTCGAATCCTTTCAACAAAATCAAACCCTTGCTTGCAAAGTTCATAAAAAAGTGCCTCTTTCCATGCATAATCCATTGTCTAGCTAGGCCATTCCAGCCTCTCACACATACATACGACCATTCAATCGTTTTCGAGATCTTCAGTCACGGGATCAGGGCTTCCTGGAAAGCTACATGCTCTCCTAGAAAACCAATGTTCCTCCGCTGTCGAATTTCATCAAAACTTTACTCTCACACATACATTCAATGATTCGCAAGTTGTTGGATGTCTTTCCAAAACTTGCCGAGTCCAAATGGCCAAGTTCAGAACCTTTTCAACTAAAATTCTTCGAAAAAGTTTAAAAGACACAAAACTGAAAAAAAGTTTCTTCTAATCATTCTCCTAGTTACTCTAAAATAAATCACTAATGATTAAAAGGGCGAAGCAATCTTTTTAAAGCAAATATCGCGAGGTGAGGGAGGAAAACATTTCTTTAAATACTGAAATCTATTTTCTGATCGGTTGCACTATTTAAACGAAAATTAACTTTAAGAATTATAAAAAAAACATTAACAACCCATTTCTTTAACACAATATGAAGTTAATAAGTTACTTTAATTTAGGTTGAATTAGTTTTGATGATCTACCCAAGTAAGAGTCCGCCTGACTCGATTACTTCTTCAGCTCATCCGCTGGTACACAGACAATAAAAGACCGGCGGTCTTCTTGATAATTATAATTCGAATCTTCGATTGATCAAATCCTGTTTTTGTTAACTTTTCCAAAATACTTTAAGAGTAGGTCTCTGGCTGATGGCCGCCAGATATCTACAGACTCTACAAGCATTTTGGAACAGAAACGGAAAAAATAATAAAATGGTTAAAGTTATACAAAAGGGAGGTGAAACTTGTTTTGGTAAATTTTACCGCAACAAAGATACAAGCGCAATGTAATACCATTTTGTATAGCGTTTAGCTGCTTCCAATAACGATTACTAGTTTAACCAAGTACACACTGTTCAAAATCGGTGAAACTGTTTTACTGGTAGGTACTCCTTAATATTTTTCTTATAATGTTTTTTTTACTGTTGTATGCTAGGTTAACAAAATTGTCTTATTAGTTTAAAAAATTCTTGGCATCAAGTTTTAACAGTATCTACCGAGTCATTTTTGATATATTGAGATTTCGAAAAAAATTTTTTTTAACAGTTTCCTAAGTTTGTAGAAAAGTAGATACTTTATTTTTACTAAAAAAATCGAACTTATGATTTTGACAAGATTTGACATTGCGATGATAGCGAAGATGAAAAACATTCTCATAGACATTCTCTTGAAAACTCGAAAATATGATTTTTCTAAAATAAAAAACAATGTTGAGAATATTTTCGATTTGAAATTATTGGATGAATCGATTAAAACTTTTTATTTATTCAGATACTCCCTTAAAGTATAAACTATTGGATTTTCAAATTTTCAAAAAAATAAATGTTTCTTTAGTAATTTTTTTTAGTTTTTTTTTTTGAAAAATCGATATTTTCAAAATTAAAATTTTATACGCATATTTATAATTACTTAAAATTGGCGACTCAATTTTTTTTCCTAACAATATTTTAAGCATTTTACACAAAAATATGATTTTTTTAAGCCTTTCCGTTTTTTTATTTTTTTAAATTTGTTACTTGCGATATAGGTACTATAGGGCAAAAAATAGAACTCGAGATTTTAATCAAACGGTATGATAGAGAACACCAAAAAAGTGGGTCCCGCAATTCCGCCTGTCTGTCTGTCGTAGAAAGCTTTACAGCCTAAGCGGCTGAACCGATTTTTTCAAACTTGGTACTTATTCGTTTTAGGTGATTGTCTAAAACAGATTTTTGAATCGTTGTTTTAATCCCAAAAATAATGGCACTTACCATACAAATTGTTCTACCATCTTAATTATCTCGAAAACGGCTTCAACGATTCTTATAAAAATTAGTGTCTGCACTCCCTTTAGTAGAATCTGGTCAAACAATTTTTTAACATATTTTATTATTAATGGTACCTGTCATACAATCATTTTTTGGTTTTCGGCTTTCTTATAAGTGGCTCAACGGATTTCGATCAAATTTTTTTACAGGAGGCCCTCCGAATTTTAAATAATACTTTATTTCAAAATTTTCGAAAAATAGTTTTTTGTTGGATTTTTGAAAAAAGAAAGTTTTTTTTTTGAAAATTCAATGCTAGTGGATGATTTTGTCTGGATTTTTTGTTTAAGTTTATTTCATTAAATATTTAAAATTGTCATCCGAATTTTTGTTTAGAAGAAATGTAATGAATTAAGTAAAAAACGACTTTAAAAATACATATTTAGCCGTTTCTATTAAGAATCTTTTGCATACAATGTGATCGAACAAAAGACCAGTGGTTATTTTATTTATTTTGTACTGCTTTTTTAAGTCCTCAAGTGGATATACATATCTATGGACATACTAAGTCATTTTAAATTAAGCATTTTGAAGAATGTTGATCCTTTTAACATAAGTAAACTTTTCCAAACATTTGCTTTAGAACCACATCGAAACGGTTCGGACATACATATTTATATCTATGCACATAATAATATATAGATATCTAAAAGCTACCTAACTAGATTAATTGGGAAAAAGTTGAATGCAGTTTACTCTTTTATATTGAAACTGTGTTGATTTTATTTACATATACATATGTAGATACTTAATTAAAAGATTAAAGTTCTCTTGGAATTGATAGTACCTCTGTATCGTATTCTGTAGATTGTATGTAAAGCATATTGTATTTTGTTTGTTTGAATTAATAGAATATTCTTAAGTTAAGCTTTTAAGCATAAAACGAAACTTAAAGGACACAACTACTATTAGTTGAAATCGTATATTCTTTTGATTCCAAGAGTATTTGTTAATTAAAACACATACTAAAGTTGATTAGATTTAGTGTTTGTTACTTCCGATAAAAAATTTATTGAAGATATACGAGTACTGATATCCGAAGACATTAAAATTTACAAGCTTTTTGCGAAATAGATATATCTTTCTGTATGTGCATTTTTATAATTATTTTAACTAAATTTGTACAAAGGGTAAGCACTTTAATGTAAATTAAATATAAGGAATTCTTCTAGCTCAGCATTTTTCAAAATATCTCCTAAATTGCTTTTATGTAATTTCTAAAATGAAATAGTTATTTCTAATGTTCCATTCAGAATTTGTAATATTTACTACATTATTACATGAAATTTATACCATTGAAAACATCGTATTTCCTGAAAAATCGGGAAATTTCCTATCAGTTGAGGTTAATATACTTCTTATTCTATTGGTTAACACAAAGGGTGCACTGGTGCAGAATATTGGTAGTAAATGACGCTTATACGAAACTGCAAAATTCCACAATTTTTGTTTCTTATAAGGGAGTGTTACTTATATCCAAACCATGAACATAACAAATAGGTTTCTTCTAAAAAAAACACGGATAGAAGAAACAGAAGTTTCTTATAAAAAGTATATAAAAAAAACGCTTACTTTTATTTTTATTAAACAATAATAGGTGATGATAGGTGATAACTGAAACAATTATCTCTCGAATACCGTCGTACTGTTTCATGTATTTCATTATTTATCGCTATTTTTATAAACAATGTTCTAGCGAAATAACCATTTGCATTCCTCCCCTCAAAATATTCAACCGTATTACTCGTGCTTCTAGAAATGCTCATTAGTTTTCCCTTGAACCCAACTTCCGACGTGCTGTTAAGTAAAGAGATTCTTTCGTTAGCCATACAACTCGAATGTGGAATGCTTCAAACGACTCTATTTTCCTCTCCCATTTTGATATTCAGAAGTTCAAAACCATCGTGCATCGGTATCTCCTGTTACATCCTTCCCTACTTTTCATGTGCTTGAGAATCTTAATGGTAGTCCAAATCCCTTTAGAGCCATTTTCTTCACTATTTGTCAACTTGTCGCAAACTCTCAAGTTGGCCAACTCTATAGTTGACAAAAACTTGAGAGTTGAGTGACAAGTTGAAATTTGTAATTCTTTACTATTTTAAATCTTAATTCGAGAGTTGAAATTTAAAAGTTAGCCAACTTGTGTTTTTTTTAAATTTCCCTGGGAAATTTTTGACAGATACTTATGTTTCAACTTTAGATTTGAATTTATTTTGTAAGATTTCAATTTGTCCGATGATTTCGACAAACCATATAATTTTGAGACCGACGGATTCGAGTTTATTTCCAAAAGTCTGTGCAGATGTTGTTTCGCGAATTATATTAGTTGACGGAACGATCGAGTACGTAACAAACATAAACAAATTGAGGCATAACATTTAACCAAACTCTTACCTGGGAATATCATATCTTATATGCATTCGGACATTTGGAGCTTCTCGGGCTGTCATTGTTAATGTGAGCTGTTTTTAACAAATTAACTCTAGTGAAAACTCTATTTTACGTGTACTTCTGTATTGAAATTTAATTTTCTGCAATTTAAATATTTTTGCTTCGGCGGTCTTAGTAAAGAATAAATCTCTTTATTTAATTTGATTCAATCGGTGAAACAAGAATAATTGCTTAGAGACTGCTACAATGTATAAATTATTATTAATATCAGGAAATTTGGCTATATCATACAATTTTATTGCTGTTTCTAACCGTTCTTTTCTTGTTTCGGGTATTCCAACAAACTGTGACGTAAGCTTAGCAATTGCTATTATTAACACCCGCTTCACGATATTATGCGCTGTTGAAATACTTACGCCAATAATATCAGCAATGGCCAACTGAATTGACCCGAGTGCATAATACCTCAGCACAATCAATAATTGGTCGCAATTCGCGCGTTCTACACATAATTTAAACTGAAAAATATTCGAGATATTTCACTGCGTTCTTTGTTTCGGTGTAAGGAAAGCTACCGGAATTTATCAATTCCAAAA
Organism: Philhelius pedissequus; assembly: GCA_910595825.1. Classification (NCBI taxonomy): domain Eukaryota; kingdom Metazoa; phylum Arthropoda; class Insecta; order Diptera; family Syrphidae; genus Philhelius; species Philhelius pedissequus. Next base: position 65,272,044 of record OU343160.1, on the reverse strand, counting down.
GCAAAATTATCGTTCGCTTTGAAATACGAAATCGGTGAATAAAATCATGGTCGTCGCATTTTTCAAGCCCGACCCGTAGTCACATTATATATATTCTTCTTCTTCTTAATCTAAGCTTCCGGAAGCAGACGATGGATTATTTCACCTATAATAATATTCTCGGAACATTTTATTTTAAAAATATTTTTATTCAAAACGAAAAAGAGAATAATTTTTGAGCGAAGATACAACAAAATGTAATACAAATTTGAATCTGATATAAAACTCTAAAGTTTGCTATCTCAACTTCTTCTATTTTCGGAAGTTGAGAAAACCGAAGTTGATCAACTCGAGAGTTGAGAATAGAAAGTTTAAACCGAGAATAAAATCGAACTCGAGATTTTAAACAAACTTTACATTAAGGTGACGTAGAATACCAAAAACGGTGGCCCGCAACTCCAAGTATCTGTTTGTCTGTAGATCGTCTAAAGTCTAAGCCACTGAAGAGATTGAAGAGTTTTAGGCGACTGTCTCAAATAGATTTTTGAATCGAGGAATTGAATGTTTCTACCATCTGAATTATCTCAAAACAATTTTTGATAAAAAAAAACATTTTGATAAAAATATCTGTGTATTACCATAGGCATATTTTACATTTTGGTATAAACATTTGTTTATATATTTTGTTATTAACACAACCATTTTTTTGATTTTCAACTTTCTCATAAACGGCTTCACGGATTTAGATCAACATTTTTATATAGGAGATCTTTCAAATTTTAAATGATACTGCATTCCAAAATATTCGCATAAAAGTTTTTTTTTTTGGATTTTTGGAAAAAAATATTTTTTGAAGTGATAATTTCTTATGGGAAGGTAAACCGCTTCGATACGTAACGCGTTACGGCGCCAGGCTGTCTGGCTTCCCTTGCGTGAGAGCATACGGAGAGCTTTTGAAATTAATCAAATTAACGGAAAACTTTTGAAGCTTTTCTCAAGTTAAACAATTTCAATATTAAATACAGTCGAACTTCGAGAACTCGAATAAAATTGGTTGACAATAGCGCGAAGTCTGAAGTTTACATGTAATTTTCGTTTGATAACTAGAACGTCTATAACTCGAATGTCGCGATTACTCGAATGTCTCAATAACTCGAAGACATTATTCGGCGTCACCTTCGATAAGTCGATTTTTTTAGGTAAATTATCAAATTCTGTGGATTTTTACAAGTTCATTTCATAATGCATTGCGTTTTTGGGCATTGTGTTTGTATGTTCTGTGACTTTGTATACATATGTATGCGTGTGTTGAAAATTGTGATTCCGTTGATATACTTACTTACTTGCTTAGGTGGCGCTACAGTTCGGGACGAACCTGGGCCTTAACCAACATGCCTCCACAGCAAGCTCGGTCTTTGGCTAGCTGCCTCCAGTTACGCACTCCAAGTTGGTTGAGGTCATCTTCCACTTGAGCGCGCCAACTTAGGCGAGGTCTTCCTTGACTGCGTCTTCGCTCTGGGTTGGAATCGAAGATCCTGCGTGCCGGAGCATTGTTGTCCATACGCTCTATATGACCTAGCCATCTTAAACGTGATATACGAATTTTTTGTACCAGGTCAATGTCGCTGTACAGCTCGTATAGTTCGTGGTTGAACCTTCTCTTCCAAAGCCCGTTAACGCAGATAGGGCCGAAAATCTTGCGAAGAACCTTACGCTCGAAACGCCTAAGGATATCTTCACCTGCTTTTGATAGAGTCCATGTCTCCGCGCCATAGAGCAGGACTGGGATGATCAGAGTCTTATAAACAGTCTAATTTGTTTTTCTAGAGAGGGCTTTACTACTCAATTGCCTCCCTAGCCTATTGGAACAGCGATTGGCAAGAGTTATTTTTCGCTTTATTTCTAACGAGATGTTGTTGTTAGATGTTATAGCGGATCCGAGGTAGACAAAGTCCCTAACTACCTCAAAGTTGTACCTGTCTATTGTGAAGTTTTGTCTAATCCGCCGGTGTTGTGTGTCCCTTTTTGTGGACAGCAGGTACTTCGTTTTGGCCTCATTGACTGCTGGTCCCATCTTAGCCGCTTCAGCTTCAATGTTAGCAAACGCTCCAGTGACAGCTCGCTGGGTTCTGCCAATGATGTCTATGTCAGCGTATGCTAATAATTGCACAGACTTGAAAAAAATTGTGCCAGTAGAGTTAACTTGGGAATTTCTTACAATTTTTTCAAGTATTAAGTTGAAGAAATCGCACGATAGCGCATCACCTTTTCGGAATCCTTTCTTGACATAAAAAGCTTCTGTGAGGTTAGTACCAACCTTGTGGGAGCAGCGAGAGTTCTCCATCTTCATCCTACACAGTCGGATGAGTTTTGTGCGGATGCCAAAACCAGACATGGCTCTGTATAGCTCGTCTCTATAAATGCTATCGTACGGGGCCTTAAAATCGATAACGAGATGGTGGGTATCGATTTGGAGTTCTTGGGTAGTTTCCAGGATCTGCCGTAGCCTGAACATTTGATCGATTGTGGACTTTCCTGGCCTGAAACCGCACTGATAGGGTCCAATCAGATTGCTGACAAATGGTTTCAGACGTTCACATAATACAGCAGAAAGGATCTTGTACGCGATATTCAGAAGACTTATTGCTCTATAGTTGGCGCAGTTTAGAGGGTCTCCTTTTTTGTGGATCGGGCAAACGATGCTGAGGTTCCATTCATCAGGCATACTTTCTTCTGACCAGACTTTAGAGATGAGTTGGTGTATGCACTGTACCAGGTCATCTCCGGCTGCTTTAAAGAGTTCGGCGGGTAGTCCGTCGGGGCCAGCAGCTTTGCTGTTCTTTAGTTTGGATATTGCTATCCTCACTTCATTTTGTTCAGGTGGACGGAAGTTTTGTGTATCATCGTCCATATTGAATGGTTCATTCTGCCTGACAGCGGGATTTTGGTCTTCATCGCCGTTTAACAGTCTGCAGAAATGGTCCTTCCATATACTCAGCACCGATTGTGACTCTACTACGAGGTTTCCATTCCCATCTCTACAGGCTTTTGAGCGGGTTTTTTTGCCTTGACGCGTTCTGTTTACTTGTTGGTAAAACTTCCGCACGTTGTTCCTGGAGTAGCATCTCTCAATATCTTCGATCGCGCGCTTCTCATGCTCTCTCTTTTTCTTCTGGAGAAGCCGGTGTTCTTCCCGTCTTTTCTGCTCGTAGAGCTCGCGAGCAGCTCTCGTCCTTCTTTGCAGCGCCGCTTTATATGCCATTTGTTTAGCTGCATGTGCCTGCCTGCATTCTTCATCGAACCAGCGGTTTCGTGGTGGAGGTCTGGTGATTCCGTTGATATACGTATGTTATATAATAAGAATTCAACTAAGAACACACGCATTTTTACTTGCGATTATAGGTACTAAGTATAAGGCAAGTTACGCATTCGTCGAAAGAAAAGCTTTGAGGTAACAATCAAACATGAAATTACGATGGTAGCGAAGACGAAAAAAGATGGACTAAGAATTCTGTCTGTCTACAGCCCTTTAAAAAAGCTTAAAAACGGTACTTTCCATAAGACCGTTTTTTTTTGCTTTCGACTATCTCATAAATGGCTTAACCGGTTCTATCGAAATTTCAAACTTATATAGGTTTAGGAAGCCCAATTTATACTGCGTATCAATATTTTAAATTAATATTTTTGTGTATTTTTAAAAGCATTTAAAAAAAAATAAAATATTAATATTTTGAATACTGCTCACTAATTTTTGTCAAAAATTACCTATGAATTGGCTATATTGTTGGAATGTTTTCAAAAACTTTAACAAAAAAAACTGTTTTTTTTTCAAAAATCGCTCCACAGATTTATCCAGTTATTAAAATGGCGTACATTTTTTGCGCTCAAACTTGTTTAAGTATTTATTTCAGAATTTCGAATAATTTTTTCTTTGATTAAGTTGATTTAATCTTTTGTTTTTATGTTATACATATTATTAAACATTTTTAGATTTTCATAAAAATTTTTTTTAGAAAAATCTTGTACATATAAAAAATTAAGTAAAAAACGACCTTAAAATATATTTAGATTTTTAATAGAAATATTTTGCATACGATGTGATCGAAGATAAGAGCAAGTTCGTACGATTCAGTCGTGCATTTGATTTGATCAAAATCCTTGGATCAGTTTTTGAGAAATAATTTTTTTTTCTTTTTTTTTCATTTGTGTGGGAGGTACCGTTGCTTTTTGTTTTGGGAAAATATTATTTTGTTAAGAATTCAAGATAATGTCAAAGAACTCCTAAATTATGAAGTTTCAAAAAAATCCTTTGAGTTGTTTGCGAAAGTTTGAGTTATAAAAAAGATCTCCAAGCTTTGTAGTGAAATAATGAAAGAATTATTATAAACGGAATAATAGTAAGCAAATTTCTCGAGCAATGTCTTGGTATCTTATACAATAAGGAATGGAAATTATGTCATCTTCATAGAAACTTCTACTAGCCATTTCGAAATCCAAGAGACTAATTCCAGAAACATAGAGCTGTCGAAAAAATCTTGATACCCGATTCAAGCTCTTGAAATCAGAAAAGCTTCAGAAACTAAATATTTAATTTATGCGAAACAAAAAGTCTTGACCGGAACTTCACATATGATTGTATAATCATGACTTTGAAGGGTGTACAATAAAATGTCAACAAACTTTTCTCACTGACAGGTTTCAAATTCTTCCCCAACAATTTCATAATCTCTACTCAATGGTATTTCCTTGGCGTTTATTGTTAGAAAATATCATCTCAACCAACTTTTCGGCAATAATTTAGAAATTTATATAGAACAGTGTAAAACACCTATACACACATACACGTCCACAGCATCAGTTTCATTAGAATAGTTCATTGTTTTTGGTTGAAATGGTGAGCGAGACCATAAACCTAACTTATGGACACCTTGCGCAAGTATTTCATCCGAAAAAGTTCATTCAACACTCCGGGTCCGAAGTCCGAAATAGAGGCCAAACACAATGGACCGAGAAGCAATTTGCGAAATTAGTTTCATACACAGGAAACACCATCTTCATAAAAAAAAAAAAATTACGAACAAAAGAAAAACAATACAACCACCCCGAAGGTATACGTACCACCGCACCATTTCTTCTCTTTCGTTTGCTTCATGGTGAACAAGCAGCAAGCACCAAAACTGGTTCAGGACCAAAAGCGTGATGGCCGCCACGCCCGCCGCCGCACCATGGTAATGGGGCTTGTTAAGCTTTGTTATATCCACTTTAGCCCATAGTGTTACCTTTTGTTCGTTCGTTGTTCTTTAAAAAGTCGACGCCTTTAAGTAATTTAAGAGTGTTGAACAAATTCCTTCGAAATATCACTTATTCTCTATGGAAACGAAATACAAAAGTTTAAGTTTGTCATTCAAGAGCTATAGTTTTATGAGCCTATGAGTATAGCCAGTTTGTTCTGTTGCAAAAAAAAAAAATTGATTGTTAGAGGAAATAAAATAAAAGTTGAACTTTTTTTTTTCTTCCCATATAACGCTCATGAAAAGGGTGAGCTTTTCTTTCTTTTGGAGAACGTTGTCAGGAGATGAGTGATAGTTGTTATAGCCATTTGACTGCCATGAAATGGTTTTGGGACTCTGCCCAAAGCAATATTGTACTTGCGTTGAAGGAGTGCTTATGGGGAGGTTTTTTTTTATTTATTTTTTTTTTTTGAGAACGCGAAAGTAAAGGTTGTGAAAAGAGTGCTTTTAGAGGATTAGTTATGAAATGGGGTTCTTCTTCTTTTCTCAGTTTTTTTTTCCACATAGAGTGGGATGCCAGAACAGCGATACATTACATATCCGTTTAAGTGTTAAAGAAGGTTTTTATTATTATTTATATTATGAAAAGAGCGATATAACACATATATAACGCTTTTTGGCATTTTTGATTTTAAGTAGTAGGACGGGGCTTGAAAGAGAAATAATTAATTTATATGGCGGTATGAATATATATTCCTACAACTTTGTGAAAGGAATGAAATGGGCTTTTAATTCTTGAGTGATTTGATTTTTCTTATATGAAAGATGGGGTTTGAAATCTAGATCTCAAAAAGAATGTGGTTTTTATTTTGGAGAAACACAAAAATTGAATTTCTAAATTACGAATTTATAATGCTTATACAACCAGAAATTAATAACTCAGTAGCACGTTGTTAAATCAGTACTCGTAAGTACTATAGTAGTAGAAATAGTAGGAAGTAAAAGGATTAGATAATGTAACTCTGGGGTCCCACAGGGAAGCCATTCAGTTCCCCTTATATTTGTTTTGACAAAAAATGATGCTGAAATTTTACCTCTTACCTTAATCTACACTTTTTTCAGATATTGCCGACATTGTTTTTGCTCGCCAATTAATAAATTGCGTTGTATATTGTCCTTATTTCCTTCAAAAATCTATCTTTCTTTGAACCCTCGCCAGTTGAGATTATGAACCATTCTCAACTGATGCCTGGTAGAAAGGGAAAATTCAGAAATAGTAGTTTTCCGCAAAATGAGATTTAAAATTGAATATTTATTTGTAAATCCAGATATTACTTTTCAAAAAATTAATGATGCAGAAAAATCATCAAAGCGGTCTTCTGTAATTACATTAAATTATTGACAACAAAATATGAGTACATACCCGATCTTATAATAACTTATCTCCTTATAGCCACCCGTTTTTTGTGTACCTGTTTAAATTACTTTTTTTGTAGGGACTTATGTAAGTCAAGAAAAAAAATCTTATTGTACATAAATAATTCAATTTAATTGAAAAATAAACTAAAACAATAAATTAATTCAAATCAATAATAAATATTGATATTTTATATCTGGTCGTCTTCTAACAAATCTGAATCATTATCTGTTGCCTCTTTCCGACGTTGCTAAATTTTTGAAAAAGTCATGGAAAACAGGTGGGACTAATGTTAAAATGAGAAAAAATCCTTTTGGGTTTGAATTCTTGTATTTTTTACTTGCGATATAGGTACTATAAGGCAAATTTTGCGAGATTTTAATCAAAGTTGACATTCGGATGATGGGCAACACCAAAAACGTGGGTCCCGCAATTCCGCATGTCTGTCTGTACAACTCTCTACAGCCTTACCGGCTGAAGCGATTTTCTTCAAACTTGGTATTTAAGCGTTTTTGGTGATTGTCCCAAAATAGATTTTTGAATCGTTGTTTTAGCTCAAAAAATAACGATACTTGTTAAACAAATTTTTCTACCATCTAAATTTAGTCGAAAACGGCTCTAACGATTTTGATAAAAATCGGTGTGTGTACTACTTTGGTATGGTCTACATTTTGGCCAAATTTAAAAAAAAAAATATTTTGTTATTAACGATACCTGCCATACAACCATTTTTTTGATTTTCGACTTTCACGTAAACGGCTCAACGGATTTCGATAAAAAAAAATTGTGCAGGAGCTCCTTCAAATTCTAAATAATACTGCATTTGAAAATTTTTCAAAAATAGTTTGTTTGGATTTAAAAAAAAATTGAAAATTCAATATTTTGAAAACGGGTGGACGATTTTTTCTGAAATTTTTTTTTTGAATTTATATTATTAAATATTTAAAATGTTCATACCAATTTTTTTTAGAAAAATTTAAGAATTTTTATGTATATAAATTGTATAAAAAATTAACTTTAAAAATACATTTAGCCGTTTCTATTAAGAATATTTTGCATATAATGTAATCGAAAAAACCAATTCTAAAAATTGTCACAAAATGAGTTGCTGGTTTACTCATTACCTGTTGTTCAGGCATAACACTAACAACATGTTATTGAGTAAGCTACTCAAAAAATATGACAACGCAATAAAACAAAATAATGCGAATTATAAGAGACATAAATAAATAAGACCCGGTAATTTTCTCCGCATTAGTTCCGCCGCCATCCCTAGAGATAAAATCTGAAACAACAACCACCGTCTCAATACATCGCGCCACACATCTTTCCTATCCTTCTTTCTCTTCTTTCACCGATTGCACGTGCTGTGTTAAAAAGATATAAAGGGTATTCATAATCATTCATGAGCGCGTGCAAAATTATAAAAAAAAAGCAAGTGCGATCTAACCGTGGATTTTATTTTTCAGGACATTAACGAAATTTATTATTATTATCTCTTGTTAAACTTAAAAATGGGTATCGTTTCTATCGCAACCGAGTAACAGATGACTTTATAACAATGGACTTAATCTTAAGTCCACGCTAGACTTACGCCGCCCGATAGGCCAAAACAAAAGAAAAAAAATGACTTAAGTCCAATAAAAATCTAAAAAACGATGTTTTGGGATTTAACCCCTTTCTACCAGACACCAGAGAATTATTCCCGAAAGAAAAAGACTAAAAGGCTATGTATTGACTTTATCAATTAATTTAATTCTTTTTGGCTGATCTTCTTCCAAACAAATAAAAATAATAGTTGGTTAGAAATAAAATTGCAAAATGTAAATAATAAATAAAATAAAGGGACTAGAAGCAAAGCGTGTGGTATTTCATCAAACAAATGTTTCTTAAAAACCAGTAGCATGGAATTTCTTAAAAGTCATTTGATGCATTTCCCATAAAAAGAGTCGTTTCTGAGAAAACAAAAAATAATATATGTGTCGAGTTAGAACTTTTGAAGTAACACATATTGAATTAACTGTCGTAAATTTGTCGTGAAAGAATTAAATTTGTTGCGGATGTTTTTTTTTTAATAATTTCTGTTAATCGGTTACACGCCTGAAAAATGTTTTATATGAAGTCAAAAAAGTTAAAGGTATGTGCCAATAACTGTCATAAGTCTAAGACGAAGTAAAAAAAGTTTTTTGTTTCTGACATATATTATGGCCTACTACCCTGAGACAGGATTTAGAAAAAAAAGGCGCAAAAAATTACTTTCTAGAACAACTTATTACAGGACACCAAGTGACAATATTCTTGAACAACATTTTTTTGCAAAAAAATATGAAAAAACACAATTTAGTTATGGTAGAGTCAAATTTATTGAAAATATCAAGTTTACTAAACGTACTTTTGACAAAACAAAAGCGAACGTGTTTTCATTCGCCATTGACTTACGACGAATTCGCGCCAATTATTTTCGCATTCCTTTTTAATTTTTTTTAATTAACGAGAATAACCATTCCTATTTTTTAACTTCATATAAATAATTTTTCACTTGACAGTCTAGTTAGCACTATCAAGCGTTATTTAATAAAACAAAAGAGCGCCAAAAAATACATTCTGTGACGATAGCTCTACGACGACAGTTAATAGAATATGTGTTCCTTTAAAATTTTGAAGTGGTTGTGAACTTGACTAATATGTACATAGGAATGATAATAGTAGAAGGATTTTAATCAATCAAATCTTTTGATTTTTTCTTGTATATTAAATTCTGAAAAATTCTTTAAAATCGTTTGAGTCGGTTCCGAGAAATTTTAAGATAATTGGGCGTGGCAACAGGCTTGAAATTTGTTCCTCGCTCATAAGATCAAACTGAATTTTGTATCCAAAATATTAGAACCGTTTCCAAGAAAGCAAGCATTCTAAAAGAGGGCGTGGCAGGTGGCGGACTTCACTAAAATCTTTTAGTGAAGTCCTTCTTCTTTACACAAATAAACTTTGTAAATTTAATTAAAATCGTGTGAGTAGTTTTGTAGTGTTTTTTTTAGTGGGCGGATTTTACTAAAATTATTTTACAAGAAAATAAACTCTGAAAATATCATCCAAATCATTTTTTAGTTTGTTTGACATGTTAATTAAAATTTATATGTTATAAAATAATATCAAATATTTTTTTAAGACCATTATTTAATAATCAGAAAATCAAAATTATAATCAGGAACAAACTCAGGCGATTTTCGACCCCCCTATAACTTTAGTATCAATAAAGTCAGAAACTGTAAGCTCTCAGCATTTGCTAAACTCACGAGGCTTAGGCAACTCACCCAATTTTAATTCTTTAGCTTTAGTTGTTCCTGAGATATAAGACTGCAAAAATGGCAAAAACCGCAACTGACTCACTCACTCACTGACAGATCATCAAAATTATGGAGCACTTCCCGACATCGTAGAATCTTGTGTATACAAAGGAAAAAATCAAAAATTCAAGATTTTCCATTCAGGTGGCTTGGCACCCGCCTATTTGAATAGAATTGATATCAATTATGAGGAGCACTTCTGACCATCGCGGCGTGGAGTGCTGAAATTTGGTACAGCGGTAGGGTTTTCTTTTATAACCTAAATACTCAATTTCGAAATGAAATTTTTCCAACTAAACGAACACAATTAAAGCCAGTAATAATTAAATAACAAATTTCTCTGATAATTTTGAGGTTTTTCCATATTACTCTTCTTAAAATATTTGATATTTAAAATTAATAAACTTAGAATTTGGTGTTCTTTTAGGTCTCAATACTTTTCACGGCTGACTTGTTATGCAAAGGGTTTTGTATATAAAAGAATTTTGCTACTTTTTTAACATTTTTGTTTTTGGTGTGATATGATTTACGTTAAACAAAATAAACATGTTATTCAAAGATGAATTCCGTTCATAGTTGGTATGATAGTGTGCTACATATTATGTAAATTGGGTTAAGTAGACTTCTTTAATTACGATTTGAAACATTAAAATTAACGTGTGACAAAAGTTTAAATTAATAAGTTTAACAATTAAGACTACATAAATATTAGTTCCTGGTCTCCAAACTGGGTTGATCTATGAGCAATGAGTCCTGCCATCCTAATCCTCTGAGGGCAAATTTTAAAAACCGTTTTTGGTTCAATTCTTGTGGCAACTGTAATAGGTTGCCCATAGCTGGCAGCTTACTCTATAATGGGTCTGTTAGAAGAAGTAAAAAATTGTTTAATAACATAAGGGTCAGCAAACTAGCGTAATTCCCTTTTAATCCAACCTACTATTAAATTGACCTTATTGCAATCCACATTGATATGTTGCGTGAATTCGATCATTTTATCGATCAATACACTAAAAATAGATATCAGCAATTGCAGATTTACGCCATTGAAACTGTGCTCAAAATTCTCTCTATCGGTATTCTTATAGACAGTTCTCTAGTGAAATGGCCTGCTGTTGCATTCCTCCCCTTAAACTATACAATGATCATCATAGTTTTTTCTTGAGTCCAACTTCGGACGTAATGTAAAGTAGAGATTCCTTCTTTTTTAGAAGAACTACACGTATAAACTTACACGACCGAACCCCTTCAGAGCGCGTATAATTAAAAACAAAACAAGAAAAAAAGAACAGATATAGCTTTCTTGTTTAATTTATAATCTTACACTTATCGATATTTAACAACAAATAATAAAAAAAAAATAAAAAATTTCATATATAAATAATATAAAAAGAACTGGACCCAAATGGTTCCCTTGGGGAACTCCAGAACTAACAACAAAACGTTTGAATGGTAGCCATTTAAATTTACAGATTATGATCTTTGAAGTACCTAAATACGATTTTTTTCTAGGCAATGAAGTTCATGCTAAAACCCAGCTGCTTGCTCAATTTCTGAAGCAAAACTGTATGTAAAAGTTTATTGAATTTCTAAGAACACAATCCGTTTCATTTTTGTTTTTAAGAGAATAAAGACAGAACTCCGCCTACTCCTTAGGAAGAGTGAAAGTCGACCGACCCTTCGAGACACCATATTTGTTAAAGACAATAATCAATTTTGTGAAATAACTTAAGACATTATTGCTTCAAAGAGCCTCAGAATAACGGACAATTTGGCTATTGGCCAATTGTTTTCAATTTTTTTCCTTTTTTCTCTTTTATGTAGAAAGAGAATAATGAAAGATTCTTTCTATACATAAGGAAACATACGCGTAGACGTAGACAGCAAGTACAATCGATAAATGAAAAACTAATTTTCTTCAGAGTTGAAGCTGGCACTCCATGAGGACCATATGTGTCATTGGGTGAGATGCATAAAACGGCAGTATTTGCTAGACGTACAAGTTTAAAGTAAATACTTTAATTTTGATGGCTGAATTTTGTCTTCACTTCATTTCGTATGCATAAAAAAAAGTTCCTATTTATGGCATATACTTTCAATATATGCTAAATTAATCACAGTAATTACTAGAACTCATTCAAAATTGATAGTAATTCATTTTTTTCATATTTTGCCATAGATGGTTGTATGGCAGGTACCGTTAGTAACAAAATATTTGAAAAATATTTAACAAAATCGTTAGAACTGTTTTCGAGGTAATTAAGATGGTAGAAAATTTGTATGGCAAGTACCGTTATTTTTGGGGCTAAAAAAACGTTTCAAGAATCTATTTTGGACAATCAGCTAAAACGCCTAAGCACCAAGTTTGAACAAAATCAGTTCAGCCGCTTAGGCTGTAGATCTTTCTACAGACAGACGGAATTGAGGGACCCACTTTTTTGGTGTTCTCTATAATCTTAATGTCAACTTTGATTAAAATCTCGAGTTCAATTTTTTTCCCAAACGCAAAACTTGCCCAATAGTACCTACGAGTATATCGTAAGTAATAGCTTTTTCACACCAAACCCAAAACACGGTTTTCGCGAAATTATCGGTTTTGGCTGAAAATCTGAAGCGAAAACACAAGTCTTATCATACATTTTTGATAAACCACTCGTTTTGATAAACTACAAATTTTAAATAAGACCTGTCGAAAACACGTTGGATTTGCAAGATGAACTAAACAAACACACCTTGTGAAACATTCACTGCTCAATTAATCGTCACATAAATAGCTGACGGGTTGCTGCCAGGAAAATGAAAAAAAAAACAGCTGTCTGGGGTAATTTCAATTCACAACGTATTTGTTGTTGTCTGTGGTGTCAAATTAATTGAAATGTCAAACTAAAACTTGTAAATGTTCAGTGTGAACGGTTTTCGAGTTTTCGTAAACTTTCAGATAAAACCCCCGTTTTGGGTTTGGTGTGAAAAGACTATAAAAATGACTACAGTCGAGTTTGACGTTCAAGTATATAAATGTGTGAGTGCATCTGGTTCCGATTCTGATTTCAAATTCAGAAGCAAAATTCTCTTTTTTTTTCAGAATTGGAACTGTCATTTGTTCCAAGTAAACACTTCCAGAGGAGTCCAGAAGGCTTCCGGATTGCCAAATAAAAACGTTATTATTGTAATTTACTATTATTTTAATTCTTGTTTTATTAACATACTCGTATGTATGTGTGTATTATTTTGTCAGTCAGTCAGTTGACCAAGGATCAATGACTAGGTACGTATTATTATATAACGATAATATATTTATATGCAAAATTCAACATTTATGTACATACATGTTCATACTTATGAATTAAAGTTAGATATGATTTCTGCTAATTCCGTCCTTTTAATTTGTCCCGACTACAGGATTTGAAGTGCACTAGCCATTAGTTCTTAAGTGTTTTCCAATATTGTGCAAAACGAAACAACGAAAATAATATTTGAAAAATTCTGTATGTGAAGCTGAATGCAATTATGTTAAATTAGAAAAACATCTTTTAATTATAACCCTCTGTTTTGAATGCAGTTTGTTGCATGCTCTTTCGTGGTTTAAGGGGTATCATAAACCAAGAGGTATTCCATATCCTTCGTCTCCTAGTAATATACACTGTTAATTGAATTTCTCATCATGGGTTCTCTAAGTTCTTGAATGTTTAATTGAGCCCTGCAAGCAACATTGGTAATATATTCATTTGTATCACATATTGCTTGGATATTGATGGAGGCATATCCTTTTCAGTTAATGTATTATTCGGAATGAAATCGGGGACGTTGTTTCAATATTTCAACATGACTGTAGTCCAAGGCTGTGGGAAGTTGTATTTTATAATCCAACCATGTTTTGCTCTTTGCTGTTCTTCATAGTTTGATGGAAATTTTATCCAATGAGAATCTTTGTTTCTTTTATCAATTTCGCAATAAGATTAACTGATCTGGAAACAGTACTCTAATGTACGCCAATTTATATCTTCACCAATGCCAACTCGAAATCCAGGGTCCCCAACGTAGTGTAAAAATATCTTCATATTTCTTGATGACCAATTGCCCCTCATATTGTTTCAGTTGAATTCCTTAAAATATATATACAGTCGAACTTCGATAACTAGAACCATAACTTGCCAAAAAAATTATTCGAGTTATCAAGACGAGTTTGCAAGTAAAACAGAAAATTAATATAAATTACGTAATATTTATTAGCGATTAAAAAAACTACAGTTGTTGTGATTATTTAAAATATTCTGTTATACAAGACTGACGAATGGATTTGCCGTATTGCTATATTTAATATCCACATCATTTTTTCTTGACCCACTATTAATTTAAATTTATCTTCAAACGATGTTTCTAATATTCGTTTGACGACATATCACAGTGCCCAAGAACGCAATGCATTTTGAAATGAACTTGTAAAAATTCACAGAATTTTATAATTTACGTAAAAAAATTCGACTTATCGAAGGTGACGCCGAATAATATCTTCGAGTTATCGAGACATTCGACTTATCGCGACATTCGAGTTATAGATGTTCGACTGTATATTTATATTTTTATGTACATTTATGAACACTGTATGAACTAGTAATATACACAACAATAGTTTTAAATCTTGGTCACTAACTAAAAACTTTTCACGGTAGGTAAATACAAAGTGTTATCCATTTTGCGGTTTCAAAAGTATTGGGCTGGAATTCGACATCCGTCAAACTGAGTTGTTAAACCAATTTTTTTGTCAGTTGAAAGTCTGACATTTACGAAAATGGATCGCTTAACTATCGCACAACGCATAAAAATTGTTAAAACCTACTAGAAAAATGGTGATTCTACCACAGCCACATATCGTGGTTTAAGAGGAGATTACGGTTTACATAATCGTCCAACTACTTAAGCAATTAGCAAAATTGTGAAGAAATTTGAAGAGACTAGATTGGTTACAGATATTGTAAGGCCTGTGCATCATCGTTTCGCTCGTACCACTGAAAATATCGTTGCTGTAAATGAAAGTGTTGCCGAAGACCCGAATGTGTCGATTCCTCGTCTTTATCAGGAATTATGACTGTCTTACGGCACATTATGGCGTATTTTGCATTTGGATCTACACCTACATCCATATAAAGTCCAGCTCACACAACAACTGAAGCCACCTGACCATTCACAAATTCAAATTTTCTTCAGCGACGAAGCACATTTCTCACTGAGTGGGAATGTTAATAAGCACAATTGTCGTATTTGGGGTTCTGAGAATTCTCAAGTAATTGAAGAGAGGCCATTACATCCACAAATAGTCACTGTTTGGGGCGCTCTTTGGTCCTGAGGTGTGATTGGAACTTACTTCTTCGAAATCGACGACGGAACGACTGTCACCGACTTTTTTTGCCTGCTATTGAAGAATACGACTTGGAGAATATGTGGTTTCAACAAGACGGTGCCACATGCCACACAACTCGAGCGAATATGGCTTTGTTGCAAGAGACATTTCCTGGCCGCGTAATTTCTCGTCTAGGCGATATCAACTGGCCACCAAGATCATGTGATTTGACACTGCTGGACCTTTTTTGTGGGGATACGCGAAAGACCGTGTTTATGCAGATTAACCTTTAACTCTTGGCCACTTGAATACTAACATTCGTCAAGTTATGGCTGAGATACCGCCCAGTATGTGTCAAAAAGTTGTCGAAAATTACCTCAAAAGAATCGATGCGATCAAAAGAAACAATTCGCTTCGCGTGGTGGTCATTTAAATAATGTAGTGTTTCACACATAATGGCAACGTTCAAACGTTTATAATAAAAAAGAAATATCATGAAAAAAATATTTTATGTGTTTTATTTACTTTTACTTTTGAAACCGCAAAATGGATAACCCGTTATGTTATAATATTTATTTATTATTAGAAATATCACAACTTAGGCGCCGTATGTTTATTAATATCTAAGTGTGCTAAGTTTCGAGCCTCTTTAATTGTTATCTGCTAATACTTTTAATAGTAAAATTATTCCTTTAGCTTAAAAATAAGATATTCACTTAACAAATCTACATTTTCCCTCTCAAAACAATATAGGTAATTGCTTA
Organism: Philhelius pedissequus; assembly: GCA_910595825.1. Taxonomy (NCBI): domain Eukaryota; kingdom Metazoa; phylum Arthropoda; class Insecta; order Diptera; family Syrphidae; genus Philhelius; species Philhelius pedissequus. The sequence continues at coordinate 65,255,974 of OU343160.1, read as the reverse complement.
AGATTAGACTCAGAATCCGACCTTGGGTCTCTAAAAACATTCTTTGAAAATTAATGCGTACAAATTCCGCCATATTTTTAGCTGTAACAAAACTTAAATTTGCACTATGATCTAAAATATTTTAAGCACGACATAAGACTGATATTAATTGCATAGCCACCTTACTAATTTAGGGTTTGAATAAAAATAATCGCAAGTAAAAAGTATGTACTATGAAATTTTCATTTATTTGCTTTTTAATAACTTCGAAAAAAAAAATAAGTATTTGCTACAGATGAATAGTACCTACTAGGTTTTATGCATACGGAATGAAGTATCTACTTATAAAATTCATTCAAAAAAGTAAAAACTATGGTCGAAAGCAAATACTTTATTTAGAGCATTTCCGCATTTTTATGCATACCAAAAATAGTTTATGCTTAGAAATTGTCCAGTAAAAGCATTTACTTTGTTTTATGCATCTCAACCAATATCTTCTAAATAAATAATAAAATAAATAAATAAATAAATAAAAAAAAAAAAAAAAAATGTATATCAGTCAAGAATAAGAATAAAATTTCAAATGACCAAATAATTGATAATTTTCGTTAAGATTATCACAGTTTAGGTTAATGTAACTATATGCCTGTAAGACCTAAGGTCTTTTAAATGCAACCTGAATTGACGGGCACTAGTTTGGCACAGTGGATTTGAGAACCAGATTTTGACTGTCTCATTTTAACCCATGGGCGGCATCTAATTAAAATTGGAGGTATAGGAAAGAATGCGCATAGCGTGGGGATCGAACCCACACGTCTAAGTTAGAAATCGAGCACTTTATCCACTGCAACATTGCCACCCACAGTTATCACAGTACAAATAGTTATCACAATTGGAAGAATCACTGTTATGGTTTGAGACATTGTTATGCATAAGATCTAACGGATTTTCTTGTAATACTAATGAAATTTCAAAAGGATTTTGGATCAATTTTCAAGCTACCTTGAACCCTTTGTATGTAACTAAGGTACTCAAAACTTGAATTCCTGTATAAAATATTTAGAGTCACACAATAACTTCTAAAATCAGAATCTGATCCAGTTTTTTTTTTAATTATTCACACAGCAGGTATTTTTTTTCTGCGGCTTTTCATAAAGAAATAGAACAATTTTCAAAAAATCTTGATATAAAAAGTGAGCGCAGTGTGTGCATGTAAGTATTTTTTTGTTTTTTATTTTTTTTTTTCATTAATAGGAGCACACTGTAAAAATTCCACTAAAATCGTTAGAGCCGTTTGCCAGAAACCAAACAAGCTTATCTCGTTTAAGTAAATAAGATATTATCACTTTGTTTCTAGAGATGTGGTCAAAAACCCACTATACACTATAAGATACCATTATACACAAAACAACGTATTATACACTTTTCTTATCTTTTGACAGGTTTTGAAATCATTGTCAGATCGTGTTTATCTGACAGTTATTATTCTTTGAAATTGAGAACACCACAAAGGCTTTTGGCGTCCCTAACACAAATAACACAAGTTTGCCTGGCCAAACGATTCCCAATGGACATTGCATCGTATAACTGAATTCAGTCTAAGTATGTATTATAGTCAGAAGTCAGGAGAGAATGATAACAAAGCAATGCTAAATATAGCGCCCATCCTTCGCATCGGCTTTGTGTCGTAAATTGAGAACCATCAGCAAATAGCCAAAATCAGAGAAGACAACAGCAACGGCCGACTTAACATGAAAAGTAGCCGAAATAGTAGATTGAAACGATATACTCTATACCTATTCCACACAGACAATTCTATTTACGTATATATATACCTAAGAGTTACGATAATGAAAAATTCTGGCAAATGGATCTTGAAGGACTCCGTCCTCTCTCGCAAAAACTGGAATTGTAATGTATTGGTTAACCGTAACCCAACCTTTAACCTATGTTATGTGTCACATGTAAAAAGTAATTTGTGTTTCCTCTCAAATTACTATACAACATCAAGGTTCCAGATTTGAGGTTGGGTTGGATTGGCTTTAGTTGGGCTGAGCAGCAAGTCAACGCCGAAAATTCTTGTCCCAGACAATAAAGTCTCAGTTACTTTGCGTTGTTTGTAATCCGAGATTTTGTGCTATTTCCACAATGAAAGGTAGTTGAAGGCCCTTATTGTAGAGTAGATATGGAATGGAGCCACTGGATGGATATGTACATATATACGAACGCAAACAAGATGGGTATCTAGACTTGAATTCAAATTACAGTGTTGGCAATGCAATGTAGATACAGCACAGCAGGTAGAGCACCTCAATTGGAACGTTGTTATCAAAATGGGCTTAAGGATGACTTTTGCACATTCTTTTGAATGAAAAATGTTTGCAAACAGAAGGTATCTAGGGCCCGGCGGCCGTTGTAAACAAAACACCATACCATATTGACTTTTGTAAATTTTAAGCAAAAAGTTAGTTATGTTGGTAAATATTGTTTCAGGTAAAAATGTTTTTGAAAAAAAAAATTCTGAAGAACAATAATTATTTACTAAGACATTTTGTCCGAAATATTTTTTTGTTTTGTTATAATTCGGAAGTTTTTTTTTGTTTTAAATTATAAGCTTCCGAAAATTTATATTTAGAGAAATGCAAATGGTTTATTGGATTTATACAAAATTAAATCAACTGGATTTAAGAACAGATCTGTCAAAAATTATTAACCATGAAATAGTCTACACATCTCGTATATAAACGGTGATTTTTTAAGAGCTTGGTTTTTGAAAATTCAAAAAAACACAGAAACTTGTAAAAAGTGAATGAAATTTTTATTTGGATCGATAAATCAATTTCTGCCATTTACTTTTTAAAAATAATTTCACTTAAATGTTGCCCGCGGCTACGCTTCAGGTGGTCCATTCTGAAGGTCCAATTTTGGCAAACTTTTTCACACATTTCGGCCGGAATCTCACCAATGACGCGTTCAATGTTGGCTTCCAAGGCAGCAATCGTGTTTGGCTTGTCCCCATAGACAATAGACTTAACATAGCCCCACAAAAAATAGTCTAACGTGGTCAAATCACATGATCTTGGTGGATAAAGTGAAACTGGTGCGAAATTTGGTCACAATGAGCTGAATAGTCTGCTCGGTGGGTCGATTATGACGACCATAAAACGGACGTAGCTTGCGAAACACATTTTTCACAGAGCACGAATTTTGATAATAAATTTCAATAATTTGCAAACGTTGTTCAGGCGTAAGTCTATTCATGATGAAATGGCAAACAATACTGAATCGAAATGTCAAATGTTCGTGGAATTTGTCAAGTATGATCTGTCAAAAATATAAACGTCAACAACCAAGTAGCAAAAAAATCACCCGTTATTTGTCTTATAATTTTTTTTGTAGAATTAAACAGAGCCCATAAGAGTGCTCTTGCCAAATGGTTCATTTATGTACAAACAGAAAATTTCAAAGTCTTAATAACGTAGTACAACATGGCATATACATTCGTCGAAAAAAAAGCGAAGACTAAAAATTCAGTCCGCCTCTATGACTGTCTGTCTGTCTGTATGTTGGTATATCTGTCTGTCTGTCTGTCTGTCTGTATGTATGTATAGACACCTACAACCCAAACGGGTGGGCCGAACTGCTTCAAACTTGGTATAAGTATAGAGTTTTTTAGGTATTGTACAGAGGTGAAATTGATTTTTTTAGCTCAAAAAATAACGGTACATGCCATATAACCGTTACGTTAAAACCTATTTTTCTCGAAAACGACTCTAGCGATTTTGATTAAAAAAATCAGTACAGCTTTTTAGGTACGACCGATCATATGGTTGAAAAAAAAATTGAAAAAATGTCTAAAACGGTACTTTCCATAGGACCGTTTTTTTATTTTGCTTTCGACTATCTCATAAATGGCTTAACTGATTCTTTCGAAATTTCACACATATATCAGGAGGTGTAGGTAGCCCAATTTATACTTCATATCAATATTTTAAATTAATATTTTTTTGTATTTTTAAAAACATTTAAAAAAAAATTAAATTTATATTTTAAAACTGCTCATTAACTTTTTTTCAAAAATTATAGTTATATGTATTTGCTGAATACCAATGAATTGGCGTTTTTGATTTTTTTTTTGAAAAATGTTTTCAAAAAGTTAAAAAAAAAATTTTCTCAAAAACCGCTCGAGAGATTTTTAATTTTTTTTGTTTCAAAATTCAAATTTATCCAATAAATAAAATGGCGTACTTTTTTGAGCTCAAATTAGTTTAAATATTTATTTCAGAATTTTAAATTATTTTTTCTTTGATTAAACTTATTTCATCTTTTAAAAATAAGTCATAAAGTCGTTTTCTACTTAATTTCTTATATACAAAATTTCTTTAATTTTGTTATTAGAAAAATATTAGTAAGAAAATCTTCAATATTTAATAATATAAACTTAAAAACATAATTTCAAAGACAAATCATCCACCTATTTTCGAAATATTGAATTTTCAATAAAAAAATTATATTTTTTTATCAAAAATTCAAAAAAAAAAACAAAAAATATTTTTTTGAAAATTTAAAATTTTGGTATGCGTTATAATTTAGAATTTGAAGGATCTCCTGTGTACAAAATTTTGATAGAAAACTGTCAAGATAGTCGAAAATCGATATATACAAAAAATTTATTGACCAAACGGTTTTTGTTTTTATCAAAATCGGTAAAACCGATTTCATAAGAATTGAAATTTACCATTTTTGTGCCAAACATTTTTATGGCAGGAACCTTTATTGTTGAAGATAAAAAAAGGTTTAAAAACGAGCAAATGACCTAGAACGCTCAAGCTTACCTAAATACAAGCAGACAGATTGCGGGATTCACTTTTTTCGAGTTCTCTATCATCGAAATATCAAGTTTGATTAAAATCTTGAGTTCGATATTTTTCCAAATGCAAAACTTGCATTATGGTACCTACTACCTATATCACAAATAAAAATATGAACTTTTTTAACATTAGGGAATCAACTTTTGGAGCTCTCGTACCCCATTAAATCTGTATAGAGAAATTAAAAGGCTTTAAATGTTTTCGGAACTACGAAAGAAATCGTTTCAGCACTCTTATTTTACTTTTTGCACATTCATCCATTCGCCTTCAAATATCATCGGAATAATTTTTTTTTATTTGAAAAAGAACTCATTGCTTATTGTCCAGCACTCGGCTCCTTAAAACGGCGATATGCCGAATCATTGATTTATTTTTCAAATCAAGTCATTTGATTCCACTTAACCGTTCCTGGACTTATCGTTCCTTCCAATTTACTAGTATTGTGATTAAGTGACATTTCATTTCGTCCTTTTGTTAAAAAAAGCTGATATAATTTTTAAATCAAAATTTATTTAAAAAAAAGTTCAACACAAAGTGTGTTGGTAATAATATGTTCGTTGAAAATTCTTCTTTGCTTTCCTAGAACCAATATTTACCGAGATAATTATTTACATTCCTAAATAGTGCCCATATCACAAGTCAAATGGAGCCACCCTCCTTAAGTAGAAGTAAAATGAATGGCAAGGGGAAGAGCACCTGTGTTGGAGTGGCCTGCCAAAAATTTAAACAGTCTCCCATGTAACCCAGAAAAAAATATTTCGATGATTTTCCAGGATAATAATAATTAGGCACACTCAACTACTATACAGAATAAACTTTAAAAGACCATAGCCCTAAGGATCAAGAACCATTTACTTTTTCCCAGTTTTTTTTTTTAAATTTATTTTTTACCTTAGTTCTGCAACCGTAGACACTCCATATGGTAGCGAGTGAAGGTGTTTTAAAAATTAAAAAATGCAATTAAATGCGGCTAAAATGTTTTTTCTCATCTTTTAAGTGGATGCTTAGGACCGTCCATTTTCAGGAGCCTGGGTTTTATTCATGCATTTTAAGAACCATGTTTGTTCAGTTGCTGTTAAATAAAAAATCAGGTTAAAATAAGAAAAAAAGTTTTGAGCATTTCTGTTTAGTTGGTAAAAAGTTCATTCCCAACTATGGAATGTGGGTTTTAATAAACAAACATTAAAATAGCAATTAAGTGAGTAAAATAATTTGTTTTTTTTGTAGCTTTTGTTATTGTGCATGAAATGATATGCATCGTGCCGCTGAAGTCTGAGACCAGAACATATATTGAGACATTATATTGGCTTAGTTACAAATTTTATGGAGTGCTTTTTTTTATTTGAAAAGCAAACTCTCTCCCGTAGAGCCAGACCTTATTTTATTTCAAGGATTTTGATGCCAGGTCGAGTAAGCGATTATTGTAACATTTGTTTTTTCACCCGTTTTTTTATCTAACTAACGTGTCAAACATGGACTAATGAATTCGTTTAGCTAACAAGTTTATTAAAAACTTTAACTATTTATTTTATTGATTTAATGAATGTATTCATTGAACGAATGAATGTATTGGCTCCCTGAAATTATGCCAGAGGAAATTGCGCCAGAATTTGTTTTGAAAAAAATGCCAAAATTTTTTTTTGGCTCAAAATTGATGGAAAATAAGCCAGAAATTTTGGAAATTATGCCAGATAGGTGTGGAAAAAGAGCCTGAACGAAAAATGGTAATTAAACCAGAAAATTTCTATATTCTGGGCTAATTTCCAAATAAAGTTTTGGATGAAGGACTATACAATGTTTTAAGGTATTTTCAAACAAGACGAAGAGGGTAGGTTACGCGTCTGGTCGGGGCGGGGCCTCATGACATATAATGGACTTCAAATGTTAACAATACATTTTTAAAAGTTAGAAAAAAATTCTGGTTGTGTAAAGTGTTTTTTGCAATTAGGTCCACGGCGCGCGTACAAAAAGCTCAGCGCGTAAGGGGGGCATTCCGACCTGCCCGCTACGATCACCCTTACTTGCCCAATAAATGATTTGGGGTGTGTACAAGTTTGGGTACACGCAAATTTTTTTTTGAACTTTTTTAGGAAACGGAAAAAACGCCAGAATATTTTTGTTTGGAAAAAAGGCCAGAAATTAAGGAAAAATATCAGAAAACTTTATGTTTTTTCTTAGCAAAAAAGGAAATAATTTTGTATGAAGAATTTTCTTTCGTTTTTTTTACCAAAAACAATTCTGGCGTAATTTCTAGGGGCCAATTAAGTCTTGTTTATATTGTGTTATATTTTTCAAAATGTTGGTAGCAAAATATTTACACGTTGCCATTTTTAATAAAAAAAAACAACAGATCTTAGAGCAATTAGAATTGTCAACCATCAATTGATAATTGATAAATTCTGAAAATCAATATTTAATAACCCAATTGTTATAACAAATTTTGGAGGACCTTATATATTTATAGTAACTGAGAATTGCAATTGGAAAATCCATTTGATTGTTTACAAATTGAGTTTTTAAAAATGTTTATCAATTACATATCGATAGTAAATAAATGTAATAGAAATGAAACTCATATATGGTAAGGACATTTATGAAACTGGAAAAACAGTTCTTATACCCGAATGAAACAGATTTCGATTTCTATTTATTTGTTTGACTTAGAGGCGATTTTTCAATCTCCCGATAAAGAGGCAGTTAGTTTTTTTTTTTTTTTTTTTTTTTTAAACGTTTGCGCGCAATAAAGGGGTTTTGACTACCTTTAATATGAACAGCACAGTGCGAGCGTTAGGAGATTAGGGAAGGATGCAAGAGGAGATACTGATGCACATTGGTTTTGAATTTCTGAATATCAAAATGGGAAGGAAAAATAGAGCCGAGGAAAGTATTCCACATACGCGTTGTACGGCTAAAGAAAGAATCTCTGTACTTGAGAGTACGTCCGAAGTTGGGCTCAATGGTAAACTGATGAGCATTCCTAGAAGCGCGAGTATTACGGTTGAAAAATTTAAGGCAAGGAATGCAACTGGCTATTTCGCTGGAACAGTGTTTATAAAAATAGCGATAAAATTATGACAGACATGTAACATTTCGACGGTGTTCTAGAGATGTAAATGTATCTACTATATTTCTATCGCCTACCATTCTTAGAGCTCTATTCTGAATTCTATCTAAAAGGATCAAATGTGTTTTGGAAGCTCCTGCCCAAATGTGCGAGTTATACTCCAGCTTTGGACGAATGAAGGCCTTATAGACTACAGCCAGATCAGACGGGGAGAAGAATTTCTTGCACCTTCGAAGAAAGCCCAGACACTTTGCAGCATTTTTGGCGACATCGAATATGTGGTCGTTCCACAAGAGGTGGTCTGTGATGTACATACCAAGAACTGAAAGCTGATCGGTTTCTTCAATGCAAGTGCCGCTCATGGATAGCGGCATGGGGGGTGGGTTCTGCTTTAACGACAGAAGACAGCACTGAGTTTTTGAAGCATTAAGTTCTACGCGGTTTTTTATTCCCCATTGGACAATGCTGTCGAGATCAGAATTTAATGAGCTTATCATACGCTGCAGTTGCAGTTGCACATCCGAAGAACAAGCAGGCGCATCTGAAAACGAATATGAAAAACTGAGAGTACTATCGTCAGCAAAACAATTTAGTGGATTAGAAGTTCCAGATAAGAGATCATTAATAAAAATGAGAAATAGGGAAATAGCATTTATTTTGTGAATATCAGACTTGAAACCGTCCAATACAACTTGTATTGATCGGTCCGAAAGGTAATTTCTAATCCAACGAAGAAGAGATTCATCGATACTAAATGCACGCAATTTCGATAAGAGAGCTTAATACCAAACTCTATCAAATGCTTTTGAAATATCAAGCGCAATAATCTTACTTTCTCCAAAACGATGTAAAGATTTGTGCCACTGCTCAGTGAGATATACCATCAGATCACCAGTGGACCTATTGCTACGAAAGCCATACTGCCGGTCATTAAGGAGCTTTCGTTTTTCAAGATATTTCTTAAGCTGATAATTAATCAGCGATTCCATGACCTTGGAAAGAAGGGACGTAAGTGCAATTGGACGGTAATAAGCGGGTGAAGAAGATTCGCCTTTTTTAGGGACAGGCTGGAAAAATGCTGTTTTCCATCCACTCGGAAAGAGACCAGAATAGTAGGACAGATGGAAAAGCTTACGCAGTGGTTTTGCCAGCGTTGAAGAACACCTTGTCAGACCGATGGGAGGGATACTATCCGGGCCAGCGGATTTGTGTACATCAAGGTCTTTGAGGACTCTAGCAACTGCAGGAGTACGAAAGAAGATTCGTCCCATAAAATCGTTTACGCTCTCAAGTATAGGAGGAGTCATTACACTTTCTGGCAGCGTTGAATGTACAGCGAACTGCGCTGCAGGCAAATTGGCATTTTCACGAGAGCTGACAAAAGAAGTGTCATTAAAGACGAGCGTTGGAACCGAAGACGACGATGAAAAATTGGCCCTTACTTTCGTATAGGGTATTTCGGATAAATTTCAATTCAGAATATGATATCTTTATACGAATATTGGTAAGCAAGGAAGTTCTGTCATTGATTACGGGCTTTGTACAGGACAGATGCGGAATACCGTGATCACTGGTTTGTGGGGTGAGCAAGTACCATTTTCAGGCAAAGCAGTGTCTGCGAAACGTGGTTATCTACAACAGAAACTTAATTTAAAACATTAAATAACGAAACAAAACAGCTCACTATGAAAATGAAGCGAAAATCCTAGCTAGTTGCAAGAACAGACGAACTGTTAAAGGAATTTCATGTTTGTTTCCGACCGACAACCACAGATAACATCCTAGTCCTCAGAAGTATCAGGAATTTGTTTTTGGCTCGATACAAAAAATTATATGTTTTTCGTCGGTTTTAAGGCATTCGGTACAATTGACCGAAATGCTTTCACCTACAAGACGTATGGAATGGGAATGTTTTTCAAGCTTGGACGTATACAGAACCTTTATCTTGGAAAATACATACCTGTATGGGGAAACATTTCACAATCGTATAAAACGAAGACAGAGTGTGATACAAGGTTGTATATTCCGTGCCTATTTGCAATTTTTATGAAGGATTGTTTGACAGCAGGGGTGGGATATACTAGAACAAGAACTCTCATCAAGGCCTTCTTTTCGCGGATAACATACTTAGTGTTATCTCCCATATCGAATAAGCTGTTGCCGTCCCTATTTTCTATTGCCATTTCATCTGCTATATTGTTTCCCTCTGCATTGTTATGCCCAGCAACCCAGCAGAGCTTAACTCGGTTGGAGCTACCGTGATATTCAGTATCACGGCACATTACCACTGCCTTGGATCTTATTGTCTCACTGGATTGTGCTTTGATAGCTGCTGACTGTCCACGAAAATGTGATCTCTGATGTGATTTCTCCTGCTTTTTTTTTTTTTTTTTTTATAACTTTGCACGCGCTCAAGGGATTATGAATATCATTTATATGTTTTTCTTAACACAGCGCGGCATCCGGTGAAAGAAGAGAAAGAAGGATAGGAAAGATGTGTGCCGCGATGTTCTGAGACTAGAGCTGGTTGATGTCTCAGATTTATCTCCAGGGATGGCGGCTGAACTAAGGCGGATAGGACTACCGTGTCTTATTTTTTTTATGTCCCTTATAATTCGCATTATTTTGTTTATTTCGTTGTCATATTTTATGGGTATGAGCTTACTCAATCAGATGTTGTTAGTGCTATGCCTAAACAGCATGTAATGAGCAACGCAGCAACTTATTTTATGACAATTTGGAGAATTGGTTTTTAATGGAATATAAGAAGACATAGACAACGGCAGGAATCGAACCTGCAACCACGAGGTTGACAGGCAAGCACACAACTATCGCGCCACGGCCACCACGGCTTTTTCAATAGCATTAATCTCAGCCTGAAAGACGATACATTCATCTGGCAGTTTATATTATTCTTTAATATTAAAAGCTTCAGAAAACACCCTGGCTCCTGTTCCTTCTTTCTATACACTCAAAAAAATCTCTTCAAGAAATGATTATCAAACTTAGACAGTATTGCAACACCTGAAACTAGTTGTCAGTATAGAGAAGTCAAACTCAAAGGTTATGGTTATTGCATTTTCGAAAAGGCCGACGACGACCGATTTGACGGGAATGGTGGACTTTTCATAATGTTAAGAGATACAAATTTTTAGGGGTACACAGGAAACAAAAACAATAAGGTCTCACTTCATTGGGTACCTGCTCATATAGGTATCCTGGGTAATGAGAAGGCAGGCAGACTCCTTAGCAAAAAAACGGGCAACCAAGAACGCCCTTGAAGTGTCATGAACTCTACTATGGAATAGGAAAGAATGTGATCAAAAATAATATCAAAATATCAAAACAGAAGATACGACCCGATCAAAAAATTTGAAGGAGCTCCCAAAGTTAATGCAGGCGAAACTCTGAAAACAGCCAACAAAATGTTCACGGAGCTTAGCTAGAAATAAATTTAGAATCATAACGGGCTTCCCCACCGGTCACTGTATGCTCAGAAGATATCTCAGTATTCTTGGCCTAGTAGACAGTGCCACGTGTAGATCCTGCAAGGACTAGGAGGAAACTCAAGACCACATCCTAGGCAGATACGGTGCACTAATGAACCATAGGAAAAAACAGCTAGGTCATTACCAGGTAGAGGAGAGCAAGCTATTCTCTATAAATGCACTCTAAACACTTAAATTCCCTAGGGAAATAAATCTGAAAGAATAACTGTAATGAGAAACATCACACAGCTCTAGGCAGGGAAGCACAATTATTGATATTTAGGTTGCAGTACACAAAATCCCCATTTATACATTCATTCATTCAAATGACTCAAACTTCATGTTAATGTTATCTAAGATACATGGTATTATCCCACTTTTATTTAAACCCTGAAATTGCAAGTTAAATACTTGTGCAATGTCCTAAAATGCACTTCAAGCTATGAGTAGTATATCAAGTTGGTTAAGAGTGTGGAGAGGGCTATAGCTAAAGAAGATAATAAAGAACCTACGAAGAATGAGTATATAATGTGAAAGCCTTCTTTGTTTAAGTTGGTGTCTGTCATAGATCATCGATTTTGATTGGGGTTCGCAGCTGAAGCAGAAGAATCCATAATCTACAGAATGGTATAACTACACCACTTCCGTGATAACTACACGCCGCACAGTGGGGCCGTCTATATGAGAGAGCGGAAAAAAACTCCATAAAAACTAAACCACTGTACCGATTTTGTTGACATTTTCAGGAATGATAAAATGAATTACAATAGAAATTTTTTCTATCAATTTCCGCCCACTGATACGCCTTTATTTTAATCGTTTTCATAAAAACTAAAGCACTAAACCGATTTTAATGAAATTTTTAGGAATGATATTCAATGATAAGACAAATAACATTACAAATAGGTACACTATTCGTTTCCGCCCACTGCCCCGCCTAGTATTTTTCTCTTTAATACAAAGTTTTTTTAATTTTGTTTGTACAGACTTGTTTTTAGTTTAATAAAATTTGAACTACGTGAACGATTTTTATGAAATTTTCAGGCATGTGGTGGATAGTACAAGAAACAGCCAGTGAAAATTTGAAGCTACTTCTAAAAAAAAAAGTTTTAATCCAGGTTAATGTTTTTAGAAAGAAATGGCGGAAAAACGGCAAAAAAATGGAACAACTCTATATAATTTTATTTTTATGATTATTGTATCATTTTGTTTGTTGTTGTTGAAAGTGTCGAATATAACAACAACCAAATAAACTCTTTTCCGCATTTGTTTCGGACCGTTATATTAACATTAAAAATGTTCAATGCAACAACAACAACTTGGTGGTCTTAACGGCCTTTAGTCCACAAAATTTGCGTTTCATCCCGGCAATCTCACTTGGACTCATCAGTTGGTTAGTGAACGCCTTACCAATGCGCAGTTTTTGCTAAGTTCAGTTCAAAGTTCATTGGTAAGGCGCTCACTAACCAACTGATGAGTCCAAGTGAGATTGCCGGGATGAAACGCAAATTTTATGGACTAAAGGCCGTTAAAAGCTATTTTGAATCAATAATTCAACAAGTCCAATTAAATATAATGCTAAGTCTTCTACTTGGCTGAGTAATTTCAGTAATATATAGAATTGTATTATAAAAAAAGCACCTTCTTTCTTTGTAATAGACCACCAAATTGTTGGTGACATTAAAAACTTGTTTGTTAATATAACGGTGAGAAAGAAGTGCAGCCTGCAATTTAATTTTTATAATTAAGGAGTGAGTTTTCAAAAGAGAATATAAATACTTACATTCATTTCTCAGAACGTTGAAAAAAAAAACAAAAGCAAAATTGTAATTTTCCATATGATTTCAGGTTTTCGCTAATTTTCAAAGTCCGACAAAAATGATTTTATAGAATTTTGAAAAGTTGTTCTCAACTCTTATTTTTATTATTATGCTCGACAATTGTCTGTAGTTGTCAATGCAATTTTAGAATATAGCATTAGCTTTAAGAAAATGACAATTTTAGACCGGAGCTCAGCGGAGATTACAAAAGTTCAAATTATCTGGTATTCTTTTTCCTACTCGCTCTATTATTTTTTTTTAATGACTGATTTTAAAAATTTGAGCTCTTTTATATTTTTTTTAAAGTTTTCTGTTGGAAAAAAACTACAAATATGGTGAGTTTCATAAGTTTATCTTTACAAATAAAATCACAGTAAGCCAAATTGTTATTAGTAAAAACAGATGATTTTTGGGTAAAATAATATTGTCGAATTTTTTAAGTCCCTTAGAGCCACAAACAGAAATGAAATGAAATGAAATGAAGAAAACGAATTAGAACTGTTTTCTCTGATTATTTATGAAAACAATAGTCTATCAAACACCGCAAAAAATAAATTTAAAAAATTGGAATTGTGCTGCGCCGCCCGCATCAAATATCAATGATATTTAGAGTACGAGGAGAACGCCTAAATTTCAAATTTATATCGCACCGTGAAGATTTGCTCTTGCTTCACAAAATGTGTTCTTAGCACCCACCAACCTAGGGAAACAATAGGCCAGATCTCGCGACTCTGTTAGGCGAATGATGTGAAGTTCATAGGCAGATTTGATCAAAATCTCGAGTTCGATTTTTTTCTCAAGTAAAAATATTGTTTTCCAGTTGTGCATGCAAATATATATTTATTTGAGTTGCGGCATGTTATATTTAATAAGGTTATAGATATGCCCAAACTTCAGTACTAAGCTTCCAGCACGACGACACACAAGTTGAGTTTTCTTTTTCACTTTCAAATAAAAAATTCTAACTGATATAAACATTTGTAGTCAAATGAATTTCCATTCAAAGATAAAAGGCGAAACATGAAATCTGAGATTATTATTTTACGAAATACGTACATACATACATATAATCTACATACTCATAGCTATGTTTGTATTATCTCCATAGGGAAGCATTCGTTGCGTTGGGCGGTGGGAGATTCTGATTTATTTTTTATTCATAAGCCAGCGTAATGAAAATATTTGTTTTGTTTTTGTTTGTCTCCCGCCAAAAAAAATGAAAACAAAAAACAAAATATAAAAAAGTGAACCGATAAATAAAATATTTATATTATTTCTATTTTTATATTCAAAAACACAAAAACAACTTTTGACAAAGATAAAAGAACCAAGCAAATAAAATAAACATCACCTGCGCCACTCGAGACTTGAGGCACGACTAGGTAAGTAGGTAAAGAAATTATAAATTACATAATTTCAGAGGAGATAACCAAAACAAAATACAACCATACTACTATATAACTAAATACAAAAAATATATATATCTATGTAGTATGTATGTAGCTACAATAATCGGCTTAGAAGGACAACAATATTGCAGTCAAGACATAAGAATGCTTTATAGCGATTTATTTGAAACAGCTTTTGTCCAGAATCACAAAACAAAAGCAAACCCATTAACAAAGGCGGCAACCAAAAAAAAAAAAAAAATAAACAAGAAAAATAAAAACAGCAACAAAATATAAGCTTTAAGTCCCATACTAAGAGTATACCTATCTTTTTACGAAACTCATTAAAAAGAACATCGATTTTTCCTTATAGTTATCTCGAAATAAGAAGGCAATCCTATTACGACAAGGTCGAAAGGATTCAAAAGGATTTCCTAAACTTTTGAGTATAATTTAATTTTTCAATGAACCCGAATTCAAAGAGCGTCAATAATTTATTATTTGCGTTTATGTTAATGACAAAGGATGCGGAGCTTAGGGCGGCAATTATTATAAGTTCTATTAACGCCCGCGCCGCACCATCTTTAAATAGTTAAATATCCTGTAGGCGAAAGTAATGAAAATGAAATAAATAAAGAACTGGGTCAGATGATTTTCTCTTTTTTGAATGTTTTCTTCTTTTTTTTTGTCGATGGGAGGGTGCGGCCGGCGCTGCTCCTTTAAGTCTTTGGAGTGCTGATGGCATAATAAAATAGTAGGTATAAAAGTGTTTTTTTTTTTTAAAGGAAACATTATTTTCTTCGAAATTGGTTGCGGGCCTGTGTGTCTCTGAAGACAAAAGTCCCCCCCGAAGTAAAAACTCCATCGGGGTATAATTTTACTCGAAGGTTGGACAAAGGGATGCCAAATATTTGTAAATATTTAAGGGACGTGACACAACAAACTCGTTTGTCTTCGTTTGGAAGCTTCTCACCGAACTTTTTGTTTTTATGATGTGCCAGTACAGCTGTGGCGCTAAGGGACAACCTCGGCTGTAGGCGAGAAAACAGACAATTTTTTTATTTCTGTTTAACAGGAATCGTGTCAAGTTCTAACCATCGCACACTGCAGCAAGAGAATTCTCATGTGTGTTTTAATGTTAATATGTTTAATTCTTTATAAAGGGTCTTTCAATAGAGAAGCTTGGAGGGTTATAGGAAACACCACTAGTAGAAATGCTATAGTATGTGTCACATCACCATATGGACGGTTGCATAGCAAATAGGATGAGAAACGTTTTGCACATCAAGCCACCAAAATTATCTTTAGCGGCGATTTTTGAAAGAAAAAAAAAAAAAAAAAATGCTAAGATCGGTACTAGGCCACAAGAGATTTTTATTTACGAGGAAATCACTCTAGGTAAGTTGTCTTGAGTTCGAACTTTTTTTAAAACGTAACAGGCATTTGTGTTACCATAATCAGTATATTATCGTGGAATTGAATAACTTTCAACTTTTTTCTTAAATCGCAAGCTATCTATACTCTGTTCAATTTATATTTTCAGTACAGGGAAGATAGGATATTTGCATTTCATTCAACCTTTCTATTATGGATTTCAATAAGCTATTTATATTTCTATAAAGCTTTTCCATTTTTCATGGTTGCCGTAGTGAGCTGGGCATTATAAATTGGCATATTTCTCTCACAAACGTCGGTATAGTTACCAATTGTTAATGCAGATTTCATGAACAGAAACATGTACTTATATTCTAAACTAAATCTAAGAAAAAATAAGCTAAATCCAAATAAAAATAAATCTATCTTTCTCTACATCACCAAGAAGCAAGATAGTAGGCGGAGTTTTTTAAGATTTCGCCAGAAGGCCTTATCTATTTTAAAGTGAAAATGTATCACAGAAAAAAACGTTATAATAAGAAAGTTGTGTCCTTCGAAGAACTTGAAGCCATTTTAAATGTAAATAAAACACAGAACAAAAATAATAATATCACCTCAAATTGCACCGCAATATTTTAAATACTATTTTTATATGCACGAAACCACCTCCATTTTATTTTTATTTTCATGAACAAAAAAACTATTTAGTAATTTAATGTTGTAATTAATTAATGAACCGAACTACATCAAAAACTTGCTCAACTAGTAATTTTTTCTTTAAGAAAAATACCAAACATATAATACATAGCTGCATTTTAACAGTTTTCCAAAAAAACAAAAGATGTAAGCATAAAAGCACGCAGCGTCAACACGTTTTTCGTTAAATATAAAATAAATATATGCTCCCAAAAGGACTAAGAAATCTTCGATTCTGAAAGCTCAATAGCGAAAACCAAAGAAAAAGTATTAGAATTTCCATCAACGGGCCAATGGTAACACTCAATCAATGTGTTTATTTGTTTAATAAACACTATAAGCGAGAGTCAAATTGGCGATCAGTTCAGACTCCTCTCAGGCGGGGAGCAGACAGGTCATATTGGAATGTACGTGGGTTTATGGAATGTTTCAGTAGCAGTATTTCTTAAGTTGTGTGCCATGCAAACACCAGCCGGCACCAGTGGGTTTTAAAAATCTCTCCCATAAGGCCTGTACCGAAAAAATAAATTGAACAGAGTATAGTCAACACTGATATCTTACAGACAACTTTAAATTATGTTTACTTATAAATCGCGTGCCTTAAATGAAAGACCCTCTATAAGTACATTTGTAAGATTTTGACAATTGGAAATAGCTTTAAAGAAATTGGATTTTTTCAGCATTTACCTTGTTTTGTTAATTTGATGAACCAATTTGTCCTTGTTTTTGTTATAGACACAGGTTTGGAACCACTAGGGTTACGATGGCATACCTACAATACACATTGAGGGTACTCATAGTAAATCGGAGTCACAAAAGGCTATACTGCCGACAATTAGCCTTGAAAATGAGTTGGAACCATGCTCAATAAATGCCTTTATACAATGTTGAAAATAAACCAAGAGATATTTTCTTAGAGGTAATTCTGTAATTTCCGACCAGTAAATTTCGGGGAAGTTTTGCCTGTTAACAGGAAATCTTTTTTTGTTGTTTTAAATGTAAAATTAAAATGAATCCTTTTTTTGGCCCCCACGTACCTAAATGCGGCTCTGGATAGACGTTTTTGTGACGTGGGTTGTTTCAAAAGAGAAAGTTTTTCCTAAGTTTTTTTTTTAGCTAACTTCTTGTCAACAGTAATGTAGGTAAACAACTCGATATTACGACGAGTTAGACTGTTCATCAACCACAGTTCAGTCTGTCCGCGAAAACAAATGAAATTTTGTAGTTCACTTATTTGTCTCATTAAAATCGAACAATTACAATGGATTTGAATTCATAATTCCGTATGCATTGCTTTAAGAAAAATGCGTTTCAAAACTCTAAAAATCAAAAATTCTGTACACTTTGAACATTTTGAATAACAGAGATTCTGTAGGTCCAAGTTCTGTTTTCAACAATTTTGTGCATTTACAAAATTTTAAGATTTATGTAGAATTTAAAAACTACATAAAATGAATTCACAAGATATAATCCTTTATTTCCTTATTAATTTTGTAAATTCGTTTCGGCTTTTTAGACATTAATTTAGTTTAGAATTATAAGTTACTAATCGATATAGAAAGTATTCATAGAATATTTTACTCCCTCGCAATTTTTCCTGCAATCGTGAATATAGATACCAGGGAATAAATACCCTTCGAATAAAAACTCATTTGAATTGACAACAAAACTCTCTGAGAAAGCTTTTTCCCGATATCAATAAATTCCAATGGAACGTTTTGAGCATAATTCATGTTCCCTACATTCGCATGGGGGATACTTTTTCTGGAAAATATTTATTCATGATAACAAAACTTTGATAATCCAAAATATAGTATTATATTGTATACAAACTATAATTACATAATATAAAAAAATATGTGCGTCTCGGGACGCCCGACTGAAGTGTTAACTTAAACTTATCTAAGTTGAACTTGAAAAGTTGAAAGTTATTCGTTAATTTGATTAATTTCAAAAGTTCTCTGTATGCGTGTGAGAAAGGAAAGGAAACGTAATGCGTTATGTAACGAAGCGGTTTACCCTTCCATAAGAAGTTATCACTTCAAAAATTATACTTTGGATAAGTATTCAAAACACAAAAAAGTGAATAAAAATTCTTGGAACACTTGAACTGGGCCAGACACGTACTTTTAACTCAAAAGCGTTAGATTGATTGTGAAATTTGTTGTCATTATCAAAAGAATTTTTGCTTGCGATATATGTACATATGTAGGTACAAGAGGGCAAGTTTTTAATTTGGTAAAAAAATCGAACTCGAGATTTTAATCAAACTTGACATTACAATGATGTAGAACACCAAAAAAGTGAGCCGCGCTATTACGTCTGTCTGCCCAAATGGCTGAAGCGATTTTCTTCAAACAAGGACACTCACTGTTTTAGGCGATTGTCTCAAATAGATTTTTGAATCGTTTTTAGCCCCAAAAATATAGGTACTTGCCATACAATTTTTTCTACCATCTTAGTTATCTCAAAAACGAATCTAACGATTTAGGTAACAAAAAGTGTGTGCAGTACCTTAGGTACAGCCTACATTTTGGTTACTGCCATACAACCCTTTTTCCTTATTTTCGACTTTATCATAAACGGTTCGAAGGATTTCGATCAAAATTTTTACTTTGAAGGTACTTTTAATTGTAAATAATACTGCATACCAGCATTTTAAAAAAATATTTTTTTTTCTTTGAAAATTCAATACTCGGACATTAGATTTTAATTTTTTTTTTCAGAATAATGGATTTACAGAATATTTAAAAACAGAATCATTACCCATACAGGATTTTGGCACCAAGCAAAAAACCGTCGAGAGAAATCTGCGCGGCAGAAAAATCACGGGTCCCTCCAGAATAATATCTTAATTAATTAATATATCGGGGGTGGCCGTGGCGCGATAGTTGTGTGTTCGGCTGTCAACCTGATGGTCACAGGTTCGATCCCTGCCGTATTCTATGTCCTCTTATTTTTCCATTAAAACCAATTCTAAAATAAAATGTCATACAATGAGTTGCTGGGTTACTCATTACATGCTGTTTAGGCATAGCACTAGCATGTGATTGAGTAAAACTAGTATACCGATTAAATATGACAAAGGATACAAAATTTAATGCGAATTATAAGTGACATAGATAAATAATACACGGAAATTTCTCCGCATTAGTTCAGCCGCCATCCCTGGAGATAATATCCGAGACAACAACCACCTCCAGTCTCAGTACATCGCGCCACACATCTTTCCTATCCTTCTTCTCTTCCTTAACTTCACGCCCGCGCTGTGTTGTAACAATTAAATGGTAGGTTAATCCATTGAGCGGGTGTAGATTATAAAAAAAATGTATGGAAAAATAAAATTTTTGAGTAAACATTAAACTTTTCGTAGGAAAATACTAGAACCTTCTACATTATTACGATTTTGCAGGTTCCTTATTTTGATTTTGACAAATACCTACTTCGTAATAAAAATCCAAACCGAAAAGGCATTTTTTTTAATTTTATTACACTTAATACCTAATAATTAATAATATTAAAACAAAAGAGGAGTCTATTTACTATAACCATAAACCAAACCAAAAAAAATAAAAATCACCCAAGAGGACCGTTTGGCAATATGAGAGCCAACTGGTAAGGTCTCAATAATTTCTTCAGGAACTTTTACCGTTCCCTATTCTTTCTACTCGGTAGTGACATAATATCAAATTTAATTCTTCATGGAATGAGAAATTTTATCCCGAATAGGGTGAAATCTGTCAAACCGAAAGAAAATTCATAGTCTAATTTAAGCTTGCGAAACTACTCCATAAGATTTACAATCTGTCCTACTTAACTGGTCTTTTTCCGAAGGGATGGAAAACATCATTGCGTAACCTATCCTCCGAAAAATAGAATCTTCTTTACCGTAAAAGGAAAACGATAATATGGCTTATGAGGAACTAGGGATATAATTTAAATTTTATTTTTGGGCAATTATTAGTGGTGTTGTCAGATAGGCATTATTACCACAGAGCAATAACTGAACAAAGTTCATCACTTGAACAACGACGCAAATGGGCTCCCGGAAATAACGCCAGTGGAAATTTCGCCAGAATTTTTTTTGGAAAAAAAAAAACGCCGAAGAATTCTTCATACAAAATTCTGGCCTTTTTTCCTAGGAAAGAACCAGAGTTTTCTGCTAATCTTTCCCAAATTTCTGGCATTTTTTCCAAAAAAATTCAGACGTTTTTTTTCTTTAATGCAAAAAAAAATTGGAAAAAACGCCAGAAAAAAATTTGTGAAGTGTTTTTGCAATTAGTTTCACGGCGCGGCGTACAAAAAGCTCGGCACGTAAGGGGCGGCATGCTGCCCCTATGCAACCCCCCTGCTTGGCCTAATATAGAATTTGGGGTGGGTACAAGTTTGAGTATATGCAATTTTTTTGGATTTAAAGATTTTTTTTAAGTTATAAAAAAAAAATCCTCATTCTTCCCCTAAGCTATTTAACCGTAATACTCGCGTTTCTGGGAGTACTCAACTTCGGACATACAATCGAGTAAAGAGATTATTTCCTCAGCCATACAACACCAATGTGAAATACTTTACCAGGCTCTATTTTCCGTCCCATATTTATATTCTGAACATCAAAACCAATGTATCTCATTTTTCCTAACACTCAATGTTTTTGATCATATTATTAATGGTAATCAAAAACCCTTTTAGTGTGCGCAATTGTGCAAAAAGAATATTTCCAAAAGTCCAAATTCTGGAAATAAATCACAGCCAACAAGTTCATTGGTGGGTCTAGAAATTTACTGCATTCATGTTTTAAATGAACTAGTTCGTGTTCCAGCTCTTGTGTATGCATGAAGCTGGTTGCAGCTGAAATATTGCTAAAAATGTTCAGAAGCCAGTAAAATTTGTAGTTAATCAGACCGACCGATGCGAGGCGACGAGCAATAATTGAATCAACTATCGTTTATTTTCTTCAGTGTGTTCACCGGTTTTGCTTTCCCCCAAATATATTTTCAATTGTTTTTGAGAATTTGACGGAAACCATAGTGAGCTATTATCTATTCCAGTCGCAACGATTTAGTGTTCGAATAAAGTGTGATTCAATTGGCTGCAAATCAGTTGTAAATCGTATATCCGATGATTAAGGTTGTGAATTTCACTTGCTAAATGGTTTCTAGGGTTTTGAATAAATCCCAAAAAAAACTGAATATTAGATTTGATTACAATTTCGATTTGTGTACAAAAAAAAATTATAAATTAAAAATGATTCACTTCATTGTAATATCTGATCCCAATAATTGATGTAGAAGAAATGCAACGCCCGAAGTTAATGAAAATTCCATTTTTACAAAAAAAAATTATATGCACACAGCAATTTGAGTCAATAAAAAAAATTAAAAATCGCTGAAGCAGTTTTTTTAAAAAAATAATATTTTATATATAAAATAAAAAAAAGAAGATTTTTAGGAAAATAATTGAAACGCCAATTTAAAGTAATAATTATTAATTCAAGTATAAAATTTTAATTTAAACAAAAATCAGTAAATTGTTTTTGAAAAATTGATTTAAAAATAAATTATTTATTTTCGAAAAATAGAAAAAAAAACATTTATTTGAAAATATGAATATGCAATGTAATTTATAATTTTAGGGTGAATGTGCGTAAAGCAAATTTTTGAGTTGGTTCATCTAAAGTGAGGTAGTCGAAAATATGGAAAGTGGAATGACTAAATTATGAACACACACATTTTTCAATCAACATTCTCTTAGGCATTCTTGAGAAAAAAATATTTTCTTAAAGCTTTTTTTTTTAACATTTGTAGGCATGTGAGGTACCGTTGTTTTTGATTTTAGGAAAATATTTTTTTAGGTAATGTCAAAAAACTTCGCAGAAATCGATTTCTAATTATTTAGCTTGGACAAATTTTGGTTTATAAACTTTTTAGGAGGTTCTAGATAAAAAATTAAAAAAAACATTAATTGAACCGTTTTCCAGAAAATCGAAAACTAATCAAAATTGCCATTTAACAAAAAAAAACATTACCAAGTACATTTTCCCTATTTTGATTTCTTGATTGAAAAATCGTGGAGCCGTTTTGCAAAAACAGATAAATATTTTCATCGAAAAATAAAATGCACGACTGGATAGCTTGAACATGTTCCTATATTCGATCACATCGTATGCAAAACGTTTCCATTAAGCATCTAAATATATTTTCAAAGTCGTAAAGTAAAGGGTTATCCATTTTGTGGTTTCAAAGTATAGGGCTGGAATTCGACATATGTCAAACTATGTTGTTAAACCAATATTTTTGTTTTCAATTGAAAGTCTGACATTTACGAAAATGGATCGGTTAACCATCGCACAACGCATAAAATTTGTTAAGACCTACTACAAAAATGGTGATTCTGCCACAGCCACATATCGTGCTTTAAGAGGAGATTATGGTTTAGATAATCGTCCAACTACTCAAGCAAATTGGCAAAATTGTGAAAAAAATTTAAGAGACTGGATTGGTTACAGATGTTGTAAGTCTTGTGCATTATCGTTTCGCTCGTAACACTGAAAATATGGCTGCTGTAAGTGAAAGTGTTGCCGAAGACCCGAATGTGTCGATTCCTCGTCGTTCTAGGCATTATGACCGTCTTACGGCGCATTATGGCGTATTTTGCATTTGGATCTACACCTACATCCATATAAGGTCCAGCTCACACAACAACTGAAGCCAGCTGACCATTCACAACCTCGTAGATACGTCGAATGGGTGCTTGAACAACAGGCGGTGGACGGCGATTTTGCGAACAAAATTTTCTTCATCGACGAAGCACATTTGTCACTCGGTGGGTATGTTAATAAACAAAATTGTCGTATTTGGGGTTCTGAGAATTCTCAAGTAACTGAAGAGATGCCATTACATCCACAAATAGTCACTGTTTGGGGCGCTCTTTTGTCTGGAGGTGTGATTGGAACTTACTTCTACGAAAACTTGCTATTGAAGAATACGACTTGGAGAATATGTGGTTTCAATAAGACGGTGCCACATGCCACAAAACTGGAGCGAATATGCTTTATTGCAAGAGACATTTCCTGGCCGCGTAATTTCTAGATACCCGAGATACCCAATATGTGTCAAAAAGTGGTCGAAAATTTCCTCAAAAGAATCGATGCTTGCAACAATTCTCGTGGTGGTCATTTAAATGACGTATTGTTTCACACATAATTTTTTAAATACACAATTTTTTTCTAAAAAATAACTTGATATCGCAATTTTAAATATTTAATAATATAATCTTAAAAGCAAAATTTCAAAAAAAAAACATTCACCCGTTAACGAAATATTGAATTTCAAAAAAAAAATATTTTTTTCGAAAATTTTGATATGCAGTATTATTTATAATTTGAAGGTCCTCTTACATAAAAATTTTGATTGAAATCCGTTGAACCGTTTATGAGAAAGTTCAAAATCGAAAAAATGGTTAGATGTCAGTAACTGTTAATAACAAAATGTTTAAACTTTTTTTGACTAAAATGTAGAATATACCTAAAATAGTGCACACACGTTTTTATCAAAATCATTGGAGCCGTTTTTGAGATAATTGAGATAATAAAAAAAAATTGTATGGCAATTACCGTTAGTCTTAGACCTAAAAGAACGACTCAAAAACCTATTGTAGACAATCACAAAAAACTCTTAAGTTCCAAGTTTGAAGAAAATCGCTTCAGCCGTTAAGGCTGTAGAGAGTTGTACAGACAGACAGACAGACTTTAATTAAAATCTCGAGTTCGATTTTTTTCCCTATACATAGTACCTACAGCCGATGAAAAGTAATTAAAATCGATTGTATTGTTGTTTTGTTTAACAATATTCTGATTGATTTCGATATCATAACGGTGCATTTCTTGCTCTTGTTACCATCTTTATTTTTTTTCTCTTTGAAACAGTATGCATAAGCACTTTGACAGATTGCATCTTTTGCATAACGGTAAAATTTTAGTTTAAAAGTGTAATATTTTGGTTGACAACAAATTACAAACGATTCAAATTTATTTAAGATTAATCGCAATATTTTAAATTGTTCACAAAAATTTTCATAAGTATTTATTGTTTTCCATTAATACTCGTACCAAAGCACAAACTTAGCATACATTTTGTAAGCAGTTAGACGATGGGAAAAGGCAAGAACTTCAGTCCGGAGACGCGAAAGGTATAAGGGTAAGCAAACGGTCGCACGTCGTTTAGTGGAATCTGGACTTTACGGACGACTGGCACGCATGAAACCGCTTGTCAAATTGAATCAAAGGAAACGACGCATCGAGTTTGGTAAAAACCACGGTGGTTGGACGACAAACAAATGAAAATCTGTTTGTGGAGAGAGGAAATAAAGATTAATCGGATTTGACATATTTAGGTTTTAGGATAAGTCGCGTTATAACGTTATATGTAAACAACCGCGAAAACCTTAAAAATTACATTAATCGGATTGGTCCCGACGCACGGCAGAAAATACGTCCGGTGCCCAAAAGGTAAACAAATTGATCCCAGATACACTTCACCAGTAGTAAAACAGGGCGGGGGATCAATTTTCGTTTGCGGCTGTTTTCGGTGTTGGCCCAATTCATCGTATTGTTGGAATTATGAAGAAAGAACAATACGTGGAGATATTGGAAAACATAATGCTTCCATTTGGACTTTTCAGTAAGACAATGACCCAAAGCATACCGCAAATCTTACGAACGAATTTTTTGATCGTAATGCTATTCGGGTACTTGACTGGCCATCGCAAAGTCCCGACTTGAATCCAATCCAACACCTATGGAGCGATGTTAAAAAGGCCGTTAGTACGCAAAACATCACGAATTTGGATGCTTTGTATGGAAAAGTAAAGGAAGCGTGGTATGCTATTTCAGTGGAGCGATGCCGGGGCCTGATCCAGTCTATGCAAAGGCGATGTGGAGCTATATTGAAGTAGAGAGGACTTCCGACTATGTATTAGCCATTATAAAGCATAATACCTACTAAGTTCAATAATTTGTTGGTAAATTTTACTTTTTTTCTTCTTATTTTATTTGCGTTTGTAATTAGCTGTCTCAGTCAAATCTGAGATCCTAGTGTAAAATTAGAATAAACATTAAATTTAAACATAAAAACATTACAACTTTTGTTATTTTTTTGTCAAAATATTCCGAATATATGTATGTATGTAAAAAAAAAGAAAAAATAAAACATCAGCGAAATAAATAAAAAATACACTACTTTTCAGTAAAAAAAATAATCGTTTCTAATTAGTTATCACCGGCAAGTAAGATCATGATGATCAACGAATTCTGTTTTGGGACAGTTTAGTGAAATGAGCTGCGTGATAGCAGACAACTAGTTTACAATGCCTTTCCGCAAAGGCATTCGCGTCTGCTCGGCTCCAAATTAAAAACTACAATTCCATACGAGACTAATTCACAAACTCTGGTAGCAATAAAACTGGTCAATGAGACTAATCCAAATATTCTCGAAGCTGTCAAAGAGAATAACCTATACGAGTTGAGGAATTAATCGCGAGAATAACTCATCAAATTGCAATAGAAACAAATTCTAAGGGAACAAAAAAAAAGTTAAAAAATATCTCGAATTATGTTTTGAAGCGAAAAGAAGAATTGGTAAATAAAAAAAATCGTCAAATAAAAGATCAATAAATTAATTAAACAAGGCCAATTAAATAAGGCGGTTATTTATAAATTTATTTCAGATAGTGTTTTTTTTTTTGTGTTCAACAGATGTACCTATTTCTTTATCTCGAAAAAAGGTGTTTTTTTTTAAATTTTGTTTATTAGATGGTAATGATGGATGATCTAATTAAATTATGGGTTGCATACATTTTAAGCAGATCTATAATTTGTTTGTCTTTTCTCTCACTTCCTCCATTTTTTTTATTAATAAAATTTATGTATTCCAATTTATTTCCATTCAAACAGTTGATTTGATAGATTTGCATAGCTAATCATCAATTTTGATATACATAAGCTACAATAAATTGAAATGATGAACGACGCGACGTATTATTTATTTATGGACTGTTACGTTATCTGGAGGAAGATTAGGTGCTATAATTTGTAATGCGGCCCACATCGGGGTACGACTGAAATGATAATACATATGTCGTCTAACCGATCGTCTCATCTTTTTCACTAAACTTCTTTATTTTTAGACAAAAACATGTGCTAAGGCCGAAGAAAGTTCTTCTCATGTAAATTAAAACAAACAAAAATGGGTTACCATTTTGTAGTGTAGCCGGAAATAATAAATACAAAATAAACATAATGAATAAAATATAGCACTTGTTTTATTTTATCAAATGAGTTTACGGATATTTGCTAAATTAAGCTCAAATTGCAGACATCATTGAATTCTGGGATATACATTTTTCAATTTTGAACACACTGTGTGGGTCCTGGAATTTATTGCTTAAGCCATCCGTCGACACTGTTGAGTTAGGTAAATAATTGATCTAAGCAAAAGAAAAAAAAATATTGCTCTAAATCCTACTAATATTATAAATGTGAAAGTTTGGATCGATGGATGGATGTTTGTTGCTCAATAACTCTGGAACGGCTGAACGGATCTGGATGACATTTAGTACAGAGATAGATTATAGTCTGGGATAACATACAGCATTCTTTTTATCTAGGTAAAATGTATGCTTCCTGTGGGATATATTTGTTTTAATTTTCAATAATAACATATCTGCTCATTCTACAAATAGCCAAATAGCTTTTGTTCACAAAAAACAAAAAGCACATACACATACTCACATTCACACACATACATTTTAGGTGATTGTCCAAAATAAATTTTGGATCGCTGTTTTAGAACCGAAAATAACGGTACTTGCCAAACAAATTTTTCTACCATCTTAAATGTCTCGAAAACGATTTTAATAAAAATTGGTGTGTGTTCTACTTTAGGTGTGGTCTACATTTTGGCCGAACATTTTTTTTTTTTTAATACTTTGTCATTAACGGTACCTGCGATCAAAATTTTTATACAGGAGCTCCTTCAAATTCTAAATAATACTGCATTTAAAAATTTTTGAAATATTTTTTTTTTGGGTTTTTTTTTGGAAATTCAATATTTCGAAATCGGGTGGACGATTTTTTCTGAAATTTTGTTTTTGAATTTAAATACTTAAGATGTTCGTACCAATTTTGTTTTAGAAAAAACTTAAGAATTTTTATATATAAAAAATTAAGTGAAAAACGACTTTCAAAACACATTTAGTAATAATCAAACATAGGAGCAAGTACGTGCAATCCAGTCGTGCATTTTTTTTGGTAAGCAGCTGGAAGATTAGTCATGATTTATTTTTCCCAACTTTATTATTTGTAGTTCTCACTTTTGAATCTAATATAAAATCTTGGCTTTGTTCGCGAACCTGACCATATACGATGAACATGGAAGCCAACCAACACGACACAATCTAAATATTTCGCCAACAGCAAGTGGTTCGCGAACCATCCCACATACAAGAAGAGCACAGTCAACGGCTGAACGGTTTTTAATGAAATTTTGTAGGTGGGCTGATGATTTCATTAGATTCATGTGGGTCCGTAGTATCGCACGGGTATCTGCTAGTCTATATACATATAAATATAAAAGAGAAATGTCGTCGGTATGTGCGCTCATAACTCGAGAACGGATGGTTCGATTTTCATGATGTCGGGCTTGATAAATTCGTATTGGCTTAAGAAAGTTCAAAGGATAATGGAGGAAAATCTGTTCACGATTTAGGGCTTTTGGCGTTAGGAAGGGCATATAGGACACTGGAACATCGGTTGGTTTTCAAGATTTTGGGATTGATGGATTCTTGTTGGCATATGGAAGGAATATGAGGTGTCCTTTTCGTTTCGTCATTCAAATTGAATTGTATTTGATATTTTTTTTTAAATTTTCATTGTGCTCAAAATATTTGTATGTTTATCAAGTGAGATTCATTGTGATTTCAATCAATTTTATTTATATACATATGTTATTTCGATATTGGAAAAATTTGAAAAGTGAGATAAGTGCAATTGGATTTGGGTAATTTTACGAATACGTGGAAATTTTAATGATTTTTGTGAGTTAACGAAACCAAAGATATTTCGCATGTTTTCATTTCAATGTGTTTTGGTATGTGATTGCAGAACATTTTCATTTGGCCATTTAGTGATTAATTTCAGCAGTTCCAAGCTTACAAATCAAATCTAATTCAAACCATGATTTTGCGGAAAAAATTCAAAGGCGAAGATGTTCTCATTCCAAGGAGTCCGCTTATTCCGATCGATTTGCCATTCGTGCTTAAGTGTCTTCAATTTCCGGTGCGTCTCTCTTTTGCTATGACAATCAATAAGTCACGGGAAAATCGCTGGATGTTTATGGCATCAATCTCGAATCCCTATGTTTCTCACATGGTAAATTATAAGTGGCGTGCTCACAACCTACCGCTTTGTACGTGTACGCATCCGAAAATAAAACTAAAAATGTTGTGTACCATAAAGCACTTCAGTAAAAAAGGCGTCATTTTGATTTGATTTTAAAACATAGACATTGTTAATTTATTAATTTTTATTGTATTTAATAAAACTTTAGAATAAAGAATTTTAATTGACCGCATAACTTGAAACAGCATTGTGCATTCTCGGAATTATTATTTTCTGGACATAAATGAATTTAGGTGGAACGAAGTTCACCGGGTCAGCTAGCAGTTTAATAATGCCAAGACTTTAAGGAAATCCCTTGACGCAAAACCGTCCAATATATTCCATAGTAAAAATTTGATCTCAAATTTTCAGAAACAAAAGACATTTTTAGGGCAATAGAACAATTTCAGAAAATTTCTGTCGGCACTTGACGTGCTCCTTTTGGGATTTTTCTTTCTAACAATTCTGACGTTATGTTTTATATTCCTTAAAGATTCTGAAATGAGTCCACAATATCATTACGTGGAGGAGGCATAATATGTTGCAACATTGACAGGAATTCAGTGCTAAGCGAAACTCCTAAAATCATATAGGTGTCAATCAAACTGCTTTTCAAGATAAACTTTCGGAAGAGAAATCAGCGCCATCGGGGAGTGAATATAAGGCATGAAATAGCCAATGCACAAACCATTCCCATCATTTGCAAATCAGTGCTGATCAATTTAGTATTGTAGGAAATATCCGTCTGCTCAAAAGTATTAAATAAAAATCTAGTAAGCAATAAATACAACAATTAGATATAATGTTAGCGGTTTGTAAAATTTTTGAGTTTTTTCAGGTTTTGCCTGTTTGAAATATACAAAAAAACGACGGCTTGGAAGATCGACAATCTTTAAGGAAGGCAAGCAAAACTTGACAAAAAACTATAGAGGAATAGCTTCTTTAAGCTCGTCCTTAAAAATACCAATGATTATCATGCTAGGCATTTCCAAGAAGGGATTCTAAGCGAATATAAGGCTAGCTTCTTTTATAGAATTACTAAAAGGTAGATCTTTTTTTTTGTCTGCTCAACTGTTGCATAGGACTTTATTAGATTAAAAACTGTAATTCCGTTGTAGATCCAAAAGCTGATTGTTAATTGGACATGGTATTTAGGGGTGCACTTTTCTAAAAATGAAGGCATCTCTTTTTTTTTAACGGATGCGCGCACTAAAAGGGTTTTGACTACGCTTAAAATAAACAAGCACGCACAGTGCGAGCGTTAGGAAAATAGGGAAGGATGTAAGAGGAGATACCGATGCACATTTGTTTTCAATTTCTGGATATCAAAATGGGAGGGGAAAATAGAGCCGGGTAAAGTATTCCACATTTTGTTGTACGGCTAATGAAAGAATCTCTGTACTTGACAGTACGTCCGAAATTGGGCTCAAGGGTAAACTGATGAGCATTCCTGGAAGCGCGAGTATTACGGTTGAATAGTTTAAGGGGAGGAATGCAACTGGCTATTTCGCTGGAACATTGCTTATAAAAAAAGCGATCAAATAATAAGAGACATATAACATCGCGATGGTGTTCTAGAGATGTAAATGTTCCCACTATAGTTATATCGCCAATCATTCTTAGAGTTCTATTTTGGATTCTTTCCTTTCTCTTGGGAGCTCCTGGCCAAGCGTGGGAGTTATACTCCAGCTTTGGTCGAATGAAGGCCTTTTATAGATTACAGCCAGGTCAGACAACAAGGAGTTGAATCTGCAAACGAATATGAAAACCTGATGGTACTATCGTCAGCAAAACAATTCAGTGGATTAGAAGTTTCAGATAAGACATCATTAATGAAAATGAGAAAAAGGGTCGGAGAAAAACCGAAGCCCTGGGGCACACCGGCATTTATTTTATGGATACCAGACTCGAAACCGTCCAACACAACATGTATTCAGCGGTCCGAGAGGTAATTTCTAATCCAACGAAGAAGAGATTCATCGATACGCATTTTCCATAAGAGAGCTTGATGCCAAACTCTTTCAAATGCTTTTGAAATATCAAGCGATGTAAAGATTTGTGCCACTGTTCTCTGAGATATACTATCAAATCCTGATTAGCTCACCACAACGACGCAGAGAATCGTACTATTTCTCTTGTTTTGAAGTTCCCATTATTTTGTAAATGGAATATAAAATAAAATGCACGACTGGATCGCACGTAATTGAGCTTATGTTCGATCACATCGTATGCTAAATATATCCATTAATAATCTTAATATATTTTTAGATGTTTTTACTTAATTTTTTAATGTTTTTATCAATATACATAACCTTTAAAATGAAATTTAAAAAAAATCATTAACACGTTTTTAAATATTGAATTTTCAAAAAAACAAATATTTTTTTTTCAAAAATCCAAAAAAATGTTTCCAAAATTTTGGTATGCAGTTTTATTTCCAATTCGAAGAACTCATATATAACATTTTGATCCAAGAGCGTCTAGCCGTTTATGAGAAAGTTGAAAATAAAAAAATTGGAGGTACCGTTACTAACAAAATATTTAAGAAAAAAATATTTTTGACCAAAATGTAGACTATACCTAAAACAGTGCACATATTTTTCTTAATCAAAATCGTTAGAGCCGTTTTCGAAATAAATCAAGATGCTAGAAAAATTGTATGCCAAAGACCGCTATTTTTAAGTATTAAGTTTTAAAAACTATTATATTTAGGCCCGCCAGTAAAATAAACATTTAAAAAAAAAACCTGAAAATCTGTTGGATAATTTCGGAGTTCAACGTAAGTCAACGTAAAGCTGGTTCAGGGTGATAGGGTTGTTTATACCTGTATTGGGAAAAGAAATTAAAAAAATCCATCTCGCTTGGTTATGTAATAATTGCAACATTTAGAAAAGTAATGAAAATTAAATACCCTAGGCCACATTTTTAAGTACTGTGATCACAAATTTCCAAATTTTTGAGTGTTTTTATTTTTTACGTAATTCTAAATAACAAAGCTATTATTTCCAATCACAAATCCAAAAATAAGCATTGTCAGTTTCGTAAGAAAAATAAATATTTACTAAGTCATGGTTCAAAAAATGTTGTAATCTAATTCTGACACTTCATATTTTTAAAAAAAATGTACTACGCTATCATCAGGAAGTTATTTTAAAATTGACCTGCTTCATCAAGATTTCAAAGTGGTACAACACTTCATTCATTCGCAAAAAAATATTATTGATTTTTCATTTGGCAATGGCGCAGTGGATAAAGTGCTCGATTTCTAACTTAGACGTGTAGGTTCGATCCCTACGCTAGGCGCATTCTTTTCTATACCTCCAATTTTAATTGGATGCTGCCCATGGGTTAAAATGAGACAGTCAATACCTGCTTCTCAAATCCACTGTGCCAAACTAGTGCCGTGCAAGTCAGGTTGCATATAAAAGACTTTTGGTCTTAAAGGCATATAGTAAACTTACAAAAAAAAAAAAAAAAAATCAACGCTCGTACGATGTACAACGGTTACAAAGTTTACTACCCCGGGACTAAGGTCCCAGAGTCAATTTTTTCCGGGAAATATAGTAATGACCGGAGATTTCTCAACCATATCTTATGGACTGACGAATAAACATTAAAAAAAAAACGGTTATTTGAATTTACATAATTTGCATGAGTGGCACCAAGAAAATCCGCATTTAATTTGTGAAGACCGCTTTCATTATCAATTTAAAATAAATATGTGGACCGGAATTTCGAATGAACAAATAAATTGATACATTTGAAAACCAGAAAATTTAAATGGCGACAACCAACTGATGTACCACTCAACATTGATTGAGACATGTGGCTTTAACAAGATGGTTGTCCAGCGTATTACGCTGGTCATGTACGAGATTACCTGAAAACACAGTATCCCAATAGGTAGATCAATTTTGTGGCCTCCTCTTTCTCCGAACCTTAATACTCTCGATCTCGATTTTTTTACTGGAGCTGTATACAAGAACAAGTGTATTTAAGACCAGTTGAAAATAGACAAGAAATACCCCACAAGATTTGGGCGATTGGTGATTATATCTTTTCTGCAACGATACAGACACTGTATTCGTGCCGAGGGTAAACAATTTGAGCATTTGCTTTAATGTTATGCAAAAATTAATGAATTAAAATATTTGCTTTTGTTTCATTAATACATTATTTGGGTAAATTTCCCATTTTTTAGACAGAGTTTAAAATGTTCCAAAACGGTCTTAAGTTTAGTTTAAGTTTATTTTCGTAAAGCTTACACAGTAAGATATAAATCTTATAAATTAGTGAAGTTTATAAATTGAATTTTAGTTTTGTTAAACAAATATAATGTACTTATAATTAAAAAGAAGGAAAAATAAAAATAATATAAGTAAAGAAAAAAAATATATAAGAATAGGACACGAAGGAATAAATTCATATTTATATAATTTTGTATAAATTTAAAGTACAATTTATGGTAAATTCATATAAATGAGTAGATAAAGAGAGTTAGGAAAAAGAAAGGTTAAGGAAGAGAGGAGAAGTTTTAAGTTAGTTGCTTTAATCAGATAAGAAATTATATAATTTTTTTTTGAAATTCGTTTGTGTTGTTAATCACTCGCATATAAGTAGGAAGTGAATTCCACAG
The DNA here is from genome assembly GCA_910595825.1 of Philhelius pedissequus. NCBI lineage: Eukaryota > Metazoa > Arthropoda > Insecta > Diptera > Syrphidae > Philhelius > Philhelius pedissequus. Next base: position 65,222,228 of record OU343160.1, on the reverse strand, counting down.
ACGACAAGCAGCTTTAAAAAATTGTCTTTCAGCAGTCAAACAGTTAAAACGAGGTAGAATAAAGCATGCAGGCCTACTAGATGTCGAAAAACGAAGTTTTTTCATATAGATGAGTTGGTTGTAAAGTTCTTTGAATTTTAAAAAATAGTAGCAGTATGTGAAATTTAATGACATTAATGAAGGGCATTTGAAGTAGGTTCTGTCGCAGATGCGAGACATGATCATATCTTCTTAAGCCAAAGATGTATCGAATAACACTATTAAAGGCAATTTTCAATTTGTTTTTTCTTGCATAGTCACAGTTTAAGTAGATTTCACAGCCATATGTTAAAATTGGTAAAATTAAAGTCTTCGCAAGCAAGATTTTTGTTTTCAGTGGGGTAAATTCATGAGCAGTCCAAAGTGTTCTAAGAGTGTCATAAGTCTTACCTACTATAGAGTTTATATGGTCATTCCACGTTAAAGTTCTATTGAATATTACACCGAGATTTTTATTTATTAAGTATTAACATATCCTAACGAGGTCCCATTAAGCATGATTGGCGAAAATTAGGATAATTCATATTGTTTTTTTTTTTTTTGAATAATTAGGCACTTACATTTATTTGGGCTAAGAGCCAGACCATTAGACTCTGCCCACTTGAAAATACGGTCAAGATCCTCATTGATTCTGAATACACAGTTTTCGATGAGACCTAGGGAGCAACTTTTATGTATTTGAATGTCATCCGCATGCGAATAATAGACGCGATTTCATTGATATAAAGTGAAAAGAGCAATGGGGCTAAGATTGATCCCTGGGGAACACCTTTGAGTAAGGGGAGAAATTTTGAAAATGTGTTCTCAATGCAAGCTGCCTGTTTTCTATCGCTAAAAAAGGAGGATAATAATTTGATTGCTTCTTCAGATACATTGAATTACTGACGCAGCTTGTTTAATAGTACATTATGGTCAACCATGTCAAATGCTTTAGAAAAATCTAAAAGGACTAGAAACGTTACATTATTAACATCAAGTTCAAACCTTATATCTTCTATAACCTTCAAGAGTGCCGTGGTGCAACTGTGTTGAGGGCGAAAACCGGATTGAATTGGAACTAGGAGATTATTCTGAGTAATATACTCATTGAACTGCTTTTGCATAATTCGTGCCAATACTTTTGAAAGAAATGAAAGAACAGAAATTGGTCGAAACTCATTGCAAAGCGCGTTTTTAGGAATCGGTCATGAGAATTGTATTAAAAACATGAGTTAAGTACGCTAGTAACAGGGGCAGAGTAGATTTTAAGAAAACAGATCTAAGTTCGTCAACTCCAATTGCATTGGATTTTACAGAGATAAAACTCTCTACCACTTCCAGACAGGTTACATTTGAAAAGCTAAAAGAAGCAACAGTACAGAGCCTTTGTAGACTAGTAGATTTTCCGAAATTTACGAATGAAAAAGTACCAAGTGTTTTACCATTTTGGTATCTTGATAAAATGGGGCATTTTTTTATACAACTTGCCGATGGACTTAGCAAATTTTTAAATTTCTTAGGAAACTGTCAATATTTATTTTTAGATTTCTGATTGGAAAAAAATAGCATGGTTATTTATGATTAAGTAAAAAATAAAAACATTCCAAAATTTGGAAATTTGTACCACAGTTCTTAAAAATGTGGGTATTGATTTTCAATTCTTTTATAGATATTGCAATTATTACATAACCATGCGAGATAGATTTTTTAATTACTTTTCCCAATACAGATATAAGCTACCCTATCGCCTGTACCCGCTTTACGTTGACTTACGGGACACCCTATTTATAAAAGATAATGCGAACAGAAAGGGTCATAGAAATGGAGCCTTGTAGAACCCCTAAACTGCACTGGGCAGGGAATTCAAATAGCTTTTATTCTGGATGTTAAACAGGATGGCATAGTATTAATTTCTGAATTTAGAAAACCATCCAATATTCAAAAATCACTATAATTGGTATGGTCATATGAAAGGACACAGCTCTTGGAAAAATGAAACAACACTTAAAAATGTTATTTTGTCTTCGTCCAGAAACTCTCTTATAAACAATATTAATTTTTTTTAGATATAAGTACACATATGCACACTTAGGTTGAATCCGAAACCATATTATCCTCTCTTACTCCTGGACTAGCGAAACATGTTTTATTATTCAAAGAAAGAATTTTATGAATTAATTGAGTACTTCAAGCAAACAACAAATACATGTTACGTTTTTATTAAAAAAAAATTCACCGATCAAAAGTTTAAATTGCAACAATTTGCCGAAGTCATTTGAATATGCAAACTTTATGAATACATATTTTTTTTTCTGGAATCAATGTTCAAAAGCTAAATTGGAAAAAGGCTTAAAGCTACACTTCTATTGATTAAAAGCAAATTTCCCGGTAGCAAAAAATATTGTTCGTGGAAGAAAACCACCCAAGGACTAACCAATGAATTCATTTGGTGTAAGGTTACAATGCCTTTTTTTCTGTGTTTTTTTTTGGGGGGAATGAAAAATTCTGAAAATAAGAGAATCCTAGGAAACAGTCAAAAGTTAGATTTGTTTTATTGTTTTGCGTGAAACTAAATTCGGGTTGATTTTTATTTTTTTTTATTAAATCCGTGTACCTTATTTTTGTTTTGTCCAGGTGGTAGAAACTACATATATATACTGAAGGCTTTATTAAAACTTTTTAAAAAAGTTAATATTATTTCCTTAAGGGAATGTTTCCCTAGTTGGAACTTTTTCGGCAAATATTTTAAGCAATTAACTAAAAAAGTTTTCACTTTTTATAACCCCTTACTCTTAAGTCTTGATACAAAGCACATGGCTGTTAAATTGGTTTAATTGTTATAAAATATGAATGCGGCTGAAAGTATCCCCTAACATACTGATATTGAAGTTAATTGGAACTCCTTGAGTGCCAGTTCAATTTTAAGTAAAAAAAAGTCTAGTAAAAAAAGTATCATGCCAACTTTTGTTCTTAAGAATCTTTTTTTTTTTTTGTATTAAGTAGTAAGAAGAATAATGTATTTGACAACTCTTTTAGGAAATTTGAGAGAGTGAGTTATAAAGGTTTATCCATTTTACGGTTTCAAAAGCAAACGTAAATAAAACATATATAAAATATTTTTTTACATGATCTTTCTTTTTTATTATAAAGTTTGAACGTTGACATTATGTGTGAAACTCTACATCATTTAAATGACTACCACGCGAATTGTTGCAAGCATCGATTCTTTTGAGGTAATTTTCGACCACTTTTTGACACATATTGGGCGGTATTTCAACCATAACTTGACGAATGTTGGTTTTCAAGTGCTCAAGAGTTAAGGGGTTGTCTACATAAACACGGTCTTTCGCGTATCGCCACAGAAAAAAGTCCATCGGTGTCAAATCGCATGATCTTGGTGGCCAGTTGATATCGCCACGACGAGAAATTACGCGGCCAGGAAATATATTGCAATAAACCCATATTCGTTCGAGTTGTGTGGCATGTGGAACCGTCTTGTTCAAACCACATATTCTCCAAGTCGTATTATTCAATAGCAGGCATAAAAAAGTCGGTTATCATATGACCATAACGCTCCGAATTGACGGTGACACTCGTTCCATCGTCGTTTTCGACGAAGTAAGGTCCAATCACACTTTCGGACCAAAGAGCGCCCCAAACAGTGAATTTTTGTGGATCTAATGGAATCTCTTCAATTACTTGAGGATTCTCAGAACCCAAAATACGACAATTTTGTTTATTAACTTACCCACCGAGTGAGAAATGTGCTTGGTCGCTGAAGAAAATTTTGTTCGAAAAATCGCCGTCCACCCCCAGTTGTTCAAGCACCCATTCGACGTATCTACGACGTTGTGAATGGTCATCAGGTTTCAGTTGTTGTGTGAATTGGAATATATATGGATGTAGGTTTAGATCCAAACACAAAATACGCCATAATGTGCCTCAAGACAGCCCTAATTCCTGAGAAGGACGAGGAATCGACACATTCGGATCTTCGGCAACACTTTCACTTACAGCAGCGATAGTTTCAGTGGTACGAGCGAAACGATGATGCACATGCCTTAGAATATCTGTAACCAATCTAGTCTCTTCAAATTTCTTCACAATTTTGCCAACTGCTTGCGTAGTTGGGCGATTATGTAAACCATAATCTCCTCTTAAACCACGATATGTGGCTGTGGCAGAATCACCTTTTTTGTAGTAGGTTTTAACAATTTTTAAGCGTTGTGCGATAGTTAAGCCATCCATTTTCGTAAATGTTAGACTTTCAACTGAAAAAAAAATTGGTTTAACAACTTAGTATGACAGATGTCGAATTCCAGCCCCATACTTTTAAAACCGCAAAATGGATAACCTTTTATGAGTTTTGACTTAAAAATGAAAAGCATATGCACATATTTTTAAATTGTAGGGTACACATAACGAGTCGTGTTCTTTTGGCAAAAACTATCCGCAGCAAAGCAAACTTTACACACATACAAATACAAGAACCTACATTCAATAAAAGTAAAAGAAAAAGTCTGATGTGAAAAGAATTGTCACATTTATTTAAGTATCGAATGATATTATGTGTTTTAGTTGGTAGTTCAGATGACTGATGAACTTCGAATTTTATCCGTAAAGTTCTTCTCTCTGTCAATGGCCACGTTCACCCATTTATTATAGATAAGTTATCTCCGATACTAAGTTATACGAATATATTGTGAATGATTCGGATAGGTTAGCTGAAAGCTGTCAAAAACTAATAATTTTTGGTTAAGTATGTGTTCTTTTCTCAAAAAAATCGTTTCACAAATAAAAATTACTAACGCAACGACGTAGGCTAAAAGTACATTTTATTTAATTTTGTTGCTTTATAAATAATATTAATAAGCACAGGTAGGGGCGCCCTCCTTCTTTCACTAAAAGTTAAAGTTAGCTTATTCGTGCGAAACTGCAAGATCAAAGATACTTTAATAAAAGATGTTTGAGTGGCTTTGTGTCGGCTGCTGTCAAATTATCTAATAATGAACTATCTAAAACTTGTACAGCTCCAGCTAACAAAGCTATTTAATTGTAATAGCAACAAGCATTTAAGGAGCAAATCAGTGCATATCTATTATTTAGTAATAAATAAGCACTCATTAGCAGTTTAAAGTGAGTGTGTTTTATCGATAGAGCACTTATAAGATACATAAACATAAACTGTCGAATTCCATTGAAAGATTATTAAGATTTCTTCTAAAAGAACTCCATTTTTGCACACAAAAAATTGGAAATTTTCAGATTAACAGCCCGATTCTCCTCCTTGTGACGAATCACAAAAAAAAACCGAAAAAGTCACAAAATTAATTTCACCTCTGCTTGTGACTTGTGAGTTATCAGTGATGTTGTGGAGACTCGGGCTGTAAATTTCATCTGCGGAAAAGGGAGCTTTAGAGCTTTTCGGCGAAATTTGCGGCGTTGACCGTTGACCAATTGGTGAATATAGAAGTGGACATCATCGTTTTTTTTCAGTGATTATTTGTTGCGACGATTATAATTTTTATCAAAACACGACTATTTACACTAATTACGGAATTCTAAAAGGGCACTTCTTTTCATATTTTACAAATAACTCATTTTTAAATAACCTATCTACTCCAACTCGATCTTTGAACTGCATATAAACGAAGTTCTAAAATTACATAATAGTTAAATAATGAATGCGAACATTTTTGTAAGGAAACACAATGCGAACATACCCTTCCACTGGCACACTTTTGAAAAAAAAAAAACATTAAACACATAAAATAATTTTCAAATCAACATTTTGGAACTTACAAATGTGGGAAATTGATCTTTTAGCTATTTCTTACTGCTTAATATCTATTCAATTTTATTTGGACTTTTAAATTCAAGTTTTAGTCTTCTTATATGCTTTTAATCTAAAATGATTAAAACAAATCAATTTTTGATATTTTGCGTTTGAAGATATTTGACACCTATAATACCAATTTAAAAATAAAACAAATCAGGCCGCTGTGGATCGTTCATTTGGAAAATTCTGCTTTGCTGCCGATAGATTTCTCAAATAAACATGAACACTGCTACTATTAATAAATACCAAACAAAAATTAATTATTTTTATTTGCTCATGATATTGTGATGCTATTTTGATATATGTCTGATGGAGTTAGAAGGGTCCGAGGGTATAACTGTAGAAAGCAAAAAACGTCGGTTACTAAAAGTTTCACAATAAACTCTCCGAAGGGGATAAAGTAACCGGTCCTAGCGCAAGCAAAAGACACAAACAAGGAAACTCCTAACTCCTAACAGAAGCCCAACTTATATCTGAATTTCACATTCCATTAACATGTTCGTGGTTAATAGGTAATGTAACCTGTATGCTGAATGTCAAAATACATTATTATTCGGTGTTTGCATGTTTGATTGTTGTCACAGCTTTTTCGTGTACAAGGTTGACGTCCATGCTTAGCATAAGCAGCAATTGGCGGTTGCATTTGAATTTAAATAAAAACGGTTGAACCGGTAGTTATGGGTCTTTGTTATGTTCAATGTAGCGATGAAAGATGTTCCTGTTTTTTTCAACACATTTAATTAAATTTTTTTGTGTGGGGGACGGGTAGGGGGGTGGTATCTCAGAAGGCAGTAGGTAGCTTTGATTAGCTTAGAAGGGTCATAACACATTCTTAGAACCGAAGAATGAAACAATCAGATATCTTCGATACCGAAAACTGGATTCTATCGGTGGCATAGTTTTCATAACAGTGGCGAAACGAAAAACCATGATAAAATTTACAAAAGACACATTCCAAATTTTTGTGTAAAAAAAAGGACCCAGAACAGATCCTTGTGGAACACCTTCTAGTTAGGGAAACAATTTTTATAAAGTCATTTTTAGGTACCCACACAATTTTCTTTCGCTTAAAAAGGATAATACCATAATCGTTTGGACTTTTTCTACACCTACAACATTTTTATTAAAATGTGTCAACTTTATTATTATCGAAACCTTTGAAACATTGAATTAAGAAAAAAATTAGTGAAAATGAAATTTTTGCGGGTTGCAATGGTGCATTGGATACAGTAATCTGCTGCTAACTCAAACATGTGGGTTCGCGCCCGACTCAAACCAGAATTCTTCTCTATACTTTCCAGTTTAACTGGATTACAATCGTGGGTTGTAATGAGAAAATAAACACCTGGATCTCAATCTACTGTGCCAAAAAAAATCTTTCCTATATTTCTATTCCTTCAACTAGTGGAATACAATTTAGGTTGCATTTAATCCAGCATTTAGAAATCTAATGTGTCTGGACTGCAATGAAAAACTAATCATTCGACTTTTTGACGAACAAAAAAAAAGGTTTCTTGGTAAAACAAAAATAAAATAATTAGAATTAATTAAAATAGATTTAAGGTCGAAAGACATTAGTATTAAGAGATATAGTTTAGTTAAGAGCGCCCGTAAAAGGCAGGTAAATTAGTTGTAAGTTATTGATAATTAGGCTAGTTTTAAGCATTTTTGTCTAGCCTTAAGATAGCTATAAGTTAAGATTAAATAAAAATGAATTAAAACAAAATAAAATGGTATTTATACAAAAATGGGTTTTAAATAAAAGGAAAAAAATAAATATTTACTTAGTTTTTAATACTAAAATCACGTTTTTCATAGCACATGTTTTTTTTTAGATCAAGAAGGCATTGTCACACTAAGATTTTGTTAGGAAATATTATTAAAAATGACGAGTAAACTGTATTTATACAAAAAACAATAACACTTACAAAAAAAACGCATCCCGGTGGCTGAGTTGGCTTAAAACCACGATTATGTGAGTCAAACAGTAAGGAAGGGAGAGGGAAATATTTGACCGATGTTTGCCATTTTGACGAAGGTTAGCTTTCCAGTGTTAAGAAGACCTTAGGTTTTACAGACATAGAGTTAAGATTATTTAAAAACAAATAATTATAAAAATTGATTAGGTTTGAAGAAAGGAATGTTGAACGGAAAAATGATATACACAGAGCTTTAACTAATGAAATATCCTCACTGCCTAACTGAGAATTCACTTCAAATTTTAATTATTTGATACTATTGTTCATCTACCAAAAAAACGTTTTTTTTTTTGTAAATCACAATGACAAGGTGGTGAAAAGCCAAGATAAGGAATTTGCCCGAAATCGTTTCAACTATTTTCAAGAACATTTTAAGAAAAAAAATGGTAGAATTTGTTTTGGAACTTATGTTTCACTTTGATAATTTGGGTCTTAGGTTCTTATAAGTACCAGCTAAGGAACAAATTGTGGGCAATCTTCCCTTGCAATCGATCTGCTACCAACTATTCACTTTACCTTGGTTCTTATCTACACTTCTGTGAACTTTTCAACACTCTTTACCAATGCTATTTAATCGAAATGAAATCTAACATTATTAATGACCCTAATTCTTTTTATCAATTTGTCAACCACAAAAGAAAATCTGACGGGTACACATCCTCCCTTTCTTTCAATAACGAAACTTCATCCGAAGCGCTCCCTATAGCAAATAATTTTGCAAGATACTTCAAACAATCTTTCACGGATGATTTTTTTGTTCCTGACACTGCTTATTTCTCGTTTTTACCGAATTTATCTTTTGGTCCATTCCTCCCGCGAATATACTCATCATTTAAATGATGAGTATATTCCTTGCCCCGATGGTATCCCTGCCTTATTTCTAAAGAAATGCACTTTCACTCTTTCTTTTCCCGTCTCAAAAATCTTTAGATTGTCCATATCCCAAGGAGATTTCCCTCAAGCATGAAAAACGGCAGTTATAACCCCTATTCACAAAAAAGGTCCTAAGTGTGACGTGAAAAACTATCGTCCCATCGCTAAACTATCGCATATACCCAAAATATTCGAAAGCATTTTGTATGAAAACTTAAGTTTTCATTGCAGATCTCTCATTTCTCTTAGACAACAAGGGTTCCTCAAAGACAGGTCAACAACAACAAACCTCGTTGACTTTGTTTCATTTTCCCTCTCAGCCTTGGACAATGGAAAAGAGGTCGATATTATTTCAACAGATTTTAGTAAAGCTTTCGATAAAATCTCCCACAAACTTGTTCTTTTTAAACTTTCCACCCTCGGCTTTGAACCGATTCTGTTGGGATGGATTTCTTCGTATTTAAAAAACCGTTTTTTCATAATTCTATTCAAAACTGTCTTATCAAGCCATTTTTTAGCTACATCCGGTGTTCCCCAAGGCAGCAATTTAGGTCCTCTCCTCTTCATTCTAACTATCAAAGAAATTGAAATGATAGTTAAAGATTCTTCCATCTCACTCTACGCAGACGATACTAAGTTTTACAAGGTAATTTATTCTTCTGAAGACTCTTCCAACTTACAACAGGATCTCGACAATTTTTTAATATGGTGCTCCAAAAACTGTTGGGAGCTTAATATTTCCAAGTGCCAATCAATTACCTTGTCACGTAAACGCATCAAATATCCTTCCCGTTTCTATCTTCTACACAGTCAAACTATTTACCCCGATCAGGTGATCCGTGACTTTGGGATTATTTGCGACAATGAGCTGAATTTTCTAAAACATATCGACGATATAATTCTCAAGGCAAATTCAGCCCTTGGCTTCGTGAAAAGATGGTCCAAGGAATTTGCAGACCCCTACGTTACCCGATCCCTTTACATATCATTTGTTCGTCCGCTTCTTGAATACGCTTGTCAAGTCTGGTCGCCTTACTTACAAGTGCACATTGCCAGAATTGAGAGCATTCAACGCCGTTTCGTTCGATTTGCTCTTCAAGGTCTTACTTGGCGTAATCCTCTAATAATACCTCTTTATCAAGTCCGAATCAAACTTCTCATTTTCTTCATCCATCTTACTAACCCTCGTAATACTCGTAATCCTCGCCTCTTCTATCTTCCCACCCATGGATCCTCTTATGGCTCCAATGTACCCATCTCCGGAATGCTGAGAAGTGTCAATTCTAACTCTTCTTGTTTTGACTTTAATATCAGTACTCCCTTCTTAAAGCTTCGTCTCCTAAGCCCCACAACCAGTTAATTTAAATCTTAGCTATTAAGTTTCTTTGTTTTTTCAGGTAGATTAAGAAAATAGTTTGCTTTAAGCCAAAGCCCCACACCACCCCCCACCCCAATAAAATTAAAAATTAAGTAAATAATATATGGGAACAGCCCCGAATTTCGGTACCGTAACATAGGCTTACTTTGCCCTAGCATAGGTAACTTTGGCCAACTGACGAACAGAATTGACCAAAAAAAACTCCATTAAATTTATAAAATCTAAATTATTAACATCTTGGCTCATTATTTGTTCATTTTTTAAATTTTTTTAGCACTAACTCAAAAGTTCACAACAAATTAATAACAACATAAAAAGAAAAGACTTTATACATGTATGTGCGCATTCAGCAAAAATCTGCCAACCCATAACAGATCAGATCTTTCGTGCTAAGATTTGATCTAGATCTGCCTTTTTTGTTGGAATGAAACACTGAAAATTCAAAAAGATCCCATCTTGTCTTAAATGAAACTCGCTAGTAGCAAATTTGTCTAATTTGCTTAAGTCCAAAATTTGGTGTGTAAGAAAAGTTGTGTGAACTTTAATGAAATAAGTACAGATTTTCTATATATACTCATATTTTGTTAATATTTTACGAATATCCTTTGTTTGTTTAATTAATAAATAATAATTATTAAATTCTGACCATAGAGTTTTGTTTTTAATTTTTGGTGTTACTTTGTTCCAGGGCCATTTCGAGGGCGGATCTACAGGGATCGCAATAAATTCCTTTTCGAAAAAGTTGTTCCAAAGGCATAGATGTTTGTTGCTTTTATATATGAGGGATAAATATACCCCGAAAAAAAAACTGTCGCATTCAAGGAAGAAACAGTCACCGTGAACTCTATGCGCAGATCTTTAAACCTTTGGAAATTAACCTCTCAAAAATATGAAATTACATACCCTTGGATGGATGTTATGGGTATTGAACCGGCTATTTTGTTTTGTGTAAAAAATATATTGGTTTTTCACCTTTTTTTTATTTTTGTTAAGATATATGATCATTTGAATCAGGGGTCTTGAAATGCAATGTTATCTCCAGATCTTTAAACAAACGAAATATAGTCAAAAGTTTTAGATGGCCCAATTTTTCAACCAAAAACAAAAGTGTTTTAAATATTATTTAAATAGTTTTCATCTTACTTATTATTAATGAAAAGGGGTTTACAAAAAAATAGATAAAAATTATTTGTTTACAATTTTTAAAAGGTTTTTCAAAATAGTGTACAAAAATGGAGCAAAATAACTCCGAATGTTACCGGTATTTGAAAGCAGTTCTATGTAATGAAAAGGGCCACATCGTAGCTTCCAAGGATTTTAAATCTTCTATATAAAATCTTTTATATTATCTAAAATAATATAATAGATGGGATTTACATACGTATATCCTGTTTAAGTAAAACAAATGTTCCGATAGAAATGTCCATCCCACGAAAATGAGCATACATTAGCTATCGAATGGAAGAAACTCCCAATCCTCGTACTGTCTACTTAACATATGTGTAAGGTAAGTAGTAATCCCTTTGAAGCAAAATTCTTCAAGTTAAAAGCCAAGAATAACAAAAAAAAACAAGAAGCTTTTAGAGCGGATCCTGATTTTTTTTTTGTTATTTTATGTCGCATTTAAGCCCACCTTCACTTAAAATTTCTATGACTAGTGTTCTTTTTTGAAATCTAGTCGGCAAATATCCGCACATTTAAACGCATTAGGAAATACATTAGAAAATATTCCATTAGGTTGTAAAAAAATATGATTGTATGTCAAGGTTTTTTTTGTAAGCCCTATTTACCCTCCTCAATCGTACAATATCCCTGGCCATTTTTATTTGATAGTTGAATAGGTACAATCCAATACAATTTTCAGGACGAGTGATAAATATCTTGCATTAAATTATTCAACAGGCTTAGATGTAAGCAATTTTGTGTTATTATTCGTTTGAAGAAAAATTATCAAACTTACCTTTTTCTTGCATTCCCCGAAAGTCTTTTCAATACAATGAAATGACAGCGCCAAATAATTTTACCGCTACGAACGCCAATTAAATATACCTATGTAGGGAGTAATTGTAGGTTATCCAATGGGAGAATCCTTGAGCACTTAGTTGAGTACAATCAATTAACCTACTTTGCTTCTTTATAATTTAATTAGATTTTTTTTTATTTTATGATTTCCTTATCTACTCGTATACACTTCAGATTTGATTCAATGAAAATCAACAACAATAACACCAAAACAAGAACACAATCAACCGCACAAGGCACATCCCATATTAGACTTTCTTATTTTATTTTTTAATATATTTTTTTGCTGTACAACTTTGCATGAAAGTGACACTGAATATTATTTTATAGTTAGATCCTTCTTATTTATTTTCATTTCTTTTTTTTTATTTATTATTCATATTTTGCCTTGCTCAACAACACATCAAAGGGAATTTCTCGAGTCCGGGGAAATTAATCTACACGAGGAAAGAAAAGTGAAATAAAAAAAATAATCAGAGACGGGCCTATTTATTCAGAAGGAAGAAAAATCATAATTATTCATTATTCCTTCCATATTTTTTTTTTCATTTTTTTTTTGTAAGTAGTTTTGTATCTAGCTTTACGAAAAAAAAAGGATTTGAAAGAGTCTTTAGCTACACCCTTCCCCGTAATAAGTACTCAGATATCTCTACTCGTACAGGACATGAGTGTAAATATCCTGAAAAGAGAATTTGAGCTTCAAAGAACTCTGTTTATTTTTCAAAGTGAATAGCTATCTTGTTGAAAAAAAAACTACACAAACGAACTTCAAACATAGCAGTAAAGCATATATTTCTGTAGTGTTTCTAGCGGCATTTTTTATATGCATTCCTTTTCGAGAATTCTTTTAAGCACCTTGAACCCGTTTTTTTTTTTTTAAAGTGCATTTGACATGCCAAAGTAAGTGTAGGTAAGCACGGGACAGACTTTAGACCGTCTTTGGGTGATATTTTTTTTTTGTCAAATGTTTACACAAGCTTATATCTTTGCCAAAGACGCCAGAAAGACATACGACGATAAGAGCACCAACGATGGTTCCTTTTTGTATATGCCTATGTCGATGGCATTAAAGCCCTACCCCACGGGTCCTTTAAAATGAGAATCCTTTGACAAAAACATATTTATTTTTTTTATATAACTGAGAGTATTTTTTTTTTATTTGTGATATACTTTTTTCAGTGGAATCTCTATATGTCTGTTTGTTGGTGTAAAAAAAAATATGTAGAAGGACTCGTGCGGGATTTATTATTTTTTTCTTAAAGGATGTAAGAGACACATGCGATGAACTTTAAATTCCTTAAATCAATTCACTTGGGTATTGTATCTATTTGAAAAAAAAATTAACCACTCATAGACAATGAGGAGATTTTTTTTCCTCAAGGATAGTCGAATCCTTTAGGATTGCCTATTGATAAAAAATCAATGTTGAAAATTTGATTAACCATTTTTCCTGCACTGGATATACAAATTAAGGATCACAAATCAATTTTTTTTTTTGGGAATTCATTCTTTTTTAAGAATCACTTTGCATTGTTCTTTGGTGCTTCTACTATAGAGATAACGATAACCGCCCGAAAGGTATAAACCATACACTCGAACTTCAATCGGCAAACTGACAATAAGTTCGGTTTTATCGCAAGAAAATTGTATTTTTTTTTCTCGGATATGATAGGGAACAAAATATTGTATTCGTTTGTTAGAGTAGGAGAATTTGGAAAATACTGCGATTGCGTCGTAAGAAAATATCTCTCCGGTTAGCCATTTCTCTTTTCCGATTCGTTTTTGGAATGGAAGGAAAAGTTTCATTTAACCTCTAAAGTTCAATGTTGAGACTTGAGAAAATAGGGATTTAAAACATCTCTTTATGATGTAGAGGGATAGGGATGCTGTTATTGGAATACTGGATATTTTAAAGGTTCTCTGAATAAATGCGAAACGGTTTTATTTTTACATCAGATTAACAGCATTCTGTATAGTTGTTGCTTTTGAGGCGAATATATTTTCGCCGGAGATTTTATTGGGAAACTTTTGAAATAATGAGAAGATACAATTTTGTGAGAATATTCAACAACAAAAAAGAAGAAAGAGCTTTATGCTCTTGTGTAGATACTTGTGTGTTATCATTAAAGGATATAATTCAATGTCAAGCTTTATTTTGTTAAATGAAATTGTTGCAGAGGTCAGGGAACCCATTACCTAAATAGATTTAAAAACAAAGACAATTTAATTGCTTTAATCTTTTTTTTTTCTGTGTCAGCTGCAGGTATTTGTTTTATTTTGTGGAAGAAGTAGGCAAAGAGTGTTTGTCGGCCCTGTATACTACATAATTCATTTGGTAATTAAATGTAAGACACACGTGGTTTTTTCCCCATCTGATCTAGGTACCCATAGTTAGCGTTCCTCAAGATGCTTGAACGGAAGCCATTATTTTAGATATCATAAACAGCGCCGGGATCGGGCGAAACTGTCGGTTACTTTGGTTGAGCCTCGCAAATGAATTTTGGCGATGGTCGAAAATTAGGTAACTACGTGTTCCTTAAAACACAGCTCAGTATTTTTCTGTCCCTTTCTTCTTCTGTGAACATTGATTTGTAAGAAGTGGGCTACAGCTCTTAGTCTTTCTAGTGACATTATAAACCCAGTTATCCCGGCAAGAAAAATGTGTCGTAGAAATGACTTCCCCACCAGGTAATGAACTTGCAAGCGTATCGTCATCATCACAATCGAATTGCAAATTTACACATAAAATCTGTAAATTTCATCAAATGGTCGTAAATATAAGCATTTATTGTTTAATTACAAACACTTACTTTTTGTTTTCATAATGTGTTTGAATATTTGCCTTATTATAAACATTGTGGGTGTAATGTTTAAACATTATGGCGCAAAATTTTAAACAGCCTGATTTTATGAGCTTAGCATGATACTACTTAACAGTTTGCTAATACTAAAGCACTTTACTAATATTTTCCTAATTTTAAACACTTTTCAACTAGCACCATACTAACTCTATGTTCTTAATAAAATAAACACGCCTAAAATAGTGCAGAAAAGTAAGCGAACATAACTTTTTGACGTTTGTAAATGTCAAAGTGGCATATGGATTTATTACGATACTAAAAAAATAAAATAGCCATTTTGTGATTTGAACTTTAGTAAAATGTTAAGAAAATAGTACAATACTAAACTGCTTTAAAATTAGCAAAATACTCTTTTTAGCCTAGTATCATACTAAAAATGATTTAACATATTACTAAATCGACAAAAATTTTGAACCTATAAGTTTAATACTGAACAATTGTGATCGAAACGTACACTGAGGGTGAAAATTTCCAACAAATGTTTGTAATATGCAACATAATGTGTTAAAAGTTTTTTTCTTACCAATGTCATGTGTACAAATACGCACCTTGCCTACTTTACACTAAAAATTACATAAAATTTCATGTCTAATTTAAACGCAGTTTTTAGAGTGTAGGTCCTTGGTTGCTGCAAACCAGATTGGTATAACCAGTCTTGGATGTGGATTCATCTTTGTCAAATAAGTTGAGCTTCAATTTTTTGAATGAGCCTATATATTATATATATAAAAGATTCAATGAGCAGAAGCAGTATAAGTGCAAATGCAATACCAAGAGGTATTGTGATATGTGACTGTATTGTGATGTACAGTGGCGGCAAAATAAAGATCACAGCTTTGTTAAGAAATTTAAAAAAGCCTTAAATCATAAGTTCATTTCCAATTTCCAAACTGTAAGAACTTTTTCGGTGTGGCTTTTGAGTGTAAAGTAACAGGACATTACTTCTCTTCAATATATTTAATAAATGAAGTCAAATGTAAGCCAGAAGTTAAGCAAGGTGCAATCAAGTGAAGACAATTTAAATAGCACAAATTGTTTTCGTTGTAAACATAATACATTTTTGGTAAATATCTTAAACATTTGAAATGTAATTGGAAAAGCTAAGAGTTTTTTTATTAGTTGTTTTTTTTTTAATAAAACTGGTAAAATTTTAATTGGTAACATATAGTACGGGTCGTGGCAAGCATTCCACAGAGGCATTTATGCTACTAGTGCTCAATTTCTAAAATTAAGGTCACCCAAATTCTTCAATAAATCGAAAATTAACATGTTCGAGAAAGGAGGTTGTTAATGCTCTTCACCATTGTCAAGAAGCAGGAAGTGTTCAAAACAAAATACGTAAGAACGGAGCTAATATTGCCATCGCCCGCATGAGCAATGCAAACCAGATCCGTTCATGACTGCTCTAAAAATTAAACAATCAATAGAGAAAGATCTTGGTGTGAACGTTCTTGGTAGCACTAAAAAAACGCCTTCGTGAAAAAAAATTGTTTGGAAGAATTGCCAGAAGATGCAAAGGAGCATATTTCAAAAGATCAAAATTGGTAGAAAAATATTTTATGGACGTATAAGTTAAGTTTGGGTGGCAAAAAAAAATGTGCGACCTCAAAAGAGGAATGCATGGCGGAGATAGCATTCTTGTTTGGGGATGTTATCCTGGTATGGTGTGGGACCGCATGAAATGTATTATGGATTAGATAAAATATAAAGAAATCCTAAGGAATACAATGCTCCTGTGTGCTGATAACGAAATGCCCTTGAAGTGGAAATTTCAGCAGCCCAACGACTGTGAAGCAATTTTACATCCACGCGGCCATGGAATGATCAGTTCAATCCCCAGATCTCAATCCTGGATAAAGCAGTTAATAGATCCGCTAATTCAAATTTGGGCAAACTTTGGCAGGAAGCTTAGCTAGCCTGGTACTCGGTACCTGTTGAACGATTTGAGAGTCCTGTTTTATCTATTAGTTGGTGTGTCGTTGTAATTAAAAATAAAAGTTATCTCACTAAATATTACCACATAATTTTCTTTGAATTACGATCAAATGTTATGTTATTTTACTTGTAACTATTTCTTTTTCTTATGAAGTGTGCTATTTATTTTGTCCTAGAATCACTTCACTTGTTTCCATTATTTTGTTTATTTTTTTTTTGTTTCAATTCAATACTCATTATTTTTTTTCTTAATAAATCCAACATATTGTTGTTCTTACTACTTCATAAGTCAAGCAATTCTTTAAAGTGTAACAAAGTACGAAAAACTTTTGTTACAGGAATCATAGGATACATATGTGCTATTTATTTTATCGCCACTGTACGTAACGTGTTGGTTCGAATTGAAGTTGAAGACTTTTATGTATCTGTTCCTGAAGTATTCATCATTCGAATGAATGATTAATATTAGTAGTAATCACTCGGTTCTCGAATACAGTTTATTACATCTTGTTTTATGGAGTGACTGAATTAAATGTGAGAACCGAATAATTTCATTTGCTTTCGTCGAACTTCTATAACTCGAAAAAAATTGGTTGGCAATGGCGCGAAGCCTGAAGTTTACATGTAATTTTTATTTGATAACTCGAACTTCAGTAACTCAAATGTTTCGATAACTCGAATATATTATTTGGGAGCAGCTTCGATAGGTCGAACTTTTGGAGAGAATTCTCGAATTCAGTGGATTCTTACAAGTTAATTTCATAATCTCGTCCCAAGTTAACACATTCCTATAAACTGCAGATCTACAATAAAACACAGATATTTCAAATTTTAATGTGATTTATTTGAATGGAATCAAAATAAGTAGATATTGATATCCGGCGCAAAAACAAACAACGAAAACGGTTTGCCAATACGCGAAAAGGGAAAGTACAGAGAAATTCGAGATTTACTCCACAGACCTACAACGATTGGCTTTACGATTAATTGATTGTCATCGCAAAAGCCAATCGAACGTATAACTGAATATGTTTGAATTGGAATGGAAGATCAGGTGGAATAATCGCAATTTGTGTAATGAGGACTTCCTCTCCATTGACTTTGTCCTTGATGATCATGGCTGGAATCACCGCCACATGATTATGAACGATCCCACCTTCAGCTGGCACATTGTCGGCGAGTTGGCCGCTTCATCCTCGTCGGTCACGCTGTCAACGAATTTATACGAATGCAGTTCTCCAGCGATTTGACTTTGAATATAATGCAATTCAAGCTATCGACGACGTCCTTACGTTCAAAATTTACAATTTTTTTGCAATGCCGCTGAACACTTTACTATTTATTGTATTTAATTGGCTTTTCTACCGTGTTAAGATTCATCGTCAACTTCAAAGAGGAATGTGCAGTTCGACCGCCTTCAAACAGTGTGGCAGCAATGCCATAGATGCCATATGATGCAACAGGCAACGAAAGAGATCGTGGCCAAATTGTTGCTAGAATCAACTAAATGACGAATGGTTTGCATGTCCCACCGGGAGCATCGAGAAAGTAAATGCGATTGCGGAATCGTATTCCAAAGCAGCGCGATTCAAGTCTACATTTACCAATATTCTTCTTCCAATAAAAAGTGTAAAGAAAATAACGTCGATATTTACAGTGCAGTGTGTAGTTTTTTATTAAAAGTAAGGATAACATGGATATGTCGCTAAAGCGAAGAAGATAAATTTAAGTTAATAAAAGATTTGGGGAGTGGGTCAATAGAGAAGGATCTGTTTATTAAGTATGGCATTCCGGCAATACACTCGTCATTCAAGTATAACAGAATATTTTAAATAATTACAATAGCTGTTCTAATAATACGTACTTAGTATTAATTTTGTATTTTTGTGGTTTACTTGATAACTCGAAGTCTTGATAACTCGAATTATTTTTTTGGTAATATTGATTTTTCGAGTTATCGAAGTTCGACTGTATTTATATTTATTAACTAATGTATAAAAATTATAATTAGTTAGAGCAAAATTTGGTTTAGAAAAACGAATGTGTGTGTAATATATTTAGTTTAAATGAATCTAACTATTTTGTTTTCTTATATTTAGAATAAAGTAAAACAAATTTCAAGTATTAATTTTATTTATTTATTTAGGAAAAGTATCTATTGGCATACGATAAATTAAAATTATACATTTTTGTGACCTTATCAAATTCAAACTATTCCAATTTCCATAATCTTTCATAATTCGAATGATCATTCGATTATTTTGGTCACTCGACTGGAATACTTATATTTTGATTTTTAAAATTTCTCGATTATGTCCATCACTAGGCTGAATTATAGCTTCAGTGATCGAATGAATCCGTAACCACTATAACATGATGGCATGATACGGTATGAGCGGTAATGTAAAATTACGAAAACTGATGCAGTAATTCAGCTCAAGATCTAATAATTCACTAGACTTACTCCCAGTATGACGGGGATCGGTATATCCGAACGTACAGAGTATAATATTTTTGTCGGGCCTGCACTTGTACAAATTTTATCTGACCCCAGAAGGTCCTCAATTTTAATAACAATAGAGAACTCCGTTTGTTCACTGTCAGGAGCATATTTATCTTAAGCGGTTAGCAAATTTTTGGATGAATGGTCTCTTCAAGCCACATGAGGTTCACAATGTGGCAATTGGCAATGCATCTATCTATACATCGGCTTCGTGCCACCGTAAAAAGCCGCCGCTGACATTGAAACGATTCCATTCCCAATGGCATACATAGGAATTTCAAATGAAGAAATACAATGCTTCCAAAAAGCTGGCTACGATTGCCCACAAAAACATTTTTTTATTTCTAGTAAAAAACCTTCGAAGACTTACGACATCTATATATTTCTGAAATTGGGTCATCTTTTATTGAACTAGAGTTAATCAAATAATGATTATGGCTTTCGCATTTTTGTTTTATTTTAAATTGTATCAGCAATCTAATAGATAGAGATACACAATAGTATTAAAGCCATGCACGGACATAATATGCGGATATGGAGTCCTTTTCCATTAAACTCTGAAAGTTATAATATTAAAATAAAACTCTAATTGCCGGCCAATCAATAAAGCCCACCCCACCCGCTGCGCCATTGCTAGCGACTTAGAATGTATGTTAAGTTATTTCACGTGAATTATTTTGACAACAGTTTAGGAAAGGGAATGATGTTACTATACTGTAAATAATTCACATGCTACACATATTTGTACTACATTACCAACCATAACAAAATAATAACGAAATTGAAATGAATATTTTATTGAAACAAAATAATTAAAACCAAATCGAGATTATAATGTACAACATTAAGAATGAACGATCTGTAATTATTATATATGTATGCACTGCACATAGATTGTGGGCGAACACCAGCAGTTTTCATCTTCAACGTACTAGTAGAGTTTAAGCCTAAATCAAATTTGAAAAAAAGTCTAAATGCTGCACATGGTTATTTTAATTTTATAGATATTTATTTGCATATTTAGAAAAAAAATTCTCATAATAAATTGGATTAAATAAAAATTTAATCAACAACTTAAAATCAATTGAGCTAATAAACCCATACACTCGATATAAATTAAATATTTTTTATCGGTCCCACTTAGTGCGACAGCTTGAAATAGTTTTTATTTCTTCTTCGACTATAATTGGAAAAAATAAAATGCTTGACTGGGTCGCACGAACTTGCTCTTATGTTCGATCTCATCGTTTGCAAAAGATTTCTATTAAAAATCTAAATATATGTTAAAAATCGTTTTTTAATTAATTGTTTATATATACAAAATTTCTTTAATTTTTTTCTAAAAAGAAAGGTATGGTAATCTTAAATATTTAATAATATAAACTTAAAAAAAAGATTAAATCAAAATTCTGAAATAAAAACTTAAACTAATTTGAACTCAAAAAAAAAGTACGCCATTTTATTTCTTGGATGAATTTGAATTTTTGAAAAAAAAAAATTTTAATCTTGGAGCTGGTGTTTGAGAAAACAAGTTTTTTTTAAACTTTTTGAAAAAAATTTTCAAAAATAATTTTAAAAAACCCCAATTCATAAATTTTCAGCAAATACACATAACTATAATTTTTGAAAAATGTTGAATAAGCTGCATATAAATGTCAAAACATAAATGTTTCTATTTTTTTTAAATGCTTTTAAAAATATTGGTACGCAGTATAAATTGGGCAACTTAAAACTATATATGTTTGAAAATTCGAAAGAATCGGTTGAGCCATTTATGAGATACTCGAAAGCAAAAAAGAAAATGGTCCAATGAAAGTAGCGTTTTTAGACATTTAAAAAAAATTTTTTTTTCGATCATATGATCGGTTGTACCTACAAAGCTGCACTGATTTTTCTTAATCAAAATCGTTAGAGCCGTTTCCGAGAAAAACTTTTTTTTTTGCGATATATTTACTATAGCGTAAGTTTTAGAATTTGAAAAAAAAGCGAACTAGAGATTTTAATCAAAGTTGACATTACGATGATAGAGAACAGCAAAAAAGTGAGTCCCGCAATTCGTCTGTCTGTCTGTAGATCGGCATACAGCCTAAGACCGATTTTGTTAAAACTTGGTGCTTATTTGTCTAAAATAGATTTTTGAATCGTTCTTTTAGCCCCAAAAATAACAGTACTTGCCATACAAATTTTTCTACCATCTTAATTATCTAGAAAACGGCTCTAAAGATTTTGATAAGAATTGGCGTTTGTACTACCATACTTAAAGGTGTACACTTTGGCCGAACATTTTGTTTTAATATTTTGTTATTAGGGGTACCTGCCATACTACCATTTTATTGATTTTCGGCTTAACCGATTTCGATCAAAATGTTTATACAGGAGCTCCTTCAAATTATAAATAATACTACATTTAAAAATTTTCAAAAAAACAGTTTTTTCTGGATTTTTGAAAAAAAAATAACTTTTTTTTTTGAAATTCTATATTTCGAAAACGATTGGACAATTTTTTCTGATTTTATTATTAAATATTTAAAATGCTCATACCAATTTTTTTAAAGAAAAAATTTAAGAATTTTTATATATAAAAAATTAAGTGGAAAACTATTTTCAAAATACATTTAGAAGTTTCAATTAAAAATCTTTTGCATATAATGTGATCTTCAAAGTATTTATTTTAGTTATTAATAAAAATAAAATGCACGACTGGGTCGCACGGATTTGCGGGAACCACTTTCTTGATGTTCTCTATCATCGCAATGTCAACTTTGATTAAGATCTCGAGTTCCATTTTGTTTTCCAAATGCAAAACTTGCCCTATAGTATCTATATCGCAAGTAAAAAGGTAGTATAAGAAACCTTAAAGAGTTTTTTTATTGGGGCTTATATATTTTTAAAGTGACTCATTTTTTCAGCTTTTGGGGCTCATTAAAAATTAAACTTGCGGTAACACTGCAAAAATCTATAATTATTGTGTAAGGTGGCATTGGGATATCGAAAGAGGATAATCAATCAAGGTTTTTAAATAAACACTTAATGCTTTTATTTTTGAACCTTCATTTGCTTTTTTTACTGATTTTAAGAAACTATATACATTGTTAATTTGGCAGACGGCAATGCCTGTTATCACAGCGCATTTCCCACGTTTCTAACTGAAAGTAATGATAGTGCAGTCAGTTAGTTGAAAGGTAAATGCACTTGGGTGTTCGAAGACCATCGACGTATGCTAAATGGAGAAAGGTACTACGCACGATGAATGGACCAGTTTGTATGGATAGACCAAAAGGAAACTTGGTCAAGACGATACAACCACGAACTATACGAGGTGTACAGTGGCAAGCCCTTATCCAAGAAACCCTAGGTATTCGACGCTTAAGATGTCTAGGACATGTAAAGCGATTTAACATAAACGTTCAAGTACGTAAGGATTTCAACACTAGGTCAGAGGGAAAGAGAAACAGAAGCAGACATCATCTGCGGTGGCGTGACAAATTTGAGGGATATATACGCCGACTTGGTATTGAAAATTGGTAACAGCATGCTAGAGATCGAGAAAGCTGGTAGAGTCTATTATACTTGAGGCTGACAAGCACACGCACCTTAGCGCCAACTGCTTATTATACAAAATTATTTTTTTTTAGAAAGCGGCGCTTAAACGATTTTCATACTTAAAAAATCAGTGTAGGTTGTAGTTGTAGGTACTGTCGATTCGATCAAAATGTCTAATATCTAAATCAAATTACATATACTTATTAAAATGTTCGAAAAATTTATTCTTTGGATACTATAGAGGGCAAGTTTTGCACTTGGAAAAAATAGAACTCGAGATTTTAATCAAACTTGACATTACGATGATAGAGAACACCAAAAAACTGGGTCCCGCACTTCCGTCTGTCTGTATGTCTGTATGTCTGTCTGTCAGTCTGTCTATCTGTCTGTCTTTAAGAGTTTTAGGTGATTGTCGAAGACAGATTTTTGAATCGTTTTTTTAGGGCAAACACATACAATTTTTTCTACCATTTCAATTATCTCGAAAACGGCTCTAACAATTTTGAGAAAAAATAGTGTGTGCACTATTTTCGGTATACTTTCCTTTTTGGTTAGCATTTTTTTTTAATATTTTGTTTTTAACGTTACCTGCCATACAACCAATTTTTTTTATTTTGAACTTTTTCAAAATTTTAAAAACGGCTCGACGGATTTCGATCAAAATTTTTACATAGGAGGTCCTTCAGATTATAAATAATACTGCATACCGAAATTTTTGAAAAATATTTTTTTGGATTTTTGAAATTAATTTTTTTTGAAAATTTAATATTTTGATTTTTTTTTTTTGAAATTTTGTTTTTAAGTTTATATTTTTAAATATTTAAAGTTGTCTTACCAATTTTTTTTTAAAGAAAAACTTAAGAATTTAAGTAACAAACGACTTTGAAAATATATTTAGATTCTTAATAGAATACAATGTGATCGAACATAAGGAGCAAGCTTCTCCGATCCAGTCATGCTTTTTTCAAGGAAAGGCAAAATGTAGTTTTTTTTTTTTTAACATAAATATTAATTATTTATTTATTTTGAGAGCGTATTTCGCAATTAATAATTAATTTAATAATAAATTAAAACTGAGAAATAAACCAAGTTTTTCTTGTTTAGAAAAGCACCACAACGACTTTGAATAACAACCCACAGTTTATTTATTATTTCATTTTGAATTTCCATTCAAATTTATGGAAAGCTTCAATCAGATTTCATCAATGATGCGCCTGAGACATTCAACAATAAAAAAAAAAAAAAAACATACTTTTCAAGACAATAACAAAATACGCCCTCATCATAAGGAAAAGGAAATTATAAAAATTATTTATCATTCGAACTTCCCACTCAAAAATAGTTTTTATGTACATATTTCTAGGTTCCTTTAAAATCGCAAACAGAACCAAAAAATATTAGAACGATAGATACTTTTACAAAATTGCCAATTACGAATGCTCCTACCTCAATATCCACGGATTTTTTTTTCCAATGAATGAAAAGAGTAGTTTTTTGTTTGTTTGTACAAGACCGAGCGCTGGAGCGTGTTGGTTTAGCTTGATGGCATACCTTTGACAGTTGTGCATTATTTTTTCTACTAGAACAAAAGTAGAACACACTCAGTCATGCAGTTTTCGGTTGAAAATAATTTAAATTTATATTTTCATTGCAAATAAACCTGCGGCAGGAAAACTAATATTTTCCCAAAACAATCCCATGGAGATGGAACTTCAATGAATATTCATATAAACATCCATACTCAAATTAAAATCAAAGAAATGTTAATTTAAAAATATTTGGCTTTCACTCTTTATTAATACGAGTATCTATTTAGATAAAAATAGATATGCATAGGCTATTGGCATCACATTATGATATTCTGCGATTCTGGTGAAACAAAATCCTATTATTGTGTCATATTCAGAAGTCTTTGTATTGTGAGAATGGAAATAAATAATCAAAATTTGCATATTGGCCAGTTACCTACGATAAATACATAGATGGAATTTGTCTAACGACGGTAGATTAAAGCTTTGTTCGCAAACATTTACCAAGCGTGTATAAAATTTTATGAACTGAAAACAAATACATTTAATTAAGAGAGAAATAAAATACACGACTGAACTTACTCTTGTAGCTAACAACTTAATGCAGCTAAACATTAGCATTGTTCATAGGTAGGTAGTCTAGTTGTCATAAGGTATGTTTTAAGCAAATATAGGTAAGCTCACTCTGATTCTAATTTGATTTATTTGAATGGAATCAAAATCAGTAGAGAGTGATATGATAATAAATGTTTTTCGACTTGTTTCCGGCGCAAAAACAAACAACGAAGACGGTTTGCCAATACGCGAAAAGGGAAAGTACAGAGAAATTCGAGATTTACTCCAAGGGACCTACAACGATTGGCCTTGAGATTTATTGGATGTCATCGCAAAAGCCAATCGAACATGGAACTGAATCCAATTGTATTGGAATTTAAGGTCAGTTGGAATTGGAATAATCGGAGTTCGTGGGATAAGGCCTTTCTGTCCATTTATTTTGTCCTGTATGATCATCGCATCATTATTATGATTGATGGCACCTTCAACTGTAAAATAAGCGTCGGAAATCCTGGCACATCAAGCATGTTCCAAAATTTCATCGGATAGTTGGTCACCTCATCCTCGTCGTTCACGCTGTCAACAGATTTGTACGAATGCAATTCTACAGCGATTTGACTTTGACTAATGAAATTCAAGCTATCGACGAAGTCCCTATGTATTGCCTGTTGACAAATCCAATCGGCGTTTCACAATGCCGGGGAATACTTAACTTTGGTGATAAGTTTCTCCTTCGACATTTCCTGGCCGCGTAATTTTTCGTCGTGGCGATATCAACTGGCCACCAAGATCGTACGATTTGACACCGCTGGACTTTTTTTGTAGGGCTTCGTGGTCTTTCGTGTTTATGCAGATAAACTTTTAACTCTTTAGCACTTGAAAACCAACATTCTCCAAGTTATGGCTGAGATACCGCCCAATATGTGTCAAAAAGTGGTCGAAAATTACCTCAAAAGAATCGATGCTTGCAACAATTAGCGTGGTGGTCATTTAAATGATGTATGTAGTGTTTTACACATAATGTCAACGTTCAAACTTTATAGTAAAAAAGAAATATGAAAAAAAAATGTATATGTGTTTTACTTACGTTTACTTCTGAAACCGTAAAATGGATAACCAATTATTTTACTTAAAGCCAGTTTATTTCTTTCTCATGAAAGCAGTGTACGAAATTTTTTTTAAATTCATTTGATATACCTTCTCGAGAAATGGGGTCGTTTCCGAGAAATAAAGAAGTTTTAAAACAGGACGTGGAAGTATGCGGATTTCATTTAAAATATATACATTTTTTTTTGTGAATTTTTGTCTTGGTCATAAAACCGAAAACTAATATATATCTTAATCCAAATTAATAAAGTCGTCTCCATCAAATCGAGAAATTTTCGACAAAAATTAAATAAAAAAGTGGGAGTGCCAGAGGGTGGATTTAAGTAAATCCTTTTTTCCTTCATAGGAGCAAATAGTGAAAATTTCATTTAAATAGATAGAGCCGTTTCCGATGAACCAAAAGTATAGCTTGTTAAAATCAGTAAGCAGTTAAGTTTTTTTTTAATTAATGCCTATTGCACCAGTCAAATATCATTTGTAGATTGGAGGAAAGCCATCGTGACATAAAATTAAAAAAAAAAAACTTGTATGTCCATAAACAAACTTTTCTATTTATTCTTTTTTTTTTTTTCTAAATACCGAATGCTCGTCATAAGCCGAAAACTCGCACACTATAGAGCTTCACATTTCATTTGGTATCCATCCCATTGGCTATAGTTGTAATAGGTTTAATGATTCTTTTCAACTAACTTGTTAGATTTGGAGTAGGTAGGCATATCAATTGAGAATCAAATTAGTTTCGATATTAATTGATTAAATGGGAAAGTTCTGGGAAAGTTTGTTTTATTTTATGGATAAATTCCCTCGCTCATAAGTCTATGATATCAAATTAATTACCATCGAAAAATATGTTTGCTTATAATCCAGCAAAAGCGTATACATGTGTTCATAGTGCCATGAATTTAAGTCCCTGAAATGCGATAAGTTCTGAGATTTATAATGGCAGGTACTATTGAATTATTTCCGACTCAACAACATGTTCTGTTAGCTTTTTTCACCCACAAATTACAGTGAGTGCTTGATCTATTTACCAAAACAAGCAAATCGAAATCGAGAGCAAATATTGTGCTAAAACTGGAAAACGCATAAGCCATGTACCACTTTTAACTATTTATCGATAGAAAATATTTACCAATACCAAATACCCACCCAACAATTTATACAGAAGCCTGTTATTTAGTTATTTTTTTTGTCGAAATCGATAGGTACATAAAATTAGGATTACTTAATCAGGACTGTATCGCACGAACTTGCTTGCTATACATGGCTAAGCATTCTAAGAATTCAAGTGTAATATTATTAATAAAATAACATTTAATACTTTTATCCACTTTATCAGTACCTCAGTTAAGTGTAAGTTAAGCAAGAAGTAATCAATCCTTCAAAAACATTAACCCCAAATTACCTAGAATTATTTTTGTATGTGAGGTTTTAGGATTAAGACGTTAGGTGTCAAAAATCTATCGAAATTTAAATGACGACTTATGCCTGTCGTACAATACATACTAAACAAGCTCAAACAACTTCCTTCAACATTTCATTCAACTCTATCGTTGGATGAAAAAATTTTCCACCTCTTACACCGCAGTGCAAAAAATTACGTTCTTTATCTTGAGCAACGAAACCGGACGTAAAATTGACCGAAACATGTTGGAAGCCCCCTAGACATAGTTGACAAACTTCCTCAAATTTTAAATAACTTCGTACGCTATTTAATAAACTTCTTCGATTTTGACAAAAAGAAAGCTTTATTAAGTTGATCAATTGCGGTTTTGATTATGGTTGCTCAACAAGATGTCGGGCAAGTTGATACTTCGTACACCTAACCAAGGTTCGCTCGTTGGGAAACACGTTCAACTCACGGACTATATATAGCTATTAAGATATTAATGACTTCATTTTGACTTTAATTCGGTAAAAATGTTTAGTGTCAGTCAGTAAGTCTGGATTAAGCATTATTTCCCCTCAAAGAAGAAAAAAGTTGCTGCCGCATTTATAATAGATAGCTATATTGGAAAATGAACTACAAAAAAAAATTGCAATTGTCAACATTAGTTCAAATGGCAGGCATGGACAGAAATTTGTTGCATCCAACGTAAATCACATAAATAAAATATGTAAAAAAAAATGTTGGACCCAATTGTAGGCTATACCTACAACCGTTAGAGCCGTTTTCAAGATAAGTAATTAAGATAGAAGACAAAAATCTATGGCAGATATTCCGCTAGTTTTGGGCCTAAAAAAACTATTCAAAAATCTATGAGACAATCACCTAAAGCGCTTGAATACCAAGTTCGAATAAAATCGTTTAGGCTATAGATCGTTGAACAGACAGGCATATACAGACAGACTGAATTGCGGGACCCCCTTTTTTGGAGTTCTCTATCATCGTAATGTCAATTTCGATTAAAATCTCGTGTTTGAGAGTTGAATGAGTTGAACTTGAAGCATTAATCTTTACGTTTCTCCAAGTTGATCTTCTGCAATTATCAATTTGTAGATCAATATAATCATCTTGCCTAGCAAATGAATTCGCTAAACATGTAGGTGGGTTACCTTCACAACGGTTTATCGTTTTCTGCTTATCATTTTCTGCACAATCCGAAAGACCAAAAACTTGACCTGTTGCTAGACGGAGCCGATGATATAAAGTTTGCCTAACCGTTAGCAAAAAATAATTTACTTTTAAGGAAATCAACCCTTCCTGCAGTAAATTTCTTTTATATAACAAAATTTGTGGATTAGGCCTACAATGAAAACCAGGTCAACCAAAAAAAACGCACCTTAAACTCTATAGTAGACTATAGGCTTTTTTTAGTTCAGAGCAGAGTCTGAGTTGTCAAACATTTTTTTTGTGTTTCTTTTTAACTCAGAGCATGCAGAGCTCCAAATGTACGTTTCTTTTTTCATTCTGAACATGTGTAGATCGCACTCGATGTGCTCGAATATAATTGACTAAACATGTGAGTAGATTGCTGAACGCAAATGCCATGTGTGCCAAGAAGGAAAATGTGAAGAAAAAAATAATTAGATACATAAGTTGGTGAAAGAAGTTGATCGCTTGTTGATTTTCTGTATGTGGTGTGTATCAGTGCACAAAAAAGGGTAGGTATTGCTTTTTATGGTTAAAAATGAAAATGTATTCTGATTTGTGTGGTCCAAGTGTGTTTAAAAAAACATATAAGTGTTCAGAGCTCGCTCTGTTTGGAAATAGTTCAGTGCATAATTTATGTGTTCGTACTCTGCTCTGAACGAAAAAAGAAAAACGCCTTATGGTGTGGTGCCAAAAAACTATAAGACAAAATTGTAGGAATTAATATATTTTCGTGATCCAAGAAGGGTCCGGTCACAAACCACAAAACAGTTTTTCATTTATATCTCGCGAACGGTAACTTTTTAGAAAAAAAACATCAAGACTTAAGTTACAGAAAATTAAGTTTCCTACCAGTTTTACCTTCATTATTTTAATCAGAAATCAAAAATGGCGAAGTCATTGGCCAAAGTAAAATGTTAGTTAAATTAAAAATGGTTGCCAAAGCTCCAGCGCGATTTGCCCGAAAACCGAAACTTAGACTATTAACATATGATTGTATGCAACTTCGGTGTTTTAAGTGTTGTGTTATGTACATTTTTATTTGGATAATATAAATTAATCTTAAACTACTAGTTTTCTGGTTTTGTTTCATGTCAAATCCTAAAAAAGAACTTTGCATTTTTAATTCGCAATTGGTTTTCACTGGGTGTATCAAAAGTTATGTACACTTTTCGAAAAAAATATTAAATTTCATTTAGTTAAATGTTGTCAGTCACGTATGCTGCATCATTGAAAAAAAAACACACTTCTTATACTTTTAATCCAAAATTTTGTTTCCGTTAAAAATTCACCAAAAAAAAGTAAAAAAAAAAACACCTTATATCAGAACACTAGAGGCTAGAGGCGTACATGCAATTTTTCCGAAACTAAATAGTTTAATCACTAGTTGACCGATGATCGCGCACATAAGCAGCAACTTAAAAATCAATCAACGAGATAAACCAACACACAGATAATATTTTGTTTAATGTGCGCGCAGTACTTATTCGGGGCGATCGTTCGATTTGTGCCAAAACTCAAACTTTTAAGTTGCTCGAATCGCGGACTGCATCGTTTCTGCATGTGCGCGCACTCTCATCTAAGTGTATGGTATTGCCTTTAGCAACCAAACTGTTGCAAAACTGAAAGTTGCATATGCGGGCCTAGCCTTAGGGGCCAGTTATAGCGATCAGCAAAACGTTGCCGCGTATTCTGTATATCGTGTTAATTATTGCAAAATTTAAGAATATGTTAAAAATAAGAAAACTAATATTTTCATATTCAAAGCGTTTTAATTATTATCTTTAATAATAAATCTACTGAATAAAATTGTATTTGTGTTGCAATACGTTCTAATTTTAAGACAAACTAAGCAAAAGGGTTTAAAAAAAAATATGTGCGTCTCGGGACGCCCGACAGAAGTGACAACTTATACTAATCTAAGTTGAACTATTTATAATTGAAATTGTTTAAACTTGAGAAAAGCTTCAAAAGTTCTCCAATAATTTGATTAATTTCAAAAGTTATCCGTATGCGTGAGAGAAAGGGAAGACAGACATAATAGCACCGTAACGCGTTACGTAACAAACCGGTTTATGACATAAGAAGTTATGACTTCAAAATATATTTTGTTTTTTTCAAAAAAATTTTATTCAAATATTTTAGAATGCAGTATTATTTAGAATTTGAAGGACCTGCTATACAATTTTTTTTATCGAAATGCGTTGAGCCGTTCATGAGAAATTTGAAAAACAAAAAAATGTAAATGGTTGTATGGCAGGTACCGTTAATAAAAAATATATAAACAAATTTGTATACCAAAATGTAAAATATGCATATAATAGTACGTAGATTTCTGATTATCAAAATGGTTAAAGCCGTCTTTTCGAGATAATTAAGATAGAAGAAACAATTGTACGGCAATTACCGTTATGTTGCTGATTAAAAAAAAAAAACAAGTTTGAAGGTAATCTTTGCAGTGGCTTAGACTGTTGACGATCTGTAGACCGACGGAATTTCGGAAAACACTTTGTTAGTGTTCTCCATCATCGTAATGTCAAGTTTGATTAAAATCTCGAGAACGATTTTTGCAAAGCTTGCCCTCAGGTCTCAAGTTAATCTCAATGATACAATTGGATATAACGTGCATAGATAAGTGAAAAAAGGTGGCCAGATTAGATGCCACCAGAAGTCTTAATCTTGTTTTTTTTTTTTTTTTTTTTTATTTTAACTATATGCCTGTAAGACCTAAGGTCTTTTAAATGCAACCTGAATTGCACGGCACTAGTTGGTACGGCGGATCTTAGAACCAGGTATTGACTTTCTCATTTTAACCCATGAGCGGCATCCAATTAAAATTGGAGGTATAGACAAGAATGCGCCTAGCGTGGGGATCCAACCCACACGTCTAAGTTAGCAATCAAGCACTTTATCCACTGGGCCATTTCCACCCCCAATCTCTTTCCTACTTATTATTATGTACACATGTGTATATACATATATGCTTACATTGGAGATACCCACTCCATTTGTAAAGATCTAAGCATTTAGATACATACATATGTGGGATAATTTATACATACTGTCTTGACTTTCAACGGTTTAATTTGCTTTAATTTCATTACACATTTGTAGGTATACTAATTGAAAACCTCCGTACGCCTTTTCTGATACATATACATATCTATATGCTTACGACAGCACTTTTGTTGAAGATGACTGGGGCAAT
Source organism: Philhelius pedissequus (assembly GCA_910595825.1). Taxonomy (NCBI): domain Eukaryota; kingdom Metazoa; phylum Arthropoda; class Insecta; order Diptera; family Syrphidae; genus Philhelius; species Philhelius pedissequus. The sequence goes on along the minus strand of OU343160.1, from coordinate 65,190,285 downwards.
AACATTGTGGAACACTGTTTTTTAAAATATTGAATTTTTTCATCAACTTTTGCATTTATAATATCAAAAAAAGGAAAAAAAAATCGAAAAAATTTGTTCTGTTAACACCTCTAACATATAATTAATTGAAGAAAACGCAAACAATATGTTTATATGATTTTTGTTTTTGTTTTAGTGGACTGTGTGGACTTAAAGCCAATTGAATGTTTTTGTGACCTTTAGTCTAAAATGCGTTTCGCGCAGGTACTGCAGCTGGGCTCATCAGTTAGATTCTGTAGTACCTTTCTAAGACGCATTATTTTTTGATCGATGTTTACCGACTCTAATAAAGTTTACAGCGATTACTCAATAAAGGTATTACAGAATCTAACTGATGAGCCCAGCTGTAGTACCTGGGCGAAACGCATTTGCGACTAAAGGTCACAAAAACCTCGAAGATATATATATTGTAGGACACATTCTTGTTAGTTTTATACCGGCATATAGCCCCAAGTCTTACATCAAGACCTTAACCTTATAAACGGTGATTTTTTAAGAGCTTGTTTTTTGAAAATTCAAAAAAACACAGAAACTTGTAAAAAGTGAATGAAATTTTTATTTGGATCGATAAATCAATTTCTGCCATATACTTTTTAAAAATAATTTCACTTAAATGTTGCCCGCGGCTACGCTTCAGGTGGTCCATTCTGAAGGTCCAATTTTGGCAAACTTTTTCACACATTTCGGCCGGAATCTCACCAATGACGCGTTCAATGTTGGCTTCCAAGGCAGCAATCGTGTTTGGCTTGTCCCCATAGACAATAGACTTAACAAAGCCCCACAAAAAATAGTCTAACGGGATCAAATCACATGATCTTGGTGGCCAATTGTCTGCGCCAAAACGTGAGATCAACTGCTCACCAAATTCGCCTCTCAATTGATGCATGGTTTCACGTGCAGTGTGGCATGTGACACCGTCCTGTTGGAACCACATGTCGACCAAGTTCAATTCTTGCATTTTCGGCAAAAAAAAATCTGTTATCATCGAACGGTACCTTTCTCCATTGACCGTAACCCTGCGGCCTTCATCGTCCTTGAAGAAGTACGGCCCAATGATGCCGCCTGCCCATGAACCGCACCAAACAGTGCATTTTTCGGGATGCATTGGTAGCTGCTGAATTGCCTCTGGCTGCTCGGCAATTCTGCTTATTCACGTATCCATTTAGCCAAAAATGAGCGGAAAAAAACGGACGTAGCTTGCGAAACACATTTTTCACAGAGCACGAATTTTGATAATAAATTTCAATAATTTGCAAACATTGTTCAGGCGTAAGTCTGTTCATGATGAAATGGCAAACAATACTGAATCGAAATGTCAAATGTTCGTGGAATTTGTCATGTGTGATCTGTCAAAAATATAAACGTCAAAAACCAAGTAGCAAAAAAATCACCCGTTAGATTGGACTACTAGAAATGACGATATAAGCTCATAACAGCCACCACATCTTTTCTTCCTAATGAATTTTCAAACACACTGAACATAATTGATGAGAGTCGAACTAGGCATGAAATTTTTAATGTTTTTCTCCTGTTTTGAAATTAAGATTGCAAAGCTTGTATAGCTCATGGAGTAATGTTTGATACATCAAAATAATCGTCATATTGTCTACCTATTATTACTAACGAAAAACCAAATCTATTCATGGAACCAGTTAAAAGTAATTGGCTGATATGTGTAATCTTCTCATTTACAGTTATTTCACGGTTGATGACATTCTGGGTATCCAATTTTTTAACAAAACATTCAAAGCAATATATTCTATCGTTCGTGAAAATTTCAGATTTCTAAGTCCACTCCTTAAAAAGATAAAATTCTTTTAGTTAATAGTGCGTTATGCGTTACGTAACGAATCATTTACCCTTCCACAAAAAGTCACCACTTCAAAAAGTCATAATTTGAAAAATTAAAACATTTTTTAATTAAAACATTTAGCACCGTAATATTTTAAGGCTGTTCTAAAGACCTCTAGCTCACTGTAAAAAAAAATAAAAATTCTACGAGCGGTCCCGCTAATAATTAGCCCATAATTATATTTATTTCACTTAAATCTACAAATATTGACCTTAAATGTATGTAGTTAGTATAAAATAAGAATGTTAAAAAAATTAAAATTATACAATTTGCATTTACAATTATGTAGTATACCTGAAAAACTACTGGCTAATGAAATCCATTCTTCCTTTTCCATTTTTCCCTTCACATTTTCATACCATTTCTTATTGTCCATTCAAAATATATAAGTATGTTTATTTATTTCTCGTTCTGTTTTTTTTTATTGTTATCTGTATGTTGACATCTGTTTTTTTTTAATCGTTATTTTTTTATCAGAAACCACTTTCACTATACCAAACCACATAATACCGTTTTGAACTTCACTTTAAATAATCTAAATCTAGAACGGAATAAAAAAAAAACACTTCCTTCCCATTATATTTTTGTGACATATTGATGAGCGTGTTCAAATCAAATGGCAATGAATGTGTTCCCCAAAGAGACCATCTCCTCTGATCATACAGATGTCTAACATCACGACCAAGATGAGCAATTTAGATAGCTTTTTTGTTTTGCCAAATTAGTTGCTTTATGAAACAGATATTTTTACATCTATGCTTACATCACATTTTGCTGTTGAATTTCACATCTATTCATGGGTAAAAAGTCAAATTTACAAATACAATAATGTAAACAAATGGGTTTTGGAGAGATAAGTACGAAAGTTTCTCATCTTGTATGCCATCTGTGCTCACAACGCCCATCTAATTAACATAGAGTAACCGCGTTTTTTTAGATAAATTTTGTTTGAAACGAATCTTAGGGTCAAGTTGATTATCTACGACATTAAACAATAAAATTTGACATTTTCTGACTAGGACATATCACATTTACGAATTCACATGAAATCTGAAAAATGAAATTTTTTTGGAAGAAATCTTAATTTTTCAAGGGAATTTGACAGTTTATGTCTTGCACGTCTTACCCTAGGCCTCCAATTGAAATAAATGATTTTTTTTTATAATCTACACGCTCTCAAGGGATTATACTACCTTTTAAATATTTCAACACAGCGCGGTCGTGAGGTTAAGGAGAGAAGGAATGATAGGAAAGATGTTTGGGTCAATGTTCTGAGACGGTAGGTGGTTGTTGTCTCAGATTTTATCTCCAGGGATGGCGGCTGACTTTATTGATCTATGCCCCTTATAATTCGCATTAATTTTTTTTATATTTTGTCATATTTAATCGGAATACTAGTCTTACTCAATCACATGTTAGGTCTATGCCTAAACTACATGTAATAAGTAAACCAGGAACTCAATTATTTTTAGAATTGGCTTTTAATGGAAAAAATAAGAGGGCATAGACTACGGCAGGGATCGAACCTGTGACCATGAGGTTGACAGGCGGAGAAACAACTATCGAGCCACGGCCACCCCCAAATGTGTCATGCAGTCAATATTTCTTGTGTAGGCCCCTTATCTCTGGATTTTTGTATTTTTAGACATAAGATCTGTATTTATTTCTTGTCTTTTCAGAAGAAATAAACGGCGAAATAAAATATTACGTTTCATGACATCCCATATTAATCGTGCAAAAATTTCTAACAAAACATTGAATCTTGTTCATAGTTTTCTTATTTTCATGTTAAATTCCAATATTTCATATTCTTAAATACATAAGGCGTTTACCGCTTCTTGGAGAAGAATGAAATTTCACGATCTATTTTTGCCCACATAGCAAAGAAATATAAATTTGTATTAGTAGTGTCTGCAATAATGACCGAAATAAATACTTCTAATGGAGTCGCGGCCTTATAAGTGCTCTATCCGTAACTCACACTCACGTGCTGCTAATGAGTGCTTATTTATTACTAAATAATAGATATGTAATGACTTAAATGCTAATTGATATTCCAATTTTAGAGGTTTGGTAGGGGGCGCTGCTCAAGTTTTAGTTTGTACATTTTTATAGGAATTTAAAAGCAGCTGACACAGGCTACTCAAACAACTTTTATTAATGCATATTTGTCCTGGCAGTTTCGTACGAATAAGCTAACTTTAATTTTTGCTGAGTGATGACGAGCGCCCCCTACCTATAATTCAGTCACCACAATTTAAGTGAAATGAAAAAGTTCGAATTTATTTATACAATAAAATGCTAAATAAATTAAATGAAAGAGATGTATTTATATTAATACATGTACAATTACATTATTGCGTAAACATTAAGGCGGCTTTACATGGATCTGCATCTGCAGATTTGAAGAAAAGTAGAGCGGGCCAATAATATAAAACAAACATAAAAGTAAGACAGGGTACACACTAATAACTTACTCGAACTCTGCTATAACTTTCTTGACACATCTCACAATCACATGTTCTTAGCGTTCAGGTATGTAGTTTTGAGAAGAAAATTTTCGCTATTTTCGTTGTTTTTAAGCAAACTGAGGTGAAATGGTAAAAAAAAACTTTAAAATTCGTTATCTGAACGGAACAAATTATGGTGCAGATGAAAATGCTATAATGAAGATGAACATGTTCATCTTCACTATAATCTGCAATCTTCAGATTCATACTTCCTATAATCTTCAAACTTGAAGCTGATCTCCATTTTGGTTTTCGCTCTCTATCGCACAAGTATGAATTTTTTATTTTGTTTCCTCTTTTTTTGCAGATGTCAATGCAGATGAAGATGATGATGCATGTAAAGCCTCCTTTAACTACAAATACATAAGTGCCTACATTGTTATTAATATTATAAAAGGTATTTTTTGGCCTAGTTCGTTGTGTAAGTAGGTAATTTTTATTTCCTGTATAGGTGTGAAACAAGTTTTTTGAGAAAAGAACAAATAGTTAGGGCCAGTTTGTTCACAGTGGGTTAAATGTGCAGTTGGATTATCACGGATTCTTCCTAGTCCATAATTAAAGATCCATAATAACCAAAGACTCTGTTCACTTTTTTCAGCTTGATTAACAGATTATAGCTATTTAACAAATCTTTCCATTTTCCAGTCCTTCTGTCAGTTCGGTTAAAACTTAATCAAGAATTTTGTTACCATTTTTGTTGACGTTTGCGCCATTTTGTATTTTGGATTCTTATTTGAAAACAGCGTATAGCAATTAGCAAGGTAAATATATTCTTATTTGCAACCACTATTCACGAGGCAATCGTCGAAGCAACGTATTGCAGCAACCTGTTTTGTTTGCTTACAACACACGTGGGAACAACTGTCGCAGCCACCTCAGTACTGGTACTGTTAGGGATGGGTCATTTTTTTCAGTAACAGGTATTAGCAAATAGTAATAACAACTATTACTGAAGATCGGAAATACATGTTATTGAAATAACACTTAAAATTTCGAATTTGGTAATTCTTGTATTTTGAGCCATCGCATAAATTAGAAATCGTAACAAAAAGTTGTTTCAATTCTGATTTCGCTAAACTGCGATTCTGATACTAAATCGTGACTAAGAATTGTTTCAATTTCATTACTGATTTCACTTAACTCCGATTCTGCCTGGTTATTGGGAGACCGATATTGAATTTGTACATGAAAATGTTATGTTATTAGTTTCCCGTGGAAAATGTTGATTGTATTCCAATAAAAGATATCTGTAGCATTTATACGTAGGTAGGTACTTTTTTATTGTAAATTTAAATTTAAAACATATTATAGGATATTATACATAGGAATAGATGTCGGTTATAAATAAAATTTTAATAAAATAAATATAATAATGTTTTCTTTTAGCGGGTGTGTCAGTCGGGAATTTAACTAAATATATTATTTTCCCGTTCATAGGAAAAAACTGTAAAAATTTCATCCAAATCGTTTGCGCCATTTCCGAGAAACCTAATATATATTTCTTTATATAAGTAGTATTATATTTGTGTATATACCTATAAATATACAAAGTTAACTCAGTCGATCTCGTACTGTGGAGGTGTTAAGACGTTTTCGGCTTCCCAGTTTTTCCAATTAAAATTCGTGTGTGAGCTTAAGTTCTATATTAAATCAACATTTCATAAGTGGTGCAGTAGCACAAAGATAGAGTGGCCGACCGAGAATCCGAGGGTCGCAAGTTCGATTCCCAGCCGGGCATCAGAACTTTATCAGCTTTTTTTCACAACCGTGAAGTGGAAAACTTTATTGGTTGGGAAAACGATCAAAGGAGGAGGAGTTTAAGCACCGGGGCATCGAAAGGTGTCCTAGGGCCAATGAGGCCAGCGATGGCATCAGCAGAGGGAACATCGAAAGATGTTCCAATTAGAAACAATGATACTGCAGCAACAACATCATCAGCAATAACAACAACGGCAACGTCATCCGATGCTAATCAAAAGCGCAGAAAGAGGATCAAGTGCGCACCAAATTTGGTAAAAAGGAGATCCACGGCCACCTCAGCAAAGCTGCCAGCTGGGGTGCATACGTCCGATATAGACGAGACGTCAGAGGCAGCAAGACAAACCGATCTAGACACTTCACCCGAAGAGGGTATAGCATATATGTCTGAAGAAGGAGAAGGGCACTTCACGACGGGCGATAGTACTGCACTCGTGAACCTCTCCACATCAGAGGCGTCATCTGAGGAGGACGAGGAACAAAGAATGTTCGCCCAAATTGATGCTTTGGAGGCAGAAATAGAAAAGATAAAAAGTAAAGTTAAGGCCAGCCAAGAAGCGCGCCGAGCGAGGCAACTAAAAGAACTCGACGAAAAAGAACAACAGCAGAAAAAAGAACAATTACAAAAACAACAGCCACAGCAGCAGCCAAAACAACAACGGCCAAAACAACAACAACAGCAACAGCAGCAGACACAAGTCCAGAAACAAACGCAAGAAAAACAGCAGCAGCAGATTCAAAAGCAGCAGAATCAACAGCCGCAGAAAAGTCAGTCTCAGCAGCAGCAGCCACAGCCGCCGATTATGAAAAAAGAAAAGGTGCCACCCATTAATACTTATAAAATGGAGTTACAGGATACCATAAATCTATGTAAGTTGACCATAGGTCAAAATTTTACTATTAAAAGATTAAATAACGATAGGCATGCTATCCAGTGCTTCACACTGGAACAGCACAAAAAAATTAAAGAGTTGCTGAAAGAAACTACTACCGAATTCTTTAGTTTCACCCATAAAACCGAAAAATTTCAAACGGTCCTTTTGACAGGCATAGATTCCTATACGGAACCACAGGTGCTCTTAAATGAATTCCGCCAAAAAGCGAATGACGATCTCGACTTTATCGGGGTCAAGCCGTTCGCTACAGTTAGAGCTAGGCGGGAGAAGCGGAGACTTCCCTTCTTCCTTGTTCAACTCTCACCCAGCAGCAAGCTGGATAGTTTGAGGAGTATATCCGTCCTCAACTATCAGGTTGTAACTTGGGACAAATTAAAAAGGCGCGGCGACATGCTTCAATGCATGCGCTGCCAAAGGTTCGGCCACGCCGCAGCAAACTGCAAAATGCAGTCACGCTGCGTTAAGTGTGGAGAGAACCACAATGCAGATGAATGCAAGTTAGGAAAGGAACGGGTCGAAGATAGGACCCAGCTTAAATGTGTACTCTGCCGAGGCGCCGGACACCCCGCTAATTATCGGGGATGCCCGACGTTTCAGCTTATAAAAAACAATAAAGCAGCAAAGCAAACAGTGGTAGAAAAGCGTCCAACAGTGCGCCCTCCTACAACAACGCCCGTCAACCCCCAAATTTCTTACGCCCAAATGGCGTCAGGAAGGGGAAGCACGGTACAGCCTACACCAAAGGTCGCCCAACAGGCCTCCGTGCCTAAGGCGCCGGCGGCACAGGCGGACATTATGGGCGTTCTACTGGCCATTCAGGGCCAGTTGAACGGCCTCCAAAACCAGATCAGGGAGCAGGCGACTAGGGTGGATTATATCTACTCTGTTTTGCCGAGCTTAACGCAACTTAGAGGTTAAGGGCGCGCTGCCGGAGAGGCCCTTTAAGATCCTAGCTGTGAATGTAAATTCACTGATTAGGACCGAACGTAGAGCGAATTTATTCCAATTGCTTAAAGACATAAGTCCAGATGTGTTTATGGCTAGCGAAACTAAGCTTAACCAGAAACATAAATTGACTAACAACAATTACAATATCGTAAGGAGAGACCGACCCAACTCCACTCAAGGATGGGGCGTCGCAATCTTTATACGTAAAGGCATTAGTCATAAGGTAATATATAATAGTGATATGCGTAAATTTCGGACGTTAGAGGCATGCATCATATGCATTCATCTCCAACAGGGGAAGCGAATGTATGTGATCGCTGCCTATGCACCGGAAACACCTCACCCCACACAGTTTATAACAGAGCTTGAAAAGCTTTTTGAATGCTTAAGATTGAGCTCGGAAGAAAACTACTACATATTGGCTGGTGATTTGAATGCCAAACATATAGATTGGGGAAATCAAATACAAAATCCTCGTGGTAACCATCTGTATAATTGGATGGGTCGATACAACCTGGAGTATCGCATTGAACTTCTCGCTACAGACAGGCCATCGTTTCCAAGAAGCGGTGCCTATCTGGATCTATTGTTGAAAGACGCAAGACTGACAATTACTGATACTGTGGGCCATCGGTCTAAAAATTGTTTAAGAACGATCGAGTACGACAGTGACCACTGCGGACTCGCCACCGTAATACAACTTCCGAACTCGCTTATGGAGTTGGAGGAGTATGTACCGGTGCATACTTACAATTACAGTAAGGTGCGCTGGCCACGCTTCTCGAACGTCTTATTGAGCGAATTACGATCAAATGGTATATCCCCACCAAATGACAGGAACATGACAAATACTGAAATTGACAGATACTTAGAACAAATGGACGAAACAATTCAACGAACAATGAACAGGACAATACCGAAATACAAAGAACGTAACGCAACTGACATGTACCGTAACGCGACAATTGATGCATTACACAGACAAAAAAGTGGCTTACTGACAAGACTAAAACGCTTGTACAGACGGTTTACTGACACACGAGATCTGGAGATAAGGACACTGAAGTCGTCCATCAAAAACATCAACCAATTGATCAAAGAAAATAATAGGTTGTCCATTAATTTGTTTTGGGACAACAAAATTCGGGCCGTGAACGCTACCGACCCGAGTATGTTCCCACAAATTAATAAGATATTCAGAAGAAAAGATCAAAACGACCTTCCGTGTCTTAAGCTCCAGAGGACGACACAAAACAGAGACGTACTTCTGACAGCAGGCATAGACCCAGATGACGCCGTCTTGGCCGATGACCTCTTCATAATCGAAGATCCGCAGGAGAAGGTGGATGCTGTGGGGGCTGCTTTCCAGCAAGTGTACAAGGTGAATGCTAGCATTCGCCCGAATCATGACCTGGAGAACAGAGCTCTGCTACATCACTTATGGCTTCGAAACGATATAAGCGAATGGCGATCTGAGAACCTTGGTTTTACCGGGTTTAATGATGAGGATTTGGCAAACGCCATAATCGCCGACCGAAATGGGCCCAGTCCCCTGTTAATTTCGAAGAATGAGCTCCAGCTCATCTTCGATTCATTAAAGAAAAAGAAGTCTGCAGGAGTCGACGGTATATCCAACGTTGTACTACGACATTTGCCTCAAGAAGCAGTTGACATTTATACCACACTGTTTAACAACGCGCTGAATAATGCATATTATCCAGTGCGGTGGAAGACAGCTGTAGTGCACCCTCTCCCAAAAAAGGGAAAGGACAACTCCAATCCGGCGAATCTCCGGTCGATAAGTCTTCTTCCGAGTATCAGCAAAGTATTTGAAAAGGTTATTAATAGAGCCCTGTTCAAGTGGGCGGAGGACAAAAATATCATCCCGGATAATCAGTTCGGTTTTAAGGCGGGACATGACACAATTCATGCCGCGTCTAAACTAGTTTCTGATATCCAATGGAACAAAACTAAAAAGCAGTGTACGGGTGCCTGTCTGGTTGATTTGGAGAAGGCATTCGACACCGTATGGTTAGAAGGTCTCTATCTAAAGCTAACCGGACTAGGTATAAGTAAACCTCTATTGTATATGCTTTATGACATGCTAAATGGTAGAAAGTTTGTTGTCAAGAGTGGCAATGTAACTTCTACCGCAATTTTTAATATTAATAATGGTCTTCAGCAGGGAGCGGTTAACTCGCCGATTCTATTCAGCATTTACACCAGCGATCTGATAGGTAGTCTAACTCAGGCAATTGCGTACGCCGACGATCTAATTGCGTACAGAACAGCTAATACAGTTGAGGTCATCAAAAGTCTCTTGCAGAGTGACTTCGACAAGATTCAGCGATATTGTGATGACTGGAAGTTGAAAATCAACTTCCAGAAATCAGAAACTATTTTGTTTAGGACTCCGTTGTCTAGCGCCTCAAGGGATACGAGAAAGAACTGGCGCAAGCTGGTGATCGTAGGGCCACATGGACATCCACTGGCGAGTAAAAGTGTAGTAAAGTACCTTGGCATCTGGTTGGATCAGTACCTGTATTTCGACAGACATATTGGTGCTGCTTTGGCCAGGGCTGGGGGAGCCTTTGCCTTGACATAACGACTGTTTTATAGCAGCCGTCTTGACAGCAGGGTGAAGGTGATTTGCTATATGGCCCTCATCAGGCCGATGATTGCCTACGGATGCCCGGTGTGGTTCAACGTTGCCCCATCTCAAATGGAAAAGATTCGGGTGTTTGAGAGGCAATGTCTTAGACGTTGCCTTGGATTACACAGAACACCAGAGTCGGAGTACACAAGATATTATTCCAACCAGGTTCTATACAACGGAGCCAACATAAACAGAATAGATAATTTTTTGTTCAAGCTGATTCGGGGTCACGTTGCAAGAGCGATGTCCTCAACTAACAGCTTAATTTTTGGGGCGTATTACCCCAATAACGTATATTTTGAGAGTGCGCGGTTAAGTGGTTACATCCCTCCCGAGGCATTCCTCTATTTAGACAGTCGAGGGCTGATACAGGATGGAGGGGCGGTTCCGCTCATCTACCACGTCAGCCGGAAAACTGTGGATAGGCGACTCCTGTATGGTCGAGACGTCATCGCTCAAGGTGGAGAAGAGCGCCTTCGGTTCAGTAGGACTGTGTCCGATCGGGACCGGAGGGATAGGGCATTAGGTATAGGGAACAGTCAGGGTGGCACCAAAAAAAAAATTAAAAATATGTATGTATGCGGGGGCATACGTGCATGTATCTGCGTGTCTGTACATGTATGTGCGTACGTATATGTATGTGCGTATGAACATGTGTGGGTGGCTTGCATGCTGGTGTGTGTCTGCAGGCATATAAAAAATAAACAAAAAAAAAATTAAAAAACGAAAAAAATGCTGTTGTGGCTGTTCTAGTTTTTAAGTAGTTATAAGTATTATTAGGTATTTTAAGTAGTTTAAGTTATTTTTAGTTAGTATAAGTTAGTTTTATTTAGTTTTAATTATTTTTAATATATATTTAGGTTTAGTTTATAGGTTAAAAAAAAAAAAAAAAAAAAAAAAAAAAAAAAAAAAAAAAAAAATGATCAGATATCAAGTTTTTTGTATATAAGTTTCTTGAAATATAAAATAAATAAAAAAAAAATTAGATTTAATTAAAATAGTTTTTAGGTCGAAAGACATTAGTCGTAAGAGTTATTGTTTAATTTAGAGCGCCCATAAAGGGCCAGTAAATTAGTTGTAAGTTATTGATAATTAGGCTAGTTTTAAACATTTTTGTCTAGCTTTAAGATAGTATAAGTTAAAATGAAATAAAAATGAATTAAAAAAAAAAAAAAAAAATACAAAGTTAACTCGTTAAAACTTGTAACTTGTAAGATTCAGTCATCATAAATACGAAATCGAACACAAAAACACAACATATTTTTATACATTGTTTATTTTGTTTCAAAAGCTCACTTGGCAATCCATATTTGCTTTATCTTTGCTGGCAGCCTGCCACCAACATCAGACACAAAACAAAAATATAAAAAGCCCCTCAGAAATAAAATTTTTTCATATGCAACAACAAGCATATTACCGGACCCAGAGCAAATCAACAGAAATGAATGAAACTTCTACCAACACCTTTTGAATAACGGACCCCTCGAATACGAAGCCAACACATTTCGATCTTTGGCCCTTTTCTACTGACCTGCTCTGGGTCCGGTATTTGGGGTAATTCTTACATATCAAATATTTGTTTTTCTCGGCCGCAACCTCCGTTATTCAGCTCACTATGAAAAGGGGTGTGGCTATGGTTTTGTTTTCAATTTGGAGCCGCGTTTTACCCCGTTTTACCCCGTTTATATGAGGGAATTGAGGAATCGAATCGAATCGAATTGAGATTTCGAATCAGGTATATGACCTCGTGGGATCGGAAGATTGAATTAAAATGGAATCGAAGTGACAATTTGAGTATACAGAATAAACAACAAAAACATGCAACAGAAAAAAATACAAAGAAAACGGAAACCCACTGAACACAAAAAAAAAACACTTGGTGCACACACACACCAAGAATCAGATGTGAATTCGATTCTTCGATTCCTCGATTCAGGTATATAAATACATTTTCAATTCGATTTAGCTCTTCTAGTGGGATCGGATCGAGTAATCCTATTTTAATCCGATTCAAGTATACAAAGCAAGTATACTAAATCCTGATTCAATACCGATTCAATTCTCCATATAAACGTGGTAATTGATGGTGCCGGCCAAGATAATGCAAGTAAGAGTTGCTATAGTGCTTTTTTGAATACCAACTTTTTTTAGATTTTCAATATAATTATAATACTATGACTAAAAACTTATTACTTTATTTGTGCAAACCTTGTATAATTTATGTGTAGGCGTGAATGTATGTGCTTGGTTTCTCGGAAACTTCTCCAACGATTTGGGTGAAATTTGTACAGTTTGTTCCCTTGAACGAGAAATAAAATATAAAAAGAAATTTAGTTAAATTCAAGCACTGCCACGCCGACTTTTATTATTTCTTGGCTTCTCGGAAGCGTATCTCAAGATTTGGATGAAAATTTCTGTTCTTTTAATGAGCCGGGACAAATTTTACAACCCGCCCTTCTTATTTCTATTTTTCAAAAATGACAAAGGATTTTAGTGAATTTTTCTGAGTTTATTTGTATGAACGGAAAAAATAAGAAATTGGTTTTAATAAATAGATAAGTTTGTTTTCTATAAAATAATAAAAGCGAAATCAGCAATTAAATTGAAACAACTTTTTGCTTTAGAATTTAAGCGATACAGGGAAAATATCTAATAAGCTCAACCCGAACTAAGACACTGCAGTAATTAAATTGAAAAAATCGGTATTAATAAATTTTTATAGGATGCCTCTGTAATAATTAATCAAGCAGGCAGAATGGAAATTAAGCAAAATCAGTAATGGAAATAAAACAACTTTTTGTTGGATTTCTATTTTATAAGATGACAATGGAATAACCAATAACCAGGCGGAATCGCAGTTAAGTAAAATTAGTAATAAAATTGAAAGAACTTTTTGTTACGATTTGGAATCTATACGATAACTTTAAAATAACTAATTCAATAAATAAACTACTCGTTGGTGCAAAAATACTTGCGCGTTGTATAGTAATTTATATAAATTCTCTAAGTAAAATACAAATATAATTTTAAGATTTTCATTATTTTATAACCCTGATAAAGCTGCTGGGAATTGAAATGAATGAAATGAAATGAATGAAATGAATTGGAATTGGCAGAAACTTTAAATTGACTAGTACTGTTGAGTGCTGCTAAATGCAGTGTTATAACTTAATTTTGTTAGAAAAACAAACTAATTCAAAAGCTGAAGATAATGAAAACATTTTGGTCAAACCGAATAGCGGATCATAAAGTGATGAATAATTAATTGTAAGATTCGCGTAGAAAATAGTTTATTAAAATTGTTGGATTTGCTAAACCACCAAATTAAGAGAAACGGAAATCGTACAATGGAAAGAATACCACCATCATTATTCTAAAATCAATCCCAATAAAAAATATCCAATATACCCGACACAAAATTCAAAGGAAATGATTGATAACTTCGTTCGGCTCCGACTAGGCCACACCAGCATTACACACCAACACCTTCTCAAAAAAGAATCACCACCCACTTGCCCCACCTGCCAAAGTAACCTCACCATTAGCCACCTGCTTGGAACTTGCCTTCTCACCTCAAATAAAATTATTTAAAAAATCGATAAAAAAATAAATATTATAGAATTATTAAAAGAACCTACCCAATCCAATATTGTAGTTATAAACAGGATACTATATTTACTTAAAATTAAGCCATAGTTTCAATTCCTTTTACCAAATAGCCGATAGTATTTTGCTGCTAGTGCTCTTTATACTAGTTATTAATAGTATATTTTTAATATGTTATTGATAAGAAAAAATAAATAAATAAAATTGTTATTTAACGGACAATTGTGTTCCGTAACTGTTATTTCAGTAACAGGTATTTATAACAGATATTTAAAAGTAGCAATAATAGCAGTAACAGGTATTGTAAGCTAGCCCAGTTTGGCCCATCCCTAGTTAGTGTGTGTTTAATATTATTGTTTTCATTATTTGCAAATGCGCGAACATTCTTACTCGCTGGTTTCCAACGAATTGAACGACTAAATTTAGTACACAATGATACATGATGAATGAGACAAAATCCAATAATTGATTTTAGTAAAATCCGCAGAGAGGCAGTTCTATAATTTTTATTATGTTTAGTATATTTGTAAATAGCACCAAGGTCCCCTTTCACACAGGGCAACTGAGTTACGAGGAACTTTAAGTTTACTTGATAGAAAGGCAAGAAGTAGGGAAGTGAAAAATCTCCGCGTTCAACGGTTTGAAGAGATTTGTTTGACATTCTCCTTTAAACTACGTGTAGTGTGCGTTCAAGGCTAGACACATTGGCCGCATTCAGAAACCGATAGATATTTTTATTTTGTTTGCCATCGTTAAGTGTTTTGCTGGAAGTAATTTAAAAGAGTGCTTATAAAAAATAAAAATAAAATAGTAACCGAGAATATTTTTTTCTTTTATGTTTTTTTTAATTATTTAACTTGTCGTAACAGTATATTACCGGCAACTCGGAACTAACGGAACTTAACCAGAGACCGTAAAAGAAACACATCACTGAAACCACAAATACGCCATACTAAGATCGGAAACCTTCGTACGTTTCACCCCCCAAAACCCATTTGTTTACATTGTTATATTTGTACCTTTGAAACCCTATCCATGAATAGAATGGCAAATCGAAAAACAAAACAAAAACAAATTACTAATTCTGTGTTGTCTTTGTGTCTATAGGAAGATGAACAGAAAAGATTCATGTGTGCGTTTTTATCAATGTGTCTATTGGAAGATGGACGGAAAAGTTACTTCTGTGCGTGTTTCAGCTTGTAGGCAAATATCAAATAAAAGCAGAGGTTTCGGGCCTTTATGTTATTAGTTTATGACTGAAACTAAGTAGTTCTTAAGTAGGGTACACACTATCATTTCTTAAACGATATTCCAAAACTGTCATTTCTGAACGTTTCATTTGATGCTATACATTATCATTTACACATACCTACTTTTTTCCTACACACCATTTCATTCATCATTCCAGCCATACCCACGAAACATTTTCTTCTTCATCATTTGATTTATCATTTACATCTACACACTAACTTTTTTTTCATCATTCCAGAAGAAATGGTATAAAAAAATGACAGTGTGTACCCTGCTTTACTGCGTAATTAGAATCGTCATCTATAACTGGGTAATAGCAGAGTTCATCAAAATAAATAAAAAATTCGACAGCAAGCAATTGAATTACTATGAAGTGCAATATTAATCAACAGCTATATCTAGCATTATGTTACGAGTATTATATACTTTCAATAATGAAATATCTTATTATCTAATTTGGAAAGTGAAAAATATATAAGTTTAGGTTTTTACCCAAGTGTTCAAGAGCCCGAAAACCGTCCATACTGCACATTAAAATATTGTTATTTGACGTAACAATTTTTTAATATGGACGTCATCTTAATTCTATGCTGCGATGTAGACATTTTAAACAGATATACAATCAATAGAAATGAATAGTTTAATTTTGTCATTTGGACTGGTTTTCGCAAAAGTCAGTGGTTTACAAAAAATTGTAGCTACACAAAATTGTATAAACTAGTAGTTTTGATGTACGGTTTTTGATGAATACCGGGTTCTTGGTTCGGGTTCGGAGTAAAATACCTATTACGAAGACATAGGAAAATATTATTAATGATAATATTTCATCCTCATCCTCTTCAATTCCATTAGTCGTTTGCCATTTTTTAAATAAAATATTTAATAAATCACTTAATTTTCACTACAAATACACTTCAAAATTAAAATATATAAAACATTGTTGCCAACAAGAAAATATTAAGAAGTGTTTTGTTTCAGCTGTTTTGATTATTGACAATCTGATTTTTAAACTCCATCTTAATTTCAAAGAATATCATTATTATCTTCATCGTAGTGTTCAAATACACTTTACCTTAAAAACATAATCACTTAAAATGTATTTGGCTTTATTTAAATAAATAGCGGCTGATTTTTTTTTAGACTTGTGGTTTTCAACCTGGCAATACTTTTTTCGGGACTTGCCTTTTTGACAGTTGACCCATGATTTATACTCAGTTTGGGTTGATATTTGATAATGAAGAGGCTAACTCCTGAACAACAATACAGAGTTGGGCAGCTCATTCGAGTGATCCATCAATTTAGGGCAAATCGTGTTACTGAACTAGTTCGTTCATTTCAGTTCAATTTAGTTCAGTTCACTGAAAATTCCAAAGAAAATTAAAATTTTCAAGAATAATTTAAAAATAACAACAAACAACAAGTAAATAAAAAAATTCATTTCAATTTTAAACATAAAATCTCACTTTTCTAATTCATAGATTGTTAAAAACTAGTTTTGTTTTGTGTATCACAACAATATTTCATTTTTCAGTTTCAGACTTCAGGACATGAAGTCCTAAGAATGTAATGTAACATTTTGTAATTTCTAGGATTACAAATACAAATACAATTTACAAGTACTATATTAAGACATTTTCGTTAAATTGCAATATTTTATAAATACATTTTACATATTTGTATACAAAAAGACCAGTTAATTGACATTTCCTGGGCTGAACAAAGTTCGTCTGTCATTAGTTATTTGGCCAGTTGCCGAAAACACACTTTCATATGGAACCGAAGTTGATTGAATACAAAATCTTTTAAGAATATATCGGCACATATGAGGATATGTCGTACGCTTCTTTTCCCACCAATCGAATGGATCCATTTCGGGTTTAAAATATTCTGCATTTTATACTTTTTCTGTGTTTTTGTATGTTAGGTAGTTTCGCGAACTGGAAAGATGAAATTTCACTAAACGACATTGTGTTTGGCAATGGAAACACTCAATTATTAGATATGCTATCTCGGATACCATACTATACGAGTAGATTTGTTAACGGATCAGATAGGTTAGATGAAAGCTCCCAAAAAAACTGATAAAACTTAATACTAAATGAAGTTTGCAGTCAGCTCTATACCTTTTCTCTCGGATGGCTAGTTATTCTTAAATTTTTTGGGATAACTTAAGATAACTTTCATGAGAACAGCTGTTTTTTTCATCAGATGTACTTTTGCACGCGTTACCGCAACAGAAAATTTTTCCAGATTCCTCAGAATAAATGAATGAACGCCCTCAATGTCACCGACAAGACAGAAGAGAACAGCTCATTTCTTTGTCTCTTTTATGTGTCAGTGGAATGTGAAAATAGGAATTTGTATGTAGACACTAGACATTAGTGGAAAATATTGAACTAGTGAAGTATTGCTAATGGGTGGCATATGAATTGTGCTACAATAAGAAATTTAAATAACTTTTATTTTAATCGATGTATTTCATTAATTTTTTTTTATTGGATTAAAAATTAAATTTTATTTTAAATAACTAATGGCTTTTAAAGATGATAGACCGCAAATGACCTCTACGCTCATCCACGCATATGCGACACCTGATCAGAAAAATGTTCATTGCGGCCTGAGGGTTGAAATTGGGATCGCCTCAATTATTGTCTTAATGGACTGCTTCAATTCAGTCAAGTTCCTGGGTTTCGTTTAGTACACTTCCTGCTTAACATAACCCCATAAAAAAAAGTCTGGAGCAGTCAGGTCAGGTGACCTTGGCGGCCAGCGGAAAGTGCACTGGATATTAATTTGTTCGGGAATTTTCGTTGGAGCTCCGACATAACTTGTGTGGCTACGTGTGCACTTACTCCATCTTGTTGAAACCCAATCCTGCTAAAAGGGGTACGTCTTCGGCGAAGTTCTGGGTAAAACAACTCCTTCAACATCTTTAAAAAACGGCCCCCATTGACAGTTTGTGTTACACCATTTTCTTTAAAAATACACTTTGATGAAACTGCGCACCACACAGTTACTCGATCTGGGTGCAGTTCTGTCTTATGGAGCATTTCTGGATTAGATTCACTCTATATACGGCAATTTTGCTTGCTAACATTGCCGTTAAAGTCAAAATGGGCCTCATCAGACATGAACAAACAATTTGGACTTTGTATGGAAACAAGTTTAATTCATCATGAAGTATCCGTTGTAATGACCGTCTGCTAACTCGATTTGGCCCGATAAGTTTCGAGTCGAAACACTTTGATTTGCCTGTATTGCCGATGCAGCAGCCACTATTGTACCCTGAACCCGAACATTGGGATCGCGATGATACGGTCTTCGTTCGATGCTTCCAGATTCGGCAAACATGTTCACCAGCCTCATAATGGTCCATTTACTCTGGGGAGTACCCGCAAACTCCAGTCTAAATTCACTTTGTATGGAAATGACGGACTGCAAAGAATTGTATCGCTGCACTATCCAAATAATTTTTTCAGTATCCCAAGCATTCATTTTGATAAATCTAAATAGTATCCTATAAAATAAATGAAAATAAGCCGATTACTCACACGGAAAAAAAGTTATTACGTTTTATTTTTGTAGCACGATTCGTGTGCCACCCTATAGAAACCTTGAACAAAGTTCCCTAGTTCATTTAACTGAACTAGTTATTTGAACTAGTTCGTTCACGAACTAATCAAGCCCAGTGTTGCCGCTGAAAAAATTTAAAGAGTTTACCGAAAAGGGTCCCGAGACAAAAAAAAGGGTCCCATATAGAAAAATGCCACAATGTGTAAAATAAAATAGAACAGACATTTCATAAGCATTTATTCAAGATCTCAATCAAAATCTGATTATTCATACATACATAAAACATAAAAAACTATTCGAAAAACAGAAACTTAAACTGATTTTCATTTGAAATATTCACCACCGTCGATGATGTCGGTTGCATTTCTTTTAGAACCTTGGATACATTCGAATTGGATGTTCTAGAGAAATCTGAGCAATATCAGAAGATTTAGATTGTTTTGCGCTTGAGCATAACTTGATCTGTTTTTCATTCTTAGAACTCTGATGAGGATCGCTGTCGATATTTTTTGGTGATAGCTGCACTTTCGGTGCGACTATTAAAAACCTTAATAAATAATTTATTTATATGTTTATTTGTACAGAAGTTTAAATCATAAATTACCTTTTCATCTTTATGCCAGTGATACACAAAATAAAACATAGACGTACATAACTGTTTTTCTTTTCTAAATAAATTCCAAAAAAAAAATACGGTCACGGTGTAGTGTTGTCCCCTTTCTTCTGTCAGTTACCTTTCGCTGAATACAAAGATGGGTGAATTTTTCGATGCAAAACGACAGCGTTCAGTACAAAATGTTGTGGAATTGAAATGTTTCTTATGAAAAATGCCAATTTCCAGAAATTTTAGTATGCAAATCTTATTGAATTAATAAAAAGTGGCCAATTTGGTGATTTTCAAAAAAAAATGGTGCCCACGCGTCCTGAACGCAAACCAAGCCTACAACAATAGCAAACTGTGAAAATTTATTACCGTAATAATGGTTCTGTTCGCTTATGCGATGACCACCGATGTTCACAAGAAAATTTTGTTCAGCGATGAAGCTCACTTGTGCTCCAACATCGTGCGATTTTACCGCTGAACTACTTTTTGTGTGGTTATGTGAAGTCGCTTGTCTGCTTGTCTACACAGATAAGCCCGAGGCAATCGACGCCTTGGAAGAGCATATTTAGCGTGTTATTGCTGACATACCGCCCCAATTGCTGCAAAAAGTGGTCGAAAATTGTGTCTTTCGGTTGGAACTTATTTAAGCAACTTGCCTGAAATAATTTTTTTTTTCATGGCAAAACCCTTATCCTTATAAATCGAGATCAATTAACCATTGTATTTATATTTATATAGTCCTACCATGGAACATGAAAATCTGTTCATCAGCGGGCCTGTGCAGATGGCGCTTGTTTCGTGAAATTTGTCTATTTGTATTTGTCAATCCTTCAAATTCTCGCTCTCTAAGAGTCTGCACAATCAGCAGAGTTGTACCTTTGAACGCATTCCCCAGAGGGCGACTCGGACGTTCAGCTTCATGATAGTACTATGGAATACAAATACAATGAATTAACTCTTGCTTGTGCAATGCACTCGAAGTTGGACCTGGTTCAAGAACTAGCTCGAGTTCAGCTGATCTTTGGTTCAATTTAAAAATTTTTTTCAATATGTTCCACGTCCTTAGCTTCTCAAAATGTGGAAATTACAATATATATCATCTAACATCAAATTATTTTATACATATTTCCAAAAAAAAAGTTAACTCTGCAACTAACAGTTTATGGATTTGTTACTAACTCAATTTTTGTTCGAATAACCCACATACGGTAATGGCTAAATCCTAGAACCCTAACCAGCTATTTAATGTAATCCGTTGAGTGCTTGCAAAAATTAATAATTTATTCTTGGTAGATTTTTCGACAAAGTGATTTTGAATTTCTGAATTTGTATTATATAAAATCGAGAATTTGAATGACACGGACATACATTTATAAGATAATTCACTGAATAATTCTTCTTGTGATAACCAATCACGTAACCGATTGGCTTTGCTCCCTGCACCATTTGCTTTTGAAATGATTTTTTATTTTCTGTATTCAGTCGAAAGATCAAATGAAAACTTAATATTCTCTTCGATTGCAAACAAAATGATTAATAGATACGTTTTGGCCATTCGCATTCACATCATGTCACATAATGCTTTTACTTATACCGAAATACCTACTCTTTACAATACACATATACGCTTGGTCTCAATTCAAAAAGGAAAGAATAATCCACTCCACGATAGTACTCGTATCTAGGGATTTGTTGTTATGCACAAAGTATATATCTATTCAATTAAAAGACGCCTTGTTTCATTTATATTCAAGCGACAAAAACAAACTCAGAATATTGATTGCGTGATAGGCGTGACATTTGGTTCAACAAGTGAATTGATTATACGTTATCCATCTCAATGCGCTTGGCACCTTCTATAGACATCACAAGCTCAGATAGGAAACTTTACCGAAACACGAATAACGTTTAATGACTAAGGATGAATCGATCTGTATTCTCAGGATGAATCTTATTATTGTCTCTAATAAATGCATTAACGGCACATCAAAAAACAATTACCAGAGTTCCCATACCTCAACCATTAAGGCGAGTTATTTGAATGAATCTCAGTGGCCAAAAATAACGGTACCTACTCTATTACTCCCACACAGCACACATCCATAGCATTAAACGAATATTAAATAAAACTTTATCCGAAGGCTCGACTTGGCTTCGCTATGGCTCTGGCTGCCGCACGAACGACGCGACGTGCAGCATCTGTTACATGAACAATTAGGTCTTTACTCTCAATTTTTTGTTTGTTTATTATTTAGAAGCATCCCCGACGCCATACCAACACATAAAAGTTGGCTAAATGCCACCAGAAATCACCGCGAAAGTTACCACAGAACTTGCTATTTTGATTTATATTTGTTTCGGAATTCGGAAAATGGATTACTTTCCACGCGAAGAGCTCTGCACCGTGATGACTAGCGCGCCGGTGCTCGACAGCTATAACATTGGGATGGATATGGAAAAAATGCCCATATAACCGTGCTAATGCTGCACAGTAGCCTGAGATGTTTTCAAGTTCTGGCATTCACTTAGGCAATCCATTTGTTTTAATTTGAGAAATGAAAATTTGTTTAGGGCAGAGAGGTCAGTATTTGAAGTATGCCTTTTGTTTCTGACTTCTGAATTATGAGCAAGAGAATTATATACATTAATCTAATAATGATGAGCTCTTGATTATTTCACAAATAGTTCTTGGTTTAATTAATTTAATACGCATCGTAATAAGCTTAAAAGATTTTGTGTTGGATTTCCGTATAAAATAGAACGTAATAATATCAATTTATATTTCAAAATCATGTCTTGTTTTCCTTTTTTCTTCATTTTCAATTTTAAATTCGAACATTCATTTTGCAGTTCACTCATTTATTAGATATGATGTTATATCGGAGACCTAACTATCCGAGAATATTTGTGGAGGGACCAGATAGGTAAGCTGAAAGCTGTCAAAAAATCAGAACAAAACGCATACCAAATGAAGTTTCCAGTCAGCTGTTCTATACATTTGTTCTCGGATAGGTGGTTATTCGAAAATTTTTGGGATAACTCAAGATAGCTTTCATGAGCACAGCTGTTTTTTCATCAGATGTCAGATGCGCTTTTGCACGCGTTGCAACAACAGAAGCTATACCAGATATCAGATTGCTCAGAATAAGTGAGTGAACGCCCGCAATAAAAAGTGGATGGGTTTGTTGTTGTTCGTAGACCTTGGTCAAAATTCCCTTTAACATAAGGACATTTTTTAATTGCTTTAAAAATCTCCTCTGCCATTCACACAAAGAAACAAAATTGCTGGAGATTTTTTGTTTCATTTAAATGTTTCTTCGTTTGAACGCACATTACACATTAGCCGTGTTCTTTTGGCATAAGCCATGTAAACTTAAGAAGACAAAAAATCAGGCTGCGTTCTTTTGAAAATCCTGCTTTGTTGCCGATAGATTTACCAAAAGAACACGGCTATTGTTTAAATTGTTCACACACCTTACATTTTTCTCATCTTTATGCTTTTGCTTATTTTCTGAGTAGATAGATAAACTGCTTTTACACCACGGTGATTTAAATGCTTTCGTTTGCGAATACACTTTTAAGGAGGCTTTACATGGATCTGCATCTGCAGACTTGAAGAAAAGTAGAGCGGGACCATAATATAAAATAAACATAAAAGTAAGACAGGGTACACACTAATAACTTACTCGAACTCTGCTATAACTTTCTTGACACATCTTGCAATCGCATGTTCTTAGCGTTCAGGTATGTAGTTTTGAGAAGAAAATTTTCGCTTTTTTAGTTGTTTTTAAACAAACTGAGCATTGACATACTATACATAAACTGGTAGTCGATTGTCAGTTCCATGCAAACGCTCTATTGAAAATGGGGAGAACGATCCTTACGCCCCTCGGAGCAAAGTAGCAAACAAAAATATTACGTTTAAAAGAAATTTATTCGTAGCATGCGCACCATATTTATTCAACAGGCAAAGAAACTGGATCCATCTATTGTTATTTTGTATAAGATAAGTGCTGACGTCTATTGTCTATAGAAAGTAAACAATGCTGTAGTGCTGATGGACTATAAGAAATATTCCTTTTTTTCATTTTGGGAAAGAGATTGCTCTTGGAGTTGAATTTGAAATAAAACAAATAAAAATTTAATTTTAATTTTCAAATTAAATATATTCTTTATTTTAAAACAATTTATTTAGAAAATTGTTTCTCTTTTATTAGTTTTCCGTTTCAGTAGTGCTTTTAAGTGCTGCGATTTTTGATCTTCTTAAAAAATGCTAACCTTTATATAAACAATTTAATAATAATTTCGTATTGCCATAGATTTTTTGTTTTAATTGCATCGACCAGAAAATTGTTAAAAAAAATAAAACCTAAATAAAGCCATGTACTTTTCATATACACATACATACTTGAATGGAAGAAATAACTAACTATTGATGTTTGCGGCTCGAATTCACTTCTGATGGAAATAATAGATATATGCGAGTTCAGTATCTGCTTTATGCATTAAGAGTATTCATGAAACCGTGAGAGCCTTCCCACATCGTAAAATGGAAAAGTTTACCACACACGTTTCATGAACGAACATAAAAATCAACTTGTAAACGGTGTTAATGATATTTTTTTCTTCCTATATTTTAACTTGACTTTGTTTATTACTCTCATTTAAAATGTCGGACAAAAATAATACGAGGAAGAGAGATAGTTATACCAAGACTATGACACATAAAACGTCAAAATTAAATGTCAAAAGTTTTCCACATTTAACACAAAATTTTGCGGAAAATTTCACCATTTTTTGGTAAACTTTTTAATTTTGGTAGTTCATTTACCATTTTACCACTTAAACTTATGTCTCGCAGTTGTGTTAAATCTTATAAATTTAATTCATTTCGTCGCAAAGTTAAAACAAAAACTTAAATGTAGTTTAAATTTAAAAGGGTGTACTAAATTTTATTAGTCTAGTCGCGTCAAAAAGTAAAGAAAAATAAGTTGATATTTGATCTAGCCTTAATTACATTGCACTCAGCCGCAAAGAACTGTAATATTGTTGCCTATTTTTATTTTGTAGAAAATAGAGAAAAAGAAATTTTTGGATTTATGGTACGGATTTCTTTGAAAAAAAAATCCCTAAGCACTGGTACTTGATAATATTCGTGAAATCCACTGGGAGCTGGGTGGCGCTCCTGTGGCCCTAGCTGAGGAGAGAGCCAACGCGAAGTTGGCTACTAGTAGTCCATATCTAGTATGTCAATGAAACTGAGGATAAATGGTAAAAAAAAAAAACTTGAAAGTTAATTAACTGAACGGAACAAATTATGGTGCATATGAAAATGCTATAATGGGGTGGCAATGGCGCAGTGGATAAAGTGCTTGATTTCTAACTAGGACGTGGGGGTTCGATCCCCAGCTAGGCGCAATCTTTTCTATACCTCCAATTTTAATTGGATGCCGCCCATGGATTAAAATGAGACAGTCAATACCTGGTTCTCAAATCCATTGTGCCAAACTAGTGCCGTGCAATTCAGGTTGCATTTAAAAGACCTTGGGTCTTACAGGTATATAGTTAAATTAAAAAAAAAAAAAAAAGAAGATGAACATGCTCATCTTCACTATTATTTGCAATCATCAGATTCATACTTCCTATAATATTCATACATGAAGATGATCTCCATTTTGGTATCCGCTCTCTATCGCACAAGTACGATTTATTTATTTTGATCCCTCTTTTTTTGCAGATGTCGATTCAGATGAATATATATGTAAAGCCTCCTTTAAACACTGCGATATTTAATAGATAATAACTCCAATTTATTTAGAGAAGAAGAAAGGGTGGTAACTCTGCAATTTTTACATTTATACTTACGTCTCTCACCCACGTGCTTATAAATAGCAAGCTCAAATTGCATTATATAAAAGCAGTAATAGATAGAGATTTATTCTTCAAGTCAATTTACAAATTTATTTCCTGAATATATTTTGCTCTTCAATTCGATATTCACTTAGCAGACTTCACTTACGTAACGTAGCAAAGTAAGGAACAAAAAATTAACATCTTGCCATGCTCAAAGCACATGTCTAGCAAAAAAAACAGGCCATGTAGTGACGATCATTGCCAAGCCCAACTGATAGGACATGGCAAAAAGTACCTTTGGGAGAGGAAACAAATAAAATGAAACATTGGACAAAAAGCGCACTTTGACCATTTTGTTTTGGAAACGCGGCTTTTACACTTTTGAGTGTTTTAATTTTTTTAAACATGAATGCGAATGAATGAAAGGTAAGATAGGAAATAAACTGTCCAACAAATATATAACAGAATGTTTGCAACAAGAACAAATCGAATCAATCAGAAATCACATTTATAAATTGATATATTTCAAAACCGTTAGTGCCGAGAGGTAAGTCTACATAATGTATAAATTGATTTTAAAATCAAAAATAAATCAATATTTTTATACATCCGAACTTGTCAAATTGCTTTTTACTTGCGATATAGGTACTATAGGTACTCTGAACAAAACCCGGAGCATAAATTTAAAAATCGAAAAACGTGCTTGGTACAAAATCAACAAAATTCTCAAAAACAAAAAAAAATTAAAAAAATACAGCACAAAATTCAAAAACTTAACATTTTTTTCAATATTCAACCTTTTTTACCAAAAAACATTAATAACACATTACCAACAAAATTTTTGGTTCTTGGTCCTTTTTTGCCTAACAAATTTCTTTGATGATAATTATCGTTTCCTATTAAATATTGTTTTATATTCCTGACAGATAAAATTATAGTTTAATTTTAACATTAACATGTCTCTGAGAGTTACAATTCCATTTTGTTATAATTTTGTGACACAAAAATTCGTCAAACATGGTGGAATCATTAATAGTTGTATCCCTCTACTTTTGGTTGACAAAAGATAACGAAGATTCTATTTCTGGTCTGGTAGGAAATACGAATCTTTCGAAAAAGTTTCCCAACAAAAAACTTCATATTATTTAAAAGATACATCCCAATGATTTAAGTATTCGTAACACGTTATGTAAAATTGATGAGTATTTGCTTTGCATTACTTTTGGTCAATTGATTGATCAATTTCTTTGCAAACAAAATATTATCGATTGTTCTCCTAATTTAGATTTTAATTTTAATTTAAGGCATTTCATTGCCAGCGCAACTTTAGACATGTAAATTTTTTGGGACTCGGCTAATAATATGCTCACATGTAAAATTGAGGCCTCGGATTGAATAAAAAAAAGAAGGACCTCAGATGAAGAGTTGTTAAACAAATTCTTTAAAATAAGAAAAATTCTATAAAGGATTATAAAGTAGTATTATTCTCTCAATAGCTGGTTTTTGGGAATAGCCAACTAGTTTTTCTGTAGCCAAGTAGTTTGAAGTATTTAGTCAGAGACTTTTCGCAAATTTCCTTAAATTTTTCAGCATGAACAGTGTAGAGATAAAAAAACGAATAATTATTTAAATCGTGAGCAGCACAAATAACTGCAATGAGATCATTAACGGTAATGGCTTGAAGTTTATCAAAAAGTGTTGTTCTTGCCTTTTCTTGTTGACCCGCCAAAATTACAGTTGATGTTGTAAGCGCACATTGTCAAAATTTTACCAAAGTTTTATCTATATATGTGCATTATGCAATCATTAGACCTAAATGAGTCCAGTTGTCTTAATTATATTGCATTCTTCCTTGCAGGCCCTTGAAAATTTGTCGAATTAAAAAGCATTGTACATTTTGCTTGAAGTGGCTTCAAAGTCAGATTCTTTGTTTTTTGTTTTGGTTTTAAGTGCCGTTCAATATCATATCTTCTACCACTTCTTATGGAAAACGTAGAAACGTATTTTAAACAGTTAACGGTATTGGCCTTTTCATTGTTACTTATGAAGAAAAATTCTCTCTCAAGATCATCGTTGAATTCACATTTTCTATTTGAAGGCATTTCACAAATTTCTAAATTTATTGTAAATAATTAAAAGAAACAAATTCCATTTGTTTGTACAAAAAAAAACACAATTACATTTCATATTTATGTTTTGTGTTTTTTTGTGAAGATACAGTTTGAAAAGAAATTTGACAGCTCAACGAAGGTGACAAACTACTCGTAATGCATTCAGTGAACACGCTTTTATAGTAAATCCCTCTGAACAATTTGTTAAGGCGGATTCGCACTTTTACATAAAAATATTAAACACATATTTAAATTATTGTAAATAAAATTGTTAAATTTTTTAACTTTATTCAAATAATACAAATATATGGTAATATGGGACAAGCCCGGGACAAAAAATAAAATACGGGTCAGTTGTACGTCCTACGTCCCGGGTTTTCTTAAAATTTACCAGGGACAGTCGAGCGTAATACGGGACTGTCCAGCGAAATACGGGACGGATGGTCAATGTTACTATAGGGCAAGTTTTGGAATTTGAAAAAAAAAATCGAACGCGAGATTTTAATCAAAGTTGACATTACGATGATAGAGAACACCAAAAAAGGGGGTCCCACAATTTCGTCTGTCTGTCTGTCTGTACAACTCTCTACAGCCTAAGCAGCTGAAGCGATTTTCTTCAAATTTGGTATTTAAGCGTTTTAGATTGTGCAAAATAGATTTTTGAATCGTTGTTTTAGCCCCAAAAATAACTGTACTTGCCATACAAATTTTTCTACCATCTTAATCATCTTGAAAACGGCTCTATTGATTTTGATAAAAATTGGTGTGTACTCTACTTTGGGTATGGTCTACATTTGTTATTAACGGTACCTGCCATACATCATTTTTTTTTATTTTCGACTTTCTTATAAACGGCTCAACAGATTTCGATCAACATTTTTATACAGGAGCTCCTTCAAATTCTAATAAATAGTTTTTTTTAGTTGTTAAAAAAAAAAATGAAAATTAAATATTTCGAAAACGGGGGGACGATTTTTTCTGAAATTTTGTTTTTGAATTTATCTTATTAAATATTTAAAATGTTCATATCAACTTTTTTTTAATTTAAGAATTTTATTTATAAACATTTAACTGAAAAACGACTTTAAAAATACATTCAGCCGTTTCTATTAAGAATATTTTTAATATAATGTAATCGAACATTAGTTACCAATAAAAATTGGACAGAACGCGGAAAGTAGTCTTAGTTAGTCAAAAATAAAAGGAAAACAAAATTCATTCAAAAGAGATTGATTTTTCTCTAGAAAATGGAAATCAAAATTTGTTAAAATTCATCAATTTGACGTCCGCGGTATCGAAGGTATAATAAATGCAGCTAAGCGTGGAATTTTTTGACGTTCTTCAGAAAAAAATTGAGCAAAGAATACAAGAAATTCACATAAACTCCAGCGAAATACGGGACGTATGGTCAATGTTACTATAGGGCAAGTTTTGGAATTTGAAAAAAAAAATAGAACGCGAGATTTTAATCAAAGTTGACATTACGATGATAGAGAACACCAAAAAGGGGGTCCCACAATTTCGTCTGTCTGTCTGTCTGTACAACTCTCTACAGCCTAAGCAGCTGAAGCGATTTTCTTCAAATTTGGTATTTAAGCGTTTTAGATTGTGCAAAATAGATTTTTGAATCGTTGTTTTATCCCCAAAAATAACTGTACTTGCCATACAAATTTTTCTATCATCTTAATCATCTTGAAAACGGCTCTATTGATTTTGATAAAAATTGGTGTGTACTCTACTTTGGGTATGGTCTACATTTGTTATTAACGGTACCTGCCATAAATCTTTTTTTTTTTATTTTCGACTTTCTTATAAACGGCTCAACAGATTTCGATCAACATTTTTATACAGGAGCTCCTTCAAATTCTAATAAATAGTTTTTTTTAGTTGTTAAAAAAAAAAATGAAAATTAAATATTTCGAAAACGGGGGGACGATTTTTTCTGAAATTTTGTTTTTGAATTTATCTTATTAAATATTTAAAATGTTCATATCAACTTTTTTTTAATTTAAGAATTTTATTTATAAACATTTAACTGAAAAACGACTTTAAAAATACATTCAGCCGTTTCTATTAAGAATATTTTTAATATAATGTAATCGAACATTAATTACCAATAAAAATTGGACAGAACGCGGAAAGTAGTCTTAGTTAGTCAAAAATAAAAGGAAAACAAAATTCATTCAAAAGAGATTGATTTTTCTCTAGAAACTGGAAATCAAAATTTGTTAAAATTCATCAATTTGACGTCCGCTGTATCGAAGGTATAAAAAATGCAGCTAAGCGTGGAATTTTTTGACGTTCTTCAGAAAAAAATTGAGCAAAGAATACAAGAAATTCACATAAACTTTTTAAGTAAAAATAGGAAACTTTTCAGAGGAACAGCTTAAATATTTAATAAAAAATGGAGTTTTCTGAGCTTTTAGAAAAATAAACTGCAAACTAAATATCGCAGTGCTTATAAGATGTATTCTTGCAACCGAAATGAGCCCAAATACAAAAACAACGATACAAAATCGAAATGGTGTAAAAGCTGAGTTAGCATGCATTGCTGCTTTTCGCCATTATGTTTAACTATCGACCCCAAACATGACGTTCTTTTCCAATATGTGCGTTCGCCTAATGCCAGTATGTAATTAGGAACTTAAATAGATTTAAAGCAAATTTAAAAAAGTATCCAACATTATTAAATAAGCTTCTTAAAAATTTTCATTAAAACTCAGTTGGTCTCTAAGGTTCAGGTTTTCTAATGAAAATCAAAATCACTGATTTTCCACTCACATAAAGTAATACAGGGTGGCGCAGGAATCGTGCTACAAAAATAAATTTAAATAACTTTTATTTTAATCGATGTATTTAATTAATTTTTTCACTCATCAATGCATATGCGGCAATTGATCTGAAAATTGTTCCTTGCGGCCTGAATGGTTGAAATTGGGATCGCCTCAATTATTGTCTTAATGGACTACTTCAATTCGGTCAAATTCCTGGGTTTCGTTTTGTACCCTTCCTGCTTGGCATAACCCCATAAAAAAAGTCTGGTGCAGTCAGGTCAGGTGACCTTAGGGGCCAGCGGAAGGTGCAGTTTCTGGATATCAATTTGTTTGGGAATTTTCGTTGGAGCTCCGCCATAACTTGTGTGCACTTGCTCCATCTTGTTGAAACCAAATCCTGCTGAAAGGGATACGTTTTCGGCGAAGTTCTGGGTAAAAAAACTCCTTGAACATCTTTAAATAACGGTCCCATTGACAGTTTGTGTTACACCGTTTTCTTCAAAGAAGTATGGCTCGACAATACACCTTGATGAAACTGTGCACCACACAGTAAATCGTTCTGGGTCTAGTCTCATGGAACATTTCTGGATTATATTCACTCCATATACCGCAATTTTGCTTGTTAACATTGCCGTTTAAGTCAAAATGGGCCTCATCAGACATGAACAATCAATTTATCAATGTGTTGTCTTCTTCGGCCATTACAATAATTTTTCGGCAAAATTCCAGGCGAACAGGCAAATCCTGAGGGTTTAACTTGCTTGTAATTTGGACTCTGTACGGAAAAAAGTTGAAGTCATCATGAAGTATCCGTTGTAATGACCGTCTGCTAACTCTAATTTGGCCCGATAAGTTTCGAGTCGAAACACTTGGATTTGCCTGTATTGCCGAGCAACAGCCACGATTGTATCCTGAACCCGAACATTTGGATCTCGATGATACGGTCTTCGTTCGATGCTTCCAGATTCGGCAAACATGTTCACCAGCCTCATAATGGTCCATCTACTGGGGAAGTATTGCCAAACTCCAGCCTAAATTCACTTTTGACGGAAATGAAGGACTGCAAAGAATGGTATCGCTGCACTATCCAAATCCTTTTGTCAATATCCCAAGCATTCATTTTGATAAATCTAAATAGTAGCCTATAAAATAAAAAAAAATAAGCCGATTACTCACACTGAAAAATGTTATTACGTTTTATTTTTGTAGCACGATTCGTGCGCCACCCTGTATACTAGATTTGTGAGGAACTCACATTTACAGAAGAAAAAAATCAGAAGCAGCAATTTATTTAAATTTTCAAAATATAAATAGCTCGGACATGTACACTATAGTTCAAAGCCAAGAGAAGAACATTATAATTGTGTTGTAGAAACATCCACTGCTGTCAGATTTTTCATATCAAGTTGATATACCACCATGATAGAATTCCTTTTGAAATCCTGATTTTTCAAATGATGTAATGCCTGCAGGTAAAGTGTTGACAAAGATTCAATAGGATGATTGTAATAAGGTGTTAACTAACAGCCTATGCTATAGCTTAATATGAGAGCCTTATTATTATTATTTTTTTTTGTAGAACGATTGATGGAAGGATTTGCTAAATAAAAGCCGGTATGGTCCGAAAAGGTGTTGCTTGACGGTAGTGCATATGTATTATATTTATATACCTATCAGATGGAATTAGCATTCATTTCAAGCACAACACAAATTTTATTTTTTTTTTAAAGAAGCGAAATTATTATGTAGAGTTTCAATGTAGGCTTTGTCCTCAAGGCAGTATTTGAACTTTAGTTTCATGGTACTGCTATAACCTTGAAAGAACTACCAGTTTTAGTTTTAATTTAGTTATGAAAATACGAGTCATAAATCGAAATGAGAGTAGTAGATGAGCAGACACAAGGGCGCTGAGTTCGTAATTGCAGGCTTTGTTGCCCAAGCCCTGTCTAAAATATGCTCAAATACGTTTATGAACACAATTACAACTGCATACTTGCAGTAATCATACTTAGTTTAAAATGAGTTCATAGTAGTAACTTTGACAAAATGAGAAATTTATATTATATGTTAGAAGCGTTTGGATTTGATTTGTAGTACATACATATGTACATTTAAACATTTAAAAAATGGCTATCAACAAAAATATTTTAAAACGTATTGTTCAAAGCTATGCGGAAAACCCGTTTTTGAAAACATAGGAAAAAATTGGCAGAAATAAGAAAATTAAAAAAACGAAAAAGAAAAACGATTTTGAATGTGAAAACCTTTAGGACGATGTTAAAACGTTCTTACGTTGATCCTTACCTAGGGTCGACCTAGGTTTTTTTGACAAACCCAAGAGTTGCCAACACAATTGGGTTGCTTCGGTTCTGATAAAACACAAGGGGGCCATTAATTTTATGTTGCAAGAAAGCAAGTTATGTCATTTAATAATTAAAACTTAAAATAAGTTTGTTAAATTTAAGTTTTAAGAACATTTTTTGTTGGCACTATGCACAATCCACAGCACAAATGTCTGTGTCTGAAAATTAATTTGAGCATTTTTTATTTATATTTTAAAAATGCAAATGCAAATTCACAACAAAACAAATGCCTGAGATTAGGGATGATCGATGTTTATCTACATATGATACTGAAACATCGATATTAAAATAAAAAATCGATTATTCAATATCAATGTTGAAAGAATAATTAAGGAAAATCCTTAAAAACATCGACGATTTCGATTCGATAATTATTAACATCGATGATAAGTATTCGATATATTTCTCAATATCGACCATTCTTACTTCAGAGCTCATGTGACTTTGGCGATTATTTATTTACCACAAATTGTCCCAGCTAAAAACCTATATCTACTTCAGGGCGAGCTGAGGGCAAGCCTTGATTTTAAAAAACGCTCAAGGGATTATGAATACACTTTATATGTTTTTCTTAACACAGCGCGGGCATCCAGTGAAAGAAGAGATAGAAGGATACAAAAGATGTGTGGCGCGATGTTCTGAGACTAGAGCTGGTTGTTGTCTCAGATTTATCTCCAGGGATGGCGGCTGAACTAATGCGGAGAGAATTACCGTGCCTTATGTATTTATGTCCCATATAATTCGCATTATTTTATTTATTTCGTTGTCATATTTTATGGGTATGCTAGTTTACTCAATCGCATGTTCTTAGTGTTATGCCTAAACAGCATGTAATGAGCAAAGCAGCAACTTATTTTATGACAATTTTTACAATTGGTTTTTAATGGAATATAAGAAGACATAGACAACGGCAGGAATCGAACCCGCAACCACGAGGTTGACAGGCGAGCACACAAATATCGCGCCACGGCCACCCCAAATGTATGTTATTATGTATAAACATAATTAGCTTATCAGTGTGACTTCAGGTATTTCAAAAAACGCTTTTGGGCTCAACGAACAAACCCAATAATGCATAATCCAAAAAAATAAAAATGTCCACCATTTTCGGATGACCAGGTCTACATTTCAAGTAAGCCCCTTTGTGTTCATTACTTTTTCTTGCAGAAATTACACAGAACTTCCAACAATTGGTTTTGAACGAACTCAACCCATTTTGGAAAAACTAAAATTGCGAACGGCCGAAAATAGATGTGAAGCTGGCAGTCCTTGTCTCATTATTTGGAAGCTTGCAAATAATTGCTCTTTTAGAGAAATAAGCTGTTTTTCAAAATTAAATTATAAATAATTATTAAGTAATAATAAAAAAAATTAAAAAAAAAATTGATTAAAAAATTTTGCAATTTTGCACTGCGAAAAAAATCGAACTCGAGATTTTAATCAAACTTTATATTAAGATAAAAGAGAACACCAAAAAGTGGGCCCCACAATTCCGCCTGTCTGTCTGTAGAACGATCTTAAGCCTAGACAGCTGAAGGGATTTTCTTCAAACTTAAGCGTCTTAGGTGATTGTCTGAAGTTAATTTTTGTATGTTTTTCTAGCCCCAAAAATAACTGGTACCATAATTGCTACCACACAATTTTTTCTACCATCTTAATTATATCGAAAACGACTCTAACGATTTTGATAAAAATTAAAGTGCGTGCACATTTTTATTTAATATTTCGTTATTAATGGTACCTGCCATACAAGCATTTTTTGATTTTCGACTTTCTCAATAAACGGCTATACCTACTAGACTAAGAGCCCAGGGCCGGCAGATATACGTCATTTTATCATAGCAAATTTTTTTTCGGCGTATATACCAAAAGAGATAAGAACGAAGGGACATTCCGAATTTTCAAAGCTGGGGCTTTTCGGAGATATGCGGTTTTAACAGTTCATTCTCAACTACGTTATTTTATCAAAGCTGATTTTTGGATATGTTTAAGGGGATAGTGTCTCGAACTTTGTTTGACACTTGTCAAATACCTACAGTGCGACGTTTCGTCTGGCAGACACGTTGAAGGTGACAGCTTAATTTAAAGCCAATGTAGGTAAGTTTACCTCGATTTTTAGTACAATTAATTGTCGAATGAATCATTCAATGAATAGTTGCAAAGGTACCTACAAATGTATATTATTTTAATCTGGGTTATGGATTTTAATTATGTAAGTTAGCAGAGAAATATTACCCTAATAGGTTGGAACATAGGTATGTAAATATGTACTTAAGATAATGAAAATAAAGGACGTAGGTCGGCAGGTTAGGTAGCTATATGCATATAACTTTATAATTTAGTTGTAATGCATACATAAGATTCATGTGATTTTTAAAGCAACGTATATATATATATATAAATACACATAATTAAATGTATTTATATTGATTAATGGTTATAGTTTGATGAAAAACAAAGAGAATTTGAATTCCCGATTAAATAAGAATATATTGAAAAAAAAATCAAAAATCATTGGAACGGTTTTTAAAAAAAATATTTTTTTTTGTATAAAATTGTAAAAACATTTTTAGAAAAAAAATTTTTAACACCAGTTTGAAGATAATATTAATATACATATGAAATCCAAATTTCAAAAAAAAAATGTGACTGGTTTTTGCAAAATCGATTTTTCAAAAAAAAATTATTTATTACTTAAAAATCGAAAAACTTCGTTTTTGAAAATTTGAGTATGCATTTTTTTATTAAGTCTTTAAGGTAGCATTTACTTAAAGAAAATAATATTAATCGGTCCATCCAATGAGAGAAATTGAAAACATGTAAAGTGGTTCTATGGGAAGTGCCGTTAATAAGTATGCAAAATAAAATATATTTATACTTAAATGTGGATAATACTAATTTAAGAACACAAATTTAGGCGACTAATTTATTGTTTAAACTTAAACTGTTTTGGTTCTGAAAACGAAGTTTGGACGTGAAATAAAACACAACTCGCTCGGTCGGAGGTCGATTCCAGAATGAATCGTTCTTTATTCTCCTCTTCGCTTGTTCCGAAAACTTACATCTCAGGAAATTATACATGTATAGGTATAACAATAGTAATGAAGGGAATTATATATCTGTATAACAATAATAGCATAACGAATTTTGCACTGGTTGGTTAAGCAGTGTTACACAAACATTTTGTTTTAAAAATGCCAGGAGCCGTTTGCGAGCAATACATTTTTTAACGGATTTTTTAACATTTTTGTATGGGATGTACCGTCGATTTTTATCTTAGGAAAATAGTTTTCTTAACTGTTCAAGATAATATCAAAATCTACCAAATATGAAGTTTCGATAACACTAATTAAGCCGTTTTCGAAATTTTCAGTTTTCAAAAATAAAAGTTTTTTTTTGTAATTTAGTGTTTAAACTAGGATCTTCTGCGTAAAAAAATTCAAAAAAATCAAACTAACCGTTTCCCAGAAAATCGATACAAAAATAAAAATTCAAGAAAAAAATTACCAAGAGGTACCCTTTCCCTTTATTAATGAACTGATTTTTTTTTATAAAAATCGTTGAGACCGTTTTTGCGAAAAATAAAATTTATGTTTTTGACCAAAAAAAAATGTATATGCGAGCTACTGTTATTAGTCATCTTAAAAAAAAATGAAAAAAACACGTGTGGACATATTACCGAAAAAACAATATGTACCAATCTTCAAGCAAATCCATTCAACAGTTTAGGCTGCAGACTCGAACACAGACAAACAGACAAACTGACAGACATACAGGCAGACAAACGGGATTGAGGGGCCCACTTTGTTAGTGTTCTATATGATCGCAATGTCATGTTTGATTGTTAAAATTTTTTTTTTGCACGAATCATAACTTGCCTTATAGTAAGTATAGTATATCTAGGGTTATCCACTTTGCGGTTTCAAAAGTTAACCTAAATAAAACACATATAAAATATTTTTTTTTATGATATTTCTTTTTTATTATAAAGCTTGAACATTATGTGTGAAACACTACATTATTTAAATGACCACCACGCGAATTGTTGCAAGCATCGATTCTTTTGAGGTAATTTTCGACCACTTTTTGACACATATTGGGCGTGTGGAATCTATCACCGTCTTGTTGAAACGACATATTCTCCAAGTCATATTCTTCAATAGCAGGCAAAAAAAAGTCGGTCATCATATGACCATAACGCTCCGAATTGACGGTGACAGTCGTTCCATCGTCGTTTTCGAAGAAGTAAGGTCCAATCACAACGCCGGACCAAAGAGCGCCCCAAACAGTGACTTGGTGTGCATGTAATGGCCTCTCTCCAATTACTTGAGGAATCTCAGAACCCCAAATTCTCACCGAGTGAGAAATGTGCTTCGTCGCTGAAGAAAATTTTGTTCGAGAAATCGCTGGCCACCGCCTGTTGTTCAAGCACCCATTCGAAATATCTACGCCGTTGTGAATGGTCAGCTGGCTTCAGTTGTTGTGTGAGCTGGACTTTATATGGATGTAGCTGTAGATCCAAATGCAAAATACGCCATAATGTGCCGTTAGACAGTCCTAATTCCTGAGGACGACGAGGAATCGACACATTCGGGTCTTCGGCAACACTTGCACTTACAGCTGCGATATTTTCACTGGTACGAGCAAAACGATGATGCACATGCCTTAAGATATCTGTAACCAATCCAGTCTCTTCAAATTTCTTCACAATTTTGCCAATTGCTTGTGTAGTTGGACGATTATGTAAACCATAATCTCCTCTTAAATCACGATATGTGGCTGTGGTAGAATCACCATTTTTGTAGTATGTCTTAACAATTTGTATGCGTTGTGTAATAGTTAAGCGATCCATTTTCGTAAATGTCAGAAAAAAAATAGGTTTAACAACTTAGTTTGACAGATGTCGAAATCCAGCCCTATACTTTTGAAACCGCAAAATGGATAACACTTTATAATCGCAAGTAATAATAATTGAAAATGTATTTAACTTTAGTTAAATAAAGACATAAGGCACTTTCCCTATGAAATTGCTTATGATGGATTTATAAATTAATAATGAGCTGACATCTGACAGTGGTAAAGGCCACATACTCGGGTAGACATACTACTTTTGACTCGAATTCAATTAACTCTCTCTTGACCTTGACTCGCTAGTTATGGAACGCACTCGAAGTTATTCCTAGGTTAAACCACAAAAAAAACTCCAGTTCAGCTGATCTTTGGCTTAAGTTAATTAATCTAAATACCCTTATAGGTACTCGTACCTTTATAGGTAAAAGAAATATAATTTTTGACTTCACCATCAAACCCATTCAGAACTAAGAATGCAATGGCACTGCATAAAATGCATAAAATTATTATTTGTCTCTGACTTGTTATTATGTCTCAGTATAATTTTTTTTTTTGAGAAAAAAAATCAAGGCAGATGTAAAATTATAAACAATCTCGGGGAATGAATTTTATAAATGTATATGTGCGTTGGTACAAAAAATAAGCAAAGCACATCTAGTTAAGTCACAAGCTTGCATCTATCCTGTCATCATCATTATCATCTGTCGCAAGTCGCAACAAAAGCCGCAATTATTAAACATTCTGCGTCCTGATTATTCATTGAAAAATGAATCCACACACACATATAAGATAGGTTCCTACTACACCGACTTATTCGTTGGCAAATAATTCGCATTTCGAAAGCAATTACGACCTTAAATCCTTGTGCTTATGCTTGTTTCCTATTTTGATTTGATCCTTGATGTGTGGTGTGTGTTATATTTGCATACCTTCATATCTTTCCTACAACTACAATCTCCTTTCCCAAGCCCAACACAACGGCTCGCGGCATCTCAGTTGATGTCGTGCGTCGTCAGTTCGGTCGTAACAAACACATCCCAAAGGAAAACGCACACAATTTATGAAATTACTCTTCTTTTACATATTAAAAATGTAAATTCTAAATTGAAACATTCCCCAGTGTGGTTTTTAACATTCCTCAAAATATAATTAA
Organism: Philhelius pedissequus; assembly: GCA_910595825.1. Lineage (NCBI taxonomy): Eukaryota > Metazoa > Arthropoda > Insecta > Diptera > Syrphidae > Philhelius > Philhelius pedissequus. The sequence continues at coordinate 65,151,487 of OU343160.1, read as the reverse complement.
AAAAAAATATTTTCGCAACAAACTTTGCGTCAATAGAGCGTTGGAGAAATAACAGGAGCAGGAGTCGAACGTAGGAAAGGAATAGTATGTGTGTAATGTTTATGTATTGCCCCGAAAGAATTCGCCGGAATTCATTTTCACGAAGTAATATATTTATTTATGTGGCTTTGTGCTAATTGCTGCCACAATTACGATCCACATAAGACATTATTTAGAAGGAGTTCAAGTTCTTATGGTAATTCATGCACATATGTATGTATATCCTTTAAACTGTTGTTTTGTGCTGGCGGCTGAAGAAATTACTTGGGTTGTTTGATTGTGTATGTGTGCCTAGGATGATGAGCTTAAACTGAAAAACAGAGAAGAACGAAAAATATTATTAAAATACACGATCCACACTGGCAAGGAAAATGCAAAGGTTGGTTGATTCTTTGTCTGACTGAGACTTTCTTAAAAATTTATAAAACGATTTAATGAATATGAAATTTTTGAGTGAACATTGATCCAAGAGGGGGAATATTCTGGATAAGTTTTTTCAAGTGAATTGCAATTATATAATAGAAATAGATATACATATAGAGATAGGATCAAATAAAAAGAAACAACATCCCTGAAATAAGAAAAGGGAAGAAAATTAATTTCCAAATGAAATTTGTGAGTCTATATTGTTTCCCGGAAGACTACATTCTGTTTGTATCCTTTTTTGACTATTTGGACACAGGGCCGTCGAAAGATTTTAGAGCGATGAGTGTGCAGAAAAATATTGATTAAGTAGATGTATGGTTCTCCTTTGACGTGAAACATTTAAAAAGATTGAGATACGAATATACTAGGAAAAGGATAAGTGTCTTATGTTGTGACATCGAAAAAAATTGAAATCCAAGTTTAATTTGATGGCATAGGTTATAAGAATTCCGCTGCTCTACCTCATATTCCATCCATCTATCCCAGTTTTCGGCATTGTACTTTAGCATGTGAAGAGACTGAGTTTCTTCTTCCAACAAACTCACTTATACTTTGAGGATTGAACTCGAACTTTCATTCGAACTTTAACGGCCAAGCTCTAGCACTGTGATAGGAAGACCTATGATAGAAAATTCGGTTTCCACTCGAAGAAACAGACACTTTGGATATACACAATTAACTCAAAAAGGCGCAAAGAACAGCAAGCGTTTACACCACAAGGTCTCTACGATCATGCCCAACAGATCCCATATGGCTTTTCTTACACCTCTTAACCCTTGATCTAGACACTATACATATACTTTAAGTTGTTCAAATATTTGATTCGTGGCTTAGCAGTCTTAACTCCTCGACGGATTAACTAAGGTTCACGCCAGCGCAACGGCCTTGGCTCCGATGAAAGCATCGCTTCCCATAGATCAGCGAAATCAAGCATCGTTGCCCGTGGTTAGTACTTCGATGGTGGACTGTCGGAAACCAACCACGTGCTGTTGAGATGTGTTTCTTCTGTTGTGTGTTCTTTCTTTAACTGTCTCTCTCTGTTGTATTCATGTATGTGATGTTTAAAGCCAATGGTCTCGTTGCCAGTGCTTCAGTGTATCTACTTCGTAGATTTATCTACGGAGTAGTATAATATGTAATGTATGTAATGTAATGTAACTAAGGTTTGATGATGGTTAAGGATGGAGTATGTGATAAAAGCCAAATACATCTACTTGACTCATCGTTTAACCTCAGTTAATCCGTTGAAATCTGGAGTCAAAATTCCTAAATGACTAATCAAATATTTGAACAGCTGTGCGCTCTAAGAATCAAGGACTTAAATTTTTGGTTATCTACTAATTACTGCACCAGTGGCCATCCTATAATAAACCCCAAACAAGTGACCTAATTTGAAAATTTGAAAACCTAGGTAAGATATACTAGTATAGTCAGCCCGTTAGAAGCAGGCCCCTCCCCACAATACTCAACTCATTGTCAAAATCGAGATGAACAACAAGATTTGCATTTTCTGTGCAATTACTCTGCTTTCGCCAAAACAAGACCAGAACCATTTTTTTGACAGTCCGGACGAACCTTCAGATTTAAAGATCAGACATCTGGTCTGCTTTCTAAATACGACGAAGAGGGGGGAGAACTCCATTAGCTGCTGTATCAAGAACATTTTGTAAAATTTCTCACTAGACAAAGAGTAAGGAAACTATGAACAGTGGATGGATATACGAGCAGAGATGGTTGGATTGACTGATAGCAAAAACTGGATATCAAATATTCATTCCACAATCACAATCGATAGCTATGTCCGAAATGAGCCCGACCCATAATGTTGTTTAGATGTAATGTGGATTATAAGAATATACGTTTCTGATGCCTGAGTAAGGCTTAATACTAACTGACTCAGAGCTAGGGTCATGAACTGCTTGGGGTGTATCTGCAAAGCAATAACAAGTATTCTCTTAATTATTTTCGAGATACTTATAATCCAAGAACGGTGCACCCCAGGTCTAATTGGGCTGTCAAACTTGGTTTCTCCTGGCCAACCCTTCTACCCACCTTTACCTATGGCCAATCTGGCGCCACTTTCTTTACCTGATATCAAGATCCTTATTCTTCTGATGAGTCGTATTTCAAAACTGAACATTAACCATTATTTCTTGCAAACCAATCTTAAGAATATACCTTAAACATGGGTTGATAAATAAGCCTGTAATTTGTCCAGGTTGCACCGACGTGCAATGGTATCCAACAAGGATCTTACATTCGGCCTGCAGAATGTTTGTCTTTTTGGCATATTCCAAGCAACTTACACAAATATCATTGGTGAAGTTCAAAAAGCGAAGCTTCTCAAATGGGTTCCAGTAGATAGAACCAGTTAATACCTTGATGTTCATACTAGAAATAATCTATAAGTTAAATTATTACAAATACAGATTTTCTGTACATATGAGTCCGTGCTCCGCGACTAAATGATTTAACATTGAACGGAACTTGATACGGTACGATACACATCCTGGCGAACCTATTGGCTTGTGGAACAATGTCTCTATACTTTTGATATTAGCTTGGAAGTTCTCCCGCTACCGCATGGATACGTTTGCATCCCCAAGAAACCTTCCTATCAGAATAATTAGATGGATAAGGGAAATGCTAAGAACAAGAATGGCGGAAGCATATGCAGGACACAATGTCCGGAAGGTAAACACAACAAGAGGCTGTCCGCAGGGGGGAGTGCTATCACTCTTACTCTGGAATCTTGTAGTGGATGAATTACTAGAACATCTCACTTCCCAAGGCATACGATGTATCGGCTTTGCCGATGATATTGTAATAACAGCCTTTTGTAAGGGTCTCCTTTGTGATATAATCCAAAGAGGACTATCAATAACAAGGAAATGGTGCCTCTCAGTGGGACTAAATATTAACCCCAATAAGACAACGATAGTGCCATTCACCAAGAAGAGGCTTCTGCCATGTATGAAACTTATCAGATTGACAGGGGAAGTGATCGGGTACCAGAACGAGGTTAAATATCTAGGAATTACACTAGATAGTAAACTCCTCTGGAATAAGCACCTTAAGCACAGTCGGGAAAGCCACAAAGGACCTCATGAAATGCAAAAGACTTGCAGGTAAAACATGGGGCTGTAAGCCAAGCACCCTGAGAAGGATGTACACTATGATGGCAAGACCATAAATCAATTATGGGGTGGTTACATGGCATACAAAATCCGAACTAATCACAACTAGGAAATCCCTAGGATAAATACAAACGCTCGCATGTTTATGCATTATCGGAGCAATGAAAACAGCAGCAATGGAGGTAATTCTTCACTTGTCACCATTGCATGTAGCCATAGAAAGTGCAGATCTGGGAGCCATCATGACATTTGGGAACGAAGGTATTGGGACGTGAAAGTGCATTGGTCTTAGGGAAAGAAATTCGATCTGCAAGTCCGCGGTAAAATACTTACTTGATATCCCAAGAGATGGCATGATTGAAAAGTATAACTTCGAGAAAAACTTTCAAACGGAGTTAAGTAACAAGAAAGATTGGGTGGTTGAAGCAGTGAACTGCACCATTAAACCAAATGCCATTAAGTGGTACGCTGATAGATCGAGTACAATCGAAGGGAAAGCTTGGGCCACGAACCAAACTTTCCTTACCGATGGGACAGTCTACTAGCATTTTCCACAATTATTATTAATACAATTGGAAAATGCGCAGAAAGAAATCTCGAAAAAACTACGCACTCAAAGCACTAAGCTCTTATAACATTAGCTCGCAATTGGTATGGGAGTGTGTGGAGAGACTAAACGGACTGGGCAAGAACAACAAAGTAACACTCTATTGGGTACCAGGTCACGTTGGTGTTCCAGGCAATGAAGAGGCAGACTCCTTAGCTCAGCTTGGGGCAAAAACATCCCTATTAGGACTAGAACCCTATTGCAGACTGAGAGAGAATGTGACTAAAATTAAAATCAAAACAGTAGAGGAGGTCAAAAGACAATAAACATGGAAAGAACTCCCAAAGCTGAGACAGGCAAAACTACTACCCAATAACTAAAACCTCGCATGGTTTTTAGCCTGCGTTAGCTTAAGTAGAAATAACCTAAGGAAAATAACGGGTATCCTCACAGGCCACTGCAAACTAAGAAAACATCTTAGTACTCTTGGCTTAGTGAACAGCCCTAATAGTAGATACTGAAGGGGAAACACCACATTTTAGGTAGTTGCATAATACTTATGCACCAAAGGCATAGATACCTAAGACGTCACCAGATAGTAGAGGGCGAATTATCCTCTCTGAAAATACTCCATATACTAAAGTTCATCAATGCAATAAAATTGGAGGAAAAGCTATAAATGAGAAATGTCATTTTGTCTCTAAATGTGGGCACAATAGATCTTAAGGTCGCAGTGCAATTAAAACCCCAAAATATTCATTCATCATTCAGTGTAGAGAGATATATGTACCTAACATATATTGAAAAATTGAAAAAATGTGAGAGAAAAGCTTGAACTGCTAAAATATATTGCAAGAAATCTGATACGATGGCAGAAAAGGACTAACTAATGGAAGTCATAAGCTCCCTAAATTATAAAACCAAACCATTAATTTACCAGTGACGGATCTAAAGGGGAGGGTGTGGATTTTTGGGTCTGGCCGCCAAAGAATATTCAAATAAGAAATGTCTTAATATTTTCACTGAAAATAATCAGCTTATTTTATACAGTTAATTATTAAAAATGTATGTCTTTTTTTGCTGGCTGGCTAATTTCCAAAACCTTGTTATTGAATAAAACTCTTAAACTAGAGATAATTTCATTTTTTATAATTTGCGCAATCTAGATCTGCACCTTATCTTCGTGCTCTGGTATTCATATAAAATCCAGTAAAATCACTTCTTTTATTTATTGGAAAAAGTTTAATTTTGTTCTTCCCTGCCCCCGCCCCTCTCTCTAGAAAGCCCCTAAATATCCACAGATTATTCACTTTTTTTTTTTTTTTTTTTTTTTTATTATGTAAATTATTAAACTGAACATTTTAAAGCAACTTTACCAACTGTCTAAAATATATTCCCTCATGTACCATAAATTTCAAGTGTCCTTTAATTTCTCGTTCCGCCACCATCACCAAACTGTTGCACATTCCTCGTGACGTTTACCAACAGGGAAACTATTTCTTTTTTGGTCTCCCCACAATGGCGATGAAGGTTAAATAATTGTTCTCACACACCCAGGCTGCCTCTATGAGTTAATGGTTTTCGTCTTGATGAAGAATGAAAAATGTGAAAGCATGTGTTGCATAGTAACTATTAGTTTCCAATAACCCTCATGAGATGGCAGCACGAAGGAGCAAAAGCATAAAAAACCCACCTATTACAAATGACACCCTTCAATGGAATTAATAGTAAATAATACAAACCTACAAAAGATATATTGTTTGTGGAGGGTGCTATCTCGGGATAACAAGGACCTTATGTCTGCACAGCACAAAAATCGTGTAAGTTTTGCTACAAAACTAACACCAAGCAATAAATCTTTGATTTTCTAAGAAAAAAAAAAAAAACAAATGGCAATAATATGTACACGAAGTGTTTAAGTGTACGCTATAAGTTAAGATGTTTTGTTGCTGTTGTTGTTGTTCATCCATCCGGAGCTTTGCACTTCGGGAGTGGGTGTACCTAAGAATTTTATTATTGTGAGCAAATCCAGACGTATGTACATGTTTCTTGCGATAATCCCAGCCAGGAAACTTATTGTGATACCAAACAATAAATCAAATGATGCCAAATGTCTGTTAAAGATGTTTAATACAAAAACAATTTTAAGAAACGCAAAAATGCCAAGGATATCGATTTTATATTTTTTTAAAAATAAATTCTTATGTGTAAATGTATTTGTGAATTTTAAAAATATTCTTAAGATTCGTATATATTAGAACTTCCAATGGAGTGCGTTGCGATAACGTTAATACAAATACCACTCAATAGCGAGGAAAAATGTTTTTTCTTATACAAATTTTAAAAATTTTAATTTAAAAAAAAATTGTTTTCTAACAATCAACCATGACATTACGATCATAGAGAAAACCAAAAAAGTGGGTCCCACAATTCCCCCTGTCTGTCTGTCTGTCTGTAGAACGATCTACTGCATAAACGGGTGAACCGATTTGGTTCAAACTTGGTGCTTAGGCGTTTTAGTTGATTGTCCAAATTAGATTTTTGAATTGTTGTTTTAGCCCCAAAAATAACGGTACTTGCCATACAAATTTTTCTATCATCTTAATTATCTTGAAAATGGCCTAACGATTTTAATAAAAATTGGGGTGTGTACTACTTTGGGTATGGTCTACATTTTGGCTAAAAAGAATTATAAATATTGTGTTATTAACGGTACCTGCCATACAACCAGTTTATTGATTTCCGACTTACTCATAAACGCCTCAAAGGATTTCGATAAAAATTTTTATGCAGGAGCTCCTTCAAATTGTAAATACTATGGCATTTCAAAATTTTCGAAAACTAGTTTTTTGTATTTTGAAAACAGGTGGTTAATTTTTTCTGAAATTTTGTTTTTGAATTTATATTATTAAACATTTAAAATGTGCATGCCATTTTTTTTAGAAAAAAATTTTATATATACAAAATTAAGTGAAAAACGACTTTAAACATACATTTAGCCTTTTCTATTAAGAATCTTTTGCATATAATGTGATCGAAAATAAGAGCAAGTATGTGCGATCCAGGCGTGCATTTTATTTAATATGCGACCAACATTTCAATTTAAAAAAAATCACCAATCCGTTTATATAAAAAACGATTTTTTTTAATCGGAAAAATATTTTTTTGAAAATTTGAATATGCTTTATTATTACTTATACGTTTAAGGACCATCTGCATTCAAAAAAAAATGTTTTAATCAGTGCATACACTAGTGAGAAAGTCGAAAATATAAACAAATGTTCTATGGCAAGTACTGTTAATAAGAAAGCAAAATAAAATCGTTTATTATTTAAAAGTGTAGATATACTGTACTAATTTAAGTAGAAACTAATTTTTTTAATCAAAATTCTTGGCGCCGTTCTTAAGAAATAATTAAATTATCAAAAAAAGTTTTTGAAAAATCTTTGGTTTCGAATCCTATTTAAACTTTTTAGAAGCTCCTCTGTAAAAAAAAAAACAAAAAAAAATTATCGAATTACGAAAAAGTACATATTGCCTTTTTAAAGCAGATTTTATTTGTTTATAAAAAAGTTGGAGCCGTTGTTGAGAACTTAAGATTCACTTATAAAAAATCAAAATACACGTGTAGCGTAATTTGTTAATTGAACGAGTTCAGCCCCTAGTTGTCAGTTCCACAAGAAAAAAATAATAAAATAATTACTCGAAAATACGTTCTAAGTTCCCAGTCCAAGCCGACGCAGAAAAATATACCTATTCTTCATCAGCAATGGCGAACTACGTTATAACCGTAAATCTTTGCGCGGAAATTAACGGAGAGAGACACTCATCTGTTTTCTGTTTCAGACACTTTATATTGGACACTATTGGCATACTAAATGTATGAGATATAATTCATACATTGTTGGACATTACCCACTTGTTGGTTAATTGGGCCACCTGTCGCACGGTTTATTAGCTTTAAAGAACATCTGTCACATATCTGATGGTTTTGGAACCGCTTCTACAAAATATTTTAAGAGCAAGAGCTTGGTCGATTGGTACCATAATTTTACTGAACTCTAGCAGTATTTTAGAAGTCGTTTCGTTGTTTTTCTAAGATCCTCTGGAAGTAGGTCTTTAAGAGATAAATATTTTTATTATAAGCACCAGAAAATGGGAGCAATTTGCATATATGTACATCAATTTTTCTAACAACGAGAAAAGTGCGGTTGGCAAATCAGAAACGTCAAAGCTTAACCAGGAAAAGACTTGAAATTTGAGTTTTCTAACTTCCTTCCCTTCTAGTAATCGTGTAAGTTTGCTTTTAGATACCTACGATTTTTAATCTTTGTTTCTCTTAAGTTCCACTTTTGGTTTCAAAGATGCCCCTACATGAATTTAATTACTCCACTTAAATGAAGGGGAGCTTGCTGACACGCTGAAGTATAAGAAAAAGCACAAAGAAGAAAACGATAAATCAATCTCAGCACGTACTTACAAATCGCAGGAGCAAATAGTAAGTTGTCAAATCGTCTAATCGGTTTTGGTTTAAGGTTAATTGGTCGTGCATTTACTTCGTACATTTTTTACTTGCGATTATAGGTAGATACTAATGGGTTTTCCAATAAGAGGTGTTATTTTGATATTAAAAAAAAAGAAATGCGTTGTTGAAGCGTGTATCGTTCCATTTTTATTAATAGCGTAGTTTTTACTTGTCAAATGTCAAAAAATGACAGCTTCAAAAGTGACAGCTACCGAAATAGCGGGCTATTCAAAATAACACCTCTTATTGGAAAACCCCTTATAAGACAAGTTATGGATTCGTGCAAGAAAAATAAAGATCTAACAATCAAACATAACATTACGATCATAGAGAACGCCAAAAAGCAAGTCCTCCAATTCCGTCTGTCTGTATGTCCGCGAGTCTGTAGACTAAACGGTTGGATGAATTTGCTTCAAACTTGGTAGATATTGTTTTTTCGGTAATATTCCCACAGGTTTTTTTCAGTTTTTTAAGACGACAAATAACAGAAGCTCCCAAAATTTTTTTTGGGGCCAAAAACAAAAATCTGATTTATCTCAAAAACGGCTCCAACGATTTTTATAAGCCAAAATTAATTCATTAGTGAAGGGAAAGTGAGCATTTCGATAATTTTTTTTTGTGGAAAAAAATTGTTATTTTTGGTACGGTAAATCTAGTAGTACCATTTTTTATGTTTTAGATATTCTGGAAATGGTTAATTCTTAAAAGTTTAAACACTAATGTAAGCCAAAATTTTTCAAAAAATGTTTGTTTGGATATTAAAAGAAAACTCACAATTACGAAAACGGCTTAATGGATTTTTACGAAAATTCGTAATTGGTAGTTTTTTAAATTATGTTGAATAGTTAAAAAAACTATATTCCTTAAATAAAAAACAACGGTACCTCCAACACAAATATGAAAGAGAACCGGTAAGAAAAAAAATTATTTCTTGAAAACGGATCCAAGAATTTTTATCACAAAATGTGTGTGCTCTTAAATTAGTACAGTCCTCTTTTAAGTATAAAAATATTTTTTTTGCGTCCTTATTAACGGCACTTCCCATGGAACCACTTTTCATATTTTCGACTTTCATGACATTAAATGAACTGATTAAAATAATTTTTTTATACAAATGCTCCCTAAGATTGGTAATAAGACTGCATACTCAAATTTAAAAAAAAAGAGTAAATAATGTAATAAATGAATTTTTTTTTGAAAAATCGATTTTCAAAAACCATTCACTGAATTTTTTGAAATTTAAATTTTATGTGTACATATATTAATAATATCTTCAAAATAGCGTTTCAATTTTTCTTTTCTAAAAATGGTTTTTAAATTTTATACATAAAAAATTAATTTATTAAAAACCGCTCCAACGATTTTTGAATTTTTTTTTGATATGATTTCCATTGAATTTGAATGTATAATCCATTAATTTCTACCTTATTTATTTGGTTTTTACGAATTTTTGCGTACGTCACTGAATACTAAATACAATGTAGGCTCTCATACATTTATACATACATATATTTCTGTAAAAATCACATGATACTTGTGTATACATATTCAAACTAAATTATAAAGTTATATGTATATAGCGACCTACACACCTACATCCTTCATTATTATATGTTTACATACTTGGGTTCCATCTATATTTATATGTATGTAGATACATTTTACTCTCCTAACTTACATAATTAAAATCCATAACTTAGATTTAAAGATACATTTGTAAATGAGGTAGGTACCTATGTAACTATTTCTTGAATCATTCATTCGACAATTCGTTATATTAAGAATCAAGGTTATCTTACCTAGATAGGCCTTAAACCTGCATAGGATAAATAAACCTAACAAATTAAACCTGAATGGTTAGCTACATCAAAGTTGAGCAAGTTCGTACGATCCAGTAGTGCATTTTATTTTCTAAATATTTAGTGAATTTGTTAAGGGATGTCCTTAAATGGACTGTATCAGGGTCCCGCTTTTTAAAATCACGTTTTTCAAAAATCCCGCTTTTTTAAAACCGAGCATTTTAAAATCCCTCTTATTCAAAGTGCCGGTATATTATAATCCAGCTTTTTAAAATCCAGTTTACTCCTGCTTATCCCATTTTGTATTTTGATAGATGTTATAGAAAAAAACTTTGCATGCACCCAAACTCAACCCCACCCCAAATGCTATATTTGAGCCAATCACTGGGGTTACAGGGAGCCATGTTGGCCCTTACACGCCATCCTTTGCGTACCCTGTGTTGATTCCAAAAACGGGAATTTATTAAATGGGATTATAAGAAACGGGATTATAAAAAGCGGGATATCGAACCCAACTCGTTTTTAAAGGTAAAAAAGTTCCTTCCAATTTCACTTACTTTTTCAAAAATATCTTATCGAATTCCCCAACCATTTTAAATTAAATGGGGTGCATTACCGCGAACTTAGATGTTTACACATAAAAAGATCAATGATTACGCTAAATAAATAAATCTATCCCAGGTATCTCGAAATCTTGTTACCTGTGCAAGGTGTAGTTGTTTCTGACGATAATGTTTACAAAAAAACAGTAACTGAGTAGTAACCGAACAGACGAATAATTGTTTATATCATTATTGTGTAAAAGCAAAGCATCTTCCGTTGAATAAAATAATTAAAATATCCAAGTTCGAATTACTTATGGTAACTGATAGATAGGATAAACAGAAGAGGGCTCAGGTGGCTACCTTGTGGGACGCCAGATTGATTCGTTAGTAAATAGATACTATAATAGTGACGACCTATTCACAATGATGGAAGTATCCTTATATATTCTGACCATCCGCATATACCATGAAATTGTCCTCAAGTTATAAAAGACCACATAAACAACATTAAAGTTACTTAAGATATTGTTCTTTCAATGTTTGATGACTTATACGAGTATTTCTAATCGTTACAATTTCAAATACTGTTTTCGAGTCGAAAATAAAATTACCCAGGATCTAAATCCGATCCCGATGTCTGCCGTAGCACATAAATAAAACAGATCCCCAAAGAAAACAACGAATCCTTTTTATTTGAATGTGTGACACAAAGAAAAACTCTATAGCGATTCCAAAAGGGAGACAGAAGAATATTTTAAGTGTGAACAATATTATGTTGTACATGTACGAGTACATGAATTGAAAACGCTTTTTTCGAGAGGCTTAGTTATCTGTGGATGTTTTCGTTTTTTAATGTCTGTCCCATAAATCAGATCACAAAAGCTTATGTCAGTACTCGGGCTTCTAAGTCCTGTAAGTACATGCAAATGGAATAGTCATATACTCCATATGGTTGGTTGGTTCATTTTAACAATGGGTAACATTTTGTAGTATAGTTCAAGAATGCAGGCAAATTTGAAGCCTCTTGACAACGGAAATATTCTTTGAATGTGGCACCACCAACTTGCATCATCGCTTTTCCTTTGTGGCTTCAGCTTTTTGTGTGTTAGAATTTTTGGCACAGTGTCATTGTCAGTTTCAAGCGTTCAACTAAATTGTTTTATCTATTTCGTATGAGAAAAAGATAAATGGATGCACCAAACATTAAGTTTATTGAAAAAAAAAAATGGGTTATACAAGTTAATAAGTATTCTAGTTTATTATGATGTGTAAAGCAGATCTTTTATGGAGATGGCGCAGAAGTTCAATATGCTCATATGGTGGATGCCAGGGTGCGGGGATATTCCAGGGAATTCTAAGGCTGATGAATTTGCCAAAAGTGAAATACCGCTATCTTTATTACCTGAAAAGGCAATTTGCTAATCGCTAAATGAAAGTTAATGCTGAAACTGCTTTAGAAAGGACTTAAATAAAATGGAAAAATACAATTACCTCTCTGAGAACAAAATAGATTCTGGTCTGCTCTGAAACGCTCTAAGTGTTTGATATCCTAAAGTAGATTGCACATCGGATCCATAATTGGTGTCATAATCGGGGCACAGCCTCATATGGAAAGCACGAAACGAGGCTTGGTGTTTATTCAAACAATTTTTGAAGAAGAAAGAATGCATGGACGAAGAAGAGGTGGAATCTATTCCTCATCTTCTGTGTACATACCCTACTCTATCTCAGAGACGTTAGCTCCGCCTTGGCGACATTTTCTTTGAGGATCTCAGCAATCCAGGGGGGTGGGGTCAGTCCAACGATTTAAAAGTTGAGATGTTCAGAAATGTTACCTGGCTGACTAAATAGTTCTTATTACGTTCACTGTGGAGCTATTTTCTCTCAAACCAATCCAATGAAAAATCAGTTGTGTGACAATAGCAACTAATATTTGAAACAACTTTTTAATAATAAAAATAATAAAAATAATAACGAATATATGGTATGATATTCAGCGTAGCCCTACGTCACTTGGTGACAAAAATGCATACAAAACAAACTCAAAAAACAAAACCAAACGTGGGGTGAACTAAGAACTCGGTGACAATGTGTGCCAGAGAGATAAGACAATAAAATGTCATACCAGTATTCTTTATACCATGCAACTTAAACTATTTTTTGTACTAGAGCTACAACTTCAATTGTAGCCATTTGATAGGATTTCGCTTCACATTTGTGCCAAAGCAATGATAACTCGGAGCCGAAGGTCGAGAACCGAGAAATCAGAACGAAACATAAAAACAAACACACATAGCCGAGAATTATAGGCGTTTATAATTGTTTGCTTATACATAAACTCCCCGCCGCTTTAATAGGATACCTCTTAGTTCTGTTTTCTGTCATTCATTGCTCCTAAGCCAAGCATGATATACTCTGTTTAATTCATATTTTCAGTACAGGTCCTATGGAAGAGCTTTTTTAAATACACTGGTGCCTGTCCCTGGAATTCTCACTCAGTATAACCACTGAGTTACGTAAAACCAGCGTATATCCCAGCATGAACTACCTACTGCACATCCAAGTACACACTGCTTCTTGTGTGCCTTTTTCATGAACTCAACCCTCGTACTCGTTGTGTGCTTTTAAAATAAACTTATTGAATCAGAGTTACCACTGCTACGTTTGTGGTAATTTAGAATGCTTATTACTGCAACCCTGTAAGAGCCTTAAGGCAGTACGAACTTATTGGCATCTCTACCAGTTAGAGGGAATGGCAAATATCCCATCTTCCCTACATTGAAAATATAAATTGAACAGGATATAGAGACTTATTTTTTTTTAAATAAAGTTCATAATTGTTGTTATTTAAAGTTATAAGAAAAATTTAATGCTATTGATTTAAGTATTAAAAAAAATATTTACTAAAAACCGAGATAATGCGGGGTCATTTTAGAGAACTTTGATTCGTTTTATTTCAAACATTACTTAAATGTAACTTATTAAAGGTATTGGCGCAAAATTTTAAACAGCCCATTGTTAAGGGCTTAACATTTTACTAGTTAGCAATTTCCTAAGTGCTTATTGATTGAATAACTATTTCAAAATTTTTAAGCCTTTTCTAAACTAGTAAATTGCTAATTAAGCAGAAAGCTGAGCATTTGTACGGTTTGAATTTTGATGAAAACAGTAATTGTTGTTATGCGTTCAATGTTGATGAAAACCTAACATGTGCTCTAAAAAGATATTAGTTATTTCTATTTTCATCGTTTTAACTTCATTATTTACAAAAAAAAAAAAAAAGTTGTGCACCAGCAGGAATCGAGCCTGGGCACCCCGCGTGCAAGGCTGATATACTATCAGATTCCATAATGGATTTAGCAAATTCCTTAAAGTTAAAGTAGCCATTCCGTGATTTTAACTTTAGTAAAATGTTAAAATCGTTTAAAATTAGCTCAATCATCTTCTTAGTTTAGTAAATTGCTATAAATGGCTTTAACATTTTACTAAATCGTTTAAAATTTTGCACCATTTTGATTAAACAACAATTTTTTTAATAGTGTGTTGAGCCACCTTTTTGCTATGGAAGGAATGCATAAAAAGTGAGCAACTAATTTAGTGAAATCGAGCTCCAAGCTAATTTGATGGCTTTTGTTGCTTCGGATATACTCGAGTTTTGTTGTCCTGATCCATATATTTGACGTGTCAACCATCCCCAAGCATTTTCAAGGTTGTTTAAGTCCGGTGAATAGGTCGGCCAACTTAATAGTTCCACATTTTGGCTCTCTATATACGTTTTACTCGGTCTGTATATATTGGAACGTTATCATGTTGATAAGTCCACGCCAAATGTCCAAAAAGGGTATGAAGTTATCGAAAAGAATCAGTCAATGTGTTCATTGTATTGGACAAAAATTGAAGTTTGCAGGTGCCATAAAGAAAATTGGCGCCCACACTGTGACACCTCTAACTATGCTATGCAGCTAAATGAGTTTTCTTGCGGAGGTCATGAAAATAGTAGATATAGCCATCGGGGCCTTCAAAATTAAATTTATTTTCGTCTGAGATGACCACGCGATGCCACTCTGAAGTCCATAGCTCACATGTGCAGAGAGCCCAAATTTTTGAAAACTTTTTGCAGCAATTAGGGCCATATGTCAGCAATAACGTGCCAAATATTCTCTTCCAAAACGTCAATCATCTCGGGCTTATCTGCGTAGACAAACAGACAAGCGACTTCACATAACCCCACTAAGAATAGTCCAGCGATCTTAAATCGCACGATCTTGGAGGCCACGCCCAGCACGCCCGCCACAGGCCCACGACGCGAGATAATACGCTCACCAAAAGTTTCCTTCAATAAATTGATTGTTTCGTTGGCTGTATGGCATGTAGCACCGCCTTGTTGGAACCAAAGGTCGTCCACATCAACATACTCCAATTCAGGCACGAAAAAGTCATTAATCATGAATTCATTTTTCAAGAAACATGGACCAATCGTTCGGCTTCAATCATTTCACGAGTTGGATATTTTAAGCCCGCAAACTAAGATCCTTCCGCAAAATCTTTCATAAAGTGGATGGACACAGCTCCAATTGTTGCGCGCAATGGCGGATGGACTTATTCGTGTCTCCTTCGATACACTGTTACACAGCAGCAATAGAATCTTCGGTGCGCACTATAAACTTGTTGCGAAACCGATCCATGGTTGCTCGAATTACTGACCTTGCTAGGCCATTTTGTCGAATGAATATTAGACTCAGCACGCTATGTGTAACGTTGATCAGGAGTAAGTCTATTCATTATGAAATGGCTAACCAAGCTGATCATAAATCAATTGACAGCTGTCAAAAATACCAATTCCGTAAAAAGTATTGCCAGATTGAAAACCACACGTCTAAAAAAAAAACACCCGCTAAAATGTTTTTGTCTTCTAATCTGACAGATGTTCTTTTTCTTCATATTATTTTAAGGAACATTTTATTAAATTACCGTCTGCCGGAAAAATATGATTACACAAAAAATTAAAAAAAAAATATTTAAGAACAATAGAACAAAATATTTATCAACGTCGAATTAAGGCGTGACCGGAAAAATAATAACACCGAATTAAATAGTTGGGCTAAAGAATTCATGCGAAAGTATATCCTTCTGCGGCTGTAAAAAAGTTTTTTATTTTGCGGTTTTCTCCTCTGCATCAATATTTTACTTACGTATTTTTTTTTTGTTCAGAATGCAGCAGTCCAAGTATATGTAATGTATTCAAAAAATATTCCATGAAGATAAATCTGCTTCATTATATTTAACAGAGGATGCTGAAATATCAAATGGACTGCATTTTTCTTGTTGTTAGAATCAACTATTCTCTACTGGGTCTGATTGTTTGGCAAAATTCGTAAGTGATATGGACTTCCAAGGCAAGGACTGCACCAAAATTACTTGGCACAATTTTGGTGCAGTCCTTGCCTTGGAAGCATTTGAAGTGTAAAAAAAAAACAACAAGAAAAAGTATGTTTTTAATTGAAAAATAAGTAGCTAGCTAAACATGCAAATTACTATGCGGTTCTTCAGAAAGGTTCAAGCATGCTGTGCGAGAGTATATTTTTTGTTTTTTCTTAGAACAATTTTCATGCAGCTAATTAATATGCAAAAAGAAATCATGGACTGATTTCGTCCTTTTTTTTTTGAATGAAAACATTCATCATACATCAACAAGAGTACAGAAAGGGTTTCCGTTGACGGAAAACTAATTTTACAGCTAGTTAAGCAAATAGGAATATTTTTTTCTGAATTTTATTTTTAGGTAGTATATGTGGTTCATGAAAAGCAAGCTCTTTTCGTTAAGCAAATTTAACATCACTTTGCTCTTTGATTAAAATAAATGTCCATTTTTGCGTTTGGTTAAATTAACTGAGATTTAGAGTGTCGATGTCGGTTTAGTAGGAATGGGGGCGCTGCTGTATAAAATAACTCTATACCTAACTATGCCAAACGGAATGAGTTTGTGGTTTTATAAAGAGAAACACAATTTGGAATAATATTAATGTGTATTTGAAGATACTTCTAAATTCTGAATTTAGAGCTCAATAGGATATATAAGTATATTAAGATTGATGCCTTTCATAACTTTTATTTAAGAAAAAACTCAGCTACACAAAGAGCACAAGTCAACAGGGAACAATGTTTTTGTTTGTGTCTGTATTTTAATGGCTGCTGTGGAGGGTGTGGTCAAGATACATAAAAACTCGTGGAGGTTGGGTCGAAACACAAAAAATTCGTACCATAAAAGAGCCTGAATTTTCTCTATACTTCATCAAGGTTAGAGGCATATAATTTCCTTAAAAAAGTGAATAAATTTAGAAAAAGGATATTGCCTGTAGGGGTGAACGCAGGGGGGAAGGGGTGGGTGTTATTTTTTTTGTCTGTGAATTTACTAGTTACTGTTTATGAATATGGATGTAAATTTATTTGCGATTTTAGTAGGAAAAAGAAAGCTGGCTTAAAAAGCCAGAAGAAATAATAAGTGGACAAATTTTGCGAGACAAATAAAATATATTAGATCAGTTTATATAAATACATTCTAACTGTTCCCTGCTCGCGTCATTAATTTAACTCACAATGAAATGCACGAAACTATCGAAAAACGCTCCCAAATATAAAAATTCGCAAAATATTGGCGATTTGTTAGTGTAAGTTGAGTCAAGAAATTTTGAGTGAAAAAGCGATTTTAATATTGCCACATAATGCAAGCAAACACAGTCAATAATAGAATAATTGTATAGCAAGGAACTTTTGCTCGTAGCAACTACAGTGAATTCATAGCAACAATCTTTCGCTCGTGGCAATCAGAACAATTTGATTTGTTTTTCTATATATTTCTTTTTAGATTGAGTCTGCTGATATTCTTTTAGACTCAATTTACAATCGATGTGCACTGGATGCAGAAAAAACACAGCCATTGTCTGTTCAATGTGAGCCGGACAATTAACATTGGAATGACAGTGACGCCATCTGTCGGAAATTGGTCGTTCCAACTCAGAAACCTTCTTTGGCTCATGAACAACAACTTTGCTAAGGATCATCATATTTCTATAAATGAAATACAGACAAACATTTATTTATATATATATATAGATGAGTATGTATTTGAATATGAATTATTAAGGTCCAACCATAATGCACGATGTTTATAATTGTGAGTCACACCTTAATGTCAAAGTTTTTGCCTAACCTAATTAGACATTTCTTTGTTTCGATGCTTGACAAATTCAACCATAGAGGGTTCACAATTGAGCAGTGCGTTAAGATTGTTAAGGCCTTTTACGAAAATGGGCGTTTTTTTGTAGGATGCGTTTTGACTACCCTTAAAATGATCAAGCACAGTGCGAGCGTTAGGAAAGTAGGGAAGGATGTAAGAGGAGATACCGATGCACATTTGTTTTTAATTTCTGAATATCAAAATGGGAGGGAAAATAGAGCCGGGTAATGTATCCCACATTCGTGTTGTACTGCTAAAGAAAGATTCTCTGTACTTGAGAGTACGTCCTGGAAACGCGGGTATAACGGTCGAATAGAAATCAAAATGCATTTCATGCACTTCGGAATTTTTTTTTTGGTCAGCATAATCGACCAGGTGTCCACAATCGGTAGAATTATGCTCAAATTTCAGACAAAGTTGGTTTGTCTAAAATGTGGAAACACCGGAAAACATTACTGTTGTGCACAATAGTCTGACAGAAGAGCTGTCAACTTCGACCCGTTGTCATGCCCAACAATTGAACATCTCACCAACATAAATGATGCGAATT
Source organism: Philhelius pedissequus (assembly GCA_910595825.1). Taxonomy (NCBI): domain Eukaryota; kingdom Metazoa; phylum Arthropoda; class Insecta; order Diptera; family Syrphidae; genus Philhelius; species Philhelius pedissequus. The sequence continues at coordinate 65,132,682 of OU343160.1, read as the reverse complement.
TTGAACAAAGATTTGAATTTACACGCTTACAAGGTTCGATTGAATAAAAATAAAAAGCCAACTGACTATTTCAAGCGTTGTCAATACGCCGCATGGTTGGTTGAACATAGCCAACAATTGAATGCTGACTTAAGAAAGAAAATCATCTTCAGCGGCGAGGCACACTTTCATCTCAGTGGATTCGTTAAGTAGCTGAATTGCCGTATTTGGGCAAATAAGAATTCACGAGTGATTGTTGAAAATCCGATGCATCCACAAAGACAAAGAGTGACTGTTTGGTGCGGCTTATGGGCTGGCGTCGTCATTGGGCTGTACTTCTTTGAAAATGAGGAATGACGAAAAAGTGGTTCTTTTGCGCGAGAAATTCAATGGCCATGTTATCACAGTCTCACCGCGCATCGTAGCGATCGGCGTTTTAAATTTGCCCCCACGATGATGTGATGTGATATTTAAAAGAAAAACTGTACGTCAATAAGCCAATAACATTTATTCAAGAGTTAAGGGATGAGATAATTCGGCACATTCACGACATTGAATAAATCGAGAAACTTGCCGATGATGATGAAATGAATGATTGACGAAAGGATTATTTTTTTTTACAACTTTTATTATGCCGACAGATTATGATTTAATGTTTAATTAAATATGGAATTTACTTTATATTTTTACTCTACGTTAATCTCAATTTTCAACAGAAGACAAATTTAAAGTTTTTAGGGTTGGCAGAAAAAGATGACTTCTCGTGCTTCGTGCAAAAGGCTAAACGATTAATGAACGATCTACATGCGAGTGCGAAGCATAAACTAATAACTTAAGGACCAGAAACCTCTGCTTTCATTTGACGTTTGCCTACAAGCTGAAATACGCACACAAGTAACATTTTTGTTCCTCTTCCAATAGACACATTGATAAAAACGCACACAAGAATCTTTTCTGTTCCTCTTCCTATAGACGCATAGACAACACAGTCCTAGTAATTTGTTTTTGTTTTGCTTTTCGATTTCCCATCTATTCATGGATAGGGTTTCAAAGCTACAAATACAACAATGTAAACAAATTGGGGTTGGGGGGTGAAACGTACGAAGGTTTCCAATCTTTATTATGGCTTATTTGCGGTGCGAAGCATATGTATGAGTATGGATATACGGACGAAAACCGCTGTACCTGAAAATTAATTTGAGTGGGCGCGTTCTCAGAAGAACATAAAAGTGCGTCGGAGATCACACTAGTGATTTGGATTGAAAGCTTGATAATGGTTTGAACAGACATTGTCCTCATTTATGTCACTGAAAATATGGACCATCGGATAGAGCATTTGGCCAATATTTTGTTTCACACTAATTATCAAAGATGCTTGAATCCTTCTATCATAATAAAAAAATATAAAAATAATTCTCTTTTGTTGTGCGTTTTTGTTGGACCACCTTTTATAATGTTAATTTTTAATTTGTTTCAAGTTTTCACGGTAGTTTTATATTGAACACAAGGTTGTTTTTTATGTTTTAAAGAAAATAGAATAGCTATTTTTATACAAATATACCTTCTCTTGACGTACGTTCTTATGTTTTCTGCAAAAAAAAAAGTGCATTAGAAGTTTTATAGCTGAGGTTTTGCTCGTCGGACTTCCAGGATCAATCTGAATAAAACCTAAAACGTCAGTGAAGAAAAGGGCCTTAAAACCTTATACAAATCTTTATTAAAACGAATCTTTCATTTGCATAACATATTCTTATATATAAAGAACAATCCAAATTATGTTTATGCGCGAACTACTTTTTTTCGGCTAGATCGATTTGAATGAAATTTTTAGAAGATCTTAGGACATGTTTGGAGAGTGCATATAAGACATCGGTTTGCTGTTCGATGGCTAAAAGCAGAGTTATGACCAAAAATTTATTGATTTATTAGTATAAAAATATGTTTTTTATACACACTTCTACACTACACCACAGCATTTGATTCCCATTACATGGATTTTGATATTTTATTTTGTCGAACTTTCTGTAATATGATATGGAATTTCTCTGATTTTTACCTACGTTTCTTGAACGGCCTAGAATGTTTCATGGAAGGTGGAAAATTCGTTTTAAAGCTTGGAAAATGTCGGTTAGTTGAAATTCATTGCGATAGAAGACGTTTTGGGTGGAGATGATAACGAAATATATAATAGATGATAGTGTTCTGAGTTCAATGCTACAATTCGATAGAAATTCCGTCATATATTGACTTAGTCTGTGCGCGATTTGACAGGTATCCTTTTACATTATCATTTTCTATTCAGCAAATGTGCTTTTTTCTTGCTAAAATTGATCCGAGTTTTGCGTATTATTACAGTGATTCCGGATAGGCGTATATCGCGCATACGATAATTTTTTTCAGAGTATACAAAGTGAGGTTATCCAATTAGATTGCGGGCATTCATTTCGAAACATTCATTCATTAATTTCTTTTGAATATAGGATTAGTCAAACACAACTTTGTTGTTTTCTAGTGATGCTAATGCCTCCGAATAAACAATTAAACCTTGGACGACGTACACATCTTGCAATAATTGGTCAGAATGTCCATGATAATCAAACGCAAGAGGAACGTGCAGAAGAAATGAATGGAGACGTGTCCATATTGAACAGGTTGGCGCTGCACATCTCTCCACGTTTGTTTTTGTTTCTGAATTTGTTTTGTATGCATTTTTGTCACCAAGTGACGTAGCTCAACGCTGAATATCATACCATGTATTCCTTATTATTTTTATTATTAAAATGTCGTTTTAAATATTCCTTGCTGTCGTTGCACTATCGATTTTTCATAGGATTGGTTTGGGACAAGAAAGCGCCACAGCAACCGTAAGAATAACTATTTAGTTAGCTGGAAAAATTTATGAAAATCTTAACTTTTAAATCGTTGCCAAGATTCCTAACTGCAACTCAATTTAAATATTTGTTTCTGTTTTGTCTGCTCTACCAGTCTTCATACTTACAAACAAAAAATCAAATTAGTTGCCCTAAACTTCAGATTGTATTGCAGCCAAAGCCAAACAAATTACATAGTCGTAAACAGATGAAAAAAAACAAAAAAAAAAAGAAATTTCTTCCGAGATAAAGTCAATGAAACAGATTGACAAAGTCGTATTTTGCAACTACCACAAAATAAAAAAAAAATATCTTATGTATACCGCCATAATAAGACCGATATGTAGGTATTGTAACTGAAGGAACGTAATGTTTCCTTAGATTCAGCATTCGGAATCCTGCCAAATGCCTAATCCGCAGATTGTAGATAGGGATGGATTCAATGCCTCGTGCTTATTGCCAATTGATTTGCCAAAAGGCCAACTCAGGCGTGAAAAGAATAAGGATCCATTTTGCATTTATGAACACATGTTTCCTATAATATACAGTACATATGCACTACTAAAGGCAAACAGTCTAACCCAGATATGTGCATTAAAGTAGTATTTTGTTTGATTTTTGTTTGATCATGTCAAAATGTGGACAAATATTATAAAAAAAATTTTTTCGATCACTTTCAGACGAAATCCCTCAGAAAACGTTAAGGTTCTTTTTGTGTTTCGTGATTTTTTCCAAGAAAAATAAACCTAATTTGGGCTAATAATATGCATAGACTCTTAGACGGCGACATCCTGAAACAATTTATTGTTTGGGTGCTAACGAAAATGTCAAAATCATCTCGGCAGTATATAGACTTAAAGCACAAAATTGATAATTTTAAGTATTTAACAATATAAATTTAGCAACAGAATTTCAACAAAAAAAAAAACAAAAATTGCCACCCGCTTTCGACATATTGAATTTTCAAAAAAGTAGATTTTTTTTCAAAAATCTAAAAAAAAATTCGAAAATGTTGGTATGCAAAATTATTAGGAATTTGAAAGACCTCCGAAAGAAATCCGCCAAGGCCTTCATGAGAAAGTCGAAAATAAAAATAAAATGCACGACTGGATCATATGCACTTCTTCTTGTAACTTTAATGTAGTTAAACGTGGACGCTGTCTACTTATCCATTGCGGTTTAAATGCCGTATGTAGTATTCATTTCAAAAACTCGTAAAAAGGAAATATATAAAGGAAATAAATGCATAATACACAGAATACAATGTTTTTATATTGCTTAGTTGTCATAGTTTGAGGAAAAACAATTGAGTTTATGGATAAATAAGAATAACATAAAAAAAATTAAAAATCATTGGGCGGTTTGTTAAAAAATAATTTTGTATATATAAAATTAAAAAATATTGAAATGCCATTTTGAAGATTTTATTAATATACATACATAACAAATTTAAATTTCCAAAAAATTCAGTCACCCGTTTTTTGTTGAAAAATCATTTTTCAAAAAAAAGAAAAATGTATTCATTTCTTAAAAATCGAAAAATTTGAAACTCTTAACAAAAAATAATTTTAATCGTTTTAACCAATACTCGTAGTAAGAAAGTCGAGAATATGAAAAGTGGTTCTATGGGAAGTACCGTTAATTAATACGTAAAATAAAATGTTTGTATATATATAATCGGACTGTATACTAATCTAAGAACACACACATTTTGTTATAAAAATTCTTGAAGCCATTTTCGAGAAATACATTTTTTTAAACTGATTTTTTAACGTTCGTTTGGGAGGTACAAGTGCAAGTTGTTTTTACTTGCGATTATAAGTACTAACGGGTTGTCCATTTTCTGGTTAAAACACATATAAAATATTTTTTTTTCATATTTCTTTTTTACTATAAAGTTTGAACGTTGACATTATGTGTGAAACACTACATCATTTAAATGACCACCACGCGAATTGTTGCAAGCATCGATTCTTTTGAGATAATTTTCGACCACTTTTTGACATATATTGGGCGGTATCTCAGCCATAACATGACGAATGTTGGTTTTCAAGCGCTCAAGATTTATAGGTTTATCTGTATAAGCACGGTCTTTCGCGTAGCCCCACAAAAAAAGTCCACCGGTGTCAAATCGCATGATCTTGGTGGCCAGTTGATATCGCCACGACGATATCAATAACGACGATGGCAATAAAGCCATATTCGCTCGAGTTGGCACCGTCTTGTTGAAACCACATATTCTCCAAGTCGCATTCTTCAATGGCAGGCAAAAAACAGTCGGTTATCACATGACCATATGCTCCGAATTGACGGTGACAGTCGTTCCATCGTCGTTTTCGAAGAAGTAAGGTCCAATCACACCTCCGGACCAAAGAGCGCCATAAACAGTGACTTTTTGTGTATGTAATGGGCTCTCTTCAATTACTTGAGGATTCTCAGAACCCCAAATACGACCATTTTGTTTATTAACATACCCACCGAGTGAGAAATGTGCTTCGTCGCTGAAGAAAATTGTATTCGAAAAATCACCGTCCACCGCCTGTTGTTCAAGCACCCATTCGACGTATCTACGACGCACGTTGTGAATGGTCAGCTGGCTTCAGTTATTGTGTAAGCTGGACTTTATATTGACGTAGGTGTAGATCCAAATGTAAAATACGCCATAATGTGTCGTAAGACAGTCCTAATTCCTGAGAACTACGAGGAATCGACACATTCGGGTCTTCGGCAGCACTTTCACTTACAGCAGCGATATTTTCAGTGGTACGAGCGAAACGATAATGCACAGGCCTTACAATATCTTTAACCAATTCAGTCTCCTCAAATTTCTTCACAATTTTGCCAATTGCTTGCGTAGTTGGACGATTATGTAAACCATAATCTCCTCTTAAAGCACGATATATGGCTGTGGCAGAACACTATCTTTGTAGTAGGTTTTAACAATTTTTATGCGTCGTGCGATAGTTAAGCGATCAATTTTCGTAAATGTCAGACTTTCAGCTGAAAAAAAAGTAGGTTTAACAACTTAGTTTGACAGATGTCGAATTCCAGCGCTATACTTTTGAAACCGCAAAACGGATAACCCATTAGTTCGGTGTGATTCAAACTGAAGAAGTTTTTGGGCGATTGTTCGAATGGTGCTATGACACAAACTCTTACATTGCTCGAATCGCGTACTAAATAGTTTTTGTATAAGCACGCACTCTCATATAAGTCCATGGTATTCACTATAGCAACCAATCTGTTGCCAAACTGAAAGTTGCATGTGAGTACCTAGTCTTAGCGTTTAAACTTTCTAGAAGCGTCTTTACAAATAATTTTAAAAATATTTTTAAATGAACCGTTTTCCAGAAAATCGAACACCAAAAAAATTGTAGTAATAAAAGCACCAATAATGACCAATTTTTCTTCAAGAAAAAAAAACTCACCAGCTTAAACAGCTGAACAAATTTTCTTCAAACTTGGTATTTAAGAATTTTAGGTGATTGACGGTTAAGCCATGCTTAAATGTACTTAGTATTAAACAAATACAATTGTAAATTTTATAAATGAATTAATAAAGTACCAAATAATAAAAAAATAATAAATTTTTGAATCGTTTTTTTTTTACACCCAAAAATAACGGTACTTGCCATACAAATTTTTCTACCATATTAATTATCTCGAAAACGGCTCTAACGATTTTGATGTATTTTTGAATTGGTGTTTTTTTTTTTGAATATTTTGTTATCAACGGTACCAGCCATAAGACCATTTTATTAATTTTCGACTTTCTCATAAAGTCATAAAGGGGCCAATGGATTTCGATCAAAATTTTTATACGAGCTCCTTTTAATTCTAAATAATATTGCATTTCAAAATATTTGACAAATAATTTTTTTTTTTTGGATTTTTGTTTTTGAATTTATAAATATTATTATAAAATATTTAAAATCTTCATGACAATTTTTTTTTAGAAAACATTTAAGAATTTTTATATATAAAAAATTAAGTGAAAAACGAATTTAAAAATACATTTAGCAAATACGTGCGATCCAGTCATGCATTTTATTTCTTTAAATCCTTGGAGCCGTTCCATCCAACCGTTTAGGCTGTAAGCTCGAGGAAAGACAGACTGACGGAATTGCGGGACCCACTTTTTCGTGTTCTCATACAAGTAAAAAATCATTAGCTGAAATAAGATGGGGTTATTACATTAAAACCTTGATTTTTTTATAAACAAAACCAATAGTTGTCCTAGTAAGAGTAAAAATAAATAAAACAATTTATATTTCTTGTGATTTTTATTGGTCACTATGGAAATAACTCTTAAGCCATAAATTCTTTTTCTGCTTTAAGAAAGTAATATTCAAAAAAGAAATCGAAATACTTAAAAGAAATTAAATGGGACTCACTGTATGCACGCTACTTCTATGGTTGATCAAGCATGGTGGTATGCTTTTCAAATAAGCAATTTCCCGCCGTACACGACACCTCTCCTTACCGTTTTGGCTGAAATGAAAGTTTTGCAGTTCAAAGTGAAGCTTTCTCTTTGAACAGAATAAGCCAAGAGAATCCAATAATACAAACAAAAAAATTCCATAGTACGCAGACTATTTCTATAGTAAATATATGTATAGTATATAACCATGCAACAAGTCGATCAAGAAGCTATAGAAATGCATAAAGCATAAGGACATTTTGAGGCGCACAACATTTTGCATTTGTTTTTGTGGTTTTTCAAATAAACTGCTAGCTTGAAAGCAATGTCATTTTGTGGATCAACCAAATGGAAAATAAAATTCTAAGCATTGGTTCACGTACTCGACAATAAAAAAAAGTATCCCACAATTTTTGTATGGCAACCGCGGTCAGTATAAAATTATATAGGACCCACATTCTACCCAGAATATATTGCATTTGATGTTAGACACAACCTTCTGCTTGATAAATGCACACTTTATTCAATTACTTAGGCTAGAGAGAGTGCGTTCAGAGATATAAAATATTTATATGGTTATAACAGTCACAAGTAATATAAGCATACACATGTTGATACACACCAAATTCTGACTGTATAACGGTGTCATCATGAAAAATTTTCTAGAAAACGACGGTAACGATTTTGAAAAACTACGTACGGTCTACATTTTGGTTAAAAAAATTTCAATATATCATTTTATTAAGACTATCTACCTCCCATAGATTTTTTTTAAGTCTTCGACTCTCTCATTGACAGCAATACCGATTTTAATTAAAATGTTAATCATTTCTAAATAACAGATACTGCATATTGCTACTCAATTCAATTGCCTACTTAGCCCAAAGAAGCTGCGATTGGCATGAGTTTTTCTACTTTTTTAATATTCTGCGAGGAGTCCTGGGAGGACTGTTTTAGCAGTATGAATATTATGCAGCATAGATTTTTTTTTTAGCTCACGTAAGTTACACAACTCCAGCAACTTAAACTATCACCTCTGATATCAGCAGAATTTATAGCGTAGTCAAGGTTTCAACAAGCTAGAAAGACTTGAGACGTTCACATTCGAAGTACCAAGTTTTAGCATGACCAAATTAAGTCAAAAAATTCTACAATGTCCCAAAGGTAGTAAAAATGTTTGGTCATTTTTAATAAATATTCGAGATTCAACTTCTTTCCAAGGTCATGGAAACGCTGATTAATTATCAGCTTAAGAAATATCTTGAAGAATGCAAGCTCTTTAGTGAGCGGCAGTATGGCTTTCTTAGCAATAGGACCACTGGTGATCTGATGGTATATCTCACCGAACAGTGGCACAAATCTTTATATCGTTTTGGAGAAAGAGAGCTTATTGCGCTCTTGATATTTCAAATGCATTTGATAGAGCTTGGCGCAAAGCTCTCTTATCGAAAATGCATGCATTTGGTATAGATGAATCTCGAAATTAAATTCTGATCTCGACAGCATTGTCCAATGGGGAATAAAAAACCGCGTAGAATTTAGTTCTTCAAAAATACAGCGCTGTCTTCTGTCGATAAGGCAGAACTTAGCCCTCATGCCACTATCCATGAGCGGCACTTGCATTGAAGAAACCGATCAGCTTTTAGTCTTCGGCATGTGCATCACAGACCACCCCATGTGGAATGAACACATATTTGATCGCCTAGAACGCTGCAAGAAAAAGAAGATGCAAGACATTTTTTTTCCCGTCTGATCTGGCTGTAATCTATAAGGCCTTCAATCCTCCAAAGCTGGAGTATAACTCGCACATTTGGGCAGGAGCTCCCAACACACAATTTTTTTAAAATTTAACTATATGCCTGTAAGACCTAAGGTCTTTTAAATGCAGCCTGAATTGCACGGCACTAGTATGGCACACTGGATTTGAGGACCAGGTATTTACTGTCTCATTTTAACCTATGGGCGGCATCCAATTTAAATTGGAGGTATAGAAAAGAATGCGCCTATCGTGGGGATCGAACCCACGCGTCTTAGTTAGCAATCAAGTACTTTATCCACTGCGCCATTGCCCCCAATTAAGTCTGTTAGTTGTACAACACGTATGTGGAATGCCGTACCATGCTCTCAATTATGAAAAAAATATTTCCCGATCGCGAGCATCTCATCTCAGCAATCTTACATAACATACATTATACCATTTTATTTATATTCTTCTTTTCCATATCTTTTATTTCTCTGCCCCGCTCTCAAACAAATATCTGCAAAGGCAAATTTCTCGGCACAAGCGCCATCTGATGAACAGATTTTCATGTTCCATGGTAGTAATATATAAATATAAATACAATGATTATACTACTCTATATATACAAATATACGATGTAGATACACTGAAGCACTAGCATCGACTTAAACATTGCACACATTAATACAACAACATTAATGTATGAGCATCAACAAAACGAACCAACAAAAAAATTCCTCGTCGACTACCCAGAATGCGTATACCTACTACATTAATCTAAACGAATCCAAAACGAACCTGCAAAAAAAAATTAATAAAAAAAAACAAGTCAAGGCAAAAAAAAAGAATTTTTGGTTTACACACAATTTATGTAGGTACCTAACCTACAGCTTTAAAACCCCCAACACGTACATATTAACAAAAAAAATCCTCAACGCAATCCGACATATCTGCACTCATCTATAAATATCCACAAAACGAAGAAAAAAATTCCAAATATCTGAAAATAATGCTTCGTTGGTCGGTTTGACAGCTTCATAGAAATTTGCCGCACAGGAAGTTTTACTTCAAAAATGCTTATTCCACATCTAATCCATGAGTTTACTGAGAGCCAGTTGTACAAGCGTGGTTTTTTAAATATTTGAACCGCGATTCAGCAATTTTAACTCACGATTTCGCCGCATTAACTGGAGTTCAACTATAATTCAACCATCGTTGAACCTCAGTTAATCTGCCGAAATCAGCACTTAAATTCACTGCACCACGGATCAAATATTTAAACCACATTTGTAACTGGCTCTGCCACAACAATTTAGTAGTTATAACGGGTGATTTTTTTGCTACTTGGTTTTTGACGTTTATATTTTTGACAGATCACACATGACAAATTCCACGAACATTTGACATTTCGATACAGTATTGTTTGCCATTTCATCATGAATAGACTTACGCCTGAACAACGTTTGCAAATTATTGAAATTTATTATCAAAATTCGTGCTCTGTGAAAAATGTGTTTCGTAAGCTACGTCCGTTTCAGCGACGAGGCTCATTTTTGGCTAAATGGATACGTGAATAAGCAGAATTGCCGTATTTGGAGTGAAGAGCAGCCAGAGGCAATTCAGCAGCTACCAATGCATCCCGAAAAATGCACTGTTTGGTGCGGTTTATGGGCAGGCGGCATCATTGGGCCGTAATTCTTCAAGGACGATGAAGGCCGCAGGGTTACGGTCAATGGAGAAAGGTACCGTTCGATGATAACAGATTTTTTTTTGCCGAAAATGCAAGAATTGAACTCGGTCGACATGTGGTTCCAACAGGACGGTGCCACATGCCACACTGCACGCGAAACCATGCATCAATTGAGAGGCGAATTTGGTGAGCAGTTGATCTCATGTTTTGGCGCAGTTTGGCGCAATTGGCCACCAAGATCATGTGATTTGACCCCGTTAGACTATTTTTTGTGGGGATATGTTAAGTCTATTGTCTATGGGGATAAGCCAAACACGATTGCTGCCTTGGAAGCCAACATTGAACGCGTCATTGGTGAGATTCCGGCCGAAATGTGTGAAAAAGTTTGCCAAAATTGGACCTTCAGAATGGACCACCTGAAGCGTAGCCGCGGGCAACATTTAAGTGAAATTATTTTTAAAAAGTAAATGGCAGAAATTGATTTATCGATCCAAATAAAAATTTCATTCACTTTTTACAAGTTTCTGTGTTTTTTTGAATTTTCAAAAACCAAGCTCTTAAAAAATCACCGATTATATAAAAAGTTAAACAATTAACAATGTACCGAAAATTTTAACGGACAGATTTTTGCCAAAAGAAATTGATTCACAATGCCCAAGAAAATAAAACAAGAGCGTGTAAAGTGACAACAATCACTGTTAACATTTTATAATTAACCATTTCCCAATTCAACGGGATGAAACTTTTCAGGACGAGATTGAAATATTAAAACTATCTGATTTTCAATTACTTTATTATTTTAAGCATGGCAAACTCGCCTGGCAGACGGCTTCCACTCAATTGAATGATGTGCCGTGTGGACCCCGCCTTGAAAATTGTACAGCGGCTTCGGTTTTTGCTATGTTCACGCCTTTAACATTTCGTTGACTGATATTTCTTTCACTTGTTGACATTAGGCGTTTTTCGTTTTTAGTTCAGAGCAGAGTCTGAGTTGTCAAGAAATTTGTTTATGTTTCTTTTTAATTCAGAGCATGCAGAGCTCTAAATGTGTGTTTCTTTTTTCGTTTTGAACATTTGTAGATCGCACTCGATGTGCTCGAGCATAATTAAATGAGCATGTGAGTAAATTGCTGAACGCACCAAGAAGGAAAATGTGAAGAAAAAAATTATTAGATACATAAGTTGACGAAAGAAGTTGATCGCTTGTTGATTTTCTGTACCTGAGTGTGTACAAAAAAGGGTAGGATTTGTGTTACGAGTATATTGCTTTTTATTGTTAACATGATTTGTGTAGTTCAATTGTGTATAAAAAAACATACCAGTGTACAGAGCTCGCTATGTTTGGAACAAGTTCAGTGCACAATCTATTTGTTCGAACTCTGTTCAATGCTCTGCTCTGAACGATAAAAGAAAAATGCCTATTGACATTTCGTTGTTTCTATTTGTGATTTCAATTTGTTTAATAAAATCAACAAAAACGTATTATTAATGTAAGTAGTAAGCATATAAGTTAATTATGCCAAAAAAGAAGTGTTACGTGTGGTATTTTAATTTCGCATGTGTTGTTTCAAAAAAAAATGTGTGTTGCGCCGGTTAAATAATGTGGGTATTGTGCGTACACCCTTTTTTACTTGCGATTATAGGTATGATAAAGCAAGTTATGGAATCATGCAAAAAAAAAAATTCTAACAATCAAACATGACATTATGATCATAGAGAACACCAAAAAAGTGGGTCCCCCAATTCCGCCTGTCTCTCTGTCTGTCTGTCCGCGAGTCTGCAGCCTAAACGGTTGGAAAGATTTACTTCAAAATTGGTATATATTGTTTGTTCGGTAATATGCCACACGTTTTTTTAATTTTTTTTAGGACGACAAATAACAGTAACTCCCATTCATTTTTTTCTGACCAAAATAAGAAAATTATTTTTCTTGAAAACGGCTCCAACGATTTAAAAAAAAAAATCATTTCATTAATGAAGCAAATGCGAACACTTCAGTAATTTTTGTTTTGGAAAAAAATTGTTGCTTTTGGTACCTCTAGTAGTACCATTGTTTTGGTTTTCGATTTTCTGGAAAACGGTTAATTTGATTTTTTTGAAATTTTTTGCGCAGAAGCTCCTGAAAAGTTTAAACACTATTGTAAGCCAAAATTTTTCAAATATATTTTTTTTGGAAATAAAGAAAAAATTTTTTTTTGTTGAAAGCTCAAAATTTCGAAAACGACTTAATGGATTTTTGCGAAACGTCGTATTTAGTAGTTTTTTGATATTATCTTGAACATTTAAAATAACTTTATTCCCAAGATAAAAAACAACGGTACCTCCCATACAAATGTTAAGAAAAAGCCGTTAAGAAAAAAATTTATTTCTCGAACACGCGTACTTATTAACGTTACTTCCCATAGAACCACTTTTCATATTTTCGACTTTCTCAACATTAGATGAACCGATTAAAATAATTTTTTTTTGTATAAATGTCGCCTTAAATTTTTAATAAAACTGCATGCGAAAAATTTCAAAAAAAAAGTTTTTCGATTTTTATAATTTTTTTTTGTTGAAAAATCGATTTTTCAAAAACCAGTCACTGAATTTTTTTTTAAATTTTAAATTTTATATGTATATTAATAATATCTCCGAAATGGCGGTAAAATTTTTGTTTCTAAAATTGTTTTAAAAATTTTATACATAAAACATTATTTTTTTTTTTAAAACCGCTCCAACGATTTTCGATTTTTTTTTTGATATATTGCTATTTGTCCAAGAATTCAAACTGCATCTTTGCTTTCCCTTAAACTATAACGACTAAGCAATATAAAAACATTTAACCCTAGTTTACAGCCCCAAAAAACTTACTACTTTTCTTGCCTGGGTTGTGTTACACACCCCAACAGTTTTAAGCTCATCTAATTGTTTAAATTAATGTTCTGGTGCATTGTTTACGTTTTTTTTCAATCGAGTTGACATTGGAATGGTTACTGTTTATGAGCACGTGTATTGCTCGGCAAAATTTAAGGCCGTGTGTGAATTGCGTTAAAATGTTGGTTAAATTTTCCACCTTGGTTATATTTTGAAGTTTGGTTTGTGGTGGGATCAAATTTAGCTTTTTGCTGTGTGAATTGCGTTAAAAGGGATTTATTAAAACACTATTTTGGCTAAAATTCCTTCAAGATTGAAGAAATTTCCTTAAAAACATTTTTTTTGTTTTTCAAGTTAATTAATTTCCTTCCCAAAATCCGACTTAGAAGATTCAAAGTTAATAATTTGGCACGAAAAAAGTAACGAATTCTCGGTTTTACTAATTTGTTTCGGTTTTACGTCGTTAATTTAATATTTTAAAACAACAATTCCAAATCTTTTCAACACAATTCCCATTATGGTTAGTTTGTCGATTTAGTATGTAAACACTAGTTTTCACAGCTGAAGAATTTGACAAGCTGACAAATCAATCTATTTGTATTCAATTTGCAAAATGAAATACAATGAGTATTTTAATTAATTATTTTATATTTGTTAAAATATCAACGGATTATAATATTTGTTTTTTCCTCTTGAGACCCTACACAAACAAAAATAATAATGTAATTTAATTTTTCAATTGAATAAATTAAAACTTACATTTATTATATGGTTTCCCAGTAGATCTGGACTTTTTGGAGTTCATCTTTCTTTTCGGTTATCGCTTACAGTTTCAAATTACTCTATCTTGAGAAACTTTAAATTTTAACGCAAATTTAGCCTGCTCTACAGCTGCCTACATTTTAACCCATTTTATTCACCACGCTAGTGTCGAATTTTAACCAAGTTACAAAATTTAACCAACATTTTAACGCAATTCACACACGGCCTAAAGCGATTTCGTAGAGAAGTGCAAAAAGCTTTGGAATTTATCAAAAAGTAAGTATGAAAATATTGTTTTCTAACATAAATGTTAAAAGTTAAAGAACTTTGTAAACGTATAATTTGATTAAGTGTCTAATTTAGATAAATTACTGAAAAACTGTAATAAAAGTGATGAAGAAAAAAGGTCAATAGCGTTGAGAGCAATGTTAGACTTGGAATTAAATGAAGAAGGCGAGACTGATCCATTTAATGCTGGCGGAGATGACGAACAAAATGATCCAGATTTTTTGCCAAATGATGAATTCGATTGGAAATATTTTGTTTTGATATTCTGTATAAATCGTTCTTTGAATAAATTTATTCCTTAGCGGATTATGAGGACATCGATGAAACTGCGACAGAGATGTTGGGACCAGTTGAAAGTTTGCCTGAACCTGATGAAGTTGGAAGTAAAATTGATCAAAAATCAACGACGCCAGTTTCAAATGGCGTATTTTTTCTTGATCATAATGATCGAAAATGGATGAAAGACTCGGAGGTAGCAGCTCTGTCTGGTGTTCAAGGAAGCAATGTTTTCAAGCCTGTTGGAACTGTTGGACCCACGATTAATTTGAAACACTCGTCTCTTATCCAAATTCTTAATCAAATTCTTAACCTGGATATGAGAAACGAAATCATCAAACGGACAAACGAAAAGGCCAATGATGTCTACGAAAAATTAAATGCAAAGCGAACAAAGCAACGTTTTTGGAAGCCTTTAAATATGAATGAACTGCATGCATACTTTGGGGTCTTGCTTTACATTGCAGCAATAAGAGATGGTCACCACCGCGCCGTCTACGTACACTTTCGGATCCAATACATGATCATAGAATTCTGAGCGCTCTGATGTCATTTGCACGTTTTGTGGAGTTGAATTTATTTTTGCGATTTGATGAGTCAATTGGTCGTCGAGGACAGTCCGTCGCAAGAAAAAATATTCTCCAGCCCGTTGAATTCCTTTGGAAAGAATTGAATCAAACCTTAACCTCAAATTACATTCCATCCGAAAATCTGACCATTGACGAGCAATTGAAAGCCTTTCGTGGTCGCTGTAAGTTTCGTCAATATATGCCAAGCAAACCTGCTAAATATGGTATCAAGTTTTGGTGGCTCAATGAGAGTTCAACTGGATATCCATTGCAACTTTAATCACTACTGCCAGTGTATAGGCAGTAGTGATCAAAGTGTAGGCCTTAGCCTACACACCGGAAGGAATCTTACAGTGGATAACCGTCTTACTTCTGTAAATTTGGCATAAAGTTATTGCACAAAAAAAAATTACTCTTCTTGGGACTATTCGCAAAAACAAACGCGACATTCTCAATCCATTTGTTGTCAAGGAACTTCTAAATGAGTATGATAAACCATTCAAAATAAACAACAAAAAACTATACCGTCCACTTTATTCTTCACTTTTCGGATTTTCGGAGAAGATGGCATTGGTTTCATGTTCCAAGACCCAGGAAATAAGTTGTGCTGCTTTCAACACAGCACATTGTTGAAAAAGAAATTTTCGGAACTCAAATTAAACCTCTCATGATATTGGATTATAACAGAACAAAAGGAAGAGTAGACGTGTTTGACCAAATGGTATCTTTATTTTCATGTTGTCGTCAAACCAATCAGTGGCCCATGGTTGTATTTTACTATTTGTTGGATATTTCAGCTTTTAGTCACAGTTATTATTTTTCGCCATTTTAACACTCCTTCAAGAAATATAAAGTTATTTAGAAACGAAAAGCTTATCCAAATTGCAGAAGAACTAATGGAAATGTAGTTGGACGATCGCTCGCATCCTTCTATGGAAAAAAGGTTATCCAAAGTTAGTCTTGATGCTCTCCGAACTATCGGAAGATAATCGCAGGTTTTTCGATCAGTTGACGAGAAGCTTCCACGAAAACAGGTGTTGCTTATAAACGTTTCTAAAAAGCTTTTTATTTTCAGGCCAGATGCCACCCTTGTCCGAGAGCACATGACAGGAAATCGAGATGAAAAATACATTTGTCATCGCCACATCAAAACAGTTTGTACTAAATGCCTCCCAGAAC
This sequence comes from Philhelius pedissequus, assembly GCA_910595825.1. Lineage (NCBI taxonomy): Eukaryota > Metazoa > Arthropoda > Insecta > Diptera > Syrphidae > Philhelius > Philhelius pedissequus. The sequence continues at coordinate 65,116,052 of OU343160.1, read as the reverse complement.
TTCCATCTATAACACAATAATGTTACGCATCGAAATGTTAATTATAATTTACTTATAATTCATGAAAAATAAAAGAAACACTAAAAAAATTGATTTATTTCATGTTTTAATCATTGGGATGTAACACATCCCAGGCAAGTGTGGACGTCTTTTTTCACACGAAATTTCCAAAAAATCAAGTTGAAGCTCTTTGATAAAATAAAGAAGAAAACTATTGAGAAAAAGAATTTTGTTCACTGATTTTTTATCCCAAGTCGAAAAACTGATTTTTAAAAGAGTTACAAGCATTTAAAAGTCGTCTGGGGTGTATCACACCCCAAGATGTAAACTAGGCTTAATTATGTGTATTATCCATTTATTTTTACCTTATTATTATTCCCTTTTTACGTATTTGCGCGTATGTCACTGAATACTAAACACAATTTAGGCCTTCATACTTTTATTTATACATATGTGTCTTTAAAAATCACATGAATCTTATGTATGCACAATATTGTATATTGCACCTAAATTATTAAGTTATATGCATGTAACTTAACCTCAATGGTTATAGCTACATTAAAGTTGTTAGCTACAAGAGCAAGTTCGTACGATCCAGTCGTGTATTTTATTTTAGAGAGGTAGTCATGTATGGTCACGCACGTCAGATGTCGGGTCACGTCACATGCCGATTGGTTTGACAGCTCCATCGAATTTTTTGTACCCTCCAACGCAAAGCCGCTAAAGAAGTTTTACTTCAAGAACATATTTAGCTGTATCTAAATAAGAGCAATTTCGTGGTACGCGGTCTTTGCGGGCTTAAGTATTTGCTCATGCGATTTGAAATTACAAAGAATTTTCATTTGAGCTTGAAGTATATTAGCGACAGCCATGGAAAATGCGTGCTCGTTACATTAATTCGACCGACCGATATCAATTCTTATGAAAAAGAAATAAATCTAAAATTCACCGACACTGTTTTTTTTTTTTAATTAGGTTGACAACTTTTTCGGAATCTTGTCTACACCCTTGGGGAAATAACAATTTGACAAGTTAGTTCTAGAATTATGATTGTTTTTTGACAAGCAAAATAAAATAAAACAGCCTTTTGCGAGACTATTACAATTTGCTTTAATATTTCCCAGAAAAGATTTATGGGACAAATTTCGCCAAAACGGACAGCACCCAAAGCAAGTTTTAACGTATAGAAACGTGCGACCTATAAGAAATTTTTATTTATTTTTATACTGGTACATACATAAGACCTGACAACGTTTTTTTTTTATTTTAATACTTATCAGCATTTTGCCTGACAAGTTTACTTATTTATTCAAAATTCCGTAAGATGAATTTTGATGAATCTGAGATGATATAAATTAAGGTTTTCCTATATACTTGTAGATAGTCATGACATTTCATTAATGTAGGTAATCACACCTTGTCAGAAATGTGCGTGCGGTTGGTTGAACCAGTATAAAGTGATGACTTCTTTGCGTTTGAGAAAAAAAAATAATAGGCTTGTCCTTGAGATGAGCATGAGTCTTCATGGAAACACATTATTGATTTCCTAAATGCACACGATAGAGGACATTTATGTGTGTCGTAGAATGCTCAGGCAAGGCCCTTGTGAAATCTCAATTTATTTTTTTGTTTATGAGTTGTTACTTTAAACCGAATTTTTTATCTGCACAATGTATGTAGGTACATAATAAGAACTTTTTGCATAATCTTAAGAATGTGGTAGAAAAAAAAGGATTACAATCGTTTGGGCGGACTGCCAGAGAGTTAAATTAAAATTGATGATTTTCGGAATAATCAACTTTTTGAATGAGAGCTCAACAAATCTCCATTATAAAATATGAATCGTTTTTCAATCGTGAGCCCTATTTAATTAGCTACAGACTCTCTACTTTGGAACTTTTCATAAAATTAATCATTTGCAAGTGTTTGAAAAACAATTGGAAGTACTACAGTATTCAAAAGTAAAAAATGCGAGTGTTTTGAATAGAAGATGGGAAATTGCTTCTTATCTTCTTCATCCATACAACTTCCAATCCAAGACAGTGCTCTGTTATGGTACCAATTACAGGACTGATGTGCAAGCTGCTTAGATATATCAAATACTTAGAGCGCTTCAGATCCAGTTCTGGTCAGATTTGTTCCGCCGCCAGGCAAGTGGAAATGCTGTTCCACGTTAGGTTACATGTGCACTTGCTCCATCTTGTGGAAACCAAACCCTGCTGAAAGAAATACTTCTTCGGCGAAGTTCTGGGTAAAAAAACTCCTTCAACATCTTTAAATAATGGTCCCCATTGACAGTTTGTGTTACACCGTTTTCTTCAAAGAAGTATGGCCCGACAATACACAGTGACTTCTGGGTGCAGTTCCGTCTCATGGAGCATTTCTGGATTAGATTCACTCCATATACGGCAATTTTGCTTGTTAACATTGCCGTTTAAGTCAAAATCGGCCTCATCAGACATGAACAAACAATTTATCAATGTTTTGTCTTTTTTCGGCCATTGCGATCATTTTTCGGCAAAATTTCAGGCGAACAGCAAATCCTGAGGGTTTAACTGTCTTGTTATTTGGACTTTGTACGGAAACAAGTTTAAGTCATCATGAAGTATCCGTTGTAATGACCGCCTGCTAACTCAAATTTGGCCCGCTAAGTTTCGAGTCGAAACACTTCGATTTGCGTGTATTGCCGATGCAACAGCCACGAATGTATCCTGAACCTGAACATTGGGATCGCGATGATACGGTCTTCGTTCGATGCTTCCAGATTCGGCAAACATGTTCACCAGCCTCATAATGGTCCATCTACTCGGGGGAGTATAGCCAAACTCCAGCCTAAATTCCCTTTGGACGGAAATGAAGGACTGCAAAGAATGGTATCGCTGCACTATCCAAATCCTTTTGTCAGTATCCCAAGCATTCATTTTGATAAATCTAAATAGTAGCCTATAAAATTAAAAAAAAAATATAAGCAGTTACTCACACTGAAAAAAAGTTATTATATTTTATTTTTGTAGTACGATTCATGTGCCACCCTGTACAATATTCAAAAGTGAAAAATACGAGTGTTTTGAACAGAAGATGACGACAGTGCCCTATGGCACCAATTTCGGAACTGATGTGCAAGTTGCTTAGATCCAGTTCTGGTCAGATTTGTTCCGCCGCCAGGCAAGTGGAAATGCTGTTCCACGTTAGGTTTGTTCTCAATATATATAGCACCTTGCTTCAGAAAGAAAATGTAATGTTGTTCCACTATTGATGAGGTTGTTAGTCATGCAATTGCCTGGAATATTTCTATGGCCCGGAAGCCAACAAACGTGAATATTGAGCTGCTGTGTCATCTCTATAAGAGAAGTCCAACCCTATTCACCTTTTTTGATCCGTCGTCGTCCGTGTAAAAAAGTATCACCCTACAAGAAAGTGACGTCTTCATGTGGATCAGGCAAATAGAACTTTCAAACTTGGAGGTTTTTGTTGAAATGTAAGTGTGGGATGGTGTACATAGTCAATGATACTTCGAATTGACATGAATCAGATCAAAATAGTTGAGTTGCCTTTTTCATTATTCATACACCTGAGGCTTTAAGACGGATGCCTGTGCTTACTAAATATTTCGAAGAGTATCCGACGAAAAAGGGTGTCAAGTGCAGCGGAGGGAGTCGAAGATCACTTATGCACTGCATATGCACCCTCATGTTTTGGACTTTACTAAGTTTTTCTACCAGTGAGACCCAGTAGACACCATTCTACCTAGCTAATAAGCTTGTCTAAGGCATTTTGTAAGAGTGATGCCTTTCTGATACGGCGATTGCAAGATCGTCTGCATAGGCAATCACAACGAAACTCTCCACTTTTAAACATGAAAATAATTTGTTGACTATCACGATCCACAGAAGGTGAGATAGAACAACGATTTGAGATGTCTTTGCTGACAGACCATCTTCCAGAAAAGCTTTCCAGGTCTTAATTCATTATCCTGCCAGTCAGCAGTTGATATATCAATTCACCAAGCGAACCACCTACCTTTAGATAATGATGATGCGATTGCAGATTGCAGATTTGTCGACATTGCTTATATCTAGTAAAACAACTTTTATACATACTCTTTTATGACGTAGGGAATATAATATGCGTTGGTGCGTAATAAGGTTTCAGCTATTTCGCTTCTCAATACGCTTGTGGGTGTACGGTATGGATATAGAACAATCTGCCAACAGTCTTTCTCAAGACTGATACGACAGTCTTAGATTTGAAAAAAGTTCGTTTCACCAGGACAACACGCACATAGTCCGTAGTCAGGATGGGCAAATTGCATAGCTTAGGATTCTAACTCCTCGCTCATCCAGTATATTCCCCAGGCGTAGCCCATTAGGACTATTTCTTGTTTCCAAACATGATGAAGTCCATCCCAGGTAAAATATTTGGTTCGACGGACAAATTTTGAGAGGCCGGAGAAATAACATTATTTGGAGAGCATCAACAAATTGGAGAAACGTGGGATGAACTGCATCAAGCTAAACGGAAACTATGTTGAAAAATAAAATGTTTTTTCTGCTAAAACAAGTGCTCCCTATTTCATTTTTCAGGGACTTATTATTGGCCCTCGATGAGGACAGTAAGTTATTGATACCAGAATTATTCTTCGTTTTAATGTTCTTCTAGTTAGAAAAACAAGTATTCTATCTGCCTCTCATCAAAGCCGTTCGAATTGATTTAACTAAATTAGCTTAATAAGATCTCCAAAATAACCTCAATGTTCGAAAACTGGAAAACGAAATTATGAACTTGAACAAAAAAAAATGGGCAATATATGTTCAAAAGTCGGCAGAAGTCACTGCGGGTGCGGGGTTGGCCTCGAAAGGGGATAAGTCGCCGTGACTAAAGTAGATAGTCGTATGACAAAAAAGAAAAAAAGTTAGCAGAAGGAACCATGAAACTATCCATCCGGGTGGGGGGAGTATGTATCGTCTCATGATCTAGACGCTAAATATGAAAAACCAAGACTGCGACTTACAGTCCCCCTCCCACAACGATGGTATAAAATTAAAATCTCCCAAACGCAACGATAGGCGGCATGATGCGACGAGAGCGACGATTTTTGGCGACTTGCCGAAATAAGAGCTAAAGTCAGAGCAATCTGCCAAAGTTGCATGGACGAAAATATTCTTAGCCAGACCAGCGGCAACTTAACGTCACAGCGAATAATGTCGTTCGAGGGAACCACATCGGAACCCAAGAGGTAAAAGGTGCATAACACCGGTACTGCCTCCTTTACAAGGAAAGATTTGTGTCTTTCGGCGATGTGTTAAGAACAAAACTATTCTCGCAGTCATAGACAGGAGTAGGTAACGCTGACGGTACGATCACGTACGGCCATTGTAAAATGGTCCTAAATAAGCTTCGAGCATCATACTGGACCCATATGCTCGTATCAAGGCATGACGTTACCTTTGATAGTGAGAGTTCGTCCGGTCTGTAAAAGCTCGCCATCAATAGGCTCGAAGGCTGTGGTCAGGTGCAAAGCTGGATGCCGTACCCAGGAGGATTTCCCCTGCAGACCTAGATCTCGCACCAGAATACCGGCTGAGCTTACAGGCAAGGATATAATTCTTAAAATGATTCAGTATGTTAACCCTATCTTTCCTACACACGACTGGAAAATTGATAAGCTTAAGGAACCAGCGGGTCCTTATACATCGGCTAAAACAGTGCTAAATATGAACTCGTTGGAGTCCCTAGCGGAAACTCAAGAGATGTTTAGGTTGGGCTGAGAGACCATTAATCTTAAACTCTACAGGAAAGATGAGGACAGTGTACACACTGTACCTCCATCAGCTCGAGGCGATGCCTTAGCGAAGGAGTCTGCGGTCGGTCTCGAACCACCAATAATGGAGGTAGATATAGATATACCGAGCACTTCCTGCGCGGGATCGTCTTTTGGAATATCAAATATACCATCCTCTATAATGCTTAAAATCGTGACTCCGACATAGATGTAGTTGACTGCACATCCGAGACTCTTGCCAATGAAGAAAAAGACTCTGATGAAGACCTCGACGGAACAGTTGTGGGTCCTGCTCCGGCTGACTGTATGTAAATGGTGTTTTTGCAAATAGAGCCAAGAAAACCAATAATTTTTAGTCATGGCGCTTCAAAAAAAAAATCCGGAAAACTAGACCTACGTTAAAATGCGCACAAGATCATCAGCTTATTTCGCTAACAATATTTTTAAAAAGTCTTTATTTCCAATTCATTATATTCTATAAAAAAAATTACTATCCTAAAACACAAGGTAGGCCAAACAAACCAAAATACACCCTAACCAAAACTGCTCTCTTACAATAATAATTTTTGATTCCCAATATAATTAGTTGTAAGCACTTAATTTGTCCAGAACACAACTAATAAATCTTAAAAACTCCTAAGCTAGTCTTCTTTCAACTTGCGATATAGGTTCTATAGGGCAAGTTTTGCATTTGAAAAAAAAAAATGGAACTCGAGATTTTAATCAAAGACGACATCACGATGAAAGAGAATACCAAAAAATTGGGTTCTGCAATTCCGTCTGTCTGTAGAACGATCTACAGCCTAAACGCCTGAACCGATTTTGTTGAGACCTGGCGCTTAGGCGTTTTAGTTGATTGTCCAAAACAGAGTTTTGAATCGTTGTTTTAACGGTACTTGCCATACAAATTTGTCTACCATCTTAATTATTTCGAAAACGGCTCTAACGATTTTGATAAAATAGGTGTACTACTTTGGATATGGTATATATTTTGTTATTTTTTTTTTTTAATATTTTGTTATTAACCAGTAACTGCCATATACAACCGTTTTATTGATTTTCTGCTTTCTCACAAACGGCTCAACGGATTTCGATCTATACAGAAGCTCCTTCGAATTCAAAATAATAGTGCATTTAAAAATTTTCGAAAAATAGTTTGTATTTTGGATTTTTGAAAAAAAAAATATTTTTATTTCGAAAACGGGTGGACGATTTTTTGGGACATTTTGTTCTTAAATTTATATTATTAAATTTTTAAAATGCTCATACCAATTTTTTTGTAGAAAAAACTTAAGAATTTTTATATATAAAAGATCAAGTGAAGAACTGCTTTAAAAATAAATTTAGCCATTTCTATTAAGAAAATTTTACATATAATGTAATCGAACATAGGAGCAAGTACGTGCGATCTAGTCGTGCATTTTATTTTTTCTTGAGGTTATTGTTTACACCCAGTGAGGTGACATCAAAATACAATCAACCACAATTATGTTCCATTGTGTTTGCAACAAAAAAAAAACGATTATGGTTTAAGTACCCTTGAGTAAGTATCTTCACACAAGCTTTTTTTCTTTGAAACACTTCCTAATTAACCAACAAGTTCCACTCATTAAGGTTTTCAAGAGTCTAAAACTAAGTACTCCGCATCAACGCCGAAATAATACAGCTTAAAAAATGTTTTCCATCTCTATTGATGTCATACTCACAATTCACAACACAACTCTGCAAGAAGTTATAATACAAAATCAACGACAGATACGAATAGGAACAACATTTTCAAGGAATTCCTGTAAGTAGCTTTGTTTTTTTTTTCAGCTTGTGCATGGTGATTTAAGTCCCCTATTATGTACAATTTATTAAAAATACATAGGCATTTGTGTCTAGTTTTGAAGATACTTTATCGTTCTCATTGAAAATGCCATAACAATTTGTGAAAGTTTGCGATGGTCGGAAATGAATTAAGTATGTTTTGAGGTTTTCTAAAATAAGTAATCTATAGAAGTGTCAATTTGCAGGAATCTTGTAGGCTGAATTTCACACAAATCATGACGTGGTGTGATCCAGTCCATGCATTTTGCACCCAACAAAAATGGCGTTTCACCAGCTGTATAAAAAGTAATGCAATCTTGTTGAAATAATACCTAAGCAAGATTGATATTCTCAAGTTCGAAAATGCAATTACAATTTCTGTATTATCTGACTCCATTTCGCCATGCCATTTTTAATTCAGAACTTCAAAGCCATCAGTGTATACATCGGTATCTCCTTGGAATTCCATTATCCTAATGCTGGCACAATGTGCTTGCATATTTTAAGGGCAGTGAAAACCCCTTTAGTGTTTGCTCAGGTTAAAAAAAAAGTATGTTTTATAGCCTTGGAAATCGGAACCTTGCTGTTCCAGGCTTATGATTACAACCAGATATTTAGCTTCTTTGGAAAGCTTCAGAGCTTGGGAGAAGTAAAGTCCTATAGTTTTCATTTCTTTGTAAAGAGATAAGAGATCTAGTGCAGTTTTGGAGGCTTCACCCCGATGCCCTTTTGTACTGCCCAAGAAGAAAGTTCACTAAGTGCCGATTCCATTTAATTTTTTGATTGTGGTTAGAAACATACCCGCTATCAAAAATACTACGACGTCTGTGTTGGTCACAATCTTAGTTCCAGTCCACAATAGCTGTTTCAACTTCAACGTCCAGTAGATATAATCGATTCCGTTTGCACGTTGAAGTCGAAAAATGTTGCCGGGGTATGTTATTGGTGCTTGAGACTTTTTTAAAATTTTTCAAACGACTTTGTTCAACTCAGTATCCATTGATTTACTTTTAAGATATGTGAGTTGGGAGTTTCGGAGTTGTTTGACCATTTTTGGACTGAGAAGGCTTCTAAAATATAGATCAATGATTTTCTCCAGTATCTTGAGAAATAAAATGCATGACTAGATTGCACGCAATTGCTCTTATGTATGTTCGATCACATCGTTCGTATGCAAAAGATTTTTAATAGAAACGGCTAAATATATTTTAAAAGTCTTTTTTTTACTTAATTTTGTATTAAAAAAAAATTAAACATTTAGGACCGTGTGCTGATACGCATCATAAATATTTATGTTCAACTTAAATCGCTTATGTGCTACTTTTTCCTCTGTGTAAACTCTCCCATAAGTGCTAAAGTAGAACGTAAATGCTTCAGTTGAGTATCAGCAAACGGGGCTTAATAATATAAATTTAAGAACAAAATTAAAAAAAAAAAACATATACCCGTTTTCGAAATACATAATAAAATTTTTTTTTTTGAAAATCTTGGAATCCAGTATTACTTATAATTCAAATGACTCCTAAAAATTTGATCAAAATCCGTTGAGCCGTTTATTAAAATATCGAAAATCAAACATTTTATTGTTTGTCAGGTACCGTTAATAACAAAATATTTAAAAAAAATGTTTGATCAGATTTAAGACTATACCTAGACTAGTACATATAGTTTTTTTTTTTTTATCAAAATCGTTAGAGCCGTTTTCAAGATCTAATTAAGATGGTAGAAAAAAATATATGGCTAGGTACCGTTAGTTTTTTGCCTAAAAACTATTTAAAAATCTATTTTAGACAATCACCTAAAATGCGTAAATACCAAGTTTAAAGAAAATCAGTTCAGTCGCTTAGGCTGTAGCTCGTTGTACAGAAAGACAGACAGATAGGCAAGCGGACGGGCTGAATTGCGCGACCCACTTTTTTGGTGTTCTCAATGTCATCGTAATGTCAAGTTTGATTAAAATGTCGAGTTCGATTATTTTCCAAATGCAAAACTTGCCCTATAGTACTTTTATCGCAAGTAAAAACAAGGAAAGAATTATCTGTAATATTTTGCAGCCGGGTGGATCGATTTTCCAGCTCTTGGAATAAAGACCACCTTAACCCATTAAATACCAAGCACCTTAAAAATAAAGATAAATGAAAAACCTTTAAAATCATGTTTAATCAGTTATATGTATTTATGAATAAAAAAGCAAAGAAAAATATTTTTTTAAGTTTGTTACTTAGAGGGGTGAACTCAAACGAGTACACTGGCCTAGTTAGGAAATATTTTGCAACACACTTTTCGATGCAAAGAGTAGTTTGCGGCATATGTCACATATCCTTCGAACTCTGCTGTGACATATTCGGCATCTTAGTTGATTTAAAATTTTTTTTTTTGGGGAAATATCCTTCAATATGAAACTATTGCTTGGTGCTTTTCTTGACGGACCTGATCGTGTATAAGTCTTTGCTATGGCCCTGACAAAAGTATGTCCATCACAATTGCAAAGCATCCACTCCTTTTAGACAAACCGGTATAACCTGAAGGGTTCAAAAGGAAATTTCTAATCCAACAAAGAAGGGAATCATCCATGTATATGCACTTTTGATGCCAGACTCAACCAAATGGCCTAGAATTAGCAAGTGCAATATTGGTACTTCCTTCCAAACGATTAGGGATTGAGGAAGGGCTTTGAGGTGATCAATATATAACTGTAATATTCATAAACGAAAAATGCATCCTAAGTTTTGCATGTCATTGTATTTTTTGCTATTCATATTTTGCATTATCTTTATCTTTATCTACCATACACGAAAAAGCCAACTTAAATGCAAGTGGAAAAAAGAAAAACTACCTTAAGTAGCGAAATAAGTCAATCCAGACCTTAATGCAAAAGCCGGGAATAATAATGCACTAATTACTCTCGTTTGTTTCCTAGCTAGGGATTTGAGAACAATAAACATGGAAGCTGAAGTTAATAATCTAGAAACTACAGTTGTATTTTTATACAAATTTTATGGAAACAAAAGGAAAATAAGGCCCGTTTGCTGATACGAGTACACAACTTAAACATTTAAGTTCTACTTAAGAACTTATGCGACAGTTAACGCAGAGAAAAAAGTAGCCCTTAAGCGTTTTAAGTTGAACATTAATATTTATCATTCGTATCAGCAAACGGGACTTAGCGATTTTGTTTTCGATTCTGAAATGAAATCCAGAATCGTTTTCTGTTCTGTTAAGAGTAACAACTGTCATTTTGTGGGACTCAGAACAGTTCTAGACTGCCAATCGAAAAGGCTATTAAGATTCCGCTAGAAGTTTGCATGAACACCCCCTTAAAATATTTGCGTAAATGTCGGAAATAATTCTCTGTACGGAATCTCTCTCCGATCCGGGAACACTTGTTTTTTATTATTCAGATTCTGAATTTTAATCTGATTCTATGTGTGAGAATAATTGTGTACGTGAAAATAATCCAAATCAAAAATAATAGGTTTATTCGTTGAGCCCTGAAGTCGCCCGAAGGCTTAATCCCTTAAGTAGATCTAGGTTTTTAGCTGGGGCAAATTGAGGTAAATGAATAAACGTCAAATTCACATTAGATCTGAAGTAAGGAAGGGCGATATTCAGAAAAATATTGAATTCTCATCATCAACTAAAGAAATATCTTGAAGAACGAAAGCTCCTTAATGACCGGCAGTATGGCTTTCGTAGCAATGGGTCCACTGGTGATCTGATGGTATATCTCACCGAACAGTGGCACAAGTCTTTACATCGTTTTGGAGAAAGTAAGATTATTGCGCTTGATATTTCAAAAGCATTTGATAGAGTTTGGCATCAGGCTCTCTTATCGAAAATGCGTGCATTCGGTATCGAAGAATTCGTTGGATTAGAAATTACATTTCGGACCGCTCAATACAAGTTTAATTGGACGGCCTCAAGTCTGATATTCACAAAATAAATTCTGGTGTGCCCCAGGGCTCCGTTCTGTCTCCGACTCTCTTTCTCATTTTCATCAATGATCTCTTATCTGAAACATCTAATTCAATATATTGTTTTGCTGACGACATTACCCTCAGCTTTTCATATTCGTTCTTAGATTCACACCCATGTCCTTTGGATGTGGAACTTGAACAGCAGCGTATGATAAGCTCATTAAATTCTGATCTAGACAGCATTGTCCATTGGGGATTAAAAAATCGCGTAGAATTTAATGCTTCAAAAACCCAATGCTGTTTTTGTCGTTAAAGCGGCACACTCCCACAATGCCATTGTCCATAAGCGACGCTTGTATCGAGGAAACCGAACACCTTTCAATTCCTGGTATGTGTATCACCGATCACTTTGTGTGAAATGACCATATATTCGACGTCGCCAAAAACGCTTCAAGGTGTTTGGGTTTTCTGAGAAGATGCAAGAAATATGTCTCCCCTTCTGATCTGGTTATTATCTACAAAGCCTATAGTCGTCTAAAACTTGAGTACAACTGTCACATCTGGGCAGGTGCACCCATAAATCACTTAAGCTTTCTGGACAGAATCCAAAAAAGAGCTTTAAAAATGATTGGTGATGTAACAATAACGAAAACAATTGCACCTCTTGAACACCGTCGCAATGTTTCATGCCTTTCATTATTATATCGGTATTTCTATGGACAGTGTTCTAGTGAAATAGCCAGTTGCATTCCTCCCCTTAAATTATTCAACCGTAACACTCGCGCTTCTGGAAATGCTCATCAGTGCCCTTGAGCCCAACTTTGGACGTACTGTTAAGTATAGGGATTCCTTCTTTACCCGCACCACACGAATGTGGAATGCTTTACCCGACCGAATTTTTCCTTCCCATTGCGATAGTCAGACATTTAAAACCAACGTACATCGGTATCTTCTGTCTAATCCTATCCCACTTCATAATCGCTCGCACTGTGTATATACATTTTAATTTTGGTGATTTAATTTTTAATTTTGGTGGGGGCAATACCCCCATTTATTTGGCTTAATACAAGCTTCATAACTTAACCTAACTTAAAACTATGAAACTTAGGGCTATGATTGGGTTGAATTGGGCGGACGATTTAACAGGAGGATTTTAAGGCTGGGAGTGCTGAGATTGAAGTCGAAACAGTTTTCGTTCAAATCAACCCTTCGCAGCATTCGGGTAATAGGTTCATTGAAGCCATAAGAGGTACGATGAGTAGGCAGGTAGAAGAGGCGAGGGTTTCTTAGGTTACGGGGGTTAGTCTTGAAAAAGATAGAGTTGTAGAGGGTTTCAGAGTCAACGGAACCCGAGAGAAGTCGATGAATGAAGAGGATTTCTGTTATTTCTCTTCGCTCTTGCAGGGTATTGAGGTTAATTAGTTGGAGGCGATTTTGATAGGGGGGCAGAATCAAGGAATTATTCCAAGGCAGGCCACGAAGGGCGAATCTTAAAAAACGGCGTTGAATGCTCTCGATTCTAGAAATATGAATTTTTTGATATGGGGACCATAATTGACAGGCGTATTCAAGTAACGGGCGGACAAAGGTTATGTAGAGTGATCTGGTGACGTAGGGGTCGGAGAATTCTTTGGACCATCGTTTCACAAAACCAAGCGTTGAATTGGCTTTAGAGATAATATTATCGATGTGTGTTATGAAATTGAGCTCTCGGTCACATAGTATGCCGCGGTCTCGAATCGATTCAACTATGGCAAAGGGTTGATTGTAAAGAAAGTAGCTCCTGGGACAAGATTTTATGCGTTTGCGTGAAAAAGTGATAGATTGACACTTAGCAATATTAAGCTCTAAGCAGTTTTTGATACACCAGACTGAGAAACTGTCGAGATCTAGTTGAATAAGGGAAGAGTCGTGTGAGGAAGAAATTGTCTTAAAAAACTTGGTATCGTCAGCGTATAATAAGATATGGGAATGTTTAATGACCAATTCAATATCGTTAATTGTAAGAATAAAAAGGAGAGGTCCTAAGTGACTTCCTTGGGGGACCCCGGAAGTAGCTAAGAATGAATTGGAGAAGGCAGATCTGAAACGAACACTGTAATACCGGTTTTCCAGATAAGAAGAAATCCATTTTAAGAAAATAGGTTCAAAGCCGAGGGTGGACAATTTGAAAAGTATAAGTCTATGTGAAATTTTGTCAAAAGCCTTACTAAAGTCAGTAGAGATAACATCTACTTCCCTTCCGCTTTCTTGAGCTGAGACTGTATACGAGACAAATTCAACTAGATTAGTTGTTGTAGACCTACATTTGAGAAAGCCGTGTTGTCTAGGGGAAATTAGCGACTTACAACGGAAACTTAAAATTTCGTACAAAATACTTTCAAATATTTTAGGGATATGTGAAAGTTTGGCAATGGGACGATAGTTTTTAATATCGTTCTTAGTACCCTTTTTGTATATTGGGGTTATGAAAGAAGTTTTCCATACCTGAGGAAATTCTCCTTGAGATAATGATAGGCTGAACAATTTGGAGAGCGGAAAAGAGAGAGCTGAAGAAAATTTTTTAAGGAATATTGCGGGGAGGCCATCAGGGCCAGGAAGATATTCATCGTTAAGTTGATTCAACTTATTTTCGATGATATATGGGTCGACGGTAGGAGGAAGAAAAGGACCTAGTGCGAAATTTGGCAAATAATCGAAATAATCTGAATCAGGTATGACGGAATCGTCGGTGAAAGATTGCTTGAAAAATGTGGCAAAAAAATTGGCAATATCTTGCGGATTATTCGAAGTTTCGGTATTGTAGGAAAGAGAGGAAGGGTAACCATCGGATTTTCTTTTAAAATTGACGAACTGAAAGAACGATTTAGGATCATTTTTAAGGTTGCTTTGTGTTTCTATTAAATAGCGTTGGTAAAGGGTGTTGTATAGCTCGCAAAAGTGAAGATAAGAACCAAAATAGTTAGAATAATCAGGGGGCGATCGGGTACGAAGGAAAATTGCCCACAACTTGATTCTCTTGTTACGCAAAGAGCGAAGCTTGCGGTTATACCAAGGTGAGGAGGCAGCCGATGTCTTTTGGCGACTAAAGGGTACATGGAGAGAAATAGAATTAAATATTTCCCTGTAAAATTTTTCTGTGGCATCTTTCATGATAAGGCTATCGAAATTAAAGGAAGTTCTGTTGAGATATTCATTAATATGACGGAAATTTGCCTTATGAAAATCAAAGGAGTACTGATTTGTAGGGAGATTAGTTGGTAGTGGACAATCATGATAGAATGAGAGAATTAGGGGAGGATGGTAATTGTCGATAGTAGATAAGGATAGAGGTGAGAGTGATACTGAAGAGTTAATGGGATCGGTTGTGAAAATAAGATCTAGTTGCCTGTCCATATAGTTTAGGATACCACTAACCTGACAGAGGCAAGAATCTGCTAGGCGATCTATAAAAAGGCATTCCTTTGCAGAAGTGGGATTTGAAGCAATATAATAAGATTGATCTTCAGATGAAGTCCATTTAAGATGGGGAAGGTTAAAGTCGTCGAAAAGAAGGATGTCATCGTTGGGGTCACATAAAGCAATTATGTGGTCAACCATTTCAATGGCGAGCTTATAAGATTCAATAGGCTGCGACGGCAAAATATAGCAACATATCACATAAAGCGACTTACGGGGTAGTCTTATCTAAATTAAGACATAGTCGAGATTAGGGGAAGAAGAGACTGCAATGAGGGATGAGTCTAGTGTGTTTTTAATAGCTAGTAGGACACCTCGACATGGGCATTCGTCAGAAGATCCGTTAAGTTCATCGTCGCGATAAACGTTAAAAGAAGAAGGAAACAGTTCTTGGTTGTTTATACTAGAGACCAGATTTGTTTCCGTCAGGGCGTAGATATCAAAGGATAGAGCGTAGGATTGTTGTAAAACAGTATGAGTTTTTGAACGAAGACCTCGAACGTTTTGATAGTAGAAGGTAAGAGGGAGGATTTGGCCCGCTGGGAAGGTGCAAGGCATTGTTTTGGATGGGACATTAGGAGTGACATATATGGCTGGGTTCGAGTTAGGAGCGAAAGTAGTTTTTAAAGTTTGTGCGTGTACTTTGAAGGTATGACGTACGTTTGGAGCTGATGTGAGAGGCGTAAGTTTTAAGGTCTTTATTAACTGTTGTCGGAGAAATGTTGTAGTTTTTATGAAAACGCGTGTAAATCTTTTTCAGGGCTACGGGGTCAGTCGGGAGTCCTTCTTTTTGTATTTGAACAATGACATTTGTTTTTGTTTTGCCGTCAATGCAAACCGATTCAGATTTGTCATGTAGGTAGGCAAGGTACAGACGAACATTGTCGAAAAGTTTTTGATCTCGAAGTCTGGCCATGACATAAAGCCCATCGAGTTCAGTGTTTGTGGGCGAGGGGTCAGTTAATCTATTGGTAAGTTTCACAGCAGGGGGAGTCATTGGGTCGAACATTGGGCAAGGTAACGATTTTGGAGTGACATTTGATATTCTTTTAGATGGGGCAGAATTTGAGGTGTTAGTATTTGGAGGATTTATAGTATGAGAGTGGATGAAGTTCGGGTATTTGACTATGATTGGAGTGTTTTTTGGAAAAGAGGCTTTTGCTAGAGGATGGGGTTGGGATGCGAGATTGAAAGACACACGTTTACGTTGAGAAGGATTATCAGAGGAAGTTTTAGGAAGGGTTGTGCGGGCATAGCTTCATCCGTTTCGCAGGAGGATTCAGTGAAAAGGGTAGTCATAACCCCCTGAGCGCGGGCAAAATTATAAAATAAAAATCAATGTTATTAGTTTCGAATCGAAAACATCGATGGTATTAACGAATTTTCTTTTTTATTCTTTCAATATCCATATTGAATGATCAATTTTTTTGTTTTAATGTCGATGTTTCGTTAACATAGATGAATATCGCTCATTCCTAACTGAAGTATTTGTTTTGTTGTGAATTCTCGTTTTGTATTCAATTTGTTATTTTTAAAATGGAAATTAAAAGAATACCCAAATTTATTTTCGGACACAGACATGCAAAATAGAAACGTTTGAAGCTGTGGATTGTAAATAGGGCCAAAGAAAATGAAGTTAACATATCTTAAGTTTTAATTATTAAATGACATAACTTGCTCTTTTGCAACATAAAATTAATGGCCCTCAGGTGTTTTTGAGGACCAAAAACCCAGTTTTTTTGACAACGATATCGACCATGTATATAGTTCAACGAACGAAACTAAATGGTTTTTGCACAATTACGATACAAAAAATGGCAACAATCGAGTGTGATGTTCAAGTATATGAATGTGTGAGTGTTTCTGGTTCCGATTCTGATTTCATATCCAGTAGCAAAATTATCTTATTTTCAGAATCAGAACTGTAATTTTTTCCCAAGTAAACACTTTCAGAAGAGTCCAGAAGGCTTCCAGATTGCTAAATAAAAACGACATAACCTTATGAGGTTTTTATCTTTTCTTCCCACATCAAATTCGTGAGATGAATTTATCTGACATTTCATTTCTGCGGAGATATCTGCAGAACTATGAACAGTCTATGAAAAAATCCAATGAAGTCAAGAAAATCCATGTCCATGCAGCGACATGTCGAAAAAAAACTACTTTTTGCCACGGTGACATGCAAAACAATGACGATCACACGACGTGTCACAGACAACTAATATATTGAATAAACAGAACAGCATTTTCAAATAGATCTTAAGTGTTTTTTGACTTAACATCTAAAGTCTTTGCATCTTTCGGAGAGTTTTTAATTTCTTTAAAAATATTTCTCCGTTTATTCATATTCAGTTAACTTACATTTACAACGTTAACTCTCAGACTATAAAAAAAAACGAAGGAGGAAATTTTGCTATGGGATTCTGAGCCATGTGTAGAAACGTATAATGTCTGGGCCTTAAATGTGGGCTTTAAAAGAATACGAGTCGTAATAAGGATTAGTCATATTGTTTAGCCATAGCAGAAAGCAGAAAGTAAAAAAAGCAGAAATTGCTTTTTCCCTACACATTTGAAATTTTGAAAAGGAGCTATAGGTAAAGAGGATCTCCACTGGCATCGTCGTCGTCAGTCATTGTAATTGTCATCATTGTCACCGATGCATATTTTGCGTTACTTAAAGACCCTGAGGTGTTTTAATGCATAGTATAGACCAAGGAAAAAGGACTCCTGTCCTCGTCGAAGTGTGTTGCAAAGGATTATTTTTACGTTCTTTTTTTCTTTTTTTTATTCGCTTGCATTTTTCTGTTTTTTTTTTTTTTTAATTTCGGTTATTAGAAGAGAGAACAAAAAAGAATATTTAATGCCAGTACATTATGTGGGCATTGGCTTCTTTTTTATTATCCCATCCTAAAGGTATTAAATAGAAAGTTGTGGTAATTGCAGGAATTGTCCTGCTAAATGCACATTATGAAGGTAGAAAAGCTTTGAAATTATAAATTGAATAAAGTCTATTTCTAATTTGTGATGGGAATTATGTTAATTGCATATGCAAAATATTTAACGGTGACTACTTAGTGTTGGTAAGGTAGCTATAAAATATTTTAATTAATATACCTTTGACTTAAACGTAGTTTCCTTTATTGATGTTTTTTTTTTTTTTGAAATTTCAAAGAGAAGTTTTTGATGTTTACCAAATTACATAATTAATTCTTAGTAGTAAACGCAATAAGAAGAGTCTTATCGCGAGAAAATTTCGTTAATGATGCATCAGGGTCAAAAGTGCACCGACTGTATGTACTCATACCCATACTAGGTGTTTGGCCAACTTAGGTGGTTATACGTCTACAAATTAGTTGTAGTCCACTCCTGGTGAGCCAAAATACATATGTATGTATGTACATATGTATTTATACAGAAAAATCGGCCATACGTTCATAGTTTTAGAAAGAATGTCGGTTATAAGTCTGTAATAAAGTGACAATGTAGGTAAAATAATATGCTACACTGCATCGGGCGAATTTGCTCTTGTAGCTCACAACTTTAATGTAGTTCAACATTGACGCTGGCGCTGTTATGTTAGGTATGTAGACAGTGTTGGCTGAACTGCCGCTTTTTTGTATATAACAACGTCTGCTACGTAGTCAATGTAGTTAAATTTAGTTAATGAAAACTAATAAAAGTAGTAAATGAAACAAATTGTAGCAGATGTAGTTTCAAATGTCAAATCGTCTGAAATGTTATTTCATTTTGAGGTTTGAACTCATATACATTTATCATTTCTTTTGTATTTGGCGACTTTTGAACAAGTTAAAGATTTTATCATAATAAAAGGAATACAAATACGATATTGTCAAAGTTTTTTCTGGCTGTTTTCAAGTTTTTCTCTAAATCTGCTTTTTTTTTATAAGAAGCCGACTTGGGCAAGGAAAATCCAAAAAACTATACGTTGAAAATGAATGATCAAAATAAATGAGATGATTACTGAATGTTTTTTTGATTTTTATTTTAACTTTTTGTTCTTTAGCCACGGTTTAGATAATAAAGGTGAGATATCTTATTCAAAATTTTGAATTTGTTCATATCCGGTTTAAATTCTTTTGATTTTATTAATTTACTACGTTAATGTAGCAGGCGTAGCAAATTGTAATAAATAACCCATGAAACATTTTTAGCTGTATAAAAGCATTTATAATCCTTGAAGAGCTAAATCTTAAAGTTGTTTATTTAGCAAGGAGCTCTATAAGTGGATTTAGCTAATTCATTGAGTTTGAGAACTATTTTTTGTTCTTATTCAGCATTATCAGTGGCAAAGGCGACTTGAAGCTCTATAATATTGTGTTATCCATTTTGCGGTTTCAAAAGTAAACGTAAATAAAACACATATAAAATATTTTTTTGTCATGATATTTCTTTTTTATTATAAAGGCTGAGTACAGCAACACCACCAGTATCGCGTTTATATAATGTATAAAACTAATAACATTTCTGTAGAAATTTGGTATCACTTGTGTTCATTAATGCAATACTACAGTAAAAGTATCGCAAACTTGTATCTTTCAATTTTCTGTTACAAAAAAGTATACAAGCAAGCATGTTAGTAATGCTTCTATTTTTCCTTACATTTTTTACAATATTTTATTGTACAAAAACAACTTCTTATTAAATAACGATAAATAAATATAATTAAAATATTTCAGCACATACCCTCATCAAAAAAATTGGATCAATTTGAAGATTTCTTCGAAGTCATAGAAATAGTGTATAGTTCTTAGAAAATCTGTATACTTCGGAATCTGCCTTAACATGGGGTACCCACGAGCTTTCCTAGTAAGCTAGGTATCATTGTATGAAAATTGCTCGTGGAGACCACGAATAGCATACTATAAACAATTTCATACAAGACATTGCTCAGCTCATAGTAATCTATCGACAGTATCCTATTTGGCTGTAATTTTCCCTTTGACGTTTCGCGTTTGTGGCTGGTGAACGTTTGTGGTGTGTGTTATTTTTATAATTCCTTCTTTTTTTTTTATAATTCCTTTGTTGAACGTTTTTTTAATTCTTGTAATGCTACTAGAGCAAGAACGTAGTGATACGTCTTCCTTCACGAAATTTTTGCAATTGAAATAGTATGCTTTGACATGCCCATTGCCAAATTTACTAGCATTCTATTTTTCTGTCTTTCATTCAAAATGACAGATAGAAGTATCGGTGTGTTCTTGCTTAATTAGCATTACAAGAATTAAAAAAACGTTCAACAAAGGAATTATACAAAAAAAAAGAAGGAATTATAAAAATACTCGTAACACACACCACAAACGTTCAACATCCACAAGCGCGAAATGTCAAAGTGAAAATGGCAAGCAAATATTATACTTTCGTTAGAATGCTATGAGCTGAGCAATGTCTAGTATGAAATTTTTTATAGAATGCTTTTTGTGGTCTCCACGATCAAGTTTCATAGAATGCTGTCTAGCTAACGATAAAACATTGCTCGTGGAGACCCCATGTAAGCAATGTTGGCTTGCAATATATTTTAGAAATCAAAAGTACTCTTCTTCCGCGATGAATAGTTTGTTTTGATTTTTATCATTGAAAAAAAAGATGCAATTTTCCTAAATTTGATCCGTTTAA
Source organism: Philhelius pedissequus (assembly GCA_910595825.1). NCBI lineage: Eukaryota > Metazoa > Arthropoda > Insecta > Diptera > Syrphidae > Philhelius > Philhelius pedissequus. The sequence continues at coordinate 65,095,451 of OU343160.1, read as the reverse complement.
AACATTAAAAAAAACACACAAAATAAAATTAGAATTATTGTTTTTCCTCTCCATTTCAAATGAAACTCAAGACGACGTTAGACCTATCCGAAAAAAAAATCTCAATGAATTTCAATGGGCATAATAAGTACTGTATACTTTGATGAACGGGGTTTATACCAGGTTTGTATACTGCAATGATACTGTATATTTTGTGTTCATAAAAGTTTTAGAATAACGTTACGGTAGAGTTACCGAAAATATTTTACAATTATGAACTCAGCCAAGGCTTGACATTGACATTATGTGTGAAACACTACATCATTTAAATGACCACCACGCGAATTGTTGCAGTCATCGATTCTTTTGATGTAATTTTCGACCACTTTTTGACACATACTAGGCGATATCTCAACCATAACTTGACGAATGTTGGTTTTCAAGTGGTCAGGAGTTAAAGGTTTATCTGCATAAACACAGTCTTTCGCGTAGCCCCACAAAAAAAAGTTCAGCGGTGTCAAATCGCATGATCTTGGTGGCCAGTTAATATCGCCACGACGAGAAATTACGCGGCCAGGAAAAGTCTCTTGCAATAAAGCCATATTCACTCGAGTTGTGTGGCATTTGGCACCGTCTTGTTGAAACCACATATTCTCCAAATCGTATTCTTCAATAGCAGGCATAAAAAAGTGGGTTATCATATGACCATAACGCTCCGAATTGACAGTGACAGTCGTTCCATCGTCGTTTTCGAAGAAGTAAGGTCCAATCACACCTCCGGACCAAAGAGCGCCCCAAACAGTGACTTTTTGTGGATGTAATGGCCTCTCGTCAATTACTTGAGGATTCTCAGAACCCCAAATACGACAATTTTGTTTATTAATATACCCACTAAGTGAGAAATATGGTTCGTCGCTGAAGACAATTTTGTTCGAAAAATCGCCGTCCACCGCCTGTTGTTCAAGCACCCAATTGACATATGTACGTGTCGCTGTGAATGGTCAGCTGGCTTCAGTTGTTGTGTAAGCTGGACTTTATATAGATGTAGGTGTAGATCCAAATGCAAAATACGACATAATGTGCCGTAATTCCTGTGAACGACGAGGAATCGACCAATTCGGGTCTTCGGCAACACTTTCACTTTCAGCAGCGATATTTTCAGTGATACGAGCGAAACGATTATGCACAGGCCTTACAATATCTGTAACCAATCTAGTCTCTTCAAATTTCTTCACAATTTTGCTAATTGCTTAAGTAGTTGGACGATTATGTAAACCGTAATCTCCTCCTAAACCACGATATGTGGCTGTAGCAGAATCTCCATTTTTGTAGTCGGTTTTAACAATTTGTATGCGTTGTGTGATAGTTAATCGATCAATTTTCGTAAATGTCAGACTTTCAACTGAAAAAAAAATTGGTTTAATAACTTTGTTTGGATAACCCTTTATGATCGTGAATTTCAAGTGCGCGTTTAATATTTTCACAAATGTAGTGACGATACTTCGTTAAATTACAGTCATTGAAAATAATTTAAAAAAATACTTATATAGTAAAAATATTTAAAAATAAATTTTCCAGAGGTAAATTATTATTTTTTTTAAATGAAAAAAAAAAGAATAATTGCATTAATTTTTAAATCTCGTCGCCATTTTTATTGTCAGGCAAGACGTTTCTTCCAATAAAGCTGCAATACTATTTTTTCTGAATTCCAGTATTTGTCAATTGATAAATAATTGACAACCGTAATTTGGATGATCATTTAATATGTACCTTAAACTGTAGCATACCTAACTCACTAGATATAGACTTGATTTAAAAATTTTCGAATTCAAAATAAAATTGACTCTACAAAAATTGGCGTGTAATTCTGGGATGGTTTCGCATGGAAAAGTCAATTTAAAAAAAAAATTCAATCATTATAGGGTAAAGTCGTGTGATATGGCTATTGACTTATTTGCCAAACAGAAAGAGCATAATATAATTCAGCCGTCAAAGGCCTTGGCCCCGATGAAAGCATCGCTTCCCATAGATCAGCGAAATCAAGCATCGTTGCGCGTGGTTAGTACTTCGATGAAGGACCATCGGAAACCAACCACGTGCTGTTGACATGTATTTCGTCTGTTGTGTGTTCTTTCTTTCTCTGTCTCTCTCTGTTGTATTAAGTTTAAGCCAATGGTCTAGTTGCCAGTGCTTAAGTGTATCTACTTCCTAGATTTATCTGCGGAGTAGTATAAAATGTAATGTAATGTATTTTTTCTGGAGCTGCAATATTAATTACTGGAGATATAGAGCTCTTATGTCGGTTTAAGATTCATTGTACATTTTATAGAGCTAGTTCCAACAAGATGGCATTTTCGTCTTTTCAACTTCATATTGTTATTGTTATAAGAAAGGGTGCTTCAGAAATTAAAAGTCAAGGAAAGAAAATAGTAAAAAAAAAGTAAGAATTTTTTGTTTAAGAATATTTCCTGAAGTGCATTGAAAGCATACGTTGCAATTTTTAAGGATAAGTGTTTCCAAACTTTTTCTAGCCGCTCGATTCACTGCGATATAGAAAATTTGTATCTTTAGTGTGTGATCACATCTAACTCCTGTAAGAGAAATAAAGTAAGAATATTTTTGTTTGGGCGTACAAGAATAGTAGGTATTAAAGCCCTGACAAGAGTTTTTTTTTTTAAATGCTATGAAAAAACCTATTTATTAAATGTACATTACGTACTATGCAAACCGAGAATTAATCAAATTTATTCCGCGTTGCTTAACAGAGTAAATTTATAGTTCCAATCTGAACATTGTTAACTTACACTAAAAATTGAATAGTTACATGCATTCACTTATTTTTTATTTAAAATAATACATTTTTTTTCTTGATAAAATAAATATTTTGTATTTATTTTGGGTTCCTGAGTAGAATGCGTTAAGATATTAATACTCAACTCCACAACCGATTTGTAGTTGGTCTTCTAATGCTATTTATTTAGCTTGTTTTTAGAGCTCCTATGGCGTCTGTTATTACTTTTGTGTAGTTGAAAGCTGTACAACGGCCCTTTAGATGCGGAAAATTCAAGAAGCTCGTTCATAGATCGCATAAAAGGTATTATGGAGCAAGTTCAAATAACTAAACGTTTAACAAGCTGATAGTACTGTTAAGCTTCACTATAGGGCATGAGTTAAAATAAAAATACATTGAGCTGTGAAATTATACCTTATAAAGCTATAGCTTTCGATTTCACTTGTTTGGAGCTGCAGAAGAACAGTTGTGCTTCTAATAGCTGTGACGATGCTACTTGGGAAGACGCGTAGCTTATTCCATTTACTACGCGTAGTTGTTGACGTAGAAAATAGAATGTAGTTAATTTGGCCAACCCTGTATGTAGGTAGTCTAGTCGATGTTGGTAAGCTTACCTTTGTTCTTAGTTTAATGAGTTGTAACGGGTGATTTTTTTGCTACTTGGTTTTTGACGTTTATATTTTTGACAGATCACACATGACAAATTCCACGAACATTTGACATTTCGATTCAGTATTGTTTGCCATTTCATCATGAATAGACTTACGCCTGATCAACGTTTGCAAATTATTGAAATTTATTATCAAAATTCGTGCTCTGTGAAAAATGTGTTTGCCACACTGCACGCGAAACCATGCATCAATTGAGAGGCGAATTTGGTAAGCAGTTGATCTCACGTTTTGGCGCAGTCAATTGGCTACCAAGATCATGTGATTTGACCCCGTTAGACTATTTTTTGTGGGGCTATGTTAAGTCTATTGTCTATGGGGACAAGCCAAACACGATTGCTGCCTTGGAAGCCAACATTGAACGCGTCATTGGTGAGATTCCGGCCGAAATGTGTGAAAAAGTTTGCCAAAATTGGACCTTCAGAATGGACCACCTGAAGCGTAGCCGCGGGCAACATTTAAGTGAAATTATTTTTAAAAAGTAAATGGCAGAAATTGATTTATCGATCCAAATAAAAATTTCATTCACTTTTTACAAGTTTCTGTGTTTTTTTGAATTTTCAAAAACCAAGCTCTTAAAAAATCACCGTTTAGAATGAATGATTTAGGAAATATTTTTAAGAAGAAATGTAAAAACAATACAAACGCATATACGTAGGTATTGCTTTTGTTCTTTTTTGTGGACTCTGCTTTTAATTTTAATTTTTGTTTTTTGTGACCTTCCACAAAAAAAGAACAAAAGCAATACCTACGTACATGCGCTTGTATTGTTTTTACATTTCTTTTTAAAATTAAACAAGCCAGACCACGGGCATTATATTCTAGGTGTCTGAATTCGACCGAATTCCCCTAGGAAGATATAATTCACAGTGTTTGAAAGCTGTAAATTTTATTTGTGTTGGTAGCCATCGACTAATATTTTGCGTCTTAGAAAGGTAGTACAGTATCTAACTGATGAGCCCAACTGTAGCACCTTAGCGAAACGCATAATTTGGACTAAAGGTCACAAAAAACAAGAAATTAAGACTTAGGAAATAGTTACCTACATATCTATCTATGTAGTTATATTATGAATTTAAATTATATAAGGTAAATGTAAGTAAAAAATGCGTAAGAATAACATAATATATATAGGCATACTTATAAGTAATATTTTTTTGTATATTTTTATAAGCTTCTGAAGTTTGAGTAAAAATAAGATGCCATTTAAATTCTTGCACAAATATTAATATATCTTGAAAAATTATATTATATCCTTGGAGCGGTTTTTTAAAAGTAATTCCAAAAAAAAAAATTGTATATTCCTAAGAAGAAAAAAAATAATAAACTAAATATTTAATAATGAGAAAGTCGAATATATACCATAGAACAAATTTGACATTCGTAAAAAAAAGTTAAACTGGAGATTTTGATCAAACATGACATTACGATGATACAAAACACCAAAAATGGGTTCCGCAAATCCATTTGTCTGTCTGTCTTTCTGCAGGTCGACCTGCATCGAAGTTATTTTCTTTGAACCTTATTTATTTATTGTGTGTATCTTTTACAATAGATTGCATCAATCTTTATTTAGAATTGAAGCAGCAAATGAAAAATAGTTTTAAAATATGTATTATCTTCTACTAACAAAAATCATTAAACGAGTTTACTAAGTAATTTAAGAACTTTGGCGGAAAATCTTAAACGACTTATGATAAATCATTTTTAGTGTACTACTAGGCTAAAAAGAGGATTTTGCTTATTTTAAACCAGTTTAGTATCGTACTATTTTCTTAACATTTTACTAAAGTTAAAATCACAAATTGGCTACTTTATTTTTTTAGTATCGTACTAAACCCATATGCCACTTTGACATTTACAAACGTCAAAAAATTAAGTTCGCTTTCTTTTTTTAGTTATAGTTTATAAAGAAAATAGATTTAGTATGGTGCTATTTTAAAAGTATTTAAAATTAGGAAAATATTAGTAAAGTGCTTTAGTATTAGCAATCTGTTAAGTAGTATCATGCTTAGCTCTTAACATCAGGCTGTTTTAAATTTTGCGCCTTTACCTTTTAATTTAAGCTGATTTAAAGTTAATTTTCAGCCAAATATTTAAACAAAATTTCATCAAATTTATTGTCGGAGTACATTTTCCTAATGCTTATGGGCAATGAGTTCCAGGAGCGAGCTGCAAGAACGAGAAACTGACGTTCAGATGTTAAACATGTAAAACGAGGTTATATGATGCAGAAAGAGCGTGTTTGAAACAGGAAAGTTAATTTTTTTCGAATAAATACTTGTGCTGTTTGCTTTGAATGATTCTATTTAAAAAACTTATTGAAATAAAATTAATGTAACAATTTAACTTAGTACTTAAGCGTTTTTAATAATTCTTTTTATATCCCTGCTCGATTCTTTTTTATATCCCTTAGTAGGCGCCAAACTAATGAAACCTTCCATACAATTTTTTGTACCAAAAACGGGAGATCAAATTCAGTAGGAATACTCTACAATTTGTTTAAATATCTTTTTACATATGCAAAACGATATACCTACCACATATAATTATTGTTCGACTTTATCATTAATTATTGTTCAACCGATTTTGATCAAAATGTATGTACAGGAGGTTCAAGTTTGGGTGGCAATGGCGCAGTGGATATAGTGCTTAACTGATATTATGACGTATGAGCTCCATTCCCAAGCAAGGCAGCATTTTTCTTCTCTATACCTCCAATTATAATTGGATGCCACCCGTGGGTTATAATGAGATAGTAATCATCTAATTCTCAAACGCACTGTGCTTAATAAAAACTCTTTCCCTTCTTTCTATTCTTTCTAACTAACTGCTCGCTCTCTGTATAAACATTTTGAGGGTAGTCATAACCCCTTAAGTGCGCACATTATTAAAAAAAAACTAAATTTTTTGAAAAAAACAAATTTTTGCTCTAAAACTTAATTCATATTTTTTATTTTGAAAACTAAATATTTTGAAAACGGGTTTTCTATATTTTTTCAATTATGCTTTAAAATTGGTCGAAAATTGGGCCTCTCGGATGGAATTTATTCGAGTCAGCGGCAGCCACTTGTCCGAAATCGCTTTTAAAACAAAACCCTTATCTTTATAATAAAGCTAAATTCTTGGTCATAACATTTAATTATATGCGTTTTATATTTTCTTGAAAACCACAGGTCTAAAAAAAACACCCGATATTCCCTTTTTTCTCAATTATTGAACCTAACCTCAAATCAACACTTATAGAAAAACAATCTAATCTATGAAGTAAATAAATTTGTTACTTCGGAATTTCATTCAAGCAAGTTTTCAAATTTTCCGAAATATTAAACAAAACATCTGTCAAAATAAAAAAAAACAAAAATACACACAAAGCATTCTTTGAATCAACACTTATTCCTCAAAAAAAAAAAAAAAATAAACAATCATCATCCAATCATTTTTATTTTTATTCTTCCAACACAAAATAAAATATCCTACCGAGTCCTTTAACGAAAAAATATACTTCCCACTGTAAGTCTGTAAATGACACCGAGCATGAAATTAGTTACCCGAAACTAAAATTGTTTACAATACCAGTAGCACCTAAAAAAAAAAGTAAGAGTGAAAAATTTTAGACCGAAATTCCTTTTCAAGTCATCACACACAGCGTATCTATTCTGTATCACTTTTAGACATGGAGTGAGAATTGAGAGAGTAATCTATTAAAATATCCTGCCAAGCGAAAAAAATCCCATCTAGCACTTCAACAAAAAATCTAAAATCTTTCTGCGTCATTTAATTCTTTACCTAAATGTATTTACGATAGGAACATGCACATGTACGTACAAATACACGAGTATGTTACTTGGTTTCTAGGGATGAATGGGTTATTTTAAGGACTTTTGTATCAGACTATAAACTAAAATAAATCGAGCTGGATTAAAATGTGATTCAAGGCGTTCATTCCATATTTCCGGTGCTACTTTAAAAAAATGTGCGTTGGTGACATAAATATTTTGCACAAAAAAAAGACCTGAAAAATACATCAACTTGGTATACATAAGTGTTTTAGATTTCTCTAAAATAATTTTGAAAACATTTCATTTCCTACAATGAATTCATACATTACGTCAAAAGGAGCATTTATGGTGAATTCGCACTAAAGATGTTCTTTACATCAATTAGTAGAAAATATGAAAATTTAACATGAAAATAATGACAAATTATAAAGCTTCTGTAACATAAAATACAAAAGGATTTTTCGATGGAAAACAAAACGTCAACTTGATTGTTGGGTGTTTTTCTTAAAGCCTTCTGTAGTAGACGAACACAAAGTGTAATTTCGTATGACTCATTTACACGACTGAAAAAATGACAATATTTCGGCCATATTACCATTATACCAATTATTGGTCGTAAAATGGCATAATGGCATTTTATTGACCAACAATCGATATGAAATGGTCGAAATAAAAACGGTGCCTCGTTACTGAATATGATTTTTCTTGTGCTGAAAACGGGATCCGCTATATGTGTATCAACTGATCCAGAACTTCCTTCCGATAACAACACTTTAAAATGTACATACACAGCAATAGAGTTAATAAAATATTAACTTATTATATATTATAATAATATAAACCTAATTCTTTAAGATAATCCGTCTCAATTTATGCAGTGGCTAATTAGGTCATTTACGTGATAAAAAAAAGTATTATAGAATTGGAGGTATAGGAAAGAATGCTGCCTAACGTGGGGACGAACCCACACCTCCAAGTTAGCAGTCAAGCACTTTATCCACTGCGCCATTGCCATTTGCCATTGCCGTTTCTACCAAAAATCTCGTTCTCACGATGATGTAATTGAATTAAAGAGCAAGTACATGCGATCCAGTCGTGCATTTTATTTTTTTGCACATAGTGTGATGGCATGTGAGGTCGGCCACTTCTAACGGGTCCGCCAAATAACTTTTTTTTTTGAAAATGCTATAAAAAAAAACTACTGAATATTTTGTCAAATTTCTTTTTTATTTGGAAGCACAATCCTTCCGGTTAATAATGGAAAATAATTTCATTAAAATGGCTGCCTCGGCTGGCCATGCAGTAGCCTACACGATCGGTCCAATTATTAAGCACATTATCGATTGTGTGCAGCTGTATTTCACCAATGGCTTCACGAATATTGTCCTTTAAAGCGTCAATTGTCTCTGGCTTGTCGGCGTAACACTTATCTTTTACGGCACCCCACAAATAATAGTCCAACGGTGTCAAATCGCAGCTCCGAGGTGGTCAAACGACATCAGCTCTGCGGCTGATAATGCGATCTTCAAAAACAGGGCGCAAAACATCGAGTGTAGCTTCGGCTGTGTGGCACGTAGCGCCGTCCTGTTAAAACCAAATATTGCCAATATCCTCCTCTTCAATTTTTGTGAACAAAAATTCGTTCAACATGGCCCGATAACGATCGCCATTGACTGTAACGGCCACTCCTTGCTCATTTTCGAAGAAAAATGGCCCAATTATGCCTCTGGACCAAAATCCGCACCAAACAGTGACTCGTTTTGGGTGTATCGGCTTCGCAATGTATGCGCGCGGGTTTTCTGTGCGCCAAATGCGACAATTTATCTTGTTTACATACCCGCCAAGATCAAAATGAGCTTCATCTGAAAAGATGATTTTTTTGGCAAAATCGGCATCTTCTCTAAGTCGATCGCAGGCCCACTTAGCGAAGCGAAAACGCATTGGATGGTCAGTTGGCTTCAACTCCTGAACCAATTGGACTTTGTATGGCGTCATACCAAAAGGTCTTTATGCAAAATTCGTCTCAATGATGTCTCCGAAATGTTCAATTGTTGAGAACGACGGTGAATTGATGTTGATGGCGCTTCACGCACACTTTCTGCCACAGCAGCAATGTTCTCGGGTGAACGAACTGTTTTTGGCTTTTCACGCTTTGGTTTATCGATGAGGATGCCAGTTTCTTTCACTCTTTTTCACAAGATAACGAACATACGGAGCTTACGGTGCTTCGCTTCTTCCAAAATCCGTACGCAATTTTCGCACACATTCTGCAACATTACCATGATTTTCAAAGTTATGTCGCAATATTTACCAGCGTTGTTCAAGCGTATACACACCCATATTCGTTCAGCGGAAGGATAAAACTAATTATCTGTCGAATCAGACATGATCAAAGTGTTACCATTCACGAAATAAGCACTAGTTGAAAAAAAAAACGTTAGATCGCGGACCCTTTAGTATGGGGTCATTTCGTTGTAAAGTGCAAGTTAATAGCAAGAGTTTTCGTTTAACCTCCCGGCAAAAAAATATTTTCCAAAAGAATAACAATTTTCTTTCCACGGTGCAAAATTTCATTCCATTATAGCTACTGGTTTTCTTGTAAAAACTGCATGTTTGGCTCAAGCTTTCGCTTTCGTTTGAAATGCGCCTTTTTGATAGAAAAAAAAAATAGTGGAGGTGATTTAAAAAAAAAAACTAAGATTGACAAACTATTGAATGTAAATGAATTTTGTGATTAGTTTTTATTTATTTATAGCTTATATTTGTTGTTTTTGGCTATAAAACTTAAAAAATATTGTTTGTTAATAATTTAACAGGTGGCCGGCCTTAGCGGAAATTTTTATTCTCCCGAGCTGGGCCGACTACTGAAGACTACTTTATTTTTTATTTTTTTTTTAACTGAGTATGTATGCAAATTTAAAGGAAATTTTATTTTCTATTTATTAATACCAAAATAATCAAACAATATTCCATGGTTTCAGTAGTCGGCCGCGTTTTAACGTTAAGAGATATTGGGGGCCGACTATTATAGAAGACACGTGTTCTTATGTCGGCCTATTGGGTTAAGTATAGAGGCAGGATTACATTACAAATACAATTATTTTTTTAAAGAAATATTACTGCAAATAGATATATAAGTGAGTTACAGTAAGACTAACTAACTTCCGTACAAGTTTTTTGCTTTTCGAAAGAAGAATTCACTGCACTCACCATTATTATAGCTAATTGGTCTTGTAAGACACTTATAAAAGAATTTCGCAATTCATAAATAAAACGTACATCTGCAATGTCTTAAAAAATGATCATGGATAGGTTAAACAAATTTCGAAAATTTGTTTAATTATAAAGAACTTTAAAAATGGAAACAACAAAGAGGCACTTTTTCAGTACTGAACAAAATTAGATAAACATTTTAAATTGAAATAGGCAATTCGGGAGTTCGGGTTTCCTAGAAGTAATCTACAAGACCGAAATAATAATAATAAATTATAATAAAAAAGTATTCTAATTTAGACCTTAGTGCGAACAAGGAATACAAATTCTTTAAAATGGTCCATAGACCTTTGACAAATGTGAACTCTCACAAACATCATCAGGTTTATTAAAAACGGTCCAAACATTTTAAAAAAGAATTTCAATAACCTATTCTAAGATGGAAGACTTGCTACTATGAGTTCTTCAAACATTTTCGAAGTTGTCAATACAAGCGAGAGTGACGAAGTAGTTCCTGGAGTTAAAATAGTATTTATTAAAAACAGATGCCTCGAAGACGTTTTTGCAGACGCTTAATGTATTTTGATAATGTCAACGAAACATCCTACTGCCTGTTTTCGAAATCAGGTAATAGCTTAGTTCCCAAATGATATAACAAAATTCATAATGATTTTTTTTACTCTTTATTCAGTGCAAATGAAAGCATTTGGTACAAATGTGTTCCCTCCTCTGGCGGCCTCGTCACTCTGTTAAATCTATGACCGTCAAGTAGGTTTTAGGTAGGTCAGAAAGTGGCCAGATGCGATCGAAAACGGCTTTTATTATTAAATTAATACTAAACGGCCAATAATGTTTCGGGACAGTGTACTCAACAAACACATTTTCCATGTGATTTAAGCAGTAACAATTTCATTAATTTGTGTAAACACCGTCCAAACACTGACAGCCCACATTACATTTCTATATATGGTATACTAGCCATGTTCTCCTGACTAGCAAGTACAGTAAAGTTAAACATTTTCACGAAACGATACACACTCCAACTTGATTTTATTTATTTTAATATGGATTGATTTGCATTGATTTTTTCTGTCAAAAAGCATACAAAATACAAGGAGAAAAAGAAATACAAACATAAAGGGTTATCCATTTCGCGGTTTCAAAAGTATAGGGCTGTAATTCGACATCTGTCAAACAAAGTTGTTAAACCAATTTTTTTTTTCAGTTGAAAGTCTGACATTTACGAAAATGGATCGCTTAACTATTGCACAACGCATAAAAATTGTTAAAACCTACTACAAAAATGGTGATTCTGCCACAGCCACATATTGTGCTTTAAGAGGAGATTATGGTTTACATAATCTTCCAACTACGCCAGCAATTGGCAAAATTGTGAAGAAATTTGAGACTGGATTGGTTACAGATATTGTAAGGCCTGTGCATCATCGTTTCGCTCGTACCACTGAAAATATCGCTGCTGTAAGTGAAAGTGTTACCGAAGACCCGAATGTGTCGATTCCTCGTCGTTCTCAGGAATTAGGACTGTTTTACGGCACATTATGGCGTATTTTGCATTTTGATCTACACCTACATCTATATAACGTACAGCTCACAGAACAACTGAAGCCAGCTGACCATTCACAACGTCGTAGATACGTCGAATGGGTACTTCAACAACAGTCGGTGGACGTCGATTTTTCGAATTAAATTTTCTTCAGCGACGAAGCACATTTCTCACTCGGTGGGTATGTAAATAAACAAAATTGTCGTATTTGGGGTTCTGAGAATCCTCAAGTTATTGAAGAGAGGCAATTACATCCAAAATGTCACCGTTTGGGGCGCTCTTTGGTCCGGAGGTGTGATTAGACCACACGATGGAACGACTGTCACGGTCAATTCGGAGCGTTATGGTCATATGATAAATGACTCTTTTTTTGTCTGCTATTGAAGAATACGACTTGGAGAATATGTGGTTTTAACAAGATGGTGCAATATGCCACACAACTCGAGCGAATATGGCTTTAGTGCAAGAGACATTTCCTGGCCGCGTAATTTCTGTTCATGGCGATATTAACTGGCCACCAAATCATGCGATTTGACACCGTAGACACTTTTTTTGTGGGGCTACGCGAAAGACCGTGCTTATGAAGATATACCTTTAACTCTTGAGCGCTTGAAAACCAACATTCGTCAAGTTATGGCTGAGATACCGAACATTATGTATCAAAAAGTGGTCGAAAGTTAACTCAAAAGAATCGATGCTTGCAACAATTCGCGTGGTGGTCATTTAAATGATGTAGTGTTTCACACATAATGTCAACGTTCAAACTTTATAACAAAAAGAAATATCATAAAAAAAATATTTCGTATTTGTTTTAGTTACGTTTACTTTTGAAACCGCAAAATGGATATCCTGTTACATTTCTAAAAAAATCACTTCAATGCCCTCTTTGATTGAATAGACTTACTAATTATCGGAACTCAATTATACTTCGGATGAAAAGGAAAAGTAATTCCCAGTATGTTCTTATTGTCGTTTTCCTTGTAAATTTTTTAATTTGCTGTACTTGATAGTCACGAAAACACGGCTAATGTTTAATAACATTTACCTGAAATATGTAAATGTTTATTACATGTAAAACAAACTTAGTAGCTTCATATGTTCATATCTTTCTATTCCTTCTAATTAGTGCCGTGCAATTCACGTTGCATTTAAAAAGACCTTAGGTCTTAAACGCATGTAATTAATATTATTATTATTATTCGTTTTTATTTTCATATAAATTAAATGTGTTTTTTTCCTCTTAATTAACTTTTGTAAAAAAAAGTCTACGTCTTAGTACCTAATATGAACTGTCCTTCCTAGACCAAATAAAATTTTAAAATCACATTTTTTTATTTAACAGAACTGTAGGTAATTGAACCAAATAAGGCCCGCACCCTAATAAGGCCCAGTCCATGAGAAAACACATAACCAACAAGTATAGGGACTTTTTGTTCTTTGTATTCGTACAACCCATGCATTGGAAGCCGAATAAAAATGTGCTTTTTATATTGTGCTTTTTATAAAAAAAACAGACAAATTTTACTTTTTCGATTAATTTAATCAATTAAGTATAATTGTTAATTTTTAGACTAATTTATTGCAATTTCTACTTGTAGTTATATATTTGCTAGATTTTCGTTTATAATTTTCTAAACAAAAGTCTTTCATGTTCCAAACATGGCCCTTCAAAAATTTGGCTGGGCCGTATATGAAAAATTTCATTTTTTTTCGTTGGATATCCGTCAATATGTCAAGACTGAAGTTACCAGAAAAAAAATGGGTCGGGGACTCTATCCCATAAACTTTGTGCCTTTAGTTTCGACAAACGCCGCCGGGGACTCTATCCTAAATTATAAGAAATTGTTAGTGTTAGATTATTTAAAGGAAACCTAGTGAAGTATATGAAATGCCTTGTTAAAGTATTTTAGAGGGAAATTATTGTAAAATTAAAAACCGAATAAAAATTGATCAGACCTCGGACGCTTGGACTCGCTGACGCTACCCTCAGCTATAAAATAAAAAAGCATAACATTAAGAAGAGAGCAAATTGGACTGAAGTAGATAAGGAAAAGGCCTGGAAATCAATTCCAACATCCCAACATACCCACCAAATCCCTCAACATCATCAATTGTAAAAAATCACGGCATGGGAGGAGCTTCGTATTGCAGCGCTTGTAAGGTTAATCGTATGCAGATATGAGACAATGCCAGGCTTGCGGTGCTTGGTATCACGAACTGTGTATGGGATTATTTCCACAGTTATTCCGAATGTACAGGTGGTTTTTAAGTTTTAAAATTTTTGTTTTAATCAAAAAGGATTTTTTTTATAAATTATCCAATTAAAATTATTTTTTTTTATTTAGTCTTAAGATTTCTTAGTCAAGAAGGTTATTTATTTTTACAATAAAAAAGAATTTTATTTAATTTTATGATTTTTTAGTCAAGAAGACTCTTTTTTTGTTTTTTTATGAACAAAAATCATCGAAAATAATTTTAGTTACGGATTTTGCATTTTTCTTTCATTTTATTTTACTTAATATTTTATTTCAGCAACAATTCCAAGGAACACCTGTTACTAATAAGGCCCAATGTTAGATTTTTCAAAATGATCGAAAAATATATTTTCGTTTAAAAATTTTAAACTTAAGAGACTGCTTTCCTGTGTATAATAAAACTAGTGTTTATAATATATTAAGTTCGTGTAAATATTTATCAAATTGTTAAAGTTATTTAGGAAAAACATTAAGATGCGCCTTATTTGGTTCACATACCTTATTAAAATGATTTATGGATACCTACATTCTATAATTTTAGAAATAGACACATATTTAATATGAAAATACAAATTTTTATATTGATTCCGACTACTGGAAGCTTATGTGGCCGACCTCTGGAATTTAGGGGGCCGACTTCATAAGAATCACACTTTCATTTATTTTTATTTTTTTTTGAAATACTTCGTTTTTTATAGCATATTGACGGAAAAAAACAAGAATTTCAAAATTTAGACATTCCAAAAAACCAAATAAACTAAATTTTGTATCAAAAATTCGATCAACTGAATTTTTAGTTACAGTCAAAGGTAAAAAAAAAGTTAGGTGGCCTACCACTGGCTCCATCACCCTATAGACAATAGATTTAAATTATCATTTCATTTCACAGTTCATAAAATCTAAAGTATCGATGACCTGGATGATAGCTGGTTGCCATTTCACAGATAAATGCCTCTGTGCTAGAGTTCTGAGGAAACTCAACTCAAAAGTTTGCATAGGGACACTTTAATTGGAGTAATTGTAAGCAACAATGAAATGTGTAGATGGACTGAGGGCAGGTATATAATTTATACAATTTATTTGCTTTTCCATTACCTATACCTCTTTAAACTAAAGCAAACTTATATCCTCTACGACATCCTAAGGCGTCAGAGTTATCCGCTCTGTGTATCCAATAGCGAGTTTACATTATGCAACACAATTAATTGACGTTGCCCTCAAAACAAATTGAATGCACACACGCATATAAATTTGCATGCAACTCCCTGCCCGCTTTTTCACTATTGCTCGTTTCAAATAATCTGCCTACCGCTTCATTACCATTTAATTAATAAATTAAGCAACAATAAGGCCTCATTGTGCTGTCGCTGTAAATAAGGCCATACAAGGATCATATAAGTACGAACTTATACAATCATGATTTGCGAAACTAGGTAGTTGGGAAAATTAAATTACAACCTTTGAAATCGATTGAATACGACCTATCTTCTCCTACACGCATAATAACAAGTACACACTTGTATAAATTACTAACTATCTTCTATTATTATAGTATTTATCACTTTGCTTTAATTGATCGCATCCTATTACCTGCATACATATACCTTCTCACGTAGATACACACGTTCATAATTACGAAGTTTGTTTCATTAAGCAGGATAAAGTTTTCATTCAGTTACGTCCTTATGAGCCTATTCTCTGTCGTCCTTGTTAATATTTAATAGAAACTGGGAGGTAAAACATTTGACGTTTCACAGAACAATAATGAAACCTTCAAGCCGATTTGAACTTCAAAAGTTTTGGCATAGATTTTATTTCGCAAATCACCGCCAAGCCGCAAAATTCAATTGTTGTGATTTGAGTGTGCCTTTAGTCTCGTTCTTTTCACAAGTACATCAACACAACAAAGCAAAGATCTGTTCTTATGACAAAAGCTCTATGGAGGGCATAGACATGGAATTCAAATTTACCATTAGGGATAGCCCCATTATGCTCGTAGGATGAAACAAAGGATCTGAGTGTAACATTTTTAAACGAATTATGTAGGTTCGTTATGAGATATGAATCCTCTGGGCTTAAATAAGCTAACCATTTTATGCGTCAATCGTTGTGCCATTTTATTTTATGCCACACATCTAATTTGGGCATAAAATTTAATAGCATTCACCCTGTGTCGTGATGTCAAAGGTGGCATTTACCTAAGGTTAGACTAAGACTACTGTCTGGAAACAGGATAAGCTCAAACGTCATAAGATCCAGTCTTCACTCGCCTGCTATTTTGCATTTACGAAATGTTATGATGATGCTTTTTACGGCCTTATAAAATTTAATTTATATTTAAGGTATCTCTTGGTTAGATCTGTATAGGCTTTTGACTATAACAACTGGGCTGTTATTGGGTTTGATGATGGTGTCAGGTTGTCAGTTTGTATATATGGGTGATAATCTAAGATTTCAATCTCAGAATTTCAAATTAAACTGTAGGCTTCCATTTGAAAAAAAAAAATATATTTATGTGTGTATGTAATACGAGAAATTTGCAAATTATGCATTGTTAGGATACTAATTGGATGTTATACTTGGACTTCATGAATTAAGAACTGTATTGCTTCAATAAATAGAAATAATATATTTTCCTTGTTGCTTTTGTGGTTTAAATAAGCATTAAATTTTATGTACGAGTATGTACAAAATATAACATTTTAATTAAAAGATAGATAATCAAAACTACTGTTATTAAGAGCATGCATTTCATAGTCTAGATTTGACAACCCTTTTTCAATAATACATATACACGCCAAACTGAATTATCATGCAAGACTGAAGCTGTATCCACTATTTATTTTAATTATTAAAAAAAAAAAAATTTATAAATTTATAAATATTCAAATTTGTTTTAAATGTAATTTTTTTAAATACAAAAACTTACAAAACTTTAATTTTACTATTTATTTCAATAGAAACTTGTTTCGGAATAAATTCCACTATCAGTCGAAAGCTATTAAAAGCGTTGCTATTTAAATAATAAAATTAAAGTTGTGTAAATTTTGTATTTAAAATGTTTTTAACTAAAAGAAAATTTAATACTTACAAATTTTTTGACTTTTTTTTCATAATCAAAATAAATATTGGTTAAAAACCGCACAACAGGAGACAACACGTATGTATAAAATGAAGCTGTTTGTTAGTAACAACCTATAATCAAGTCCGAAGAAGATGTTATGTTCGAGTTTTAAACAACTTTTATCACACGAGTGGTACTTATATAATGTGTATGTAACTTAGTGGTTATTTCCAGTGGGAATTTCAGATACAGGCACCAGTGTGTTTGAAAAGGCTCTCCTATAACACCTGTACTAAAAATATAAATTTAACAGAGTATAGCATGCTTGGTCTAGGAGCAATAAATGACAGAAAATAGACTTAAAGGGTGTTTTATTAAAGTGCCGAGGAGCGCAAGCAAACAATTTTTAACGCCTAGAGTTATCTGCTATTCCAACTAATATACTCCCCAGCGCTAAGCTCCCGAAATCTGAAACACAATCTTGTAAGCCTCTTTTAGGTCCCATTACTATCCTTAGAGTTAATTTCTTGTTACAAAACTTAAATTATTCTCATAACGTTTTTACTTGCGATTATAGGTACTATAAAGTAAAGTCTGTCAGTCTGTCAGTCTGTCAGTCTGTCAGTCTGTCAGTCTGTCAGTCTGTCAGTCTGTCAGTCTGTCAGTCTGTCAGTCTGTCAGTCTGTCAGTCTGTCAGTCTGTCAGTCTGTCAGTCTGTCAGTCTGTCAGTCTGTCAGTCTGTCAGTCTGTCAGTCTGTCAGTCTGTCAGTCTGTCAGTCTGTCAGTCTGTCAGTCTGTCAGTCTGTCAGTCTGTCAGTCTGTCAGTCTGTCAGTCTGTCAGTCTGTCAGTCTGTCAGTCTGTCAGTCTGTCAGTCTGTCAGTCTGTCAGTCTGTCAGTCTGTCAGTCTGTCAGTCTGTCAGTCTGTCAGTCTGTCAGTCTGTCAGTCTGTCAGTCTGTCAGTCTGTCAGTCTGTCAGTCTGTCAGTCTGTCAGTCTGTCAGTCTGTCAGTCTGTCAGTCTGTCAGTCTGTCAGTCTGTCAGTCTGTCAGTCTGTCAGTCTGTCAGTCTGTCAGTCTGTCAGTCTGTCAGTCTGTCAGTCTGTCAGTCTGTCAGTCTGTCAGTCTGTCAGTCTGTCAGTCTGTCAGTCTGTCAGTCTGTCAGTCTGTCAGTCTGTCAGTCTGTCAGTCTGTCAGTCTGTCAGTCTGTCAGTCTGTCAGTCTGTCAGTCTGTCAGTCTGTCAGTCTGTCAGTCTGTCAGTCTGTCAGTCTGTCAGTCTGTCAGTCTGTCAGTCTGTCAGTCTGTCAGTCTGTCAGTCTGTCAGTCTGTCAGTCTGTCAGTCTTTCAGTCTGTCAGTCTGTCAGTCTGTCAGTTTGTCAGTCTGTCAGTCTTTCAGTCTGTCAGTCTGTCAGTCTGTCAGTCTGTCAGTCTGTCAGTCTGTCAGTCTGTCAGTCTGTCAGTCTGTCAGTCTGTCAGTCTGTCAGTCTGTCAGTCTGTCAGTCTGTCAGTCTGTCAGTCTATCAGCCCAAAACGGGTGGCCGAATTGCTTCAAACTTGGTATATAGAGTTTTTTAGGTATTGTACAGAGGGGAAATTGAAATTTTTTTGGCTCAAAAAATAACGGTACCTGCCATATAACCGTTACGTTAAACCCTATTTTTCTTGGAAACGGCTCCAACGATTTTGATTAAAAACATCAATGCAGCTTTTTAGGCAAAACCTAGCATAGGGTTGAAAATAAAATAAAAAATGTCTAAAAACGGTACTTTCAATAGGACCGTTTTTTTTTGGCTTTCGACTATCTCATAAATGGCTTAACCGATTCTTTCGAAATTTCACATATATAAAGGTTTAGGTTGCCTAATTTATACTGCGTACCAATATTTTTAATTAGTATTTTTTTGTATTTTAAAAAGCGTTTTTAAGATTTTTTTTACGCGTTTTTGATTTTTTAAAATTTTTTTTGAAGTTAAAAAAAAAACTTTTTCTCAAAAACCACTCCACAGATTGTTCTTTTGTTTTTAAGTTTATATTATTAAATATTCAAGATTGTCATACCAATTTTTTTTAGAAAAAAATTAAAGGAAATTTTGTATATACATATAAAAAATTAAGTAATAAACGACTTTAAAGATATATTTACATTTTTTATAGAAATATTTTGAATACAATGTGATCGAACATAAGAGCAAGTTCGTGCGATCCAATAGCATATCATTCACTATAATTTCAAAAATTAAATGATTCCCAAAAGTAGCCATGGTAACCTTATTTATGATAAAAAGTATAAATTAAATAATTTAAATATGCATTATTTCGAAGGCGCTTTGTTTTTTTCGGGGTAAAATACAATAAAATTAAATAATGTATCGCCATTATAAAATAATGAATAATTGACGCACAATATAAAAACTATTACAAATACATATCAAGTCCATCAGTTTTTAGCCATATGACACTTTAAAAGAGTTTGCTTTTTTCAAAAAAAAAAAAAAAAAAAAACTTTAACGAGAAAGATATATAACTTTGTAACGTTTATTCTCTTTTCTCTTCTATTTTTCTCTATTCTCTTTTAGCAACTCCCATTGCAAGAAACGTTTTCTCATAACAAGTTTCAGCCGAGCTTATTAGAATCATATAGGAGGCCTTTTTTCATTATTCTACATCTGTCATCCCATAAGAAGAATACAACTCTGTTGGGGAGTATTAAGAGGCTCTCATAAATAGGCCATTTAACGATTTAGCGGTGTTATAATAATCTAGAAGAATTCTTCAAGATTTTTCTGGCTCCCTTAAAAAGTAGTTTCATATTAAGTTATTGGAGAATATTCAATTTTTGTATGATCATATAATTGCTTTTTAAAGCACTTTTTGTATCATTTTAATGATTTTGAGTGACCAACAACAAGTTGAGTGTGCGCTATCACCAGGTTTTTCTCATATTATTTTTTGCCGGAATTATAGCTATTTCACGACTTGCCAAGGTTGATCGTCAGATTCCTTTGCTCAAGTGGTGCTGGTCTACTTTTTCATTTTAATTGAAAAACTTCTTATGCCTTTATCGTGTATTGAACCATGACCAAGTTGCTTAGAAGCCAACACACTACGCATCACACCACCGAGTCCAAATAAAAAAAGTTTAAATTGAATAATATAAAGAATACTAGTATTATATTTCAGATTTCATTATCCTATTTCTCTCGCACACATTGTCACTGAGCAACGTAGTTCACCCCACGTTTGTTTTTGTTTCTGAATTTTTTTGCCATATGCTGTTTTGTCACCAAGTCAATGCTGAATATCATACAATGTATTCTCTTTTATTTTTATTACTAAAAAGTAGTTTATTCAAATATTTGTTGCTGCTATTGCACAATCGATTTTTCATAGTATTGGTTTGAGACAAAATAGCTCCAAAGTAAACGTAATAAAAACTATTTAGTAAGCTCGGTAAAATTTATGAAAATCTTAACTTTTGAATCGTTTGAAGCCAACACTTTACTAAAACAGTCAAGTTCAGGGAGCTATAACACAGAACAACAAGTCAACTAGTCAACTATGTTTGTTCAACAGGTGAAAATCATTTCTGTAACACAATAAAAACAGTAACATTGTGAATAGAAAAAATTTCCCTTCACTTGTTGAATCAGTTGAACAAGTAGATCTACCAAAATGAGTATTGAAATTTCCGAAAAAAAACAAGTGTTTATTACCAGGCAGACGTTAATAGCCATGCTTATCGATTTTGTATTTTAAAAATTGTAACATAAACAAGGAATCATAAATAAAAATCTAATCTAATCATCTAATCTAATCATCTATTACAAATTTGACTTCTTTGATACATAATGATGCCTTTTTGTGAACACCTTGAATATTTCCTTTAAATAATATTTAGATCCAGTGCCAAACCAATATAAGGATATCTATATTTTCTGCCTTACACTTAGTGCTTTAGTTTTATTAGTTTGGGAACGAAATTTGTGGTAGAGATATTCGGTAAGATAGTCAACAACTTCTACGGCACACGAAATTTTTGGTGTTCTATTTCAAAATTTATTCTTTCCTTGAACAATTTTGTCTGGCATTGGCCAGATTCAGAATCCATGTTGACTTTGAACTAGTATCGAGCCGTCGCGTCGGTTGAAATCTATTAGCTATTCAACAAGCTTATTCTCTTTTTTGAACTCTTGTTGTTTACAGTTACATAAACGGTGAAATAGTGAAATTTTTCACTTGTTCAATGTAGTAAAAACAATTGTTATTGTTCTACTAGACTTGTTGTTCCGAGTTACACAATTTTTAAAAAGGTGTTGAATTTCACTTGTTCAACAAGCACTTTATGTACTATGGCCCTGTAATCCTAGTGAAACCCTGACAATATTTATAATATTTTTATGTAACACATACATAGCTTATTTCGAGTATTACAACTAATCTGGCATTTAATTAAAATGTGGCCTTCAAACTTATGATTTTATTAAATGCACCTACGCGACGTAACAAACCAAACTCTTATCAGTTATCCATGAAATATGCTCAAAATTTGTGTACATACATAACTAAACCATTCCGCTCTTTGCATTGAAATGTCAAACTTCATCAAAGACAAATAACAATACGAGTTAATTTAAACGAGAATGAATCGTCATTCCTGAGGGACAAGCGTAAATATGAAATGGCAAAGAGCTACACTTTAGAACTGATATTTTAATCTTGAGTGGAAATTGACATCGTCTGTTTGTTAACAAGTATAAAGAAATGACTAAGTGTGAGCAATTTAATTAAATTTGATTTAGCAACAGCTATGCTGGGATGCTTCATGGTGGTAGAATTCTCAATAAACAACGGGCATTTAGAGAATAGCTATTCGATTAATCGAAATAATATAATAATTTAGTTGGAACAATAGAGCCATTGATAATCGCCCAAAATGGAATTGTGCTTAGCGAGTGTGATGTTATTGTCGTTTTAATTGTACTCACTTAATGTCGAAAAGCTGTTCGCTGTAACTGACGTGACGATGAAGCTATTAAAAGAGCAATAGTTCCCGCAAGGACCTTTGCCAGCTTTTTTTTTCTGCTACTATAACTTGAAGGTTAAAGTAATGCCTACAAGAAGAAAGCAAGACACAGAACATGAAATCTATAAAAGGAAAGAAATTTCTAAGACGGAATTCTCCAATGATCATTTAAGTAAATTCTTTCAATGATTCCCGGAGAGCAAATAAGAAGCAATGGAACGGAATTAGAATACAAAAGAAAAATAATTTAAATTGGGCACGAACTTTAGAGAATGACATAAAATTTTTTGTACAATATTCGACGAAGTTAAATAAGAAGTGTTCCCTGTTTGCTTGTGATGATGTAGAAACTTTTTAATTTGTATTCGTTAAAATTTTGAACTAATTGCACTTTTAGTAAAATATTAGAACATAAGAACACGATGACGACTAATAACCAGTAATTAATTTTGAGCCGTAATTATACTGATACGTATAAACTTGATTTCGTTTGTGAATACAAGATATAAGTTAATGGCAAATAGAACCAGGGTAGACTACAATTTGTTGGCGAAAAAATTAACAATTTTAAACCTAATGTGATGAAACATAACTGTCTGATTTCAACACAATTCTTGTTGACTTTGTTGATCAGGATACCTAACAATTCCCGATGGAAGATGTAAGACCTAAGGTCTTTTAAATGCAACCTGAATTGCACGGCACTAGTTTTTGGCATACTGGATTTGTGAACCAGGTATTGACTGTCTCATTTTAACCCATGGGCGGCATCCAATTAAAATTGGAGGTATAGAAAAGAATGCGACTAGCGTGGGGATCGAACCCACATGTCCTAGTTCGCAATCAAGCACTTTATCCACTGCACCATTGCCGCCCATAGAAAAACCAACTTTAATTTCTAAAATTGCATCTAAAACACCAACATTTTGTCCCTAATAGATTGGACAATCTATCAAACTGATTCTATTACGCTTAAAGATAGGAGCCAAAATCCTAACGCAGGAAAACAGAAATAAGTTCAAGGAAAATAGAAACTCTGGCAACATTCATATTCAATGTCCGACATCATTTGTGAATGACATTCACTTAAGACAAAAAAGGCTGATGTGTCCCAGAAGTTGTGAAATTTTAGACACTTCTTTTGTTATTGAGACATTATAAAAAAAAAAGATGAAAAACAGCGTTTGTCCAGTCTGTTTGGACAAACAGATTCAGACTTCACTGGCAGATCCACGGGGGGTTTTCGGATCCGAAACCCCCTTGAGCATTGGAAACGTTAACTTAGTAAACTATTAATATGATAATATGACGGTTAGTTTCTCTTCGATCAATGTTTCGTGAGTTATTAGTTTCACCTGACAATATATACTTATGGTATATGTTTTTTCTACTTTATGTTGATATTCATTGAAATTAAGTAAACATTTTCGCGCCACTTGAATAGAATATGCATTTAGTTTGATTGTTATCTCTTATCTTTGACACGCGGACGCACATTTATGGTTGATCAACATTTTTTTTTGTTAATTTCGAAAATTTGGTAAAAAAAAAGGAAAAGCATTAACTGAGGCAAAAAATGACAAGTCAAAGCTTATAAGGACTTTACGCTGGCTTATCTATTGCCAAAATATCTAAAAAGAAATCGGAATTAGCCCAACACTAATATTCAGATTTTTAAGTAATTAGTTTAAGTATGGAAAAATATGAAAAGCCGCAAACACAGCGTGCTTACTAATGCGAAAAGACAACTTATATTAAGAACAAAGTTTCACAACCATGTTATTTCAAAAGCTAAACATATAAAAAGACTTAAAATAAAGAAGAAACTACCACTTAACCCCGTTCGAAAAGATTAATGCCTTAATTTTTGACGGGCACATGTGACCTGGACTTCGGAGTGGCATCGCGTGGTCTTCTCCGACAAAAAAAAATTATTTGGAAGGCCCCGATGGCTATAGCTACTATTTTCATGAACTGCGCCAGAAACCTCATTATTTGGACCAGCTGCATAGCATAGTTTGAAGTGTGTGTGGACGGCCATTTCCTATTATGGAACCCGAAAACTTCAATTTTTTTCCCACTACAATTAAAGCATTGATTGACAGTGGTATATTAAAAGAGGCTTTTCGATAATCTCATACCCTTTTCGGACCTTTGCCGTAGACTTATCAACATGATAACGTGCCAATACATACAGACCGGGTAGTTAAAACGTATATAGAAAGCCAAATGTGGAACTATTAAGCGCCATTTTCTTCACTACAAGTTAAGCTCTCAACTTGAGGATTTTTATTCTCAACTTGTAATTTTGTTTTTTTTTTCAGTCAAAGTTGACAGTTTCAACTTTTGATTCTCAACTCTCGAGTTGATCAACTTGTGGTTTTCTCAACTTCCGAAAATAGTAGATGTTGAGAGAGCAAACTTGAGAGTTTTATGTCAAATTCAAATTTCTAGTACATTTATTCTCTGTTTCGTTTTGAATAAAATTATTTTTAAAATAAAATGTTCCGTGGAAATTATTATATTGAAAATAATCAATCGTCTGCTTCCGGAAGCTAAGATGAAGAAGGATTGTTGGCGATTGAAAGAAGACAATATATATTGTGACTACGGGTCGGTTACAAATAGCTAGAGAATTTTATGATATAACCAAATTTCCTGATATCAATTATAAATTATACATTGTAGCACTTTTCACCGATTGAATCAAATTAAATAGAGAGATTAATTCTTTACTAAAACCGCAGAAGCAAAAATATACAAATTGCAGAAATTTAATTTCAATAAAAAAAGTAAAATAGAATTTTCACTAGAGTTAACTTGAAAAAAGAGCTCACATTAACAACGACATCTCGAAAAGCACCATACGTTTTACCGAATGCATATAAGATTTCCCATCAGGTAAGAGTTTGGTTGCATGCTGTGCTTCAATTTTTTAACGTTTGTTACGTACTCGACCGTTCCGTCACCTAATATAATTCGCGACACATACGATCTGCACAGAATTTTAGAAAAAAACCAAAATTATATGGTTTGTCGAAATCATCGCATATAATAAATTCAAATCTCACAGAATAAATTCAAATCTAAAGTTGAAACATACCTACGTATCTGGCAACAAATTTCTAGGGATATTTAAAAAAACACAAGTTGGCTAACTTTTAAATTTCAACTCTCGAGTTGAGATTTAAAATAGTGAAGAAAAACAAATTTCAACTTGTCACTCAACTCTCAAGATTGTGTCAACTGTAGAGTTGGCTAACTTGAGAACTTGCGGCAAGTTGACAAATAATGAAGAAAATGGGTCTTAGTTGGCCGACCTACTCACCGGACTTAAACAACCTTGAAGATGCTCGGGGATAGCCGAGACGTCAATATATAGGTCAGGACAACAATATTCGGGTATATCCCAACTAACTCGATTTCGCTAAATTACTTGGCCCCTTTTATACATCCCTTCCAAACCGGATGTCTGAAGTTCTGGAGGCGAAAGGTGGCTCAACATTATTAAAAAAATTGTTGTTTAAACAATAATACCTAAAATACGTTAAATTTAAGTAATGTTTAGAATAAAAAGAATCAAAATTCTTTAAAATGACCCCGCATTATCACGGTTTTTAGTAAATAATTTTTTGTTAATACTTAAATCAATAGCATTAAACTTTATAACTTTAAATAACAACAATTATGAACTTTGATTTAAAAAAAAATTAAGTCTCTATACTCTGTTCTACTTATATTTTCAGTATATGGAAGATAGGATATTTGCCTTTCACTCTAACTGATAGAGATGCCAATAAGTCCGTACTGTCTTAAAGCTCTTACAGGGTTGCAGTAATATGTATACTAAATTACCACAAACATAGCAGTGGTAACTCTGATTCAATAAGTTTATTTTAAAAGCACACACCGAGTACGAGGGTTGAGTGCATGGAAAAGGCACACAAACAGCAGTGTGTACTTAAAATAATTGTATGTAACTCAGTGGTTATTTTCAGTGGGAATTCCAGGGACAGGCACCAGTGTATTCAAAAAAGTTCTTGCATAGGACCTGTACTGAAAATATAAATTAAATAGAGTACAGCATGCTTGGCTTAGAAGCAATGAATGACAGAAAACAGAACTAAGTGGTATCGTATTAAAGTGGCGAAGAGTGTATATATAAGCAAACAATTACAAACGCTTAGAGTTTTCAGCTATGAGTGTTACAATTGAAGTTGCAGCAGCTGTGGTACAAATTGTCACCGATTGGCGTATGTAGTTCACCCCATGTTTGGTTTTGTTTCTGAATTTGTTTTGTATGCATTTTTGTCAACAAGTGACGTAGAGCAACACTGAATATCATACCATGTATTCTTTATTATTATTATTATTAAAAAGTTGTTTCAAATGTTTGTTGCTGTTGTCACACAATCGATTTTTCATTGGATTGGCTTGAGAGAAAATAGCTCCACAGTTAACGTAATAAGAACTATTTAGTCAGCTCGGTAAAATGTATGAAAATCTTAACTTTTAAATCATTGGACCCCCCCCCCCCCCCCCTCACCTTTACCAAATCCTGGATTCGCCACTGTCAGACTTAAACTATCTTCTAATTGCACCAGTAATAAATATCTTGAAGGGAGAAATCTCCTTAAATCTCCAACCAATATGTCCATTTTTCATCGGAAGGCGCGGTGAAATCTATCTTTGCCTCGTTTTCGAATAAGCAAAAAAAAAACACTTGTGATATTATAAAAATTGAACATGAGTACTAAATTTTTTTTTTTTTATAACTTTGCACGCGCTCAAGGGATTATGAATATCCTTTATATGTTTTTCTTAACACAGCGCGGCATCCGGTGAAAGAAGAGAAAGAAGGATAGGAAAGATGTGTGCCGCGATGTTCTGAGACTAGAGCTGGTTGATGTCTCAGATTTATCTCCAGGGATGGCGGCTGAACTAAGGCGGATAGGACTACCGTGTCTTATTTTTTTTATGTCCCTTATAATTCGCATTATTTTGTTTATTTCGTTGTCATATTTTATGGGTATGAGCTTACTCAATCAGATGTTGTTAGTGTTATGCCTAAACAGCATGTAATGAGCAAAGCAGCAACTTATTTTATGACAATTTTTAGAATTTTTTTTTAATGGAATATAAGAAGACATAGACAACGGCAGGAATCGAGCCTGCAACCACGAGGTTGACAGGCGAGCACACAACTATCACGCCACGGCGAAAATCGAAACCAAAGCACTGAAAACACCGACACTAGGGAGACTCTTGGCGAATTTAGGTACCAAAAATATGGTCTCGTCTCGGGTGCTTTTAAGGAAGTCTCGTCTCGTGGATGAGACCTATACTAGTCTCTGCCTCGTTGTCAACTCTATTCGCAACGCACCCAAAAAAAAAGTCTTATTTAAAAAAAAAAAAAAAAAAAAAAACAATCTCACAGGTAGGCATAATGCCCTGCCAAAAATCCTTCCCAAATTCCCATTTTAAGACTTGGACGATTTATATGCACCATGGCAAGCTAATGTCAGAAACCAACGAAAATACATTACATTACATTACATATTATACTACTCCGTAGATAAATCTACGAAGTAGAGACACTGAAGCACTGGCAACGAAGACCATTGGCTTTAAACATCACATACATTAATACAACAAAGAGAGACAGAGAAAGGAAGAACACACAACAGAAGAAACACATGTCAACAGCAC
The DNA here is from genome assembly GCA_910595825.1 of Philhelius pedissequus. Classification (NCBI taxonomy): domain Eukaryota; kingdom Metazoa; phylum Arthropoda; class Insecta; order Diptera; family Syrphidae; genus Philhelius; species Philhelius pedissequus. The sequence goes on along the minus strand of OU343160.1, from coordinate 65,067,406 downwards.
GTGGTTGGTTTCCGACGGCCCTCCATCATAGTACTAACCACGCGCAATGATGCTTGATTTCGCTGATCTATTGGAAGCGATGCTTTCATCGGAGCCAAGGCAGTTGACCCAACGAAAATAGATTTCCACTCAAAAGTGCAAGCCAGAAATATTGAACTCAAGCGTCTTTTTCATTCCTAATTTCACTAAATGCCAGTATTGCTTAAATGAGGTGTGAACTTTAATGAAACTAAACGAAGATCAACGAACCACAATCGCATCATATGATTTCCATCTATTGGTTTGTTTTCTTCTGATAACTTCAGTGCATCTTCGACATTTATAGTTGCGGCTCTATTGTGAAATTTACTCATGCATGGCGTCTCTGTTAAAATAGTTAATTGTTTAGCTCTAACCGTGGCGCTGTGATCGTCGAAGAGCTCACATGTTACATTTCAATTCCTTATTAAAAGTTCCGCACTAAAAGCTCCAAATTACATATTCTCTCGCAATTCAAAGTAAAGAATTCGGTTGCGAATACGTTGCAAAGTATTGTTCCACTGAAGTATAGGTAGTTCCTACGAGTGCGGTCTAACATTAATGTGATCAAACTTTTTTCCCCAAAAAAAGTTCTTCCTAATTTTACAAACCTTTTAAAAAATTAAATTCCCCAACTATTTTAAAAATGAAGTGAATGCTTCGATGAGCTTAAAACACTGTATCGCAGCTCGTAACTCTCCAATTTACCTTTGTTTACAGCTTAGATACTTACACATCAAAATTTCTTCTCTAGCGCCGTGGCACTACACGGAAGTCCAATATTTTAATCGGCTACCATTTTTAACTGAAACAATATTTATGGCAGTATTAACTGATATCTTCTGTAAAAAATACATCTAATATCATATTGTTTTGTTTTTAAATAAATAGCTACCTACCTAATCAAATCTACGATTGGCTTTTATTTTGATTAGGGCTATAACACTTTATGGGTACAGCTTATAAAATCAGATTTCCTATTTTATGTTCATGTTTCAGAAATTGGAAAACTTACCATAGTAATCGAATAGGTATTTGAAAAAAAGCTTATACAATAAGCTTTCAGGACTATATACGTATTTGCTATCAACAACTCCCATTCAATAACATTTGATAGCTATCTCAAGTTCTACGATTACCTCAGGCTGTAGGTGCCGTTTGAAAGGCATCAGACTGAAATTACTGAACATATACCTTACTGCACTTAACACGCCTTGACTATTTCATGATCCTCTTTTTCCCACCACGATTTCACTTTCCTTACATTTTGTACTTATACAGTGAAATCTCCCTTTGACGGACAGCCATGTTGCAGATTTTTTAGTCCGCCTAAGGGAGTTTTCGTTTTAAGGGACATCAAACAAAAACACTTATTTTCAAAATTAGGAGCATTTAATAATAATAATAATTTTAACTATATGCCTGTAAGACCTAAGGTCTTTTTAAATGCAACCTGAATTTCACCGCACTTAGAAGGAAGAGAAACATAGGAAACAATTTTTGTTGGCACATTCATTCATGTATTAACAGAAAATAAAAATAACAAAAATAAATAAACTTCACTTTCTTGAAATTAACTTAACTAATAATGGATATATTAATTTATTAACAGCAAAAAAAAAAAAAAAAAACAAATCAACTTCAATTCTTTTGTGTAACATGACGTTGAATGAAATGATTAGATTTAACACATAAATACATATAAGAATCAGTCTCTAAAGACTTGCAAAAATATAATATGTATTATGGTATTTATGTTTTTAAAAAAATGGTTCAATATACTTTTTTTTGTTTTAGAAAAGACCGATTTATTTTGGAATCTGTCCTGTAGGTCAACTAAAAGTTTTCTTGGCCGCAAAAATTAATTTTTCAATTTTCAATTGAAGTGTTTGCTTCTTGGTTGGAATTAATAGAAGTTCATATCAGGCCCTGATCCTCTTCCACAGATTCACTGCCAGACTGATTTCACAATGAACTGTAATATTTTCTGGCATCATGTTAAAGTCATCTTTCACCCTTATATTTTCATCGATCAACACAAAACTTTCAGGTTCGCCATTCAATCTGCATTCTAGAGGCAAGTAATCTTCTAGATCGAGTTCACTGTCCTAATTCAAACTTTCTCCAAAACCAGCATGTTCAAAACATTTAATGGGCCCTATCCGGAATCTCCCAGGGAATTTCGTATTCCACGGAATATTTTATGCCCTCAAAATTTTGTCTGCGATTGTGAATATCTCACAGAATAAATTTCCCTCAAACAAGAAATCCTATGAAATGACAACAAAATTCCCTGGAAAAGTTTATTCCCGATATGTACCAATAAATTCCGAGGCAAAACTTTGAGCATCATTCACGTTCCCAATATTCGAATTGGAGAAAAATTTCCAGAACAGTTTTTATTCACGATACACCCCCATAACTGATTTTGCTGTTACAAGTTTCTAAGCATTACTATATATCTTCTTATATATAAAGAACAATTCAAATTATGTTTGTGCGCTATCTGATATTTTCGGCTCGATCGATTTGAATGAAATTTTTAGAAGGTCTTAGGACATGTTTGGAGAATGCATATAAGAAATGTGTTTGCTGTCCGATGTCTAGAACAGGAGTTAGGACCAAAAATAAAAAATAACGATAAAAAATCACTGTAGAATAATTTGAAATTTGAAAGGCCAAATTTCTGTTGAGGTCTCGACTGGATTGATATCTTTCCCGAATAAAGTTTGCGGAGTTACCAACATCGAAGGAAAAACTCATCACCAAAGTAAAGTGTCCCCCGGCATTGTACGAAATTTTTAAAATCTCGATTGTATTTGTGAACGGGCTATACTAGCAGCTAAGAAAAGGGACGTCGTCGATAGCTTGAATTTCATTATTCAAAGCCGCTGGAGAATTATATTTGTACAAATCAGTTGACAGCGTGATCGACGAGGATGAAGCGACCAACTATCCGACGAAATTTTTGAACTCGCTTAATCTGCCAGGAACTCGAACGCATTTTTACAGCTGAAGGTATGGGATCGATCACAATCATGTTGTGGCGATTCCAGCCATGATCATCAAGGGCAAATTCAAATGGGAGGAAGCCTTTATCCCACGAATTCCGCTTATTCCAACTGATCTTCCATTCCAATTCACGGGGATTCAGTTCCACGTTCGATTAGCTTTTGCGATGAAAATCAATAAACCGGAAGGCCAATCGTTGTAAGCCAGTGGAATAAATTTCGAATTTCTTTGTACGTTACGTGATAACGTGATCGTAAACGGTCTTTGTTGTTTGGTTTTGCACCGGAAAGCAAAGCGAAAAACATTGTTTATCATATGACTTTGTACTGATTTTTATTCCATTCAAATAAATCACTTTGAAATTTGAACTATCTGTATTTTATTATAGCTCTGCAGTTCAATTGAAGTCGTTAAATTGGGGCGAGACGAAGTTCGCCTGGTCCGCTAGTAATAATATAAGAAAGAACAACAAATATGTATCAACAATCCTTCAAATACACATTCAACACATATACATAATAGAGTTTCTGGGATGCCAACTACTGGCACGCATTTATTTTTCTATTACATTAAAAGAATTTGATGCTCGCTGTAGACTGCAACTTAAAAAAAATATAGTTGCCAAAATTATCAGCGTGATGACATGTTCAATCCTGCTCTGGTGTCCGTCAAAGAGAAAATATTTTGCCATTCTTATGTGCAATTCCCGTTCGTGTTCATCCAAGGGAGTTCCCGTCCAAAAGAAACTAAAAACAATGAAACTTATATGGAGCAATTTCCGTACAAAAAAAATGTGTCCGCCTAATGTAGATATCCGCAAATGGAGATTGCACTGTATATGTAATGTATCTGTTCATTCCATTTCAGAAAATGATTTGGATCATTGCTTTATTTAGGTACCAGAGTTGCCAGATTTTTGTCCACTAATTCGGGATTTGGGAAGCTTTTGAGAAAAAATAAATCGGGATTGTCATGTCGAGATCGGGACATACAAAAATAAAATGCACGACTGGATCGCACGAACTGGCTCTTATGTTCGATCACATCATATGCAAAAGATTTCTATTAAAACTCTAAATATATTTTTAAAGTCGTTTTTTACCTTATTTTTTATATATATAAAATTTCTTTAATTTATTTCTAAAAAAAATTGGTATGAGAATCTTAAATATATAATAATATAAATTTAAAAACAAAAGACTAAGGTCCGTTTGCTGATACACAACTTAAGCATTTAAGCACTTATGTCACAGTTTACGCAGAGGAAAAAGTAGCCCTTACGCGTTTTAAGGTGAACATAAATATTTATGATTCGTATCAGCAAACGAGCCTAATCGGCTTAATCTAAGAAAAAATAATTCAAAATGCTGAAATAAATACTTAAACTAATTTGAGCTCAAAAAAATGTACGCCATTTTATTTCTAGGATAAATTTGAATTCTTGAGAAAGAAAATGTAAAAATCTGTGGAGCGGTTTTTGAGAAAAAAAAAAGTTTTTTTATTAAACTTTTTAAAAACATTTTTCAAAAAAAAAACTCAAAAACGCCAATTCATAAGTTTTCAGCAAATACATACAACTATAATTCTCGAAAAAAAATTTTAAGCGGTTTTCAAAATATAAATTTAAAAAAAAAAAAATTAATGCTTTTAAAACTACAAAAAAATATTAATTCATAATATTGGTACGCAGTATAAATTGGGCAACCTAAACCTATGTATGTGTGAAATTTCGAAAGACTGGGTTAATCCATTTACGAGATAGTCGAAAGCAAAAAAACGGTCTTATGGAAAGTACCGTTTTTAAATATTTTTTAAAATTTGTATGTACCTAAAAAGCTGCACCGATATGTTTTTAATCAAAATCGTTAGAGCCGTTTCCGAGACAAATAGGCTTTAACATACCGGTTATATGGAAGGTACCGTTATTTTTTGAGCTAAAAAAAATCAATTTACCCTCTGTACAATACCTAAAAAACTTTATATACCAAGTTTGAAGGAATTCGGTCAACCCGTTTGGGCTGTAGGTGTCTACACATACATACAGACAGACTGACAGATTGACAGATTGACAGATTGACAGATTGACAGACAGACAGACGGACAGAATTCTTAGACCATGGTTTTTCGTCTTCGTTATCATCGTAATGTCATATTTGATTGTTATCTCACATTTTTTTTTTCGACGAATGTATAACTTAACTTATGGTACCTACAATCCCAAGTAAAAATCTTCACAGGAAGTGTGCTCCAGATTGAATTGGATTAGGGGTTCTGCTTTCATTAAATTTTCGGAGCATTTCTGACATCCGACCATTTATAATTTATTTGGGAAAAAAATGCGTTCAAGAAAACAGGTAGAAGTTGGGACATTTAATTTGAAGGAGTCGAGTTTAAACATATTCGTTGAATCAGTTTTTGGGAACTGTGTAAAGAGCTGGTGACATTTCTGTAAGGTGTTACCTTGAACATTTCTCACTATTACGTCCAACCATGATTTCTTTAAGTTCAATTCTTAACAGGAATAAGTCATCAATTGAAACATCACCTGACTTTTTTAACTGGATTAGGAACAGAACTATCGACAATTAAAAAAAAACTAAACTTATTATACCGAGAAAGTCGGGACGTTTGGCAACGCTGGTATATACAGGGTGCGCCAGAGAAACTTACTTATTTGAAAAAATTCCCGCGCGGTGATTTGGGCGGTTAGAGGGGCGAGAGGGGGCGCATCTGGAGGGGGAAGCTCCCAAGTTTGTTTCTCCCGCCAGTAAGTTGCCATCATGTTCTGGTCTAGATAGCAGCGGGCCTTCGCAGTCGAGAGCTTCTTTTCTAACGGTCGCTCACTTGTTGCTACGCAACGTGCCTTCCGCGCTCGCTTTGAAATTCCTCCTCACAGACTCGTTCCTGGCCGTAATTCGATTCTGTCGAGGGTTAACTCATTTCGGGAGTGTGGAAGTGTCGCTCAACCCAGAAATGGACTTCAACGGACCATCAGAACTCCGGAAAATATCAAAAGAGTGAGGCAGTCAGTTGTGCGTTCTCCCCGGCGTTCGGCTCGCAAATACGCAGCTGCTATGGGAATTTCTGACACCACTGTTCGACGAATTCTCCATGAAGACCTTCAATTTCATCCCTATAAATTGGCTGTTGTGCAAGTATTAACTGAACGCGATTTTGTTGCCCGCGACGCCATTGCCAACATACCGATTGATATGCTGCAGAGTGGAGACGAATTTCAAAAACCGACTTCATCAGTGTATGCGCAATGGGGGTCGCCATTTATCCGATGTCATTTTCAAGAATGCATGAAAAAAAAATTGGGATATTGTATTCTCAAATAAAAAAAAAATTAAAACATTAATTGAAGTACTTTTGTTTTTATTGACCTTTCAAATAAGTAAGTTTCTTTGGCGCACCCTGTACATTACAATCCCGCTGGCTTAAATCTTCAGGTTTTTTTTTCTTAAGCTCTCAAATGTCCAATATCAATCATATTGTATGTACTCTTAAATTCGAAAATGTTCTTGCAAAGTTTTATAAAACTTTTCCAAAGAAGACACATGTCTAGACAGTTTTTATACGTTGACACAATATTCTCTATAAGATCAAGCCTCGTTAGCATGATATATACCTTATACAAAAAAAAATCATAACTTTTCAATATATATGTTTGTATATAAACAAAATTACACACATTTCAGATCCTTTATCCTTTTTAATGAACAGCATTATAAATAACAAGAAGAATAAAACAAGCAAGCATAATAATTATTATTTCATGAATCAAAATAAACTTTCTTTTATGTGGAACGTTGTGCTTTGTATGTCCTGTATTTTGACCACATCGCACTCATGGCACACATACACACTCAACCGCATACATACTTTATTTTTACTACTCAAACGAATCCTGTTGATTGCTGCGTGGCACTGGCACTGGCACTGGCAATAGCAACCACTTAATTCAAGGGCATCCATTATTGCGAAATTATGTTGAAGATATCCTCCAAGCTTTAGCTTTTATCCTTTTCTCTGGCAATATCTTTTACTTTGCAAGGATAAGTTTTGGATTCGCACAAAAAAAAGGAAATAATGTTTTGAATCAAGCTTGTCATTCTCATTACGATGATAGACGGGAAAGTCCACCCTTGACCAAATCGACCAGAATCTTAAATCAATACTCATCTCTTTATCGAGCATCTGTAAAGGCGAGCTATATACACTTTAATAAAATGCACGACTGGATCGCACGAACTTGCTCTTGTAGATAAAAACTTTAATGTAGCTAACCATTTAGGTTTAGTTAGTTAGGTGTAGTTATCCTATGCAGGTATAAAGCCTATGTAGGTAAGATTACCTTGATTCTTATTATAATGAATTGTCAAATGAATGATTCAAGGAATAGTTACATAGGTACCTACCTACAAATGTATATTTAAATCTTAGTAATGGATTTTAATTATGTAAGTTAGGAGAGTAAAATGTATCTACATACATATGCATATAGATGGAACCCAAGTATGCAAACGTGTATGCATATAACTTTGTAATTAAGGTGCAATATGCATAATAAGATTAATGTGATTTTTAAAGTCACATATTAGGGCCTCCATTTTCTTTAGTATTCAGTGACGTACGCAAAAAATGTTAAAAGCGTATAATAATAAAGGTAGAAATTAATGGATAATACACATTATCATTAAATGTTTTTATATTGCTTAGCCGTTATAGCTTGGGGGAAAACAAAGATGCAATTTGAATTCATGGATAAATGAGAATATATCAAAAAAAAAATTTCAAAAATCGTTGGAGCGGTTTTTTAATAAATTAATTTTTTATATATTAAATTTTAAAACCATTTTTCGAAAAAAAAAATTGAAACACCATTTTGAAGATATTATTAATATACAGGGTGCGCCAGAGAAACTTACTTATTTGAAAGGTCAATAAAAACAAAAGTACTTTAATTATTGTTCTAATTTTTTTTTTTATTTGAGAATACAATATCCCAATTTTTTTTTCATGCAGTTTTGAAAATGACATCGGATAAATGGCGACCCCCATTGCGCATACACTGATGAAGTCGATTTTTGAAATTCGTCTCCACTCTTTGCAGCATATCAATCGGTATGTTGGCAATGGCGTCGCGGGCAACAAACTCGCGTTCAGTTAATTCTTGCACAACAGCCAATTGATAGGGATGAAATTGAAGGTCTTCATGGAGAATTCGTCGAACAGTGGTGTCAGAAATTCACATAGCAGCTGCGTATTTGCGAGCCGAACGCCGGGGAGAACGCACAACTGACTGCCTCACTCTTTCGATATTTTCCGGAGTTCTGATGGTCCGTTGAAGTCCATTTATGGGCTTAGCGACACTTCCACACGGCCAGGAACGAGTCTGTGAGGAGGAATTTCAAAGCGAGCGCGGATGGCACATTGCGTAGCAACAAGTGTGCGACCGTTAGAAAAGAAGCTCTCGACTGCGAAGGCCCGCTGGTCTCTAGACCAGAGCATGATGGCAACTGACTGGAGGGAGAAACAAACTTGGGAACTTCCCCCTCCAGATGCGCCCCCTCTCGACCCTCTAACCACCAAATCACCGCGCGGGAATTTTTTCAAATAAGTAAGTTTCTCTGGCGCACCCAGTACATATAAAAATAAAATTTCAAAAAAATTCTGTGAAAAATCGATTTTTCAAAAAAAAAAAATTATTTATTTTTTAAAAATCGAAAAAAGTTTTTTTTGAAAACTTGCGTATGCAGTCTTATTAGCAATTTTAGGGAGCATTTGTATAAAAAATATTATTTTAATCGGTTTGTTCAATATTGAGAAAGTCGAAAATTTGAAAAGTAGTTCTATGGGAAGTACCGTTAATAAGTACGCAAAAAAAAATACTTTTAGATTTAAAAGTGAACTGTACTAATTTGAGAACATACAAATTTTTTTATAAAAATTCTTGGAGCCGTTTTCGAGAAATAATTTTTTTCTTAACGGTTTTTTAACATTTGTATTATTTTTTATTTTAGAAAAATAGTTTTTTTTAACTATTCAAGATAATGTCAAAAGACCACCAAATACGAAGTTTTGAAAAATTCTATTGAGTCGTTTTCGAAATTTTGAGTTTTCAAAAAAAAATTAATTTCCAAAAAAAAATTTTTGAAAAATTTTAGTATACAATAGTGTTTAAATTCTCTGGGAGCTTCTGCGTAAAAAATTTCAAAATAATAAAATTAACCGTTTCCGAGAAAATTGAAAACTAAAAAATGTTTCTACTTGAGGTACCAAAAATATCAATTTTTTCCAGTAAAAATTATCAAAAGGTACCCTTTCCCTTCGTTAATGAACTGATTTTTTTTATAAAAATCGTTGGAGCCGTTTTGGAGAAAAATAAGATTTTTGATTTTGGCTTAAAAAAAAATATATGGGAGCTACTGTTATTTGTCGTCTTAAAAAAAATGAAAAAAATGTGTGGGCATATTACCGAAAAAACAATATGTACCAAGTTTGAAGCAAATCAAAGCGTTTAGGCTGTAGACTCGAGGACAGACAGACAGACTGAGAGAATGAGAGCATGACAGACAGGCAGACGACGGAATTGGGGGACCCACTTTTTTGGTGTTCTCTATGATCGTAATGTCATGTTTGATTGTTAGAAAAAAAATTTTTTTTTTTACGAATACATAACGTGCTTTATTGTACCTATAATCGCAAGTAAAAAGAGTGTGTGTACTTATGTACACGTGCGAGAAGTAAAACTTTCCTAGTTTGAAACAATATTTACTTGCGATTATATGTACTATAAGGCAAGTTATGCATTCGTAAAAAAAAGTCTGACATTTACGAAAATGGATTGCTTAACTATCGCACAACGCATAAAAATTGTTAAAACCTACTACAAAAATGGTGATTCTGCCAAAGCCACATATCGTGCTTTAAGAGGAGATTATGGTTTACATAATCGTACAACTACGCAAGCAATTGGCAAAATTGTGAAGAAATTTGAAGAGACTGGATTGATTATAGATATTGTAAGGCCTGTGCATCATCGTTTCGCTCGTACCACTGAAAATGTCGCTGCTGTAAGGGAAAGTGTTTTCGAAGAACCGAATGTGTCGATTCCTCGTCGTTCTCAGGAATTAGGACTGTCTTACGGCACATTATGCCGTATTTTGCATTTGGATCTACAGCTACATCCATACAAAGTCCAGTTCACACAACAACTGAAGCCAGCTGACCATTCACAACGTCGTAGATACGTCGAATGGGTGTTTGAACATCGGGCGGTGGACACCGATTTTTCGAACAAAATTTTCGTCGGCGACGAAGCACATTTCTCACTCGGTGGGCATTTTAATAAACAAAACTGTCGTATTTGGGGTTCTGAGAATCCTCAAGTAATTGAAGAGAGGCCATTACATCCACAAAAAGTCACTGTTTGCGGCGCTCTTTGGTCCGGAGGTGTGATTGCACCTTACTTCTTCGAAAACGACGATGGAACGACTGTCACCGTCAATTCGAAGCGTTATGGTCATATGATAACGACTTTTTATTGCCTGCTATTGAAGAATCCGACTTGGAGAATAATTGGTTTCAACAAGACGTTGCCACATGCCACACAACTCGAGCGAATGTGGCTTTATTGCAAGAGACATTTCCTGGCCGAGTAATTTCTCGTCGTGGCGATATCAACTGACCACCAAGATCATGCGATTTGACACCGCTGCACATTTTTTTGTGGGGCTACGCGAAAGACCGTGTTTATGCAGATAAGCCTTTAACTCTTGAGCACTTGAAAACCAACATTCGTCAAGTTATGGATGAGATACCGCCCAATATGTGTCAAAAAGTGGTCGAAAGTTACCTCAAAAGAATCGATGCTTGCAACAATTCGCGTGGTGGTCATTTAAATGATGTAGTGTTTCACACATAAACTTTATAATAAAAAAGAAATATCATGAAAAAAAATATCTTATATGTGTTTTATTTACATTTACTTTGAAACCGCAAAATGCATAACCAATTATTCTCATACAATTACGAGCATAGGATTTTTTTGATTGTTTGAAATTATCCAATTTGGCAAGCAAAAAGCACTGTTTTTAATAAAATCATCAATTTTGTATTTGGAAATAGCTTTCTAAAATCTTACTTTGCTGTATAGGAAAATAACGAGATTAACGAAATCATTTCGTTTCTTTCTTTCATACTCACAAAAAAGAGAAAATGGCAGCAAATTGACAACTTTTTTTTTGAGGCGCTCACATAATTACTTATATTCCGTTTGAGGATTAATATTTTGACTTTAAATTGTGTGAATGTCCTCAAATATATGTACAATAAGCAACTTAAATTATGAATTATTTGATCATATAGTTTGTTTTTTATTGACTTCAAGAGAATACCTTTTTTGGGCCCCCACAAAGCCATTTAACCAACGAAACAATGGTACAATCTGTTTGATCAAAGTTTCATGTAGTTTTTCAACCATATGTATATATAAGCACATATGTACATAGATCGCAAGTAAAAATCAATGTCCAAATTTCAATATCGGTTCGGAAATCGGCTTAATATTTGTATTTAATTTATTGAAATTAAAATACAATAATAATTCTTTTGAGAACAATTTTAAATAAAATTTCTTCTTTAAAACTATTATAAAAAAAAATAACAGATTTATTTTAATTCAAAATATCTAATAAATTCATTTTGTTTATTCAATTAAGAAGTTCTAATAAACTGTAAATATCCAGAAGTGCAAGTAGATACTTGCGACCAAGTTGTACAATTTATTTGTGTTGGCTTTATCTCTGATTTTATTACCAAACTTATGCCGTTCCTTTTTGTTGAATAAACAAGATCCAACGCAAAACCAAAATCTACTTAAGCGAATAACATGCTGCCCTCAATTTATTCCCGGAGCCCGGTATAGTATAGTTTTTTTTTTTTTTTGTAACATCTTTTGTGCTTCCGTAAGGCTGTATCTTTGTGATTTTGCTTCTTCTTTGTCGTGCCAGTTCAAAACAAAAAAAAATTGAAACCGTGTTAAAACAGGATATCCGACAGAAAAGGACAACGGTTTCTCTCGTATTCCTTAGTGTGATATAATTGAAATAGCGAAAAGCTTTTTGATACTACATACATACATAATTACAACTGCCCCAATGATGACGATATAGCGACTTCGACACGTCATATCAGTTTTCCGAGCATTTTCACAAATGACGTCGGACTGTCGGAGCTAAAAGCGTCCTATTTAAGTCCATGGATGTCGACAATTTTATATTTACCCAGGGGCAATAAATTTCGTTTTATGGTTTAGGCTAACCACAACACACTTTGATAATATTACAGATGCTTTTTTTTCTGTTTATTTCGTCCGTCGCGCTCTGCCGGCCGCTTGCAGAGCAGTGGGTCGCTATACCTACGCATCTTTTGGGTCCGAAATTCTAATAGCAAATGCTTTGTTATAAATGGAGGGATGGAGGGAATTGTTGGTTAAGCCAAAATATTGCGTATTCGTCCTATTTTTTTGTTTCTGCCAATCCCTAAAGCAGACTTTGTTATGCTTGTAGTAGGACAAAGGATTTGGTTTGGCGGGCTGGTCAATGTGTAGGTATGTGAGCCAAATAAAATTAAATAAAAATGTTGATTACGATAAGTGTGGACCATTTCCATACATACACGCACACAATATTGTGGATTTTGTGGCCGTTGGCCGACTGAGGTTTACCATAGTGAAAAGCAAATTACAGTGTCAGTCGGTGCTCGGTGGACGGTTTAAGTGGGTGCTGGTATAAACGGACTCAAAAAACCACATTGTTTGGCCAACACATGCGGTTTTATGGCATGAAGATTTTGTTGGGTATATTTGTTTTCTTTTTTGTTATATTATTGAAGCAGGTAGTCCCGATTCTGGGGTCGGATTTGAACAAATTTGGATTTGATTTTGTTTGTTCCATTTCGATAACTCCAAAAAGCTAACAATAATTAATTAACAGATATACCGTTTAAGTTAGAAACAGCTCAGTTTTCATAAAAGAAACATTTTTTGTGGTGCTATGATGATTTTTATGTTAAATGCTGGGGTTTGCTCATCTCACTCATAATTAACCAAACAATTATTGCATTTGAAGTCAAATTACAGTGTTATGTAGGACAATCACTTAAAAAGTTATCGGGAATATTTGGAATGTGATATACCTAGCAAATATAATTTTGTCTGATTACAGTTTTATATATACGACATTACAGCTCTAGAAACAGATGCAATCACTAAATTCTTATCTCAAACAGCACTGTAATTAATTACAGTGTGATATGAAGAATTCTTTTATATAGCAGTCAGGAATAATTTACAGTCTGAGACATAAAACATGTATTCAAATAGCATTCGTCACTAAATTATAATCATAACAAACTAGACATCGCTTAGTTACATTGTGAGATAGCAGAAGTCATTTAGATAGCTGTCGGCAATTTATTACAGTCTGAGATATCAGACTGTACTATTTAACAACATATGATGACTTACAGAAAAAAATTACAGTATATGGTTGGAGCCATTAATACAAAAACAGCATGTCACAAAATTACAGCTTTAGATTAAGAAATCCCTAATGAGTAACGTACAAATATAAGAGACATCACAAAATTACAGTGACATATAGCAGAAAGCTAGTCTACAGCCTGATAATAGTATACAGCTTTCATACAAGAGTAACAGATGGAGGACTATTTCTCACAGTTCAATAATTCAAATTGGTTTCCTCCATCAATATCACATACCATCAGATCGGCAAATGTTGGGTATTTGACCGAAGTTCTCACCAAAAAAACAACGGAAATTCAATTAACAATGCATAAATCTTCAAAACCAGGTTGACAAGCTGCTATTGTGAGAGCCAACTTCATATACGAAACGAAAGCTGCATCTGATTGTGGACTTTACTGGACGCTGATCTTTTTTTATTTTTTTTACTTTGCTGTATATTTTACCTAACGAAATCTCTTAAAGAAATTTTTGCCTATCTTTCAGGATATGGCCTCAGCTGGTATAGTGATTCCCTTAGCAGCCAATATGCATTGCAAAAATGCACATTATTGTCGAAGTATTCATATATCCAAGCACTGGAATAGATGGTATAGAAACAACCCTAAATTGCAAGGGCAAACGAAAAAGGGATCTTGGCATGCCTCAGAGATTTGATGAGGGAACGATGCTGTGCGTCGAAGGTGGGGGAAAAAAAATAACAAAGTTCATGAGAAAACTGCAAGTGCATGAAGTTGATTATGGAAGGGATTTGGCCTATTTTTTTTCGAGTAGGATAGCAAAAAATGGAATAGGATTGTTTGAATATGGAGAAAAGCTGCGAGGCTTTTTCCTTTGGGAAATGGATGCTATTTCATTTAGTTTTTCATGCGTTTCTGTTGAATTTGATTTAAAATGCTCCTGTATGCATTGAGGGAATTTAGATTTTTCAACACACGATAGCAATTTTATTATTGGATTTTTTTTTATTTCTTTGCATTTTTCATTAACTAAACTACAAAAGTCTATAGGCTCTGGTTGGTCTTAGTTGCTTTTAAGGATATCTAATAAAATTCTTTGCACAATATTAAAATGTATACTTACTTTACTTGTGAATTTAGATTTTAAAATAGAATTATAGAAAAAAATCTTAGTCCTTGGGTTTAAATTTAATTTTGACTTTGACTTTGACTTTATTTTAATTTTGGTTCTTAACTTTGCCTTTGGGACGACCATGATATTAATGGGTGTTTTTTTAAGAGCTCGAGAACCTTAAATAATAATACAAGACAGAAATATTGTTGGAATAAATTTTTATTACATAGTCCATTCCGATCTTAGACTACTTTTCCCAATAAATCTTTTCGTTTGGCGTCGATGGTGACTTGAATATTGCGTTCCAATGCTTCAATAGTTGGTGGTTTGTTGGCACAAAGCCAATGACTTACCAAAGCCCCATAAAAAGTAGTCGAGATGCGTTAAGTCGCACGAACGAGGAGACGAGTTAACGGAACCAATTCTGAAAATAAAGCTGTCACCAAATTGATTTTGCAATAAATTAATGGGTAGATATAAGTGCACTTTATGACAAGTTGCCCTTGCCGTCTTTTTGGAATCAAATGTCGTGGATGTTTAGCTGAAACAAAAAAAATCCTCGGCACGCACATTTCTTTATCGCCTCCCAGAAAATACGCCAGAATTTTAAAGCCAGAAATAATGGAAATTATGCCACATAGGTGGGGAAAAAGAGCCTGAAAAAAATGGAAATTAAGCCAGAAAATTTGTATATTCTGGGCTAGATTGCAAATAACGTTTTAGAATAAAGCCCATACGAAGTTTAAAGGTATTTTCAAACAAGGCGAAGGGGTGGGTTGCTCGTCCGAGAGGGGCGGGGCTACATGACATATCTTGAAATCTTTATTCAAAACATAAAATAGATTTTAAAAGTAAGCGATAATTTGTAAAAGCTAGAAAAAAAATTAGGCCTTGTGTGTTTTTTTTTGCAATTAGGCATACAGCGCACAAAACGTTTGGCGCGTTAGGGGGGCATGATGCGCCCCTGCCACCCCCTGCTTGGGCCAACATAGGATTGGCTTGTGGACAAGCTTGGGTACATGCAAATTTTTTTGGAACTTTTTAAAAAGGATTTTTCAAATCAAAAAAGAATGTTGCATATACCCAAACTTGTACCCACCCCAAATCCTATATTGGGTCAAGCAGAGGGTTTGCAATGGGGCAGCATTCCCCCTTGTACGACGATCTTTGTACGCCGTGAACCTAATTACAAAAAAAAACACTTCACACAAGGCCGAATTTTGTTCTGGCTATTTTTCCATTTTTTTTCCCAAAATGAAAAAAAACGCTAAATTTTTTTATTTAAAAAAGGCCCGAAATTTAGGGAAAAAAATATCAGAAAACTTTAGATTTTTTTCCTAGGAAAAAAGGCCAGAATTTTGTATAAAAAATTTCTGGCGTTTTTTTTTCCAAAAAAAAAAAATTCTCGTGTAATTTCCTCTGGAGCAATTGATGGTTTTGAAAAGAAACGAGTAAAATTAGAGCGAAAAAAGATTAATATCTGGACGAATTGCTTGCTCACCCTAGGCCGACTATGTTGACCACAAAATAGACGAAGTGCTCTATGAACTTCGCGAACAGTTTTTTAAAGTAAATTTCCACAATCCGGAAGCGTTGTTCCGTCAGTAAATGATTCATGATTAATTGTTAAACCTTACTAAAAAGAAATCTTAACAGAGTTTCACATTCTCAACTGTCAAACCATAGACAACAACTATCGAAACTTCTCATGCAGCTAATTAAACAGCCATTACATAAATAATGTGCGTATCTGACTTAAATATTGAGAAATTTTGACAGCGTTTGTCCTATCGTTCTTCAAGCAAATTGAGTTGCTTACATGTAGCACCATGTGTGATGCGGGCCTGCGTACGAATGATAGCCATATATTGCTAGAGCACTTTCGATATAATCACTAAAAAAAGGCGCTTTAAAAAAATTACCCCGTAAAGTTCTTCGATGTACTAATAGCTGATATTACTCTGGCAAAAAGTCAAAGGTCATGAAATCCGTTCTTAAGTAATAAAAGAAGTGCAACTATTCCGACTTTGTGTTATAAATCTCAGTAGGTACATATATTTTCTTCTTGAAAATAAATAAATACTTTATTTTTACTTCCGTTAATGCGTTTGTCAAATTCGAATCGTAATTGCAATACGACCTACAACTAGTCTCTAAAAAAGTTGTCTTAATTTTATAAACCAAGCTTGAATACAGACGACATGAACTAAATGTAATCACTTCATAAATTTCATAGAACAGTTGTCCATGTCCATACGTCCATCTGTGTTCTGCTTTTTAGATCTTGCTCGTCACCAAAAGACGCAGTCAAAAGCATCTCAAAAGGACTTGCAGGAAATGAATAACAGTCACTTCGGTTTTACTGTTTTCTTGTCAAGCAAATGAAATATACGGAATGTGCAACAAGGACCAAAGTCATTGTTTAGTCTTTTATGCTCATGAGTGTCATCATGTATAAGTTGCAAGCCAGCCTGATGTCAACTGTATGACCAGACCACCAGCACCACCAATAATATTTAAGACAACCATCAGTTAAGTGTCTGACAGATGCAACAGAAATGAGCAAAACAATATAATATAATCAATGCAATGCAATATATGCAAGAATCATCTACATATATAAGGATTCAGGAATACTCCACAACTATGACAAAGTGGCAGTCTTAAGTTATTCTTCTGTGAAGATGATGGGACAAAAAACTGCAAGACAAAGATGAACAAAAAAATCAAAATGAAATATTTTTCGAGATACGCTGGTGTACTGTGCAGGCTAATAGAGGAGTCGAATAGTAGGAGCTAAGTCAACTCATTGAGCATAAGGTTTTATGCTTTCTATTTTTTTTGTCCTTTTTTGGAGAATTTTTTTTTTATTTTTTCACAAACGGAAAACTATAGTGTCTCCAACAGCTGAATGAGCTTTATACAAATCGATGTCCTTCCACATGAGTTCGCATGGAATATTTACTTGATGATAGTTTTTTCCTTTGTCTTAACTTCACAAACAAAATATTTGGACAAAAAAAAAACTGTTACCATATGCTGCATGACGAAAAAGCACTTAGCCATACTCTGTTCGGAAGGAATGAAGTTTTAAGAGTTTAAGTCAGTTGACCATTACCCAAAGTGATATTTGTTCATCGCTTAGAAAACTTGGTAACTGGTAAAATGTAGTGACTTTTAGATTTTTTGGAGATTTAGACTATTCAGTCAGTCGTACTCCAAAGATTGTCATTTTTAAGCTGGGAAAGCTGATTTGTGAAATTGGACAAAAAGGAAGTAAAATTTGCTCCTTAATAATTCTTGCTCGAGTTTTCTATCAACTTTAATAAGAATCTGATGAAATGTAAAGGCTTTAATCCTACAGCAGGTTACACATATTATGGACCAGGTGACCGGCCCTTCGTAAATTTCTCTAGACGTACAGATGCCGAACACCATTATAAAGTTTTGTACCAGATGACTGCACATGAATTTGGGTGTATCCTACAGATACTGCCAAGACTTCACGAAGGGGTTATCTAAATGCAGTCCCTATATTCTGTTTATTATTCTGTACAAGACAAAGAACTCATCAACTATTGCTTAACTCTCCAAAATACGGCTTGGAACGAGGCTTGGGAGGTAAATACCCGACCCTTTTGTATTTGTCATGCAAGGATCATCAATGTTTTACAGAAGTACAGTGTATCGATCCTCACTTGCATGCTTCTGAGGTGGTACAGCAAAGCACTCATGGAACTCAGACATCATCAGAAGTTCCGAATTATTTCCGACCACTAGTTCCACATTTGGGTCTTTTGAACGCCTTTAATTTGATCTGCATTTTTAAGAAGCATCAGAAATGACATTTTTCGCATATTCATTCCATCTACCACAGGCGCGCCGCCAAAAGAGAATAGAGCTTGGGTTTGAGATATGTAGGAAACTGTCCTATAATTTTTTTTTTGTTGGTACATGGTACCTTCCTTTTAGGAAATAATCCATAGTCCCGAACATAAGTTAAAATACAGGTTTCATTTCAACTTCATATATAAAAAGAAAAAAAAGTCTTCACCCGAATAGCAATTTATTTCACTTAATAATGAAAAGTAACTAAGTAAAATATCGTCTGTGTAAACGCTGACACACTAACCCTATATGCATGCGCATTAAGCTTAAGACCTTGGTGCGGTGGTTGAAAGTTTCGGTGGACGGTACGTTTTGGAATACCAACTCTATGTTCCGAAGCGATTCAAATTTGTCTTGAGCGTGAATTACGAGATGTTTTGGTGGATAGGCAGTAACCTTAAAGCTCATGTTAATTGAAGAAAAATTTTAAAATGTGGAAGTAAAGTATCAGCTTGGGAAGTGGATGTGCGGAAGGTGGAAAGTAGGGAGTAGTCTCTGAAGATGTAAAGGGAAAGTTTTTGACTTTCCCCTTTTAAATGAGGGCCGTCACAAAGTCGATGGAGCGCGGAATGGCATAGGAGTATTTTGAAGATGTCTTTGAAATATTTTACAGGGTGGGTTGTGGAAAGCTCCGAGGACACGGACACCTATGTCCTCCTCTAAGAAGAAGGCGACAAAAAAAAATTGAGTTTTTCTTTAAAAGTGTCAGTGGCTAGAATTCGGGTCCCTCGTCTTTAAAAGATGGGAAATATTTATGATCGACTACCAGCACAGATTAAGGCTTGAAAAAAGGTAACCTCGTCCCTATGCGTGTAACAAGACCCCTACCCCTTCGTCGAGCTAAGCCTGTAAAACAACAGGCCTTAGGTTAATAACGCGGTGGGACATCATTAACGACTCCTGCCTGGACGGGCCGATGGCTGTGTAAATGTTGGTCCTAAAGGTAGGGGAAGTCGTTATGGGAGAAACTTTTAAGCTTTTAGTTTTGAAATCTATCATGATTTCATGCTTTTTTTTAGGGTCATAAGAACCTAATTTTTCCAGTCTTTCTTTCTCTGGTAAGGAATAGAGGTACGTATGCAAGTATACATACTAAAACATTACGTGCTAATTTACAAAAGTTTTACCGTTACAGATATTAAATTGCAGTTTTATATTTTTTGTTCAAAAACTGCAGAGGGGGTCTTGGTCGTGATGGTTTGCTGAAGTTAGGTCAACGTTAGCGTATAGTGGCGAAGGCGAAGAGTTGATTGGTGGTACACCATATGGATACAATTTTTGTGAGTTTTCGATTATAAGGGCTTAAGTTAAGGGTTTTGTCGTTTTTTTTTGTGTAGAAGATGATGATGTATTATAATGGCAATATGTTGAGGGCTCAATGACAGACATGTTGATGCTTATAAACCAAAAGAGATTGGATGGTGATTGCAAAACAGTGCGTAATTGGATTAATTAAGTTTCTAAGGGAGAGTTGGCTGAAAACATTACTGCTGCTCAAGGAAGTGTTCAAAACAATCATTCTCAATTCGACGCCGTGCACAGTAGCTTGGTCTTCAAAGAACAACTTGGGCCAGAATTTTGCACAAGGATTTCCACTTGTTTTCATTTAAGATTCAGTTGATACAAGAGCCTCTTCCACAAGACCATTTACTCCGCCGCCGTACATATGCCAATAGGATGTTACAGCTAGCCCATGACAACCCCAATTTTCATGAAAAAATCATAATGAGTAACAAGGAACATTTTTATTTAAATGGGTATGTGAATAAACAGAATTATCGGTTCTGGGCAATGACAAACCCTAAAAATATTCATCAGTCACCTTTGCATCTACTAAAAGTTACAGTCTGCTGTGCAATTTGGTCAGGAGTAATCATTGGACCTTACTTCTTTGAAAATGAAAACGGTGTAACGGTAACTGTGAATGGGGAGCGATATCGTGATATGATTGAAAACTTTTTAACGCCACAACCGCATGCTTTGGGCTTGATAAACATATGTGGCATCAACAAGACGGTGTCACATCGCATACAGCCAGGATTACTGCAAGGTCTCTTTCGACAACAAGTTATTTCAAGAAATGGTGATGTTGATTGGCATCCACGGTCGCCTGATTTGACTGCTCCGGACTTCTTATTGTGGGGATATCTGAAAAGCAAGGTTTATGCAAACAAACCAGAAACGCTTGAGCAACTCAAACAAAATGTGCGTGATGAAATTAATGAAATACCGCGTGAAATGTGTGTGAATGTAATGATAAATGTGCAAAAGGGCTTGCATTTGTGAGACTCACAGAGGCGGACATTTATCTGATATTAAATAAAAAGTTTATCAATATAAGATCCATTCTCTTTCATTTAATCAAAAATTATAAGCTAACAAAGTATTATACCTTCCGGACGGATACCCTATATCTTGCCAAAATATAGAATCACATGCATAGACTGAGATTGGCTCCTCATGCTTCATCCTTCTTTTCCAAATTTCGTTTTTACCAGTATTCGGCTAAATCAAAGGTATAGAACGTTCCGAGTCCAGGATCAACCTTCATGTAAGGTCTGGAATCTATCTGGCAGGATGAGATTTTTTTGGAGGCTCATGTGCCTGTATTTTACTCACAAACACTAAATGTATAAATGACAAAATTTCACAAAATCATATCTGCCTTCTTTTACCACATAATAACTAAATTCATTGTGGAGTGGTTCACTAATTAAGGAAGTCATGTTTGGGCTTAAGGAATTCGTGATAGCATCTGATATCCGCATAGCCTAAGATAATCAAGCTGTAATTAAATCCTTGAACTCTGTTAGATCATCTCTCTTGAAAATGGTGCTGCATTTTAACATTCACTTCTAGTTTGATACCAGACCATAGAAATAACAATCACACTCACTGAAACAAGTTGCTAGAAGTTGAAGTAGCCCTGCGAGGAACAATAGCCGTATTTTATTTTCCCCGTGATCCAGATCATATCATCTATTTATTTGCGTTACAACAAAACAATTTTTTTTTTTTTTTGTAAATAATGAAGTTAAAATGATGAAAATAGAAATAACTAATACCTTTTTAGAGCACATGTTGGGTTTTCATCAACAGTTTTTTAGTAATGGCAATCCTAAACGTAGAAAGTCCATTGAATTGTATACAATTTCTGAGGAAATTAAACTGTGACCTATTAACACCGTGGATGAGATGAGATTGGAAATCCCTTCTTTGACGATACGTTTGAGGGAACTTGTTTGACTTAATATGTTTTAATTGATTGCTAATAATATAGCGATAAAATGTGGCAATGAAAAAAATATTTACGTGCCTCGCAGGCACATGTTTATCTTTTAAGTACTAAAAAATATGTTTATCTTTCTAGGGTTAAGATATATAAATAAATATACATTGAATTGCTTTTAATTTGACTGTAGAATAAACTCTGCGTTCTATTTTCAAATACAATCTTAGGAGTAATTCTAAAAGCATCGAATTACCCAGATATTTATATTTTATTGTCAAGCTTAAATTCAACACCAATTGGTTTTGTTAATTTAAAGATAAGATGATTTAAAAGATTTTACAAGTATTTATATATATATATATTTGGGAATGAGGGTACTTCAGGGTATAACCCACAAAGCTTGTAATTCACATTAATATCGTAATAACGGAATTATCTTTTTGGGTATATTTGCATTGTGAATTTAAGCAAAGAACAAAAAGAAAAGCCAGGCTCTTGTTAAACAACTAATTTGCATAAAAAGGAAACACTTACCCTAGTTCCTCCCCTTCCCCATTCTCATATATGACATCCCCCATATCTAATGCTCGTCATCACAATAAACATTTTGATTTTGATAAGACGATTTGTTAAAACAAAAAATACCACAAAGGGTAGGTTTAATGCACAAACATGGGGCATCAATTAAAAGTCACCCCATACAAATATTTACATGAAAAAAAATGATATGTTATTTCCTTTGGATTCCTATGTGACTTGTCTTTCTATTAAAAACTTTCTATCCTTTGAAGAAGGATGAGATAACTTTCAACAAATACAAACTGAGTATGAATATGTATACATGTTTTTCTTTGAGTCCAATTGAAGAAAAGGCTTTGTGCCTCAGTTTTCCCTCGGTTCTATTTAGTGCCTCATCAGCATTTCGCACATCCGGCAGCCAGTAATTGTTTTACCTTCGAAGGATCTCACTTTGTGTTTTGCGCGACGAAAGTTGCTGTTACTGTTTTATTTTCTTTTGTTTCTTTTTTTATTATTAAATTAAGCAGGGAATGTTTTCACAAACTCACAGCGAAACAATAGCTTCTTCTTCTCTGCACTGTATTATAAGGGAGGTTTTAGTTGTAGTGCGAGTTTAGGCGCCTCGAAATATCCTTGGGCATATCAAATATTTATATCCTTGGTGTGTACAAAAAAGAAAGATGTGTTGCTTTGTGTGTATATGCATAAGTCCTTTGAAAAAAAAAATTATACGCGCGTATTAAGTCACGGTAAGCGGAAGTAAATATTGGCATTTCATACCACCATATTGGTTGAGGTTTGCTTGCGGCAAAAGGTTAATGATCATTTGTGTGGTGGAATGGAAAATTGCGGAGTGTTAAAGCAGGGTAGTTTTGATTGGAGCAACCATTTGGATTAGCTGGGGAATTATGTACATCAACATTTCTCAGTTTGTTTAAGAAAACATGAGAAAACTCCGCTTAAAAAGTTAACTGTGTTGCTTGTTACTTAGAGATAGTAAGGGTTTCATTATAAAGGGAGAAACGATAATAGTTCGGTCTAACACGATAATTTGTTTGCATATCACAGGTACAAGCAACAACTAAGAATAACTATACATTTTTTTTCCAACTAAGACAAAAGTACTTATACAGATAAAAATTGACTGGACTACTTGCTCTTATTCGATCACATCTTAAGCACAAGATACTTATAGTAATATTACCTATCTCATAGGGAGAGTTAAAAATTAAAATGATGCGTACCAATAGATAGAACTTGTATCAATATTAACAAAACCACTGTTTGAGCAAACATTTTCAGTGAAGTGATTGTGATTTCGTAGTTGTGGGAAAGTGGAAATACTTCCTGCTTGATTTTTATTTAAGGTTTATATATTCTTGACGACCCCTCCTGAGGGTAAGCCTTGACGTGGCGGAGGGGCTTTCGGTGACTACTACAGTGAAACCTAGAGCTATGCGATCGCGGAACTTGATTCTGCAGAAGGGCCACCCATGGTCGACAGGTCGAAGTGGAGTAGGATGTCGCTACTAAAAAAATAAAATGCACGACTGGATCACACGAACTTCCTCTTGTAGCTAACAACTTTAATGTAGCTAACCATTGAGGTAAAGTTGGTTAGGTGTAGTTATCCTATGCAGTTAAAGCCTATGTAGGTAAAATTATATTGATTCTTATTATAATGAATTGTCGAATGGATGGTACAAGGAATAGTTACCTAGGTACATACCTACAAATCTATATTATACATGTAAATGTATGAGGGCCTACATTGTATTTAGTATTAAGTGACGTACGCAAAAATTCGTAAAAAGGGAATAATAATAAGGTAGAAATAAATGGATAATACACATAATTAAATGTTTTTATATTGCTTAGTCGTTATAGTTTGGGGAAAACAAAGATGCAATTTGAATTCGTTGATGAATAAAAATATATCAAAAAAAAAATCAAAAATCGTTGGAGCGATTTTTTAATAAATTAATTTTTTATGTATAAAATTTTGAAAACATTTTTAGAAAAAAAATTGAAACGCTATTTTGAAGATATTATTTATATACATATAAAATTCAAATTTCAAAAAAATTCAGTGACTGGTTTTTGAAAAATCGATTTTTCAAAAAATTTTGTTTTTATTTTTTTAAAAATCGAAAAACGTTTTTTTTTGAAAATTTTCTTATGCAGATTTATTTGGGAGCATTTTTATAAAAAAAAATTATTTTAATCGGTTCATCCAATATTGAGAAAATCGAAAATATGAAAAGTGGTTCTATGGGAAGTACCGTTAATAAGTACGCAAAAAAAATATTTTTATACTTGAAAGTGAACTGTACTAATTTAAGAACACACTATTTTTTTTTATAAACTTTCTTGGAGCCGTTTTCGAGAAATATATTTTTTTCTTAACGGTTTTTTAACATTTGTATGGGAGGTACCGTTGTTTTTTATTTTAAAAAAATAGTTTTTTAACTATTCAAGATAATGTCAAAAAACCACCAAATACGAAGTTTTGAAAAAATCTATTGAGTCGTTTTCGAAATTTTGAGTTTTCAAAAGAAAAAATTAATTTCGAAAAAATTTTTTTTTGAAAAATTTTGGTATTCAGTGTTTAGACTTTCTAGGAGCTTGTGAGTAAAAATTTCAAAAAAATAAAATTAACTGTTTCCGAGAAAAACGAAAACCAAAAATGAGGTGGCCTTGGCGCGATAGTTGTGTGCTCGCCCGTCAACCTCTTGGTTGCAGGTTCGATTCCTGCCGTTGTCTATGACTTCTTATATTCCATTAAAAACCAATTCTCAAAATTGTCATAAAATGAGTTGCTGGTTTACTCATTATATGCTGTTCAGGCATAACACTAACAAGATGTGATTGAGTAAACTAGTCTACCCATAAATATGAGACAGAAATAAATAAAATAAGGCGAATTATAAGAGACGTAAACAAATTAGACACGGTAATTTTCTCCGCATTTGTTCAGCCGCCATCCCTGGAGATAAATCTGAGACAACAACCAGCTCTGTCTCAGAACATCGCGCCACACATCTTTCCTATCCTTCTTTTTCTTCTTTCACCGGATGCCTGCGCTGTGTTAAAAACATAGAATGGGTATTCATAATCCCTTGAGCGCGTGCAAAATTATTAAAAAAAAAAAAAATTGTACTATAGGTACCAAAAATAACATGTTTTTTAAAAAAAAAATTACTAAAAGGTGCCATTTCCCTTCGTTAATGAACTGATTTTTTTTTTATAGAAATCGTTGGAGCCGTTTTTGAAAAAAATAAGATATTTGTTTTTGGCCAAACAAAATGTATGGGGGCTACTGTTATTTGTCGTTTAAAAAAAAATGAAAAAAACGTGTGGGCATTACCGAAAAAATAATATGTACTAAGTTTGAAGCAAATCCACCGAACCGTTTAAACTGCAGACTCGAGGACAGACAGGCAGACAGACAGACAGACGGAAATGCGGGACCCACTTTTTTGGTGTTCTCTATGATCGTAATGTCATGTTAGATTGTTAGAAAAAAATTTTTTTTTACGAATACATAACTTGCCTTATAGTACCTATAATCGCAAGTACAAAAAGAGTTACAGCATTTTTTGTTTTTCTTTAATTAATTTTATGGACAATTTAATACTATTTTATAATCTTCTTATATGTATAATAAATTATTTATGGAATATAACATTTTATTGTTTTATTTAATTTTTTTTTGTATTGTATGTAACGGGTGATTTTTTTGCTACTTGGTTTTTGACGATTATATTTTTGACAGATCACACATGACAAATTCCACGAACATTTGACATTTCGATTCAGTATTGTTTGCCATTTCATCATGAATAGACTTACGCCTGAACAACGTTTGCAAATTATTGAAATTTATTATCAAAATTCGTGCTCTGTGAGAAATGTGTTTGGTGCCACATGCCACACTGCACGCGAAACCATGCATCAATTGAGAGGCGAATTTGGTGAGCAGTTGATCTCACGTTTTGGCGCAGTCAATTGGCCACCAAGATCATGTGATTTGACCCCGTTAGACTATTTTTTGTGGGGCTATGTTAAGCCTATTGTCTATGGGGACAAGCCAAACACGATTGCTGCCTTGGAAGCCAACATTGAACGCGTCATTGGTGAGATTCCGGCCGAAATGTGTGAAAAAGTTTGCCAAAATTGGACCTTCAGAATGGACCACCTGAAGCGTAGCCGCGGGCAACATTTAAGTAAAATTATTTTTAAAAAGTAAATGGCAGAAATTGATTTATCGATCCAAATAAAAATTTCATTCACTTTTTACAAGTTTCTGTGTTTTTTGAATTTTCAAAAACCAAGCTCTTAAAAAATCACCGTTTATAATCCATATATAAAAATATATAAAAAGAAGTTACATTTCCTTGGTAATCTTATAACTCAAGTACCGCCAAACCGATTGACACAAATATTTTACAGTTTGTTCCTAAGTATAAGGAGGTGGTATGTCTGAGTTTGTTTGGAATCGGTGGAGCCATTCCTGAGTTATGACATTTTATGTGAGTAATGCTTTCCTCTCATACGAAATGCCTTTATGGGAAAAACAACAACAAATACACAGCCGCTGATGAGCGTTTCCGTTGTACTGTATGACTGTATATGTGTACAGAGATGTCAAATGTAGTTGTAAGTGCATTATGTTAATATTAATTTGCTGATATTGGAATTCAGTTGACAGTTCGCTTATGTGCTTTGAGTTCTTTTATATCGTGCTCTCATTGCGAACAGACATACTTTTGGTGAGTGTTAACCATGTGTTTCTTTTTTAATACACTGTACCAAAATTCAGTCGATACATCGTAGAGTGTAGTATTTATCGATTGAAATATTTTCAATTGTATTTTTCATGTTTCATTTTAATATATATAAAAGCGTTGCTTCATTTTCACAAGTTCAATTGGATTGCATTTGCCGGTGAGTGTTTTTTTTTATTTGCACAATTGAGGTTAAGTCCAGTGTGTGTGTGTGTGAGTGGGATCAATGGTAATAGTAAATGTGATTTGTTGTTTGAGGATAAATTATGAAACACGTTTTTACTGTTTGGAGTACTTTACAAAGATATTTTATTTAATTCGATCAGTCTTTCAACTTAACAAAAGTAAGATAAAGTATAACCAGAGAGTTGTAATAATGCATAATTAAGATTTAGATGAGAAGATTTCTTGTGACAGTATGTGAATTAATATTTCCACGCACACACATTCATATGTATATATTTTTCAAAAAAATTCAATTAGTAATACACTGTACTGAAAGAATGCCACGTTCAAGACGAGCAAACATTGGCAGACGTTCACGTCAATCAAATGCTACAGCGTTAAATCGAAGATCACAAAGTGAAGAAGGTCGTGTTCGACGAAATGAAATGGAAACACAACGACACAGACGGAGAACTCACTTGGTTAATAGTGAAGTACCCAGAAACCGTCGTGGGCGTACGTCCGTTTGTGATATACGTCAAATGGAACGCGCGGCTTTCAATTACGATGCCACCATTGATTACAGCACCCATGCGTACATTGGCCAGATGAATATAGAATGTATACATTGCAAAGCATTTAAATTCAGAAACGAAACGCCTGGCTTGTGCTGTGCTGGTGGGAAAGTCAAATTGCCCATGCTATAACTTCCGCCAGAACCTTTGCATTCATTGTTTGTTTGGCAATTCACCAACGTCGAAGCATTTCCTCTTAAATATTCAAAAAATACAATTCATGCTTTCAAATAACATCTTTTGGAGCAACAAATATTAAAAGAAATGGATTTATGCCGACGTTTAAGGTAATTTCTTCGTAGGGAATAAGCAATATCATATTTAATTAATGTGCCGTCCCTGTGTTCCATATTTTTACAAATTCAAATCCGTCGTCTATATATATATCTCGAACGTTACAGATTCAAGGTCAAATATACCATAGAGCTGGGTCTTTGCTACCATTCCCAGATGGGGATCATCAATTTTTGCAAATATATTTTATTGGTGATGAGAAACGTGAATTAAATCAGCGCTGTGCAATTTCGACGCATACGAGAAGATCAATCGTGAATGAATTGCAAACATTTTTCCATCAACACAATGAATTGGTGAAATTGTTTAAAGTGGTACTCGACCGGATGCCCACCGATGGCCTCAAAATCATAATAAAAGCCGATAAAACACCAATTGGGGAGCACGCCAGACGATTCAATGTACCAACGATTGATGAAGTAGCCATTATTGTGGTTGGTGAACAGTTTCTGCCACGAGATATTATTTTGTATCGTAGAAATGAGCAATTACAACGTATTTCAGAACTCCATCACTGTTATGATGCATTGCAATACCCAATTTTGTTTTGGAGAGGGGACGATGGCTATCATATCAACATACCAATGATAAATCCAACAACTGGTACGTACACATTTGATTTTCGTTTAAATGTGATTTTTAAATCATTATCATTCGCTAATTAATTTTTGCATTGCAGGTCAAGAATCAACAAAAAAAGTCAGTGCGATGAATTTTTATTCGTATCGATTGATGATTCACCTCAAGAAACCAATTTTATTTTACGATGCAATCAACTTTCACATCAATATATCGTCGATATGTACATCAAAAAGTGAGCGATTGAATTTCATCCGTCACAATCAAGCCCGATTAAGATCAGAGGAATACATACATTTGCGTGACGCAATGATCAATTATGCAAATGTGAATGATATCGGCCGTTTAACAATGTTATCATCATCATATGTTGGTAGTCCACGTCATATGCATGAATATACGCAAGATGCGATGACATATGTACGAAATTATGGCCGACCGGATCTATTCATCACATTCACCTGCAATCCGATGTGGGTCGATGTGTCTGATTGTTTATTTGATGGTCAGGTGCCAAAAGATCGCCATGACATAACGGCCCGTGTATTCAAACAAAAACTGAAAAAATTAATGGATGTGATTCTCAAACTCCATGTATTTGAAGAAGTGCGGTGCTTTATGTATACCATAGAGTGGCAAAAAAGGGGATTACCTCACGCACATATTTTGATTTGGTTCGTACACAAAATAACACCTGATATGATTGATACTTTCATATCGGCCGAAATTCCAGATCAAACCATCGACCCAGGATTATTCGAAGTTGTCACGAAAAATATGATTCACGGTCCCTGTGGTGATATTAATCGAAATTCACCTTGTATGATTGATGGCAAATGTTCGAAACCTTTTTCCAAAGCAATTGATTGCTGAAACAATTACAGGAGATGATATATCCACAGTATCGTAGACGATCAACTGAAGACAACGGCAAATTAACTGTAATGAAACTTCAAAATCAAGTCGTTGAAATCGATAACCGGTGGATAGTTTCGTACTCACCGACACTGTCAAAAATGTTCAACGCTCACAATAATGTAGAATATTGCTATTTTGTAAAATCAATCAAATATATTTGCAAGTATGTGAATAAAGGCAGCGATATGGCTGTTTTTGGAGTGGCTCCTGAAAATAATCATGATGAAATTTTGCAGTACCAAATGGGGCGCTATATTAGTACGAATGAAGCTGTATGGCGTATTCTATAGTTTCCAGTTCATGACAGACATCCGGTTGTTGTACATTTGGCAGTTCATCTTGAAAACGGCCAACGTGCTTACTTCACTGCTGCAAATGTCGAACAAAGAGCAGTAGAGCCACCAGTAACTACACAGACAGCTTATTTCCAGTTATGTGAAACGGATGATTTTGCCAGGACTTTGCTATATTCGGAAGTGCCTCACTATTTCACATGGAATGCATCAACAAAAAAAATTCAGCGTCGCAAACAAGGCACATCTGTTGATGGTTATCTAGGTATTTTTCGAACAGATGCTTTGGGACGCATTTATACAGTTAGTCCAGTTAATGTTGAATGTTTTTATTTGCGACTTTTGTTGGTGAACGTACATGGACCTCAATCATTCCAACATTTACGAACTGTCAATGGTCAATTGTGCGCCACATACCGTGAAGCATGTCAATACTTGCATTTGCTGGAAGATGATATGCATTGGGATGCTTCGCTTCGTGATGCATCAATTGCATCTCCACCAAATCAAATTCGTATGTTATTTGCGATCATAATATCAACATGTTTTCCATCAAATCCACTGGAATTGTGGAATAAATAAAAAAGATTTCATGGCTGAAGACATTTTGATTCGACTTCGACATCGTTCCAATGATCCTGCATTGCTGCTGACATTGGAAATGTATAATGAAGCCTTGATAATGATCGAAGATTTGTGCCTTACGATTGCAAATAAAGCATTAGTGCAATTAGGATTGATTCCACCAAATCGTCCAATGCATGATTTATTTGAACGAGAATTGCATCGCGAACAGCAATTCGATCGTGATGAATTGCGTGCATTCGTACAAACGTATACTCCACAATTAAATGATAAACAAAAACATGCATATGACAAAGTGATGCAAGCTGACAATGATAACACTGGTGGACTGTATTTTTTGGATGCACCTGGCGGCACTGAAAAAACATTTTTGATTTCATTGTTACTGGCAACAATTCGGTCGGAACAAAAAATCGCATTGGCACTTGCTTCTTCCGGTATTGCAGCTACATTAATTGATGGCGGCCGCACAGCACATTCCGCCTTGAAATTGCCAATTGAAACACCAACATGCAATATTTCAAGGAGTTCTGGAATGGCTAAAGTCTTGCAACAAACATCCATTATTTTATGGGACGAGTGTCCAATGGCCCATAAAAAATCTTTGCAAGCTTTAAATCGAACATTACAATATTTAAGATGGAGTTCACAGCTGTTTGGCGGTGCATTAATATTGTTATCTGGTGATTTCCGTCAAACGTTGCCTGTTGTTCCGAGATCAACACCTGCTGATGAAATTAATGCATGTTTGAAAAGTTCATTTTTGTGGGCACACGTACAAAGGCTTTCGTTGACGACCAATATGCGTGTGCGTCTTCAAAATGATTCATCAGCACGTGAGTTTTCAGAGCAATTGCTGAAGATTGGCGATAGAAAGATTGCAAGTGATGAAAATGGGTTTATCACGTTACCGAATAATTTTTGCATAATTGTATCATCAAAACAAGAAATCATTGATCGAGTTTTTCCAAATATTGTACAAAATTACAATAACCATGATTGGTTACGAGAACGTGCAATTTTAGCACCAAAAAATATCAATGTCAATGAAATCAATTTCCACATCCAGGAAAAATTGCCAGGTGATTCGGAAACGTATAAATCTATTGATACTGCTATGAATGATGAAGACGCAGTCAATTATCCGGTCGAATATTTAAATTCTTTTGAACCACCAGACATGCCACCGCATTATTTGAATTTGAAAGTTGGTTCATCGATTATAATTCTCCGAAATCTTAATGCACCAAAACTTTGTAATGGGACGAGACTTTCAGTGAAGAAATTGATGCACAATTAATTCAAGCAACAATTCTCACTGGCAAAGCAAAAGGTGAAATTGTACTAATACCGCGCATCCCATTAATACCAACGGACATGCCATTTGAATTCAAACGTCTTCAATTTCCCGTGCGTTTATCCTTTGCTATGACCACTAATAAAACTCAAGGACAAACTCTTCAAGTGTGTGGTGTGAATTTGGAGGAACCGTGCTTTTCACATGGACAATTATACGTAGCATGTTCCAGAGTGGGAGCCCCAAAAAATTATTTATACATACACCACACAATCAAACAAAAATGTTGTATACACTATTGTATTGAATTGATGTACAACTTTAGCATTATAAATAAAATCCTTTTAAAGCATCGCCATTGAGTTGATTTATCACAGAATACATGTTTTTTCTTGGGCATAGCAACGCGCGCCGGGTCCCGCTAGTAATGGTATAAAAACAATGTCTTAAAGTATTATTCCAATAAACTTGAATTGAATTGAATCTTAAATCCAAAAATCGTATTTTACAAAAAAAAAACTAGTTTATCTAGTATTACCTATAAAACATCATATCATTCACTTAAAATATGATTTTCATTTTCAAAATAATTTTGTTCCGCTGGATTGGTGAATCCGACAACTGTGATGCCTCGAGAACAAAGCAAAGAACTTCTCATTTTATAGGTATGTTATTGGTCCTTCAAATTGTACAGCTCAGTGCGCAGCACCTAACCTCGTATTTTGATGCTTTTTTACGCACACAATTTTTATAATTAATTAAACACCCACCCCCTCTCATGAGACGAGGCTATTGTTATTATTATGCAGCTTTTAAAAGCTATTTTATCCCATCGTGACCACAATAGTCGTTTTCTTGCTTCTGCACCAGCTGAGCTGTGTAAAAACTTGTGTTCACTTATGCGCAACTATAAAGGTGTAAACATAAAAAGGATAATTGCTGTTAAAATACATTGCATGATGTGTACGTATATTGTTCGTCAAATGTACGCACACACTTGAATATATATAAGATGTGGAATATTTCCACGGAACTATTGCTTTGCTAAGCTAATTGGATAATGCGTTCCATTCACATTCGGCGTCTGTTTGCCATGGCGTAGCTATTTTCAAAAACTGTAGTGCTGTATGCTCCAACAAACATATTGTTGACGGTAGATATGTATGTGTACATCGTATCGGTTATCCAGGACGAAATCTCTCGAAAATATTCTAAATAATAGCAGACATGGTTTCTGCTGGTTGAACTCTGCTCCTGCTGATGGCAGATTGCAGTTGCACAGCAACAGCAAAAACAGATGTAGAATATAGTTTGCTTCATAAGGGTCATTCTATTATCACTGAAGCTCAAAACGATGGAGCTGGAGAATATGAGCACGAAAACGCTATTCTGAATAGTTAAGGGTTCTGAATAGCTTCGTTAGAGGGTGAAAATGTTATGAAGGATATTAATTCAAATTATGCTTTGTCATTGAATAAAAGTCATAATAATGCATCTTAGCAGTTCATTCCCTTCCATATCGTTTATTAGAAATATTCCCTTCATATGTCATGGGGGTTTTATGGTTGAACGTTAACCTTTTTTATTACGGTTTTTAACTGCAATTGTATAGAATGGCAAACAACAAAAAACATTATGACATGTACTCTCATCAACGCAATAATATAGCTAGGGATGGTTATGACACAGACAGGACAATCCTCGGCTAATGATTTCCCATAAATGGCACAACGACTCGGAACGTCAACGGATTAATACAGAACGATCATTTTATACTCCATGTGGTACTGAAGAGCTTGAAATACATTTCACTATTAGCTATTAGCATGATGAAAAGAACTGATTTCGACATTTATTATAGTTGTGATTAAACATTTCAATGATTCAGATTTGGATCGGTCTTTCGAAGTATTGACCTTAAGTGAATTTCTGGCTGTGACCTACAAGTCTCTCGACTACCAAGCAGAAGTAGTTAGCCAATGCGTGTTAAAGTTTTGTGCTAAAAATATTTTACGGTTAATTTGGTTAGCAGGGCCTCTCATCTACAACAAGTACTGACTTTCAATTCGAAATCGATTTGCAGCAGCTCTTGATACATTGATAAGTAACTCAACAAAGGTTAGGAGTTGGAGATATACTGGCTGTCGAATATTTTAATTGGCTCAAACCAGAACGAGATTTGTTATCGGAGACAAAGCGCAAGGTTGACGGAAGAACAATTTGACAAACGTGAGGTTGTAAAAATTCTTCTCGAAAAGTTCTCCCATTTTGATCGAAATCCGTTGAGCCGTTTATGAGAAAGTCGAAAATCAATAAAATGGTTATATGGCAGGTACCGTTAATAACAAAATATTAAAAGAAAATGTTGGCCAAAATGTAAACCATACCTAAAATTACACACACACCAATTTTTATCAAAATCGTTTGAGCGGTTTTCGAGACAATTAAGATGGTAGGAAAATTTGTATGGCAATTACAGTTATTTTTGAGGCTAAAACAAAAATTCAAAAATCTATTTTGGACAATCACCTAAAACGCTTAAGCACCAAATTTGAACCAAATCGGTTTAGCCGTTTAGGCTGTAGATCGTTCTACAGACAGACAGACGGAATTGCGGGACCCACTTTTTGGTGTTCTCCATCATCATAATATCAAGTTTGATTAAAATCTCGAGATCGATTTTTTTCCAAATGCAAATAGTACGCTCCAGAAAATGTGGTAAAAAAAAAAACAGAGTGGTAAGAACTTTAAGCCATGAAAGAGAGGAAATGAAGATCTTAAGTAGAAAGAAGAATGTTTAACACAGCCTTCCATTTGAAACAGAATCAGTGTTTCTCAATTTATTGCATTTACTTGCTCCTATGTTCGATCACATTATATGCAAAAGATTCTTAGTAAAACTGCTAAATATATTTTTAAATTTTTTCACTTAATTTTGTATATATAAAAATTCTTTAACTTTTTCTAAACAAATTTTTTAAGAACATTTTAAATATATAATAATATAAATTCAAAAACTTTTAGAAATATTGAATTTTCAAAAAAAAAAAAATAAAATATTTTTTTTTTCAAGAATTAAATACAATTTTTTTCGAAAATTTTGAAATGCAGTATTATTTAGAATTTGAAAGATATCCGGTATAAATTTTTTTTTTCAAAATTCGTTGAGCCGTTTATGAGATAGTCGAAAATCAATAAACTGGTTGTATGACAAGTACGGTTAATAACAAAATATTTTATAAACTTTTTTAGCCGAAATGTTTACCATTCCCAAAGTAGTACAAACATTAATTTTTATCAAAATCGTTAGAGCCGTTTTTGAGATAATTAAGATGGTAGAAAAATTTGTATGGCAAGTACCGTTATTTTTGGGCCTAAAACAACGATTCAAAAATCTATTTTGGACAATCACTTAAAACGCCTAAGTACCAGGTTTGAACCAAATCGGTTCAGCCGTTTAGGCTGTAGATCGTTCTACAGACAGACAGACAGACAGACAGACGGAATTGCCGGACCCACTTTTTTGGTAATGTCAACTTTGATTAAGATCTCGAGTTCGATTTTTTTTTTCCAAATGCAAACTTGCCCTATAGTACATAGGAAGTAATAAATCGACCCACTGGTAACTGCTTTCAAACTGGAAAACAGATTCTTCGAAATAGTGAATAAACTAAGATACAGAAACAGGGGGAATGGTACTGAGTTGAGGCTGAATTTCCAGCGGCTGGTAGTGATAGAAAAAGAAGAGACTCAGTTCCATAACTTTGTATAACAAAAAATAATGCTTAAATGCTTAAGAGCAACAAGGCCTCTGGTTCTTTATAGAACGCGTGTTTTAAATAATTCAGAATGGCTAGAAAGAAGCTTTTCAAATGATTGGATGGTCATCTTCTTATACTACATTTACAAAAAAAAACTTTAGTTCTTGTCTTGCCAGAAGTAATGAGACATGTCCCAATGAAAAGTACCATACCCTGCCGTTACCAGTAAGTTATATCCGTCACAAAGATCGACTATATACCATATCTTTCTCAGCTCTTCTGTTCAAAGCCATACATTTTTTTCATGTTTTAAATTCGCCCAGTGGTACAGCAATTTACCAATTGATCCAGCGTTATCAGCAAGAAGGGGTTGTCTGTGATCTTCCGCGTGCTGGAAGACCTGATGCAGATCCAAATGATGGGAACATTACTATGCAAAGAAGTATGTATTAAGGAAAACCCCGAAACTTTCACCAGGCGCCATTCTCAGCAGTTGGTGAAGTCAAGCGGTCTTTGCAAAAAATGTTTACTGCAGTTACACCTTTTATCCATATAAGATTCAAGGAGTTAAAAGCACACGGACCATTTCCACCTCAAAGCTTACGTGAGGTAAATAATTATTGAACATCAAATGCACAATAGATGACAATACAATACCACGAGTGGATCGTACGAACTTGCTCTTGTAGCTAACAACTTTTATGTAGCTAAACGTTGACACTGTTTAGTAGGTAGGTAGTCTACTTATCCTTTGCAGGTTTAAAGCTGATGTAAAGCTGTAGGTAAGATAACGATGATTCTTAGTATTATGAATTTATCGAATGGATGATTCAAGGAATAATTACGTAGATACCTACAAATATATATTTAAATCTAGGTTATGGATTTTAGCTATGTAACTTAGGAGAGAAATGTGTATCTATATACATGGATGGGACCTAGGTAGATAAATATGTACATACATATAATAATTACAATGAAGGATTTAGGTGTGTTAGAAGCTTTATTCATATACCATTGTAATTAAGGTGCAATATGCATACATAAGATTCATGTGATTTTTAAAGATGCATTATATACATAAATGTATGAGGGCCACATTGTATATAGTATTCCATTGACGTACGCAAAAAATCTTAAAAAGGAAATACCCATAATGAGGTATAAATTATGGGTAATAAGATGCCATTTAAAGTCATGGATAAATAAGAATATATAAAAAAAAATTCAAAAATCATTAGAGCGTTTTTTTAAAAAATCAATTTGTTATGTATCTATACAATTTTAAAAACATTTTTCGAAAACAAAATTGAAACTCCGTTTTGAAGATATTATGAATATACATATAAAATTCAAATTTCAAAAAAATTCAGTGACTGGCTTTTGAAAAATCGATTTAAAAAAAAAATATTTATTTTCTTTTTAAATCGAAAAACTTTGTTTTTGAAAATTTGAGTATGCAATTTTTTTAAGTCTTTTAGGAAGCATTTGCATAAAAAAAACTATTTTCAATCGGGTCATCCAATAGTGAGAAAATATGTAAAGTGGTTCCATGCGCAGTATCGTCAATAAGTACGCAAAACAAAATATTTTCGTATTTAAAAGTGGACTGTATTCTAACATAAGGAACACACACATTTTTTTTTATAAAAATTCTTTGAGCTGTTTTTGAGGAATAATTTTTTTCTTAAACGTTTTTTAACATTTGTATGGGAGGTACCATTGATTTTTATTTTAAGAACATAGTTTTTTTTTTAACTATTCACAATAATATGAAAAAAAACTACCAAATACGAAGCTTAGAAAAAATCCATTGAGTCGTTTTCAAAATTTTGAGTTTTCAAGTTTTTACTTGCGATTATATGTAGGTACTATAAGGCAAGTTACATATGTATTCGTAAAAAAAATGTTTTTCTAACAATCAAACATGACATTACGATTATATAGAACACCAAAAAAGTGGGTACCCCAATTCCGTCGTCTGCCTGTCTGTCATTCTCTCAGTCTGTCTGTCTGTCCTCGAGTCTACAGCCTAAACGGATTGATAGATTTACTTCAAACTTGGTACATATTGTTTTTTCGGTAATATGCCCACACGTTCTTTTCATTTTTCTTTAAGACGACAAATAACAGTAGCTCCCATCCATTTTTCTTGGCCAAAAACAAAAATCTTATTTTTCTCAAAAACGGCTCCAAAAATTTGTATAAAAAAAATAGTTTTTTTTTGGTACCTCTAGTAGAACCATTTTTTTTTTGGTTTTCGATTTTCTCGGAAACGGTTAATCTCATTTTTTTGAAATTTCTTATCCAGAAGCTCCTTGAAAGTTTAAACACTATTGTATATCAAAATTTTTCAAGAAAAATTTTTTTGGATATTAATTTTTTTTTGAAAATTCAAAATTTCGAAAACGACTTAATAGATTTTTTCGAAACTTCGTATTTAGTAGTTTTTTGACATTATCTGGAATAGTTAAAAAAACTATTTTTCTAAAACAAAAAACAACAGTGCCTCCCATACTGTTAAGAAACCGTTAAGACAAAAATGTATTTCTCGAAAACGGCTCCAAGAATTCTTATACAAAAATTGTGTGTTCTTAAATTAGGACAGTTCACTTTTAATAATAAAATATTTATTTTTGCGTACTTATAACGGTGCTTCCCATAGACCACTTTTCATACTTTCGACTTTCTCAATACTGGATAAACCGATTAAAAAAAAAATTTTTTAGACAAATGCTCCCAAAAATTGTTAAGAAAACTGCATTACCAAATTTTCAAAAAGAATTTTTTTTTTGATTTTTATAAAATAAATAATTTTTTTTTTTGAAAAATCGATTTTTCAAAAACCAGTTAGAGAATTTTTTTTAAACTCGAATTTTATATGTATATTAATAATATCTTCAAGATGGCGTTTCAATTTTTTTTTCTAAAAATGTTTTCAAAATTTTATACTTAAAAAATTAATTTATTAAAAAACCGCTCTAACGATTTTTGATTCTATTTCTTTGATATATTCTTATTTATCCATGAATTCAAACTGCATCTTTGTTTTCCCTCAAACTATAAAGACTAAGCTATATAAAAACATTTAAGTATGTGTATTATCCATATATTTCTACTATATTATTATTTCTTTTTACTAATTTGTGCCTACATCACTGAATCCTAAATACAACGTAGGCCCTTATACATGTCTAAGAATCACATGAATCTTATGTGTGCATAATGCACCTACATCCTTCGTGTTTAGTGTTAAGTAGTTTTAAGTATTTATTTATAAACATATTGTTCACGTTAGGATTTAACGAATTGAAATAAAGTACCTACCCATCTACATCCTTCGTAATTACATGAACATGTTAACACACTTGGTTCGTTCAATATGTCTATATATGTAGATATATTTTACTCTCCTAACTTACATAGTTACAATCCATAAGTAAGACTTAAATATACATTTGTCGGTAGGTACCTATGTAACTATTCAATTAATCATCCATTCCACAATTCATTTTACTAAGAATCAAGGAAATCTTACCTAAATAAGCTTTACGCCCATAGGATAACTATACCTAACTAACTAAACCTCAATGGTTACATAAAAGCATAAAAAGCTACATAAAAGTTGTTAGTTATATGAGCAAGTTCGTGCGATCCAGTCGTGCATTTAATTTTTTTTAATTTCCGAAAAATTTGCGAAAAAAAACAAAAAAATCAAATTAACAGTTTCCCAGAAAATCAAAAACCAAAAAAATGGTACTTCTATAGGTAAGGTACCAAAAATAACAATTTTTTACAAAAAAAAAAAATACCGAAATGTGCCTTTTCCCTTCATGGATGAACAACTTTTTTTTATAAAAATCGTTGGAGCCGTTTTTGAGAAAAATAAGATTTTTGTTATTTGTAGTCTTAAAAAAATGAAAAAAAGGTGTGGACATTTTACCGAAAAAAGAATATGAACCAAGTTTGAGCAAATCCATCGAACCGTTTAAGCTGTAGACTCCTCGCGGACAGACAGACAGACGGATGGAATTGGGGGACCTCCTTTTTTGGTGCACTATCAGCATAATGTCATGTTTGATTGTTAGAATTTTTTTCACGAATCCATAGCTTGCCTTATATGTAGTGCCTATAATCGCAAGTAAAAAACTATGGGACTTGTTGGTCTTGAAATAAACATATGAGGCATATTAACAACCAAAACGTGACCATTGATACGAGTATCATCAACGTTGAGATACTTAAAGAACTCATCTAACTTATGGAAATAAGGGGAAGGATTACCCTAGAAAATGGCTGCTACTTTGGTTTAAGGAAATAAGTGGGTGCAGAAATCTCTCACGTAATACACGTAAAACGAAGTGTACGGTCGACAAATTTATGTTCCTTAATTGAAACTGGTATAATGCTAGATAAGTTTCCTGAAAAAAGCAAAAACTCGGCTCTGAATAGGTTAGAACTCTAACCAGTTACATTTATTAATTTTACTAATTTTAGTAAACGAGAGATAAAACGGAAGAAATCTGAGTCAAAGGCTGATGAAAAGGAATCTTCTACGACCGATGCAAGGTGTTAGGCCAAATGGGATGAAAAATAATACAGCAATAAGCTGTATATGAGTGTGGATATAGGATGAGGACTAAAATGTTCGGTGATTTACAATGACTTGACTACCAGCCAACAGAATTGTCGAACCCCTGTCCCTGTTTCAACCCATTCATGTGGAGCTAACAAGCACCGCATCAACCTTCAATTGAAGATGAAAAACTATCACGCATCACCATTTTATGTTACGCTTTTCCCTTACTAACAAGATGGAAAAATCTCTGTTTCTTTCACAAAATTAGTTCCCCCAAAAGCCGCATACCTAGAGCAAGGACGTTAAACATCAAAAAGTAAACAAGTCAGTACTATTTACTTAAAACTTCACCTTAAAGCTCAAACTTGTATATCTTACAGTTTCTTTTCAAATAATAAATTCTCTGTTAAGCACGCTAAGGTCTTAAATAAATAAAACCTTTCATTTATTGAATGCAGCAAGATACTTTTGCAACTTTAAATTTAATAGAGCCTGATTAACATTATTCCGCACGAAAAACTCCTTTTGCGATTTGCATGCTTTAGTTGACGCAATCATGATAAATTTGTTTCATTTGCGACACTTTGTCCTTCCATAAATCATTTTTCAGGAGCAACATAACTTTAGAGGTTGCAGGTGTTCTAGTAACCGTCAGCGACCCGTCTTCATCATCGTCGTGTCGTGTCGTTGGTCGTTGGTCGTCGCATCCGTCGAGTCTGTGTCCGAGGTATATATCATTGTGTCGTTGCTTGTTCAGCTTGTTTAAATCCAATTTAACTCGTCCAACAT
Source organism: Philhelius pedissequus (assembly GCA_910595825.1). Taxonomy (NCBI): domain Eukaryota; kingdom Metazoa; phylum Arthropoda; class Insecta; order Diptera; family Syrphidae; genus Philhelius; species Philhelius pedissequus. The sequence goes on along the minus strand of OU343160.1, from coordinate 65,026,489 downwards.
TCTTTAAAAAAAAAAATGTCCCCAATATCGTGCGTCCTTTTTTCCTTGTCCTTACTGTGTGATATATCTAAACCTACTTTCTCACTGTTGCATGATGGTGTGATGGTGGAGATGGTATATGGAGGAGCGCTGCATAAAAAAGCCTTCATTAAGTTTTTCGCAAAACTATTTTCCCTATCCATTTCTCATGTCAAGTCATCCCATCAATCTGACAAATATCTCTCATCCAACCTCTTGTGGCTGCCACGCAATTCCAGGAAAGATAATTTGTAACTTTTCCTGAGAGAAAGAACTTACGACCATTTTTCAACTTTAATTTGTTTAAGGTAAATCCAAAGCCTCGGAAAAGTTTTGTTTTTTTCAAATAAAAGAAACCGAATTGCTTTCATGAGTTTCCTCCGCACTTCACACTTCACAGTATCCTATTGACCGATTCCGGCCCGGAAATGGGGCAGAGTTGAACAAATCCAAAGTGAAAGTTTAAAAATAAAACAAAAGAAATATAGAAAAAAAAAGTTAGTAACGAACAATTTTACTAAAAATCTAATTTAAAACTTCTTAAGTGCATACTTGTGCTCCGACATCTGGTGCACTGTTCCCGATTTTTTGTGCGCCTCTCCTAGTGAGCCGTGCGTCGCGCCGCCATGCCCACCCGCCTGGTGCTATTCTCTGGTATAATGCGGACAAACAAAAATGTGGCCGAAACTGAAACTTGGAACTGCGCAAAAAATTACTTTTCTCAAAACTTTAAACGAGAAATTATTGTTATACCCTAACCCTCGGTGTTTACCTCTGGAGCCTCTTTTTTTACATTTTTTGTATGACGATATCTCATCTCTTTGAATTTATTCCAAATTTTCTTTCTTTATTTTCAATATCAATCGTCTTTTTTGTCAAGAGATTTCAGGCTGTCGGGATTATCGGTATCGGTAGTCTTCGAAACTTATTGACATTTCTTATTCTATTTGACTTTTCAGGAGAAAAGATTAAAAAAAACAAAAAAATACAAGCCTAAAAGGGAATTGCTATTGCGTGTATTAATATCAGGGTTGAGCAAGTTCTGTAAAGGTCCTTTTTCAGTGTCAAAAGTTTTAATGCGATGACGACGGTAATGGCAGCTGTGCGGTCGCCGTGCTGGTCCTGGTGCTGGTACTGGTGATTGAGAGTATGGAGTTAAAACCCTATAGATAACTCAATCAGTGCGTAAAATCAATCAAAGGAAATGAAGCACCCTCCGGCAGTAGTTTTGTTGATGGGGGGAAATATTTTAATTAATTGTTTTGAAACTAAACTTAAACAGCCTGTGGTTGCGATGATGGGCGTTGGAGTTTTTTTTTTTTTTTTTTTTATTTCGGTTTAGATGAATTATACATTGTCTGAGGAATATAACCAAGTTATGTGTTAATTAAAACGAAGATATTAAAGGATTATAGCAAGCAGCATAAATGGTGGTAGATACTTGCTGCTGTTCTGCTGTTGGGAAAAGTTTGTTTTAGACACAAAAGTGCTTTAAATGTTCGCGGGAAATTATTTCCGAGCAAAGTAACTTGAAAGGGGGTTGAATAAAAAAAATAATTAAATGGATGAATTCAAAACCGTATATTCAAGAATGTGCTCTGCAGAGTAATGGGGAAAACAGTGATTTGAAACGTCCCCAATTTTCCCAAAACCAATTAACACTTGAATCAAATTGATTTTGCGCACGCATGGTTTATTTGATGATAGGCTATAATGTTTCCGGTGGAAGGAGCTGCAAGTAATTTGATAAGGGCTGAGAAGTGAGTTAGATGATAGAAGAATAGTGATTGGGATATTTTTGGAATCATTCCAACAAGTGAAGGGATATTTTTAATTGCGATTATAAGTACTATAAGGTAAGTTATGCATTCATCGAAAAAAAGTTTTAAGATAACAATCAAAAATAACATTACGATAATAACGAAAACGGAAAACGATGGTCTAGAAATTCTGTCCCTTTGTCTGTCAGTCTGTCCATCTGTCAGTCTGTCCTTATAGACACCTACAGTCCAAACGGCTGAGCCGAATTTCTTCAATACCTACTATAGAGAGTTTTTTAGGTATTGTACAGAGGGGAAATTGAAATTTTTCTAGCTCAAAAAATAACGGTACCTTCCATATAACCGTTACGTTAAAGCCTATTTTTCCCGAAACCGGCTCTAACGATTTTAGTTTTAGAAAATCAGTGCAGCTTTTTACGTAAGTCCAATCATATGGTTGAAAAAAAAAATTTTAAAATGTCTAAAAACGGTACTTTCCATACTTTCCATAGTATCGTTTTTTTTTGCTTTTGACAATCTCATAAACGCCTTACCCGATCCTTTCGAAATTTCACATATATATATACTGGTGTAGGTAGGCCAATTTATACTGCACACCAATATTTTTAATTAATATTTTGTTTTATTTTTAAAAAAATTAAAAAAAAAATGTTTAATTTATATTTTGAAAACTGCTCATTAATTTTTTTTCAAAAATTATATAGTTATATGTATTTGCTGAATACCTATGAATTGGGTTTTTGAATTTTTTTGAAAAATGTTTTCAAAAATTTTAGAAAAAAAAAACTTTTTTACTCAAAAACCGCTCCACATATTTTTAAAATTTTCTTCTCATAAATTCAAATTTATCCAAGAAAAAAAATGCCGTACTTTTTTTTGAGCTCAAATTAGTTTAAATATTTATTTCAGAATTTTTAATTATTTTTTTCTTTGACTAACCCGATTTAATCTTTTGTTTTTAATTTTATATTATTAAATATTTAAGATTTTCATACCAATTATTGTTAGAAAAAAAAAATTTAAGAAATTTTGTATATTTGCGTATAATATTAAGTAAAAAACGACTTTTAAAATATATTTAGGTTTTTCCTTTTTTTCGCATGATAAATATTTTTTGCATGACATTTTTCCGCATTGACATTTTTTATCGTATTGTTACAGATCTCTTAAACAAAATGAAGAAGAAGAAATAAATTGATTAGTTTTTTATTTTACTGTAAAGAATTAGAGAAAATAGAGAATCAGTATCTCTTGTTAAAAATGGCGGACTAATCGACTTAAAGCCAAAGAATTCAATCCTCATAAAACGTGTTCTTCTTTCTGACAACTCCGATGGTTGACAGTTGACAGCAGTCTAGTTGACGTGTCTTTCCAGTTGCTTAAGGGGGAAACATTATCATTTAGTTAAGGTCGTAACACTGCTCCCCGTGAAGAAAAAGACGACTGTCCTCAGTCGGTCGTCAGGTGCCACAGCGATTCCTCAAAACCATTAAGCAGAGAGTTGACACAACGCTAATCGATCTCTGTGGACCACAAGTTTCTTGCTTCCGGTTTGTTTAATGATTCGATACAAGACATCTCCCAGCTTTTCTAAGATTGTATATGGACCTTGCCAGTCACATTGTAACTTAGGACACCGGCCCTTTTTTCGTTTAGGAGCATAAAGCCAAACCTTGTCGCCTACACCAAATGGAGCAGCCTTCGCCTTGATGTCATATCTATCCTTCATTCGCCGGCTGTAGCTCGCTAGTTGTTGTCGATTGAAGTTATACGCTGTTTCTAAACTACCAGTTAACGATTCAATGTAATTTGAAATGCTCACGGGTTTATCTGGAGGGGGTCCAGTTATAAGTTCGTTCGGCAATCGAAGTTCGCGGCCAAAGGTCAAAAATGCGGGCGTCTGTTTGGTGGCTTCATGAACTGCCGTGCGATATGCGAGCAACAAAAACGGAAGATGGCTGTCCCAATCCCTTTGGTTTTCCTCAACATATTTGGCGAGATAGTTTAGAAGGGTCCTGTTAAAACGTTCCACCATACCGTCCGATTGTGGGTGTAAAGCCGTTGTTCGAGTTTTGTCGATTCCCATCTTTTCGAGAACGCATTTAAATACAGCGGACTCGAAATTTCTGCCTTGGTCTGAGTGAAGCTGAATCGGGACGCCAAAGCGGGAAAATACATGAACAATCAAAGCGTTTGACACCGTTTCAGCCGTTTGGTCTGGAAGAGGAATGGCCTCGGGCCATTTCGTAAAATAATCGCAGAAGACCAGAACGTACTTGTTACCTAGAGATGAAACCGGTAGTGGTCCAAGGATGTCAACTGCAACACGTTCAAACGGCGCGCCAACATGAACTGGTTGGAGTTTTGCACGATTTCTTGTTGATGGGCCTTTGCGTTGTTGACAGCGAGGACAAGCCTTGCAATATTGTTCGACATCTTGGGAACAGCCCACCCAATAGTACCTCTTTTTGACTTTTTCTTGGGTTTTTTGAATGCCAAAATGACCGCCAGTTGAGCTGTCGTGCATTGCCTTAAGAATGGTGTCCTGCAAGTCAAAAGGTACAATTAATTGGAAATACTCACCATTCTTCGATATAATTTTTCTACAGAGTACTTCGTTCCGGTACTCGAGGTTTTCAAACATTCCCCAGTAGGCCTTTATACGAGGGTGCAGCATACGAATTTCTTCGAAAGAAGGTCGTTCTCCATTATCTATCCACTCTCGAACAATTGACAGATGCTCATCCCGTTTTTGATGATCCGCGATATCCATACTGACAATAGATGTGCGTATGAGAATGTTTTGTTTTTCTTCCACACGAGTGCAGTAACGACAATGTTGATCTTCGCACGGTCTACGAGATAAAGCATCGGCATTCAGATGTTTTTTCCCAGGACGATACTGAATGGTGAAATCGAACTGCTGAAGTCGTTCCAACCAGCGGGCCATCTGTCCTTCAGGGTCGCGGAAATTCATGAGCCAGCAGAGTGAACTGTGATCCGTCCTTAACGTAAAATGCCGTCCTAAGAGATATGGTTGGAAATGAGCCAAGGCTTTAACAATTGCCAAAAGTTCTCTCCGTGTCACGCAATAGTTTCGTTCTGGTCTTGAAAACATCTTACTGTGGTATTCGATTACTTTTTCTTCTCCGTTTTGAAGCTGCGACAGAACTGATCCGCAAGCGGTGAGGCTGGCATCGGTGTCAAGAATAAAGAAATCATCTTCAGTTGGCTGACATAGTACAGGAGCGGAAGTCAACTTTTCTTTTAACTCCACAAAACCACGTTCGCATTCGGTCGTCCAAATAAAAGGTTTTCTTTTCTCAGTTAGTCCCGTCAAGGGACTTGCAATGGATGAAAAATTGAAGATAAAACGGCGATAATATGCGCAAAGCCCTAGAAACGATTGCAGTTCGGTTTTATTTTTTGGTTGGGGCCAGTTTGTAACCGCAGAGACCTTCTCGATATCAGGTGATATGCCCAAACCCGACACAACGTGTCCCAAAAAACGGACTTCTTTTTTAGCCAGACAACATTTCTTCGGTGATAGCACCAAGCCCGCTTCTTTCAAGCGGTTGAACACATTTTCTAAATTTCGAAGAAGATCATCGAAAGTTACCCCATGGACGATGATGTCGTCGAGATAAACTAGACATGAAGTATGTAACAGTCCATCCAGAACTGCATCCATTAACCGCTGGAATGTGGCGGGTGCATTGGTCAAGCCAAAAGGCATGACATTAAACTCGTATAATCCTGTGCCGATAGAGAACGCTGTTTTTTCCTTGTCATCGGCATCCATCTCCACTTGCCAGTATCCCGATTGTAGGATTCAAGTGTCAAATCGATTCGTGGCAGGGGATACGAGTCTTTCTTCGTAACGTTGTTTAACTTGCGGTAGTCGACGCAAAATCGGAGAGACCCGTCCTTCTTCCTAACCAGTACGACCGGTGAGCACCAAGGGCCCTTGGATGGCTGAACGATATTCTTATCCTTCATGTCGTTTAGGATTTTTCGAGCTTCGTTACGACGAGCTAAGGGAAGCTTTCGTGGAGGTTGTTTTATAGGATGTGCTGTTCCCGTATCTATAGAATGCTTGGTAACTGATGTTCGTCCACGATTAGCACCATCACCTGCAAAGATGTTACGGTTATTAGAAACTAGAAATTTTAACCTGCGACGTTGCTCTTCAGTCGTAGATGGAATGCTTGTCGCAATCATGTCTGCTATTTCAGGGGACAACTCGGTGTAGTTTATTCCAGCGTCAGCACGTCGGCATTGAAATACATCCACGTTGAAATCTAGGTGAACTAATTGGGTATTTCGTTGGATCCAAATGTCTTCTGACGAAATGTTAGTTACAGCAACGCTGAATTCTCCACCCGATATATCACACACACCACTCTGTAGCGACATTCCATCCTGCACTGATGCGGGCATAACAAAAACAGCTTTGGTCTCCAACTCAGGTGTGCTCAGACGAACCCAACAATCGGAAAGAGCCGGGATGCAGACATCAAGCGCATTGGTCGCGATTGTGTACTGGGTTGGAGTTTGTCTCAAACTTATGGTGTGTGTGCCTATACGCAAAATGTAATTCTTTAAATCTATTACACAAGAATGTTGGCGGAGGAAATCCATTCCAATTATGCAATCATCAAAAATGCTTGCGACGAATACGGAATGTACTGTTTTGAATTCTCCTATTTGCAACTCCACTTCAAGAATTCCTTCAACTGCAGATTTATCCCCGGTGACAGTCTGGATGAAATAATGCGATGGTGTCATCGCCTGGCTGATGACCATTCGGGAGAGAATTTTGGGGTGCAGTATTGACTGGGTGGCTCCTGTGTCAATAACGCAAGCGCATTCGACGTTGTTAACTTTAACTTGGGTGGCCAAGCTGTTGAGACTGTTCCCACATCGAATAAAAACGGTATTTGGTAAGGGGGCATCGGGTTGTTCCACTAATTCCGCCCCATAGGAGTTAGTGGGTTCTTGTTTACCGACGGTTCATCTATAATTCTTAATTTAATAGCACGAGATCCAAGACGTGCGGCTTCAACATCAAACTCAACTGTCGAACCAAGCTTTAAGTTGGGAAAACGACGAAGTTCGCTGCGAGGCAAATAAACTACCTCGTTGTTGTCGACTCTTCTGATGAAAGCGTACCTCGTTTTGTGAATAAATTTGAGTTGCCCTCGGATGTTTGATTCGAGTGTTACCTGATCGCCTGAATTTAGAGCTGGGAGAGCCTGTTGATTTTTTGTTCGCTGCAGCTTAGGCTCTCTTAAGCTGCGCGGTTCTCGTTTCCCGAAGCCGGCTGCGCATTTCCAAACTCATCATCGCTGGCAACACGAGCTTCAGCAACACGTACGGTTTTTCGCGTAAGACGAGTGGCAACTCGGCTGGCTTCTGCACGAACAGCTATGGAAAGAGCTTTTTCCAACGTGTCTGGTGCCACGTCTCGTACCCTCTGTTGCAAATCTAGGTCAAATATTCCATCGATGAATTGGGCTAGAGAAATACGCTGCTTGGCATGTTCCGGACAGTCTGGAAATGCGAGGTAAGTGAGGCGTTGGATGTCTGTAGCCAATTCACTTAACGACTCTTTGGGACGCTGTATTCGCCCTCTCAACTCACAATGTGCCGTGCTTTGCTCATACTCGTTGCTAAAACGTTGCTTCATAGCTGCATCGAGACGAATAAAATCGTCACAAACCTGCGCGGGCAGCGTTTCGAAAAATGCAAGAGCAGTACCACGAAGATACGGAGCAAGATAGAGTGCCTTATGTTCGTTCGTCCAACTATTAACCCGGGCTACACTTTCGAAATGCAAACGATAAGATTGCCAGGGAGTTTTTCCATCGAACTCGCGAGGCTGAACTTTAATGCGCTGTGCAGACCCTACAAGTGAAGATTGACCGAGCGGAGATGGTGAATTTCCTTCTATTAAGCTAGGTGTATTTGTTCCGATTTGTCTGGCAGCGGGTGCATGCGCGGTAGATGACAACTTTCCGCCGAAAGGGTCAAAGGGTGTTTCTAATACACTATCTGGTTGGAAAAGAAAATGTGGACTTAACGTATGTGTTAGGTCAATTATTCCGTTTGTACGCTCTTTTGATTGAACATCCTTTAGCAGAACTTCTTGAGAGGCAGTTTGAGCAGCTGGTTGCTTCTGGGGCATAGCAGGGCTTAGGCCAACACAGGTAGGTGTAGACAAGTTAGCTAATGCGTCTAGCCGTGTTATAAACGATTGATTTTGTGTAGCTTCTACTTGCGCAACCCGAGTGTTGATCTCTGCAATAGACTTTTGCAAATCGACCATGAGTGTCGATTGATCCTCCAGTTTTTTAATTAATTGCTCAAACTGTCGATCGTCCATGGTTGTGAAGCGTAATTAAGACTCGATTAAGATGTCGTTTTCATAACCCCACATCTGACACCAGTTGTTACAGATCTCTTAAACAAAATGAAGAAGAAGAAATAAATTGATTAGTTTTTTATTTTACTGTAAAGAATTAGAGAAAATAGAGAATCAGTATCTCTTGTTAAAAATGGCGGACTAATCGACTTAAAGCCAAAGAATTCAATCCTCATAAAACGTGTTCTTCTTTCTGACAACTCCGATGGTTGACAGTTGACAGCAGTCTAGTTGACGTGTCTTTCCAGTTGCTTAAGGGGGAAACATTATCATTTAGTTAAGGTCGTAACAGTATGTTATATTTCTGGGGATATATTATAGTCCCATAATATACAGATGCATGTACATATTTTTCACGTGACACTTATTCGCATGGCATAGTTAATACATTTTAAATTGCTCCATTGATTCTTGTCACATGAGACATTTCTAGAATGATATAGTCATGCTCATGGAATATTTTTTGTGTGACATATTTTCACATGATATGTTTTGCACATTGGCATGAAAAGTTACTAGCATATTGTGTATTTCGTATATGCTGCTGGAATGATATCTTACCAGAATAACATTTTTCACACATGACATTTTGTTCGGATGATACATTTCTGTCTCGACCTTTGCTTGGTATATTTTTGACCTGATATTTTTCTAGCACGATATAATATTAGCATGATATTAATAAACACATGATATAATTCCGAATGATATTTTACTTTAATGGCATAGTATTCGCACGACATATTTCTTGCGTGATATATGATAAATTAACAAAACATGCTAAATTACGTGTTTCTCGCATGAAATGTACATATGTTTCTCGTTTACCTACAATCATTGAGGAAACATTTGTAAATACCTTACTATTAGAATACGAAATATCTTTTTTTTTATCGATCCAATACATCATATTTTAGGAAAGTTACTTGCACAAAAGCCAAATATCATAAATCGATATTGTGTACATGCATTACCTATCAAACATAATGACGTCATTAGGCCATTTTATTGGCATATCTCAGAGAATTAGTACCTGCATATCCGTCCTCAGCGACCACTCCCTTAAAAAATAAAAATAAGTAGGTAAGTTACATCGGTAATTTATATTCAAAGAGACATAGAAACCAAAGATTCAAAAAGAAAACATCACGTCATGAAAAGAGCTCCTTTTGATTTTATTTCTTGTGGTTCGCCTATTTTTCAATGAGTACAAGTTCAACTGGTTGAATGCGAGTATGAGTGCTCTTTTAGTGCTTATTCTATTCAAAAAGCGGCAAGTTTTCCAGGATTTTTTTTTTTTTTTTGGAATCATAGAATTTTATTCTATAAGCTAGAACTGTTGCTCTTGCTCTCTTTCGTGGGTGGTTTGGTATTATTGTTTGGGTATTTTCGTTCTCTTTGCCCTACATCACAATGAAAATTCTATTACGCCAAGCTGATGTTAATGCATGATGAGTTTGGTGTTGAAGAACAAACAAAACCAAAATAACTTCCTTACGAAATCGACATACCAACACGTTTCCAACATTTTTAAAGGATTATGTTTTTTAAGAGAAACCTTCTTTCACTTTCCAGTTATCTAATAAACTCAATCTAATTAGTGTTTATTTTTTTCTTGTAATATAAAATGCTCATGTGCAAATGGAATCATTGGAAGTTCCAGTATTCCAATAGTATCGCTTTTTTTCTGAACAGTTTGTTTTTGAACCGTTTCGGGAGAGATTTTCTCTTCATTAGTTTCATTGTGTTGTGTTTGTAAAATAATTATTTAATACATTTGAAATAGAGAGTGAGAGAAATTGAGAGATATTTTAAGGTTTTCCTTTTGTTCTTTTGTTGAATCCATTTTTCAACACTTTCTACCATACAACTTGCCGAAGTCCTGTTATAGAATCAACGCTCTCATGTAGGTAGAATCACAGAATAATTCAAAGTTTCTTTGTCTACAAAAACCTTATCAATTTTTTAAAGCGCCTTGAATTTTAATTCAATTCGCTTTTTAATTCATTGGATTTTTTGTTTGGTTTTGTTTATTTGTTTTAAGGAAGATTTTTTTTTAGAATTATGGGAATATGAATATTTAGCTAGTTTTTAAGTTTTGTGATGATAACAGGTGAAACATTTGTATCTTTTATTCTAGTACTTAATGGTTAGTGGAGGAGTGATTTCTGTTTTTTTTTTTCTTAAAGCTTAAAGGTTTTGGCAGTATTACTCGCAAGGCTTTTTTGGTTTATAGCCGTTATAGCGTCAGCGGGTCCAAGGTCTAACCTAAAAAAGCAATAAAACTCGGTGCACGAAGATTTCAGAACTCCGTTTAAATGTCAATTTACAATAGTTTCCTTTAAATAAACTAAAACTTACAATCTTATATAGATTGGGCTTAAGTCCCCGGGCCTCGTCGAAACCAAAGGCACAAAGTTCGATGAGATAGAGTCCCCGGCCCTGGTCAAAACCAAAGGCACAAGGTTTTTTTGGGATAGAGTCCCCCAGTCCTGGTCGAAACCAAGGCACAAAGTTTAGTGGGAAAAAGTCCTCGGCCCTGGTCAAAACAAAAGGCACAAAGTTTGGTGGGATAGAGTCCCCCGGTCATGGCCGAAACCAAAGGTAAAAAGTTAACGGCACAATGCCAACAAATTACGAAACTCCTAACTAGTGCACAACGCACTCAGTAGTGTTAAGTACTTCCCTTACGTACACCATGTTGGTACATGCAATACCCAAAAGTCCATCCATACCAACTTTGCCTCCTCTTGATATATATGCCGTAACAAGCAAGTGTGAATTGTAAGTGCAAAAAATAACGTATCCCATGTAATTCATATGGCTTGATGTCTGATTTGATGATAATGTTCTGTTTTCATTATAAATCGTATGGTGACGTGTCTGCTTGCTGAAGATGCTCTCCATATTTGAAGCTGAAGGGGTAGTTAGCTGTTTCGATTAATGCATGCGATGTGTGGTGGATATTGTAATGACACTTGTTTAATTAAATTTGTAACTTCATTTCTTGCTTATAGCTTGAATATTGTCTTTTGAAAACTAAAATATTTAAATACAACTTTTTAGTATCTGGCTATGCCATTGAGTGGCGCTATTGTTGTGTGTATTAATGTGTGAAACAGATTAAACCAGCACCAGCAGCGTCAATAGCAAATATAATACAACGCTGGTCAGGAATAATTTTTCAAACACATTGCCACTCACATTTCGTATAGTTACAAACACAGCTACAAGTTCCATACGCTGCCGCTGTATATCGTAGTAAGAAAGTTGGTACATACTTAAATGATAGGGGCTGCTGTTTTAATTTGTATCATGCCTTAGAGTATGCAGCAACATAACTCTGTTTTAAAGTGCGCGTAGAGGAAGAGAGCTGTCTTATTTGACTTGTATGGTTGTAATATTTTGTTGCGAGGAGCGAGGATATTGTGTGATCACTTGGTATTAATTAATTTATTTATATATTTATTTTCAACTCTAACAAGTACAAAAGACTTTCATAGAATAGCTTAATAAACTTAAATCTAACACTTAAATATTACACGCAAGTAAAGCTTTACATTCATTACGATTAAAATGGAATTCTAAAAATTCTTCGTATTAATTGAAAAAGCAAGCAGCATTGCAAATGGGATTATTATTATTATTATTTATCTTTATTCTTTTTTCAATAAAAGTATACAAACTTAGAGTTATAGTAAAGAGATTTACAAGCATGGCTATAAGCCGTTTTCCGGTTAGATATATGTCTATAAAAAATAACAATGTGAGAAAAAAAAATTCAAAAATTAGAAAATCTGGAGCGAGAGTGAGAGAAAAGTGAAAGTGAACTTTTATAGTGCTCTGAATTTGTTTCTATTTTATTTTAAATTAAAAGTAAATTAAAAGCTGATTTAATTTTAAAATCATTATTTAAGCTAATTTTTGAACAGAAAAAGTTTAACCACCTGAAGTTGTCTAAAAGGTAGGATAGCTTAAGACTTTTCAATATACCGCCGCGGAAAGTGGTCAATTATTTTGGGTATAACGTATAACATATATGTATATGAAGCCGAAGAGGAAATTGGAGGAAACATCTCCTAACAAATCGCCAAACATCAAAAAATCTACACCACTAAGAGATTACGTACTGCCTAAAAACTCCATCATTATGGCACAACCAATTCCTCAAACGAATGATATAAAATCCATTGTTGACGGTTGTCTGGTTGAGCATTTAAAAAATATCGCAACAAAAGATGACGTCTTAGCAGTCTCTGATAAATAACGGTCCCAAGACGAGCACCTTACGGAACGCTTAGCTGTCGTCGAGAATTACCGCGAAGCTATTGAGAGACAACTTGAAACTTTGCATCAACAATCTCATGAAAATACGGTTGTATTGCATTTACCCCCAGATGAGAAGACATATATGAATGAGCTAGCAAAACAAACTTGTCTTAGACTTCTGAATCTAGATGAAAATGCAGAGCTATCATTTGATAAAACACAAGAGTTTATTAATCGCCACAACAACAACAAAATGGGATTATTTGAACCGTAGTTAGTATTGTGTCTAGGGATGTAAAAGAAGTCGTTCTCTCTAGGTCGTAGCTGACGGACCGGAGCATAAATATTAAATAACGATAGCAAACTAGGGCTATCGAAGTGACTACAAATAATGTCCCTAGCAAACATTGCATAATAATAAACTCGCCTGCTATGAGGCGGTTTCAAGTCAATTAAGAGACATCTAACATTGTATGTTGGCATGTTTGAATACAAATAAGTTCTACGCAAAGCAAACTTTGTGAATCTTTTCTGAATTCATTCAACCCGTAATGAACATTTGATATAGTACGGTGACCATATTATACACCAATATTCAAGATTTTCCTTAACCAGAGAGACGAACAGACATTTCAACGTGTAAGGGTCAATGAATTCCTAAGAATTTCTAAAAAGAAAACCTAGCATAGCATTTGCTTTCGAGATCAGGCAAAACTTTGAGACTCAAAAATAAACCCCAAATCCTTTTGGATCATAATTCTTGTTAGATCACTTATAGAGAATTTATATTCAAACTTAATTGAATTTTTGGATGGAAAAAAAATATCGTAACAGAACATTTTAAAGTATTTAAATGCAAGGAATTTAAAGAACACCAATCCATAAGACTATTAATATCTTCTTGAAGTTTAATACAATCCAATTCATCTTTAATTTGTCTAAATAGCTTAAAATCATCGGCAAAAAGTAATCCATTGGAGTCCAAAATAAAATCATGTAAATCGTTTATAAACACCCGAATAACTCAACAAAGATTTAGAAAGATGCGAACCTTATTTCAAAGTAGCCTTGTTGAGTAGTGTCTCAGACTGGAAATTATTTGTTTCAGAGATCACAGTTTTTAGACAAACCGCGGGTGTGACAATACAAAACAGTCTAGTTCCTCTGCGCTATAACAGTTTCAATTTTTTAATCTCCAACATTCCCAACATTCAGGGGGGCGAATTCTTAATGACTACCATTCTTAGAAGTTTACAATTGTGCATGAATTTTACGAAAGTTCTCCTAGGAACGCATTTGGAAGGTTTCTACAAATGAACGAGAGGAATCAATTTTTTTTAAGTCATAAGGCCCTTGCAGTAAGTGGACATGTTATATGATTTTTTTTATTACCAATTTAAAAAAATGGAGAGGCATTTGATCCTAAGAGGACGAATCAAGGGACACCTCATCAGAATAAGAGGTAATTTTGAATATTAAGAACGCTCCCGCCTTTATATCAATCTTTCAAGGAATCTACAAAACCGTTTGGCAAAAAATGAGTTTTGGATAAAAGAAATCAACAATTGTTTCTGGATATGTTCCATAAATATACATTTGAATGTTCTTGAAGTATGAGCTGTTGTTCCGTTCTGGTACAGTAAAATGAGTATTCTAAGTCCTTAAAAGTCCTTCATCATGTTAGAAAAATTTGAGACCAACAAAATGTTACCTTAAATGAATACAATTGCTTTGTTCGCTGCTCTATCCAATAGGCAGTCTCATCAAACAAAACAATTGAGTCCATTAAAAAGTTTTCGAGAAGCACACCAAACCGTTCTGCCGAAAAATCAAGTAGTGTTCGGAGGGTTTCCTCTCAAACATCAATCTGTTTGGAGTGAAGGTAAACATGAAGAATTTGCTCAACTTGACGTTCAGCTGCCTACCATTGGAACTTACTCGTACATTTTATTTTATCGCTATTTTTATAAACAGGTAACAAACCCGGCCGCGCGTTGCAGCGACTTTATTGTACTGCGTTTAATTAATAGATATTAAAATTGGTATTGTTAAGAAATTGATTTGTAAAAGAGAACACGGTTTCTTTAATTAAAAATATTTGACAAACGTATCGAGAATTGTAGTCTTTTGAAAGGTATTGTTGATTCTGATGGAATCATTGGTGTTCGAGGTAATAGGTGGACTTTTGCTTTAAGCCAGTCAATATCGTTGCTTCAAATACGTTTCCGCTATCTTCTGATGACTAATTGTACATCGTTCCATAATTCTGAAGGATTTAAGTTACGAAAAGAATGAGCGGTGAACAAATTTTGAGACACAGCTTGTGTTGCGGCATTCCTGACGTATCCAGAGAATTTAAAAATTCTGTCGGAAAATTGACGATTTTCATCAAAAGTGTCAATTGACTTTAAAATCATCAAATAACATGACTACTCGTATAATAACTTGATAAGAATAAATTTAATATCTCAACTTTACGCATTGTTGCTGGATAAGGAAGATGCTGGTAAGAACACACAACCAATGTCATGTATATTAATTTGCTAATATTTTTCTTTGATTTTAGGGTTTCCGAAATGAAAAAAAAAGTCTGAGTACTGAGCACTAGCGAGGGAAGCATCTTTAATCTTCAGCGACAAATTGTAGAAATTTGAAGCTAACGGATATTCAACAGCAACAATGACAGCAACAATTAAAACCGCGGAGTATATCCGTATAGAATAAATGAATAAAATAAAATTAAAGTTAAAGTTTACTTCTGTACTTTTATCAGACACCCTGTAATGAGAATATTTTGTATGTGCAGTAAGTTGTATCAAATCGAAATTTTAAAAGTTTTTTTTACGCATTCTCAACTTTGAGTGGTTATTTCATTGGCGCAGTCATCTTGGATTTACTGGAAATAACATAATCAACCTCGCCAATGATCAGTGTTGCCAATCATTCATTTTTTTTTGTGAATTATACGATACGAAATCTGTACAAGAATTTCCTAAAATGTTCTATGAAAACTGAATCCCTTTTAAAATATATTTCTGGTTATCCTTATTCTGAGTCCAAAAGCCAATACTTAAAAAGGTGGTTTCATTCTATTTTTTGAAAACTATATACTATATAAAATTAATGAAGTGTGAGCCCTAATTGGCTCATAACAATGACTCAAAGAATCATACATATCTATTGTTTGGACATTTCCCCTTTTTTTAAATGGAATATAAAACAAAATGCATGACTGGATCGCAGATACTTGCTCTTATGTTCGATCACATCTTAAGCAAAATATTTCTATTAAGAATTAAAATATATTTTTAAAGTCGTTTTTACTTAAATATTTATATACAAAATTCCTTAATTTTTTTTTCTAAAAAATAAAACTATTGTGATAATTTTAAACATTTAATAATATAAACTTAAAAGCGAAATTTAAAAAATCATTGACTCGTTTTCGAAAAATTAAATTTTCAAAAAAAAAATTTTTTTTTTAATCCAAAAAATATTTTTCGAAAATTTTGGTATGCAGTATTAATTATAATTCGAAGGACCTCCTATATAAAAATTTTGATAGAAATCGTCCTAGCTGTTTATTAAGTCGAAAATCAAAAAATTTCTGTATGGGAGGTTCCGTTAATAACAACATATGTTAAAAAAAATATTTGACTAAATTGTAGACTATCGAAAATAGTGCACACACTTTTTGTCAAAATCTTTAGAGACGTTTTTGAAATAATCGAGATGGTAGAAAAATTGTATGGCAAGTTCAGTTAATTTTGGGCATAAAAAGAAAATACAAAAATCTATTTAAGAGAATCACTAAAACGCCATGTAAAAGTACAAAGTTTTAAGAAAATCGCTTGAGCGATTTTCAATCACACGCCTTGCCTTGTTGAATGAGTTCAAACCCGCCCGCTAAAATGCTTAGCCACACTTGCCTTTAATTTTAAGATTTTTTCCTTCAATGAAATATGTTTTCAAGCATTTTGCTGAAAACTGTTTTTTAAGAAATTGCTAAACCAAACATAAATAAACGGAACTAAATGGAACCTTAGAAATACAAAAACAAGGTGTTAGAGAAATACTCTGCCTAGTATCTATTTAACCATTTCTCATAGGAAATTGGTCCTGAATCAATAGAATGTTTTAATAATATAATTTATTTGTATATCTAGGTTAGGTTTTCTAGAAGTCGAAAATGAAGATTCATACGTTGTAGCTTGAAGCATTTCATTGCATGATGGCCGTCGGGGAAAATACATATCTTAACATATACAATGTATCTCATAGATAATTTTGATACAAATTGTATTTTTTAGAATTCGCCCTAAGTCTAAACAAACAATAACTAAACCAGAGAGCTTAATAAATATTTCACTTCCATTTTCATCGAAAACCCACAATTTACTCGCATATATACCGCTATGAAGTGCAATTCATAGACCTTACGAAAACATCATATGGGTGCTATAATCCTAAGGGAATTTGTTCGTCTAATGCTATTTTGACCTTGATTATATATTCGTTTTTATTTTTGTATCACAAAATCTCTTTTAATTATTTTTACTCATAACAAATAGTATAGGCATTTAAAGGTATGCACATATTAATTCTTCGTTGAACGGAGCACGAGTATAAAGCAAGAAATCTTTGATTTATATTTAATAAAATCAAAAACTACTCGTAATTCAATATTTGTATTCGCAAAAAAATAGAATTCAAGGTTCGAATGCGAGAAGACTAAACAATCTCGTCTCACAATGCTGCCTAATGGTTACAAGTTGTTAATTCAGTTATAGACCTACACATTTTTTAAGGCCCAAAATGTCAGTACCTGCCATACATTTTTAAGCCAAAAAGTAATAATCGTCGCGAATAATTGTGCAATACATTTAATTTGTGACTCTCCCTTGAACCAAAAATTATCGAAGTCCAACATAGTTTATATGCAATATTTTTTATTATTATTATTATTTATTTATTTACTGTAACTAAATAACTGCACATATATATCATAATTGTTTTGAATAAATATGGCATGGAATTTTTCCGACTACCAGAATGAACGTTATAAATTGATCTTATTTATAAAATTTTATGAACATATGCGAATTTGAACTAATTTTAAAGAAGCATAAAATTATAACTCATATCCAAAATGTCTCAAAGGATAGCACTCGAAGCATAAGTGGGTTTTAATCCACTCAAAGATGGGGGTTTTATTCAGACCAAGCGCCCCTAGTCGCTAGTTGTTGTCACTTCTTGTATTCTCCACATTTTCTCAAGTTCATTAATTTTGTGATATTATGAAATGTTAAATTTACAAAAAGCTATTTTGGTAAAAAAAGGCGTTTCGGCAGTAATTTGGTAGCGTTTTCCAGGACTTATCTCCATTTAGAATTTCCAAACATTCGTCTCTAGTCAGCAAACTTTTTCGGAGATAAAGTCTCCTTATTTCTTGCAAAATTGGACATACACCAAAAAGTGTAGTATATCCTCTCGGACGTTGAGATTGCAAAGGCCACAACTTCCTGACAGATCTTCCCTGTAAGCAATAAAATTTAGATGAAGGATTTCTGTCCTTTTCAATACTTAAAGCATCCGTAAAATAATTACCAACCCCTAGTCGATAGTTAAGATCTTTATAAGTTAAACGCGACAATGAAGATGATGCTTTGTTGACATTGTCCAAATAGATCCTATCGTCAACAACTGCAATCAAGTCATAGAACTTCCCTTGTCATTCATCAAAGTTATCAGTCAGGTTCAGCGAGTAATTGTGGTATGCTGCTAATCGTAACCAGTCTTCAAAGATCCCCTTTTTTAACCCTAGCAATGATAAAATGACACTTTTTTACAGGTTGTTGATCTTTGTACTGTCTTCACGATGTAATCTGAGAGTAACGCAGAAATATGTTTCGCAGCCTAGATTCTTCATATATTGTATAATTTGTATTGTGTTCGGAAGCCGAAACAAACGTTTAAAGAAAAATTTCGGAAGCTTCTCAAATTCATCTACGGGCGTGCAACCATAAATCTGACTCCCGTAGCACAGGCGTGCATTAACGGTGGCATCAAACACTCTGTATTTGGCTGAAGTGCAAATTTGTGTGTTTCCATAAAACTTCTTCAACATCGTATTTATGGCGATTTTCGCTGCAGAACATTTTGTATTGATGTGATTATTCCATTTCAGATTAGAAGTGAAAGTCACTCCCAAATATTTATATTCTTGAACGACTTCAAGTTCCTCGTTATTAAGAAATTAAAATTCATTCTCAACTCGTTTCCGGAGATTTTTGGCAAATACCATGACCTTAGATTTGGCAGTGTTAATCTGTTGGTCCCATAGTCTGCAGTACTCGGCCAGTTTATTGATCATTAGCTGGAATATTTTCGGTTCTTCAGCTAAAATGACTAAATCGTCGGCGTACAAAAGAACCTTCAAAGTAAACCCTGCAAATCTCACACCTCCTGGTAAGCTTCCAACGATGTCATCAATGAATAGTGGAAATATAATGGGGCTCAGAACGCATCCTTGTGGAACGCCTGTTGTTGTCTGGAAAAAGTGGTGTTTTGTGGCACATCATAAACAGCAGAAGACGAGCCAGCCAAAAGCTCTTCTAACATTTTTATAAATTTCGAAGACAAACCAATAATTGAAGACAGTTTATAGAAGAGGCTATTTCTATTAACGTTGTCAAAGGCTGCCTTGAAA
Organism: Philhelius pedissequus; assembly: GCA_910595825.1. Lineage (NCBI taxonomy): Eukaryota > Metazoa > Arthropoda > Insecta > Diptera > Syrphidae > Philhelius > Philhelius pedissequus. Next base: position 65,007,288 of record OU343160.1, on the reverse strand, counting down.
TCCACAAAAAGTCAGTACAATTTCTTTTAGTTATCTATAAAATTTCTGGCAGTACTTTGCAATAAAAAAAATTGGTCGATTGTCGAAAATCCTACTCTAAAACCTGCCTGACAGTTACTCAGCATGTTATTGTTTTCGACCCACGAAGACAGTCTTTTGTACATTACTTGTGCCAATATTTTTCTTATTGAATTTAGGAACGAAATTCCTGTATAATTTTCTGGCATATTACTGTCACCTTTTTTGTATATAGGGAAAATTAATGCTTTTTTGAAATCTACTGGTATACGACATTTTTCGAAAACTTAATTGAATAATTGAGTTAGTTGGCAAAGGAACGCATCGGTTGAAAATTTGTAGAATTCTTCTGCTATACCATCGGACCCGGATGCCTTACAATTTTTCAACTGTTTCAAAACTCTTTCAACTTCAAGTATTGTTATTGTAGAGTCCAATTCTTCTATATAAACATTGGGTAGTGCATATTGATAGCTGAGCTGATCTGTATTATTATTTAAAAGACATTTAAAATGCACATTTAGCAATTCTATTACTATAAGTGCACTTGGTGTTGATTGTAAGTCTCCTACTTCCTTGACGATTTTCCAAAATTCTTTCGGATTTTTTGTAGACTCAAGTTCAAGCGCAAGGGAGTTGTTATAATCGGATTTTTTCTTTGTGCATAGTTGTTTGAATAAGCGATTCTCATTTAGGTACTGCATTCTGTGGAAATCCTAATTTGTAGCTCTAAATAGTTTAAAAAAATCAAAACCGTTTTTTCTAAGCTTTCTACACTCTGCACCAACCACTAACTATTTCGTTTATTCTTATCTAAGGACGCATTGTTAGGAGCTGCTTTTGTGATGGCGTTTTGGATGTTCTTAAAGAACTGTTCCGTGCTTCGCACTGACGTGTTCGATGTGGTAATGGCTTCTAACTCTTGATCAAGCTTTCTCCTGTACTGCTCTTTAGAACCATCTCTCCATTTCAATTTTGAGGTAATAGCTGGCTGCCTGGAGATAATTTCGTGTGATGCTTCAAAAGTGATTGCTAGAGGAAAATGTGCTGAAAACGTTTTACATTGGATTTCAAAATTCGTCACGTAGTTCAACCATTCATCATTGATGGCAGCGTAGTCAATAAGTTACTTTCCTTGGCCTCCGATAACGGAGAGTTCTCCCATGCAGTCCTTTTTTGAAATACCGTTCAGTAAATAGAGTCCATAACCTTATGCAATATTTCTTGGTGCAACAACTCTTAAAGAATTAAGACCTAGTTAATAACAATTCTCAACTATTCTTATGTCCGTGGTTGTAAAAAATTTTGTCTCATGATGTCATTTGTTGTTTAAGTGTGAATCTTATCTCAGTCATCTTATGTGCTTGCCCAACGCATTAACCCTAATAGCAACTTGAGTTAGAAGAAACTAGTTGAATTCGCCTTATAACCGATTTTTCTCCAGATAAACATCCAGTTAGTTGCCTGAGGAATAAACTTACTTGACTGTTAAATAACCGGATAAGGATAACAACGTCGAATTTTTCAATCAAGGAAAAACAATCTATAGAATAATTTAATTTGAACGTCAGTATTGAACTTTTCATAGAAATTAATTTTTATTTAACGTTCATTTCAAAGCAATAATTTTGCAAAGTGTTTTTGACATCGAAATTAGCTATTTATTTTATACCTCAGTTAACTCCTTATTCCCTTCTAAAATGAGCAGATAACTTTATTTCTAGATTGAGTTGTATCTGACTGTTGAACAACTGATTTTTGCTCTATCTGGGGAATATGTACTAACTGACTGCTTAACTGACTGTTGAAAATTGTCCCTTAACTTATATTTCTTGACTTGTATTAATAAAAAAAAACTAAATTAAACATGCCGACATTTAAAAACTGCGCAAGATTGGAGATACAAAAATACATAAAATTCACCTTCACATTAAAAAAAAAAACCTTCGAGACCCCTTAATTAAAATAAACTAGTAAGTATATATAACCGTGAGGACTGATTTCGATGTATTCTAAAACGTGTGTACTATGCGTGTTATTATGTTTGCTTCAAAATACCCTTAAGCTTTCCTGACAAATATTTGATTAAAAAAATACCATAGACCTTTCATTTAGTATAATCTTTTTTGCTCATTCTTCCACACTCAACCACAAGTCATAATATAATTACGCACCGATAAAGGTATGAGTCCAAAGTTAAAGTCAACACATTAAGTCTTTGCAGAAAATCCAAGATTTTCTCTCTCAACAAAAAAAAAAGGGTTGAAGCCAGACCACCTTAAAAATAAAACAAACAAAATAAAAAAATAAATTTTAAACTACAAAAGAGGAAAAACTCACTTTGATTTCATTCTATTTTGAGCTAAGCTCTGCTACTCAGGTGCTTAACCTTTGGGTTTGTGGTATAGCGATTCCATTGTAAGCTACTTAAAATTTCACAGAGCATTTTCCTAATGGGAATGGGTATTATAAAAGAGTAATCTTAATAGCATTATAATTGAATAAATCTCAACCTACGTTCTAAAATATGAACCAGGTAATCATATTAGAAACTGCGTTTTTTTTTGTATCATTAATTATTTCTATTAACGAATGGCTGTGTATTTAAATTGTTGAATTAAATAATAAAACATACGTTTTAATTACAATTTGCTTTAAATGAATATTGAAATTTAATTTAAAATGGCATCAAATGCATATGTAAGTAAGCAGGTTTGACAGAACTGTCACTTTTTAGAAATCAAATATTTACCTAGTTTGTTTGGCTTAGGTTAGGTTAAAGTGGCTATTAGATGTTAAAAATAACTAACTAGCACACTTAGTCCAAAAAAGAAAGGACCATTATGATACCACAGGAGTTGGGTTTTTTTGTCCCAAAAAGAATTTAAAACCATTTTCAGCTTCTTATGAATCGGAGGATAGAGTTAATATCTTAGGCCCGTTTGCTGATATACGTATCATAAATATTTATGTTCAACTTATAACGGTTATTTGGCTACTTTTTCCCCTGCGTAAACTGTCACATATGTGCTCAAGTAGAACTTAAAAGCTTAACTTGTGTATCAGCAAAAGGAGCTAGTTCATTAATGTCACTGAAGAAGAAGTCTCCTAGAAGAAGTCTTCGTCTGTTAGACAGTAAAGGACATGTACAGAGGAGATAAAGAACAGTTTCCTCCTCCTCCTCATCTAAACAGCTTCTGCAGAAGTCGCTTGCGAGCACGCCAAGTCTTGCAGCATGACTACCTTTGAGGTAAAACAACAAATTGGAAAATTTTTAATAGGGAAATAGAAATAAGTTTGAGTAACTACTCGTATAACATTGGAACAATAAACGAACCCGAAACATAGATAAATCGACTGTTGAATTCACAGTAATTCTGAACAGGACGAATCAGCCAGACTTAGAAAAATTCATTCCAAAGCATTCAACAATGTTAAAAGTGGCGCAGTGCAACATGCCCTTATAATTCTTGAAGTAGATAATGCAATCATAGACTGGATCATGTGCATGTTAGGAAATACACAGATCTTCAGTGAACTTGATGGAACCCAAGTAAAAGTATTAACGTCAAGAGGAACTCCCCAATGGGGAATTATATCCCCACTTTTTGCATTCTTGTAATGAATAGTATACTTACTAAACTTAAACATAATGTGGTCAAAGTAGTAGCCTATGCCGATGACTTAGCTTTACTTGCGACAGGTAAATTAATAGCGCTTTAACCAAAGTCTGATTGATTGATTGATTTATTATTTTATTTAATGAATTAAACTAAAATAAATAGAGATATACAATATACAAAGAGAATTAAATAATAATGTTCATTTCTTAACATTAAAAGTTAGTGTGAAATGGCAGTTCAATGAAAGTTTCAAAATTATAAAACTATCTGATGTGGGGAGACAATCAGAATACATAAAAATATATTTATAATTACTAATTTATTTTTTCTTTATTTATTTATAGGTTTTGAAAGCAATATTTAAGTTGACAATAAGATTAAACAAGATAATATATTTTTAATAAGTTAATAAATTATACAAAATGAAATAACCAAAACATCAATTTAATAAATTACAATTAAGATAAACTTCTTAGTAAAACTTCTATTGAACTAATGTCAATTGTAAAAACCAGTCTTTTAGTTTTTTAATGAATACTTTATTTTGCAAAATTATTCGAATAAACTATGGAAGCTTGTTGAATATCGAAGGGGCTGCAAAGGTGTAAAATTTAATTGAGAAAGCCAATTGGGGACGGTAATAATGCTTCTTCGTTAGTGACAAAGGGGCAAAATTTTAAACGATTTAGTAATATGTTAAATCATTTTTAGTATAATACTAGGTTAAAAAGTGGATTTTGCTAATTTTAAACGACCTTAGTATCGTAATATCTTCTTTACATTTTATTAAAGTTAAAACCACCGAATGGCTACTTTCAATTTTTAGTTTCGTACTAAATACACATGTCATTCTGAGAGTATGTCGGCTTTGCACGCGGGAGGCCCAGGTTCGAGTCCTGCTGGTGTTAATTTTTTTTCTTGTAAGTAATAAAGTTAAATAAAAGCATCGAATGCTTATTTAGAGCACATGTCGGGTTTTTTTCAACAATCAATTTACAACGCATAAACACAATAATTGTGTTCATCAAAATTCAAACCCTGCAAATGCTTTGCTATCTGCTTAGTTAGCATTTAAGTAGTTAACAAAAGGTTTAAGATTTATTAAAAGTAAGTAGACTTAGGTACTATGTATATAGTAAATTGCTAATTAGTATCGTGTAATGGCCTTAATAATAGGTTGTTTAAAATTTTGCGCCAAGGACACCAGTGCAGATATGATAACAAATTTAATTCTTCAAGGACTAGGGTAAAATCTGTCAAACCGAAAGAAATGGGTTGATTTGAGCTGTAGAGAGGTTATTAGGGTTATAGAAGTAATAAGTTTCCGGAAGTAGAAAGCCAATCCCAATGAGGAAAACCAGAATAAATTCAAGTTAGCTAGAAAGACCAAAAACTAAGGCAAAAATTACTACAATGTCCCAAGGGTAGTAAATATTTTTGGTCATTTGTAAAAAAAATATTCGAAATTCAACTTCCTCTTCGGTTACAAGGCTTGTCTTTCAATGACACCCCTTTTATCAGTTCCCGTGAAAAAGTAAATTTGCTTGTAGCGCAGTTCGCTATTAATTCGAAGCAGCCGGAAAGTGTTATGACTCCTCAAGTAGTTGAGAGCGTAAACGATCTTATGGGACATTTCTTCTTTTGCACATCAGTTTGGATTTAGAAGCAAGCATTCGACAATTGACCAAGTGCATAGGATCACTGACGTCATTGAGAAAAGTCTTGAAGAATAGAAAATTTGTTCGGCGGTCTTCCTAGACGTGTCGCAAGCTTTTGATAAGGTGTGGCTCGAAGGTCTAAATTTTAAATTAAGACAAATTCTGCCTGAAGCACTTTAAACGCTTCTAAAATCATATCTAGAAAATAGACTTTTTAGAGTAAGACATGGAAACGATTACTCGGATCTCAAAGAATAGTGGGTGGGGCCCCACAGGGAAGTGTTTTAGGTTCAATATTGTATCTATTATTTACACGTGATATACCTCAAACAGAAGCCACTATCGTAGCCACGTTTGCTGACGACACTGCAATACTAGCAGTGGGCCAAACGATAAATGATTCTACGACAAAATTATAAAAAACTCTGAATAATGTCAATGATTGGACAAAAACATGGCAAATATCGCTCAACGAAGTAAAATCAGTCCATGTAGATTTTACGTATAAGAAAATTAATAGATTACCGGTATTTGTTAATACGGTTCAAGTTCCGTTTGCTAACGAAGCAAAATATCTCGGAATGACTCAAGAATTAAAACGAAAACCGCATGTTATAAAGAAATGCGAAGAGTTAAATAATAAACTCAGAGATATGTACTGTTTGCTCGAGAAACACTCTAAGCTCAGTATCGAAAATAAGCTAATTTTGTACAGGCAGGTGCTTTAGCCTGTCTGGACTTACGGTATACATCTCTGGGGTTGTACGCGAGATTCTAATTTAAATGCCTTAGAAACATTTGAAAATAAACTGCTAAGATCATTTGTAAGCGCACCTTGGTACATTAGAAACGAAGATCTCCACAGAGATCTCGGGATTCCCACGGTTCGCGATGAAATAAAAAAATTTGCTCGAAATCATAGAAAACGTCTATTGCAACACTGCAATACTACTATAATCGAAATTATCGATGAGATGAATTTAGTACGCCGCCTGCGAAGACAAAGCCTTCCGATCTGGCGCACTAAACGAGAATCCGCTTTAAAATCGTGGTATAACCAGGAACTATCACCGGATAGTTACCTGCAACACGTTAATTAAATCGTTAAAAATAAATTGCTAGATAAGTTTCAACTTAGTTGCAATCGGGAGGAGGAGGTGTTTTTAGTGCAGTAATAATCTCACACTCCAATGAGCACGCGTTTTTCGGTCCTCATAGAGCCTTTTGAAGGTTTTACACCTACCCACGGGAAAAAAAATTTCTTCTTTCGCACACGTGCAGAGTTGCTAGTCGCTATTGTCCTCAAAGAACTTGATATGCACAAATCCGCTCGCTGGAAATAATTCCCTCGCGGTCGTTCTGAAAGGTGTTCTTAAGCGCTCGAAAAACTACTGTGTTAGCTTTTCCATATGCCTCACAGCTACACTACTGGTCTCTTTGCGGATGGAAAACTGCATTTTCCCAGCTTGTCTCCAAAAAAGGCGAATCTTCCTCACCCTCTAATAACCGTCAAATTGCACTTACGTACCTTCTTTCCAAAGTCATGAAAACGCGGATTAATTATCGGCTTAAGATATATCTTGAAGAACGAAAGCTCTTTAATGACCGGCAGTATGGCTTCTGATGGTATATCTCACCAAACTTCAAAAGCATATGTTAGAGTTGGCATAAAGATCTCTTATAGAAAATGAGTGCATTTGTTATCGATGAATCTCTTTTTTTTGGATTAGAAATTACATTTCGGACCGTTCAATACAAGTAGTATTGGACGGTTTCAAGACTGATATTCACAAAATAAATGCTGCTGTGCAACAGGGCTCCGTTTTGTCTCCAACTCTTTTTCTCATTTTCATTAATGATGTCTTATCTGGAACTTATAATGCACTAAATTGTTTTGTTGACGATAGTACTCTTAGTTTTTCATATTCGTTTTCAGAGAACATCGGTATGTCCTTCTAAATCTTTTTCTATTTTCCCAATGCTCGCATACTGTGCTTGAACCAATTATGGGTAGTCAAAATCCATATAGTGCCCACACAATTAAAAAAAAAAAAACTGAAAACTTATAGAAAGTAAAATATTTTAAGTATGTTAAACCTGAAGTCTCAGTTTCTGATGCTAATTTTCAAATTCGCAATGTAATAATTAGGTGACAACTCCGACCACAGTAAAAAAAATGGTCAAGCGACTAGGAAATGTTCCCTCAGCATTCATCATGTTATAAAGCACAATGTTGTATACCGTACGAATGACGAAACTTCGTCAATTTTCTCCCAAAATGCATTGACATGCAGTATATATGAAGAATATTTTCTCCTATTCAGTGTTAAGGTGTTGACATGTTGTATCGACCACACGTACTTTGACCGTTTACAACAGAAAATTTTCAATGGGTAGCGGCGTTGACATTATGAAAAAGTGACTTCATTTTAAACTATGAAACTGATTTTTACGATGTATGTAATTCACCGATATCCTAGGTATCCTTCAATAGAATTTGTCAGTTTGTAGCTTGTCAGTATTTTTCAGCCCTATCTGCGTAAACGGGCTTGGGAGGAGAACCACGAACTATAGGAGCTGTACAGCGAAATTGACCTGGTACAAAAAATACGTATATCACGTTTAAGATGGCTAGGTCGTATAGAGCGAATGGATAACAATGCTCCGGCTGGCAGGATCTTCGATTCAAGCCCAAAGGGAAGATGCAGTCAAGGAAGACATCGCCTCAGGTAGCGCGCTCAAGTGGGAGATGACCTCAACCAACTTGGAGTGCGTAACTGGAGGCAGCTACCCAAATACCGAGCTAGCTAGAGAGACATTTTGGTTGAGGTACAGGTTCGTCCCGAACTGTAGCGCCACCTAAGTAAATTTAGTAAGCTTATGAGTTTGCCTTTGAACTTTGTTTTTCGGCTAATTGTTTATTTCGTTAAATAACATTTTTATTGAGCATTGAAAAAGTTTAGAGATTCTTAATTTTCAGCTTATTTTTAGTTTTTTTTTTATTAAAAAACAATTTTAGAACGAGGTAAATATAAAAGCTTGATTGTAATAATTTGAATTAAATAAATTATTTTATGAAACCGATTTTAACGATTTTTTTTCTATCCGCCTCTGCGGCAATAAATTAAACAAAATGTGTGTGTACTTGTGTGTGTAGAAGTAAAACTTAATTTTATTTTTCAGGTCCTACCACTTATTTCACTTAAGTTGAGACTCAGAACAGATTTAATAATTTAATTCAAGTAAGTAGTTTTGAAATGAAAGCGTTTTGTATATATCACTCACAAGAATTCATTTGATTTTCTTTTAAAATATGTGTAACTGCTTTATTATATACTTTATTTTGTTGATTGAACATTTGCGAGGTTTAAATTAAGTATTCTTAGAGCTCATTTTCCAATCATCAGTTAAAGATCCAGTTAACTATCAGAGGATCCAAACAAACGATTGGTTAGATATTCTATGGAATAATAACAAATTATGTCAAAATCAAAATTAGTCAAAGCGAATGTATCTGAAATTTTATTAAGCGTGTTAATCGGAAAACTGCCAGAGAAGAGAGAAACGTTATTAATGATTTTAGTTACGTAACTGACTGACTTTGTGATAGTGCTATCTGGCGATATTCTTAGTGTGCTGATGGAAAGGGATGTGATCAAACGAAGCCAACCATATATGCCACTGGGGTATTTGCAACAAATTCTGTGTCGAGAATTTGTTGATGTTGATGGAGATGAGACTTGCCTCCGCTTGCCCTCTATAATTTGAAACAATTGACGTCCCCTACCAACGAGACTTGACATATACCATGGTTAGGGAGCGGTGGTTGAGATTTCTGTCTTTTTGAGGGTTATTGGTATACTTTGTGTGAGATTTGCCCTACTTAATGTTGATCAGTAGCTCGAAAGTGCCACACTTTGGTTTTTTTTTTGTGAAATAGTTGGTATAGTATATAAAGTTAGATGGTATTACAGTAAAAATAGTTTTTTTTTTTAGGTTTGCGTAACCGAAAGTCTCAATTCTAATCATTACATTAATTTCGCTTATTAAGATTATATATAATTTTTGAGACCTTTTATCGTTAAAGATATATGTAACTTTTTGTAGGTCAATTGACCTACAGCCCACAAAAAGTTACATTTAATTTCACTTATTATAAACAGTGTAAATCCATCTGGTAGGGTAGATGTAGAAATGGAGGTTTTGAGTCCATACTTAGTCATATTTAGGTTTGCGTTTTAAGGCGCCATTTTAATAGTATACAACTTTTCTTTCTTGAAAATGGTTCTAATAAACAATTTCCATTTATTTCTTCAATGATAAAGTCATCGATCAAATAAATCAATTTTAAATAAAATTCAAAACAAAATCTATTTACAAACTATCCTTTTGACATTTTACTTATTTTATTCCTTAGTATAACTCCCTATTCGGTTTTAAAATGAGCAAACAACTTTATTCTATAGATAATAGGAATTAAATTGTATCTGGCTGTTTAAAAAATGAATTTTTTTTGCTCTATCTGAAGAATATGTACTAACTGACTGCTAACTATCTATTGGCAGATTGGCCCTTAGTACTTTTAAAAACCATTTATGTAGACCACATTTCATTATTTTCTTGAACATGTCATTTTTGACCTATCCCATTTTTAAAATATTTTTTTCTTTAATAATTCTATGTCAGCTACACTAATTTCATAGAAATCGGTTAAAGAACACCGAGCTTAACTTTATTTTGAATCCGGCCGTCCAACAATTGTTTTCAACAATTTCAACTCAACACTTAAATCTTATCGCCTTATATCAATAAAATCTTCGAAATCAGGATGGGATTTAAGAAATGGCTGACTTAAAATGCGCAAGAAAATGAGACGAGAGCATAACAAGATTCACTGTAAGAACTTTGTTATTATAAAATCATTTCCAAATTTTTCATGACGATATATAAGAAAATAATATTCTACTATCTAACTGGGTTTCAATAATTTAATCTATTAACTTAGTTTAACGTGACGACTTGAAATGCTTTATTATGTGTATCTTCAGGCGGTTGAGTAAATACGCCTAGTGAATAATCGTTTAAGCATTTATTAATGGTCCACCCAATTTTGCTTAAAATTCATATGGGGGTGGCGGGATGCGATAGTTGCGTTGTTCGCCTGTCAACCTCATGGTCACAAGTTCGATTCCTGCCGTAGTCTATGCCCTCTAATTTTTCCAGTAAAAAACAATTTTAAATAAATGTCATAAAATGAGTTACTGGCTTACTCATCACATGCTATTTGGGCATAGCACTAACAACTTGTGATTGAGTAAATCTAGAATACACATAAACATGGCAACGAATAAAAAAAATAATGCGAATTATAAGGCACATAGATAAATAAGCCACAGAAACTTCTCCGCATTAGTTCAGCCGCCATCCCTGGAGATTAAATAATAAAGACAACAACCACCTTCAGTCTCAAACAACATCGCGACACACATCTTTCCTATTATTCTTTCTCTTCCTTAACCTGACGCCCGCGCTGTGTTTAAACATTTAAAGGGTAGTATAACCCTTTGAGCGCGTGTAGATTATATAACAACAAAAAAATGCATACAACTTTTCTGAAATATTTTAGTCACAATCCTCCGTGTCAAATAAAAAGCCTAAGTACTTCTTTTCTACGTTCAGTAAGTTTTATAAATAACATTTCCATGCTTTGATGTATTCCAACTTTTTTTCGCTGGTTTGCGGAATATCTTTTGCTGCGTCTTCGATTATGAAATCGCGGTTGACAGTTGTACAGAAACTATTAAAATTCAAAATTTTGTGGATAAGGGAAAACAAAAACATTCCTCGAGTCCGTATACTTGATAAATTGCAAATAAGTATCCTGCATTTTGGTTTACTTATCTGAGAATGAAATAAGTTTCTATATAGATGTGCCCTTCGTGTGGACATTTTTTACTCATTCATTCGTTTTGCCGATATAGTTGTTCTTTTGCGAACAATTTTTCTCTGCTTTATGTTCTGGTGACACAAATATTATTTACTTCCTTTTTTTTATTATTATTAAAACTTTATTGGTGACAATAGCACAGTGGATAAAGTGCTTAATTGCTAACTTAGACGTGTGGGTTCGATCCTCACGCTAGGCGCATTCTTTTCTATACCCCCAATTTTAATTGGATGCCGCCCATGGGTTTAAAATGAGACAGACAATATTCGATCCTCACGCTAGGCGCATTCTTTTCTATACCCCCAATTTTAATTGGATGCCGCCTATGGGTTAAAATGAGACAGACAATACCTGGTTTTCAAATCCACTGTGCCAAACTAGTACCGTGCAATTCAGGTTGCATTTAAAAGACCTTAGGTCTTACAGGCATATAGTTAAATTTAAAATTAAAAAAAAACCTAAATAAATTACATTAACAATAATTATATAAATATAGCGCTAGCTACCAGGACTTTTCGCTATATAAGCAAAAAATATAAGATTAAATAAATCGATCTAGGCTGAGTTTTACTAGGATTGTGTGGACTAATTTTATGTTGATTTCTGAGATGGATGATAGGAATTGTTGTAGGGATTTTCCGGAGATGGTTATGGAGGTTCTATTGATAAATTTACATTTCAGTATGTGTGGGAAGGTAAATGCAGGTTTTTGTTCACAAAAGGTGCAGAGAGTAGCAGGTTGTTAGATGCTCATGAGTTAACTGGGTGTGTCCCATTCTGAGTCGTATGTAATTTTTAAGCATTGAAACAGGAAAGTGCATGGAATAGAGGGCTTTATAGCACCAGGATTTAGTGTTGAATACTTCTTTTTTTTTGTACTTCATTGACCTTCTGTCAATCTCAAAACACTCTTGGTTAGTTGTGGTTAATAAGAACCTGTTTTTTTATCCAGGATTTTACGACAATTTTCCAGGCACCCTATTTTCCTTGCAATAAATCTTTTAATTTTCCACAGGACTGCTTCGAGAAACTTAAAGAAAAAAAATGCTCTATACCAAAATTGAAGAAAATCTCTCCACGGGTTCTTGTCCAAGTAAATTTATTCCTCCTGCTTAAGCGGAAGGTTCATATCCCTCAGGGTTATACATTTTATTATTACTTTGGCGCAACATAAGCGCGGGGTAGTATACACAAATCTATTCCAGGAATTTTCCTATAAAAAAAGAACGTATACGCCAGAGTATACCAAAATAAAATATGATTTATGAGAAATTCAAACAAAAAATAAATATTAAAATTAAAGATCATTCAGATATATCAATGAAACCGACATCATTCGAGCCAATCTGCCAACGCTACTTAATCATTTCCATTAACCTACAGATCACCATATATATGTATATGTACGAACACAAATACGAAAAATCACATTCAACAAAGTTTAATGCATTCCAATGAAAATAATTAGAAAAAAACTTAATGGTCCGGGAGAGATTGTTGTCGTGCTTTCTATGTTCCAAACAATGAATCACGATTTATGGTGTACAAAATCCAAAGTACAAAGTTAAAATACTGACAAAGTTTTATACGAATATCCCATATAATATCCTTCTCTCCAAACCAACTTTAGATATTACTTTTGTCGGTATTCGTTTTCGTTTTGGATTCTGACAAATGGACCAAGTGCCAAGTTTGGATTACTGCATATAAATAGCTCGTATATTTGAATTATACGCGTGAATGCTGGAGATGGTTTTCGTCCATTAATTTCAAAGTATCCATTGTCGATGTTTTCTTTATAGGATATATATATATATAATAGTATGTTCGCCGGTGTTGCTTTTTATTCTTCACATTGTATACACCCCTCGAGATATATAGTTGTTGTTTTTTTTTTTATTTGGAAAATGGCAAAAATAGGAAAAACATTAAATTTCAAGAATACTAAAAGGAAATCCTAGTCCATCTAATGTTTTGTGGAAAGACACGAACAAGCAGATGTGATAAATGAAGTGTTAAAATGCGAAATAGTGTTCAACATTTGTGTGTTTATTAAAAAGTAGCTTTGCTACTATTTTGTGTATGATGAATTTTATGGATTTTAAATAAAATGATGGTTATAAATGTGTTTGTCGTGATGATATGGTTTATATTAAAAAAAAAACCAGACATGTCTGGAAAATAGAAATACATATTCTAAACGAAAGATTTAAATCAGACAGTTTTTTGTTTATATAAGCAAAACAAGATTCACGATGGATCGATTATATTTTTGTTTTAATCAATTTCAAGGCCATAACGTGGGTAAACATTAAAGCGAAGAGAAGGATATTAAGTATGAGTCTATCAATTAAATTAAATTTAGTTATATAAAATTGAAGTATTAAAAAGATAATTTGTTATTTTTTTTTTGTTTAGAAGAAAAATTGTTTTCAAAATTTTAGCAATCAGTATTATTTGTGCTAATGTTAATAGTATCGAATTAAATTTATATTAACGATGATCGGAACTATACAAATCGCGATATTCGAATCCACCAAAATAATTTAATAAAGGTAAAACGAATTATTTATAATTCACAAGCCAGTGTTCCTCGCGATAGAAAATTTTTCGATTGAAAGAGATGACATCTGTCACAGTTGGTCGCGTTCGAGGAAAATTGCAACATGGCAGCAATTAAGGTGCTATCACCGGGTTTGTTCAGCGAGGCGTGGGTTCACACGACAGGTAATTTTATTGATCGAACTCCCAATCTGCGTTCGACTAATAAAATTTGTATATATAAAGGTATAATAAAATTTATCAAATGATTGAAGTACAGGAGCGTACCCCTACTTACTATGGGCTCCAGGACGTTTTTTTTTAATGTGGTAAAACCTTACCAAAACCTTAATAACCAAAAGATAATTCCCAAACTGAATTAAGAACAAAAACATTTAATTCCAAAAGGAAGTTAATAATTTTATTAGGGAAACCTTTGCGAGTATAGGTGGAAAACCCTAATTTTTTTCAATCATAAAAATGTGACAATTTGTTAATTTGGCAAAAGACCAAAGTTGAAAATATCAAAAGCAAACAATTCATATAGAGATAAAATTAATTTAGCAATTTTCGATGTGTTACAAAGGAAACAAAATGAAGGTGATCGTGGGAAAGATTCCTGAAAGAACAACTTAAATAAAATGGGGTTATGAAAGTCCCGCATTTTCGAGAAACGGTTTTCCACAACAAAGAAAGTGAAACAAAAGAAACGAAGGTCTAGGGATACCAAATCTTAGCCCAAACTGGCGAAAAGAATAAAACGGTGTCCACAAAAAACTACCACAAAATACTTATCTTTTTTCAATGAAGTTGAATTAATCCTTTTAGAGTTTTTCTAGTCCATCTGGCCCTAACTCTTTGAAGTTGCTCCTTCTTCGATTTTTTCTCCTCGCCAAATTATTAATCTGAGTTTCCCTCTCCTGGAAACTTCCGCAAAATTATTTCTTAAAACTAATCTTAAAAATGACAAAGGTTAACGATATCAAAAATTCACCAAAAGATTTTTCGATTTTTCTAGAACTTTTTTTCAAACGATCTGTCTCAATTCAGAATCTCCAAAAAAGTGAATTCTTGATGGCCTCCTCACGTTCAATTTATCTCCATCTGTTCAAGATTAATCAACCTAAATTTAAATTCAAACTTCAAATCATTCATTCAATTCATTCACAAATTAATTTAAGTTAAAATTGTATTGAAAATTATTTTCATTTGATCAAATTTAACTTCGTAAAATATTTTGTAAACTTGCCAAACATTGAAAATAATACCCTATTAATTTTTTGCTGTTAAAACTTAAATCTATGCTCATGCAGTTATATTTTGTTTGCCTACTTAAATCTATTAATTCAATAACAGCACAGTTAACTTAGTTTCACTCAATTTGTTATTTTCTTCTGTGCTCATTTTCTTTAACTTGTGAACAAGAATTTTTGTGAGTTAATCATCTTTCTTTTTGAGTTCAACCGGCAAGCTGTACACATCATCTTTGGTAACCTTATCAATTATATTTAAAATAAACCATTATACATACACTACATATACACATATTATTTCACATAAACCTTTGGTTATTGGGTTCTATTTGATTTCAACAAACCAAATTGATTCGTTTAAAAATCAAACATTGGTCCTTCGAGCCGGATTTTAAAGACAAAAATCAATAATAAATTAGTGGTCGCAATATCCAAACCCGAATCATATACATATATATAACTGTGCGCTATACGGGATTAGTGATCACGTGCAAATCAATTAAATTGAAGTTTCTCTTCGATTAAATTAATCGTGCAACTCAATCGAATAAAATTCTTTTCGAACAAATCGATATATGAAAAGAATTTTATACATATGTACATACGTTTTCTTCGAGTAAATTTATATAAAATTAATCGGTTAACGAATAACCTGTTTAGTTAATTTTTGTGCAATGTCAAGTGCAGTAAAGGTTAAATGTGGGAGCGCCAAGGGGCGCTTAACTCGGGCGGCAGCATTTGTAGATACAATCGATGATTCTACATCGGCTGAAATGTTGCAAGTTCGATTAGATAAATTAGAGATCACGTGGTCTGAGTTTTGCAGTTTGCACAATGAAATTCTCGAAAGTCTTAAAGAGGACGATGTCGATGAAATCGAGGAAATGGAAAATGAGTTTTCCGCTTATGAGACTAAGTACTTTAATACTAATGCACAAATCGTTAAATCCATTCGCGATAGGGTTATTTCAAAAGAAAAAAATGAAGATTCTTCAGCTATAGACCGGTTAACCGAACAGCAATCTTCGTTTCTAGAAAAACTAAATTCATCTTCTTCGGAAATTAATACAGGTACTTGTACATTGCCGAGTATCATTGTGCCACCATTTAGTGGAAGCTACAAGGACTGGCCGTCCTTTCGGGATCTTTTTCTGGGATCGGTCGATACAAGGAAAAACCTCAATGCGACTCACAAGTTTCATTACTTGAAGTCGTATCTTCGGGGTGATGCGGCAAATTTAATAAAACATATTTCTATATCGGAAGCGAACTACGCCGAAGCATGGGATCGATTAGAAAAGCGGTACGATCGCAGTCAATTAATAGTTCAATCATATATAGAAACTTTTATGTCGCTTCCTAATTCTAATGCTAGCAATGTTCAAACGCTTAGAAAAATTTCTGACGGAGCCGATGAAGTCGTGCGGGGACTTAATGCATTGGGCAAAAATAACCGCCACCCGTGGCTCATTTACTTATTATTAAACAAACTCGACCATGATACAAAACAATCATGGGCAGAGCATATTGGTTCTCGGGAAGACTGTACAATAATCGAATTTTTAGAATATTTAGAGACACGATGTGATGCCCTCGAGGCTTGTCAATCTGTCGGTAGTCGATCAATCCCATCGCGGGCTAAGGCAGCAAATAACATTCGAGCTCATTTAGCTGGGCCTTCAGATTCGAAGAGTCAATCAAAATGTCCAATGTGTCAGAGTGATCACATTTTACCTCAGTGCTCTAAATTCATCGCGCTAGACACTGAGTCGCGCCGAAACTTTGTGAAAACCAATTCGCTATGCTTTAACTGTCTTCGTGTTGGACATTCGTCATATAAATGCAAATCTTCTTTTCGTTGTCGGGAGTGCCGCGCACGCCATCATTCTTTAGTACACTCTGCGGATTCCAACACAAAACAGGAATCACCTTCTTCAGCATCTTCTTCATTATCATCGCCACAATCTCAGTCTTCGTCATCAAGCTTTTCTACAACTCCGCTTCCAATCGTGAATAACCATTCGCTTGAACTTACTTGTAAAAAAACACTTTTGCCTACTCTGTTAGCTAAGATTCAAGACAATCAGGGAAGACTTATAGACTGTCGGGTGCTTCTTGATTCCGGGTCTCAATCTTCATTCGTGGTTGAATCTCTCGCTCAACGACTCGGTTATCAAAGAACACATGCTAGAGTCCCTATTCTCGGTTTATCGTCCAAGGAAGTAGGATACACAAAGGGTCGCATTTCATTTAATCTTGTTTCTCGTTTCAATTCTACTAATTTGTACGTTGATGCTTATATACTCGATAAGATAACTTCGAATTTACCTACTCAATCTATAGATGCCTCTTCGTGGTATCATATTCCTAATCTTGAACTCGCAGATCCAAATTTCAATCTTGTTGCTCCCGTTGATGTTCTGTTGGGATGTGATAAACTTTGGAATATTTTGAAGGACGGGCAGATTCGTGGCCATGACGGTTTACCTCTCGCTCAAAACACTTCGTTCGGTTGGATCATTACAGGACAATTCTTTGAACCGGAAAAATCAACTCGTTGCACTTCTCTACATTCTACTCTTGATATAGATGCGTTGTTACAACATTTTTGGGAGCTTGATGAGGTAGTGCCAGTGAATCCATCGGTAGTTGTCGATCAGGCAGAAGAGCATTTTAAAAGGACATTTTCTCGGTCTTCAGATGGGAAGTTTGTAGTTAAACTTCCGTTCAAAAACTCAAATCCTTCCTTTCAAGGCACTCTGTTGCTAGCCATTTCGCGCCTTATCTCAATGGAACGTCGTTTTTCACAAAACTCTAAACTAAAGGAAATGTATTCAAACTTCATGCGTGAATATATAAGTTTGGGCCACATGACTCGAATTCCTCGTGGGGAAATAGGTTGTTCTAATGGTAATTGCTTTTATCTTCCCCATCACGCGGTGCTGAAACCGGATAATTCTACTACAAAATTGCGTGTCGTTTTTGATGGTTCGGTTAAAGACTCGACTGGAAAATCTTTGAACAATGAGTTGTTAATAGGCCCTCCTATTCAACGGGACTTAATAGGTGTTTGCTTACGGTTTCGACAACATCCGTTCGTTTTTACTGCCGACGTAGTTAAAATGTTCCGTCAAATTTGGATAGATGACTCAGATTGTGATTACCAACGTGTTGTTTGGCGAGACTCTTCTTCGAAAGAAATAGAACATTTTCGTTTACGTACTGTGACGTATGGTACAGCTTCCGCTCCGTTTTTGTCAGTTCGTGTTTTACAACAACTGTCTGAGGATTATAAATCGGAATATCCGAATGCAGCCCGTGTTCTATCGGAAGACGTCTACGTGTATGACGTAATGACGGGAGCACAATCAACAAACGAATTTATCGAACTGAAAAAAGAACTAGTTTCACTTCTTTCCATGGCCAAACTTGAGCTGCGAAAATGGAGCTCTAATTGTTGGCCTCTTCTCGCATCTCTTCCAAAGGAAGACTGTAAGTACTCGTTCTATGACACCGAACGCACAACTTCGTGTGTCAAAGTGCTGGGAATGCATTGGACTCCATCCAGCGACGAATATTCGTTTCGCATGCCAAATTCTCTCCCAGCCATTTCGTTAACTCGGCGCTCGTTGTTGTCAGAAGTATCGCGCATATTCGATCCGTTAGGACTGTTAGCACCATCGGTTGTACTTTTCAAAATGCTGTTTCAGGAACTGTGGTCATCGAATTTAAACCTAGGATGGGACGACCCATTGCCTTCAAAATTAGCTGATCGTTGGAAAAAAATACAGACAAGAGATTTCATTTTTTGAGCAGATTCGAATACCCAGACATTTGTTCGCATCTTCGTTTGACGACATTGAGCTCCATGGGTTCTGCGATGCATCCACTCTCGCTTACGGTGCTGTCCTATACACTCGCTGTAAAATCGCTGAAGGAAGGTACAATATAACAATTGTCGCAGCTAAGACAAAGGTTGCGCCATTAAAACCAGTCTCGATTCCGCGTCTGGAGCTGTGTGGGGCCTTGCTGCTGACTCGGTTGTTCAGTCTTGTGAAATCGTCGTTTTCATATCAATTCAAAAAAACTGTAGCTTGGTGCGACTCTGAGATCGTTTTACATTGGCTCTCATCACCTCCTCGTCGCTGGACTACATTTGTCGCCAACAGAACAGCAGCTATACTCGAAATCACTCCAAGAAGTGCCTGGCGGCACATTTTGTCAGATTCGAATCCAGCAGATTGTGCTTCGCGCGGTGTGCTGCCATCTGAACTTCCAAATCACCATCTCTGGTGGACTGGTCCAGCGTGGTTATCGTTAAAAGAGTGCAACCGGCCGAACTCTACATTCAACACTCTTAAATCAGACGACAGTGAACTTCTACGTGAAACAAGACAATCTCCTCGCCAAGTTCTCCTGACTGAACGTAACAATTTTGACGTCATCGATCACATAATTAACAAGATCTCGTCGTGGTCTCGCATGCAACGCATTCTCGCTTATGTAATCCGGTTTATCTTTAATTATCTGAGTGAAAATTCCAATCGTCGCACCTCATACCTTACAACAAAGGAATTACTCATCGCTAAAACAACCCTCATCAAATCTGTCCAACTAAAATCATTCAGTGTCGACATTCGCGCCCTTAAAACTAAAAATCAATTGCACATGAAATCAAAATTGCTCAAATATACCCCATTCCTTGACAATAACGGTCTTCTTAGAGTAGGCGGACGAATAAAAGATGCTAATATATCTTACAACATTAAACATCCTTATATACTTCCAAATAATAACTTTTCTTATCTTATTGTAGAAGATATCCACAAGGTTAACCTACATCCGGGAGTGTCTGCAACGTTCGCCATCGTAAGACAGCAATTTTGGATCCTGGGGTGTCGAAATCTCATCAGAAAAATCGTTTTTAAGTGTACTACATGCTTTAAGTTGCGAAGGGCCACTACTTCACAGCTTATGGGTGACTTACCATCACAACGAATATCACAAGGTCGTCCGTTTTCGCATACTGGTTGTGACTATGCTGGGCCGTTTTGCATTAAGCTCTCTAGAGGTCGCAATCCAAAAACGTCAAAGGCATACATAAGTTTATTTGTGTGTATGGCCACAAGGGAAATCCACCTTGAGTTGGTGAGTGATCTCACCTCAGACGCTTTTCTAGCCGCCTTCCGCCGATTCGTTTCTCGACGTGGACTTTGTTCGAACGTGTATTCGGACAATGGAACCAACTTCCAGGGTGCCCGTCGATGCCTAAATGAGATGCACAAGTTGGTCATCTCAGAAACATACAACAAGGCTGTTGCTGAATCGCTGGCGAAAGACAGTGTTACCTGGCACTGTATCCCACCATCTTCCCCACACTTTGGCGGGTTGTGGGAGGCTGGGGTAAAGTCAGTCAAATTTCACTTACGACGAGTTATTGGAGCAACCATCCTTACATTCGAAGAAATGTATACGGTGCTGACTCAAATCGAAGCTGTTTTAAATTCTCGTCCTCTTTATATTATATCTGATAACGATCTTAATCCACTAACACCTGCGCATTTTCTTATAGGTGAACCGTTAACTGCTGTCCCGGAACCTACAACACTGTCTACACCTTTAAATCGTCTCTCGCACTGGAATCATCTGCAAAACATGGTCCAAGGATTTTGGAAACGATGGCATGCCGAATACATCACCTCACTTCAAGAACGACCAAAGTGGAAAAAACCTAGTCCAAATCTAAAACCTGGTGATCTGGTGATCATAAAGGAGCCCAACCTCCCACCAACAAGGTGGCTTCTCGGCAAAATCGAAACAACAAATCAAGGATCTGATGGTCTAGTACGAGTTGCTACAGTAAAGACGATTGGTGGCACCTTTGTTCGGCCGATGACCAAACTGGCACCTTTGCCTATGTCCTGAAACCCGTTCCAGGGGGGCCGGGATGTTCAAGATTAATCAACCTAAATTTAAATTCAAACTTCAAATCATTCATTCAATTCATTCACAAATTAATTTAAGTTAAAATTGTATTTAAAATTATTTTCATTTGATCAAATTTAACTTCGTAAAATATTTTGTAAACTTGCCAAACATTGAAAATAATACCCTATTAATTTTTTGCTGTTAAAACTTAAATCTATGCTCATGCAGTTATATTTTGTTTGCCTACTTAAATCTATTAATTCAATAACAGCACAGTTAACTTAGTTTCACTCAATTTGTTATTTTCTTCTGTGCTCATTTTCTTTAACTTGTGAACAAGAATTTTTGTGAGTTAATCATCTTTCTTTTTGAGTTCAACCGGCAAGCTGTACACATCATCTTTGGTAACCTTATCAATTATATTTAAAATAAACCATTATACATACACTACATATACACATATTATTTCACATAAACCTTTGGTTATTGGGTTCTATTTGATTTCAACAAACCAAATTGATTCGTTTAAAAATCAAACACCCTCCATTGTGTCCGTCTTTACTCCGAATACAAGAAAGTATTTAAATGGAGATATACTCTGTGCAAGAAATATCGCCAGTAGACGCAAGGTGCCGTGAAATAAGGTAGATAGCAATAAGGTCGAATCGGTTTTATTTCGCAAAAAAATGGAAATAGAGGCGAATTTGTTTTTTTTAGTGGACTCTATTTCCCACAAGAATGGTAATACATAATGTTAATGTCGATCAGCATTTCGGCCTTATTTCCAGTCAGTGCACAGGGAAATTTTTTTCGATGTTATTTCCATTTCGTTCGTTGTTATTTAAATTTGAAAAAGGACAATTCTACATTATCAGCATTGAAATTAATGTATATTTATGAAAGGAACACAATAATTCCTACTACCCACTTTGGTGCATTAGGGGGTATGCTACCCTCCTGCAATACCCATGCTTAACCCAATTATAGGACTTGTTGTGGTGTCCAGTTTGGGCGTGTGTACATTTTTCTTGAATTTTTTTTTATTTAATAATTACAAATTTCGTCATTATTATCATTTGGGAAAAACATATTTAGGTTTTATTTCCATATATTTTTCTATTTTATTACCAATTACAAATTGCCACTAAGACACGTTTAACAAAAATTGTTGTCGCTTTTATTGCCATATATAGCCAATAATACAGACAACAAAAATCGGTCTTATTTCCACCTTGATGGAAATAAAGTCAATTTAGTCTCAATCGACCTTATTTCCAACTACCTTATTTCATGTCACCATAGGCAAGCTGAGACCTCTTAATCTGATTGCATTGGCTTGCATAAATCTGTGCCGGCTTAAAGATCTTGAGGGGTTTCTTTGGCTTACATAATTAATCGCAGCATATAAGCGAGAAAAGCGAACTGCTGACTTAAACAAAATATTAAAGATAAATCAAGATAACCATTTTACTTGCGATATATGTATGCAGGTACTATGAAACTCGAGATTTCAATTAAACTTAGCATTACGATGAACGATGAAAGAGAACGCCAAAAAAGTGGGTCCCTCAATCCCTTCTGTCTGTCTGTATGTACAACGAGGTATAACCTAAACGGCTGAAGGCATTTTATTCAAACTTGGTACATAGCATTTTAGGCGATACTCTAAAATAAATTTTTAAACCGGTTTTTCGCCCCAAAATGAACGGCACTTGCCATACAATTTTTTCTACTATCATAATTATCTCGAAAACGGCTCTAATGATTTTGATAAGAAAAAAGCGTGGGCACTAGTTTATGTATAGTAAACATTTTGGTCGAAAGCTTATTTTTATATATTTTGTTATTAACGGTACCCAAAATATTTTTTTTGATTTGGGACTTTCCCATAAACAGCTTGACGGATTTCGATCAAAATTTTTATATAGGAGGTCCTACGACTTATAAATAATACAGCATACCAAAATTTAAAAAACAAAATATTTTGTTTCGATTTTGAAAGAAAAAAAAATTCTATAATAATTCTATAATTCTCGAAATACTTGCATCCAAAATTATAACGTGTATTTTCTATGCAAAACTCATGCTTTCTCTTTTGTATGTTTATTTCTCTAAAACCAAAAGGCGCACTGAGATGCGACGTATAGTTCTAGAAAAAAAAGAATTTTAATTTGAGTGTATGTTTAAGGCAGGAAAACAACAATGATATGAAAATGTAGGGATGGGTGACGTTCATCGATCTTGCTTAAGCATCGATGTTAACCAAAGATACAAAACATCGAAAGGAAAAAGGAAATTACGATAAAAAACTTTTGTACATTTTTCAAAACAATTTTTCAAAACAACAATCAAAAGGTATTTGAAGTTTATGATATATTGAATTTTTAATCGATTTTTGAATGTCCAATTATTTTTTCAAAAAATGCATTGGAAAAACCATCGAAGTTAGGATAATAATAATCGATAATTTCTCATATCGACGTGGTTTTTTTTCGATCTTAACATCGATCGATGTTTTTCAACATCGACATTGTTGTTGACAATTAATTCTAGTTTGACATAGAGGGTGTGATTGTGTGCGTGATGTGAACTTCAAATCCAGAAGGAAATTTTTTCCATTCAGGAGAATAACTGTCATTTGGTACCAACCGAACAGTTTAAGAAGCATTCGGAAAACTCGGGGACTGCCAATCAAAAAGGACATTAGTGAAAGGCAGCAAACAAATCATACCACAAAAGTTGTTTCAATTTTTCATAGTAATTCCGATTTTGAAAACAAAGGTTCAAGATTTTAAAATGTAAATGAAAATTTACATAATAACTCAAACAAAATTATTTCAATCAAATTAAAGGTTTTTGAATGTATTTGGATTCGTCCAAGTAATCATACTTGTAGAATCGTAAAGATCAATTTTTTTTTTTAGAAATTGTCCATTACATGGCATTCCTCAAGGCAGTCACCTAGGCCAAATTCTTTGTATCATCTAAAAACAGCAACGCGGAAACCGTAAGTAAATATGAAATCATATTTTGTAGACAGTGCTTTCAATGAATTATGATAGTATTTTTTTTTGTGTACCCAAACTGAGAGCTGTGTATCTAGACAATTTTGGCTGACCTTAGAGTCAGAAAAGTTAATAATCGCTAGGCCAACATTTCACTGTACATTTTGCGCAGACTATTAACACACTTGGATGTGTGTTATAAGTTCAAAATAAATTCACATATTTCCTTTACAATAATATAATATGTATAACATATTACAGACAAATATAAGAGTTTATTGTTTAATATAATACATAATAAAAATATAGATAGTAAATATAAAATCACTTACCATTTACCCAAAATTATTTTTTTAAAAAACACCTTCGGTCAACTTGCAAATGCTTGCAGCCTTGTTTCCCTCGTTGGTACTGTCATTTTATGACATTTGTACATACACAGTTGATTCCTGTAAATTAAAAAAAAAAAAAAACTCATTTAGAATTACTTGAATGTAAGACTACAAATCATTTTCTAAATAGAAATATTTTTTTTTTTTTTTTTTTTGAGAAAAACAATTTTTAATAAATAATTTCATTTTTCAATGTTCAGCAATACAATAAATTTTGTATAAACCGTAAAGTTTCTACGTACCTATTTTTAATTTTCCGATTCACAAACCAGGAGATTCTATTTATTTATTAAAAAATTCAATATCCAAACCAATGCGCACTAACTTCACGGCAAAAAGCAAACGATAAGACGACAACGACAACACACGCGGTGGCAAGCCAGAACAAAGAAATAAAAGAAATTACAAATTAAATTTAATCAAAGTAAACACATTTTCAACCAAAAACAAAAGCAACTTTTTATCACTTCACATTTATTTTAAAATAATTTATTACAAATTTACTTTTATATTTATTTCACTTAAAACACGCGGAGCAAACTATTAATAGAAAAGCACTTGGTAAACTGAAATACTGAGACTGTGTTGTTGATTGCATCTGTTTTCGCCAATCCTCCCACATCCCACAGCGAATGCACTGAAATTGAAACGATCGTGTCGAGGCTTGAATTGAGCTTAAAGAAATATTATGTATGTGTTATATGTATATGCATGAGTATGTTTAGAGTTGTTGGCTTTTCGTTTGTTCTGAATTCTCAGTGCTCCTTGAGAAGAAAGAATTTGGGGTAATGGAGTGGCTTGTGGTAAATTATCAGCGTTGCTTAAGAGAAAAATTTTTTTGCTGTTGAAACAATGCGAATAATTTTGTTTGACAGAGAAAGAGATTAATCCATTTGGATGCATGGGAAAACATTTTATATTTTTGAAGCCAGGTTATTTTTGTTGATGCTTGAGTCTGGCGTGAGTGAGTATATTTAATGTAAAACTATTTTAATTTAAGGATTTACTTACGATGTCTTACCCTAATTTGAAAGCAAAACTTGAAGAGGATTTATTATAAAAATAAACAAGAACAAAAATGTACAAATATATCAAAATATTATAAATATAGTTTATGCTGTACATGGTTAAAATTCTTGTAAAGGATGGTTACGCTTTTGAGGGATTAAAAACCATATAAAATATTTCAATGATTTGGCTGAAATTCCAAAATTTTTTCAGAAAAGGAAAAAGGCGATCTCAGCGTCCTTTGTCGACAATTCGAAAGAAACATTAGAATTGCAAGACCAGATTGATTGACAAACTTACTAAAATTATAAATGTGAAAGTCTGGATGGATGGATCAATGTATGGATGTTTGTTGCTCAATAACTCCGGAACGGCTGAACGGATCTAGATGAAATTTGGTAAAGAGATAGATTATTGTCTGGAATAGGCCACATGCTACTTTTTATCCGGAAAAATTTATGGTTCCCGTGGGATAGGTGTGTTTTAATTTTTCATAGAGCTCATTCTACAAATAGCCAACATAGCTTTTATTCACAAGGCGCATAGAAGCACCCGGATTTGCATGAAATTTGATTGGTAGATGGGTGGGGTACTGGATTCTCACATAGATCATTTTTATCCCGAAAAGAATAAACGGTTCCTATGGGAGAGCCTTAAATATGAAAAAAAATATACATATACTGTGGTGTTTGTTCTGCTTTCACGCCTGAACGGTTTTTAATTGTAGGTGTATAGATGTCATGGGCCGATTTGGCTCGAAATCTTTTTTAGTTGTTCGTAAAATCCAGGAGAAAGTTTTTGCGAAAGAAAATTTTGGGTAAACCCTCCAGAAAAGTCGGGAAATTTAAAAAATCGAAAATTGATTTTTTGTATGTATGTATGCAAATGTTCCGGAATGGCTTTTGGAATGAAAAAATAGGAAATTCTTAGTGGAAAACTCGAAAAATTCTAAAAAAACGCGAACATTTTTTTCTCGATGATATTTAGATAAATTTAAACCATGATTTGATGATTTTGAACAATGTAAAGGTGGAAAATTCGTTGTGAAAATCTTTCGGATCATCCTACTAATATTATAAATGTGAAAGTTTGGATGGATGGGTGGGATGGATGGATGTTTTTTGCTCAATAACGCAAGAACGGCTGAACGGATCTGGATAAGATTTGGCACATGGACACACACATACCAGATTATCACATGCTTCATTTTTATCCCGAAAAATGGAACCGAACAGTTCCTATGCCTTTGTGGGAGAGGCTTATATATGAACAAAATATATACTTGGTTGTTTGTTCCGCATTTATGCCGCTGGAAGATTAGCCATAATTTATTTTTCCCAACTTTATTTTTGTTATTCTTACTTTTTGAATACAATATTAAATCTTCACTTTGTTCGCCAACATGACTATACACGACGAACATCAAAGCCAACGAACACGACGGCTAGCGAACCAGCCCACATACAAGAAGAGCACAGCGAGCGCGAGCATGCTAGACGAGCATCTTAGTCGTTTGTGACTACATTCAACGACTGAAGGGTTTTGAATCAAATTTTGTAGGTGGATAGAAGATTTCTTTAGATTCCCGTAGGTCCGTAGCATCGCACTGCTAGTTAATAATAATTTGTGAGTTCTTATTCGACATAAATGCAAACGTTTGGAGCTGCGGCTGACGAGATTTTTTTAAATTGAGAGCGCCCTAAATGGGTTTTCACTACAGTTAATATGATCAAGCACAATGCGAGCATTAGGCAAATAGAGTAGGATTTAAAAGGAGGTACCGTACCGATGTACATTAGCTTTCAAGTCTGAAATATCAAAATAGGATGTTAAAATAGAGCCTTACAAAGCATTCCACATACTCATTGTATGGCTAGAGAAAGAATCTCTGTACTTGACAATACGTCCAAATTGGGCTCGAGTGTAAGCTTACAAGCATTCCCAGAATTGCAAGTATTACCGTTGAATAGTGTTATCAAGCAACCTTATTAGTAGGCCTTATTCTAATTAGAATATGAGCAGGCAAAATCCCTTCTGCTCCTGGTAGTGTAGAGTTAGTGTAGGTTTTACATTGTTGCTCGACAAGTGTGGCAGAGTTGACATCGTTGCGTGGAACAGTGGATGCATTTATTGAATTGGAATTTGATCTTCGTTTATAATAGTTTAAGGGGAGGAAAGCAACTGACTATTTCGCTAAAACATTGCTTAAAAAAATAGCGATAAAATAATGAGATAAATGTAACATTCCGACGGTGTTCGAGAGATTTTAATGTTTCCACTATTGTTCTATAGCCAATCATTCTTAGAGCTCTATTCTGAATACTATCCAACAGATTTAAATGGGAGAGCAACCTGAAGTCCCCAAAAAACAAAATCTACATCGAACGAAATCCCCAAAAAAATATATCCAACAAGACGAAATCCCCATGGGAAAGAAGCCCTATGGAAAAAATCCCCATATACTTTCTTTTTTGCCAAAATCCTCAAAATCTCAAACAATTCCCAATATATTTTTTTGGCTTAGGGCGATTTAGTTAATATACTAGTTATTATTTGATACATTTTAATTCAGTAGGAAAAATAAATTTTTTGAAGTGGATATCATAGACCCTGTCTTTATTGTTTATTTCCTGATTAATGTAAAAAAAATGTTGTTTTTTTTCTAGAATTGACAGTTTTTATATTTTGTTTTATTTTATGATTTACTGTTTTTGAAGTGATAACTTTTTATAAGAGGGTAAGCCGATTCGTTACGTAACGCGTTACGTTTGATAAGTATTCTTACATAACTAAAAGAATTTTATCTTTTTAAGGAGTGCACCTAGAAATATGAAATTTTCAAAAAATTATAGATTATATTAACTTGAAAGCTTAGTGAAAAAATTGGATTATAAGACTGTCATTAAGAAAACAGTAATATTGGGAATATTACACATATCAGTCAAATACTTTTGACTGGTTCCATGAATAGAACCAGGCTCTAATTTTCTTTAATTGATAAATAAGACAATGTGGCCTTTATTTTGATATATCAATCATTACTCTGTGACTATGACTATGAGCTATGTAAGCTTTGCAATCTTAATATCAAAACAGAAGGAAAACATTCAAAATTGGCTGCTTAGTTCGATTCCAATCATAGATGTTCAGTGTAGTAGAACAATTATGTTTGAAAATTCATTAAAAGAAATAATGTAGTGGCTGTTTTGAGCTTATATGGTCAGTTCTAGTAGTTCAATCTTTGAGGTTAAGGTCTTAAACTCGACGCTATATGCCGGTAAAAAAAAAATAATAAGAATGTTTCTTACAATATAATATCTTAGAGGGGCTAATAAAATATATATTTGATATTTTAGATGCAAAAGTTGATAAAAGTATAACTATGTTTAATTTTACACATGTAAACATAATAATATGAAGGAAAGAGATGACGACTTTCGGTATCATTTTCTTATCTATGCACGTTATATTCAACTGCACAGTTAAGATTAACTTGAGTACAATTTTTGCATTAAAAAAAAACATGCGCCTCCTGACAGAAGTGATAACTTAAACTAATCTAAGTTGAACTATTTAATATTGAAGTTGTTTACCTTGAGAAAAGCTTCAAAAGTTCTTCGTTAATGCGAATAATTTCAAAAGTTCTCCGAATGCGTGAGAGAAAAGGAAGCAGATAGGCTGACGCCGTACCACGTTACGTAACGAATAGGTTTACCCTCCCATAAAAAGTTATCACTTCAAAAACAATAAATCATAAAGTAAAACAAAATATAAAAACTGCCAATTCTAGAAAAAAAACAACATTTTTTTACATTAGTCAGGGAATAAACGATAATGACAGGTTGTATGATATCCACTTCAAAAACTTTATTTTACTTACTGAATTAAAATGTGTATCAAACAATAACTAATTTATTAGCTGAATCGCTCTAATCCAAACAAAATATATTGGGAATTATTTGACATTTTGGAAAAAATGAAGTATATTGGGGATTTTGTCCATAGGGCTTCTTTCCCAATGGGGATATCGTCTTGTTAGTTATAATTTTTTGGGGGATTTCGTCCAATGCAGATTTTGTTTTTTGGGGACTTCAGGTTGCTCCCGCATTTAAATCTGTTGGATAGAATTCAGAATAGAGCTCTAAGAATGATTGGCTATAGAACAATAGTGGAAACATTAACATCTCTCGAACACCGTCGGAATGTTACATTTATCTCATTATTTTATCGCTATTTTTATAAACAATGTTCTAGCGAAGTAGTCAGTTGCTTTTCTCCCCTTAAACTATTCAAACGTAATACTTGCAATTCTGGGAAAACTTATAAACTTACACTTGAGCTCAACTTCCGAATGATTTTCAAGTACAGAGATTCTTTCTCTAACTATGCAACACGAATGTGGATTGTCTTGTGACTCCCTATTTTGACCTCCTATTTTTATATTCCGAACTTGAAAGCTAATGTACATCGTTATGTCATCTCCTTTTAAATCCTACTCTATTTTCATAATAACGGCATTGTCAAAAACCCATTTAGTGCGCTCTCAATTAAAACAAAATCTTAAGGTATGTATATAATTTAGGCCCGTTTGCTAAAACGTAAGCTGCCACATAAGCGCTTAGGTAGAACTTAAATGCTTAAGTTGTGTATCAGCAAACGAGCCGATGATACATACTTCGAAAAATCGCTCAATAGTTCAATCGGTTCAAGACGATAGTCAAACCAAAATTTTGAAATACTTAGGTCTGGTTCTGCTGCCTGGTTACCTTAAAATCTAAACATTATCAGGGACAATACTATATTTTTGGGAAGGAAATGTGCCAACAGCCGCAGTTTCAAACGTTCACATTTATTTCTAATAAGAACTTACAAATTATTATTAATTGTCAATAAATCTGGTTTTGCATTTTCAATATTTCTTTCGAAATGTCGACAATAGGCGCTGAAATCACCTTTTCTCTTTTCTGAAAAAAATTTTGGAATTTCAGCCAAATCATTGAAATATTTTATATGGTTTTTAATCCCTCAAAAGCGTAACCATCCTTTACAAGAATTTTAACCATGTACAGCATAAACTATATTTATAATATTTTGATATATTTGTACATTTTTGTTCTTGTTTATTTTTATAATAAATCCTCTTCAATTGAAAAACAAAATATAAGTTTTGCTTTCAAATTAGGGTAAGACATCGTAAGTAAATCCTTAAATTAAAATAGTTT
Source organism: Philhelius pedissequus (assembly GCA_910595825.1). NCBI lineage: Eukaryota > Metazoa > Arthropoda > Insecta > Diptera > Syrphidae > Philhelius > Philhelius pedissequus. Next base: position 64,976,693 of record OU343160.1, on the reverse strand, counting down.
TACATTAAATATACTCACTCACGCCAGACTCAAGCATCAACAAAAATAACCTGGCTTCAAAAATATAAAATGTTTTCCCATGCATAGAAATGGATTAATCTCTTTCTCTGTCAAACAAAATTATTCGCATTGTTTCAACAGCAAAAAAATTGTTCTCTTAAGCAACGCTGATAATTTACCACAAGCCACTCCATTACCCCAAATTCTTTCTTCTCAAGGAGCACTGAGAATTCAGAACATACGAAAAGCCAACAACTCTAAACATACTCATGCATATATAACACATACATAATATTTCTTTAAGCTCAATTCAAGCCTCGACACGATCGTTTCAATTTCAGTGCATTCGCTGTGGGATGTGGGAGGATTTGCGAAAACAGATGCAATCAACAACACAGTCTCAGTATTTCAGTTTACCAAGTGCTTTTCTATTAATAGTTTGCTCCGCGTGTTTTAAGTGAAATAAATATAAAAGTAAATTTGTAATAAATTATTTTAAAATAAATGTGAAGTGATAAAAAGTTGCTTTTGTTTTTGGTTGAAAATGTGTTTACTTTTATTAAATTTAATTTGTAATTTCTTTTATATCTTTGTTCTGGCTTGCCACCGCGTGTGTTGTCGTTGTCGTCTTATCGTTTGCTTTTTGCCGTGAAGTTAGTGCGCATTGGTTTGGATATTGAATTTTTTAATAAATAAATAGAATCTCCTGGTTTGTGAATCGGAAAATTAAAAATAGGTACGTAGAAACTTTACGGTTTATACAAAATTTATTGTATTGCTGAACATTGAAAAATGAAATTATTTATTAAAAATTGTTTTTCTCAAAAAAAAAAAAAAAAAAAAAAATATTTCTATTTAGAAAATGATTTGTAGTCTTACATTCAAGTAATTCTAAATGAGTTTTTTTTTTTTTTAATTTACAGGAATCAACTGTGTATGTACAAATGTCATAAAATGACAGTACCAACGAGGGAAACAAGGCTGCAAGCATTTGCAAGTTGACCGAAGGTGTTTTTTAAAAAAATAATTTTGGGTAAATGGTAAGTGATTTTATATTTACTATCTATATTTTTATTATGTATTATATTAAACAATAAACTATTATATTTGTCTATAATATGTTATACATATTATATTATTATAAAGGAAATATGTGAATTTATTGTGAACTTATAACACACATCCAAGTGTGTTAATAGTCTGCGCAAAATGTACAGTGAAATGTTGGCCTAGCGATTATTAACTTTTCTGACTCTAAGGTCAGCCAAAATTGTCTAGATACACAGCTCTCAGTTTGGGTACACGGTTACGGTACTTACGGTTTCCGCGTTGCTGTTTTTAGAGGATAAAAAGAATTTGGCCTAGGTGACTGCCTTGAGGAATGCCATATAATGGACAATTTCTAAGAAAAAAAAATTGATCTTTACGATTCTATAAGTATGATTACTTGGACGAATCCAAATACATTCAAAAACCTTTAATTTGATTGAAATAATTTTGTTTGAGTTATTATGTAAATTTTCATTTACATTTTAAAATCTTGAACCTTTGTTTTCAAAATCGGAATTACTATGAAAAATTGAAACAACTTTTGTGGTATGATTTGTTTGCTGCCTTTCACTAATGTCCTTTTTGATTGGCAGTCCGCGAGTTTTCCGAATGCTTCTTAAACTGTTCGGTTGGTACCAAATGACAGTTATTCTCCTGAATGGAAAGAAATTTCCTTCTGGATTTGAAGTTCACATCCCGCACACAATCACACCCTCTATGTCAAACTAGAATTAATTGTCAACAACAATGTCGCGATGTTGAAAAACATCGATGTTAAGATCGAAAAAAAAACATCGATGTTAGAAATTATCGAATCAGAAATATCGATGTTCTCTTACTTCGATATTTTTTTCAATGTATTTTTTATTAAATAATAGCACTTTCAAAAATCGATTAAAATTCAATATATTATTGAAATTGGTGTTGATGCGGCAATTTTTTTTTTCAAATTTAAGAGAGATTGTGCGTGAGATAGATGAGCTGAAGAGAAATTGGAAGGTGTGAATGTGGTTGTGGTAGTTCTGGTAGCAGAAGAAGAAGAACTATCTGATATGACCCGAAGCGGGAGTATAAGATGTTGATGTAAGAGGGAAAGAGGACAGATCTGTGATATTTTTACGAGTTGTTTTGAATTGAGAGGGGGCCTGTGCGTGGCTGTGCTTTGCTGTACACCGACATTCGGAAAGTTGTGTTCAAATACTTATTTCTGATTCCGCAAGAGTGCGATCATTTTTTTCATTCATTGTTGCGGAATTGGGCCACAGTGCACCATTTAAAGTTCCACGGAATTGACCACCAGGTGTGCTGCCACTAGGGATCAATGGGAATCTTATTCTTCATCAATAACCAAAACATAAATTAAGGTATGCTTTCGATTATACAAGTTTTCCTCTTTCGTCGTCATTCCTCAAATCCACTTATAATATTTTTTATGCACTAAGGCAGTGTGAATTGTAAGGATGACGAACGTAAATGTTAGGGTGATGTTCAGATCGTATGTTGCTCTTGTTGTGTTTTTTCCTCTCAGGCTGACAGGTCAACAGTTAGTAGTATGGCCTAACTTTTGGCAGTTTTTGCACCATTTGGAACGTTTTCCGTAACGAGAGCATTATAGAAACCAATTTCAATTGATTTATGTCGGCCAAATAAGTTGAATGTTAATAACATTAATCCAGAAGGCTTCTTATACTTACCATTCTCATAATTTTTAGTATATTTTAACACTTCACTGAACCCTTGATTTTGCATCTCATTAATAATTTCTGATTCGGAAACATTATTAAGACATGGCGCGTATGCGCCATGAAAAGCAGGCTATTATCACGAACATGTTTTCATATTCTGTGCTAATTTTGGCTATTATTTTTTTTTAAAGGAAAGGCCTTAGGGATGTTAAAGGCTTATCTTGGATTGTAGAAGTCATCACAACATATTTAGGATTGGTTATATTTTAAATGAGCGGGAGATCCGGGAAATTTTTATCAAGAGCGCTTTGGTCGGGTCTTAGATTTCTAGTTGGGCGTGTATCTAAATCAGGGTCAAGTGACCCGAATCACCTAAATAGACACCCGTTGAGCCTGTGAGGCCTTTGGACCATTTTTATTGCTACAATGAAGCACGTAGATAAAAAAGAAATAGGAAAACTAACCGAAAAAAATAAAAAATAAAATGAACGACTGGATCGTACGAACTTGCTCTTGTAGCTAACAACTTTAGTGTAGCTAACCACTGACGCTTTTAGTAGGTATAGGTAGTCTAGTTATCCTATGCTTGCTTAAAGCCAATGTAGGTAAGATTACCTTGATTCTTAATAAAATTAATTGTGGAATACATGATTCAAGGAATGGTTACATATGTAAGCGACTTCCTACAAATGTATATTTAAATGGATTTTAACTATGCAAATTAGGTATGTAATATGTACCTAACTATATATATTGTACCTAGGTATGTAAATATCCACATACATTATGTACTTAATGAAAGTGATTAGTGTATAGGTAAATAAAAATGGTTTTATAAACTTATAAGAACTGCCAAAACCATTACCTTAATCGGTGTTTCCAAAAAACTAAAAACAATATTAGATGTCACGGATCAATGAAAATTATATAAAAAAATATCTCAAAAACCGTAGGATGGATTTTGATAAAATCCTGTATTTTATTTTTAGTGTTTTGAAAACAAAATTTGTTTGAAATTTTGGTATGTAGTTTTTTAGAGTATATTAATGCTCATGTGAATATAAAATTAAAAATTATTTATTTTGATTAGTTTTAAAAATATTGATCTAAAATAAAAACAATTTAAATTAGTTTTAATTAGAAAACAAAATTTATTCAAAATTTTGATATGCAGAATTAGTTTGGCTACTTATATCTTCTCAGATATAAAATTTGACAGGAATCCAATGTACCGTTACCGAAGAAGCTAAAAATAAAAAAAACGTTATATAAAAGGTACCGTTAGGACTTTTCCCATAAACTTGCCTCACATAAAATGATAGCTTGTACCAAAAAAAAAAAATCTCAAAAAATGTTATCAAAATCGCTGGAGCTGTTTTTGAGAAAAATAAGAATTTCCTTCAAGGTTATATGGCAGGTACCGTTATCTTAATCACACACACCAAATTTCAAGGTAATCGCTTAAGCCGTTTAGGCTATAGCTATCGTTATACATACAGACTGACAGACTTATAGACTGACAGACAGACAAATGTCGATCACTTTTTAGGCTTCTATATGATCGTATTGTAATGTTTGATTGTTAGATATTTTTTTTTCTACGAATGGATAACTTCCCTTATAGTTCCTAAGATCGCAAGTAAAAATATTAAGAGAGAAAATTGCTATAACGGGATACCCGTTTGGGCACTTCCGACAGAAAAATAGTCGGCACAAGAACACGACAGAGAGAGAACGATATGATAAAATAAATATCTATACATTGTTTAGATTTTAAAAAACAGGTAAATTGCTATCGTCTCTATCTTATTCATCAAAGACCTTGTTCATAGTCAAACGAATATTTGTTGCTCATCAAAGATGATTATTTTATTACCAATAAACGACAGCGACCGGAAATTCTTTTGATCTACTTACAAGGCTATTCAACAATGAATTATTATTATTGTTTTTTTTTTTTGCGAAGGTATTTGCAAATCAACTTGATTTCAAAATTGCTATAAAGGCATCCCGTCAAATGAAAAATATGAATAAAATATTTATTTTAAGCATTCATCCCACAGAAACGAAACAAACTTCTTCGCATTATTATCCTTCAGAAGAAAAGGACAAATTTAATAATAAAACAAAATAAAAAAAATTCAGCCGCATTATAATGGCTTCAGTCTTTCAATATAGGTGTACCCACCACATACATATTTCCCATTTTTACTTCTTTTTTCAATTTTACAAACAAGAAGAACCAAGCAAGGCACCCTCAACTCACCACCCAACTACGACGGGTTTCACTGTAAGAAAAAACAAAGCACTGACGGTGGTCGTAACCTGAGTTGATTTTTTTTTGCTTCGACCCATCTTGTGTCCACAAGAATTTCGATTTTTTTTAGATTTCTCAGCTTAAATTCAATAAAGTTTGTGCGTCGTCGGTTGTCACAGAGTAGTCCTTACCTACAATAATGTCCCGTAGTAAGGGACATTGAATGGATAAAAAAAAACCCTTCCTCCTTTTTTTTATTTTTGAGACATTCGAATTATCCCACAGAAAGGTATCTGGATGGAGGATTGGCGGGCATCGCGTCGCTAGGCTACCCCTCAGTTTATGGTGATGCTTTTGACTTGGGGTAAATTGCAAATTGATTGAAATACTTGGACCAAGCGTAATTTGAGTTTTTTTTTGTTCAGAAGAGAAAAGGTATCTTGTAGGTTAATGCCGCAAAGCACTTTGCGTTTTTTTTTCTACGTAAGGCGGTACCCCACTTCCTAGAGATATTCTACTAAAGTGCTGTTGTCTGGCCTTCGATAAACTGTGTGTCCTGGTCAATTGTCTTTCCATCTGCTCGTTATTGCCAACATTCTTGACTGGCATGGTGAATTAGTTGAATATGTATGGATAATGTGCCACTGTGCATGTGTTTTTTATGGGCTTAGACATTTTATTACCATCAAATCATCATCGTCATCATATCCACAACGTCACGGTCGTCTCTTGTCTCATCTGTCGTTTGGTCGGTCGGTCAGTTAGCCGGTCGCTGAGGGTCCTTAGCATTAAATCAATTTTGGTTTCCTTCTGTTTGGATTATGTCGATTTCCCTAACGATTTAAACTATGGAAAGAACAATGGACGGGCAGGTAGGTATGTCGATGATGGAGTGCGTATATTTTTGTTATACTTATGACTTATTTTGTGTTGGCGCTGTTTCGTTTGATCCTTTCGGATTTATTCCTCCTTGGTCCTCTACAACAGGGCAAGTATTGGTTACGAGAAAATATATTTTTTTTCAGGATTTAAATAAAAAAAAAAACTTAAATTTGACGGAAGTCGAAAAAGTACAATACTAGAACCTATGATTTCCTAATATCTCAGGGACTTCTTTTTAAATTTTAATTAATATATTAGGTATTTCCGATTTTAACCACAACGCTCTGTCAGATTGTTGGCATGGCTCCCGGAAATTACGCCATCTTTTGAAAAAAAAAAAAACAAAAATTGTTCATACTAAATTCTGGCCTTTTTTGCCTAGGAAAAATAGCTTAAGTTTTCTGAAGTTTTTCCCTAAATTTGTGGCCTTTTTTCCAAAAAAAAAGCTGGTGTTTTTTTTCCATTTTAGGAAATGAAAAAACGCCAGAAAAAAAATTCGGGCTTGTGTGAAGAGTTTTTTTCAATTAAGATCACGGCGTACAAAAGGCTCTGTTCGTAACCCCTCCCCCCCCCCCCTACTTTGTCCTACTATAGGATTTGTCGTGACTACAAGTTTGGGTATATGAAATTTTTTTTTAACTTCAAAATTTGCATATACCCAAACTTGTACCCACCCCAAATCATATATTGGGCCAAGCAGAAGGGTTGCTTTGGCCCTTATTGCGGAGCTTTATGTACGCCGTGAAAATAATTGCAAAAAAACACTTCACATAAGCCCGAATTTATTTCAGCCCTTTTTTTCCATTTTAGGAAATAAAGAAACGCCAGAATTTTTTTGAAAAAAAATCACAGAAATTTAAAAAAAAATATCAGAAAAATTTGGCTTTATTTCCTAGGAAAAAATGCCAGAATTTTGTATGAAGAATTTTCTGGCGTTTTTTTTCAAAAAAAAAAATTCTGGCGTAATTTCCGGGAGCCAGTAGTAATAGTTCCAGTCTCAAGTAGTTACGCTACGCGGTCAGACTGCACATTTTAAAGTACTGATGATCTGATATCTCAGGTTGTGATTTTCTTAGGGGACACTGTGCAGTTTTCAGCTTTCTTTGACAACCCCGGACTCGAAGAGCGAACCGGCGAATGATAAGATGTATCTTACAACCTCCTTTTTCAGAAATTAATAATAATAAGGATTGTTTTCCTGAAAATTCAGGTGGCCCACAAGGCTACCACGTAATACATATACTTCTATTATGTTAATCAACCGAAGACGTATCTAGAACTGTTAATGTATACAGATTGAGTTATAATTTGCGACCTTTAGTCCAAATAAATATGCATTTCTCCCGGGTGCTCTACTCTGTCCAACGAATACAGTCAGTAAGGGGAAGATAGGGCATTTGCCTCTCACTCTGCAATAGATTGCATAAACCTATCTCAAGTTAAAGCTCTCATATGGTTTCCGTAATTATCATTATAAATGGCAGCAAAATATGAAAGAATTGTGTGTATGGGCTAACATCTGCTTATTTAAAACAATGAAAATATTAATTAAATTTAAAGAGAAGCTATTTATCTATATACACATCACCAAGCGAGCAGTAATCCATTAGGCGCGATTTTTTAAAGGGTATCTGCGAAAAGTTATATAATATAAATTTACTATTTTTTTTCACTGGATCTAAATTCACTATTATTTAAAAAACGTAATATCAATTATTCACTGTTGATAAAACAAAATCTCACTTTATAAAACATTTTTTAATAAATATCCACGTAGGTAATTTGCTTTGAGCGTTTCGATAATTTCCACAAATAGCTTTTTCTGCTAAAACACCGAAAGCGAAACAAATTATCTGCATTTTAACGGGCTATTTAGAAATACAACCAAATAAAAAGTAGAACATCAAAACGACAACAATATTCTCCTCCTCGCCTTTGCTAAATTTTGTTCTCAAAAGCTTAAAAACAGAAATCTCTTGCATAAAAAACCACTGAAAGGCTCCTTTGTATAACACTCCATGAATGTTGGTGTGGTGTTGGTAACTCTGATGGAATCTATATTTTACACAGCAAAAGTAGAAACGAGTATAAACTGTTCAATTTATATTTTCAGTACAGGGAAGATAGGATATTTGTCTTTCACCCTTACTTTTATTGATTTCAATAAGCTATCTGTATTTCTATAAAGCTTTTCCATTTTCCATGGTTGCCGTAGTGAGAATTATAAATTTGCATATTTCGTTTGCAAATGTCGGTAGAGATACACAATCTTAATGTAGATTTCATAAACAGAAACAAGTACATCGTAAACTAAATCTACACAAAATTAAACTAAATCCACACCACCAAGAAGTATGATATTACGCGTTTTTAAGAGTTCCTCAGAATGTCTAATCTATTTTAACGTAAAAATAAATCATAGAAAAAAAACGTATAAATAAGCTATAATAAGGAACTTCTGTTCTTCGGAGAAATAAACACAGCACAAAAATAATAATATCACCTCAAAGTGCAACGCACTATTTTAAATTTTATATTTACATATATACACGAAATATTCTTCATTTTATTTCTATTTTCATGAACAAGAAATCTATTTGGTAATTTAAAGTTGCAATAAATTAATTAACCGAACTCCATCAAAAACTTGTTCAAATAGTAATTTTTTCTTACAAAAATAAAAAATACATGGCAAATAATATATAGCTGCATTTTAACCGTTTTCCAAGAAAAAAAAAAAAACAAAAGATATAAGCAGAAAAGCACGCAGGGACAACACCTTTCTCTTCAAACTGAAAATAATATTCTCTCAAAAGCTCTAAAAAACTACGATTCTGTAAGCTCCATAGCGAAAACCAAAGAAACAGGTATTTTAATTTCCATCAACGGACCAATGGTAACTCTTAATCAATGTGTTTATTTTATAAGCGAGAGTCAAATTGACGATCAGTCTCCTGCTCCTCTCAGCTGGGGGTGAGACAGCTTATGGTGGAATGTATATGAATGTTTATGGAATTTTTAGTAGCAATTTCTTAAGGTGTGTGCCATGCAAACACCAACCGGCACAATTGTGTTTAAAAAAGCTCTCTCATAAGGTAGTGAAAATATAAATTGAACAGAGTATAGATAATCAGTTATCGGTTTGGTATGCTTTGGACAGTCAATGATGACGAACATTGTGGTGTATAAGATATTTTGCCAAAAATTACCATAACAATTTTTGTAAGTTGCTCAGTGGGTAGGATCTTTTTCAGTAGTAGTTTTTATGTTTGCAATTCTGTGTCGTGGCAGTATACACACACACAGGCACCACTGGTTTGAAAATAGCTCACCCATGAGCCCCGTACTGACTATTTTTGTTCGACAGAGTATACAGTTTTTTTTTTTTTTTTATAATCTTGCACGCGCTCAAGGGATTATTAATACCCTTTATATGTTTTTACCATAGCACGGCATCCAGTGAAAGAAGAGAAAGAAGGATAGGAAAGATGTGTGGCGCCATGTTCTGAGACAAGAGCTGGTTGTTGTCTCAGATTTATCTCCAGGGATGGCCGCTGAACTAATGAGGAGAGAATTACCGTGTCATATTTATTTATGTCTCTTATAATTCGCATTATTTTATTTATTTTGTTGTCATATTTTATGGGTATGCTAGTTTACTCAATCACATATTGTTAGTGTTATGCCTGAACAGTTGGACACATTTGTGTCGGTAGCTGTCGACTAATAGCTATATTGCATCTTAGAAAGGTAGTACAGCATCTAACTGATGGACACAACTGCAGTACCTGTCGAAACGCATTTGAATTTGAACTAAATTCAATTAACATTAAAATCACATTCCACAAAATAAAAAACAGATGCAATACCTACGTATGTACATGCGTTTGTATTGTGTTTTTGTTTTTGTATTTCTTCTTACGACTACATGTGTAGATAGCATAAACATTTTTAAAGTAATTTCTTGGTGTTTTAATTCTCGGATGGGAACGTCTCTGCACTTCCGATGGACTATTAGATATAACAACGGTGGACCTGTCCCAAGAATAACAACCATTGTGAATTTAAGCGATATCAATGCTATACTGAGCTCAACACTAAAACAATAAAACTAATTTAAATCTTTTGATCTTAAGGAGCAACTAAGTCCAACTCATCCGGGCATATTTTTTTTTTTAAACCAAATCCTATGTCCTTGTGTGACAGAATATTCTACCATACTCGTACGTCTCAATTTGTTTCTATTGCGGCTTAAGTGGTATTTTATGTTTATTAAGGACAAATTTGCTTATTGTTTTATGGTACTTAATTCTAAGAGGCAATTTATTAGGTTTTTAAACATGATAATTGGAAATAGGGCAATTTAGTATTATTTGTATTTTATTTTACGTTATTTAAATATTCCTGCAGAATTCGGAGTTAAATCAAAATAATGACGAAGCTTAATTTGATGGGATTTGTTGTTGTTGTTGTTGTTGTTGTTGACTTTATTATGATTCTATTAGTGTTTTATGACTTTGGACAATAAGTTAAGTAAGGATGAATTTGATGGCGAACCAGAAAGGAAAATGAAAAAAAATATTTATGGGAAGTGGACCCACTTTAGCCAAATTAGGTAGGTATTATTTGAGTAATAAAAGAGATATATCACATCAATGGAGGTGTATGTATACTTTAACAGATTTGAGTAGTTTCTTGTTTAGATAAAAATACTTGTTTAGGAATGTGTATGACGTTTGAATGTACTTCTGCCTGCATAAGGGTTCTAGCTGTCTAGAAATAGAGAGTCAATGGAGGGCAGAGGGTTTGGCCAAATTAACTGGACTCGATTTTGCACACATTTTGACAGATAAATTTTGTCGCGGTAAATTTACAAGAACTATCCTTTAAGTTCCTTTTCCCTATCTTACCACATATTTTTACACAGGCGTTTCTTTCAAATTACGGTGAGAGAGAAAAAGACACAAGCAGACATGGTACATCAGCCATCGGTTCTCTCTCAGTGGATTGAAGAAATAAATAAGCGACATTATTCGAATTTAATAAAAGAAGCACGGATGACAGTTGGTCTCCGATGCTAAACTTATTCCTTGCGAGAATGGCTGCTTGCACAACCTAAATCAAATTATGTCTATTTGCAATTTAAAAGATGGAACGTTAACTGTTAATCCTTATCTCTAAATCTGCAAATCTGCCCAAAAAGGCCCAACGATTTAAAGTAAATTCGCGAAATTAAATTTGTCAAGCTCTTCTTTCTATCAAACGTATAATTGAAATACCTTGGTACAAGTTTTCCTTATTATACTCTGCTAAATTTATATTTTCAGTACATGGAAGATAGGATATCTGCCTTTCACTCTGACTGTAATACATACCAATAAGTTCGTACTGTTTTAATGCTCTTACATGGTTGTAGTGGTAGGCATACTAAATTACCACAAACGTAGCAGTGGTAACTCTGATTCAATAAGTTTATTTTAAAAGCACACAACGAGGACTGAGTTAATTGTGAAGACACACAAGGCAAGCAGCAGTGTGTACTTGGATATGCAGTATGTGGGTTATGGTGGGGTATACGCTGGATTTAACAAGCTTACAAAAATAATTTGAATGTAACTCAGTGGGAATTTTAGCGACTGGCACCAGTGTGTTTGAAAAATCTCTCCCATAAGGTCTGTACTGAAAATATAAATTGAACAGAGTATACCTCTTTTTACTTGCGATATAGGTAGAACAAGTCTTGCATTTGGAAAAAAATCGAACTCGAAATATCGATGATAGAGAACACCAAACAAGTGGGTCCCGCAATTCCGTCTGTCTGTTTGTCTGTCTGTAGAACGATCTACAGCCTAAACCTCTGAACTGATCTTGTTCAAACATGGTGCTTAAGCGTTTTAGGTGATTGTCCAAAATAGATTTTTGAATCGCTGTTTTGGGCCCAAAAATTACGGTGCTTGCTTTACAAATTTTTCTACCATCTTAATTATCTCGAAAACTGCGCTAAAGATTTTGATAAGAATTCGTGTGTGTACTACTTTGGCTATGGTCTACATTTTGACCATTTATTTTTTTTTTTTCAAATATTTTGTTATTAACGGTATCTGCCATACAACCATTTTATTGATTTTCGATTTTCTCATAAGCGGAGAATCCTTCAAATTCTAAATGCATACTGCATTTCAAAATTTTCGAAAAATAGTTTTTTTAATCTTTGAAAACAAATAATATTTTTCTTTGTTAAAAATTCAATATTTCGAAAACGGGTGGATGATTTCTTCTGAAATATTGGTTTTGAATTTATATTACTAAATATTTAAAATATTCATACCATTTTTACTTGCGATTATAGGTACTATAAGGCAAGTTATGTATTCGTAAAAAAAAAGTTTTGAGATAACAATCAAACATGACATAACAATAATAGCGAAGGCGAAAAAAGATGGCCTAAAAATTCTGTCCGTCTATATGCCTGTCTGTCTGTATGTATGTATAGACACCTACAGCCCAAACGGGTGGTCAGAATTGCTTCAAACTTGGTATAGAGTTTTTTTAAAAAATTAAATTTTTTTTAGCTCAAAAAATAACGGTACCTGTCATATAACCGTTACGTTAAAGCTTTTTTTTCTCAGAAACGGCTATAACGATTTTGATTTAAAAATCAGTGCAGCTTTTAAGATACGGCTGATCACATGGTTGAAAAAAAAATTAAATGTCTATAAACGGTGTACTTTCCATAGGACGGTTTTTTTTTTTTGTTTTCGACTATCTTATAAACCGATTCTTTCGAAATTTCACACATATATAGGCTTATGTTGCCCAATTAATACTGCGAACCAATATTTTTAATTAATATTTTTTTGCATTTTTAAAAGCATTTATAAAAACAATTAAAAAATTTATATATAATATCTTGAAATCTGCTCATTAATTTTTTTTCCAAATTTGCTGAATTGGCGTTTCTGAATTTTTTTTTTTTTTATAACTTTGCACGCGCTCAAGGGATTATGGATACCCTTTATATGTTTTTCTGAACACAGCGCAGGCATACGGTGGAAGAAGAGAAAGAAGTTGATTCAAAATAGCTTTTAACGGCCTTTAGTCCAACAAAAATTGGCGTTTCGTCCCGGTGATCTCACATGGACTCATCAGTTGACTAGTGAGGACCTTTGTCAATACGCAATTTTTGCCAAGTCCATGTGAGATCACCGGGACGAAACGCCAATTTTTGTTAGACTAAAGGCCGTTAAAAGCTATTTTGAATCAATAATTCAACAAGTCCAAATATTATAGTGCTAAGTCTTCTACTTGGCTGATGTATTTCAGTAGTATATAGAATTTGTATTATTAAAAAAAAAACTTCTTATGAAGAGAAAGAAGGATAGGAAAGATGTGTGGCGCGATGTTCTGAGACTAGAGCTGATTGTCGTCTCAGATTTATCTCCAGGGATGGCGGCTGAACTAATGCGGACAGAATTACCGTGTCTTATTTATTTATGTCCCTTATAATTCGCATTAATTTATTTATTTCGTTGTCATATCTTATGGGTATGCTAGTTTACTCAATCACATGTTGTTAGTGTTATGCCTAAACACCATGTAATGAGCAAAGCAGCAACTTATTTTATGACAATTTTGAGAATTGGTTTTTAATGGAATATAAGAAAACATAGACAACGGCAGGAATCGAACCTGCAACCACGAGGTTGACAGGCAAGCACACAACTATCGAGCCACGGCCACCCCAAAAAGATAAAAAAAAAACTTTTTTTTCTCAAAAACCGCTTCACAGATTTTTAAAATTTTGTTCTCATAAATTCAAATTTATCCAAAAAATAAAATGATGTACTTTCTTGTGAGCTCAAATTAGCTTAAGTATTTATCTCAGAATATTGAATTATTTTTTCTTTGATAAGCCGATTTAGTCTTTTGTTTTTAAGTTTATATTATAAAATATTTAAGATTGTCGTACCATTAAGAAATTTTGTATATATACAAAATTAAGTAAGAAGCGACTTTAAAAATATATTTAGATTTTTAATAGAAATCTTTTGCATACGATGTGATCGAACATATAAGAGCAAGTACGTGCGATCGAGTCGTGCATTTTATTTTTAAATGAAAGGGGAAAAATGTGCGTGGAATAACAGTTCAGTTCTTTTCGGTTTTTCAAAACTTTCTTTTAAAAGTTTAGTGGGTTAGATTAGGTGGTTGAATGTACTCTTCGAATTGCCGCCCACTGGAAATACTGACAGAGTTCGACAAATTCAAAAATGACTTAGCATGGAGCTGCGGTTGAAAGTGCGAGCAGGAAAGGCTGCTGGATCTGAACCGTATTCGCTTACTCTCGCAAATATGCGGGTAGCTAAAAAATAATGCGATTAAAATCCACGTTCGCTGATTTGCTGAAAGAACTTGAGCATTAGACAAAAGATGAAGTCATACAGTGAAAGAAAAAGGCTGCAAGACCACTTCCCCCACTTATCCGTTTTGATAGCGAATAGGAGGTTCTTTAAAAAAAAACGAGAAATAAAAAAAGGAATTTTCGAGAAAAAAGTAAAGAAATCGAAACTTTAGCGAATTATTATATACAAAAGGAAATTTGGAAAACAATATTGTTTCGATCGAGGGAAGAGGGAAAACTAGTTTTCTAGGAAGGAGAGGTAGCAGCAGTAAAAGCTAAGTATAGTGTTTCTTTGTTTTTTGATAGATATACATACATACTCGTTTTATTAAAATTGTTTAATTAGATTTAATTATTACGTTTGGCTTTTTTTCCGAAATTTTTCCGGTAAAGCGGAACTCGTGACCCGCAATTAACTCGCCTTTGTTCTTTTTAGACCGAGCGTTAACGGTTCATCTTCATCTAAGAATAAAAATTTCAACTTTGTTCTTTTTGCTTTAAAATATCGTGGGTTTTACTCCTACACGTAAGGTTTCCCAAACAACTTAAATTTTCATTTAATAAAAAACTTACATATTCTTACACACAATTTCTTCATTTGATTTTATTTTTCGTTTCCACTCCGAAGATTTGTGATTTCATTTTTCACAAAAAACATCACTGTCGCCCTTTTATTTTTGTATGCCTCTGTGGCAATACAAACATTTTTAATCGATTTTAATTAATCGATTAATTAAACCTAATATGTAAAAAAAATCGACGGGTAAACCCACCCGATTAAGCTGAGCAAGTCATTTTAGAAACCATCCAAGTGTTGCATTTCGAACTCGAATTCGAACTTCTTTGGTTTGTCGTTCGTCTCCTCGTGCATAAGTCGTGTTTTGTTATTGTATTGCGATCGGTCAGGATAAATTTGCGCGCCGTACATCGTAATTTAATTTTTAAATAAATAAATCATTGTTTTCAATTCGGTTGCAGGCGCAAAAAAGTGTAACAAATTGTATAACGAAAAAGAAATTCTTCTACTGTTCACAAAAAATATTACATATTTTTCTACAATTCAGCTTTTGAATTATTGCACGGCAGACCAACCATAGACCTAATAGTCATCCTGCCCAAATACTGGAAAAGACCAACGAATTTTAAGTGGAAACTAATCAGTCATTATTTCTTTATCGACTTCAAAGGTACATATGATAGCATATAGATCGTCGGGAGCTTTAAATAGCAATGGCCGATCTCGGGATCTCGGGAAAACTGATCCAAGTATGTCGCATGACCCTAGAAAACACGCTTTGTAATGTATAATAATTGGGAAATAGCTTCCCCGAACTAATCCAAACATGCACAGGGTTTCGGCAGGTAGATCTGCAGAACAGAAAGGACACAGAACAGGCGTAAACATGGAAGGCACTATCTGCACTAATCTGTCCAAATGCTGGGGTACACGAACGATATTGACATCATTCAGGCTTTCACAATGATTAAACACCTGGCGAAACTAGTCTTGAAGTGAATAAGAACAAATCAAGTATATTCTTTCAACAAACAAACAATGATCTGTCCACCGGCTAGGACAAAACGTCACTATGGATATCCAACACTTTGATGTTGTTAAGGTTTATATCTACCTTTGTTAAGGATTATATCTACCTTCCAGTAAACATTACCTCCAAGAATACCACCTCAGTAGAAATCTGACGAATAATTATATTAGCAAACCTTTACCACTTCGTTCGGCCAAGCGAATAGGTTCGAAACCCCCTGCATGGAAGACAAAGTGTACGCTCTATAAAACCCTTATTTTGCAGGTATTTCTTTATGGCGCAGAGTGCTGGAAGATAAGCAGAAAGAGACAGTCGATACTGGGTTCTTAAAAGAAACATATGATGGCGAATGGAGGAGAAGATATAATAGCGAACTCAACCAGCTGTACAAAGATATGGATGTATTCCGAAAGTCAAAAAAAGCAAATTGAGAGAATAGACAACAATGATCCAGCCAAGGGAATCTTTGAATCATAGTCTCCCCAGGTTCGAGACGACAAGGAAGAGCGAACCTCGAGTGTAAGAACCAAGCTTTCGCGGACGCCAGAGCGCTATGTCTGGATGACTGGAAACACTGTGTCCGAGATCGCAGAGGATGAAAGATTATCTTATCTCCATTGATCGGTATTGATTTTCTGTCTAAGATAGATAATATCTGAACGACTTAAAGTTTTTTGATGATTTTTTTTTCATGATAAAGTAATAAATGATAAATGATTTCTGATAATATTCGCCCACCAACACGCCCACTAAAAAAAATCAGTTCATATTGTCACCATAATGCTGCATGATCGCTTTAAAAATCAACAATTAAGAGTGAATCTGCAAGGTTTCTGCAGCTTATTTAAACAATCCTAAAAATTACGAAAGGTAGCCTATTTGAAAATGTAGAATTTAAAAAGCTAAAAATTTAAAAGAAAAAAGACCCGCTATAACTGTTTTTTTCAGCTCCCGGAAATTACGCATGATTTTTTTTTGGAAAAAACGCCAGAAAATTCTTCATATAAATATAAAATATAAAATCTGGCCATTTTTTTTTCTAGGACAAAAAAGGCCAGAGTTTTCTGATGTTTTTTACTAAATGTCTTGCCTTTTTTCCAAAAAGAAATTCTGGCGTTTTTTATATATCATAAAATGGAAAAAAACACAAAAAAAAAATTGGAAAAAGCCAAGTGGGTACAAGTTTGAGTTTATGGAATTTTTTTTTTACTTGCAATTATAGGTACCATAAGGTTGGATAGATTTGCTTTAAACTTGGACATATTGTTTTTTCGGTAATATGCCCACACGTTTTTTTCATTTTTTTTCTTAAGACGGCAAATAACAGTAGCTCCCATATATTTTATGTGGTAAAAAATAAAAATCTTATTTTTCTCAAAAATCTGCTCAAATCAGTTCATTAATGAAGGAAAAGGTTACCTTTTGATAATTTTTTTTTTTGGGAAAAAAATTGTTATTTTGAGTACCTCTAGTAGAACCATTTTTGTGGTTTTCGATTTTCTCGGAAAGGGTTGATTTGATTTTTTTGAGATTTCCTACGCAAAGGCTCCTAGAAAACATAAACACTATTGTAAGCCAAAATTTTCCAAATTTTTTTTTTGGAAATAAATTTTTTTTTTTTGAAAACTCAACTCAATTTCGAAAACGATTTTTTCAAAGCTTCGTATTTGGTGGTCTTTTGACATTATCTTGAATAGTTGAAAAAACTATTTTTCTCAAATAACAAACAACGGTACCTCCCATACAAATGTTAAAAAACCGTTAAGAAAAAAATGTATATCTCGAAAACGGCTCCAAGAATTTTTATAAAAAAAATTGTGTGTTCTTAAATTAGTACAGTTCACTTTTAAATATTAAAATATTTTTTTTGCGTACTTATTAACGGAACTTCCCATAGAACCACTTTCCATATTTTCGACTTTCTCAATATTGGATGAACCCATTAAAATATTTTTTTTATACAAATGCTACCTAAAATTGTTAATAAAACTGCATACTCAAATTTTCCAAAAAAAAAATTTTCGATTTAAAAAAAAAAAAAAAAAATAAATAAATAATAATAAATAAATAAATAATTTTTTAAATTTGGATTTTATATTTAAATTAATAATATCTTCAAAATGGCGCTTCAAATTTTGTCTGAAAATGTTTTCAAAATTTTATACATAAAAAATCAATTTATTAAAAAACCGCTCAAGCGATTTTTGATTTTTTTTATATAGTCTTATTTATCCATGAATTCAAATTGCATTTTTGTTTTCCCTCAAACTATAACGACTAAGCAATATAAGACCATTTAATTATGTGTATAATCAATTTATTTCTACCTTTTTACTATTCTCATCTTACGAATTTTTGCGTACGTCATTGAATACTAAATACAATGTAGGCCCTCATACAATTATATATACCTATGTGTCTTTAAAAATCACATGAATCTTATGTATGCATGCAACTAAATTATGAAGTTGTATGTACGTAGCTACCTACCCACCTACATCCTTCATTTTCATTATTATATGTACATGTTTACATATACTTAGGTTCCATCAATTTGCATATATATGTCCTTACTTACATAATTAAAATCCATAACTTAGAATTAAACATACATTTGTAGGTAGGTACCTATATAACTATTCCTGGAATCATTCATTCGGCAATTCATTATACTCAGAATCAAGGTAATCTTACCCACATAGGCTTTAGCCACAGGATAACTACACCTAGCTAACTAAACCTCAATGGTTAGCTACATTAAAGTGGTTAGCTACAAGAGCAAGTTCGTGCGATTCTGTCGTGCAATTTATTTATTTTTTCTTGATTTGAAGATTTCTTTTTTGAAAGTTCCAAAAAAAAATTTGCATATCTCCTAACTTGTACCCACCCCAAATTCTATATTGGGTCAAGCAGGGTGGTAGCAGGGGGACAACATGCCCCTCCTTTTTGTACGCAGTGAACCTAATTGCAAAGAACACTTCGCAAAAGCCCGATTTTTTTCTAGCTTTTTAAAATTTATTGTTTACATTTGAAATCTATTTTATGTTTTGAATAAAGATTTCATAATATGTCATGTGACTCCGCCCCGACCGGATGCTTAACCCACAGCCTTCGTCTTGTTTAAATATACCTTCAAATATTTTATTGCCTTTTTTCAAAATGTTATTTGGAAATTAGGCCAGGATATACAAATTTTCTGGCATAATTTCCATTTAAGCTTCAGGCTTTTTTTTCACAACTGTCTGACATAATTTCCAATATTTCTGACTTATTTTCCAAAAAAAAATCTGCTCTTTTTTCAATTTTAAACAAGAAAAAAATTCTGGCATTTTTTCAAAAAAAAAATTCTGACGCAATTTCCTGTGGCGTAATTTCCAGGAGCCGTTTTTTCTATTAACTTTTTAATTACTTTTAAACTTGTTTTTTTTTAAATGTAGGCTAATCCCATACAAAGTTGGAACTTCACCGAAATTAAGCAAGAGGGTCAAACTGCTTTTTTTCATTTGCCACTATTGTGCCAAATTTCAGATTGAAGCATTCACTAGAAGTAACGTAATTGTGTTTCTAAAAATTAAGTATTTTATTTCAAATATTAATCAACTCCTTAATTTATCCTTATTTGTAAACGAATAAATACTCTTTGATCTATTCGTCAAAAGAACAAAATTGTATATACCTTCACTAACTAAGTTCGCAGAATTAATAGACACGATAACTCCTCTAGCTTAAATTGAATGAACACGCTTTCTCTTAAATGACTTTACAATTTTCCTTTGTACCTCTACCTTTGTATAGCTAACTACAGATTTTAATTGAAAATGTACTGTACAATATTATTAAGAAACAAACAAAAAACAATTACAAGGAACTACGAGTAGAAGAAACAAAATAAGCACGAACATTTAAAACCTTTCAAATTTGATCTTTTAATTGTTTTCATTAACGTTTCTGTTAAGACTCAAATTAAATTACCTAGCACACTGAATAGTCTCTGATGTTGATGTTGCTGGTGCCATATGCAATTGCTACTTTGCCTGTCACTGGTGTTTACTGTTCAGTGCTCGGATCAACTATTCAACATTTTTTTTTTTTTTTTTTTTTTTTGTTTGGTGAAGAATTGGGCGGGTAGGGTAGTTTGAAGAAATTTAATTTTGAACGATTTGCAGTTGGTGCAATCAGTGTCACAGTATAGTTTGTGATTTTGGGGCGGATGTAGGCGAAGCCACAGCACAAAATCGTATTACAGTCGAAGAAAAACGAGAACAAGAAATTTAATTCCATTGAGAATAGTCCTTGCAATTGGACATGAAAATTCAAAATGAAACTTTACTTGGGTTGTGAAGTTACAGTAGATTATAAACTTGTTTAGATTGACGAAAAAGTAATGATTTTTTTTTCTGTCTTTTTTTTTCTATGACCTTTTTCTGCACATATAAAATTAATCAAAACTTAAGAAAACACAAAATACAGACAATTTTAAAATCCGAAATTCAAAAATTAAGAAAAACAAAAATTCACAAAAAACAATCCCAAAAATACAAAATCTTGAAATAATTAAATTCGTATATTCAAAATCTCAATAGTAAAAATCTGCTAAGTACACTGTAGTCCAAAATCACTTAACCGATTTTATTATGCTATATCTGAAAAATAAGTTCCATAATCTGTGTTAATATCTTTGTTTAGAACCTCTTAGCCGTTTCCATTACTTTTTACTTGCGATTATAGGTCAAGTTATGGTTTCGTGGAAAAAAAAATTCTAACAATAAAACATGATATTACGATAATAGAGAACACCAAAAAAGTGGGTCCCCCATTTCCGTCTGTATGTCTGTCTGTCCACGAATCGACGGCCTAAACGGTTCGTTGGATTTGCTTCAAACTTGGTACATATTGTTTTTTCGGTAATATGCCCACACGTTTCTTCATTTTTTTTAAGACGACAAATAACAGTAGCTCCAATACATTTTTTTTGGCCAAAATCTAAAATCTTATTTCTCTCCAAAACGGCTCTAATGATTTTTATAAAAAAAAAAAAACAGTTCTTTAATTAAGGGAAAGGGTACCTTCTAATAATTTTTTTTTAAATTGTTATTTTTAGTACCTCTAGTACAACAATTTTTTTTTTCGATTTTCTGGGAAATTTAATTTTAATTTTCTTCAATTTTTTTACGCAAAAGCTCGAAGAAAATTTAAACAATATTTTTAACCAAAATTTCGAAAATAGCTCAATCGATTTTTTCGAAACTCCGTATTGGGTAGTTTTTTTTTTCATATTATATTGAATAGTTAAAAATACTATTTTCCTAATATAAAACCAAGGGTACGTCCCACACAAATGTTTAAAAACCGTTAAGAACAAAATGTATTTCTCAAAAACGGCTCCAAGAATTTTTTCAAAGAAATTGTATGCGTTCTTATATTAGTGCAGTCCACTTATAAGTATAAAAATATTTATTAACGGTACTTTCCACAGAACAATTTTCCATATTTTCGACTTTCTCACTATTGTGTTGCCCGATTAAAATTATTTTTGTATGCATGCTTCCTAAAAGTTTTAATAAAACTGTGTACTCAAATTTTCAAAAACAATTTTTT
This sequence comes from Philhelius pedissequus, assembly GCA_910595825.1. Lineage (NCBI taxonomy): Eukaryota > Metazoa > Arthropoda > Insecta > Diptera > Syrphidae > Philhelius > Philhelius pedissequus. Next base: position 64,955,273 of record OU343160.1, on the reverse strand, counting down.
TCAATTTAAAAAAAAATAATTTTTTTTCACGGAATTTTTTTTAAATTTGAATTTTATATGTATATTTACAATATCTTCAAAATGGCGTTTCAAATTTTATACGTAAAAGAATATTTAAAAAAAAAAACCGCTCCAACAATTTTTGAATTTTTTTTGATATATTCTTATTTCTCCATGAATTCGAATGGCATATTTGTTTTCTCCTCAAACTATAACCACTAAGCAATATAAGAACGTTTAATTATGTGTATTATCCATTTATTTCTACCTTTTTATAGGTATTTCATTTTTACGAATTTCTGCGTAAGTAACTGAATACTACATACAATGTAGGCCCTCATACATTTGAGTCCTTAAAAATATGAATCTTATGTATGTATATTGCCTATCTACCAACCTACATCCATCATTTTCATTATCTTAAGTAGATATTCACATGCCTGGGTTCCATCCATGTATGTAGGTACATATTTATCTGCTAACATGCATCATTGAAATCCATAACCTAAATTTAAATATACATTTTTAGGTACTTAATTCATTATATTTTTGTTGTTGTTAGCTACAAGAACAATTTCATACGATCCAGTCATGTATTTTATATTTTAAAGATTTGATATGCTGGAACAAAGCACGCTTATAAATACTGAAGATGGTAAATGGATTGGCAACTTGAAAAAAAGGCTTACCGCTTCGCTGACCATTTCTCGAATCTGCAATCCATTTCCGGCAAATACAGCAACATATCCATTACAGTATTCTGATAGAATTGACTACATAAATTTAACCAGTCAAGGTTTTCAAAGAAATTTCTTTGAAAAAAAAATCAAATTTATAATAATGTAAACCCTAAACTAAATTAAAATGCACGACTGGATCGCACGTACTTGCTCTTATGTCCGATTAGATTATGCAAAATATTCTTAACAGAAAAATATTTGTATGTATTTTTAAAGTCGTTCTTCAATTAGTTTTTTATATATAAAAATGCTTAATATTTTTCTATAAAAAAATTGGTATGAACATTTTAAATATTTAATAATATAAATTCAAAAACAAAATTTCAGAAAAAATTTCAAAAATACAAAAAACTATTTCTGGAAAATTTTGAAAAGGGGTATTATTTAGAATTTGACAGAGCTCCCGTACAAAAGTTTTGATCGAAATCCGTTGAGTCGTTTATGCGAAAGTCGAAAATCAATAAAATGGTTGTATGGCAGGTACCGTTAATAACAAAATATTAAAAAAAAAATGTTTGGCCAACATTTAGACCACACCCAAAGTAGTACACACACCGATTCTTATCAAAATCGTTAGAGCCGTTATATAAGATGGTAGAAAAATTTGTATGGCAAGTACCGTTATTTTTGGGGCTAAAACAACAATTCAAAAATTTATTTTGGACAATCACCTAAAACGCTTAAATACCAAGTTTGAAGAAAATTGCTCCAGCCGTTTAGGCTGCAGAGAGTTGTACAGACAGACAGGCAGAATTGCGGGACTCACTTTTTTGGTGTTCTCTATCATCGTAATGTCAACTTTGATTAAAATCTCGAGTTCGATTTTTTTTCCAAATGCAAAACTTGTCCTGTAGTACCTACATATATCGCAAGTAAAAAATTATAGAACAAATAGGTAAGAATATTCACCAATGTTGGGTGCCAGGGCACAGGAATACTCCAAGAATTTTAACGCTGATGAACTTGCCAAAAGTGAAACGACACTAGGAACATTTATTACATGCAGGTATTAGGTATAGCCATTGCTGCATGGTTCATCCTGAAACAAGATGCTTTAGAAACGACAAACCAAAGATGGAAAAATAAAACCACCTCTCTGATGCCAAACAAGTTCAGGTCAAAACTTGATCTGAAACTCTCCAGTGTTTGATATCCTTAAGCAAATTGCAATAAGAACAGGTGGAATGAAATGAAGAATGAAATTCGATGATCTCAGTGATTTAAACAAAACAGAAATCTACGGACTAAAAAATAAATTCGGGCTTGTGTGAAGTGTTTTCTTGCAATTTGGTCCACGGCGTACAAAAAGCTCGGGGTGTAAGGAAGGATATGTTACCCCCCTGCAACCACCCTGCTTGACCCAATATAGGATTTCGGGTGAGTACAAGTTAGGGGATATGCACATTTTGTTTGGAACTTTTTAAAAAGAATTCTTCAAATCCCAAAAAAAAATTGGCGGGAGGTGGCAACAACATCGATTTTTTTTTCTGGCTATTTTCCAATTTTTTTTTGGAAAAAAGACCAGAAATTTAGGAAAAAATATTAGAAAACTTTGGCTATTTTCTTAGGAAAAAAGGCCAGAGTTTTATACGAAGAATTTTCTAGCGTTTTTTTTCCAAAAAAAAAAAAACAAATCTGGGGTAATTATAGGGAGCCGTTTCATCATCATGAGCTGATGGTCCAAGGCTATGGTAAATCATTAAAACTTTAAACTTCCCACAATGTGATCCTTAATTAATAAAGAAAAATCGATCTTTCACAAATTCGTCCTGATTTACTGCGCTGCGGTGGTTTTAGTTTGTGTTAAGAGTCCCACACTACTTGGTACTAATTGGGATCAAGGTTTTGTGAAGATTTCCACCGGATAAAAAAAATTATATATCGGTCATTTGGGGATTTTTCGTTTTGTTCATAACGACTTTTGATGTTTTTAACGTATTTTCATTCGTTGCATTCTGCTAATTGTCCTCTTGGCTTCGTAAAATATTTTGTAGAGCATGAGAGGTCTTGATCACATTTCTTTTGACAAACGAAATAAGCAACGGTTTTAGGGTAATTTTAAAGAAAAACACATTTCGACTTTCAACTGTTCGACTGTCAATCTCAGTAAATGCCTCTTTGCAAATAATTAAAAAGAAAAAAAAAATATATAAGCCTATTCTGCTTTTTTGATAATGCAGCTCATAATGACTTGTCTGCTCTATTCGCTTCACAAAAAAATGTTAAATAAAACTGACGCATCGGCCATTTGTAAAAGTTGCACATCTAAATTAAAAATCAAGCGCTATATGCACTTCGCCATTGCCACCAGTCTAGTATCTATACTCTGTCCCAGAAAAATAGGCAGTACACGTCTTATGGGAAAGCTTTGTTCAAAATCAGTAGCTCGTCATATTTTTGGACCATACTAAATTATAGAACTTCTCCATAAAAAGTGTTTGCCCGCTCGTAAATATTTAAAAAAATAAAATTCATTGCTTCTGACGCACACCGAAGGTGATACTGAATGAACGTACATCTAAGTGTGAGTGTGGTTTAAATATTGATGTGCTTTCAGAGTTACTCATGTCCATTTGATAACTCGTTGGGCTTTTTTTCTTGTGTTTCTGTTTAGGTGCTTTTGATTTGAGAGCTTTAAAAAAAAGTTTTGAATGATGAGTGTTATCGTGGATTGTTTTCATTTTTTGCACTTCTTTTAATGTGTGAAAAATACATTAAAATGCAGGAACAAAATTTAAAACTGTTTTCTTTGAAGAAGAACATTATTTGCGAAGATTTTAATTAATGTGAAGTAAAGTATTTTTAGGCCTACTTTAATCTTACCTCATTGTAGTGTGGAAAATATAAATGTGTTTTAATTTTTATAAACAAAACGATTAAATAAAAATTCATATCGAAAAAAAACAGCGGTAACCCTTCATACTCGTACTATATTCTTTTATATTTGGGTCAATTTAAAATACAAAGAACGAAAACCCCGTGAGAGCTTTATTGAATGACACATTTATGCAATCCACTGTAGCGAGAATGAGATGCAAACGTCCTATCTTGCCTAGACAGACTATTTTTCTGCGACAGAGTATAGTTACTTTATATATCGATTTTTATGTCTATCAAATATTTCGCTGTTCCACTGTAGATGGGACTTCAACCAGAAAGAGAAACTTCAGTTGGGTTGAGTCGTGTACATTGTGAATTTGTATGCACACGTTTTTCTTCATAGAACTTTTTCCCCGAACGTCACCCTGTACAAAGCTGTTTTGCGATGTGCTTCGCTTGTTGTAAGTAAGAAAGGCCACTAACAAAGGAAGGAAATCGCGCGAAAAGTTAAACTTTCCTTGAGGTTAGATCTGCTTACGAAAACTTAAACTTAGTTGACTCGATACACATAAAATATTATTAGTTTTTGTAGGTACTTAGGGTAAACCATCGAATCATTACTAGTTACTTTAAGAATATTTTACTTTATTTTTGGTAATAGGTACATAACTACTTAGTAAATTAAGAAGAAATAAAAAATAGCTTAAGATCCAAGATATTTCTGCCAGTGATGCTAGGCATCTAGTTATCCAATTATTTGCATAAAAGCATATCATACCAAATTTAAAAAAGGAAACAGTTATGCCAAACTATCGAAAATCTATTTTTTTAATTCTGAAAAATAGTCCAAAATAAATCAATGAAGTAAATCAATACCAATTATAGGGAAGTTTATTATTTATTACATTTGATTTAAGCGAATCAAAGTCGTCGATGGAGAAAGTTGAAAAACAAATTAACAATCCTACCTACTCGGCCGTTGTGAGTCTTCAAAAGTCAAGGGCTGTTGTAAAATTAAAGCAAAATCAAGAAACAACAACAAGGTAAATGTTTTTTTTCGAGATTTGTGGCATGTTCAAAAAATATCAGATATTCAGAATTTTTAAATTTTTCATCTCTCATTAATTTACTACCAGAACGCGAAATTTGTATCGTATATTGTGGGGTTATTGGTTCTTGTCATGAGGTACATATGTGATGTGGGTTTTTACTTGCTAAGGTCTAACTTAAAAAACAGGAAAATTCGAATTTTTTCATCAGCATGTGCAGGCGGTGGAAGGCAAGGTTGGCCTTTGCAAGATTAAACTTGATGAGGGCTAAGTCTCAGCAGGTCATTAAAGTTTATGCTTATGGTAATAGATGCTACTTATGGCCCATAAATTTGTTCCATTTAGGAGTGCTAAATTAATTCGTCTGCAATTTGCAGCGACAGCGACTTCCACCCTTTACTACTGGTCTTCTGAAGCTGACAAGCTCCGGGTTAAATGTATTTACCCAGATATCCCATTTGGTGTAAGCCTGAATGAGTCTCAATGTCTCGATATTCCGGCCACGTGTGTGAGCGGTTCCATCAGCTAATAAAAGGTTCTCATATTCACTTTATATAGGTTGATCGGATTGACGGATAGAAGCGGCCCGAGCTTCCATCCGTGCATAACTCCAGTTCTGATGCAATGCACTGCTGATTTGGAAGTTCTTATTTGTGCGAAGAAATGCCTGAAAGAGAGATAAGAAGAAATCATCAGAGATCCTTGTAAGTGAAGTCGAATACTATTTTAAAATCCAAAAAGCTTACAATGGTAACTGTATGGGCATTAAAGGGCCACTAATATGATGCATTAAGGAGTGATTTTTACAATACCAGAACTGAATGTAATGTTTGATGTGATTTTCGCTGCAGAACTTCTTGAGTTTCCTGAGTATTAATGCTTGCAGAAGCTTACTTAGATTGCTCAGGAGGAATTTTGGCATGTAATGGAAGATTATTTCCCATGTACCTTCTTTCGGGAAAGCCAGGATCTTAGCAGTTTTCAATTTTTAGGAAAAATAGCTGTTATTTAGGACGAAGTTGAATACCCCATCTGGCTCAACCGACTTCTTTTGTGCAGTTGCTGATTATCTCCGCTCTATCTTCTGAGGTTCTCAGGATCTAACTTCTAACTGGGATGCTGGCAGGATTGGTGTCTATTGTATCGGTGCCTCAACTTCATCAAGAAATACTGGATCATCGGACTTAATATGTGGTGTGAAATTTTTTTAGAAGTGGACAATGTACACTTCGGATTTATCATGCGTTATCTCGATTGTTTCCGACATTAGATATTTTTGTGATATCAGTCTATTTATGTCTTAGAAATCATCAGGCTAAATGGAATTATTTATTTTCGTGGTTTTGAATGGAATTTCGAAACATAACGTTGAACATTAAAGTTCACTCCATACTATCTGCTAGTTGCTGTTGAATAAGTTTTCCTCAAGCTGGTTAATCTTATCCGAACGCTTCTTACGTCATAATCTCTGAGTATATGTAGTTATTTCGAGCACAATAAAGGGAGGTTCCTATATTCTATAATAAATTTGGCTACTTTTGGTTGTCCAGAGTATTAGAATCAGCTAGTTCCAGGCTGTTAATAGCGTCGTTGCATAACTTTTATTAATAATATTTCCGCGTTTAGTGGTATTATAGCCTTAAACAGTCTTAATATATGCAAAACCAGAACAAAATATAAAGTGATTTAAATTTAAGAGGAATGAACGTCAGCATTTTAGAAGATGAGATTTTTAAAATAATTTTCAGGATTTTCGCTCAAAAAAACTAGATTTTCAAAATCCTGATAATCTGGATACTGATACATAAACTTTTTGTTTTAACAAAATCTAAGATAATCAACTATAAAAATAGGTAATTTGTTTTTTAAACAGATCCATCATCTACCCTTTACACAAAATATGAATTTTCGAATGATGGAGAGTAATGTTTAGTTTTTTAATTTTTTTGGGAAGATTTGATTCAAATTCCTTTCTTCCTTATCATCATCATAACTATAAAACTGTTTATTCATTGTGAAAGGACGAAGGATGTTGCGATGTTGACTCTCCATAAAACTTTCGCAGCTTGTTTTCAAAACATTTCAATACAATTTTTTTTGCTTTGAGAAACGAGACCTATCAATTTACTTTAACAAATATTTGATAATGAAATTTACGAAGTTCACAAACTATACAAATATTGAATAGAATTTGAATAGACACAAAAAGGAAATATTTGTTAAACATATTTATATATACCTACATACATAAAAATAAATTGAAGTAGTGCTTTTCCTTTATTTTTGTAAATAAGCATAAATAAGTGGTGTTTGACTTTGAAGTTAAATATTGAAAGTTATTTTAAAATGGAATTCCATTTTCCCTAAGAGTGCCGTAGGAACTAAAAAATTTACATACATAAATTTCAATCACGTATCAGTCATGAAATATATATGATGCTGACAATAGATCTCCATTTTACTAATAATGGGTTAACCATTTTGCGGTTACAAAAGTAAACGTAAATAAAACACATATAAAATATTTTTTTTTGATGATATTTCTTTTTTTTTATAAAGACTGAACGTTGGCTTTATGTGTGAAACACTTCATCATTTAAATGATCACCACGCGAATTGTTGCAAGCATCGATCTTTTGAGGTAATTTTCGACCACTTTTTGACACATAATGGGCGGTATCTCAGCCATAACTTGACGAATGTTGGTTTTCAAGCGTTCAAGAGTTAAAGGTTAATCTGCATAAACACTGTCTGTCGCGTAGCCCCACAAAAAAAAGTCCAGCGGTATCAAATCGCATGATCTTGGTGGCCAGTTGATATGTCTCTTGCAATAAAGCCATATTCGCTCGAGTTGTGTGGCATGTGGCACCGTCCTGTTGAAACCACATATTCTCCAAGTCGCATTCTTCAATAGCAGGCAAAAAAAAGTCGGTTATCATATGAGCATAACGCTCCGAATTGACGGTGACAGTCGTTCCATCGTCGTTTTCGAAGAAGTAAGGTCCAATCACACCTCCGGACCAAAGAGCGATCCCAACAGTGACTTTTTGTAGATGTAATGGACCCTCTTCAATTACTTGAGGATTCTCAGAACCACAAATACGACAATTTTGTTTCTTAACACCCACCGAGTGAGAAATGTAATTCGTCGATGGAGAAAAGTTTGTTCGAAAAATCGGCGTCCATCGTCTGTTGTTCAAGCACCCATTCGACGTATCCACGACGTTGTGAATGGTCAGCTGGATTCAGTTGTTGTGTGAGCTGAACTTTATATGGATGTAGGTGTAGATCCAATTGCAAAATACGCCATAATGTGCCGTAAGACAGTCCTAATTTCTGAGAGCGACGAGGAATCGACACATTCGGGTCTTCGGCAACACTTTCACTTACAGCAGCGATATTTTCCGTGGTACGAGCGAAACGATGATGCACAGGTCTTACAATATCTGTAACCAATCCAGTCTCTTCAAATTTTCTCACAATTTTGCCAATTGCTTGCGTAGTTGGACGATTATGTTAACCATAATCTGCTCTTAAAGCAGGATATGTGGCTGTGGCAGAATCACTATTTTTGTAGTAGGTTTTAACAATTTTTGTGCGTTGTGCGATAGTCAAGCGATCAATTTTCGTAAATGTCAGACTTTCAACTGAAACAAAAATTGGTTTCATAACTTTGTTTGACAGGTGTCGAATTCCAGCCCTAACTTTTGAAACCGCAAAATGGATAACCCTATATGCATTATCTTAATATGAATGTATGTACATACTTATTTATATAGGCCAAAAGCGTACTCACAATTTTGGGTACGAAAAAATATCAAAAGTGCGTTTTGCAATAAAAAAAAACAGTATATACAATATAAGGGAACATGAAAAAAATCCAATCTTTTTGTTTGTTTTAAATTTAACTATATGCCAGTAAGACCTAAGGTCTTTTAAATGCAACCTGAATTGCATGGCACTAGTTTTTGGCTGTTTGTAAGTCGATATCCTGCCCAGGCGGATGAAGCGATTTTTTTCTAACTTGGTACTTAATCGTTTATGATAATTGGATGGATTCTTTTTTTAAATCGTGGCCGTGGCGCGATAGTTGTGTATTCGCCTGTCAACCTCATGGTCACAGTCCTCTTATTTTTCCATTAAAAATCAATTCTAAAAATAAATACAATAAGTTTGCTGCTTTACTCATAACATGCTGTTAAGGCATAGCACTAACAACATGCGATTGAGTAAAACTAGTATACCGATAATATATGACAAATAATAAAAAAAATAATGCCAATTATAAGGGACATCGATAAATAAGACACGGAAATTTCTCCGAATTAGTTCAGCTGCCATCCCTGGAGATAAAATCTGAGTCAACAACCATCTACAGTCTTAGAACATCGCGCCACACATCTTTCCTATCCTTCTTTCTCTTCCTTAACCTCACGCCGGCGCGCTGTGTTGAGACATTTAAAGTGTAGATTATAAAAAAAAAATCCCAAAATTAACTGTAAAAATGGTAAACCTTAATAATCTTTAAAGCGGATTCAACGATATTGATAAAAATAAAGTACGAACTTGCTCTTGTACCTATCCATTGAGGTTTAGTTAATTAGGTGTAGTTATCCTATACAGGTTTAAAGCCTCTGTGGGTAGGATTACCGCTTGATTCTTAGTATAGTGAATGGTCGAATGGATGATTAAAAGAATAGTTACATAGGTACCATCCTACAAATGTATATTGAAAGGGATTTTAATTATGCAAATTAGGAGGGTAATGTGTACCCATACCGATAAGCATGGCGCCTAGGTATGTAAATATGTATATAATGAAAGTGAATGGTGTATAGGTGGGTAAAAATCGTTTTTCAAACTGATAACAACTTCCAAAACCTAAAGTGATGGTTTTGTTTCTCGACAAAACCAAGAACGCCATTAGATAAATTTTTGGTTTCAAAGGCTAAAGTAAAACTCGTGGTCTCCAAGGTCCAACTAAAGTAATTAAACTAAAACTTTAGATTCAAAGATTATTCCTTTTATTACTTCAAATTTAAATTTAAAATATATTTAAAAATCTTAACCTTATTTATTTCAAATTCGATTAATTTAATTGTTACTATCCCTTGATGTGATTAAGTTTCTGCCGATGGAGAGAACTTTCGGTTCGCTCAAGGGATTATACTACCCGTTAAATGTTCCAACAAAGCGTGGCCGTGACGTTAAGGAAGAGAAAGAAGGATAGGAAGGATGCGTGGCGCGATGATCTGAGACTGAAGGTGGTTGTTGTCTCAGATTTTATCTTCAGGGATGGCGGCTGACTAATGCGGAGAAATTTCACGTGTCTTATTTATCTATTTCCCTTATAATTCGCATTATTTTTTTATTCCTTGTCATATTAATCGGTATACTAGTTTACTCAATCACATGTTGTTAGTGCTATGCCTTTAAAACTTCAAATAAGTAAACCAGCAACTCATTGTATGACATTTTATTTTAGAATTGGTTTTAAAGGAAAAATAAGAGGACATAGACTAAAGCAGGGATCGAACCTGTGACCATCAGATTAACAGGCGAACACACAACAATTGCGCCACGACCACCCCTCTTGGATTTCAGTAGTTCAGTGCTTTCAGCCTTTTCTGATGGTCAGTTGAGGATTAACTCTCGGGTAGGTTACGTTACGTTAACACAGCCATCAGGAAACCAACTGACACACTTAACCTTAGATAGGTCCATTGTGATACCACATGAAGAGATATTAACTCTTTAACTAAACCAATTGGAAACTCCAATTAAGCGGTGTAGCCGGTGCATCTCTATGGGTTTAAGATCACTGGTGTCGTTGAAAAAGTTGCAATCTACGTCCTTGGGAGAGAGCAGGACATGAGCATAGAAGATGGGAGTCTCCATACAGCTTCTACAAAAGTCATTGGAGAAAACGCCAAGTCTTTTCGCGTGTCTACCAATTAAATCAGATTTGTCTGGTGATGTTTGACCATATGAAATTTATTTGTTGTATGGAGATTTGATGTAACAAAAGTTTGCTAATACCGATTTCCATTTACGGTAGAATTGGTATTTGGGTTCGTTTTCTGGCGAGTTCATCGGCTTTGCAGTTTCCAAACATATCTCTTTGTCTTGGCACCCAAATCAGGTGAATGTTAAACTGTTCTGCCATCTCCCTGATGAGAGATGATCGACAGTTGCAGGCAGTCATAGAGCTTGTTTATAAAGCGCCAGGTGATTTGAGGGCTGCTTGACTGTCAGAGAATATACGGATATCCGATGTGGATATCACGTTTTCCCTTAGCCAGGTTAACACCTCTTCAATTAGCAGAAAGTCCGCTTGGAAAACGCTACAATGGTCAGGGAGACGGAAAGAGAGACTAAAATTTCGTCTGCCCGAGAACACACCGCCACCCACTCCCTCGTCGGTTTTTGATCCGTCCGTATAAAAGTGGTCTGACTCTTCTTTTAAGAACTTCTCATCCTCCCAAACTGTCTTTATTGGAATGGTAACTTGGAAGTTCTTGTCAAATATTATGGCTGGTGTGTGGTGTGGTCGGAACGTCCCAGTTTTGGTCCGAATTTGTTCAGAATAATACAATGGCCTGTCGAATTTCTAGTCCATTGAGAGATGGCTTTGAGACGAATAGCTGTATTCACGGCCACTTGTTTACTAAAAATGTCGAAGGATGTAAAATTAAATTAATAAGTATGTTAAGGGCAACCGAGGATGTAGAGCAGAGTCCTCCGCAGGTACATAAGCTGGCTGACCTTTGGACTTTATTTAATTTGTCACAATAAGTGATTTTGACCGTTGCATTCCACCATACTGCTACCCCATACGTAAGTAAAGGGCTGATAAACACTGTATACAACCAATTGGTAATCCGTGGGAAAAAGCCCCATTTATTCCCAATGGCTTTTTTGCAAGAGATGAGTCTAACTGTTGCTTTTCTTACTCTTTCTTGCATATTGGATATCCAGCTTAGCTTTTTGTCTAGTATGAGGCTTAGATATTTGGCTTCATCTGAGAAAGTCAGTGGCGTATAATTTAACTCTCGGGTAATTTTATCCTCTGTTTTCTTGGTTCAGTATTTCCTTAGGTCGGCATTGAGGACTGTAGCGGAAACCAATCCTAATTTAATTTTTACTGTGGCGTTAATTTATTTAATTTCTTTGTTTTACTTTTCTATTACTCTCTGGGCTTGTTTTTGTTAAATAGTTCGCCTCCTCTCATACTAATCATGATAAAAAGTGGATATTGACTTTAAGAAGTAAAGTACAAATTTTCGTACAAATGCCCATTAATTTTACCTCTTGTAGGTCTATTCGTGTTTTTCCAAGCACTGACTCACTCAATTGCGCTTATACTGTGTATGCATTGATTTTCATCGTTGGCTGTGTATTGCACCGTCAATGTTGCGGATGCTGCTTCTTCGTTTTTTGTGTTTACGGTGATAACCAGTTTCTTTACTTAGTCGATGATGATACACGAGCTCTCTCGTTGTCCACATGTGTTAATTGGTTGCGGTCGGTTGTCCGCTGACTTAGCATGTTGCTAAATCAACACTGTCAAATGACAGTGTTGCCTTTCAGTGGATATGTTTATGTTTTTGAAGTTTTCTTTTATTATTACAATAAATATTTTGTTTTTTATTCTTCTTTATTATTATCTATTTATTATTTTATAATTAATTAATTGTTATAAAAAAATAATTTATTCATTTATCCACGAGTTTGTTGTTGTTTTTCAAATGTAATGAAGCCATCAGAACCCTTCATTACAAAAGACCGACGCAAGTTAACAAGACAAAATTTAAAATTCACGCGCAAAAGAATTAACGAAATAATAAAACAACGGTATATTAGCTTAATAACTGAATTATAATAAAACAAAGTATTTTGCTTATATAATATAAGAAAGACTAATAAAAGGTCTGGAATCTAAAAATAAATTTTAAATTATCGATTTCTGGCATTTTTAAGGGGACGAACCCCCTTCCCCAAACATAATATGACATTGGAGTTTCTTATTTTTATGTTTCTGTAATTTCGTACAACTAAACCTTGGGTTAGGTAAGGTTAATAGGGTCGTGCGTAGTTCAAGGCTGCTGCGTACACGGGCGCCTATTGGTCCATTGTGATCCCCTTTCTCACAGAGATATTCCTAACTAATGTTTCATAAGGACTGGTTCATTTGCGAACCAGCCGGTACTCTCTATATATTTTTTCATATTTACCATTGGTATAATAATATGTACTAGGTCGTCAAGTTTATCAACAAACCTGCTTCCGAAGTGTCGGAGGTGATTTGTTTGTAGATTTGGACAGTAGCAGAGCAGGTGTTTAATGATTTCTATTTCATCAGCATTTTGACAGCTCCTCCAGAAATCGGATGCCAATACATCCAATCTAGTGGCCATTGTATCTATGGCACAATGTCCTGTTTGTACACCTATCAAGGGTATAATGCTCTTTTTACCCAGTGATAAAATATACTGGGTTTTCTTTTCATTGATTCTAGGCCATAAGAGATAACACAGTCGCTCCTATATATCCAGGAGTTATTTATTTGCTCTTGCATTTTTATATCTATTTTCCTACGCCTAACGGGAGTTCAGGACCTATACCCAATAAGTTGCTGCTGTTCCGATTTGCTATTGAACCCTTCCTTTCCAGTTCATCTGCTATATCGTTCCCTTCTACATTGCTCTGTCCAGGTCCCCAGCAAAGTTTGACTTGGTTAGAGTTACCGATGACATTCATTACGCTTCGGCACTTTGCACTGCCTTGGATCTTATTGTCTCGACGGACAGTGCTTTGATAGCTGGGTGGATTTCCACAAAAAATGTGATCTCTCATGAAATCAGTTTTCTCCTTTGGATCATTTCAGCTGCTTTTTTAATAGCGTAAATCTCAGCCTTAAAGACTCTACATTCATCTGGGAGTTTATATGATTCCTTAGTATTAAGGGCTTCACAAAACAACCCGGATCCTATCCCTTCTTCCATTTTACATCCATCAGTGTAGACGGGAATACCCTATTCTCTTAATAGTAAGCTAGGTTCCCATCAATGTCTTTCGGATATTACCATCGTGAAATTTCTGTTGAATTCTATTTTCGGTGATAAGTAGTCAGAAGTCACATCAAGTTCAGCCATGTTACCGTACTTTGGCCAGAAAGACCCATGACCTTTGGTACTGTGCTTCCAAGAGCCCTTTTCTTTAAGGCGAAGTGCACTTTTGGCCGCTGTGCACCTTATGTACTCGTCCAGACCTGGAAGAATTAAAATGATTTCCAGGACTGCTTGTGGCGTAGACCTTAATGCCCCATTTTTCCCATACAGGCTAATCTCTGTACCTTGCTTAGGTTTTTATAGATAGCTATCTTTCACTACAGCTTTCCACCACACAATCGACCCATAGGTGAGTATCGGGCGAACGATTGCTGAGTACATCCAATGGATGACTTGCGGTCGCATGCCCTATTGTGCTTCAAAGGTTTTTTTTTACATGTGTGGAAGGCGCAGAGTGCTCTTTTCATTCTTTCCTTTGTGTTCCGTTTCCAAATTAGCTTAGAGTCTAGGATTAGTCCCAGATATTTGGCTTCTGTGCAAAGTTTCAGAGAGATCTCATTTAGCTTAGGAGGTATAAACTCCTCCAGTTTAATCTTCCTCATAAACAGAACTAGTTAAGTCTCAGCGGGGTTAAATCTAAAACGGTTTTGCTCTGCCCATGAGGATAATTCCTTGAGCGCAGATTCCATTATATCCTTGACGGTGGTAAGATACTTACCCGACATCAGAATTACTATGTCAACTGCATAAGCCACTTTTTTAATTGCTTTGTTTTTAAAACGTGTAAGAACACTGCTTTCTATTAGGACCCATAGAAGAGGTGAGATTACCCCTCCTTGTGGTGTGCCTCTTGTAACTGTTTTCTCTACAATAGTGTCCCCAAGCTGTGAGTTTATGATCCTACCATTCAGCATGGATTATATCCAATCCACAATGGCTGGTTCAGCTCCAAATTTCGCCAGGGCAGATTTAATGGAATCCATTTTAACGTTGTTAAACGCACCTTCGGTATCCAGAAATCCTGCTAAGGAGTGTTCTCTGTGCTCAAGACTTTTCTCTATTATTGAAACTACTTCGTGCAATACTGTCTCCACTGATATACCTTTACGGTATGTGTGTTCGTAGTTACAAGAGAAGGTCTCTTACATATAGATCAATGATTCTCTCCAGTGTCTTGACAAGGAACGAGGAGAAATTTATCGGGCTATGATCCTTTGCAGTCAAGTGTGTCGGTTTTTCAGCTTTTGGAATAAAAACCACTTTGACTTTCCTCCAGCTGATAGGGACGTATTAAAGTTCTATACAACTTTTGAAGATGATCTTCAGGCATGGGGTTATTATCAGTAGAGCATGTTGAAGGAATGCAGGAATAATCCCGTCTGGTCCAACTGCTTTATAGGGTTTAAACGAGTTTATTGCCCACATAATCTTCTGCTCTGTGATAATATTATCCAACTCTGTTACTGGCTGAATAGAACCTAAATAGTTTAATTGTGTATAACCTGGTTCCAAACTGCCAGGGAAATGTGTACTCATCATTGGCTCTAATTCGGCCGTGCTCCATCGGACTTCTTAATATATCCCGGTGCTGTGGGGATTGCTACCAGGACCTTTTTAAGTCTCACCGCCTCACTTGTATTCTCAATGGATTCACAGTGCCTTGCCCAAGAATGCTTTTAGGCCTTTCTTAACTCCTTGGTATAAGAGTTGAGTTCGGCCAGGTATGAATTCCAGCCTATCTCTAATTTGCTCAGTTTTGCCTTGTTGAAAAGTCTTCTGACCTCTGTTCTTGGCTTTTAAAGCTCATCATTCCACCAAGGTGGGTTTGCATGCTTACCATTGCGAGATATGGTAAGCATGGATTTCAAAGGCCGTTTTCATTTTACTAGTAAGATTTTGAACAGCAGAGTCAATAGTTGATGTTTTCGTAATCTTATCCACCGCTGGAAGAATGATACGTGTATCTTACAATTTAGTTTATGCTGTCCAATTTGTTGAAGTTGGGTTTCTGAAAGATTTTGTTTCATTTGTATTTCTATCTATAGTGAAGAGTATCCTAGAGTAATCCGCGCAGGATTTCATAGGTGAGACCATCCAATTCCCTACAGAGATTTTCTCATTATTACACAACACTAGATTTGAAGATAATATGTATTTAAAGAATGACTCACCCCTTTTATTAATATCCTTGCCACCCCATTGAGTGTGGTGAGCGTTGGCATCACAACCCATCAATATGCGCGTTTTATTGAGAAACCTTTCTACAGACAGTAAATCTATCCACAGTAGGATTTTACTTAAGAAGTCTAATTTAGTTTTCTATCAACCATAGAACTGCTAGCGGTACAATTCTACTTTAGATAGATTTCTCAATAAAACACGCCTGATGTACGACAATATACACATCGCCACTGCACTATCGACATGAAGATGGGGACACAATCGAAATGGCAATTGCCACAGTTAAGCAATTGAATTTCATTAGCTTTTAGTTCGAAAATGTCTTTTCAGCTATAATAGAAAATTGACTTAAAAAAATTTACTGAAATAAAAACATTATTCAATAATAAATTCACATTTAGTAATGAAACTATATGATGATCTGTATCTTACCGAATAACTGGAGGATGAGTTTATTCCCATACCCCATTTCAACACTGCTTTAATTGATATTCTAGTGAGTAAGAAGCAACTTTCAATTCGACGATGGGAATGGAGGGCATTTCCAATTTGATTTACAAATCTAAACGAGTAAAATGGGAAGGACTTTTAAGAAACAAGAGAATTCTTACATTATCGGAGAAGGTAGCACCAGGGAAATAATAAAGCAAGGGATTCCAATATCTGAGACATATGTCGTGTAAAATAAACGCACTAAGCATAACCATACAAAAATAATTATGTGGAAGGCGCAGAGTGCTCTTTTCATTCTTTCCTTTGTGTTCCGTTTCCAAATTAGCTTAGAGTCTAGGATTAGTCCCAGATATTTGGCTTCTGTGCAAAGTTTCAGAGAGATCTCATTTAGCTTAGGAGGTATAAACTCCTCCAGTTTAATCTTCCTCATAAACAGAACTAGTTAAGTCTCAGCGGGGTTAAATCTAAAACGGTTTTGCTCTGCCCATGAGGATAATTCCTTGAGCGCAGATTCCATTATATCCTTGACGGTGGTAAGATACTTACCCGACATCAGAATTACTATGTCAACTGCATAAGCCACTTTTTTAATTGCTTTGTTTTTAAAACGTGTAAGAACACTGCTTTCTATTAGGACCCATAGAAGAGGTGAGATTACCCCTCCTTGTGGTGTGCCTCTTGTAACTGTTTTCTCTACAATAGTGTCCCCAAGCTGTGAGTTTATGATCCTACCATTCAGCATGGATTATATCCAATCCACAATGGCTGGTTCAGCTCCAAATTTCGCCAGGGCAGATTTAATGGAATCCATTTTAACGTTGTTAAACGCACCTTCGGTATCCAGAAATCCTGCTAAGGAGTGTTCTCTGTGCTCAAGACTTTTCTCTATTATTGAAACTACTTCGTGCAATACTGTCTCCACTGATATACCTTTACGGTATGTGTGTTCGTAGTTACAAGAGAAGGTCTCTTACATATAGATCAATGATTCTCTCCAGTGTCTTGACAAGGAACGAGGAGAAATTTATCGGGCTATGATCCTTTGCAGTCAAGTGTGTCGGTTTTTCAGCTTTTGGAATAAAAACCACTTTGACTTTCCTCCAGCTGATAGGGACGTATTAAAGTTCTATACAACTTTTGAAGATGATCTTCAGGCATGGGGTTATTATCAGTAGAGCATGTTGAAGGAATGCAGGAATAATCCCGTCTGGTCCAACTGCTTTATAGGGTTTAAACGAGTTTATTGCCCACATAATCTTCTGCTCTGTGATAATATTATCCAACTCTGTTACTGGCTGAATAGAACCTAAATAGTTTAATTGTGTATAACCTGGTTCCAAACTGCCAGGGAAATGTGTACTCATCATTGGCTCTAATTCGGCCGTGCTCCATCGGACTTCTTAATATATCCCGGTGCTGTGGGGATTGCTACCAGGACCTTTTTAAGTCTCACCGCCTCACTTGTATTCTCAATGGATTCACAGTGCCTTGCCCAAGAATGCTTTTAGGCCTTTCTTAACTCCTTGGTATAAGAGTTGAGTTCGGCCAGGTATGAATTCCAGCCTATCTCTAATTTGCTCAGTTTTGCCTTGTTGAAAAGTCTTCTGACCTCTGTTCTTGGCTTTTAAAGCTCATCATTCCACCAAGGTGGGTTTGCATGCTTACCATTGCGAGATATGGTAAGCATGGATTTCAAAGGCCGTTTTCATTTTACTAGTAAGATTTTGAACAGCAGAGTCAATAGTTGATGTTTTCGTAATCTTATCCACCGCTGGAAGAATGATACGTGTATCTTACAATTTAGTTTATGCTGTCCAATTTGTTGAAGTTGGGTTTCTGAAAGATTTTGTTTCATTTGTATTTCTATCTATAGTGAAGAGTATCCTAGAGTAATCCGCGCAGGATTTCATAGGTGAGACCATCCAATTCCCTACAGAGATTTTCTCATTATTACACAACACTAGATTTGAAGATAATATGTATTTAAAGAATGACTCACCCCTTTTATTAATATCCTTGCCACCCCATTGAGTGTGGTGAGCGTTGGCATCACAACCCATCAATATGCGCGTTTTATTGAGAAACCTTTCTACAGACAGTAAATCTATCCACAGTAGGATTTTACTTAAGAAGTCTAATTTAGTTTTCTATCAACCATAGAACTGCTAGCGGTACAATTCTACTTTAGATAGATTTCTCAATAAAACACGCCTGATGTACGACAATATACACATCGCCACTGCACTATCGACATGAAGATGGGGACACAATCGAAATGGCAATTGCCACAGTTAAGCAATTGAATTTCATTAGCTTTTAGTTCGAAAATGTCTTTTCAGCTATAATAGAAAATTGACTTAAAAAAATTTACTGAAATAAAAACATTATTCAATAATAAATTCACATTTAGTAATGAAACTATATGATGATCTGTATCTTACCGAATAACTGGAGGATGAGTTTATTCCCATACCCCATTTCAACACTGCTTTAATTGATATTCTAGTGAGTAAGAAGCAACTTTCAATTCGACGATGGGAATGGAGGGCATTTCCAATTTGATTTACAAATCTAAACGAGTAAAATGGGAAGGACTTTTAAGAAACAAGAGAATTCTTACATTATCGGAGAAGGTAGCACCAGGGAAATAATAAAGCAAGGGATTCCAATATCTGAGACATATGTCGTGTAAAATAAACGCACTAAGCATAACCATACAAAAATAATTATGCAATCCTTAGTGTAACACCCACATCAAAAGTACGGACATGGAATTCCTCATCAAATTTTGAAATTCAACATTACCTCAACAACGAATGCTCTAACGATTAAAATTCCTAACTGGATCGCCTTTTGTGGTTGAAGACTGCTCAACTAATGAGTCCAGGTTATATAGCACCACAAGCAATTAAAAACCATTTTGAATAGGTAATTCAACAAGTTTATTCAAATAGTGCTAAGTCTGCCACTTGGCTGATTTATTTCGGTGTTTTTCGCCGAGTAAAATAACAAGACCGAAACAAAAATGCTTTCGTGCTCTACAAAAATTTAATTACACCTAATGCTTTGAAGGACCACTCCCAGATTCTAAACAAGCTTAACAACCTAGCATGAAATTTGGCTGGTTCCCGTTGAAAGGAAATTAATTTCTTAGCAAAAGGTACTTAAGTGCTTCAAATACTTTCAGAATTATAATTACACCCGTCAAACCTTACCAGTGTCAATTGCCCGTTCGTTTGTACAAAATAAAATTTATATAAATTTTACATCGAATCAACTTTCTAAAGCAAAACTCATTATTAGGAGCAAAAGAAAAACTCTAAAATTACATTCCTGTTTATATATTAAATGTTATGCAACCAACTCTTTATTATCCGTTCCATTAAAAGTTCACTCTGCTCAACACCCATCCCAACAACCCAACCCTCAAAATTCAAACACCCAAACTTTCCTCCTTCATCACCCTTCTGGTGCACACTTTTATTTTCTGAATGCAATTTTCTTTCGGCCATTATTCTTCCCAAACATAATTTTCAACACCATTCCTCAACGCCCCGCCATGCCACCAAGAGCATCGTCAGTCGCCATCGTTGCCTTTCGTCTTTCGTCTAACAAAACTTTTAAGGACCTTTGAAGAAGGATTTCCCAAAACTTTTCACCCAGCATAAGAACTTTTATTCATTTTCCGTTTCTATAACTTATCCATAAGTTCCACCCCATGAACATTATGTTTATACAGTCGTATGTTCACATGCCATCTGTATGGATTAACTTCAGGACTGTAACTGAGATGAAGATTTCTATTTGTGCAGTGCAAATCGATTTTCTATTACAATACTGAAGTTGAGAAGCAACAAAATTTAAAAAAAATTAAAAAAAAAATATAAATGTAATTCCGTCTTTTGTGTTTCAATACTTCACTAACTTTATGACGACAATTGCTTTGCGGATACTAAATGTTGCTCTAGCTTCATCACTATACTGGGTGGCTCTCTGGTCTTGTAAAAGAATAATATCTCACGAAGGTTACACAGCGGACGAACGTGCTGGCAATGATTAAAGAAGTATTAACAATAAAAATACAGAGACGAAAAGTGCTCCCCCAAGTAAGCGTGTATGTATTTAACAAACCGGAAATGGAGACCCTTCCTTGCCATTTGTTGGCCAAATTATTAATTGGCAAGGGGTGTGTGGTGGGGCGCACAAGTGCCTGTATGTCTCCCCTGTCCCTGCTCTCACCCACACAGTTTATTTTCAAATATTTTTTTGACGGAACAAGGTTTCTCACATCACACCGTCATTTTATTATACTCATCTTTATCATCCTTTCAACTCACTCTAGGTAAACATTCGCGAGTGCACACAAGCAAGCAACATCCGGACGAAGAGTCCGCAATTAAATTCATTACCACGTACGCACTATGGAAGAGAATCAACTTTTAATCCGATGAAGCAAAAATCGACACATAAACAAGAAAATTGGGCAAATGCAGAACACGACGAATTTATAGTTATACTACTAGCATATAAGGTTGGTCATCGGGATAATCTGAGCGGAAACGACAAACAAGCACATGGGGAAGTTTAGGGTGGCACCGATTTTCGAAGCTTCGAATAGTAAATAAGGTGATATTTTTTTTAAAATTCGCCAGCAAAGAATACTTTTTTTATTTATAAAGGGCTGTCCATTTTGCGATTTCAAAAGTATAGGGCAGGAATCCGACATCTGTCAAACTAAGTTGTTGTTGTTTCAGCTGAAAGTCTTGCATTTACGAAAATGGATCGCTTAACTATCGCACAACGCATAAAAATTGTTAAAACCTACTACAAATATGGTGATTCTGCCACAGCCACATATCGTGCTTTAAGAGGAGATTATGGTTTACATAATCGTCCAACTACGCAAGCAATTAGCAAAATTGTGAAGAAATTTGAAGAGGCTAGATTGGTTACAGATATTGTAAGACCTGTGCATCATCGTTTCGATCGTACCACGGAAAATGTCGCTGCTGTAAGTGAAAGTGTTGCCGAAGACCCAAATGTGTCGATTCCTTGTCGCTCTCACGAATTAGGACTGTCTTACGGCACATTATGGCGTATTTTGCATTTGGATCTAAGCCTACATCCATATAAAGTCCAGCTCACACAACAACTGAAGGCAGCTGACCATTCACAACGTCGTCGTACATACGTCCAATGGGTGCTTGAACAACAGACGGTGGAAGCCGATTTTTCGAACAAAATTTTCTTCAGCGACGAAGCATATTTCTCACTCGGTGGGTATGTTAATTAACAAAATTGTCGTATTTATGTTTCTGAGAATCCTCAAGTAATTGAAGAGAGGCCATTTCATCCACAAAAAGTCACTGTTTGGGACGCCCTTTGCTCCGGAGGTGTGATTGGACCTTATTTCTTCGAAAACGACGATGGAACGACTGTCACCGTCAATTCGGAGCGTTATGCTCATATGATAACCGACTTTTTTGCCTGCTATTGAAGAATACGACTTGGAGAATATGTGGTTTCAACAAGTCCCTGCCACATGCCACACAACTCGAGGGAATATGGCTTTATTGCTAGAGACATTTCCTGGCCGCGTAATTTCTCGTCGTGGCGATATCAACTGGCTACCAAGATCATGCGATTTGACACCGCTGGACTTTTTTTTGTGGGGCTACGCGAAAGACCGTGTTTATGCAGAAACACCTTTAACTCCCGAGCACTTGAAAACCAACATTCGTCAAGTTATGGCTGAGATACCGCCCAATATGTGTCAAAAAGTGGTCGAAAATTACCTCAAAAGAATCGATGCTTGCAACAATTCGCGTGGTGGTCATTTAAATGATGTAGCATTTCACACATAATGTCGACGTTCAAATTTTATAATAAAAAAGAAATATTATGAAAAAAAGTATTTTATATGGGTTTTTATTTAGGTTTACTTTTGAAACCGCAAAATGGATAACCCATTATAATTGCGCACGCACTAAAGGGGTTTTGACTACCCTTAATATGAACAAGCACAGTGCGAGCATTAGGAAAATAGGGAAGGATTTAAAAGGAGATGTCGTTGTACATTGGTTTTGAAGTTCAGAATATTAAAATGGGAGGGCAAAATAGAGCATGGTAAAGCATTCCACATTCGAGTTGTGTGCCTATAGAAAGAATTTCTGTACTTGACAGTACGTCCGAAGTTGGGCTCAAGGGTAAGCTGATGAGCATTCCTAGAAGCTCGAGTATTGTGGGTGAATAGTTTAAGGGGAGGAATACAACTGGCTATTTCGCTAGAACAATGCTTATAAAAATAGCGATAAAATAATGAAAGACATGAAACGTTTCTTCGATGTTCGAGACTTAATTCAATTATAGTTCTATTGCCTATCATTCTAAGAGCTCTATTTTGAATTTTATCTAAGAGTTTCAAGTGAGTTTTGGGAGCTCCTACCCAAATGTGAGAGTTAAGTTCCAGCTTTGGACAAATGAAGGCCTTATAAATTATTGCCAGATCAGACGGGTAGAAAAATTTCTTGCATCTACGAAGATAACCAAAACACTTTGCAGCATTTTTGGCGGCATCAAATATGTGTTCATTCCACAAGAGGTGGTCTGTGATGCAAATGCCAAGGACTGAAAGCTAACCAGTTTCTTTAATGCAAGTGCTGCTCTCATGGATAGCGGCATGGAGGGTGGGTTCTGCTTTAGCGATAGAAGACATTACTGAGTTTTTGAAGCATTAAATTCTACGCGTTTTTTTTTATTCCCCATTGGGCAATGCTGTCGACATCAGAATTTAATGAGCTTATCATAAGCTGCCATTGCAGTTCCACATCCGCAGAACAAGGAAGTGAATCTGAAAACGATGAAAAAAACGATATGAAAAGCTGAGAGTGCTATATTCAGCAAAACAATTAAGTTTATTAGAAGTTCCAAATAAGAGAGCATTAATAAAAATGACAAAAAGGGTCAGAGACAATACGGAGCCCTGGGGCACAACAGCTTTTATTTTGCGAATATCAGATTTGAAACCGTACAATACAACTTGTATAGAGTGGTCCGAAAGGTAATTTCTAATCCAACGAATAAGAGATTCGTCGATACAATCTCATACATCTTGAAAATGGTTCATTTGAACCATAATTACACCTGTGTAAAGGAATATAAAACAACTGTTTGCTACGAATATTTCTTCTTGGAACATAAATATTTAAGAGATTTAGTAAATCGGGCATATAATATGGTAAGACAATATATCATAAACAAACATAACACTATTTACAAGCCGACGATTTTGTAGAGAACTCAGACCAATTAAAGCACATCTTGTGGAGTAACACGGTATTTCGGATAGATTCCAATTTAATTGTTTGATTAAAAACCTAGTAAAAGACTTATGAACTTTTTCGATACGATTTTTAGAAACCATATACTGTGGATCCCATACTACTGAAGCATATTCCAAATGCGGACGTACAAGTGAAGTATAAACTGCTTTAATTGCATAGGGATTGCAAAAATTCTGAACAATTTCTTTTAAGAAAACCCAACATTGAGTTTGCTTTTGCAACAATAAAATCGATATGGAGAGAAAAATTTAACTTTTCATTAAACAATATCCCAAGATCTTTTACTTCCGATAGTCTTTCTAAGGTTGTGTTTGAAATACTATATTGATGTATATAGAATAACAGCTTGAGATCGATGAAAAGAGAAAATATTACATTTCTTTATGTTAAGTGAAAGAAAATTATGTTTACACCAATCAACCATTAAATTAATATCATTCTGTATCTTAAGACAATCATTAATGCTTTTAACTATTGAAAATATTTTAAAATCATCAGCAAATAATAAACCACTTGTATTTTTCAGTATTAGTGGTAGTGCATTTATACATATTAAAAACAGTAATGGGCCAAGATGGCTTCCTTGTGGAACACCAGATGACACAAATATTACTTTTGAAGACTAACAGTTAAAAATTTTTACAACTTGTCTTCTATTCACCAAATAACTGGACATCCACTTTAGAAGAGTTGAATGAATTCCAAAATTATTTAGTTTCTTAACAAGCAATTTTATACAAATACTATCAAAAGCTTTTTGAAAATCAGTATAAATTACATCCACCTGATGACCTGATTCTAATGCACAGGTGTCTACCTGTTTTGTAAAAAAGGTTAAATTTGTTGTCGTGGACCTACCACTTACAAAACCATGTTGACATGGAGATATATATTCCTTTATATACAAATATACTTTCTGTTTAACTATGAGCTCTAAAAGTTTTGGTATAGCAGAAAGTTTAGAAATTGCACGATGATTTTCAATTTTATGTTTCTGACCAGCTTTAAAAATTGGAGTTATAAAAGAAAATTTCCATTCTTCAAATTAAAAATTATTTGAAGGGGTTCAACAATGAGAAACATTGTTTAATTAAAAAAGATGGAATGGCATCTGGGCCAGCTATTAAACTTGAATTAAGATTTGAAATTCCTTTAACTAAATCTTCAGTTGATATAAAAGGTGTCCTAAATTTATATTTGGAACAAAATATGGGTAATTATCATATACTGGAATTACTGCAGTAGAATGATCCACGTATACACTCTCAAAAAATGTTGCAAATAAATCACAAGTCGTTTCTAAATCCTTAGTAGATACTTGATGATAATATTCCATATTGTTAAAAATTCCAGAGTTTTGTTTCTTAGAATTTATAAAAGCCCAAAAGGATTTTGGATCTCTTGACATTTGTGACTGAATATTCATGATTGTCTGTGCAAAAATTTATTTAAGAATTCATACTCACGACGCAATTGACAATAACGAGTTCTGTGTATTTCAGATTTAGTTTTTTTTTTTAATTTTGAAGGCTTTGTTTTTAACATTTTTGATATTTTTTAGTCTTTGATTTGCCCAAGGTAATTTTGAATCTTTTAACAGTTTTGGAATAAATTTTGAGAAACCGTAAAATAAACGATCCAAAAAGTTTTTATAAATGTATTCAAAATTTGTTCCAGAAAGAATTACCGACCAGTTTAAAGACAAAAAGTAATCATTTAATTTAACATAATTTCCTTTCGAAAAATATAGATGTAAGCTACTTTAATTTTATGAACAACTCCAGTCAAACTTCCTTATCTTCTATTAACATATCTTCATCTTTAGTAGTTAACAAAATCAGTTTGCTTAAGGGTGACTTTTCTTCTGTCCCCGATGATGATGAGATTCCTCCTATTTTCCTTAAGAAATGTGTCTCTAAACTTGCCCAACCACTTACAGCTCTTTTTCAATTATATATCTCTTGTCGTGTGTATCCTATACAATGGAAGGACTTATTCATCATTCCTGACCACAAAAAAGGATGTAAGAATAACGATATAGCTAATTATAGACCCGTTGCAAGACTTTTCGAGGGTATAATTCATTATAATATGCTTCTTCATTGTGTACAACAACTACTCTCTCCAAAACTTTCGATAAAATCTCCCATAAAATTAGTGGCGCAAGATTTTAAACGATTTAGTAATATGTTAAATCATTTTTAGTATGATACTAGGTTACAAAGAGGATTTTGCATATTTTAAACGAGTTTAGTATCGTATTTTCTTCTTAACATCTTACTAAAGTTAAAATCAACAAACTAAATCCATAATATCATCTGATAGTATATCAGATATCTTGCGCGGGGGGGCCCAGGTTCGAATCCTGCTGGTGTACATTTTTTTTGTTTTTTTATTCTTTGTAAATAATGAAGTTAAATGATTAAAATATAAACATCGAATACTTATTTAGAGCACTCGTTGGGTTTCCATCAACATAATATAATTAATTTACAAACCCTACAAGTGCTTTGCTTTCTGGTTAATAAACATTTTACTAGTTAACAAAAGATTTAAAATTTATGAAAAGTTAGTAGACTTATGCGTATATAGTAAATTGTTAACTAGTATCGTGTTAAGGCCTTAATAATAGGTTGCTTAAAATTTTGCCCCAGTGTCTTTAAACTTAAAAAATACGGCCTTCCTCTCCTCTTTGTATCCTGGATACAGTTATCTCTCTATATTCGTAAATATAAAATAATTCTTATGTCATGTATTTCCAACCCTATATGCTTAAATTCGGGTGTCCCGCAAGGAAGTCACCTAGGGCCCTTGATTTTGCTATTGACTATTAATGATGTTGAACATAATCTTAATGAATCTGACCTTGAGATTTTGTCTATTTCATGTACTCAATCGCTTCAAGTAGACGTAAATAATTTCTTTATCTGGTGTCAGCATAACTTGTTTCTAGAGCTTAATGTAAGCAAATCCCAAGTTATTACTTACACTCGCAATCGCACGCCCTTGCCACAACGTCTATACCTTATTAACAATCAACCAATCTCTATTGTCACTTCCATTCGTGACCTAGGTGTTATTTGTGATTGTCAACTAAGCTTCCGAGAACATATTAGCAGTATTATCAATAGAGCTAATTTCACACTTGGGTTTGTTAAACGCTGGCTGGTATAAAGAATTTTCTAACCCCTACGTCACCAAGTCCGTTTATATAACCCCTACTTGAATATGCCTCTCAGGTCTGGTCACCATACTATCAGGTTCATCTTCAACGTATTGAGGCGCTTTTACGATTTGCGTTACGTGGCCTTGGTTGGGAGGACCTTTTCCACTTAACTCCTATACCTTTGAAACCCGTCTAAAACTTATAAATCTGCAAGCCTTATACCGACACGTCGGTCGTGATAATGCAGACATTGTTTTTATACACCAGCTCTTGACTGGTGGCATCGATTGTCCAGCCTTTTATGATAAACTAAAATTAAATATATGCCAACGTTACTTAAGGACAATACGACTATTAAGTATTCCCTTCCATCGAAATGAATACGGTCAGAATGAGCTGATGACTAGAATGCTTCGGAAAGTTAACTGCTTAACCATTTCCGATCCTCTTCTCACCAAATCATCCCTTCAGCGCGCTCTCCCTATTTAATCCCTAACCTATTGTGTCCCGATCTCCCGACTCTTTAATTTTAATTTTTTCTTAAGGTTTTTTTTAAATTGTTTTCCTAATTTTAAGTTTGGTACTTGCTTGTATTAAGCTTTTATTAAATTAAATACTTTTGTATCCCATAAAAAGAAAACAATATTTGAAGTTGATTTACTCCAAACAAAACAGTCATGTTAAATTCCCCAAAAAAGTATCCAATACCCGCTAAACGGTTTTCATTGTGTGTGAATTTAACATCAGTTATCCTGGCCTTCCGATTTCTGAAGCACCCACCGAATTCATCCCAACCAATTATAACTCTACACATGCAATATAAAATTCGGCAATCACCATGCTTTAACAGATTGCACTCACTGTGTTCCCCATTCATTCTAAGTCCAACAAACGAGTGCATTCTATTAAGAATTTATTTGACTTATTTCTCATTGAATAGTATTGGCTGAAAAAGTGAGCTAAAAGATACTGTTTTTGCATATATGTACTTTAAGGCAAGTTTTATATTTGAAAAAAAAAATCGAGCTTGAAATTTCAATCAAACTTGATATTACGGTGATATAGAACACGAAGAAAAGGGCCCGTAATTCCGTCTGTCTGTCTGTAGTTCGATCTGCAGCCTAAGCCGATGAATCGCTTTCCTTCAAAAGTTAATACTTAGGGCACTTCTGTGATTGGCTCGATTCTTCTTTTATTTTTTTTCAGCCCCAATAACCTCCCATCCCATTTTTTTGGAGCCATAATCCTAATCGTATTTATCTGAAAAACAGCTCTTATAATTTTGATAAAAAAATTCTGTCCACTGACTGTTACAGATATTGTCTACATTTTGGTTTAAAAAATTGTTTACATAAAATGTTATTAACCGTACCTGCCATATAACCATTTTTTTTCGACTCTCTCATTAACGACCCAACGTATTTCGATCAAAATGTGTATACAGGAGTTTTTTTTTCAAAATTTGTAAATGATCATGCGTAACAAAATTTTAAAAAATATTACATATACAGTGATGGAAAAAATATAATAGAAACATGGATTCTTCTCCGTCTTCTATTCAAAATAAAAGAAGAGGACGAAGATTAAAAATACCCAGATTTGTTGTCAATATTATGTTTAATAAATTTATTACTTAATGGTTTAATAAAATCTAACGAAATGGGGAAAAAAAAAGAATGATGGGTAAAAATGATTTCATCCTGGACAAAAATAATAAAAACAAAATATTATGTTATATTCCTTGTTTGGAAAGAAGCTACTTAACGGCGAACCTATTAAACAATCTTCTAGTACTTTGTCATTCCACCTTTTAATTTTTAAGAACGGCTACACATCTTCTTCCCATGGAATGAACCAGCTTAGAACGGCAGTCGCGGCAGGTATGGAGTGCCATACATTTTGAATATTTGACCATCATTCTTCCCTATTTTTGACCCTGGGGTCTCCAATCTTTCGCTTAAGTACAACCCATAGATGTTCTCTTGGGTTAAGATCGGTGGACTGTGATGGAAACTCAATAACATGTATTTTATCTTGTTAAAAATATTCTTTAGCCAACTTTGAGGAGGACTTGGAATATTTGTGGAACTCCTGCATGAACTCCTATTTAATCGGCATGTCTTCATCGGAAAATGGCAGCATTACTGTATTAAGGATGCGTACTTAGTCTACAACACACATGTTATCCTTTATTCAAAAAAAATTGAGTAACACCCTCAAATCATTATATTCCATCCACCATGCTTAACAGTCTTCTTCGTGTATTTTAGATCACTCGGAATTTTTTGGTAGTCTGACATACACTTTTCCATCAAAACCAGACAACTTTTGTCTTCGTTTCATCCGACCATAACACGTTGTTCTGGTTTGCACGTTGGAGGTGTTTTTTTTTTTGGAAAAATAAAGTTTCTGTTGAATATTTTTTTTTCTTAAAAGTGGGAGTTTTCTGGGCCTCCTTCCAGGAAGACTTGCTTCCTTATTTATGTATTTGCAAACATACATACATACATACATACTTAAATACATATCCGCTGCCCTGCGAATTTTGTTTCGCTCAAATTCATTAATTTAATAAAAATAAATTTTTGAGCATGTGAATACGATTCTGTCAATTTAAATTGGGTATTAAAAAAATAGAATAAAAGGTTTTGGTGAATTCTAATTTCAAATTATTTTTATTTTGATTTAATAGAAGATATCATAATAATGACCTGTTAACTTAGTTGAAACGTTATTAATTTTTTTGGCATCAAAAATTTCAAGTACAAATCAGAGTTATTATTAAATTTATGTATTGAAAATAAAAAAAACGTATCGGCATATTTATGTGTGCAGAAATGTAAAAATGTCGGCCATAGTTGTAGGTTACTTTTATTTTAAATGGGAAACTAAAGATGTCGTTACATTATATATCAGAGACAATGCTTTGTTAAAGGTCCCATTTTAACTTTTTCCATGATGTCCAAATTATTTTTTTTCTCTTTGGAATTGGTGAGATTATATTTTCATGAGGCCCACAAATTTATTTCACAACCAAGACCAAACTCAATTTACAGCTACAGATTAAGTGAGAAGTGAAAGCTAACTTCCCTTGCAGTCGACATTAATTTTTTTTATTAATGTATCTTACAGGCGATTTGTTTTTGAATGACGAAATTGAAATCAACTGGCATTCAAAATATCTTATGGTTTAACTCACAAAAATCAGTACAATGTCCACTCTTTGACAAATTACCCAAATCCGATTGCTCCGGAAAGAAATCAAAAGCAGTTGGTTAAAAATAAAATGCACGACTGGATCGCACGAACGTGCTCTTATGTGCGATCACATCGTATGCATAAGATTTTTATTAAAAATCTTAATATATTTTGAAAGTTGTTATTTTACTTAATTTTTTATTAAAAAAAATGTCTTAAATTTTTATAAAAACAATTGGTATGCCAATCATAAATATTTTTTTAATATTAATATTAAAAACAAAAGATTTAATCATCTTAATCGAAGAAAAATTATTCAAAATTCTGAAATAAATACTTAAATTAATTTGAGCTCAAAAAAAGTACGCCATTTTATTTCTTGGATAAATTTGAATTTATAAGAAAATAATTTTAAAAATCTGTGGAGCGGTTTTTGAAAAAAAAAGTTTTTTTTTAAACTTTTTGAAAACGTTTTTCAAACAAAATTCAAAAACGCCAATTCAAAGGTATTCAGCAAAGACATATAACTATAATTTTTGAAACAAAAATTTAATGACCAGTTTTCTAAATATAAATTTAATATTTTTTTTTAAATGCTTTTAAAAATACAAAAACATATTAATTAAGAATATTGGTACGCAGTATAAATTGGCAACCTAAACCTTATTTAGTATTTATTTTATTTATGATTACCTTACACAGTAAGACAAATAATATCTTATTTATAGTGCAGCTCTTAAGATGTACAATAGCTTCTAACATTAAATTATAAAGCAAGTTTTTACAAATATATTAAACAAAGATACAAAAAATAATTTCATATATTTACTTTTATAAGTTTCTAAAGAATAGTTCCATCTCTGTTCGCATTTCTTTCGCGCAATTTATACTTCTAATTTCTCTAGGCAATGAATTCCAAATTCTTACAGAGCTGACGAAAAATTGGCGTTCGATTTGATGTGATCGATTTGAATTTAAAAAACAAATTTGATTGTAAAGATCCTCTGGTTCTCGGGTAAGGAGTATATCTGAAAAAACAGTAACTGTGCGAAGGTTCATAAAGTTATCGAAGGTCATACCAAGGAATCTTGAAACATATTGTGAAACTCTATCATAACGCCGTAGCCCATAAACATAACGTACACCACTATTGAAAACGACATTTAGTTTCCTTTTACTTACAGAGTCCACGTTGCGGAAAATTTCGCAACCATAGGTTAACAGCGGCAAGAATAGAGTTTTTACTAAGAGCACTCTAGTTTTAAAAGGGATTATGTGCTGAATAGGCCAAAGCATCCGTAATACGCCATAAGCTTTAGCAACGGTGCTGTTAACATGAAGATCCCACGTAAGATTCCGATTGAACACTACACCCAAGTTATTAGCAGAATCAACGTAAGCAATAGGGCTCTCATTAAGAAGTAGTTGTGGGAAGTAAGACAGATCAATTTTGCTCCTAGACACAACGAAACACTTTGATTTCATTGGGTTAAGCAGTAAACCATTTTCAGAAAACAAACGGTCAATAAGTTTTAAGTCTTAATTTATGCAGGCTGCATAATGCTCAATCATCCCAAGTGGACAGCTTAAAAACAACTGTGTATCGCCAGCGTTATAAGTGTGAAATTTCGAAAGAATCGGTTAAAATGTAAAAAAAACGGTCCTGTGGAAAGTACCGTTTTTAGACATTAAAAAAAATTGTCCAACTATATGATCAGTCGTGCCTGAAGAGCTGCACTTATTTTTTTAAACGAAAATCGTTAGAGTCGTTTAGGAGAAGAATGGCTTTGACATAACGATTATATGACAGGTACCGTTTGTTTTGAGCTAAAAAAATTCAATTTCCCCTCTGTACAATGCCTAAAAAACTCTACATACCAAGTTTGAAGCAATTCGGCCCACCAGTTTGGGGTATAGGTGTCATACAGACAGACAGACATACAGACGAACAGAATTTTTAGACCATCTTTTTTCGTCTTCGCTATCATCGTAATGTCATGTTTGATTGTTATCCCAAAACTATTTTTAAGTTTGTGAAGATACAGTTTGAAAAGAAATCTGACAGCTCAACGAAGGTGATAAATTAATGCGTTTAGTGAACATGCTTTTATAGTAAATCCCTCTGAACCATTTCAAATAAAATAAATATATGGTAATATTGGAGACACCCGGGACAAAAAATAAAATATGGGACAGTTGTACGTCGCGGGTTTTCTTAAAATGTAGCCGGGACAGTCGAGTATAATACGCGACTGTCCCGGGAAATACGGGACGGATAGTCACCATACCTATAGCCCACGGTAACCCAATCGAGACTTCATAAAATCAAGTGGAATCACTGTAATCTAATCGAAGTCATCCAAGTTCGATATTATGGCCAGTTACTCGGCGGAAGTAAACTAGCATCAAATAATATAATGGTGTTACTGACAATACCACTTGCATTATTCCTATACGATAACTATATCAGGAAGCATGTCCAATTCAGTGAGATATCTGACTGCCATCGGACGATCTGGCTGACATTCCATACACGAAAGGACATATATAAGTATAAAATGTGGCTGTTGCATGTTGGTTTCTGGATTTCCGTTTTTTTTTTTTCTTTTTGTATTCCGCTATTCCCGAGTCTTTTTTTGTAACATAGTAAATTCTATCGCCATAAAATCTAACACACCCCATAAAACCGAAACCTCTTTGGGAGCAAAAAGTTGTTCTGGCATGGAGGGCCCTACCATTTAAGATTACTTCGCCTTGTCTGTCATTTTGGTTTCCACAGCTTAAGCAGCATTTTTGCTTTGTTACGAATTAACTCTACTTATTTTACAGCTTTAACATGCAACCAACGTAACGTGTGGTGTAGTAACTATAATACTGAAACGAAAAAACTAACAGCCAACTACATACATGCATACATACATACGTGCTCGTAAATAAATTAAATTGTATGTATTTGAAAACATTTATCACGGAAAGTCCCTTCGAGTTTTTGGCGTTATAATTTACTGGCGGCATGTTTTGCTTTTTTATGTAATTCCAACATGCAATATGGCCTTTGGTTTTCTTTCTAAGGAGTATATGTCTCTAAACTATTATGTTGTAGGTATAAAAGCCAAAATGTTTCAATCTCGATTATAAGATTAAGGTATCTTGATACCAATGTAAATCAAAGGCACATAATATGTTGTCGAGAAGTCATACATATGTTTGCCTTCTTTTAATGAAATTTCACCACATGAGGTTCTTATCTTAAATTCTCTTAATGTGTTACGACACATACTTTGACTTCGACATCGACTAACTGTAAATTAAGGACATTATGAGGTGGTTAATACATATAAGGACAAACGAATAAATTTAAAGGTGCTCCTGCTCTAGTTTGTTTAAGGATTTATTGGCGGAAGATGGTGTGGAATTTTTCGACATGACTGTTTCGCTTAAATTCGGAATATATTATGAAGTGATTTTAAGTATTACATGCAGCCCATGGTTCTTTTAAATTACATTTAAATCCAAATTTCTTTCCTTCCTAAGTACCTACATACATATTACCTTATGGGGAAAATTATTTGGATTTAACAGATTCAATTTTTACTTGCGATATATGTACTATAGGGCAAGTTTTGCATTTGGAAAATTTGAAATTTGAATCAAAGTTGACATTACGATGATAGAGAACACCAAAAAAGTGGGTCCGGCAATTCTGTGTGTCTGTCTGTCTGTCTGTAGAACGATCTATATTCTGAACAGCTGAACCGATTTTGTTCGAACTTGGTGCTTAGGCGGTATTGCAATACAAATTTGTCTACCATCTTAATTATCTCAAAAAAGCCTCTAACGATTTTGATAAAAATTGCTGTTGCATTGATTGTGGTCTACATTTTGGAGGAAAAAAAATTTAAATATTTTCTTATTAACGGTACCTGCCATACTGTTGCACAATTATGGGATTAGCACACGACGATATTATTTTAATAATTTAATTTAAATTAACAAAAAAAAAAAAAAATATTACTTGAATAATTAATGCGACCGGTGAGGAGAAAAGCGCGACGACTTATGTCTTATTATATTATAAACTAGTTTTGCTTGTAACAAGAATGTCAAGCAAAATGGAGGATAAATGCTATCTTCGAATTAATCGAATAACGCGGAGTGCAAGCAATGTAGCAATTGCAATGCTACTACCACGGCTAGGTTCAGCAAATTATATATTTTTGTGATGATAAAAAAAAGAATAATAAAAGAATGAAATTATAAATTGATTTTTTTATACAATACCACAGGAGCGTAGCATCTGAAAATAAAAGGGCGCCAGTAATTTTTTGTTTTGAAGGAAATTACAAACCTTCTGAAGCGAAACCGACGGTGAAAACAATTTTTAGAGAATAAGAACATAATTTTTTTTTATTCCCGAATTGGGACGATAATATTGATTTTTATTGTTTGGGAAACCTTTTCATACAGGATGAAAACCCAAAATCTTTTCAATTATATTGAACAAAGGATTAATAATATGTACAACAACAAAAATCAGTAAAACGGAATGCTATTTCTTCGTCCCGAATGAACAAATAAACGAAAATTAAGGGGGTCGCGAGTACTGCAATTTCAGGGTAATTTAACCAAAATAAAAGCACACGAATTTTTTTGTTTAAGTTACGAAAAGACAATCACCAAATGGATCAACCGCTAATAAATTCAAAAGATATTTAGAGAAAAAAAACTCTACTTACTCGTATCTTCGTGTTTTTTTTGATCTGCCAATTTCCCTTCTTTCAAACCTCCTATCTTCCGTTCGAAATCTCCTTTTATCTACTTCACCAGAATAAAGACTTTTCAAATCTCCTTGATTTATTTTTTTTTCTTCACAAAATTAAATTTTTCAAATTTCTATTTTTCACTTTCCAATTCTTTTCTAAGTTTTCTACTCCATACTTAATTCGCTCGATAAGAAGTGTCCAACCGGATTTTTTAATGTCCCTTTGAACCTCTTCTTTTCTATCAACATGGTGCTTTCGGACAATGGAGATCCGCGGACTCCGATCTCGTCATTCGACAGCTATATTCAGCTATGTGGCTGAAGAGTGTCAACGTTGACGAAATCCGATGATCTTACTTACACGCACTACCCTGGCTATGCCTCATTTTCATGAATTCGCCGACCGCTGGTTTCACCGCCAGAAGCGGCGAATACGATAAACGCATTCAGCCATTTCCCCCTATTTTCTACAATCCTATTTAGAGAAAATTAAAAAGAAACAGAAAGTACCAAGAATCAAGAAAATGCAATTTCGAACGAACTCGTCATTTTTCCCCTCCAAATTACTAATAATACCTCAGAAAATAAAAGGAAGTATCGACAAGCGGAAAGGAAAAGTTAATACCATATAGCAAAATTTTTCGAAAGAGAAGTTGGAAATTATTTTCCTACTGGTGATTTCATACAAAACAAATTCGTGGGCTTTAGTCAGAGTAAACAAAATGGGGGATAAGAATTTAGCGTTCCATTTTGTATAGAGTATAATAATAATAAAGATATGGTGGGCATTCGGCCATTCTCTATCGAGTGACATCTTTCGGGGACCAAATGTCCTCCGAACTTTTAGTTTATGGATGTTTGCAGGTATTTCAGATCATCTGTCGGATTATCCCAAGATACGCTCAATGTACAGACCGACCGTCTGTCATATATTACATTGTGAAATCCATATTGCTTCTGAGATAGTGTACCGATGGCTGATGGACCATGGCTGTCCCACTCCTTCTCAGTAAATTGAAGAAAACACCTGTATAAAATAAGAAAAAGGAAAACCAAGGATTGGGAAGCTTTAAACAATGATTTTTGTCGCGGAATATTTTCCATGAAAATACAATCATTTTATTGATTTTCGACTTTCTCATAAACGGCTGAACGGATTTCGATCAAAACTTGAAATTTGAATCCGCAAACATTTTTTAAAAGAATAGAAGTTTACTTGCTGCAAGATTCGTAGATTTTGTGGAGTTCGCGATTGAAGTTCTATAATGAGCCAAACGCATCTATATTTGTTTAAGTTTTAATTTTTTAAAGTAATATCTTATTTTAGGTTTGAGAAATATGAAAATCTGCTAGATTTCCTGCTAAAAAAAACTGCTGGCAGGATTTGGAAAAAAGAATGCTAAAAACAAACTTTTCCTCCTAAATTAAGCAGGAAAAATGCTACATTGGCCACACTGCCAACCCTACATAAACACAAACACGAAACTAAAAGCAAAGAGCAGGATGAACACTTAATTTGTAAGTACAGTGGTGGCCCAGTATAATTAATGCCGATATATCGAATGATCGATATTATGAACACTTTTTTCAAGTCCATTAGGGATTCTATGTAACTAACAAATAAAGAATTTCAGAAAATGAAAAACAAAATATTTACAAACAACAAATTTGAAAGAAACCCCCGACTGTAAATGTGTTAATATATATACTTCTGTGTATGTTTATAATAATATTGGAAGTTACATACACAATTTTCCGTTACTCAAGTGTTTTTTTCGATTGCCTTGTTATGTCCTACGTATTCATTTTCGTGTATATATACAGATGCTCAAATTTTCGTTAACTATGCACAAAACTGTACCGGATTTTTAGTCTCGCGTGTTCAAATGCTACAGGGATAGAGAAAATTTAACCCATCATCATTGAAGAATAAAAAAAACAATGTTTTTAAGAACAAGCTTCTAACAGTTAACTACGTCTACTCAAAATCTGCATCAATGAATGCAGCTCTCTTCAAAACTTGTTCTTTCGGAATTTTGTTCCACAGGTTTGAAAAAAAAATGCCAAATTTTCAAAGCTACTAAATTCCGTGTTTGTTAAGGTTGAAGAATTTCTAAGAGAGTAGAAACTTCCGCGCCTAGTCATTCAACAGAAGACGAGTTAATAAAAGAAACGTATGATGTCAAAATTTGGGTAGTGTATATGCCAACAAATGTTACACATTTAATCCAACCCAGGGATCAAAATGCCATACCTATGACTAAGCTCTTTTATAGACACAGCTTGCTTCGCAAAATTTTGAATTCTGTAAAGGGCAAAATCAATGCTCTAAAAGATCTAAATCTTTACGATGCCGTATCACTCATTGCCTTCTTATGGCAAAAAGTATCCGTGTTGTGATTCACAAGTGTTGGAAGAACGTTTTATCTCCAAGTTCGGATCAGGAGTTTGATGAGAAGGATGATATTCCACCATCAGCTCTCCATAATCAAGACGATATAATCGTTGTAGAAAATACGGTAGCTCTTATGAGAAATATTTTCCCAGAGGTAGGTAAACACAATTTTCAATTGAAAAAAAACTGTTTTCTAAGCTTTGAAATCTTATATAATATGAACTAAATTAATAGGTCCATTCCTAAAATGTATAGGAATATAGGTTAGTAATATGTAAATGAAGTGAAATATTAATTTTTTTTTCAAAATAGCTTTTAACGGCCCTTAGTCCTACAAAAATTGGCGTTTCGTCCCGGCGATCTCACTTGGACTCATCAGTTGACTACATAGGGAGGGAACCTTTATCAGTACGCAATTTTTGCCAAGTTCAGTTCATCTTACATAAATTTCATGAAGAACAACTAGTGTGAACTATATCCATCAAGACTAGAATTTCTAAGTTTTTGATCTTTTAAGTGCAGTATGAAATAAAATAATGAAAAATACAATTGCACTTTGTACTTTCTATTTATCTAAAGACTTATATGAAAAAAACGTATTCAATATAACGAATTAACTCCTGAAATTATATCATTCGGTATACTGGACCCATACTGTATACCTACTCTTTGTTTTTTTTTTATTTTCGTATGGTGTCCTTTAGTGTGAAAGTATTTTTTTTAATTCATTTTTATTTAATATTAACTTATAACTATCTTAAAGCTAGACAAAAATGTTTAAAACTAGCCTAATTATCAATAACTTACAACTAATTTACTGGCCATTTACGGGCGCTCTAAACTAAACAATAACTCTTAAAACTAATGTCTTTCGACCTAAAAACTATTTTAATTAAATCTAATTATTTTATTTTTTTTTAACCAAGAAAACTTATTAACAAAAAACTCGGTATCTTATCATATTTTTATTTTTTACTTATAAATTAAACCTAGAGCTAGACCAAAAATAATTAAAAGTTGATACAACTAACTTATACTAACTAAAAATAACTTAAACTACTTAAAGTACCTAATAATACCCAAAACCACTTAAAACTACTTAAAAACTAGAACAGCCACAGCAGCATTTTTTTTCGTTTTTAAAATTTGTTTGCTTATTTTTTATATGCATGCAGACACGCAACAACATGCAACCCACACATACATGTACATACGCACACACATATACGTACGTACGCACATACATGCACAGACACGCAGATACATGCACATATGCCCCCACATACATACATATTTCTAATTTGTGTTTGGTGACACCCCGACTGTTCCCAATACCTAATTATCCTAAATCCATATAAGTCGGCCAAGCCATACAATCTTAATCGACTTTAAATATCATGATGCTGTTCAGAGAGCCACCAGAACTGGTTCTCCTGTTTCGCCCTATCCCTTCGGTCACGATCGGACACAGTCCTACTGAACAGCTACTACTGTATCAGCCCACGACTGTTTAAATAGAGGAATGCCTCGGGAGGGATGTAGCCACTTAACCGCGCACTCTCAAAATATTCGTTATTGGGGTAATAAGCCCCAAAAATAAAGCTGTTAGTTGAGGACATCGCTCTTGCAACGTGCCCCCGAATCAGCTTATGTTGGCTCGATTGTATATAACATGGTTCGAATAATATCGTTTGTACTCCGACTCTGGTGTTCTGTGTAATCCAAGACAACGTCGTGTGTGAATATATGTATGTGAAATGTGCCAAAAAAATAATGAAAATTTTCCAATATAACACTCTATCTACGCACTCTTTCTTTCGCCTTGGGCCTTGCAATATTTTTGACAGCTTAGCTATCACCTCGAGTACCGCAATGATGATGAGTAAAAGAGATGAGAGGATGAAACTGTTTTTTTTTTCAATTACACGACCACCACCAGCAGATCAAATTACGATGCAGCGTCGGCACTGCGAGTACGGAAACTTCATTCTTCGTTATTACAATTCACACTGTGTCACACCAGAAAATATAACAAGAGGATGTAAGACATGACGCTTCGGTCGTTCGGGGGAAAACTTATATACTGGAACCCAATAGCGAACCCCAGTCTCGATCTCGATTGGGAATTGCCGAGAAATAAGTCGCCCTCTTCGATAAATTCCGATACTTTAGTTGGTGCATTGGGTAGGTAATAAAAGTAGTTGTTTTTCACTCTTCCAATGATTCAAGAGTTGCTTGTCGGCAATAACCAATGACTTAACATAACCACATAAAAGACAAGTCTAAAGGCATTAAGTCGCATGAACGAGGGGACCAGTTAACAGGATCACTTCTAGAAATAAAGCTGTCACCAAATTGATATTGCAATAAATTTATGGTTAAGCGCGCTGTATGGCAAGTTGTGCATGTGCCGTTTTGTTGGAACCAAATGTCGTGTATGTTTAGCTAATTAATTTTTGGAAACAAAAAATCAGTCAGCTTGGCTCAATAGCATTCCCTCATTTCGAAAGAAATAATGACAAACGATGGCGCCAGCGTGTAAGCCGCACCAAACAGCCAATTTTAATGGA
Source organism: Philhelius pedissequus (assembly GCA_910595825.1). Lineage (NCBI taxonomy): Eukaryota > Metazoa > Arthropoda > Insecta > Diptera > Syrphidae > Philhelius > Philhelius pedissequus. The sequence goes on along the minus strand of OU343160.1, from coordinate 64,915,525 downwards.
TGTGCTGGTGATTCGTTAATAACTTGATAATTATCTTCGCTCGATATACGCTGATTTTGCTTATTGACGAAGCTTCATCACTAAGCACAATTCCTCGGTAAAAGTTATCTTTGAACTTCGCGAGCAGATTAATTTTTTTACGAAGTAAATTTCCGCAATTTAGAAGCGTTGGTTGTTACGGAGATATCGATTCATGATGAATTGTCAAACCTTTCTGAACAGAAATATCAATAGAGTTTGACATTCTCAACTGTCAAACAAAAGACAACAATCATCGAAAACATCCGTTATATAGTAATGAACAGATTTATTTTTATCAAAATCACAAGAGACGTTTTCAAGATAATTAAAATCCCAAAAAAAGTTATATAAATGGTACCGTTATTTTTGGCGCTAAAACAAAGATTTTAAAAACTAATTCAGACAATCACCTAAAGTACAAAGTTTGAAGAAAATCCCTTCATCCGTATAGACAGATAGAACCACGGAATTGCAAGGCCAACTGTTTTTTTTTCGCTTTCATTTTTCATTTTTATCATCAAATTTGATCAAAATCTCGCGTTCAATATTTAACGAATGCAAAACTTGCCTTTAGTACCTATGCATATCGCAAGTAAAAACTGATTTTATTAAAGTCCTAATCTGGCCAAGACCATTTTATTTTGTTAATTGGTGTTTGGGAAAAGGTTCTACCGATTTGAATGAAATTTTCATAATTTGCCTATTATGGCTCTCGGAAATTACGGCAGCGGAAATTGCGCCAGAATTTTTTTTTTATTGAAAAAACGTCAGATTTTTTTTTTGGCTCAAAATTGAAAAAAAAGAGCAGAATTTTATTTTGAAAATAAGCCAGAAATATTGGAAATTATTAGGTTTGGAAAAAGAGCCTGAAAGCAAAATGGAAATTAAGCCAGAAAATTTTCAAATGTAAACAATAAATTATTAAAAGTTCAGCCCCAGCAATACCTCTGCTTGTCCCAATATAAGACTTATGCTGGGTACAAGTTTGATATATGCAAATTTTGTTTGGAACTCTTTGAGTAAAAGAAAAAATGCATATACAGTAATACCCGGACAAGTGCCTCTCGCTTAAGTGCATAACCCACATAAGTACCTGATCTTAATAAAAAAAAAATGTATGAGGATATTTTCATATAAAACTCATCTTATAAGTACCTTCGCGCTTAACTACCTTTACCGCTTAACTGCCTTTTGTATACTTTTATTGAAATTTACCTGAGAAAAATTCTTTTAAATACACATTTGAAATTAGTTGATAAAATGCAACAGTTTGTTTTCCTCTAAGCGCTGCCTTTTGCCTTATGCTTTAAGATTCATAAATAAAACAGTAATAATCTTAATCTATTACAATGATTCGTGGATCAAAGGCCCTTAAAATCTATTTTGAATCAATAATTCAACAAGTCCGATTAAATATATAACAACACACCTTCCTAATTAACTATTTGTGACTCAGGACAAAATCTTACAATTTTATTGATTAAAATTTTTAATATTGTTGGATATATTTGGTATTGATTTTTTTTTCGAAATATCCATGTAAGATGAACTGAGCTGGGTAAGACCATCACTATAGCCAACTGATGAGTCCAAGTGAGATCGCTGGGACGAAACGCAATTTTTTTGGACTAAAGGCCAGAAAAAGCCTTTTTAAATTAAGTGTTTTTTTATCAAAAACTTTTGTTTTAATTTCTGTATACGTAAATGTAAACGAGATAAGTACCTATGTGCACTTAAGCGGGTTTTTTATAACTGCCTAACCCACATAAGTGCCTAATAAAGTGGGGTTTTTAATGTGGGGCACTTATCAGGGTTTTACTGTTACCAAAACTTGTAGCCACCCCAAATCATATATTGGACATAGCATGAGTGTGGCATGCACCGAGCTTTTCGTACGCCATAAACCTAGTTGCAAAAAACACTTTGCAATTTTTGTTCTCCATTTCCTAAAATGCGCCAGAATTTTTTTTGGAAAAAATATTAGATAACTTTATCTTTTTTCTTAGGAAAAAAGGCCAGAATTTTCTATGAAAAATTTTTTGGCGTTATTTCCAAAAAAAAATTCTGGTATAATTTTCTCTGGAGTAATGATCATGATCAATAACAAAATAAAATGCCCGACTGGATCCCACGAACTTGCTCTTATGTTCGATTACATCGTATGCAAAAGATTTCTATTAAAAATCTAAATATATTTTTAAAGTCATTGTTAACTCAATTTTGTATATACATATACACATTTTTTTTTATTTTGTTCTAAAATAAATTGGTATGACAATATTAAATATTTAATAATATAAGCTTTAAAACAAAAGATTAAATCGGTTTAATTAAAGAAAAAATAATTCAAAATTCTGAAATAAATATTTAAACTAATTTGAGCTCAAAAAAAGTACGTCATTTTATTTCTTGGATAAATTTGAATTTAAGAAAAATAAATTTAAAAATCTGTGGAGCGGTTTTTGAGAAAAAAAAGTTGTTTTTCTTAAACTTTTTGAAAATATTAAAAAAAATCAAAAACGCCAATTAATAAGTATTCAGAAAATACATTTAATATAATTGAAAAAAAAAATTTAATGAGCAGTTTTCGAAATATAATTTTTTAAAATTTTTTTCTTAAAAATGATTTTAAAAATACAAAAAAATAATTATTAAAAATATTGGTAAGCGGGATAATTTGGGCAACCTAAACCTATATATGTGTGAAATTTGGAAAGAATCGGTTGAGTCGTCGTTTATGAGATAGTCGAAAGCAAAAAAAAAACGGTCCTATGGAAAGTACCGTTTTTAGACATTTTTCTTAGCTAAAAAGCCGCACTGATTTTTTTTTTATTAAAATCGTTAGAGCCGTTTTTGAGAAAAATAGGTTTGAACGTAACGGTTATATGGCAGGTACCGTTATTTTTTGAGCTAAAAAAAATTCAATTTCCCCTCTGTACAATACCTAAAAAACTCTATATACCAAGTTTGAAGCAAGAATTTTTAGACCATCTTTTTTCGTCTTCGCTATCATCGTAATGTCATGTTTGATTGTTATCTCAAATTTTTTTTTCGACGAATGCATAACTTGGCTTATAGTACCTATAATCGCAAGTAAAAAGACAATTAGCCAATTGCCGCAAATCGCACAAGTTTCCAAATATTTCCAACTAGCAATCATATATTCTCCACAATCCAGTTGGTACCTGTCAATTTATAACCTCCACCAAATAAAAAGTTACTGTTTGTGGGTTTTTAGCTTGACTAACACTCTTTATGCATTACTAACACATATGACCTTGGTAAAAAAAAAAATATACTTCGAAGAATTAAAGGGCGCAAATTTCGAAACAGTTTATTTTGAATTTTTCACCGACGCGGCACGATTCTTAGAATCCATTTTTCCTTAGAACCAATTAAAACACTTCCCAATTAAACACAACAGCAAACACAAAATTGGGTGGCAATGGCGCAGTGCATAAAGTGCTTGATTGCTAACTAGGACGTGTGGGTTCGATCCCCACGCTAGGCGCATTCTTTTCCATACCTCCAATTTTAATTGGATGCCCCCCATGGGTTAAAATGAGACAGTCAATACCTGGTTCTCAAATCCACTGTGCCAAACTAGTGCCGTGCAGTTCAGGTTGCATTTAAAAGACATAAGGTCTTACAGGCATATAGTCAAATTAAAAAAAAAATAAAAAAAGCTCCATTACTGGAATCAAAATTTGATTTTCATGTGATTGAAAATTGCATCAATAAAAAAATGTCTACCCAAAGAATTGAATACCTACTTCTGGAAGCTGATAAATTCCATCAAATTATTGCCAACAATTTAGGGAAAAAAATGTTATTGTTCTTCTTAATCCATTTTCCCACAATTGCACTTGAGTACCGAAGCAAGCACTGAGGGAATATATTAAAAAATAATTTTGAATCAAACTCAACTCCAATTAAAACTTTGTTAATTAATTTATTTAAGACTAATGGTTATTTTGGTCATTGCTTAATCAGTAGTCCAAAAAGTAATTTTCATCAGAGTCTAACTCTTTCAATAAAAAACAAACATTCCATTTCGAAATTGCGAGCGTAGTTGGCAACAAGAGTCCTTCAAATACACCAAGGACTGCTTTACTCAAAAAAAAAACAACGCAAATCAGGGAAAAACACAAATTTAGGCGCTGGACTTAAAACCCGTGAATCTCCCGTGGTAACAAGTAATCGAGAAATGTGTCTGCCTCCCTATAAAACCACTGACGCTGGACACTGATCAATGCCAATAGACAGGATAATTGATCTGAAATGTAAACCTGCATCCAATTGGAGTCTTTGGTTAGCATCAGGATGGTGGTCGTTTGGCATTTAGTACTTCACATTTCCACCCACTTGAGATGGGTATATGAATTTTGTAGGGCTTGAAATGAGCAATCGTAATTTATTTAATTTCATGAATCAGTTTAATGAATACCAAGTACACAAAGAGATGGAAAAACTGCCCCGAACCGAGTTGTCTGTAAATTGATTCAACTACACGTTATTTTGGATAAGCCATAGGTCCTTGTTCGTCGACGGAGCAGTCATCATATCAGGTGCGATTTGCATAGCAGAGTATGGTAAAATTGTTGTTGTTTTCTTTTAAATTTAATTTTTTTTAAATAAAAGAAACTGTAATTGTATAGGGAAGATTTTCTTTTTATTTTCTTCTCATGAATAAATGGAAAATGAAAAGTCATGAAAAGGCGACGCTGCCTCTTGGCGACATTTGAAACTCTTGAAGTCAAAAGGGCTCTACTGGGAGTGTTGTTTTCGAACGAATTAATTAAGCAATTATTTCAAGCAGTACATGTGCTCTCTGCTGCCAGATTTCAGTTATCCTTTCCCTTAACTTTGTATCCTTAATGTGTATACTTAAATAAAAAATACGAATGGATCTCATTAAATATTTATTGGAACCCTTTGCAGTTAAGATTGATTTCCCGAATTAAAATTGGAAAACATATCTGATTTTCTGTTAAGTCAGCAAATGTGCTATTTTTACTTGCATCGCTATTCGAATTTATATATTTTTTTTTTTAAATATCCTTAGGGATGTGGTTGGCAGTATGCATTGCATTGCTAAAATGATAAAATTCCTAAGCAGTTTTGAAGTCAATTAGAATGAAATGCACAGCTGGATCGTACGAACTTGCTCTTGTAGCTAACAACTTTGATGTGGCTAACCAATGAGATTTAGTTAGTTAGGTGTAGTTATCCTATGCAGTTTTAAAGCCTATATAGGTAAGATTACCTAGATTCTAAGAATAATGAATTGTCGAATGGTTGATTCAAGGAATAGATAAATAGGTACCTGCGTACAAATGTATATTTAAATCTAAGTTACGGATTTTAATTATGTAATTATGTGGTTTCAAAAGTATAGGGCTGGAATTCGACATGTGTCAAACTAAGTTATTAAACCAATTTTTTTTTCCAGCTGAAAGTCTGACATTTACGAAAATGGATCGCTTAACGCACAAAAATTATTAAAACCTACTACAAAAATGGTGATTCTGCCGCAGCCACATATCGTGATATAAGAGGAAATTATGGTTTACATAATCGTCGAACTACACAAGCAAATGGCAAAATTGTGAAAAAAATTGAAGACACTGGATTCTTTACGGATATTGTAAGGCCTGTGCATCATCGTTTCGCTCGTACCACTGAAAATATCGCTCCTGTAAGTGAAAGTGTTGCCGAAGACCCGAATATGTCCATTCCTAGTCGTTCTCAGGAATTAGGACTGTCTTACGGCACATTATGGCGTTTTTTGCATTTGAATCTACACCTACATCCATATAAGGTCCAGCTCACACAACCACTGAGGCCAACAGACCATTCACAATGTCGTAGATACGTCGAATGGGTGCTTGAACATCAGGCGGTGGACGGCGATTTTGCGAACAAAATTTTCTTCAGCGACGTAGCGCATTTCCCACTCGGTGGGTATTTTAATAAACAAAATTGTCAAATTGTCGTATTTAGGGTTCTGAGAATCTTCAAGTAATTGAAGAGAGGTCATTACATCCACAAAAAGTCACTGTGAGATGTGATTGGACCTTACTTCTTCGAAAACGAAGTTGGAACGACTGTCACCGTCAATTCGGAGCGTTATGGTCGTATGATAACCGACTTTTTTTTGCCTGCTATTGAAGAATGCGACTTGGACAATATGTGGTTTCAACAGGACGGTGCCACATGCCACACAACTCGAGCGAATATGGCTTTATTGCAAGAGACACTTCCTGGCCGCGTAATTTCTCGTCGTGGCGATATCAACTGGCCACCAAGATCATGCGATTTGACAGCGCTTGACTTTTTTTTTGTGGGGCTACGCGAAAGACCGTGTTTATGCAGATAAACCTTTAACTCTTGTGTACTTGAAAACCAACATTCGTCAAGTTATGGCTGAGATACAGCCCAATATGTGTCAAAAAGTGCTCGAAAATTACCTCAAGTATCGCAAGTAAAAAATGTGTGTGTTCTTAAATTAGTACATTTAACTTTCAAATATAAAAATATTTTGTTTTCTTATTTATAAATGGTACTGCCCATAGAACCACTTTTCATATTTTCGGATTTATCAAAAAACGATTAAAATTTTTTTTCCCTAAAATTGTTAATAAGACTGCGTACTCAAATTTTCAAAAAAAAAAAGTTTTTCGATTTTTAAAAAAATAAATAAATTTTTTTTTTGAAAAATCGATTTTTCAAAAAACAGTCACAGAATTTTTTTTTAAATTTGAATTTAATTTAGATTTCATGAACAGAAACACGTGCATTGTAAACTAAATCGAAAAGAAATTAAACTAAATCCAAATAAAAATAAATCTATCGTTCGCCACACCACCAAGAATTAAGATAGTAGGCGCGTTTTTTTTAAGAGTTCTCCAGAAGGCCTAATCTATTTTAACGTGAAAATAAATCACAGAAAAAAACGTATAAATGAGGTATAATAAGGAACTTGTGTTCTTCTAAGAACTTGAAGCCATGTTAAACGTAAATACAGTAATTCTGCCTACAAAAATTTATTGGTCAGAAATTGACAAGAAATTTTCAGGAAGAGCAAATATTTTACTTTCTCAAGAGTGCTCTCTTCTGCCCAAAACTACCAAATTTGTAAGTCTAGAACAGTAATTGGCAGAAATGCGTGTCAATTTGTGCCAATTGGCTGTTTTGGGCTAAGTGGTATATATCAGACCTTGTATGTGAGGCATTCTCTAGTTCCTCTTATAAAAATGTTTCCAAATCTTGTAACGGATAATATTGTGGAAGCTCTTGCACAACAACGAATTCTTCCATTAAATTTGGAAGAGTTCTGGGTAAATCTGTTGGTAAACCAATGCTTATCTCATTGAAAACATTTATTGGTTCTTTAATTTGTACATATCACAGCAGTGCCAACGATATATACAACTGATAAACATGCGATCAGTTGTATATATTTTTTTTTAATTATGCGCGCACTCAAGGGGTTTATGAATACCCTTAAAATGTTTATACACAGTGCGAGCGATTAGTAAAATGGGATAGGATTAGACAGGAGATACCAATGTACATTGGTTTTAAATGCCTGATTATCGCAATGGGAGGGAAAAATTCGGTCGGCTAAAGCATTCGGCATTCGTGTTGTGCGGCTAAAGAAAGAATCTCTATACTTGACAGTACGTCCGAAGTTGGGCTCAAGGGTAAATTGATGGGCTTTCCTAGAAGCGTGAGTGTTACGGTTGAATAGTTTAAGGGGAGGAATGCAACTGGCTATTTCACTAGAACGCTGTTTATTATAATACCGATAAAATAATGAAAGGAATGAAACATTGCGACGGTGCAAGAGAGAGTCAATTGTTTTCGTTATTGTTTCATCACCTATCATTTTTAAAGCTCTTTTTTGGATTCTGTCCAGGAGACTTAAGTGCGTTATGGGAGCACCTGCCCAAATATGACAATTGTACTCAACCTTTGGACGAATGAAGGCTTTATAGATTACAACCAGATCAGAAGGGGAGAAATATTTCTTGCATCGTGTCAGAAAACGCAAATATCTTGCAGCGTTTTTGGCGACGTCGAATATATGTTCATTCCACAAAAGGTGGTCAGTGATGCACATACCGAGAACTGAAAGTTGTTCGGTTTCCTTGATGCAAGCGCCGATAATGGACAACGGCATTCGGGGAGGCTCCCGCTTTAACGACAAAAGACAGCATTGGGTTTTTGAAGCATTAAATTCTACGCGGTTTGTTATTCCCCATTGGACAATGCCGTCTAGATCAGAATTTAATGAGCTAATCATACGCTGCCGTTCAAGTTCCACATCCGAAGGACATGTATTTAATAAAAATACACATAGAACCTGCCTAAGCATTGTCACAGTTAATACACTTTTATTGGTAATACGTATCTCTTCTTCCAAATACACATGCATTACAATAAGTGGCCATCAAACGAGCTCTTGTGTATAATAATTACAAATAAGTTCATAAAGCTCTCCCATAAGGCATGTACTGAATATACTAAATTGAACAGAGTATAGTAACAAAATATTAAAAAAAAATTTTGGCCGAAATGTAGACCATACCCAAAGTAGTATACACACGCCAATTTTTATCAAAATCGTTAGAGCCGTTTTCGACATAATCAAGAGGGTAGAAAAATTTGTAAAGCAAGTACCGTTATTTTTGGGGCTAAAACAACGATTCAAAAATCTATTTTTGACAATCACCTAAAACGCCTAAGCACCATGTTTGAACAAAATCGGTTCAGAGGTTTAGGCTGTGGATCGTTCTACAGACAGACAAACAGACGGATTTGCGGGACCCACTGTTTTGGTGTTCTCTATCATCGTAATGTCAACTTTGATTAAGATCTCGAGTTCGATTTATTTTTCCAAATGCAAAACTTGCCCTATAATACCTATACTTACTTTCATTAGGTGGCGCTACAGTTCGGGGCGAACCTAGGCCTCAACCAAAATGCCTCCCCAGCTAGCTCGGTCTTTGGCTAGCTGCCACCAGTTACGCACTCCAAGTTGGTTGAGGTCATCTTCCACTTGAGAGCGCCACCTTAGTCGAGGTCTTCCTTGGGTTGGAATCGAAGATCCTGCGAGCCGGAGCATTGTTGTCCATACGCTCTATATGACCTAACCATCTTAAACGTGATATACCTATTTTTTGTACCAGGTCAATGTCGCTGTACAGCTCGTATAGTTCGTGGTTGAACCTTCTCCTCCAAAGCCCGTTAACGCAGATAGGGCCGAAAATCTTGCGAAGAACCTTACGCTCGAAACGACTAAGGATATCTTTGTCCGCTTTTGATAGAGTCAATGTCTCCGCGCCATAGAGCAGGACTGGGATGATCAGAGTCTTATAAAGAGTCTCCTTTGTTTTTCGAGAGAGGGGGGCTTTACTACTCAATTGCCTCCCTAGCCCATAGGATCAGCGATTGGCAATAGTTATTCTTCGCTTTATTTCTAACGAGATGTTATTGTTAGATGCTATAGCGGATCCGAGGTAGACAAAGTCCCTAACTACCTCAAAGTTGTACCTGTCTATTGTGACATGTTGTCCAATCCGCCAGTGTTGTGTGGACAGCAGGTACTTCGTTTTGGCCTCATTGACTGCTAGTCCCATCTTAGCCGCTTCAGCTTCAATGCTTCAATGCATAATACTCATATCGCAAGTAAAAACAAATAGCTACCAAACAAATAAATAAGAAAACTAAAGTAGATAACGATTGAAAAATTTTGATTCGAATACCTTTTATTCCCCGCCATCATGTAGACTCATTTGGAAATTGAATAGGTTCTCTTATCCTTGCCCTGCATTTGCATTTTGATTTCCCAATGTAATTTGCTTTAAAAAAAAAAAAAAAAACAATTGTTCAATGCAATCTGTATATTTCGCCCCCCCACCACACAATACAAAAAAATATATGTCGAACAATGGCTAGTTGTGGTATTCTTCATCTATTTGGCCAAACATTTCATCAGGAATCAGGGGATACCTACGAGCTACTAGTACTGGCAGTGCTGAGTATATTAGTTTATGAAGGACTACCTACATGCATATGTACATTGTACATATTTATTCATAGGTTGTGGCAACCTTTAACTAAGCTTATTGAAGTTGAAAGAGTTGAAAATTTTCGAAACAATACATCGTTTTCCAATAAGCGAGGGCACGAAACTGTAAAATTTGTGGACTTTCTGTTATTGGTTTATCGATCTGCAAGGGACGAACCATAAGTGCATATGGCTTTTGGCAATAGCGTGTAGTGTATTAAGCGGAGTGTAACAAAGGTCTGAATGATGGAATTGGCATGGCATCCTGGTCCCTTTGATAACAATTGTATCCTCTTGATGTTTCAGAGGTAGAATTGTGTGGGTTCGCTGTTACGAGTATTGATTGTTGTGTCGCAGTTGCTGGGAATGAAAATTATTGGTAAAAAGAAATGTTATGACTGCATACAAGGTGAGTGTGATTCTGGCTGAGCCAGAGCTTGTTTTAGCTTTCAATTATACGTTATGTTATGTTATGGTTTGTGTTTGCTTACGGAAATTGATTTCGTATAGTTATTTGGTGCCAAACCAATCCATTCACATTAAAAATCTAAATCTAGTTCGTGCAAAATGTTGTATGTATATTTAATTGACTTTTTGAGGGATCAAAACCGATCAACTTTGGATGTATTGTCTTCCTTCACAGTTTTCTAGTGGTGGTTTTGGTATATGGTTTTTGAGCTGACTACTGTATGTCAACGTAGATTTTTGACATGTCATTCTTCTCATCTGCTGATTTGGGAATTGGCGATATTTGCAAGTAGTTTCAGCACAGGACGTTAAGCTGTCAAAAAACTTCTGAAAAATCGTTTTGAAGCGCAACAACATCAGCGGCAGAATTACTTAAGCACGAATTATTTAATTATTTGTAGAACGAAGGGAGCTAGCAGAGAGTTAGAATCGGCGGAAAACATAGGACTGTGCGGTAATCGAGGTAAAAATAAAATATATGTCACGTAAAATTATCCGTTTCCCCAATCCTTGTTCCTTACTTTTCCTACTGGTGTTTTCTTCAATTTACTGAGAGAGAGTGGGGCAGCCATGGTCCATCAGTCATTGGTTCGTTCTCTGAGTACTTTTGAAGGAACAGGGATCGAAAATGTCAAATTGGACATCGAAAGTAAACTGACAGACAGGCGATCTGTGTCAAACCAAAAGAAGCATGGGCAACATAAATTTCATTATCATTTCAATATCATTTTGTTATTAACTTTCATTAATAATACTTTTTACTTTTATTTTTTGTAGAAAATGGAACGCTAAGTGCTAATCCTCAAATCACTTTAATCTAAAAAATAGCCCACCGACGACGTAGAGTTGTTTTTTCTTTTTAAATTCGCATGTAGGACAAATCTGCCAACTTTTTCCATCGAAAATGTTAGTACAAAACTGAATCTTGTTTCTCTCACTGCTTTTGATTTCTTCTTGGTTTTATTGTAATTATTTTGTATTCGGTATTTGGAGGGGAATAATCCATTATTTAATCTGAGGTTGAATTTTCAAATCTGTGACACGTAATAAAGGAAAGATTGTTGGAAGTTCTGAATGAGTTCATTCGTGTGTGTTTGCCGCTCCTGGAAATGACACTAACGATCGGCGAATTCCACAATGACAATGCATAAAATGAGGGATATTATAATGGGTTATCCATTTTCGGTTTCAAAAGTAAACGTAAATAAAACATATACAAAATATTTTTTTTCATGCTATTTCTCTTTTATTATAAAGTTTGAACGTTGACATCATTTAAATGACCACCACGCGAATGTTGGTTTTCAAGTGCTCAAGAGTTAAAGGTTTACCTGCATAAACACGGTCTTTCGCGAAGCCCAACAAAAAATATCCAGCGGTGTCAAATCGCACGATCTTGGTGGCCAGTTGATATCGCCATGACGAGAAATTACGCGGCCAGGAAATGTCTCCTGCAATAAAGCCATATTTGCTCGAGTTTTGTGACACCGTCTTGTTGAAACCACATATTCTCCACGTAGTATTCTTCAATAGCAGGTAAAAAAAAGACAGTTATCATATAACCATAACGCTCCAAATTGACGGTGACAGTCGTTCCATCGTTGTTTTCGAAGAAGTAAGGTCCAATGGCCTCTCTTCAATTACTTAAAGATTCTCAGAACCCCAAATACGACAATTTTGTTTATTAGCATACCCACCGAGTGAGAAATGCTTGGTCGCTGAAAAAAAATTTGTTCGAAAAATCGCCGTCCACCGCCTGTTGTTCAAGCACCCATTTGACGTATCTACGACATTGTGAATGGTCAGCTGGCTTCAGGTGTTGTGTGAGCTGGACTTTATAGGTGTAGATCCAAATGCGAAATACGCCATAATGTGCCGTAAGATAGTCCTAATTTCTGAGAACGAAGAGCAATCGACACATTCGGGTCTTCGGCAACACTTTCACTTACAGCAGCGATATTTTCAGTGGTACGAGCGAAGCGATGATGCGCGTGCCTTACAATATCAGTAACCAATCCACTTTCTTCAAATTTCTTCACAACTTTGCCAATTGCTTGCGTAGTTGGACGATTATGTAAACCATTATCTCCTCTTTAAGCACGATATGTGGCTGTTTCAGAATCACCATTTTTGTAGTATGTTTTTAAAATTTTTATGCGTTGTGCGATAGTTAAGCGATCCATTTTCGTAAATGTCAGCCTTTCAACTGAAAAAAAATTGGCTTAACAACTTAGTTTGACAGATGTCGAATTCCAGCCCTATACTTTTGAAACCGCAAAATGGATAACCCTTTATAATGTGTTTTGAAATCAATTTCGAGCAATCTTTGCTTATGTGGTGTTTTCTTTCAATCGTTTATGCTACAAAAAACCAAAATGGATTCAAATTTATTAAGAACATCAGAGCTAATCCAAGACTCAAAACTTTCGATTTCTCTTTTTGCAAATTAAAATTTCGTATGCTTATTTTGAATTAATTTTTTTTATCCGATGGAAATCTTCAAAAGACACTCGGTAACAATCGGTACCGAGTAGTGTGGGACTCTTACTCAACTAAAATCACCGGTGAATCAAGACCAATTTATGAAAGATCGACAAATAGTGTTACTTGCTTAATTTTTGAGTACATACATCGCATTGGGGGAAGTTTAATGTTATAACACTTTCCCATAGCTTTTATGCCATCAGCTCATGAGGCTGGGTTTTTCTTAATCACCGAACATTGTCTCGTACACTTCAGACCGTCTCCATTTCGGAGTTGGTATGACTTTGCAGTAGTTGGTTGTGTGATACAGAGTGTTTTTTAACCACTTCTGTCCTTCAATTTGAAGGTCACGATGTAGATCGCTATTTCTTATATACCAAAGGGCATTTATTATTCCCCGAAGGACCTAGCTTTGGAATTTTTGGATGGGTCCAGCGTTTGTTTTCTTTATACAGCACCATAGTTGGATGCGATATGTCCAAACGGGTTTCAGCACTTGCTTATATAACATTAGTTTGTTCTGGATAGATAGGTCAGAGTTCTTTCCTAGTAACCAGTACATTTTTCTGTACTTCAAGTTTAGTTCTTCTCGTTTCTGTGCTCTTTCCATTTAAGCTTTGCATCCAAAGTCATTCCAAGGTTTTTAGCGGCATTGGAGTAAGGTGCTGCTGTACTGTTTATAAATATTGGAATATTGTTTATGTTTTTGTTTGTGAAGTTTATATGCGTCGATTTTGTTTCGATTAATTTGATACGCAATTTCTGTGTCCAATCACTAACTTTATCGACAGCATTTTGCAATATTTGTGTTGCCTTCGTAACGGATTTATCTAGCCCCAATATTGCCATATCGTCAGCAAAGGTGGGCATGATAGCGTTGATGTCCACTGGAATATCCCTTGTACATAACAGATACAGGGTTGGTACTAAGACACTTCCTTGTGGTACACTGGCTTCAATTTTCTTTAGTTCTGAGTAATTTTGGTCGTACCGTACTCTAAAGAGTCGGTTCGTAACGTAAGATTCCAGTATTTCGTAGTACTGCATGGGGAGGTCCCTAAGCAGTTTGTACCCAAGTCCCAAGGGCAAAACCTTGTCAAAGGCTTGAGCAGCATCTACGAATATAGCCGAGCATACTTATTTTTCTTCAAGTGCCTTTGCCACAACATCCATAATTCGATGCACTTGGTCTAACGTGAAATGTTTATTTCTAAATCCAATAATCGCGATAAAACGAATAATAATAATATCTAATAAAGTTAGCCATCGGACAAGCATCCGAACTACCTCAACGTCAACCAGCATGTCCATACATGTTAGTTCATCAGGGCACCGATTGAGGGATACATACAGCCGAATTTTTTAATAATTCGCAGGAAACCGAGCTATTTTGCTTTCTATGAAACCTACCTCAAGCAACATTGACATGTGCTGCGCACTACGCAACATATATGATTCGTCAGCTCAGACTCAGTGTCAGACCGAAAAGCATGAGGGTTACATACTAATTCACCAAAAAAGTCTAAGAAAATCGGGTTATTTTCTTCCCTAAAAAGCGTGTATTGAACAAAGGGGTGTCAAACGCATTGAATAGTATATGAAAGGAGAGGAAAGAAAACAAATTTGTTCTATCCAGCGAGAAATTTTATAACCCGACATATTTCGGGTTATTTAATTTCGGGTATACTTTTGTGTTTGTTTAGGATTGAGTTGAAAAACAGATATGATGTGTAATGCGCATAAGGAAGAACTGAAGGCGGAGTTGTTAAAGTAATGTTGACATTACAGGGTTAAACTAGATTCATGTTGCCAGTAGCTTAAGTTGTTAAGGATGAGATTTTCAAAAGGTTAGACGGAAATAATCGAGTTATATGGACCCTTTGCCACTCCTATGCACTAAAGAACATCCTGAAATTCTTTCTAAATTCAGGTTGGTTCAGAGAATCACTCCACACATAAGTTCAACTTACTTCTTTCCTTTTCCATTTGGGCGATTGCAATGGATTCATTGTGATCAGCATCAGAGTGAGATGATACAACTTACTGTATCATCACCCCGTCAAACCGGAAAACGACATCGCATTGATCAAGGTAATTTGAGTTTAACGGATTAGGTGCCTAAGGAATTTAGGCATTCAAAGTCATCAAATAAGGAATTTAGAGCAATTGAACACATTTGCTGCAAGCGGAAGAATATTCGTGTCTTACTCGGAGGAACAATTGAGAAGAGTGGAAGCCCTCACCTAAGATGGTGTACATTTGTGAAAAGGGACCTCAATCAAATTGGAGGGCGTAGTTGGAGTCAGTTATTCACAGCTGAAGACCGAGTTACCTTGGAGAGGCTTGCTGGTTATTTCCCAGCTTCACCCAAGTAAGTTCTTTGCGGATAACAGCTATTTTTCCAGGAGAAATACCTTTGCTTGATCGTATAATTGGTCGTTCTTGTAGTGAAATGAATTATTTTCACGAAATCCAAATAAGAACCGAATCTCAGGGATGATTTAATTTTCAATATACGAGACCTTAAGTACTTTTTCCTGGGAAGATGGAAATAAAATAAAATTTCAATGTTACTACTTTTAATTGAAAGAATACCTTCTTCCTCGATACCTGGTACACTGGTTTCAGTCACGGCAGCGAGCGCTGTCATCTGCGATAATCTCTTTTCCGAACCAGAGGTTCGATCTTTCTTGTAGTCTGGAACCTAACGAGAGGCCCGGGATTTGAATTCTCTGTTGGCTAGAGCATTGCAACCCTTTGCAAGTTCCCACAACATTTCTAATTTCGTCGCTGGATGATTATTCATTAGTTTTTTAACTACTAATCTTGTGTCATTGCATAACTTTGGCAGTCACAAATTATTGGAAAGTACCTTATAAACATAACCTACTGAACTGACCTGATTCTTTGTGATCGGATTAGAATCAATAGTGGACAATCTCTAAAACTCAAATAAAATATTAAAGAATACAAATTCAATACTGAGTGTGAAAATGGCTAGAAAAATAATTCTTCTCATTATTCTGACAAAACGTTTAACCTTTTGTAAAAATAAACATCACTTATAGACCTTTGCCTATACATTTATTTTTTTTTTCATTGAGATTCAGGCTATGCTTTTGCGTTACTTTAGTATTTTTATATATTCAAAGCTTAAAGGTCAAACAGTGTGTGTTTTTTTTTATTGCATAGGAATGGTCTTGTATCCTCATTTCATTTTATTTACGTGTTGTTGTTGTTGTTGACATGGCCATAAAACTCGTTAGCAAAGGAATTTAGCATAGATTCCATTAATATTTCAGTTTTATTTATTACAGAACACTTTAGCCAAAAGTTTAGTCAAAACAGGGATATATTACTCTCGTGGTCGTTTGATTAAAGCTTTATGAAATTTAATTTTTTAAATAAATACAGAAAATCTTTTTGTAAATTAATATCGAATACGCCCTGCCCCATTTTCTGGATTCTTCTTAAAATGGCGAAAACTTCAGAAATTTTGGTAATATTTCCAGAAATGTTTTGCAAGAAAAAACAGAATATCGGAAGAAAAATGTTGTGTGCTTATTCTAACAAAATGACGTAATTTTCTGGAGCCGGTTATTTATAACGATGGAAAGATATACTTAACTACGAAGTTATCATCACGATCTGATTTAACGATGCAAAAATCCAACAAAAGTGACCCATACCAATGCTGTTTCTTAGGATTTGAATCGTATTTAAATTGTTAAGCTCACTCGCAAAACTTTAAAAATACAATGACTAATTGAACCATGCGATCAAGAATGGTTTAAAATTTGCATTATTGTTTTGAAAGAAACAATTATATTTGATCTACTGCCAAAACAGCTGAACCTTCAATGGCCCAGATTACGAAACGTCAGTAATGTAGTAGTTGCATGAGTCTTCCAATCTTTCCCTGCTTAACCGACTTAACAAAGTCAGTGAGTTTTTCGTTTTGTAGCGCAGATTTCCTTCGTCTGTCTGCACATGTTTTTTTTTGAAGAAAACTTCTGTTCTGTACCATTTTTCTAAGCCTTTTGAGGCATACTTTATTGCTTTTGATGAAATATTCATTCCAACGTTAAAATGACGTTAAATTTGTCAACGTATATATCCATCGTATAACGCAATATCTGCAGCGTTGACATGCTTTTAAGCGTCACCACGTTAACAATATTGGCGGATCTTAGTATGGTGTACAATATTTAGACCGATAGATGACATTTTTTTTGTAATTGAATTGCTCCAACCGATTGATGTGGAGTGTATCTGCCTTTAACAATATATCTTTTCCGCATATTATACGCATCTTGATTTTTTCCTTATCTCAGTTTATGGAGTGTGTTTGTGGCCTTCTTCTTTTTCTATTGAAACTCAAACACAAAAATGGAAAACGATAAAAGCCTTCTTTCATAATCCTTTATAAAGGGGATGATATAATATATAATAATATATACATTTGCTTATGAATTATTTATAAGTCTAAATGTTCCGGAGGATAGTCTTTTAAACAGCACTCCCCCAAAAAAAATTACATATACGCACATATTGTGTAAATATGTATATAAAATGTACATTAAATACTTATAGCATATGTATTGTATTTTTGCTTTTAAAGAAGTTGAGAAGGGATAAAAATAAAAGCACAGTACAACTTCTATCATAAAAAATCTTTACGTTGGGTTAATCCTTCGTCTAAACCAATAACATCATCATAAAGAAGATCAAACCCGTATTGGAATTTTTATAATGATCAGATCCATAAAGTTTGAGGATTAAAAGTCAAACTCAACTCAGTTATAATCAGCTTATTCGAAATAAAAGTATGCCCGGTTACAAAAAAAAAAACACTATAGTATCTGCGGAGAGCCTGCAAATAGCTGAAGTTGTGTGGAGAGGGCTTAAGTCCCAGCAATAAAATTTAAAACTGGATTTTTAAAAAAATGAAGTAGACAATTTTCGAAGTAGACTTAATTTGATAACAAAATAAAACAACAAATTTATTTTATAAAAAAAAATAAAATGCTCCACTGGATCGCACGAACTTACTCTTATGTTCGATCAAATCTTTTGCGAAAGATTTCTATTTAAAATCTAAATATATTTTTAAAGTCATTTTCTACTTTATTTTCTATACAAAAAGTTTTTTTATTTTTTTTCTAAAAACAAATTGGTATGACAATCTTAAATATTTAATAATGTAAACTTAAAAACAAAAAATTAAATCGGATTAATCAAAGAAAAAATAATTCAAAATTCTGAAATAAATACTTAAACTAATTTGAGCTCAAAAAAAAGTACGCAATTTTATTTGTTAGATAAATTTGAATTTACGAGAAAAAAATTTTAAAAATCTGTGGAGCGGTTTTTGAGAAAAAAGTTTTTTTTTTAAACTTATTGAAAAAAATTTTTAAAAAATCAAAAAAGCCAATTGATAGGTATTCAGCAAATACATTAGAAATACAATTTTTGAAAAAAAAAATTAATGAGCAATTTTCAAAATATAAATTGAAATTTTTTTTTTAATGCTTTTAAGAATACAAAAAAATATTAATTGAAAATATTGGTACGCAGTATAAATTGGGCAACCTAAGGCTATATATGTGTGAGATTTCGAAAGAATCGGGTAAGCCGTTTATGAGATAGTAGAAAGCATACAAAATGGTCCTATGGAAAGTACCGTTTTTAGACATTTAAAAAATCGTATCTAAAAAGCTGCACTGATTTTTTTAATCAACATCGTTAGAGCCGTTTCCGAGAAAAATAGGCTTTGAAATAACAGTTATAAGGCAGGTACCGTTATTTTTTGAGCCAAGCAAAAATTTCAATTTCCCCTATGGTCAATACCTGAAAAACTCCATAAACCAAGTTTGAAGCAATTTGGCCCACCCGTTTGGGCTGTAGGTTTCTAAACATACATACAGACAGACAGACTGACAGACTGACAGACTGACAGACTGACAGACTGACAGACTGACAGACTGACAGACTGACAGACTGACAGACTGACAGACTGACAGACTGACAGACTGACAGACTGACAGACTGACAGACTGACAGACTGACAGACTGACAGACTGACAGACTGACAGACTGACAGACTGACAGACTGACAGACTCACAGACTGACAGACTGACAGACTGACAGACTGACAGACTGACAGACTGACAGACTGACAGACTGACAGACTGACAGACTGACAGACTGACAGACTGACAGACTGACAGACTGACAGACTGACAGACTGACAGACTGACAGACTGACAGACTGACAGACTGACAGACTGACAGACTGACAGACTGACAGACTGACAGACTGACAGACTGACAGACTGACAGACTGACAGACTGACAGACTGACAGACTGACAGACTGACAGACTGACAGACTGACAGACTGACAGACTGACAGACTGACAGACTGACAGACTGACAGACTGACAGACTGACAGACTGACAGACTGACAGTCTGACAGACTGACAGACTGACAGACTGACAGACTGACAGACTTCTTATGTTCCATCTCATCATAAGCACAAGATTCTTAGTAGAAATCGTTCTTTGAATACTTTTATAAATACAAAATTGTTTTAATATTTTCCTAAGAAAAAAATTTGATACGGCAATTTTAAATCTTTAATATAAACTTAAAAACATAATTTCAAAAAAAAAATGCACGACTGGATCTCACGTTCTTGCTCTTATGTTCGATTACTTTATATGCAAAATATTCTTGATAGAAACGGCTAAATGTATTTTGAAAGTCGTTTTTCAGTTAAATTTTTATACATAAAAATACTTAAATTTTTTCTAACAAAAAATTAGTATGAACATTTTAAACATTTAATAATATAAATTCAAAAACAAAATTTCAGACAAAATCGTCCACCCGTTTTCAAAATATTGAATTTTGAAAATATTTTTTTTTTTCAAAAATCCAAAAAAAACTATTTTTCGAAAATTTTGAAATGCAGTATTATTTAGAATTTGAAGGACCTCCTGCGTAAGCAATTTGGTCGAAATCCGTTGAGCCGTTTAAGTGAAATCCGAAAATCAAAAAAGGAGGTTGTATGGCATGTACTGTTAATAACAAAATATTTTTTTAAAAATGTTTACCAAAATGTAGACCATAGCCAAAGTAGAACACACCAATTCTTATCAAAATCGTAAGAGCCGTTTTCGAGATAAGTAATATGGTAGAAAAATTTGTATTGCAAGTACCATTATTTTTGGGGCTAAAACACCGATTTATTTTGGATAATCACCTAAAACGCTTAAAAACCAAGTTTGAAGAAAATCGCTTCAGCCGTTTAGGCTGTAGAGAGTTGTACAGACAGACAAACAGACGGATTTGCGGGACCCACTGTTTTGGTGTTCTCTATCATCGTAATGTAAACTTTGATTAAAATCTCGAGTTCGATTTTTTTTCCAAATGCAAAACTTGAAGTTGATCTTTAAACAGGGGACTGGTGAAGTACATTTTTTTTAAAATCCAAAAACAGAAGTAGATCTACTACTTTAGTAGTAAAGTCTTAACCCTGATTAGGGTTTCTAAGACGCAATATTTTTGGTCGATGTCTACCGACTCTAATCGAATTTGCAGCATATATATACTGCAAATTATATTTTTCTAGGGGAATTTGGTTAAAGTATATATATGCTGCAAGTTCTATTAGAGTCGGTAGACATTGACCAAAAATATTGCGTCTTAGAAAGGTACGATAGCATCTAACAGATGAGCCCAACTATCGTGCCCGGGCGAAACGCATTTTGGACTATAGGTCGCAAAATATTTCAATTGGCCTTAATCCACACAGTCCACAAAGAACAAAAATAATATTTAAATATTGTTTGCGTTTTTTTTCGTTAATAATAACTATTAAGGTAATTAGTTAACAGTTAGTAATGATTGAAAGTCTTTGGAAAAATGTCAGTGTTGACTAATTAACAGTTATATACATATATATTTACAGTGACCATCCGTCCCGTATTTCCCGGGACAGTCCCATATTACGCTCGACTTTCCCGGGTAAATTTTAAGAAAACCCAGGACGTACAACTGTCCCTTATTTTATTTTTTGTCCCGGGTGTCTCCCATATTACCATATATTTATTTTATTTGAAAACCGTTAAAAAATTTAACAATTTTATTTACAATAACTTAGATATGTGTTTAATATTTTGATGTCAAAGTGCGAATCCGCCTTAACAAAAGGTTCAGAGGATTTACTATAAAAGCATTTTCACTGAACGCATTAATTTGCCACCTTCGTTGTCAGATTTCTTTTCAAACTGTATCTTCACAAACTTCAAACTGTATCTTCACAAACTTCAAACTGTATCTCCACAAAAAAACACAATCATAAATTTGAAATGTGATTGTTTTTTTTTTGTACAAGCAAATGGAATTTGTTTCTTTTAATTATTTACAAAAAAATTAGAAATTTGTGAAATATCTCCAAATAGAATGTGAATTCAACGATAATCTTGAGAAGAAATATTTCTTCATAAACAACAATGAAAGAGCCAATACCGTTACATGTTTAAAATACGTTTCTACGTTTTCTATAAGTAGTGGTGGAAGATATGATATTGAACAGCCCTAAAAACTAAAAAAAAAAAAAAAAAAAAAAAAAAAAAGAGAATCTGGCTTTGATGTCAATTCAAGCGAAATGTATGAATGTATGTATTTTTTAACTCCACAAATTATCAAGGCCCTGCAAGGAAGAATGCAATTAATGCAGGCACCTTGACTCATTCAGGTCTAGCACAATGCACATCGAAACTTAATAAAAGCTGTTTTGATTAAATATATTCCTGTGCACGCGTGGTTCAATGGTCTTGAAAAAAATTATATCGAAGGAATTAAAACTTCGCTTGGCAGAGTAAGTTTTGTTACAGTTTTTTCTGATTGATCTAATCATGGCTGTACAAAACGCTTTTGTTTCGTTATTTTACACCACAACTAGCAGTGGCGTAACTATAGGGTGGCAGGGCTGGCAAAATGCCACGGTCCCCGAGGCAAGAGGGCCCCGGCTCAATAGGCCTCGAGCTCAGAAATAACCTAACATTTTTAACAATATTTCGTACCCAAGTACTTTAAAATCATAATATTTTTTAGTAGTAAAAATCAACCAAAGTTGGGCACAACTAAAGACCATAGACAATTTCAAACTACTCATTAAAATTTCAACACATTCAAAACAAAAAGATGTTAATTTTCATAACGCATCCATTGGTTGGTTCATTTTTTTTTTTTGCTGTACATTGGTAAAGCGAGCGAGCTTGTGACGGTCGGGGAATTCCCTCATTTTGTTAAACAAATAGGCTAGAAGCCAGTGACGCTGAAAGTCCTGTCATCGTGGATTTGAAAAATGTATAAATGTAAATCGAAAGTTCATTCGATAGGAAATTTCGCAAATTAACCGGAAATTTTGCTGACAAACTTCATTTGGATTGAACTAGAAGGCTATAACTTGCCTATTTGAACGGTTTAATAGGGGTAATAATACATTCAGTGTCCTTTCAATAAATTAAATTGCTTATAATATCAGCATTTTGCAACCTTCCGCTTTGGAAATTTTAAATGACACTGATTTATTTAAGAAAAAGCTCTAGAATTAGTTAATATATATAAAAAAGGCACATCTGAATCATTTGCCAGCGAAATTCTCAGTTTTCGGTCCACTTTCAGAAATGAAATTACAAAATTCTTCATGTATTGGAGAACTTACTGATTTATTAATAATAAAGAATCATTTCATGTCGTTCATCTTTCCTGAAATTAATGTTATTTGTTACAATTCGTTTGACTACAGCTAGTACTGAAAAATCATTTTCGAAACTAAAATTAATAAAAACCTATTGCAAAAACTCTATGTCACTAGGCAGACTGCGTAGCTTGACTCTTCTGTGGATCTTTAAGCTTCGATGATGTTATAGATATTTTTGAGCAACAGAAATCTCGGAGAAAAAAGAATGTTATTAATAGAAAAATCTTATTAAAAGTAAATTGTTATTTCATTGTAAATATTTGTATAAATCTATGATCTTGAAAATAAAACGTATTAAATATTTAACTAAAATGCACATAATATTATTAATTGTTTTGGGCAACTACTTACATCAGTGGTTTATTAAGATTTAATTCTTACGTGACTATTTTTACTGGGACGGCTGAGGGCCTCATCCAAAAAAATTGCAACAGGCCTCAGATGGTATAGTTACGCCACTGACAACTAGGTATCGTTGTCAAGACTTTGGTGGTTGAAAATCTTCCAAGGGATACATCGGACATCACTTCAAAATACATAGATAAAACTTTGGCAAAATTTTGGCAATTTGTGCTTACAACATAAACTGTAATTTTGACGGGTCAGCAAGGAAAGGTAAGAACAACACTTTTTAATAAACTTCAAGCCATTACCGTAAATGATCTCATTGGAGTTAATTGTGCTGCTCCACGATTTAAATAACTATTCGTTTTTTATCTCTACACTGTTCATGTTGAAAAACTTAAAGAAATTTGCGAAAAGTCTCAGACTAACTAGTTCGTTACATCAAAACTAGTTGGCTATCTTTAAAACCAGCTTTTGTGATTTTTTTTTCTTATTTTAAAGAATTTGCTTAACAACTCTTCATCTGAGGTCCTTCTTTCTTCATTTCATTCAATCCGAGGCCTCAATCTTACATGTGAGCATATTATTAGCAGAGTCCCAACAAAATGCATGTCTAAAGTTGCGCTAACAATAAAATGCCTTAAATTAAAATCAAAATCTAGATTAGGAGAACAATTGATAATATTTTGTTTGCAAGGAAATTAATCAATCAATAATTCAAACAAAAATTAATTGACCAACATAACTTGTTACGAATTCTTAAATCATTTGGATGTATCTTTTAAATAATATGAAGTTTTTAGTTGGGTAAGTCTTTGAAACATTCCTTATTCCTAAGTGGCCAGAAATTGAATCTTCGTTATCTTTTGTTAACTAAAAGCAGAGGGATACATCTATTAATGATTCCACCTTGTTTGACGAATTTATGTGTCACAAAATTATAACAAATTGATATTTTTGCATTTTTGCAAACAAAGTATAAACTTGAAAAATCTTTTACTCTTTTACTTATTGGGTGATATGCATAAAACAAAGTAAATGCTTTTACTGGAGAATTTGTAAGTATAAACTATATTTGGTATGCATAAAAATGTGGAAAATGCTCGAAATAAAGTATTTGCTTTCGACCATAGTCTTTACTTTTTTGAATGAACTTTATAAGTAAATACTTCATTCCGCATGCACAAAAACTAGTAAGTACTATTTTTCTTTAGTAAATACTCAGTTTTTTCAAAGTTTTTAAATAGCAAGCTGAAAATTTCATAGTACATATACTTTTTTGATTTAAACCCTAAATTAGGTAGGTCGCAAGGCAATTAATATCAGTCTAATGACATATTTAAAATAAATCAGAACATATTTAAGTTTTGTTGCAGCTAATACTACGGCGGAATTTGTACTTATTCTCAAAGAGTGTATAATGATCGAAGGTTGGATTGTCAGTCTAATTTTAAACATTTTTTTTTTAATTTTTTTTGTAATTTAACTATATGCCTATAAGACCTAAGGTCTATTAAATGCAACCTGAATTGCACGGCACTAGTTTGGCACAGTGGATTTGAGAACCAGGTATTGACCTTCTCATTTTAACCCATAGGCGTCATCCACTTAAAATTGGATGTATAGAAAAGATTGCGCCTAGCGTGGGGATCGAACCCACACGTCTAAGTTAGCAATCAAGCACTTTATACACTGCACCATTGCCACCCAATTATATCATTTTGAGCGAAGGGAAAACGTAGATTGGTTAAGTGAATACTTTGTTGGTAATGGTAAGGTTAGTAAGGTAAAGCAATAACTATTAATAGACAATATTGATCCAGGCTCGAAATTTAATACTATACGCCCCCTTAGTTGATAGTTCTAATAATAAAGTTTTTAGTTAGTGACCAAGTTTTAAAACTAGGTATTTTTGTTTATATTATTAGTTCATACAGTGTTCATAAATGTATAAATGTACATATAAATGTACATAAACATATATATATTTTAAGGAAATCAAACTGTAACAATAAGAGGGCAATTAGTCATCAAGAAAGATGAAGATATATTTGCGTTACTTTGGGCACTCTGGATTACGAGTTGGCGTTGGTAAATATATATTTGCGTATGTTAGAGTACTGTTTCCATAACAATTTCTTAGCGAAATTAATAAAAGACAAAGCTTCTCATTGGATAAAATTTTCATCAAATTATGAAGAACAACAAAGAGCAAAACATGGTTGCTTACAAAAAACAGCTTCCCACTGACTGATTGCACTCATGTTGAAATATTTGTGGATGCATTAATCCAGCAGCTCAAAAAACTTTCCATCGGCGACACGATTAAATCCCTTTGATCGGGCTGCATATGTTGCTTCAGCCTTTCTTAATAAAATCGTTGCATTTCTTTTTAGAAAATTATTTGCCTAATCTTCCCCATAAACTTGTACTCATCCCAAATGATATATTGGGTCAAGCGGGGGGTTGCAGGGGCAGCATGTCTCCGTTACGCGCCAAGCTTTTTGTATGCCGTGAACCTAATTGCAAAAAAAAAACACTTCACACAATTTTTTTTCTGGCTTTTTCCAATTTTTTTTTTAGGAAATGGAAAAAACGCCAGAATTTTTTGGCAAAATGGCCATAAATTTGATAAAGAATATTAGAAAACTTTAGATTTTTTCCTAGGAAGACAGGCCAGAATTTTGTATGAAGAATTTGTTGGCGTTTTTTCAAAAAAAAAAAAAAAAAAATTGTGGCGTAATTTCCGGGAGCCTCAATATTGTATCGAATGAAACCGGTCAGAAATTGTGGAAAAAAGGCTTTTTTTCATTACTTTAGAGAGATATTTCACTCAACAGTTGTTAGTTAACAAGTTTACTTGGCTATTACATTAGATACGTTACCATTAACTGTAGACTGCACTTTGTGAAGTCGTTCGCCTTGCTCCATCGCTTAACTTCCCACAATTAACTGATATTCCGAACCCCGTTTTCTCGATTTTAGAATTCATTTTCGATTATGTCGGTATTAGGTATTAAGTTTTTACTAGCGTCAACGTTACGAGAACTACATATATGGGGAAAGTTTTACATTTGGAAAAAAAATCGAACTTGAGATTTTAATCAAATTTTATATTATGATAATAGTTTAAATTAGAAGGGTTAACTCTGTCTGGAGGCGGATCTAATTCACAAGGTGTTGTATCGCATTCATACACATCCAGAGGCATACTCCATGGGTTTTGGACTTCAGATATACCAGCTAAATCTTCCTTATGACGCATTCGAAGTTTATTGACATGTGTACGAACTAGTCTGCCACTTTTCAACAAAACATTATACATGACCTTACCAAAACGTTCAATAATTTGTCCTGGCTGCCACTGGAAGTTATTACTATTAGTATGTATACTCACATAAACTAAGTCCTGATTGTTGAATGATCTCGACTTGGCACCAAATTTCTGATTAAATTATTTGGACATGTTTGTTTGATTTTTATTGTTTCTTGTCTCATCTTGGGCTTGGTGATTCTCATTAAGCTTGGGCTTAATAAGATCCAAACTGATACGAATATTTCTGCCAAATATAATTTCGTCTGGAGACTTTGAATTTGGTGTATTTCGGTTTGGTGTCGAGCGGTAAGATTGAAGAAACGTTTGAAGATTTTGAGCGATACTTCCCTCTGTGTTTAATTTAACAAGCGAACGTTTAAAAGTGTCCACAAATCGTTCGGCTTGTCCATTAGACATCGGGTTGTACAAACTGTAGCAAAGATGTTGAATACCATTCTCTGCCATGTACTGTTGGAACTGGACGTTCTTGAACTGCGTCCCATTATCTGAAACGATCGTCTTTGGTACTCCAAATCGGGAGAATATTTCGCTGAGAATTTCTATGGTAAGCTGAGTAGTGATGGATTTTGTTGCAACTATTTCAGGCCATTTGGAGAAAGCATCCACTAAGACCAGCAAATAATTTCCTTCGATTGGCCCAGCGTAGTCCAGATGGAGACGTTCCCATATTTCCGTTGGCGTAGGCCATGGCTGAAGCAATGTTTTTGTTGGCATCTTGGCTGCTGCCTCACAGTTGTTACAATTTTGAATAAGTGTTTTGATGTCGGCGTCAATGGTTGGCCAATACACAAAACTTCTGGCTATAGATTTAGTTTCTTCAATGCCTTGATGACCACGATGGAGTTGTTTGAGAACTCTTTTCTATACAGCTTCGGAATGACGACTCGTTGACCAAACATGAGACATCCGTCGATGAAGCTGATATCTTCCCTGCGGTTGACAAATGGCTTTAACTCGTCATTTTCTTTGATTTCATTTGGCCACCCATTAGCCATAAAATGAAATATTTTACGCAGCGTGCTGTCCTTCGCTGATTCAAACTTAACGATTTTATGAGTGACTGGCAGATTTCCGAGGTTGTATGAAAGAATTTGTTTGACTTCCGGCTCAATTTTAATTGATGCAATCACAAAATCCTCTGCCACTTGGATGTTTTTGTCGATGAGCCATGACAACACATCTGCATATCCAAAGCTACTGGTTGAAATAAAACTGATGTCAAAATCGTAAGCCAATAACTTGACTACTGTTGTAGACGATTTGCTTGATGAACGGCTATCCCGGTCTTTTTCCCGACAATAGCAAGAAGAGGCTTATGATCTGAGTGTAATTTGAACTTTCGACCGAAAACCATTTTGTGGAACTTTGTTATTACAAAGACTAGAGCGAGACCCTCCTTTTCAATTTGGCTATATGCCTTTTCAGTTGGTGTACGTGATCGCGATGCATGACAGATCGCTCTTATTGTTCCATCGGAATATTCATGTAAAATACATGCACCTAACCCATAGTTGGATGCATCTGCTGCAACAACAATATATTGTGTAGGGTCGTAATGAGCTAGGAGCAAGTCAGATGACAGAATTTTTCTTAGATTGAAAAAACTGTTGTGGTAATCTTTTGTCCATATCCACCGTGTATTTGCCTTTAACAATTCATCCAATGGTCCTCTGTATTGTCGCATGTTGTCCACAAATTTTCCATATAAATTTATAGCACCGAGAAAAGACCGAAGCTCTGAAACGTTGGTTGGCTCGGGCATATTGTTTATGGCTGATATACGTTCGGGGTCAGGATGAAGTCCTTTTTGGATAATGACGTACACAAGAAATTTGACTTCGTTGACAAAAAACTTATATTTAGCGAATTTAACTTTAAATCCGTATTTCTGGATACGATATAGAACATTATGCAAATTATTATCATGTTCCTCCCAGTCTACTCCGGATACAAAGATGTCATCGATGTATGCTGCTGCGCCTGACAGTCCAGCAGCAAGCATTTGGTCCATGACCTGTTGAATAATTGACGGGAATGTTTTCATACCGAACACCATTCGGTTGTATCGGAAGAGACCCATGTGTGTGTTGATAGTTAGTAAATGCTTTGACTCTTCGTCGACTTCAATTTGTAAGAATGCGTCTGATAAGTCAATATGACTAAAAAATCGAGCATTGGCCAGCCTTGCAAAAATATCCTCTGGTAATGGCAAATGATACTGATGGCTTTCGAGTACATTGTTTAGACCAGTGGGAAAATCTGCACAAATGCGTATGCTTCCATCCGATTTCCTTATGACTACTATAGGAGCGGCCCACTCCGCGTAGTTAACTGGCGAAATCACATTAGTGTCTTGTAGTCGCTGCAGCTCTGCTTCAACATGATCTCTGACAGCATAAGCGACTGGTCGCTTTGGTCGGAAAACTGGTTGGATATTTGGCTTTGTCACCAGATGTGCTTGCGTCTTGTTACATAAGCCTAATGATTCGTTGAAAACGCCTGGAACAGAAAGTTTTAAAAGTGAAATACTTTTTTGAATAGATTCCTTAGAATTTTCCGGGTTTTCGCTTGTGACTTGGTTGCAGATTGCACTTATTGACATGTCTTCTAGATTTAATGCCTTAATCCAGTCGAGTCCCATTACATTTAAATTACTGATTGAAGTGACATAACATGTGGAATATGCCTGTCTGGCTCTGAATTTGACATTGCAATCAAATTGAGCAGACATTGGTAATTTGCCGGTTGCACTTCTCGCTGTGTGATTTTTGAAGTTTGTGTCTGATATTATTGTAATATCAGACGATGTGCCCAACTGCAGGTTGATGTTTGTACCATTTATATTGACGCTCACGTAATTTCTCTGCGATGGCTCAATTTTGTTGGTGATGAAAATGCTTGATTCCGGCCTGTATGTTTTGTTGCTGTTATCGTTATAGTTCGTCTTTGCTTTCGGTCTTTTGTTTTTATGAGTTTTATTTTTCAGCTTTTTTCCCGCATTGCCGTACCCTTCTTTATGGCCTATGGTATTGCATTCCTCACATTTGTGTTTGGCATATGAGCAGTGGCGAGCAAAATGCATGTTACCACAGAACCAGCATGGAGATTTCGGGATAGCTTTTGACTTGTTGTTGGAGGTGTGTAGTTGGTTCACTAGAGGATCGCTTTTGGAATTTTCAATGAGTGCTGTGTAAGTTTTTAAATTGATTAAGCGTTGACATTCTCTTGATAAAACGTCTAACGTAATAGTAGAACCTTCACTGTCCAACTTTGTCAACATTTTGGTGCGGATTTCGAAGTCAGATGTTGATTTCATTCCCATTACATATATTAAACATTTAAATTGATCTAGGGTTAGATCTCTTAACTTGAACTGTTCGCAATGTTTGTTTACTATACCTGCGTATGTGATGAAATCAATCAATTGTATCTTAAATTAAACTGCGATGTTTGGAAACCGAATAGTTGGGTGAGCTTTTGCACAGTTTCCTTGACCGTAAGATCTCGAGGGTGCTTTGGCAAAATGTAGTTGATATACTTGCTGTGAACGATGGAATTGAGTTTCCTTAATAAAAGCATGACTTTGGCTGCATCGTCCAACTTTGAAGCATCGATTTCAAAAAGATCTTCGTAACGAGCATACCATGTGTCGTATGTGAGGTTATTTTCGATGTCAAAGCAAAACTCTGTGATGTTGGATGCAAGTGCTTCCATGATGAATTCCGGGCTTTTTTTCTCCACTTTAACGTTGTTTGTGCTTGATGTTGCCGATGTTTGCTGTGATAGCAGCTGTGCAACCAACGATTGCATCGCTAGATTGTATTTGTGCTGCTGTTTTTCCATCTGTTGGAGCAACTTCTGGAATATATCTTCCATGATGAGAAAATGAATTTCTAAAATTGATTATGCTTAATATCCTCGTCGCCAATGTTGTGATCTCTGGTGATCACACCAAAATTCTATTTAAAGAGATAAAATAAATGTATAAATGGAATATGTATATTTCACGTGTTTTATTTTTAAGTGTCTCGTTGGTACAAGAAAAGAAAAAGGAACCACAAGAGAATGCAAAATAATATAAAAATGAAATGTCAAAATAATAATAATAATTATGGCGTTGCCAACACATATCATAAAACAGTGTTTTGATTTTCAACTTTCTCATTAACGGCTCAACAGATTTCGATCAATATTTGTATACGAAAATGCTTTTTTTTTTTTTTATAATCTACGCGCGCTCAAGGGATTATGAATACCCTTTAAGTGTTTCAACACAGCGCGGGCGTGGGGGTGAGGTTAAGGAAGAGAAAGAATGATAGAAAAGATGCTTAATAATAGTGCATACCAACAAATTCGAAAACTAACTTTAGATTTTTTTTTTCCGCATGTGTAGTTGTAAAACCTTCAAAAGGCTCTATGAGGACCGAAAAACGCGTGCTCATAGGAGTGTGAGATTCTTACTGCACTAAAAACACTTCCTCCTCCCGATTGCAACTAAGTTGAAACTTATCTAGCAATTTATTTTTAACGAATTTAATTAACGTGTTGCAGATAACAATCCGGTGATAGTTCCTGGTTATACCACGATTTTAAAGCGGATTCTAGTTTAGTGTACCAGATCGGAAGGCTTTGTCCTTCGCAGGCGGCGTACTAAATTCGTCTCATCGATAATTTCGATTATAGTAGTATTGCAGTGTTGTAATAGCCGTTTTCTATGATTTCGAGCAAATTTTTTTATTTCATCGCGAACCGAGGGAATTCCGAGATCTCTGTGGAGATCTTCGTTTCTAATGTACCAAGGTGCGCTTACAAATGATCTTAGCAGTTTATTTTCAAATGTTTGTAAGGTATTTATATTAGAATCTCGCGTACAACCCCAGAGTTGTATACCGTAAAACCAAACAGGTTCTTGCCTGTACAAAATTAGCTTATTTTCGATACTGACCTTAGAGTGTTTCCCGAGCAACCATTACATATCTCTGAGTTTATTATTTAACTCTTCGCATTTCTTTTTAACATGCGGTTTCCATTTTAATTTCGCGTCTAGATTCATTCCGAGATATTTGCTTCGTTAGCTAAGGGAACTTGAACCGTATTAATAAATACCGGTAATCTATTAATTTTCTTATACGTAAAATCTACATGGAGTGATTTTACTTCGTTGAGCGATATCCGCCATGTTTTTGTCCAATCATTGACACTATTCAGAGCTTTTTGTAATTTTAACGTAGAATTATTTTTCGTTTGGCCCACTGCTAGTATTGCAGTGTCATCAGCAAACGTGGCTACGATAGTGTCTTCTGTTTGAGGTATATCACGTGTAAATAATAGGTACAATATTGGACCTAAAACACTTCCCTATGGTACCCCACCCACTATGTCTTTGAGATCCGAGTAATCGTTTCCATGTCTTACTCTAAAAAGTCTATTTTCTAGATATGCTTTTAGAAGCTTATAAAGTGCTTCAGGCAGAATTTGTATTAATTTAAAATTTAATCTTACAGCTTGCGACACGTCAAGGAAGACCGCCGTACAATTTTTTTTTTCTTCAAGAGTTTTCTCAATGACGTCAGTGATCCTATGCACTTGGTCAATTGTCGAATGCTTGCTTCTTAATCCGAACTGATGTTCAGGTATTAGGCGCTTTTCTTCTATTATTGGCTGCAGGCGCAGAAGTAATATTCTTTCAAAGACCTTAGATATTACGGATAGAAGCGAAATAGGTCTATAAGATTTCTTATCATGTTATGGTTTCCTGGTTTGAGAATCATTATAACTTCCGCAACCTTCCATTGGCTCGGAACGTACTTTAGCCTTAGAGTGGCATTTATTATATAAAGATAATTAAATCACCCTTTGCGAGGAAGCATTTTGAGAACTTCGGCAGTAATTGGGTCATATCCTGGAGCTTTCTTATACTTAAGCTTTCTTATTTCTCTACTTAATTCGGCAAGGGTAACATTTCTTGTAATGTAATTTTCGCTTGAGTTAGAATTTATATTTAAATTTTCGTTGAGTACTTGCCCATCAAAAGGCTTAAATGTGTTCTCCAGGTAATCCGCGAAAACGTTTGCCTTCTCTTTGTCGCTTTAGATTTTTGAAAAAAGAAATTGATTAAATAATAAAAATAAGCGCAACAGAGGTGGATCTAACTAACACTAATTTTTAAGCTTGTTCTCGTTTATTAGAAAACTTCATTCAAATCCTTTTAGTCATCTCCAGAATTAGAGCCGTTTCCAATAATTTATGGAATTTGTAAGCATAGGTAAATTGAAACAAAATCAAAAAGTGGGCGTGGATTATGGTGGATTTAATTAAATATTTTTTTTTCTGTTTCATATAAGAGCAAAATGTAAAAATTTCATTCAAACCGTATGGGACGTTGCCGATAATTCTATATATAGGCAATATAATAGAAATTATAAAACTAGAGTCAACTCCCGGACTTGTCGTGGCTATGAATGTAACCAAACTCGTTTTCGTTTTTTTCGTTTTCATCTTTACAACTAAATAGAATCCAGATCTACTGGTCGCTGATTAGCAAAATCCTTATATTTATATATCGTTTAAAGTAATATGTGTTTATTCCTTGAGCAAATATGGCCTCCCCGTCAGACCACTAGTGACAACTGACGACATAACTCGGAACAGAAATGTATTAATATTTAATTTCATTGCTTATGTTTGTGTTTTATTGCCAACATTGTAAGAAATAATGCCAAATTAGGTAGGTATAACTTCATGTAACTGTTTACCTTAACCACAAACTATTCTGAATAGCTTTAGATACCCTAAGTTCAAATACCGCACTGGATAACACAATTGATAGAGAGAGAGAGATAGAGAGAGAGAGAGAGAAAGTAAACCACAAACAATTTATTTTCATGCCACAAATTGTTTTCACCTCTTTCTCTGGAATTATGTTGGCCAGTGGCAACCAACGCTAGTCAGTTAGGGCCAACTTAAATCCCTCCTAACCTCACTATCACCACACATAAAATTACCCTGAAATAAAACGGACTCCCATATAAGAATTCGTACTCTTATAGAAATACCCTATATTTTAATGATTTCTCACTCCTATGTCCTTCCATTCTGTCATCGAATTCATCTCATCATCCCTAAAGGATATAGAAACTCTGGTAATACTACCCAAAAGTCATAAGCATTTTCATCAGAAGTTTACCTTCGAATTCTGGCGGGTATCATTTTTGTGTTGCTGTTTTTGCACAATCATTTGGAATCAACGACAAAATAAAGCCAAAAGGATATAAGTATGTGGGTGAAATTGAACATGGACAATAAAGCCACGTGCCATCGACGACGCAAGGGATGGCATGGTGATTTGGCTTTTTCGAGAAAAAGAATAAACAATATATTAAATGCGGACCATTCGCTTCTGAATAATGGACACACGACCAACGATGTCGTAGAGTTTGGAACTGGTTACTGATTTACTCATATTGCTTTAGATATTCAAATTGATGTTTCAATGTGAAAATAACCTTGGAGAGATCCTCATCCCAGCAAACATTTATCTGAAGCTTCAGATTCTAATCACCAAAAATGAAGAATAATATTCAAGAAACCTTCAGTTTTTCGAATGAATTATGAATTTATATAAAGGATCCTACAAATTCTTACCGGGGATATGCAAAGGGATATGTATTCTCTATATGTCAACAAAAAAATTAAAAAAAACAACACTCAGATCTTGTTGGTGGATCCCTCATATGGAGATCTTTTTTGTTCGTCCTTTTATTTTTTCTTCTTACAAATGGGTAATTATAACGGGTCATTGTCGCGAAGAAAGTTTCATTTGCATAGTCGATTATCAATTTGGAAAAGTTTTCCGATAAATCGGACGTAGCAAATATGTATATAAATAATACATAATACATACAATACATCTTAGACACCGATTTGAATCATTTTAATGATTCATTTATGATCTGAAAATTCTGCAATTAAATGAACGTGTATGAGGGTTTCATATATTTATTTAAATGATTAATCCCTGAACCTTTTCTGAATCGCAAAAATGATTCCTATACGATTAATTAAAGTGAAGGTATATACTTAGAAATCCTTCACTTAATTGAATTTTATTGGAATTATTTTTCTGATTTAGAAAAGATTCAGGTATTAATCATTTAAATGAATATAAGGAACCCTTATATACGTTCATTTAAATGACGTATTTTCAAATCATAAATGAATCATTACAATGATTCAAATCGGTGTCTCAGAGCCAAGGTAAAAGGATTCACATTGCATCATAAGTGAATTCTTTTTCGGGCGGTTTCTTCACTTTTATGAATAAATTATCGTTCATTTCTGAATTAAATGTTTGCTGGGTACTAATATATAAAAGTGTAATTTTGTTTCAATGTCAGTTTGTCTGTATATGACTGGTAAACTGTCGACTTACCATTTGACACGCCATAAAAATGATTGTATCATCTTCGGTTGTCTTTGGTATAAGCTGGCTATTAAATTTTAAATATAAGTTATGTTTTATATGCATAATACAGAAATATTTGATTTCGAAATAGAATTTCCAAATTTATATTTTGTTTTTCTAACGTTTTGCTGTTTCCATGGATTTTATATCCAAATTGGTTTTTGTTTTGTTTACTTCCGCAGTTGTTATGGATTTTATTTTCAAACTAGCAGAAAGTCCCCGGTGTTGCACGGGCACCCGAGGCAAAAGTCTTTAAATGCAATATCTTCCAAATGAAATAAAAAATTAAGAAACAAAATTTCTAAGGAAAAGGATTTCTCATTTATTTTATCGTTCATTTAACCAGGATTAGCTTTGTTATTAAATTTAACAAACAAGATTTATTATTTGTATTTTTGGTTAAAAGTGATCTGTTCTTCATTTTGAGACTCTTCGCTTTCGTTTTTTACATGTGATTATAGTTAGTACAATATAAGGCAAGTTGTGCATTCTTTGAAAAAAAAAATTGATATTATAATCAAGAAGATGAAAAAGGCTGCCATTCAAGTGAAAAAAATTATGCATAGTGTCGGAAAGTGTCGCATTAGTGCAGTCTTACTTTAAACCTTTAAAGACCCGACATTTTGGGTTTCACGCTAACAGGGCCCCAGCATTTCGGAGAAAGAAATCAGACCTTAGACGTGTTCCTTTTCTGTAATTTATGCGGGGCTTATTCACATGAATTGAACGTCGCCAAGACTATTTTCATGAAAGCAATAAGGTTGCTAAGGTTTCGCGTTGAACTATCAATTTTTTTAAAGTTTGCAATTTATTTTCGTGTGTAAACACATAAAATCGCGAAAACTTGTATTCTCACGGTTACAGGCGCCTCTGAATTCATGCAATATTCCTTGCATTGTGTTTGGCACCATGTTAGAAATGAATAGTTTGTTCAGAATATTGAAATTAGCCTATTAACCGAGCTTACATCTGCAAGGATTCCCCAGCGCCAGTGGCTACTTTTGCGAACGTAAAAACTAACTTGGAAATGTAAGCTCATTCTTTCGCGTGTGTTGATATATGCATGAAATTAAAACAAAATTTGGTGGGTCCCAACTTTTCATGTGCCAGCTATAAGAGTCAATAGGATTTTACACTTAACTGCCATATTTTTCATTGGCACATGTTAAGTTTACAAAGAAAATCAAGTTTGCTGTGTAAGCTTTCACCGTCCTGAAATTTTTACTTTCACAAGTACTGTTTTTTTGCGTTAAGCCCATTTCATCATACAAACAGCTAAGTTTTGCAAAAAAATATTTAACCCTCAAGCAACTTGCAAACAACATTTCAAAACCAAAAGAATTTTGTTAATTGTAGGTGTGGTTCCCCATTTTTGCCTTAGCAAACAAACTGATAGAGATGAATTTCACTTTATGAGAATAAAATTATTAAAATGTGTGCAGTCGTTTCTAGGAGTAAAGCATATTGTGTATACTTATCATTTGAAATAAAAAATAATGAGCTATTTTCGAAGTATTAAATTATTAAAAAAAGTTTTAAAATATGCTTTTAAAAATACAAACAAACACTTGTTAAATAATTAAAAATAGTGGTATGCATCACAAGTTGATGTACCTAAACCTGAATAATATGTGTAAAATTTCCAAAGAACGAAAGAATCACCTTAGCCGTTTTCCAGATAGTAGAAAGCAAAAAATCGGTGCCGTTCTTAGCTATTATTGGTAATTGGTTTCCCAACCAAATAATAATTCATATCGAAAAAAATACTCTGATTTTTTGAAATCAAAATCGTTAGAACCATTTTCGAGAAAAATGAGCTTTAATGGCAGTTTCACAAAAAAAAACTCTATACCAAGTTTGAAGGTATTCGGCCCACCCATTTGGACTGTAAGTGGCTACACTAACATACAGACGAACAGAATTTTTAGACCATGTTTTTTCCTCTTCGCTATCATCGTAATGTCATGTTTGATTGTTATCGCAAAACTTTTTTTTTTCTTCGAATGCATAACTTGCCTTAAATTGTATTTACATATCGCAAGTAAAAAAACACCCTCCGGAAAGCGAAGAGTCCCAAAATGAGGATAGTTCGTTTTTTTAAAAAAATAAGAAAAGCAATCCTCCACCCATCTTCTGTAACTCAGGCGATAACTTTTCCTCACTTACAGCCTCTGAAAAATAATGGGTTTCTGTTATTATTTCCAATGGAAGACAATAAGTTGAAGTGTCATTTTGACATTTTAAAACCAAAACAAACAATTGTTTTTTTTTTGTTTCGCGACTATTATTATCGATTCGAAAGTTACAGAACATGGATATTGAACGACAAAATAAATAAATAATCTTTTTTCTTAGAAATTTGTTTTCTTTATTTTTCATTTCATTTGGAAGATATTGCATAAAAAGACTTTTGCGTCGGGTTCCCGGGCAACGCCGGGGACTTTCTGCTAGTGTTGATATATAATTGATGATAGTCCACTTATTCCACATTCTCTAATGAGCCATGTCGTATTAAACCTCTGTCACTTTGCGCAATATTTTGCAAATAATTGAGCAAATACAATACATGTACCTTAAGGAAAAACGAATTTAATAATTCGAAGCTTATTATGATTGAATGTTGATTGCCAAAAGGTAAAACGAGGTCAAACAATTGATATGGACCTTTCGCAGGGACCTGATCCAAATACATTCTGAGTGGCAAATATACTATTTCCAATTTTCTCTTAACGACTATAAGCTGCTCAGAGCTTTTTCCAATGGTTATAGTTGATGTTTTGTTTAATAAATTTTGTGATCAACTTTCTCTGTAAAGAATTATTATTATTGTATTTTTTATCCTCAATCAATTGATGAATATATTTGAAATATTGCTAAGGACTTACTCAATAAGTACGTCGAAATTTCCAGAGACATGTACTTTTTTATTCGCATTATTTATATAATAACTAAAGAGGATCTGGATACGAATTTAATTAATTAACAGTACTTAATTCATCTGATATATATTTTTTTGTCATTTTCGAATTTCTGTACTCAAATCTATTCTAGAAATCCAAATTTTACGTGAAACATTCAATTCTTTACGTAGGCTATATCGATTGTCAAAAAATTAGATTTTTGTGATATCTAATTAATAAATTAAAAAATTAAACAATAACTCCTAAAAATTGACACAAGAAATATTTCTGTTCAAAAACTTTCTACACAGAAAAATTTCTAATATGAAAAATTTTCACTAATACTGACATAACTCTTACTCCCATTAGCATGATATATTGTAAATTATTTTCCAAACGTCCGTTTTGTTTTCTTGTCCATATTAATTTTTAAAACTTTAATATCTTAATAACGCGATTTTTTTTCAAATATTCCAATATGTCTGAAACGTACTCAGAATCGATGTTAAGAATTTTCCCAAATTGGCGAAAATATATCCAAGAAAACATCCATCCGTCTATGTACCATCCCGCAGATAACAGTACCAACAAAACTAATAAAATCAAATTCGATCAAAAGACATTCTTCATATCTTTTATCTCTTGATTTTACTAGTTAATAATAGCTTATCACTAATTTATAAGAATTTTATTCTTACTGTGTATAGGCACTTAATGAATTAATAAACTAAATAAGAATTTTGTATACAAAATGCTACTTCGGATAAATTTGCCAATAAAACACAGCAATTATATACAACGGGCAACTCGACTCTTAAGTAAAAATGACGTGAGATAGTGAAAATCTGGGTTGGTTTTTACCGAATTTTAGGGTCAAGTTAATTATCTACGAATATCTATCAATAAAATTTGACATTTTTTGACTAAGCAATAAGCTAAGTTTTGTAATATTTAGAATGTATTTCATGCCAAATTTCGGTGTAAAGCTCTAAAATATCACTCTTTTTCGCAGATGAAACAAAATCTGAAAATTTCCAATTTTTGATGCAAAAATAAATTTCTTTTAGATGGTTTTTAATCCAGCGAACTTTATTAGGGGCGCCACTCAAGTTTTAATGAGTTCTTTTTTTAGACGTTTTGACAGCAGCTATTTTAAAATTGCATTTATTTTGTACATTAAGTACAAATGCATAGTACCTACATTGTAATAATTATTATTTATAAAGAAACAAAAATAAATAGAAGATATTTTTGGCCTATTTCGTTGGGTTAGTAATTTTTATTTCCTGTACGTGAATAGATGTGAAACGGGGTCGTAGCGGAATCCCGCTTTTAAAAATCCCACTTTTTAAAATCCCGTATAATCCCGCTTAGCTGGCTTTTTTATTTTGATAAATATTACACAAAAAACTTTGCATACACCCAAATTTGACCTCACACCAAATCCTACATTGGGCCAAGCAGGTGGGTTGGAGGGGCAGCATGTCAGCATGGGACAATACGAAATGAGATTATATAAACGGGATTATAAGAAACGGGATTTTAAAAAGCGGATTTATAAAAAACGGCATTAAAAAAAGCGGAATAACAAACCCAACCTGTGTTCTTTTTGAAAAAAGAACTCATATTTAACCAAAAATTATTGATTTTTGACTGCTTTTAGCTAACTTTTAAAATCCCGTTTTTCAAAAATCCAAAAAAAAGTTTTAAAATCCTGTCTTCTAAAATCCCGCTCGATCAAAATCCCGATCTATTGCAATCCCGCTTTTTAAAATCCCGTCAAATCCCGCCAGTACTTTTTTAGAAAACATGCTTACCAAACTAAAGAACAATAGATGTTGATTATATTCAGATTTTTGTTATTTTATAAATAACAAGAAATTAAAAATACTCGACAAAAGAAAATTCATGGGGATGGTTTGTGTTTTACTGTGCGCACACATTTGTTTTTCGGGATTCGTGAAAGTCATCGCAACCTTATCAAATAAAAAAACATAATTTCATGCGATACGTGAAACGTGATGCGAGAAACCGTTTTGCGGTCATTCGCTCCGAATTTTCAATTTTTTAATCGTCATGGTACTTTTTGTCGCAAGTGTATGCCTAAACAAGCAAGTATTGACACCTGTTAAGTTGGTTTCCACGCCACCTGGAAATCAGCGCGTGAACTTTCAATTGGAGATCGATTTTTTTTCGATTTGACGTTCAATGTATTTCCCATAAACTATGTTCCCACAGAAGCGAAATCTCGGATTTCGTAGATTTCAGCCCAAATCTTCGCATTTTACCATATAGTTTTGGGATTACGAAATCCGAGATTTCGTTGAAATCACAATGAAATCCCAATAACGATGCGGCCCATTCATAGTGAACGAGTCCATTTTAAACTTTACCATATTTAGGTAAAATGCTTTTTATATGCAAATTATAATCTTTCACTCTAACGATAAGCAGATAAAAAGAGAGAGTATGAATTAGATAGCAAAAGTGGTTGTTGTTTGTGCTTTTAGAGAGACTAAATCGTAGATTAGGCGGTATGAACACCAATTTGAAATCTCGAAAGCTTCCTGCTGAAATCTCAGATTTCGCTTCGGTGGGAACATACTATTAATTTCAATTTGCTTTATTTTTGTATATATTTGTTGTTTCTTAAAATAAGCACATGTCGTTATCGTTAGTCAAAATGATATCAAGTGCGTAGTATGGGAAGGTGGTTTAAGATACTAAATTAACATAGGAGTTTTAATGAATTCGTAAGTTGCCTTATTTTATAATATATATATATTATATAAAAAAATAAGGAAGATGAGCTTTTGAAAATATGTTTATAATAAATATAAATGTAGATATTTGTGTTAATTTAAGTCTTATAGGTATTTCTTAATTTTTTTATTAGCAGAAAATTGATAAAATCATTTGCGTTCGTCAAATAAATTAATATAATCCTTTTTTTTATAAAAAAAAAAAACAAAAACACATCCTATTGAATAAATATAAACATTTAATATAAAGTTATAAATAATATAATAACCTCTTCTTACTTTTATTCAATAAAAATGTTCATTAATTTTGTAGCATTTTTTGATATAAAACCTACGTACTTAAATAATATATTTAAAAAAAATGTCTCCGAGTATCAAAAAACGGCTGCGGTAAATTATTACATGTGCAAACCAAAACACAATTATTTTCTTAGTTTAAAAACTAAACAAAATTTTATGTACGCACACAAACCATTAATTTTTTTTATAATTTGAATGAAAGGATTATTTATTCCCTAAACAACCGTTCAACTATTCAAAAAGATTAATTTTAAAACAAACAAACTTTACAGAAAAAATCGTAATTTTAATAATCCTGGCTACGACCCTGTCTTGTTTTTTCATAACCGATGTTGTTGTTATTTTTTCTCGTTGAAGGGTTGTTTTTTTTACCATTTTCCATTTTGAAAGTAAAGCATTAAAATTATCAATTTCGATTTATTTTACGCTTGATTAAGAATCTTTAATTGTTTATTAGTCTATTACTGTCAAAATATGTATAGATAGATAGATAATTTCTTTATTTAAGAAATAAATT
The DNA here is from genome assembly GCA_910595825.1 of Philhelius pedissequus. Classification (NCBI taxonomy): domain Eukaryota; kingdom Metazoa; phylum Arthropoda; class Insecta; order Diptera; family Syrphidae; genus Philhelius; species Philhelius pedissequus. Next base: position 64,874,075 of record OU343160.1, on the reverse strand, counting down.
ATTTACAATATTTTTTTCCTTAAGATTAAAGACACGGCAATTTTGCTGTCTGCCTGAAGGACATTGCATAACACAATCCAGATAAAGAAGTTAAATTTAAATTTTAAGTATATTTTAAGTTAATTAATTATTAAGCATTTAATTTAATAAGGCAACAAGAGTGTTTTCCACAATTTTGAGATGATTTGAAACAGAAAATAATGATAATGATTTATGAATTTTATAATGATTGGAAACATTAAAAGTTGTAAGTACTTAGATACATTGCGTGAAACTTAAACTGCAATAATTGGTTGAAGTATTTAGTGGCACAAAAAAATATTGCGTTAATTTAGAGCATGTTTGCAGTATCTATACACGGTTGACCATCCGAGAGCTCCATTAAGTATTTCATAATGCCGAGTCGGGGGCAGATAGCTTTTTTCAAAATGCACCACACGAATTTCTTGAAATAGAGGACATGTTGCGAAGAAGTGGGTGATGTCATCAGGTTCCCTTGTGTTACATAGACTGCAGATATCTGTGAGATCAGTTCGATGCCGCATATAGTTAAAGTTCAGGATTTCGACTCGGGCTCAATTGCTTCAGAAGAAAACTTGTTGCTGAAATAATAAGCCTGCGATTGTATTTGGTGGTTGTCAAATAATGAGTGAAAATGTTTTCATCAATCCTGGCGATAACATCACAAAACATAGTGTGCCACTCATTCAAATTGGACTCCATAAAAGATACATTACTGCTATTAGAAAAAGTTAGCTGGTTCATTCCATTCCTTAAACGGGGAGGCATTTATTTGGACGAGCCTTGCCATAATGGACTTGTGAAGGTTTCTATCATCCCTCTTCATAACTTTCAATATGTAGTCTGAATTAGTTTTTAGATTTTTTATGTAAAGTGGCGTTACACCAGACTCCACATATATAGCATAATTGGGCGCTGAGGAAGGCAATCTTAACAAACGGTTGAAGAAATATCTTTGTACAGCTTGAAAATCCTCGAGTTGCAAATATCCAGAAATTTGGGTACTGTAGCACATTTAGCAATTGACTGTGGCTTGAAAGACACGTTATTTAGATGCATGATCAATTTTTTGGTTAGAGTAAAAGATTGGCCACATTATATTTAAAGCTAATTTGGCTTCCTTGCTTTTCTCTTTCACGTGCTTCGAAATATTCAGATTGTAAGTCAGCAAAACTCCTAGATATTTGAAATCATGAACGAACTCGATAGGCTCGTTGTTTAGGGACCAATTTTCCTCTGGGAACCTTCTTCTCTTGCGCGGTTCAAATATCATTACTTTTGTCTTGTTAGTAATTAACGCACAGACTCCAAGATTCGCAAAATATACTAAGTTTGTTAATTTGCAGCTGCAGGGTAGATGGGTTGTCAACCAGTAAAACTAAATCATCAGCGTAGAGCAATACCTTGACTTGTATTCCGGCAAAGAGTATTCCTCCCTGAAGTACATCACACACTTTATCAATGAACAAGGCGAATAATATCGGACTTAATATACATCCTTAGGGGACGCGTGTTGTCGTTTTAAACCATTCAGAGAACTCAGGTCCGTCCCATACTGATACAGTAGATGAAATAAAACATTAAAAACTTACGAGAAATTCCTATCGATGACAATTTGTACATCAAGGCATTTCTATTTACCTTGTCAAAGGCTGCTTTGAAATCCACAAAACAAGCATATAATTTTTTTTTGTGCTCGATTGATCTCCTGGCAATACTCGTGATAGCGAATATATGGTCTTGCGTTGCGAATCCTGAACGGAACCCTGCTTGGAACATGCTGAGTCGGTTGTTGTTCTCGATCCATTCCGTCAATCGTTCATAAAGAATTGAAGTAAATATCTTTTTCAAAGAGTTGAGAATCGAGATTCCTCTATAGTTCTCCGGCAAGTTAGAATCTCCTGTTGAAGTTTGTTGGAACAAATGAGTCTTCAAAAATTTTGTTGAAATATTCCAGTAGATGATTCTTAAGCTGTTCCGAAATATTCTTGTAGAACTCGACCGGAATGCCATCTATACCGGATGCCTTGTTATTTCTCATCTTACACAGAGTAGTTTCGAGCTCAGGTAGAGTAATTGGATTATTCAGTTCGCAGATAGCGATATTGGTTTGTGCGTAATAGAAAAATTGGTGATTCTCATCAGCCGACAAAAGAGTTTTAAAATCAGCTGCTAGTGTCCCAACTTCGAGAATAGTCACCAGGTTTTTACCACGCCCATCCAACTCACGAAAATTGCTCCAAAAAGGCTTTGAGTTTTTACAGTTTGCCAACTCTTTTGCAACATTGTTGAGGTAGTCAACTTTTTTTATGGCACAAAGTCTTTTGAAGTCCTTATTAATATGAAGGTAGATGTTTTTAAAAATTAAAGCATTTGCTGAACAGCTTAAGATAAACAAATGAAAGCTTACGTAGTTTCACACACTCATTATCAAACCACTTGTTTTTTTATGTACAACCGTAGTTACGGCTGTTATTACTGTGGGCAAATGGCTCTGAGGCTTTGATAACTCTAGAAATGTGTTCATCAAAGCTTTCTTGACAGTTGGATTGAAGCGAAGGAATAGAGCTGATATTACAAACATTTATACCTGTTCATACAAAATTAATCAGAAAAAGCAATATTAATGAGACACTTTTTTGGTTTTCTCTTAAGGGAAATACATTGAACGTCAAATCGAAAAAAATCTATCTCAAATTGAAAGTTCACGGGCTGATTGCCAGGTGCCATGATCCAAGCGTCAAGTAGGCTCAGATTTTCTTTGGCTGGTTCAAGTCTGAGTTAAATCAAATTTAGTAGACCTGACATATAGATGGCGCACCATCCAAATCGCTCCTTAGTCTCCTTAGATAAAGTGATCGACTATTTCTTTCTCACAAATTTTTCAACGGCACTGCCCACGTACAGAAGAAATCCTAAAAGCTAGATCCTTGCTAGCCCCAAAAAAACTATAGCCATTTCACCCCCATGATGTAATATTTATTTTCGATCTTCCTTTTTTTAATTTTTGATACATCTTTATTGTCATAAAAAAAGATTTTAAAATATTAATTTATTTTAAAAATTCCCAAAAGAAAAAAAGAAAAAAAAACAATTTAAATTCAAATCACGTCACGTACTTTTCAAAAATAAAATTCTTATTATAACTTAATAAATTCATCGTCATCATAGCCAGGTTCAACGTTTTATCCTTGTCACGTTTTTAGGGCCACATAACCAATCAGATACGGTCACGTTTAACATTCTTTACTACTCCACAATGACGACGATAATATTTGCGATACCTATCAACTTTGTTCTTCCTGGAAACAGTTTTTGTACCTTTCATAAAATAATACTTTTTTTCGTAGCTAGTTGGAAATTATTTTTAAGTCACCCAAACGTGGTGACAGTTTTCCTCCACTTTAGTCTATATATATCTGTATGTTTTTTTTTTTAACGACATCATAGGTTTGTTCGACGCTTGTTGTTGTTGGGAAGGACACATTTTCTGAACGTGATAGGTCGTGAACAAATACAAAATTATGTTTGTATGTATTTTGTGAAAGTATGTATCAAGGATAACGAAGTGGTAGGAAATGAAGACACAAAATGTAATTAAATAATTTATATTTTCTTGATAAGATAGGTAAATGATGTTGATGAAAGGAAGAGGCTTAAATTTGTACAAGCACCATTAAACATAGTTATGAATGTGAGATACTCAACTCATATCCGCTTGATAAGAAATTTTAAGATTTGGGGAGTGGTTTTACTTTAAAATCATTAGGTTAGGCTCTTTTGATTTTTTTGAAGGATATTGACTTAGCAACCTGACTGACTGCCCCTGTATAGCCGCATTCACTTAAAATGTACAAAAATCAAGCTGGGATGATAAGTGTTTTGTAAAGGGGAACTTTAGTTGCACGAAAGAAGAGAGAAGTCTTTTTTACTCAATTGTCTTCTAAGTGCAAAGGAGTAGCGATTGGCAGGAGTTATCCTTCGTTTGATTTCAGCACTGACATTTCCGCCTGCAGTTATAGCGGAGTCTAAGCCGACTTTCTCAAGTTAAAGCTACATTTACGGTTATATTCTGTCCAAGACGTCGAAGTTGGGTGTCCTTTCTCGATGGCAAGGACAGGGTATAATTTACCTTGTCATCATTTATTGCTTAGCCATCTTAACCGCTTTCAGCACATTACTCACAATGTTGTCATTGAGATCACGCTTTATTCTTCGGACTTTATCAATTACGTAGGTGTATGCAAGTAGTTGAACGGACTTTTGAATTATAATATCTCTGGAATTGGCACGGGAATTTTGCATTATTATTTCAAGTATATGATGTTAAAAAATCCCATGACAGCGAATCGCTTGTCGAAATCATTTTTATGGCATCGGTGGTGTTTTTACCGACCTTGATGGAACAGCTGAATTTTACATTGTCATCACAAATCTACGAGACCTACGAGCTTATGATGGTTATAGCTCATCTCTTTATAGATTCTGTCATATGCGGCCTTGACATTGATGAAGAGTAGTATGGGCATCGCGTTGTAGCTCCTGTGTTTTTTTCGAAGATCTACCGTTGTGTGAATATTTATTCGATAGTGCTCTATGCGTTCACATAATACAGTAAAGACGATCTTGTCCTTTAAAAAGGCAAATATGCTTCCCACTTCAGTTGCCGTCCAATTATTGCCTTCTTCCGAAAAATGATGATTAACCATCAGTTAAAAAATATCTTGCAGATCAAAAGCTCTTCAATAAATGGTAGTCTGGCTTTCGCAGAAATAGGTCCATTGATGATCTCATGAATTTATCTTACTGAACAATGGCACACATCTGTACAACGGTTTGGGGATTATTGTCCTTGATATTACAAAAGCATTTGATAGAGTTTGGCATTAAGCTCTATTGTCGAAAATGAGTACATTTGGTATCGTTGAATCTCTTCTTCGTTGGATTAAATTACATCTTAGACCGCTCAATACAAGTCATATTGGACGGTTTCAAGTCTGATATTAATAAAATAAATGCTGGTGTGCCCCAGGGCTCCGTTCTGTTTCCGACACTTTTTTCATTTTAATTTATGAATTCCAAAGTTACCAATTTCCCTGACTGAAGTGTCAGTGGGAAAGAAAAGTCTAAATTTTGTCTTCCAATTTGTTTAAAATGACAATCAGCTAGCACTCAAAACTAATTTTGAAATGGAAATTAAATAAATAAACTTAAAAAAAATATCTGTTCTCTTTCAAATATTTTTTCCATAAAAAAAAAAAAACAAAAAGGAAGTTTCCGAAGCAGAAGTATTCTGAACCTTTTTAGGTTTCATGGAGCACGTAAAGACTTCCCCAAATACATTAAGCTCAAAATGTCTTTCCTTGGTCAGAGAGAAATTTCAAAGATACACAAAGCCATTGGACTTTAGTTTGGATGGCAAATGCCTCAGGACATTACTATTAGCATGCATGGGTTTTAGCACTGTTAGGTAAGGTAGAAGGGCGCCGCAGTTGATCTTCTTAACTGCACACTTAGATAAAAATAGATCCACTACGATACCCTGAAGTGTTGGAACTTCTAATTGTATAACCTATGTTTTACCTGAAAGAATTTAGAGTTCTTTTAAATCTTTAAAGAAATTGCTGTGCAAGAATTTGATCCTTATATGGTAAGGTGCTGGACAATGACACAGAAAATGAGTGGTATCCTCGTGTTCATCCTCGCCATTGCAATCTCTGCATAGGTCATCATAACTAAGCCACATTTTCTTTTAATGGTAGCCCAGCAGATTGTGTCCGGTGAGTACTGTCAATTTGTCAGTCTGTCAGTCTGTCAGTCTGTCAGTCTGTCAGTCTGTCAGTCTGTCAGTCTGTCAGTCTGTCAGTCTGTCAGTATGTCAGTCTGTCAGTCTGTCAGTCTGTCAGTCTGTCAGTCTGTCAGTCTGTCAGTCTGTCAGTCTGTCAGTCTGTCAGTCTGTCAGTCTGTCAGTCTGTCAGTCTGTCAGTCTGTCAGTCTGTCAGTCTGTCAGTCTGTCAGTCTGTCAGTATGTCAGCCTGTCAGTCTGTCAGTCTGTCAGTCTGTCAGTCTGTCAGTCTGTCAGTCTGTTAGTCTGTCAGTCTGTCATTCTGTCAGTCTGGCAGTCTGTCTGTATGTATGTATAGAAACCTACAGCCCAAACGGGTGCGCCGAATTGCTTCAAACTTGGGCTATGGAGTGATGTAGGTATTGTGCAGAGGGGAAATTGAATTTTTTTTTAGCTCAAAAAATAACGATACCTGCCATATAACCGTTACGCCTATTTTGCTCGGAAACGGCTGTAACGATTTTGATTTAAAAAAATCAGGTCAGCTTTTTAGATTCGACCGAATTTTTTTTAAATGTCTAAAAACGGTACTTTCCATAGGACCGTCTTTTTTACTTTCGACTACCTCATAAACGGCTTACCCGATTCTTAGCCTTAGGTTGCCCAATTTATACTATGCACCAATATTTTTAGTTAATATTTTTTTGTATTTTTAAAAGCATTTTTAAGAGAAAAATTTTTAAAAATTGTATTTTGAAAACTTATTAATTTTTTTTCAAAAATTATATTTATAATGTATTTGCTGAATACCTATGAATTGGCGGTTTTCATTTTTTTTTTCAAAAAGTTTAAAAAATAAACTTTTTTCTCAAAAACCGCTCCACAGATTTTTAAATTTTTTTTCTCATAAATTCAAATTTATCCAAGATATAAGATGGCGTACTTTTTTTTAGCTCAAATTAGTTTAAGTATTTATTTCAGAATTTTGAATTATTTTTTCTTTGATTAAGCCGATTTAATCTTTTGTTTTTAAATTTATATTACTAAATATTTAGTATTGTCATACCAATTTTTTTTAAGAAAAAAATTAAAGAAACTTTGTGTATAAAAAATAAAGTGAAAAATGACTTTAAGAATATATTTGGATTTTAAATAGAAATGTTTTGCATACGATGTGATCGAACATAAGAGCAGGTTCGTGCAATCCAGTCGTGCATTTCATTTTATATTCCATTTACAAAATAAAATGCACGACTGTTTCGCACGATATTGCTATTACAATACCAATTTTAATATATAATAATTGAACGCAATACAATAAAGTCGCATCAACGCGCGGCCGGGTTTGCTTGTATTTATATAATATATTTATATAATATGTATATTTCACTATTGACGAGGTACGATTATAGATGCATTACATATATGACCAACCATCATACAGATTCTCTCTTAGTTCTAAGTACCCCATCTTAAACATTAAATGATTCCAAATGAAGCCAATATTCCTTCTTGGAAGAATTCGCCGTCCTGTTGGGCAGTCATCAATATATATGTACCTAGTCTTGCCACATGTTCTGTTATTCAATTCCATGTACGTTTTGCTCATAATTTTCCAAAAAAATAATCCCGTTAACTATTTGAAAACAGCTAGTTTGGTTTAAGCTTTTGTTCAATTAACATGGAATGGAAAATTCAAGAAAATCGTGTCGCGGTAATCACATTACGTAAATGTGGAAAAAAATCAAATCAAATTTTTGAACTACTCGGAATTTCGGAAATGTTTGTCTATCGGGCTATAAAACGTTCTGATGAACTTTCAAAATTTTCTGCTAAGGTTAAAGCAGTTCGTGAACGAATTCGTTGAAATCCTCTTCGGAAACAGGAAATTATGGCCAGAGAAATGGATATATCCGCTAAGTCCTTCTCACGACATATTCAAGATGATCTTCATATGAAAGCCTATCATCGATCAACGGGACATCTCTTACCTCTTAACTTGAAAAATAAAATGCCCATCTGGATCGCACGTACTTGCTCCTATGTCCGATTACATTATATGCAAAATGTTCTTATAGAAAAAGATTTGTATGTATTTTTAAAGTCGTTTTTCACTTAATTTTTCATATATAAAAATACGTAATTTTTTTTCTAAAAAAATTGGTATGAACATTTTAAATATTTAATAATATAAATTCAAAAACAAAATTTCAGAAAAAATCGTCTTTTATTGAATTTTCAAAAAAAAAAAAAACTATATATTTTTTTTTAAATCCAAAAAAGTATTTTTTTGAAAATTTTGAAATGCAGTATTATTTAAAATTTGAAGGAGCTCTTGTATACAAATTTTGATCGAAATCCGTTGAGCCGTTTATGACAAAGTCGAAAATAAATAAAATGGTTGTTTTTATGGTTTAATGGTTATTTTAAAAAAATTAAAAATGTAGACCATACCCAAAATAGTAAACACACCAATTTTTATAAAAATCGTTAGAGACGTTTTCGAGTAATTACGATGGTAGAAAAATTTGTATGGCAAGTACCGTTATTTTTGGGGATAAAACAACAATTCAAAAATCTATTTTGGACAATCACCTAAAACGCTTAAATACCAAGTTTGAAGAAACTCGCTGTAGAGAGTTGTACAGACAGACCGACACACAGACGTAATTGCGTGACCCACTTTTTTGGTGCTCTTCATCATCGTAATGTCAACTTTGATTATAATATCGAGTTTGGTTTTTATCCAAATACAAAACTTGGTACCTAAATCGCAAGTAAAAATAAGACTCGAAAGATTCAAAAACTTGTTAAGGTGGGTGGCACGCGGAAAATGGACACGAAAACATTTTATTCACTGATGAAAAAACTTTCACGATAGAAGAAGTTTTTAACAAACAAAATGATAAGGTATACGCAGCATCATCCAGGGAGGCAAAACAAGTTGTTACAAGGGCTCAGCGTGGTCACCATCCTGCTTCTGTAAGGGTTTGGTTGGGGGTATCCCATTCATGTGTCATACGAGTATCACTGCATTTTTGCGAAAAAGTTGTTAAAGCAGGGGCAAAAGTCTATCAGGAAAATATTCTCGAACGTGTTGTAAAAGGTTTAATAAATACTTTGTTCAATGGTGAGGGATGGGTCTTCCAACAAGACTCTGCTCCGGCACACAAGGCGAAAACGACATAATAGTGGCTAAGATGTAATATTCCTGACTTCATTGCTGCTGAAGATTGGCCATCAGGAAGTCTAGACCTTAATCCTCTGGACGGCAGATTGTGGTCAGTGTTGGAGGCCATGGCCTGCATGACTCCCCACCGAAGTTTGGACAGCCTTAAAGCAGCTTTGCTGAGAGCAGCATCGTCGATTCCAATCGAAAATGTGCGTGCCGCAATAGACCAATGGCCACAACGCTTGAAAGCTTGTGTGAAAGCTAAAGGCGGCCATTTTGAATAAAATGTTGTCTCTCCTTAAATTGAAATTTTGAAAGATTTAAAAGAGTTTTTTTTATCGAACTTTTAAAATGTAACAGAACTTATGGCTAAACTTTAAATTTGTTTAGACACGTTGGGCCTTGTTTAAGTAAATTCTTTAATAAATAAATCTTAACTATCCTGACAATCATTTTAACTGTTTATTTTTTAAATGAAATATATTCTCATTTTAAATTAACAACTTGGAAAATCAAGATAACTACAGAATGATCACCTTCACCACTATAGCGCTGATGCTGATACCCTGAATTTGATGTTCGATTGTCCTTGCGTAGCTCTCTTTTGCTTAATCATTCACTACATCACTTAACTCTTCCAAAGTGCCCATTTTGCATCATTTTTACAAATGAACCGAACTCAATCAACGCAAATGGTAGGAGATGATTTATTATCCCGATTTTATCTCTGCATTTATCTTAGAGCACGAAAGTAAGAAGAAGAAGAAAAAGAAGTAAAGATGCATAATATGATAAGGATACAAATGTATATCGAGAAGCAAAATGAGTACCCAAGCTGAATTAAGAGTATCACCTCTTTATACAAAAAACAGAACAAAAAAACAGACTGAGTTACACAAATAAATCTTGTCTTATCCCATCGTGCCGCCTTCTCCTTCCAATTGCCAGGTCGGTTGTATTTTTATTTTCTGCAAGCTCACCATTCCCCATTAACTCGCATATCTTTAACATTCAAAGGATACTCAACTTAGTGTTGGTTCAGTTTGTTGGTTAGCAGAATTCAAAGGGCAGGACTCTGACTGAGTTGAGTTGAATTATAGGAGGTTCCGCTCATTTATATTCAAGGAATAATGTAAACCACCTACTAACGAATTCATTAAGGAGAAAGCATTTCCATTTCAATGGGTTAGGCCTGGCTAACCTGTGCGCGCTATTGCTGCTGCCTGGCCAAGCTATAGGTCTCGGCAGGTTGCCTGCCTCCTGCCTTCTACATCCTGCATGGAACAACGTCGAGCAAGCAGTTTCTCAGGCAAGTGATAACGAAAGTACCTATATCTAATTAAATGAATAGCTGTTGGTCTGATAAAACAAAAGCTATAAACATTTACATACCTATCCTATATTTATAGTCTATCGTTTCATGTTAGATAAGGACAGAAAGAAGCAAAGATTAATGAAGTGCCATAGTTGTTGCAAAATCGTGTGTGGTTGCACTCTGTTCTCTGTTGCATATTCATGCCATTCAAGTGGTGTTATTGTTTCACTTCTCATGCATATAAAACATTAGATCTTTCTTCACTGATGTGGTTACTATATTTAAGTGAAATAAACTATTTCAACGATTTTACTGAAGGAATTTTATTCTAGTACAATGCTGTTGCTGGACAAAGTGCGGTATTAGATCGGGTAATTTAAGAGTTTGAAAATAAAGAACGTTGTGGTTTTTGTGGAGTAAATGCCAGAAAGCATTATCCTGCTTTGCAATAAATAAACTATATAATAATATGATAGAAGGGACATTTTTTTGCACGGAGATATATGATATCTCCAAATAGCCATTTTCGTGCTTAATAGTAAAATTTATGTTTTTTTCTCCTGAATTTCGGAATATCAGTCTTAAAAATTCGGTATTTGGGACCGAACTTATAACATTTCAACTGAAGCCGTTTAAACACAGAATAAGTCCCCCTAGGTTAGGTTTAAGAGGCCGTCAGGAAAACAACTGACACACTTATACCACATGAAGAGATATTTGCTCTTAAATTAAACAAATAAGGGCCTCTAATGAAGCGGTGTAACCGGTGAATCTATATGTATCTAAGATCAATTGTGTCGTCGAAGAAGTATTCCCCCAGATGCAGTCTACGTCCTTGGGAGAGAGCAGGACATGAGCAAAGAACATGGGAGATAGTCTCCTCTTCAAAGTCTTATGGCGTGTCTGCCAATTAAACAGTGTCACCTATTACGGAGTCAAGATGTTTGCTCAAAAAGAGAAGATGTTTTGAGAGTCTTGGGTCTAATACTGGCCAGATTTACCTGGTCGCCAGGCAAGTAGTGGTGTTTGACGTTTGACCAGTGGAGGACTAAGTGGGGCCGGGGGATTGGTCCGCCCCAGGTGGAAGAATTATAGGGGGTGACATCAGTAAAAAGCAATATTACTATTTTGCACATCACACACAGTATGTTCTGTTTTTTTTTATTTTCTGTTATGAGTATTTTTCGTCGTTTCGTTTTCAAATAACGCATAACGTAACGCGGTTTTTAACGCATATAACTCTATTCTTCTTTCCGACGCATGTGCATACTCGCAGATACACAGCTTTGTGTGTATCTAACTGTAATCATTGGCCAGAACGCAAGAGTATAAAACCAAGCAAGCAGCGCAATTCTATGCTCTGGTTTTATTTCTTTACTCTGCTATCTGTTTTTTTGTACATGAGTGCTTGTTTTTTCATTGTATTCGTATTCCATTTTCGTTAGGTAGCCAGTAGGAAATTTCGACATCAGTGAATTTTTTTGGTGAATTCATTAATGGATTCATCGACTATTTCCATCGATGAGTAGTATGTTATGATTTCGTAAGAAAACGGTTGCGCATTTTTTCATCAGTTAACTAAATTCAAATGAATTGCTCACTACATTTTCAGTTACAAAATCATAAACCATGATTCCACTGATGAAGACTAACTAACGTATAGGTTCATGAGTTCGCAAATGATGTTTGGTTCTCTGCGGTGCGGTGGTTGTTTTGTTTTCTTCCCGAGAACAAAAAAAAATGCAAACAAAAATGCCTTAAAAAAAAAGAGGTTTTATCTGCCATGGGAAGAGTGGCAAACATTGCATTTTTCAACCTGCAACGAGAAATGTGCTCAGTAGTCACTCTTCGCTAGTCATGACATGAGTACGAGGGTTTTTTTTTAGAGAAAGTGAAAACACATATAAACCAGAAATTCCAGTTTTGTTCGCGATCATTATCATTATTTAACACAGCAACAAAAGGTTATTTTTTTTATATCAAAATGTTTTTTTTTGTTCAGAAATTGTATTGAGCCAGCTGAAAGGTTTTATATATTAACCTTAAGATATTTGGCAATTTTTTTTTAGAAAAAAAAATTAAAGATATTTTGTACATACATTAATTAAATGCACAGAATTAAAGAAATTTGTATAAAAAAATGACTAAACATACATTACATATATTTAGATGATGTAGAGTAAGTACGTGCTATCAACTGGTTCTAATAAAAAAAAACTAAGAAAAATAAATCTCTAGACCCAGTCGCAGTAAAATCAGACTATTCTTCGAGATTTGCTTTCGACAAAACAATCTATTATGTCATCAAAGTTCATCTCAAAGCTAATTTTATTTTCGATATCCAATCTCCGCAATTCACTAAATCCATAAATTTTATATATATTCCCTCAAATTGTAACGCGTTATCCTTTTTGCGGTTTCAAAAGTAAACATAAATAAAGCACATATAAAATATTTTTTTTTTCATGATATTTCTTTTTTATTATAAAATTTGAACGTTGACATTATGTGTGAAACACTACGACGAGAAATGACACGTCCAGGAAATGTCTGTTGCAATAAAGCCATATTCACTCGAGTTGTGTGGCATGTGGCACCGTCTTGTTGAAACCATATATTCTCCAAGTCGTATTCTTCAATAGCAGGCAAAAAAAAAGTCGGTTATCTGACCATAACGCCCGTTTCATAGTCGTTTTCGAAGAAGTAAGGTCCAATCACACCTCCGGACCAAAGAGCGCCCCAAACAGTGACTTTTTGTGGAAGCCATTACGGCTTCTCCTCAATTACTCGAGGACTCTCAGAACCCCAAATACGACAATTTTGTTTATTAACATTCCCACCGAGTGAGAAATGTGCTTCGTCGCTGAAGAAAATTTTGTTGAAAAAATCGGGGTCCAACGCCTGTTGTTCAAGCACGCATTCGACGTATCTACGACGTTGTGAATGGTCAGCTGGCTTCAGTTGTTGTGTGAGCTGGACTTTATATGGATGTAGGTGCATAATACGCCATATTGTGCAGTAAGACAATCCTAATTCCTGAGAACGACGAGGAATCGACACATTCGGGTCTTCGGCAACACTTTCACTTACAGCAGCGATATTTTCAGTGGTACCAGCGAAACGATGATGCGGTTGTGGCAGAATCACCATTTTTGTAGTAGATTTTAAATGTCAGACTTTCAACTGAAAAAAAAATTGGTTTAACAACTTAGTTTGACAGATGTCGAATTCCAGCCCTATACTTTTCAAACCGCGAAATGGATAACCCTTAATATAACAAACTGTCTACTGTGAAAACAGTCCACACACATCAATATGCCAAAGCGTAATAAGTTCGTAAAACAAATTGACTCGAATCTAATGTAAGATAAAGGGTATGATTAAATTAAATTTATTTAACGCCATTAGCATTGAAAATTCGTTGTAGCCTTGAAGTAAGCTTCTAAAAGCACAACGCGCACAAATTAATTTCCCAATTAAATTAAATTCGCATTTTATAAATGAACTTTCCACAACTCAGCTCCCATACACCAACCATAACGAAAACTATTAATGTAATGTGCTCAGATTACAATTAATGAATTTAACGTTAAAATGCATGTTTTATTATATAAGCGCCTGAAACCCCATTCCAAACACTAGCCCCACACCAGCACACCAGTCACATACCTGTTTAATATCAACTAAAGTGAAATTGGTCGTGCCCTTACCATCATTGCATCCCGTTTTTAGTGGTTTCACTAAAAGCGGTAAATTGAGATTACCTTTCCGATCGTAAATGTGTCCAAACCATCACCCACAAAAAAAAATAAAGGCTCTCACGCTCACAAGGCACAACGTACACCACGTACTACGTCAAGGCAGGTACTACACCCATCTCGACACTGAGGTAGATGAAACGGTCCAAATGTTGTAATCTTTTAAGGGAAACGAAAATACTAAAGTTTATGTTCCGAATATTTGCAGCGAAAAGAATTCCTTCTTTTAATAATATCGCCCACTCCACCCAACTCAACCCCACCCCGCCCAGACCCAACTAGCTCACGCAACATCAGTGGCAACAAAGTCAAAAACTGACATAGTCGTAAAACTTGAGCAAAGTCGGAAAATTTGTTAACTGTGATGACACTAAGTTTATGGTTCCCTAGCCATAATTTTGGGTGTTTTTTATGGTTTTTTTTTTTGGGGAATAAAAAGGCGATGTTTACCTTGGAAGACTTGTTTTGACTGCGAAAGCTTCAAAAATTAATTTTTTTTATTTTCATAAAAAGAAAATGTTTTTCATGATTTTTGGTAATAAGTCTATTGTTTTCTTGCACATATGCTCTTTCATATATGCTTTGCCATATATCAGAGGTAAAAAAGTAGATGCTTCTCAAACAAGTAAATAGAGAGTATACTGAGTTTATTTAAATTTGAATTTGAATTTCACATTTTTTTCAGGAATTTTCTGCTGGGGTAAACATTTTGACCAAATTTTTTTATAATTATTTTTGTTCTTAACGGTACCTGCGATACAACCATTTTTTGATTTGGAAATTTCCCATAAGCGGGTCGATGAATTTCGATAAAAAAAATTATGTTAGAGCTCCTTCAAATTATAAATAATACTGGGCCCATGCTCTGTAACTTTCGAATCGATAAAAACAGTGGAGAAACAAAAAAAAATATTTGTTTTCTTGTTAAGATGCCATAATGACTTTCAATTTATCGCCTTCCATTGGAAAATCCCAGTCAAACAAATTAAAAATTTAAGATATCGCCTCAACTCACAGAAACCCATTTTTTGCAGAGGCGTTATGTGAGGAAAAATTATTGCCTGAGTTACTGAGTTATTGCAAAAAAATTTTTTTTTTTTGAAAATTCGATATTTCGAAAACGTGGAGATGATTTAAAAAAAATTGTTTAAGTTTATTTTATTAATTACTTAAAATTGTACCAAGCTTAAAAACAAATAAAAAAAATTGTGTACCTATAGAAAAATTAAGTAAGAAACGACTTTGAAAATATATTTAGATTCTTAAAATGAACCTTTTGCATGCGAAGTGGTCGAACATAAGAGCAATCCAGTCGTGCATTTTATATTTATTGTAAGCAATTAAGTACTATTTAAGTTTTCAAATTCAATAGCGCGAACCTGGCCCGTCGGGTCCATCGCTGATATACTATCAGATGCCATATGGATTTAGTACAATACTAAAAAAATAAAGTAGCCATTTGGTGATTTTAACTTTCATAAAATGTTAAGAAAATTGTACAATACAAAATTCTTTTACTAAAAATGATTTAACATATTCCTAAATCGTTCTTAATATAAATTTCTTTGACTGGGCTTTTTTGGACAATTCTGTCTGACTATGTAAATAAAAACACGTACATAAGTTTTATCCCGACGTTTCGCTGGAGTTTCTCAGCATCTTCAGGGGTCCGTTATTGTATCTACATATGTATATATATAAAACAAAATATATAAAATACAATTTTTCAGTACATAATTAAAAAAAAAAATGCTACAAACGAAATGTGACATGATATTAATTTTTACAATTATTTAAAAACTTACTTTAATTTTATAGCATATTTAAGGTTTTTAAATTGCAAGTCCTTATATATAACATCTTTGGTTTCACAGTTTAATAATTTTATAAATAAATAAATTAAACGATTTAAAATTTACATTTACCAAAAATTAGACTAACACAAAACATAAATATCACAGTATGGCAATGTCTTATATTGGATTTTGTTCCGTCAATGTCTTCTTTTAGGTTCATTGATGTTGTTCTCTTTTGTTGAATTCGTAGGCTCTCCAATGTGTACCTCGTCCCTGTATTTCTCTCCTTGTCGACAATTATTACGTTGTCGAAGCCTGGGTTATGTGCAGTGTTTAGCATGTGTTGGGATATTACAGTTTAAAATTGTGCTCCAATATTTCTGGCTTTATTAAGAGGTAAGTGCACCGTTGATTTTTAATATATTTTTTTCAAAAATGTTAATTAAGGGCATTTGGGGATTCGTCATTGAGATTTTGCTATTCGAAATGTTGTTCCTCTTTCGCTTTTCTACATCCTGGAATTAATTACATTATATATAACATTTCTCGAAGTTGAATTTTTACTTGCGATGTAGGTGCTATAGGTACGGTGACGATCCGGCCTGTATTTCGCGTGAACGTCCCGTATTACGCTCGTCTGTCCCGGCAAAATTTTAAGAAAACCCAGGACGGACAACTGTGCCGTATTTTATTTCTTGTCCCGGGCTTGCCCGTATGTGTCCCGAGGTTGTCCCATATTATAAATTTGTATTATTTTAATAACGTTAAAAATGTTTAACAATTTTATTTCCATTAATTAAATTATATGTTTAATATTTGTATGTCAAAGTGCGAATCCGCCTTAACAAATCGTTCAGGGGGACTTACTATAAAAACATTAATTTATCACCTTCGTTGAGCTGTCAGATTTCTCTTCAAACTGTATCTTTACAAAAAAAAAAAAACAAATACATACAGGGTGGCGCACGAATCGTGCTACAATAAGAAATTTAAATAACTTTTATTTTAATCGATGTATTTCATTAATTTTTTTTATTGGATTAAAAATTAAATTTTATTTTAAATAACTAACAGTTTTTAAAGATGATAGGCCGCAAATGACCTCCCAGCTCACCCACGCATATGCGACACCTGATCAGAAATTTGTTCATAGCGGCCTGAAGGGTTGAAATTGGGATCGCCTCAATTATTGTCTTAATGGACTACTGCAATTCAGTCAAATTCCTGGGTTTCGTTTTGTACACTTCCTTCTTAACGTAACCCCATAAAAAAAGTCTGGTGCAGTCAGGTCAGGTGACCTTGGGGGCCATTGGAAAGTGCAGTTTCTGGATATCAATTTGTTTGGGAATTTTCTTTGGAGCTCCGCCATAACTTGTGTGGCTCCATCTTGTTGAAACCAAATCCTGCTGAAAGGGATACGTCTTCGGCGAAGTTCTGGGTAAAAAAACTCCTTCAGCATTTTTAAATAACGGTCCCCATTGACAGTTTGTGTTACACCGTTTTCTTCAAAGAAGTATGGCCCGATAATACACCTTGATGAAACTGCTCATCACAAAGTGACTCGTTCTAGGTGCAGTTCCGTCCCATGAAGCATTTCTGGATTAGATTCACTCCATATACGGCAATTTTGCTTGTTAACATTGCCGTTTAAGTCAAAATCGGCCTCATCAGACATGAACAAACAATTAAGCAATGTGTTGTCTTCTTCGGCCATTGCAATCATTTTTCGGCAAAATTCCAGGCGAACAGGCAAATCCTGAGGATTTAACTTGCTTGTACTTTGGACTTTGTACGGAAACAAGTTTAAGTCATCATGAAGTATCTGTTGTAATGACCGTCTGTTAACTCCAATTTTGCCCGATAAGTTTCGAGTCGAAACACTTGGATTTGCCTGTATTGCCGATGCAACAGTCACGATTGTATCCTGAACCCGAACATTGGTATCTCGATGATACGGTCTTCGTTCGATGCTTCCAGATTCGGCAAACATGTTCACCAGCCTCATAATGGTCCATCTAATATGGGGAGTACCGGCAAACTCCAGCCTAAATTCCCTTTGTACAGAAATAACGGACTGCAAAGAGTGGTATCGCCGCACTATCCAAATCCTTTTTTCAGTATCCCAAGCATTCATTTTGATAAATATAAATAGTAGCCTATAAAAAAAAAAAAAAAGGGGATTACTCACACTGAAAATAGATATTACGTTTTATTTTTGTAGCACGATTCGTGGGCCACCCTGTATAACAGAACTGTACTGTACAACTCTACTTTTTGTATTCGCAAATAAATATTACGTAATTTATATTAAGTTTCTGTTTTACTTGATAACTGGAAGTCTTGATAACTCGAATTATTCGACTGTATTTAGATTTTTAATAGAAATATTTTGCATACGATGTGATCGAACATCAGAGCAAGTTCGTGCGATCCAGTAGTAGGTACATTTTATTTAGCCATAGAAATGTCGCTCTCCAGCGGTTTTGTTGCAAAGAATCTGTAGACCGAATACAAAATTTTTGCCGTTTAACATTAATGTCCTTCTCTCGGAAAAACACTAAATTTTCTTACCACCAATATTGTTTTGCTTCAAACTTAGAGTTACTACTTTTCAAAGCAGGATCCAGAGCTCGAGTTGGACTGAGGTTGAATTTTCGACCCAGGTTTTTCGTCTCTTGAGTTGAGTACTCCATTTGGAGTTGAACTGAAAAGATGTTGAGATTACAGGTTGGGTGATGCCTCTAGTTACCAGACAGCTTATGTCAAACCAACTTCTCATCTCAGGGTTTTTGACTCGACTCCGCTATTGAAGTGGATTCTAGTTGAAGCTCATTTCAACTCAATGCAATTGATCGTTGTAAACACAGTTATAAAAAGTAAATCAAAAATTCAATTACTGATAAAACTCAATTTTGGGTTGCATGTTAAATGTTTATCGTCCATGGATCTTTCCAAATAGCTTGAAATAATTAAAGGTTATATTCTTTAATAATATTGTAATTGTGTAAGTATAGGAAATGGTATGTGAGAGCTTTACATCTTTCCATGTTCTGCTCACAAAGAATAAAATATTTTAAATAGTTTACGTGTACCCTTGTTGCTATTTGTTTTCTTCCTTTTTTTTTGTTGGCTCCTTTTATTTGCTCAGATTTAATGGAAGCCATGTAGCTACCACTATTGAACCAAAGTTACACACTCAATGTTATACCCAGCCAGTCCGGTCACATTATTATTCCAAAGGATGTAATTTGCTTGGCTTTACGTCACTTGCGATTCATTGTGATTGACCATAAATTCCCCCGAACAGTACCACACACCACAGCATCTGTTACAATTGGTGTTGATGTTGACTTTGAAAGCTGCTGCAAGGTTCCGTTCTTTGAAATGTACTACCTATAGGTATACGCGTTTGTATGGGTAAGTAGATTCGCCCGCAATGTATATGTATGTGTATAATGACCACTTAAAGATGAGAAAATCCGAACGTGTGGTGAATTTATTGCAGTAATTGTCGTAAGCTGTTGAAAGATTGCTGGACCAAAATCAAGAGAACCATTTTTACGAATTTGGTCAGCAGCAATGTACTCGTATGGACGAACAATCAAAAACAACTTTCAACTTGGTTTATTGCATGGAACGAGAAAGTACACAACCACATTCCCATTCCTTCTTGCAAACGTGGTTTTTATATTGCGTACATTATACTGACTTTTTTTATTTTTTTTTTATCACAACAAGGATTTGTAATTTTGGATTACCTAGCTAATTCAACTGACCTCCTCCTTGTGTGGTATTTAGGGCAGGAGTAACGCCCATTTGAGAACTTATTTTTTTTGTTTGCGCAATATGTATTTTTACTCATAAAAAAATTAATGTTTTTATTGAACTACCAAATGTAAAAATAAATTATAGCAAAAGTTTATTTGTTAAAGGTTTTTTAGGGACACGATATTATGTCAGAGGTGGGGTCCTACATAACGGATCTTATAATGAAACTTTTTTAGTACACTGCATAAAGTACTCCTGATAAGGAGACATAAAAATATAAAAATAATTTGATTGGCATACATTCAATACACACATGTACATACAATACATTGACTACATTCTTACATGCTTTGAGGTCAAAAATGTCATTATAGAACTGTCAGTGTCATGATTACTGTGAATCGCTATGACATCATGCTTCTTGGAACATTTTCTAAAGCTTGCATTAGATAGTTAACGTGAAAAGCTTACTCTCACATAAATTTGACGTCAAAACAGCATGACTAAGCTCCGGTTATGTCAAAGGAGCAATGCTTAGGACCGGTCGGAGCTTTGAATGTAAACGCATTGACAGGGCAGGTTAAAATTTACGTTAGCCCACTTGACGCATCAACGTATATTTTGGGACAAAATTGGACTAATTGCGTCATTCATGTGAGTGTCAACGGTCAACGTTTTGATTGTTGTCTGTGTGATGTGGAAATGTCAAAAGTGCATGCTAGATTTTTCCATGTTCGTTTTAAAACTGTTACCATTATGGCGACTGAATAGTCAAAATTGGTACTGCAAATGATTTACGCAAATTGAATAGAAGGATTTTGCTGGTAAAATTAATCAATGGTCATTGTGACATTTATAACTAAGAGTTCAGAGACTTAATTCTTAAAATATCTCGGAGAACTAAGCAAAATTGTTGCAGTGTTCAAAAAACATTGTCTCGAAATTACACTGCTTTTACGCTCTTGTGAAAAATTAACTTTGTTCAAATGAATACTTACTTGAAAGTTAAGTAAACTTTGCTCAGCGAACGAAGAATGGGGAAAAATAATATAGAATTTATTATAATGACTCCAACAAGTTCTGTGCAATTCAGGTTGCATTTAAAAGGTCATAAGTCTTAGAAGCGGATTTTTAAAATTATTACCTAAGGAGACAAAACAATTTCGCCTAGGCCACTACACAACAATACTACACGCTTCTGGCAAGTTTATTGCAAGTTAAAATTGCATCGTCTAAATGCAGTCTTACATGTTTGTGAAGCTTAAGACCACGTTGATAAGTAGATATATGGAAAATGGGACTCAGTTTGGATAGAATGTAAAAGAAAAATATATTTATGGAACAATGTGGGTCAACAAAATTGACAGTTCGAAATTTGAACCACCTTGTTTTCAAAATATTTATCTTTTTTTCATAATTCATCTCTACTAAAACTGCTGTCAATTTTTAATTGCGATATAAGTAAATTTTTGTATTTGGAAAAAAATATACAATTCGAGATTTTAATCAGACTCGACATTGATATGGAACAACACCAAAGTCGTACCCGCTATTCCGTCTGTCTTTCTGTTGGTCGATATACAGTCTAAACGGTTGAAACAATTTTTTTTACAAATAGTCTTCCCATTCAATCTGACAATTGAACCGATGTAAGGAATTCTTAGTCTTATTTGTTTTAAATGTTTATATTCCACCTAGAAGTCCCGTTTGAGTATAAACTGAACTCTCTTTAGCACTCGATTTTATTTTTAGCATAGCTAGCCTTGACAGCAATATCATTCTATTAGGGGATTTTAATCTTCCTCGCATTGATTGGGTTCCCTCTGATGACGAAAAGCTTCTGGAAATTTATAAATTCTAAAAAGAAATGTGACGGGTATACAGTAAATCTCATGTATAATGACGTAATCTTCAGTACAACTTCTGAAATCTGTGAGGGATTTATAAGTAATTTAAGCCAGTCCTTCATTGATTCACCTGTAGTTGTTGACGAAAACTATTTTCATTTTTTACGAAATTGTCCTCAATTATGATTTAAAAATATTACAATAGAGCGTGAAAAAAATTTGAGCTTCTTGTCACATTTAAAAGAGGACTATTCTATTGGAACTGATGGAATACCACCTGCTGTATTAAAAAATTGTAAGTCCATTTTAGCCTTCCTCTGAGGAATATTTTTAGAAGATTGCATTTATAACCCCAATATTTAAAAATGGAGATAAAACCAATATTATCAACTATAGACCAATTTCTAAACTTTCTTGTATTCCAAAGTTGTTCCAAAAAGTTGTATGTGATAGTTTGACATTTATATGTAAAAATATTATCTGCAACCAACAACATGGTCTTATCCAAAAACGTTCTACTGTTACTTATCTAGTTGTATTTTTGAATAAATATTTAAACTCCTTGGAAAGTGGTCAAGAAGTTGACTGTGTATACACAGACTTTTCGAAAGCTTTTGATCAATTATCTCATGAGATTATCAAGGTTAAACTTAATTCATATGGGTTTCCTCCATCTTTTATTAAGTGGATATCCTCGTATCTTAAAGATAGGTTATATCAAGTCAAATTCAGAAATTCTTACTCAAGACCCTTTATTGCCAAATCAGGTGTTCTGCAGGGAAGCCATCTTGGACCATTTCTCTTTCCATTGGCTATTAATGATGATCCTCTTTGTGATATGAAGATTTATAAAAATATATCATCCTCAAAGGATCGAACTCTATTGCAAGAGGATATTAACCACTTTGCCTTGTGGTGTATAAAAAGAAGAGTTTGAATCTTAACCCGACAAAATGTCAAACAATGACATTTTCAAAAAAACGTTCTCCTTCTTCTCATGACTATATTATTTCACGGCACATTTTAACTCGTGTTATAACTGTACGGGACCTTGGAGTTCTTTTCACGCAAAATTTAGACTTGTCTGTCCGTATTAATATCATAGCCATTTCAATGTTAGGATTTATTAAACGTTGGTCCAAAGAATTTGTTGATCCCATTGTTACCCGTGCTTTATACAACTGCTTGGTTCGTCCCCATCTTGAGTATGCATCGCAGGCTTGGACTCCTCTTTACGATGTTCATATTGAGAGATTAAAATCTGTTCAAAGAAACTTTACTCGTTTCGCATTGAAAGGGCTTCAGTGGAGTGATCCTTCTTATGACCAACGTTTATCTATTCTTCAAATGCACACACTTGCACAGAGAAGAACTACGAGTAACAATGATTTGGTATTCTTCCACCAAATAATAACTGGCGTTACAGATGCACCAGACCTACTATGTTCAGTTTCTTTTAATTTATCGGGGAGGAGGTTATAATCTCCGTGGCCTCGACTTGATTAAAGTCCCAACACATAGGACTGACTATGGGATGCATGAGCCCTTGACACGTATGGGTAGACTTTTAAATTGGAATTCAAAACGTTTTTGATTTCAATATCAGTAAAATTAAATAAAAAAATCTACTCGAAATCAGTGTTCCACGCTCCTAAATGTTTTTTGTTTATTGTTATGTTCTTGTTTTGTATTGACGTAATTTTATAGGTTATATTTTCATGTTGTACTTGTGTTAGTGTTATTTGTAATAGAGTTTGCATACTAACAACTAACACTGCAATAAATGATGAGCCGGTGGTATAACACAGTTTTCTGTGTTGGCAAACCATTGGTCGGAATACGGAGCTAGCTATAAGCTCTCCTCGGCCAATTCTGTTAGTGTGTAAAAAAAAAATAAGTTAATATTTTCTTGAGCCAATCTGTTCTGAAAATATTATATTCTTTCAAATTCTAACCAAGCTGAATTAGCTTTAAAAACCAGGTTTCCATTCTAGTTTTATGCAATGAATCTCTGCATATTTAAAAAAAAAATCGTCTTCAGTTTGTGAAATTGGGAAAGTATACCCCTAAAGTGTTCGATGTAACCTCTGGAGTTCCTCAGGAGAGTCATGTTGGCCCCTTCATATTTATTCTTTTTATAAATGACATTCCAGTAAATTTTAAATACTCGAAATATCTCATGTATGCTGATGATATCAAAATAATCCAGCTCATAAAATCTGCTGCGGACTAACCTTATCTCCAAGAAGATATTTATCAATTGGCTGAATGGTGTGAACGCAACTAATTGTTTCTAAATGTTCCTATATGTGAGAGCTTTACATGTCATAGAAAGAAAAAACCCATCATCTTTGATTAAACTATTAATAATAAGAGCTTTTTATAACTTTGCATGCGCTCTAGGGATTATGAATACCCTATTATATCTTTTTTTTCTTAATACAGCGCGACATCCGGTGGAAGAAGAGAAATAAGGATAAGAAAGATGTGTGCCGCGATGTTCTAGAGCTGGTTGTTGTCTCGTAATTATCCCCAGGGATGGCGGCTGAACTAATGCGGAGAGAATTACCGTGTCTTATTTATTTATGTCCCTTATAATTCGCATTATTTTATTTATTTCTTTGTCATGTTTTATGGGTATGCTACTTTACTCAATCACATGTTGTTAGTGTTATGCCTAAACAGCATGTAATGAGCAACAACAGCAACTTATTTTATGACAATTTTTAGAATTGGTTTTTAAAGGAATATAAGAAGACATAGACAACGGCAGGAATCGAACCCGCAACCACGAGGTTGACAGGCGAGCACACAACTATCGCGCCACGGCCACCCCCAAAAACCTTAGGTTAAAAACCTTAAGGTTGGAAGTACCATCTTATTCATCTAGATGCCTGCTTATTGACATTCAACCGCTTTAAATATCTAAGGACAAAATACTTTTCAAATGTTCTTTTTTTATTAGAACGAATATATTTTTACTCCCTATCAAGGACTCTCCGCTCTAATTTTCATTGGCAATAAAAATTTTCTAGAAGAAATTTCAGCAGAAACGACCCGCTTGGACGTTGCATAAGAGAAACTAATTCTTTTGTTGAAGTCATAGATATTTTTTCAAATAATTCAAGAGATGTTTTCAAGTAAAATTTAATGTTTGCTTCGTCATCGCAGCCTTCTTTGTAATTATTATTTACCTATTCTAATTATATTATCTTTTACTTATTTTGTACATATCAATACATTATTTTATATTAATTTATTGTATTAAATATTTATAGTAGTCTGTAAGAGTTGTACTCTGTTTGATGAAAATGAACTAAACTAAAATAAGCTACTGTTCTGTACCCATTTTGTTCTTTCTACTCGATCCATAAAACATATTCCGATTAATTCATTCACAGAATTGCAATCTTATATACATTTTCCTGGTTTTGTTTTGTCTCCAATTTGTGTTATAATTAATATTATGTTCATTTTAAACTAAAAATAAAAAATTAAAATTAAATAACAAACTAAAACGGAACTTTTATTATAAGAATAGTACGCCCAAAGATGGAGTTTACACTCTGAAACGCGTCGCACATTTTTTTTTAATTAAGCGGTGATTTTTTAAGAGCTTGGTTTTTGAAAATTCAAAAAAACACAGAAACTTGTAAAAAGTGAATGAAATTTTTATTTGGATCGATAAATCAATTTCTGCCATTTACTTTTTAAAAATAATTTCACTTAAATGGTGCCCGCGGCTACGCTTCAGGTGGTCCATTCTGAAGGTCCAATTTTGGCAAACTTTTTCACACATTTCGGCCGGAATCTCACCATTGACGCGTTCAATGTTGGCTTCCAAGGCAGCAATCGTGTTTGGCTTGTCCCCATAGACAATAGGCTTAACATAGCCCCATAAAAAATAGTCTAACGGGGTCAAATCACATGATCTTGGTGGCCAATTGACTGCGCCAAAACGTGAGATCAACTGCTCACCAAATTCGCCTCTCAATTGATGCATGGTTTCGCGTGCAGTGTGGCATGTTGCACCGTCCTGTTGGAACCACATGTCGACCGAGTTCAATTCTTGCATTTTCGGCAAAAAAAAATCTGTTATCATCGAACGGTACCTTTCTCCATTGACCGTAAACCTGCGGCCTTCATCGTCCTTGACTGCCCATAAACCGCACCAAACAGTGCATTTTTCGGGATGCATTGGTAGCTGCAGAATTGCCTCTGGCTGCTCTTCACTCCAAATACGGCAATTCTGCTTATTCACGTATCCATTTAGCCAAAAATGAGCCTAGTCGCTGAAGTCAATTTTGCGATAATTTCATAATTTCGACATTTTCCACAGAGCACGAATTTTGATAATAAATTTCAATAATTTGCAAACGTTGTTCAGGCGTAAGTCTATTCATGATGAAATGGCAAACAATACTGAATCGAAATGTCAAATGTTCGTGGAATTTGTCATGTGTGATCTGTCAAAAATATAAACGTCAAAAACCAAGTAGCAAAAAAATCACCCGTTAAACTAAATTAAAATTTGTGAAAATAGTTTGTCTTAATTAAAAATTAAATAAACAATATAAAAATTAAAATTTCTTTTTTATTTTGTTATTTTATTTTAATTTTTTATTTTAAGTTTAAAACTAACTTAATTTGCAATCTTATAATATATAAAATTCATTCTAAAAATTTACCAAATTTGTTGTGAAAATTTTTTGATCAATATATCCATGATTGTTGTGACTGTTATGAGTTGGGAAGATAATGAGTTCCGCCATGATATGTTTGACTGTGATGAGTTGAGTTTACGCCACGTAAAATATACGTAAATGATAAAAGCAATAAACAAAATTACATTCAAAATAATAATGATTATGTACTGTCTTTTTGATGGTCTTGTTTTGTTTTCAATTACATTAACGTTATTGATTTGCAACTTATTATTACACTATTATTAATTTCATGTAATTAGTAAAATGCACGACTGGATCGCACGAACTTGCTCTTATGTTCGATCACATCGAAGGCAAAAAATTTCTGTTAAAAATCTAAATATATACATATTTAAAGCAGTTTTTTACTTAATTTTTTACATATACATAATATCTTTAATTTTTTTCTAAAAAAAATTTGTATGACAGTCTTAAATATTATAATATAAACTTAAAAACAAAATATTAAATCGGCTTAATCAAAGAAAAAATAATTCAAAATTCTGAAATAAATACTTAAACTAATTCAAACTCAAAAAAAAGTACGCCATTTTATTTGTTAGATAAATTTGAACTTATGAGAACAAAATTTAAAATATCTGTGCAGCGGTTTTTGAGAAAAAAAGTTTTTTTTTAAACTTTTTGAAAACATTTTTCAAAAAAATCAAAAACGCCAATTCATAGATATTCAATAAATACATATAAATAAAATTTTTGAAAAAAAATTAATGAGCATTTTTCGAAATATAAATTTAAAACTTTTTTTGTTAAATGATTTTAAAAATACAAAAAAATACTGATTAAAAATATTGGTACGCGGTATAATTTGGGCTACATGAACTTATATATGTGTGGAATTTCGAAAGAATCGGTTGAGCCGTTTATGAGACAGTCGAAAGCAAAAAAAAAACGGTCCTATGGAAAGTACCGTTTTTAGACATTTTTCTAAAAAGCTGCTTTTGCTTAAAAGCTGCACTGATTTTTTTTTTAATCAAAATTGTTAGAGCCATTTCCGAGAAAAATAGGTTTGAACGTAATGTTTATATGGCAGGTACCGTTATTTTTTGAGCTAAAAAAAAAATATCAATTTCCCTTCTGTACAATACCTAAAAACTCTATATACCAAGTTTGAAGCAATTCGGCCCACCCGTTTGGACTGTAGGTGTCTATACATACATACAGACAGACTGACAGACAGAGTCAAGCAATTGTAATTGATTTTTTTAATGATAGTTTCCCATCTCTGCTACTCATAGGAAATAACTGCATGTCAAAATCAGCTGGTGGCCGTTTCATATTATGAAATTTTTAAACTTAATTGTTATGAAAGAGAAGTCAAAAATGGAAAAAAATATCATTTATGGAATGCAGAATTGATATTTCTTTTTCAAGAACCCTCAAAGTCGCACGTATCAGAAAACAATAATTCGGGGATGTCCCGAACTCAATTGAACTTTCCAATTTGAAAAGTTTTCGAAATATTGTTAATTTTCAATATTCAAGCTAATTTTAATATTTAGTTTTAATTATAATTCAAAGGACCTTCTGTTTTTTCTGTTCTGTTTTTATTGCTCCATATCACCGTTATGTTCAAAATCTCATGTTCCATTTTTATTTCAAGACAATACTTTGAGTAGTATTTCCTAACCATCATGTCACTCGCATAACACAGTTATCCCTTTATTAGAAAGCTTATGAGTTAAACGATTGAAATGGCTGTAAATTCACAGCGTGGACTTAATTTTTCTAGGAGCCCGCGCACCGCCCATCGAACACCTACTTCCGTATTGCGAAATCAATTCCTTCCTTCATTCGCAAATATTTTCAAGGATTCATTTTGAATGCAGAATAGCGCTGTTTACTTTGAAATTGATTTTAAATTGCTTAATGGATTGGAACTGATTCGTTCGCCTCTACTCAAATCGAAAGGGATATAGATTGAATGGTTCGGATTGGGATTGTTTTACTGTCACTAATTTCTTAAATTTTATCTACTGGATTTTAGACAATTGCAAAAAAAATCAATACAGAGTGTCCCTTTAGACTTTAGAGCATTGTTGCTTTCTTTGATTTCCGTATTTGTTTTATACTTTGACTATTGGAATAGGTATATAATAATAAGTAAGTAAGTAAGTCCAATGTAAGAAGGTGACGGGGCTAGATGATTTAACAGTAAGGATACCTATATACGATGGCAATTAATTTAACAATTAGAGGGTAGGTATGATTTTCAGTTGGAAATAATGGAAGCATATGAAAACATTGGTAGATGCATATCCCTCAGGTGGACCCCGTTTTCTACATATTTGCGGATAATTATGAACACATTTCGGTACCAAAAACGGATTTTTTTGCGTGGAATTCCTGATGAACAAATACCTTATTGAAATTAGGTGATTCAGCGATAAACTGATAGTTGAAAGGCTTAAAATTCAAATATGGAAAAAGAAACGAAACAGGGAAACGATAAGCTGCACAAGAAAATCGTTAGAATAATTATTAGTCAAGGCCCGTTTGCTGATAAGAATCATATATGTTTATGCCCCAGTCTGTCACTCCTCGAGACTATAGCCTAAATGGTTTCGTACGAGTTCTCTTCTTACTATATACGTACATACTGTTTTTTCTGTAATAGGCCAACACTTTTTTACATTTTTGTACTACCGGTACCATTATACCTAACTGTCATATTTTTTCATCCAAAAAGGTATATCTTATTTTTTTTCTAAAACGGTATAAGTGCATTAATGAAAGGAAAAGGAATTTTCTAGTGATTTTTCTTGCAAAAAAAATAGATATTTTTGGTCCCTCTATAGTAAAACCATAATTTTTGATCTCCTTAAAAGTTTAAAAGGTATTGTAAGCCAACATTTTTCAAAAAATATATTTTTAATACAGAAAACATTTTTTTTTAATTAAAAAAATAAAGATTTTTTTTTTTTTTGAAAACTCGATATTTCGAAAACGACTTAATCGAATTTTTCGAAAATTAATTTTTTATAGTACTCTTTTGACTTAATCATTTATTGCATAAAAATGTTAAAAAAAACCGTTGAGAGAACAATTTTTTTGGATTTTAATTATGTAAGTTATAAGAGTAGTATGTAAATACATACATGGATGGAACCTAGTTATGTTAATATGTACATACATATAATAATGAAAGTGACAGATGTATATCGGTAGGTAGCTATATACACATAAATTTATAACTTAGATAAGGTTATGTGCAATATACATAAATATATATTCATGTGTAATCTTATATATAAATATATTACAGCATACATAGTAGATATTATGTAAGTATTCAGTGACGTACGTAAGAGTTTCTAAAAATGAAAAAAAATTATCCAGAAATAAATGGTTGATACACATGCTAAAATCTTTTTAGATTGCCATTTGAATTCCTTACAATTTAACTTCTTATATTAATAAGACTACAAAAAGCCCTTTAATTCGGAAAAAAATCCGAATAAAAGATATTTTTCCGAATAAATGAGAATCGGTTTTCATTTTGTCTTATGTTATAATTAAATTAGCAAAAATTAAGTAACGCAATGATTGAACACGTATAGGAAGCAAAATCAAAATAAAAATCTCTCATTAATTCGGAAAATTCGTTTACTCGGAATGACCTTCCCCCAACCATTCCGAATTACTGAGCTTTCACTATATATCAAAAAAAATCAAAAATCGTTGTAGCTGTTTTTCTTTTTAAATTAATTTTTCGAAAATGTAATCAATTTAAAAAAAAAATCAGTGACTGATGGTTTTTGAAATTTGAAAATTGAAAAACCAATTATTGTGAAAAATTTGGGTATGCAGTTTTGTTAACACTTTTAGGGAGCTTTTGCGTAAACAAAATAATTTTAATCGGTTCATCGAATAGTGAGAAAGTTAAAAACATGGAAAGTATACTTCTATGGGAAGTACAGTTAATAAGTAAGCAACATAATTTTTTTTTGAGAAATCATTTTGTTTCTTAACAGTTTTTTTTAAATATTTGTGTGGGAAGTACCGTTGTTTTTTTAAGAAAATAATTTTTTTAACTACTAATTCCAAAGTTTCAAAAAAAATCGAGACTCGAAATTTTTAGCTTTCAAAAAAAAAATGTTTTTGAAAAATGTTTGGTTTATAATAGTGTTTAAGCTTTCTAGGAGCTTTTGCATGAAAAAATTTAAAAAATCAAATGAAACAAAATGGGGTACCAAAAATAACCATTTTTTCGCCAAGAAAAAAATACCAAAAAGTACATTTTCCCTTAATTAATGAACTCATTTATATTTTACAAAAATCATTGGAGCCATTTTTGAGAAAAATAAGATTTAATTTTTGACAAAAAAAAAACCGTATGACAGGTACCCACCGTTATTTTTCGTCTTAAAAAATGCAAAAAAACGTGTAGGCATATTATCGAAAAAACAATATAACAGGTGATGTTTTTGCTACTTGGTTTTTGACGTTTATATTTTTGACAGATCACACATGACAAATTCCACGAACATTTAACATTTCGATTCAGTATTGTTTGCCATTTCATCATGAATAGACTAACGCCTGAACAACGTTTGCAAATTATTGAAATTTATTATCAAAATTCGTGCTCTGTGGAAAATGTCGAAATTATGAAATTATCGCAAAATTGTCTTCAGCGACGAGGCTCATTTTTGGCTAAATGGATACGTGAATAAGCAGAATTGCCGTATTTGGAGTGAAGAGCAGCCAGAGGCAATTCTGCAGCTACCAATCCATCCCGAAAAATGCACTGTTTGGTGCGGTTTATGGGCAGGCGGCATCATTGGGCCGTACTTCTTCAAGGACGATGAACGCCGCAAGGTTACGGTCAATGGAGAAAGGTACCGTTCGATGATAACAGATTTTTTTGCCGAAAATGCAAGAATTGAACTCGGTCGACATGTGGTTCCAACAGGACGGTGCCACATGCCACACTGCACGCGAAACCATGCATCAATTGAGAGGCGAATTTGGTGAGCAGTTGATCTCACGTTTTGGCGCAGTCAATTGGCCACCAAGATCATGTGATTTGACCCCGTTAGACTATTTTTTGTGGGGCTATGTTAAGCCTATTGTCTATGGGGACAAGCCAAACACGATTGCTGCCTTGGAAGCCAACATTGAACGCGTCATTGGTGAGATTCCGGCCGAAATGTGTGAAAAAGTTTGCCAAAATTGGACCTTCAGAATGGACCACCTGAAGCGTAGCCGCGGGCAACATTTTAGTGAAATTATTTTTAAAAAGTAAATGGCAGAAATTGATTTATCGATCCAAATAAAAATTTCATTCACTTTTTACAAGTTTCTGTGTTTTTCTGAATTTTCAAAAACTAAGCTCTTAAAAATCACCGTTTATATATGTATACCAAGTCTTAAGCAAATCCATTTAACGATGTGGCTCTAGACTCGCAGACAGACAGACAGACCGAACTGTGGGACCCAATTATTTCTTCTTCGCTATCATCGTAATGTCAAGTTTCATCAAAATCTCGAGTTCGAGTTTTTCTACGAATCCAAAACTTGTCATATATGTATGAAGTACCTATATGTATATCGCAAGTAGCGATGATCAAAATTGGCAAAACATCCATGTTAACATCGATGCCAACAAAATATCGAACCAGAGACATCGATGTTTCAAAACATCGATGTTTTTTAATGCATTTTTTTGCAAATGAATATCACACTCAAAATTTGTTAAAAGTGCATTATATTACAAATTCAAGTACCTTCATTGTATTGAAAATTGTAGCCATGTTTTTGATAGCAATTTTCTTATGGTTTTCGGCCAAGACCCTACGACAAATTCATCAAAGTGTCACCTGATTGTAAAACAACTAGGTAACTTATATGTTATACCTAATTTATAGTTTTGTAAACCACCATTTCTTGCTAAAAAAAATACCAAACAGTACTTTCTCTTAAGTAATTGATTGACTGATTTTTACTTGCGATTATTATTATATTAGGTACCTACTATAAGGCAAGTTATGCATTCGTAAACAAAAAAATGTTTTCTAACAATCAAACATGACATCACGATCATAGAGAACGCCAATTCCGTCTGTGTGTCGGTCTTCGAGTCTGCAGCCTAACGTTTCGGTGGATTTGCTTCAAACTTGGTACATATTGTTTTTTCGGTAATATGCCTACGCGTTTTTTTCTTTTTTTTAAGACGACAAATAACAGTAGCTCCAACAATTTTTTCTTTGGCAAAAAACAAAAATATTATTTTTCTCAAAAACGGCTACAACGATTTAAAAAAAAATCAGTTGATTAATGAAGGGAAATTGTACATTTCGATAATTTTTTTTTTTTTTGGAAAAAAATGTTATTTTTGGTACATCTAGTAGAAGCATTTTTTTGGGTTTCGATTTTCTGGGAAACGGTTTATTTTTTTGAATTTTTTTAGGTACA
Source organism: Philhelius pedissequus (assembly GCA_910595825.1). NCBI lineage: Eukaryota > Metazoa > Arthropoda > Insecta > Diptera > Syrphidae > Philhelius > Philhelius pedissequus. Next base: position 64,841,472 of record OU343160.1, on the reverse strand, counting down.
ATCCCCTAGAAAGTCTTAACACTATTGTTTTTCAAAAAAAATTTTTCTTAGAAATTTAATTTTTTTTTTGAAAACACAAAATTTTAAAAACGACTCAATAGATTTTTTCGAAACTTCGTATTCTAATCGTATTTTTCTAAAATAAAAAACCACGGTAGTAAAAAACAGTTAACAAAAAATATTATTTCTCAAAATCGGCTCCAAGAATTTTCATAAAAAAATGTGTGTGTTCTTATATTAGTGCAATCCACTTTTAAATATATCAATATTTTATTTTGCGTACTTATTAACGGTACTTCTCTTAGAACCACTTTTAATATTTTAGAATATCACTATTGGATGGACCGATTAAAATAATTTTTTGAAAAATCGATTTTCAAAAACCAGTACCAGTGAATTTTTTTGAAATTTGAATTTTATATGTATGTTAATAATATCTTCAAAATGGCGTTTAAATTTTTTTTTCTAAAAATATTTTAAAAATTTTATACATAAAAAATATTTTTTTTTTAAAACTGCTCCAACGATTTTTTAATTTTTTTTTATATTCTTTTTATCCAGGAATTCAAATGGCATCTTTGTTTTCTCTTAAACTATAACAACTAAGCGATATGAAAGCATTTAATTATGTGTATTATCCATTTTTTACCTTACCTTATTAATTTCCTTTTTACGATTTCTTGCGTGCGTCTCTGTACTACATACAATGTATGTAGGCCCTTATACATTTATATATATGTAATTATGTATCTTTAAAAATCACATGAATCTTATGTATGCGTATTGCACATAAATTATAGAGTTATATGTTAATAGCTACCTAGACCTCCCGCCTGCATCCTTCATTTACATTATTATATGTATATATGTATTTACATACTTACATAGTAGGAAATTTCCAAAAATTCATGCACCAATTATTGGAAGCTACAGCCCATGAATTTGGTATGAAAACATCGATGGATTTAACATAGGGCTGTCATAGGCGTTCACCAAGTGATTTTCGAGAGGAATATTTAACAGTGAAATCACGAAGTAGGGGTAACTAGTTTATTCATAAGCAAATTAAATGTGATGAAAAATGGCATGAACGTTAAGCTGTGAAATCACTAGATAACTTAGAGTTGCTTATTCAGCATGCGAAAAATGGCATGAATGCTCAGCCATTAATTCACTCTGTTAATGTAACTCGTTAATTCGCACATGAATTTTATATGATGAAAAATGTCATGAATGTTCAATTATGAAATCACTAGATAAAGCCTGTATGATACCTACTCGTACTTCTTTTGTTTCCTCATTTTGTATGAATTAAATAACATGAAAGTGTCAGTTTTCTGTGAAAGAGGAAATATATTTTTTTAAGGAAACAGAAACATTGTGTATGTATGTTATACCCCAAACATCATTTTATTAATTTAATTCGACGATTATTCAATAATATAAACATACAATTAAGAAAAAAAATACGTTTAGCTAATAATAATTAAGATGTAGTCTTGATAAATTTTGATGCGAAAGTAAACCGTATCAATAGTTGATTCTTTTAAAATTTGATCTGATGTCGGTCTTAGCAATTCATTTTGTTAATTCTGCTGCATTGCTTTTGCACTTTCAGTCGCCAGCATTACATATTGAGTATAATGCGCTAAACGAAATATTGGCATTTTAAAAAAAGTCGAAGATATACCCATCAGTGGCCATATATCTTAAGGTTAATAATTGCAACCTTTCAGCTGGCCCAATACAATTTCTGAACAAAAATAAACATCATTTGCGAACTCATGAACCTATACATTACTCTTCATCAGTGGAATCATCGCTCATTATTTTGTAACTGAAAATGTAGTGAATTGTAAGTATTCAATTCATTTGAATTTAGTTAACTGATGAAAAAATTTCTTATGAAATCATAACATACTGCTCATCGATGGAAATAGTCGATGAATCCATTGATGAATTCACCAAAAAATGCATTAGCTGTGTTTTATTGGGAATCTATCCATTGTACCGTAAGTAATTCCAAAAAAAAACGCATCGACCATAGCATGGACCGTAGCTTTTTTATTTGTGTAAAAATGGTACACCTGCACAGCAGTCACAACTAATCAAAGAGTCTTTTGCAAAGTAAAATTATTAAAAAATCAAAATTAGGAACAATAATTAGCTTTTATTCATATAAAATAGAAAGTAGAAAAACGTACCAATATTTAATTTATGTTTCAATTCTTTTTCTTGTGTTCACTTTTTCTGCATTTGCAATTTTAAATTCGAACATTCATTTTGCACCAATAGAAAGGAAATTATAAGTGAACGGGTTTGTTCATAGACTATGGTCAAGTCCCTTTTTACACAGGGCAATTTTCGTATTGCTTTAAAAACCGACAATGCCTTTCACACGAGGAAACACAATTGCCGGAGATTTGCTTGTTTCCTTTTAATGTTTCTTGGTTTTGAACGCACACTATTCTTCACTCCGATTACATTTCCCCTTTATATTTCATGCTTTTATTTATTTTCTGAGTAGACCGATAGCTAGAGTCTTATTTTTCAAGTCAATTTACAAATTTATTTTCTGAGTATGTTTAGCTTTCAATTCAATATTCACTCAACAGAGATCATACTGCACTTTACATAAGCGGATTAAGGAACAAATAGTTAACATTTTGTTTGCAATTTCCATACATATGTCCAGAAAAAAAAACAATGGGATCACAAAATTGTACGCCCAGTCAATGTCCATGTAGTGAAGCGAATACCGTTCATGGCCAACGTCCATAAACAGTGAGGAAAAAGCACATTTTGTGAAGTTCAGTTTCCGCTTAGTGCACTTAGGCCAGGCGCGCACATGCATTTTTTCCGAAACGAAATAGTTTAATCACTAATTGAACGATGATCGCTCACATAAGCAACTTCAAAATCAATCAACGAGATAAACCAACACACAGACAACATATTGATTTAATGTGCGCGCAGTTACATTATAGTTCGGTGTGATTCAAACTGAAGAACTTATTTGGGCCGATCGTTCGATTTGTGCCAAAACAAAAACTTATAAGTTACTCGAATCGCGGACTGAATAGTTTTTGCATGTGCGCGCACTCTCATATAAGTCCATGGTATTCAATTTAGCAACCAAACTGTTGCAAAACTGTAAGTTGCATATGTGCGCGCCTGGCATTATAGCTCATAGAATTTCATACGAATACATATTTTGCGGCGCAGTGTCGAGCAGTTCCTCTATGGTGCAGTTCCACTCAATGCGGTTTGTCTTCTCAAATTGCTTTTTTGTAGATCTAAATAAAAAGCTGATTTTTTTCACCAACCTCCGTTTATTTATAACTATCAATAAAAATTGAACACAAAACGAATATTGCTCTTAGTTAGTCAAAAATAAAAGTAAACCCGAATTTATTCCATAGATATTGATTTTTTTTTTCAAAATCGAAATCGAAATTTGTTAAAATTGATTAATTGACATTAGGGGTATGCAAAATTGCAGATATAGGTGGAATTTTAGACGTACTCCAGAAAATAATTGAGCAAAGAATATAGTTTTTAATAATAAAAGTCAGAAACTTTTTAGAAGAACAGCTTATAATTTATTAAAAAATGGTATTATCTAAGATCTTAGAAATATAAACTGGTCAACCATAAAAAAAAGAAAAAAAAAGACTCAAAAAGATTTATTTGTCTTACGAATGAAATTAAAAATTATAACACTCCATGAACACATCCATCGAGATTCAACCCAATTATCAATCGTACCAACAAAACTAACAAAATCAAATTCGAGACTCGAATAAACGTCATCTAGCCATCCACCGTAGCTTCTACTTTAGCTTTTTATCGACCGTAGCGAATTGTATGTAAAATGCTACGACGGATAAACTTACGGCGGATAAATTTCCCAATAAAACACAGCTATTGATGTCGAAATTTCCTACTGGGTAGGCTCCATCTATGTATGTACTTACATATTACTCTTCTAACTTACATATTTAAAATCCATAATCTATATTTATATTTGTAGGTACGTATGTAACTATTCCTTGAATCATCCCTTCAACAATTCATTGTACTAAGAATCAAGGTAATATTATTTACATCGGCTTTAAACCTACATTGGATAACTAGACTACCTACCTACTAACAGCGTCAATGTTTAGCTACATTAAAGTTGTTAGCTCCAAGAGCAAGTTCGTACTTTCCAGTCATGCATTTTATTTTTTATAAAAATCCTTTGGAGCTGTTTTTGACCCAAGAAAATGTATAGCAGGTACAAATTTTTACGCCTTCGCTAACATCGTTATGTTCATTAGAGTTACACCAAACTCGTATTAAAATAACCCTTTATTGCGTTTTAATTTTCAGTGTAATATTAAAATGTTAAATTTTATCTTGTAGACTATATTACTTTCAATATAGTTTACTTGTTACTACTAAAATGTTTTTCATAACATAAAAGCGTGTTTGTGATCTTTGAACTTGATACAATTTCACTCGAACCTTTATAAGCATGTGCGCTCATTAACAGAATATTTCAAATGTAACGTATGCTATATAGAAGCCAAAAATCACTTCATCTACTCGTACTTATTACTAGCAGAAGTACTTATAAATTATTTTGCAATAGCTTTTTTTTAGTTAGCCGAGTGTTACGATTATCAATTTTAACATCGATGTTGCGATGTTTCACATACTGCAACATGTTAAAACATCGATGTTTTTTTATCTAACATCGATGTTTTGCTAACATCGATGAACATCGCTCATCCCTAATCACAAGTAAAAATGGTGTATATTTTTAAATTAAAAAAATGTTTTATTTTGCGTATAATGAACGATGCTTCCAGTAGAACAACACACATTTCACATTCTCGACTTTCTCACTATTGGATGAACCGATTAAAATATTTTTTTTTGTATGGGAATTCTCCCTAAAAGTATAAATAATATTGCATATTCCAATTTTCAAAAAAAAAAAAAATATTTGTTCGATTTTTAAAAAATAATACATTTTTTTTGCATGCTTATCAATCGATTTAAATGTATTCTCAATGTAATCAGCGCTTTGATCCATTTTTAATCTGAGGCGCTGGAGCTTTGATTTCATTGTTGTTTTAACAGCTTTTCAGTATGAGTAGTTTTATTCTTTCCCTGCTTTCAATATAATTTCCAACATCACAATATTTGAATTCTGATACCGTCTTTTTCATTAAATTTCAAAAGCGATTTCCATTTTCTGCCATTTCTAAATCTTTCATTTGACGTAGAAATTTTAAGTTTTTAAGGCGCGGCATTACTCTTTGGTATGGGGTGTGGTGTTGTTCCTTCTTTGATTGCCATTCTGCTATGTAAATTTTACTTGAAGGTATTCCTTTGACCACAACAAACTAATAAGGTTAGGTATTTTCGAAGGAACAGTCGGCCAGTAAGTCTTGTCTACGTCGCCCGTTTAAAGAAGCATAATCATTTTTCGTGTTAAAGATTATATGAACGAGCATAGTAAATGTGTATTTTGAATCTAATGGAAAATGGCCACATTGCTCTCTCTCAGTATGTTGAGGGAAACCCATGTAGAAAAATAGTTGAGTAGAACAAGGAGACGGACAGTTTATTGTGCGGAAAATTTTACCCTGCCAGTGGCGCAATGGAAACTGTTCCATCCACAAATCAATTTCTAATTAAAAAGAGAAAAAAATCCTTCCAAAATCTGAGTCTCATCACATTTTAATTCAATAAAATTAACTCGATCATGACATCGACATAGTTTCTAAACTCATCAAAAGAGCATTATTCTCGTCGTGCCCATAAATATTGGTTTGGCTCAAAAACGAAAATGTGGTTTCACACACAATAAATTTTACTTCGAATGAACTCTACTGCCTGTCTGCTGCTGCGGTTAGAAAGAGATATGGTTCCTTTAAAAAAAAAAAAAACTTTAACCATTATGACTTTGGTAAACGCCCAATTTCTATAAAGCTGAACTGCAAAGTTTTTGACTTCCCAAATTTTAGTAAATGATATTAATGTTTGTTTTTTGTTTTCCAATATGAAGATACAAAAATTATGTACGAGTATATTGTATTTGCTGTGTATATATGTTTGTGTAAGAAAAGTTATATTATAACCGAAGCATAACTTAGAAGTCCATTATGGGCAAGGAAAAGAGATTTATTTACAGAGTGGGAAGTTGATTGCCAACAAAGTTTTGTCATCTATTACATAAAACTTTGTTGACTTTTTTAAGGGAAAACTTAATATGTATTTATTTTTAAGTTTTTGCTTTTTTTTAATTGCATATATGTAGAAGTTGACTTCCAGGTAATTAAGAAGTAGTTTTACTTATTGATTAATTGAAAAGTTTACGAACAAATATTAGTCGCTTCTGTTGACTTAACAGTTGGTTCTTGGAAATACAAAGTTGAGGCTTGTTAGACAGCATTTTCTATTACTAGACCATAAATCCTATGTGGTGCATCTTCAAAATATAGGTATGTAAGATCTGTGAGCTGTTCTGTAACACTAAAGCAAAATACCGTACTGAGTATGAGCTTGAAGCCCAGGCACACCATTTCATCACAAAGCTTTCATCACTGAAAATAGTTGATCTTGAAGTAGATGAGTCGTGTTCCTTTTCCGGCCTTTTAATAAGAATAAAGTGAATGTCCTTTAAGATATATTTTGTGACCGGCCAATCGTCAATAGAATAAGTTCACCGCTTAAAAAATAAGTTTTGGGTCAGAATTCTAATGGTTTGGCGTAGTTTCTTACTAATTTAAAGACCAACACTTTTTTTTTGAAAAAATATAATTCGTAATGTAAGCCAACCCAAAAATTTCAGTGCACTTGAAAAGTTCGTAGAAAGTTTTGGCAATTTTATTGAAGTAACAAGGAAAACTACGTTAAAAAGATTAAAGGGCGGAAACAAGCCACAATACCTGAAGGAAGGAGACTTTTCGATAAATAGAGCCTTCCAGCTCCGAGAATAAAATGTTTCACATTCAAGTACTTCAAAGCTTTCAAACTGTTTTAAGATTAATTAGAAGTGTTCCACATCTAAAGTACATAACATTTCAAAACGAAACTCCTTTAAGACCTTAAGGAAAAGTAAGACAGCTGGATTTCTTCAGATGATGTACATGGCTTGCAAGAACGAACAATTGCCCTTGAGTTACCCCGTCAAGACGACGAGTTTGTGCAAAAATGAATTGAGGCGAATTTTCCAAAGTTAAATATATTTAGTTGAAGTAATTTTTCACTTATTTTTTTGTGTATACAAATTTTTTTTTTTTGGTTTTTGATTTTTTTTTTAATTAAATTTTCCAAAAAAAAAGTTTTTTTACTATGAATTTAATAATAAACAATCGCCAACCCGTTTCCGAAATATTGATATTGATTATTATTCTTTTATTGTTTTAATATTATCCAAAAAATTATGTTTCGAAAATTTTGAATATTTTTAGAATTCGAAGGACGTTTCATAAATATTTTGATCGAAATCCCTTGAGATCTTAAGTAGTAAACCGCAAATCAAAAAGATGGTTCTATGGCATAGGCCGTTAATAACATTTTGGTACATACATATATTTCGGACCACAATAATGTAGAACATACTGTATATATAAATATTGCACAGAATTTTTGTTATTAATATCGAGATACTGAAAATTTACTTTTTTTGTTACCAAAAATTATATGGTAGTTACCGCTATTTTGAGACTTAAAAAAAGAGTGTGTGTATGTGTACTTATGTATGTACATGTGCCAGATGTAAAACTTCCCTTATTTGAAACAATTTTTTTTTCGTAATTCTAAGTCGGGTACAACATGAATGTATTTAAATTTCACGAAACCAGTCAAACAACAATGAAGTTGACATTTTTCAATACCAGGCATAAATAATATATTGCTCATAACGACCCCATCTTCAAATTGTACAAAAGTCACCGTCGCGTGTCGTTCGAACTTTGATTCATAGTTCAGGATATGTTACACTACATACATTATACTATTCTGTATATATAAATCTAAGAAGTAGATACACTGATACACTGACAAAACACACGTTAATACAACACAATATACACTAATGTATTCATCAACAAAACAAACAAAAAAATCGCCGTTAAAATACACAATACGCACTAATCTAATCTTATCAAACAAATTATTCCTCGTCGAATACACACAATGCGTATACCTACTACATTAATCTATGATGATGCACAACGAACCCACAAACAAAATTGAATCAAACAAAAAAAAAACAATGCAACAAAAAAAAAGAATGTCTCGATCTCGTACAATCTACATAATGAGAATCAACAACACGTACCAACAAAAAAAATCCTCAGCAGAATACACACAATGCAGATACATACATATCTGCGTCCTGTATGAAAATCCACAAAACGAACAAACATCTCAAATGTCGGGTTTGATAGCTCTATATAATTTTTTTCCCAAGCCCGCAAAAGAAGTCTTACTTCAAAAAGGTTTAAATAAATAATATGGACAATCACCCAAGACGCCTTATACCAAGTTTGAAGAAAATCGGTTCAGCAGCTTAGGCTGTTGACCAACCTTCATACTGACAAACCGATAAGTAGACAGACAGCCAGAGAGATGAAATTGCGGGACCCAGTTTTTTTCATGTTCTCCATGATTTTAATAAATGCAAGACTTGCCCTATCTATATCTCAAGTACAAAAATAAAAGATGTTCGATTTTCTCAAGTAGATTTATACAACATGATAACGTCCCAATTCAAACAGAGAGAACAGTTTCAGCTTGGATAAATGCACAAAATTGGCATTTTCAAAATTACCTCTCCTTCTTCTAGGCATTAATAATTTAATAATAAAAATAATAAATTTGAGTAGCCCATTTTTTTTTTACGTTTCTCTTATTAAATCATATAAGCCTATCCTACAGGCCGTCAGTGTACACAAGAAACTATTAAGATTTACTGTAGCAATCATTGACATATTATACATGTACTGCTATTCCATTGCCAATGTATGGAAAGCTCTATTGAAAATGGGAAGAATGATCTTTACGCCACTCGGAGCAAAGTAGCAAACAAAAATATTACTTTCAAAAGCCATCTATTACCACTCTTGGCATGCGCACCATATTTAGTCAACAGACAAGGAAACTAGGGCTATCTATTGGTATCTTGTATAAGATAAGTGCTGACATCTATTGTTTATAGAATAAAACAAATAAAAATTTAATTTTAATTTTCCAATTAAATTTATTCCTTATTTTAAATAAATTTATTGTTTCTCTTTTGTTACTTTTCCGTTTCAGTAGTTTAAGGGCTGCGATTTTGTTCTTCGTAAAAAATAAAAGATTTTATATAAACAGTTAAATAATACTTTCGTATTACAACACTTTTGTTCGTTCTATTTGCATCGGTCAAAAAATTGTTCAAAAAAAAAATAAAATTTAAATAAAGCTAGTACTTTCCATATATCTATACATAAAAACTTGTATGGAAGAACTAACTAAGTATTGAGGTTTGTGATTCCAATTCTCTTCTCATGGAAATAGTAGATATATGAGTTCAGTATCTTCTTTATACATTAAGATTTTTTATATATTAAGAATATTCATTAAACCGTGTAAAACTTCCCACATCGGAAAATTGAAAAGCTTACCACGCACGTTTAATGAACGCACCTTAAAATCAACTTGAGTAAACGTGGTAAATGATTTTCTTCTTCCTGTATTTTAAGTTGACTAATAACGGTGAATTATTACTCTCATTTAAAATGTCTGCCAAAAATAATACGCGAAAGAGAAATAAATGTACCACCAAGATTGTGACTTATAAAACGTCAAAAGTTTTCCATATTTACCAAATTCAGATGGTAAACTTTCCCAGAAAAAATTATGCCGAAAACTTTACCATTTTTTGGTAAAGATATTTATCACATTTACCATTTTATCACATTAACTTATATTAATCTGTATCTTGTGTTAAATTTTATAGAATTGTAATTTAAACTTAACTGCGTTAAATTTTATTCGTCTCGTCAAGCAGTAAAAAAAAAAAAACTGTACTGGTATTTGATCTAGCTTTTAATCGTATTCCGCTCATCCGCAAAGGTAGCAATAGTTCAATACTCTGTCCCAGAAAAATAGGCAGTACGCGTCTTATGGGAAAGCTTTTTTTCAAAATGAGTAGCGTGTTATATTTTGACACTATACTAAATTGAAAGAACTTCTCCATAAAACGTGTTTGCCCGCCCCTAATCTATAAAATAATAAAAGAAAATTTAATTGCATCTGGCGCAGGCCCAACGTCCTACGCACATCTGAATATGGAATGAATTGCTTTTGATGTGGCCTATGGCTGTTGCTGCTATTCAACCCTATTCAATATTGATGTGCTTTCAGAGTTAACCGTGTCCATTTTTTAACTTGTTCGGCTTTTCTTCCTTGGGTTTCTGTTGATGTGCTTTTGATTTGAGAGCTTTCATATTTGGGTCCATTTAAAATACAAACTACGAAAACCCTGTAAGAAGTTTCTTGAGCGACAGATTCATGCAATCCACTGTAGCAAGAATGAGAGGCAAGCGTCCTATCTTGCCTACACTGCCTATTTTTCTGGGACAGAGTATAGTTTTGCCTTTTTCTTATTAATAGGTCAGAAAAAGATCATTCACAAAAAGTTTTTTCTAAAGCTTTTGTTAAAAGAAAAAGCTCTTCGCTTTCTATTTAACAGGAGAATCCTATTCCATTGGCCGGAAGCGTTTAAATACAAATTATCAACTTTTTGATTTCTATAATATTCAGTCGCTTAAAAACAAACACGTTTGTCTTAAAAAAACTTTCAAGCAAAGCAAGCACGGTTTTGCTATTACAATCTAGAATATAATATTTCAAACAAAAATATTACAACAGTTATACCCGGATAAGTTCCTCTCGCTTAAGTGCCTAACCCGCATTAGTATCTTTTTTTAGAACCAAAATTCTGAGGATGTTTTCATATAAAACTTATCTTATAAGTACCTTCCGCTTAACTACCTTTCCCGCTTAACTACCTTTTATTTTTTATACTTTTATTTTAATTTACCTGACAAAAATTGTTTTAAGTACACAATAGAAATCAGCTGATAAAATACAGAATACACAAATTTTCCTTCCGCGCCTCCATTTGTTTTATGCCTTAAAATTTATAAATAAAAAAGTAATCATATTAATCTACTACAATGATTCGTGGATCACATGCCATTAAAATATAATGCAAAACAGCTTCCTAATTTACTATGTTTGCCCCAAGACAAAATCTTCCGATTTTAATTTAAAAAAATAATCTTGTTGGATATAGTTCACATTGGTTTTTTGTCGAAAAATCCATGTAAGTTGAACTGAACTTAACAAAAAGTGCGTATTGGTAAGGCCATCACTAGCCAACTGAGGAGTCCAAGTGAGATCGCCATGACGAAACGCAAATTTTGTGGACTAAAGGCTGTTAAAAGCTTTTCTTAATTAATTTTTTTTTATCAAACATTTTTTGTTTTAATTTTTGTATATATGTAAATAAGCGGGTTTTTTTATAAATGCCTAGCCCGCATAAGTGCCTATTAAAAGTAGTGTTTTAATGTGAAGCACTTATACGGGTTTTACTGTACTCCTGTTTGACTGAAATATGAATATGAAAAAAACTGAGTTTATATGTATTATGAGTATTATATGTATTTAATTCTGTTCACCACGCACATTTTAAGTAAAACAAACACATACGGGCAAATGTGTGAAGACCAAAGTGAAATTGCTTATTTCCAAAACATTCGTTTCTCGACACCTAATTCCATTATAACCATTTTATGCAAACCACAAAACCACGTCACATATAAACACCTGTTATATAAATTAAACTGCAATTAAATTAGACTGCAAACAGACCCAATGATTACTTGTTTTTGCACAACAATGACTAACCCATCAGCGATAGTGCTATCGCATTTGCATACAAACTATTAGCATTAATAAATTGTGAGGAAAATCGCACTGCCTACCTGAGCCCTCGACGTTTTGCATTAAGCCATTTGCTCTGTTGAATATGAGTCTTTGCAAATAAAGAGCTTTATTTTGAATCATGACAAGTGCAGTCGAATTTGACATTTTCATAAATTAAATGACAAAATCTCACAAACAAAATCAGCAAAAACAGCTAAATTGCATTTTGGAAATAGGTTTGGCTATCAGAGCTATAATGCCATCATCACATTTGGTGTCTAGTTATACATAGGTGCATTTATGCATGTGCAAATATGCTTAAAGCATCTTGACAGGAGTAATGATATGTGTGTGATGTGCCCGATATATCCATAGACAGTTTGGGTACATAAAACAAAGTAGGGTTGAAAGGGTAAGCGTTCCACACTCGATAAAATCAAAACGTAGAACTGAATTGCTACCAGGGCCGTCTCAGGTTTATTTGATAGAAATGGGCGACACTTAGATTAATATTAAATAAAAGGTTATTTTAAAGATGGAGAAGGGAAATTTGTTTGACACATAATTTTAGTCGCCAAGAAGATGGAATGGTCAGCTCAACATTGTCAGTGTCTTGTTGGTGTGCAAGATCCTCGAGACGTTACGTTTTCTTTTAAGAATAGGGATCATCGGTCCAAAGTTTTTTGGGAAAAAATGATCGAGTACTACTATTGAGTCTTCACGTTATCTGAGCATGGTTGAGAACCTTTCTTGCCCGAATTGGAACAGATGGAGCAGGAAGCTGTCTATACCCAGAGTTGGCATATACCTTATTCGGGACAGATTCTCCGGTGGCTCTCTCTACCTACAAGTAGCTCTCTCCGTAATGTAGCCATTACGCACCCAGATTTGTTCCACCGCTGTTTTAACTTGTGATGTACATTATGTATAGGTACTAAAGGGTAAGTTTTGCATTTGGAAAAAAAAATCAAAATCGAGATTTTACGAGATTACACCAAAAAAGTGGGTCCCGAAATTCCCTCTGTCTGTCTGCCTGTAGAACGTTCTACAGTTTAAACGGCTAAACCGATTTTGTTAAAACTTGATGCGTATGAGTTTTAGGTGATTGTATAAAATAGATTTTTGAACCGTTGTTTAAGACCCAAAAATAACGGTACTTGCCATAAAAATTTGTCTACCATCTAAATTATATCGGAAACGGCTCTAAAGATTTTGATAAAATAAAGTATGAGTACTATACTACTTTGGGTAAACATTTTTTTAAACATATTTTGTTATTAACGGTATACCAGCGATAAAACCATTTTTTTTTTTCAAACTTTCTCATAAACGGCTTATTAGATGTCAATGGTGAATTTTCATTTTTTTAGAAGGAATTTAAGTAATTTTTTTATATTTATAAAAAATTAAGAAAAAAAGAAATTAGTAAGCCGTTTCTATTAAGAATCTTTTGCATACAATGTGATCGAACATAACAGCAAAGTACGTGCGATCCAGTCGTGCATTTCCTGTAGAAATGATAACTTATATCTCGCTTATTAGGATCATCTTAGGAGTCTGGAAGCTCTCAAACGAAACATTCGAACCGCATCATTCAGCTTCCCGCTGCAATGCTTGACAATTCTTGGATTTTGAGGGTTGCCAATTATTTGGCCAATACATTATTTAAGACTGCTCAAAATAAAATTTCTTGCTTTTGATTCCTCCGTAAAAGGGAGCTCGTCAAATTTCCCCAAGCCTATCCTACACTGCTGGTTTCCTCTATTTTTTTCGACGACCCAAAAAAATTTGTTTTCGATACGGCTATCAGCTTCAAGGATAAGATACCACCTAATAATTACAGTTCACAGCTCTTAAAAGGCCCTATATTAACATACATTGTAGGCCCTGTGCTCTGGTTCAATTAGCCCATGTCATCAAATGACACACTATTGAAGCTTGCTGGCCCAACTTTAGTCTTTTATCGAAATTAATTATCATTGATGGTGTAATGATGGCAATACTGATGATGATGATGATGATGATGATGATAATGATGATGATAAATTGTTTTGATTAGGAAATGATTAAGCATTTTACACTATATATACATATACTTAGATAAAGTGACAAGAGCAATGAATTTATTGGATTCCGCAACAAAAAAAAAAGATGACATGGTATTTCGATTGAATTCCAGTCCGTGTCCAGCAATTGAATGAATTGTTTCTTTGGCATCCCAAAGTAAATCATTCAGGAATTTTCCGGTTGAATATACATAGCAATGTATGTATGTATGTGTACTAACAAATGGCTTACAAAAACAGAAAATAAGATAAAACCTAAAAGCATTTAAAATCTCAAAGGCAACAAGCAGATCATGTGAAAATTTAGCTGTCAATGCTTTCAGAATGGCATCTTATAGCTTGATTAATTATCGTTTTTAATGGATCAATCTGTTTCAAACAAAATTGTTTTTGTTTTTGTTTTTTCTTATTACAAAACGACACCCAGTAAATAAAGTTGAGGATGTAGGTAAGTGCAGGGCATTAAAGTATTGATAATATATTGATGATGGGACTTTTTGAATTGTCTACTCAATTTGAGGAAAAAAACGATTTTATTTTTATTTCAATTTTCCAAACAAGAAACGTCATTTTAAGTTGATTGGAATTTTCAATGAAATCGTATCATAAACTTTGTATATCTGAAGGTTTTGAATAAGTATCTCATATCTAAGCTGAACTATAAAGATGTTGACGAAAACGGATCTATGGATGAAATTCTGTACAAAAATTATACGAATGCCTATTAGAGTTGCTAGTATTTTTTGTTGTTGTTGTTTTTATATTGAAAATAACCGTGATTTAATTTTTTGTTACCGGAGCGAAATTATGATTTAATTGATTTCAGTGCAAATTTTCACATTTCATCATATAGTTTTGAGATTTCGGAAAGTGAGATTTCGTTGCTGTTGCGATGGGGGTCCATTTTCAACTTCACCATTCTTAGGCAAAAGAGATTTTGCTGTGAAATTTACGATCTTTTACTTGAGCGATAGGGCCTAGTATACAGTACGAACGAAAAAAAATTAATTGCACGACTGGATCGCTCGTTCTTGCTCTTATGTTTAATCATATCGTAAGCACAAGATTTTAATCAGAAACAGCTAAATATATTTACAACTTTTAAAGAACATACAATTATTGACATACTATACATGGACTGCTAGTCGATTGTGATTTCCATACGAAAGCTCTATTGCAAATGGGGAGAACGATATTTACGCCACTCGGAGCAAAGTAGCAAACAAAAATATTACTTTCAAAAGCCATCTATTGCCACTCTTGGCACGTACACCATATTTAGTCAACAGGCAAAGAAACTAGGGCCATCTATTGGTATTTTGTATAAGATAAGTGCTGACATCTATTGTTTATAGAAAGTAAACAATGCTGTAGTGCTAGGGAACTATACGAAAAATTCTTTTTTGTTTCATTTTATGAAAGAGATTGCTTTTAGAGTTGAATTCGAAATACAACAAATTTTTATTATCTAATTTTAATTTTCCAATTAAATTAATTCCTTCTTTTAAATAGATTTATTTACAAAATTGTTTCTCTCTTGTTAGTTTTCCGTTTCAGTAGTGCTTTTAAGGGCTACGATTTTTGTTCTTCTTAAAAAATACAAAATTTTATATAAGCAATTAAATAATAATTTCGTAATAAAATACTTTTTTTTGTTGTATTTATCGGCCAGAAAATTGTTAAAAAAAATAAAACTTAAATAAAGCCATGTACTTTCCATATATACATACATACTTGTATGGAAGGTTTGCGGCTCGAATTTACTTCTGATGGAAATAGTAGATATATGGGAGTTCAGTATCTACTTTATACATTAAGAGTATTCATGAAACCGCGTAAGCCTTCCCACATCGGAAAATGGAAAAGTTTACCACACACGTTTCATGAACGCACATAAAAATCATATTTTAACTTGACTAATAACGGTGTGTTTATTACTCTCATTTAAAATGTCAGCCAAAAATAAAACGAGGAAGAGAGATAGTTATACCAAGATTGTGACATATAAAACGTCAAAATTAAATGTCAAACGTTTTACACATTTACCAAAATCAATTGGTAAAATTTCCCACACGAAATTATGCGGAAAATTTACCATTTTTTGGTATATTTTTCCATAAAAATAGCTAACTTTTTGACAACTAATTTACCATTTTACCACTTTAACTTACATTACTCAGTTGTGTTAAATCTTATTGATTTTATTTATTTCGTCAAAAAGTTAAAACAAAAACTTAAATGTAGTCTTAACTTAACAGCGTGTGCTAAATTTTATTAGTCGCTTCGAAAAGTAAGGAAAAACTAGATTGATCTTTGATCTAGCCTTTATTGTATTCCGCTAAAATAAATATTTTAAAAGATATATATATATTTCGTTTTTTCTTTAAATGAATTAAGCATTTAAAGGCATGAATTTGGAAAATATAATATCAAATTTCCTCGAAAACACATTATTTCACACCGACTTAGCCGAATAAGTTCGTTTTATTGTTTCTGTGAGATTTTCACTCCTTTTCAATAAAACGTCAATAAGATCTAAAAGATTTTCACATGAAATCAATGAGGGGTATGGTTTGTTTGTTTCGTTCTTGTCATCTCGTTTTTGAATTGTTTCGTTTTAGGTAGTCGTTTCGCATTTCGTTTATTCAGTATTTTAATCAAAATGTTTTTCACTTCAACAAATTTCATTAGGTATTTTACTTAGTTCGTTTTATGTTCATTTCGCATTTTATTATTTAGTTTTTCGATTGTTTCCTTTTTTGTTCATTTCGATTTCGATTACTTCGCCAACGTGTGTTTCGTCTTTATATATTTTTTTTGTTGATGTAAGGGTTAAAATTCACGCGATCAATGAGTAAGGGAGCGCATGCTGCACCCTGCAACCTCCCTATTTGAGTTAATTATATGATTTGGGGTATTGTCGAGTTTGGGTGTATGCAAAGTTTTTTGTGTAACATTTATCAAAATACAAATCGGCCTAAACGGGATTAACCGGGATTTTAAAAAGTGAGATTATAATAAAACGGGATTTTGAATATTTTATTTATATAAAATAATTCCTTCATTATACAAAAACACTTAACAAACAATAAATGTACATAAATTGTAATAAAGTTTTATATTAGACGCACCTGACAATAGATTCTAATAACAAACAAAATGCGAAATAAACTTTTGGCGAGAAAACATTGACCTAAATAACTAATTGCACTTTTAACGGAAATGCAAAACGAGTAGAAAGGGAAAGAAATAAATGCGCAGTGATCGTTGGGCGAAATGATTGAAAAACAATGGATACAAAAACGAAGTAAACATCGATGTAAGAAAGGGGGAAGCAATGAAATGAGAAGTGGAAAAAACGAAACAACAGACACCTAATCAATGAGATCTTCTTACTGTTTCAAAGGGATTTGCTCTTATTTTTCAATAAGTTTTTCTTACCCCCAGTTTCACAGTGCGAGCTTAAACTTCAATTTTGGTTTAAAATTCAGATGAACAATTTATCAAAGAGCACGGTAGTGCCCAGCCAATTTCTGGCACTACACCCTATTTACATGAAAAACCTCTGGCGATTTTCGACCCCCCTCTAACTTCAGTACTAATAAAGACTGAAACTTCAAACCCTCAGCATTTGCTAAGCTCACCAGGCTTAGGCAACTCATCCAATTTCAATTCTTTAGCTTTAGTGGTTGCCGAGATATAAGACTGCAAAAATCGCAAAAACCGTAACTGACTGACTCACTCACTGATCATCAAAATTATGGAGCACTTCCCGACATCGTAGAATCTTGTATTATCGCACAACAGTAGGCCTTGTGGTGTATACAAAGGAAAAAATAAATATCGAAAATTTAAGATTTTCCATTAAGGGGCGTGGTACCCGCCCATTTGCATAGAATTGATATCAATTATGTAGAGAATTACTGATTGTCGTAGAATGATGACATTTGGTAGAGCGATAGGATAGCGATTAACACCCATTTTCACATAATTAATATTAAATATATTGAGAGCACTACGGACTGGTGCAGGATTATGCTTGTTAGAGCAGTCAGCTTTACAAAGAAAAAGTTGAAATTATGAAATTTTTCATGCAGTTTTAATAGATCACATCACAAAGACATAAATTAAACACTTTATGAGGCATTCATTGGGCGTTTGTTCCACTCAACTTTCCTGATAAAAAGAATCTTTGCAAAAAGTAGTGAAATCACTCCAAGAACATACATACATGTTAAAAAAGTATTCAAATTCTTCTATATACAAAAACCTTTGCGTAACAAGTCAGCCGTGGAAAGTAGTGAAATCTAAAAGTACTCCAAGTTCCAAGTTTATTAATGTCAAATATCAAATATTTTAAGTACAATAATATGGAAGAACCTCAAAATTATCTGAGAAATCTGGTATTTTATGATTACTGGGTTTAATTGTGTTGGTTTACTTGGCAAGTTTTCATTTCAAAATTTGAATAATTAAGTAATAAAAGAAAACTTGTCACGGTTGACTTGTCACGCATAGGTTTTTGTATAATAGAAGAACATGTCTACTTTATTAACATTTATGTTTGTGGTGTTTCAGTTTTACTGTGTCTTTTAAACGTTGAACTGAGTTCAATCTGTAGTTTAAGTTAACCGAGATTATTCTGTCGTTTAAACTTCAGTTCAGCGTTGGTATTGTTTTTTTTTTTTTTTTTTTTAACAAAATTGTGTATTCAAATGTTATCGAGTTATTATAGTAATTTTGACCATTATTTTATATATTATTCTCGTCGTTTCACGTGTTTGTTTGTGTCAGAGAGAGAGGAAGGGAGGACGGGGCAAGAAAAATGCTGCCAACTATTTTTCATAAAATATATTTAAACGAAGTTCAACTGATCTGAAGATCAGATTTCACTGTGAAACCGGACGAATTAAACCAAAAAATTAAACTTAGTTTAAGGTTCAGTTGATTTGACTGTGAAACTGGGGGTTATTGTTTTAAGAAATCATATTGAAGCTTAATAAGATATCTTCTTAAAAATATGTGGATATCCCATAAAACGATAATCAGCTCTTTGATAAGATTATCTCTATGGTTTTAATAAGACTTCCTTATTGGATGAAAACCATAGAGAAATATTTTTCTTCTATTTTATG
Source organism: Philhelius pedissequus (assembly GCA_910595825.1). Classification (NCBI taxonomy): domain Eukaryota; kingdom Metazoa; phylum Arthropoda; class Insecta; order Diptera; family Syrphidae; genus Philhelius; species Philhelius pedissequus. The sequence goes on along the minus strand of OU343160.1, from coordinate 64,822,295 downwards.
TGATAAAATTTTCTCTGTGTAGGTAGGTGCTATAAGGCACGTTATACAATCGTAAAAAAAATTAACAATCAAACATGGCAATACGATCATAGAGAAGCCTAAAGATGTGATTTACAAAAAATTTCTGTCTGTCAGTCTGCCCGTATAACGACCCGCAGCCTAAACGGATTTAGCGATTACCTTCAAATTTGTTATGTGTGATTCTATTGGTTTTCCTCAGAGGGGAAATTGAAATTTTAATTTTAAGCCTAAAAATAACGGTATCTGCCATATAACCGTTAAAGAAAACTTTATTTTTCTCGGAAACGGCTCCAACGATTTTGATTACTTAATATTTGATATATGATAATGGTGATCAGAATGTAATTTAATATGATTTGTTTAACTATAATTCAGGCTTACAGATTCTTGGTTTCCGAGTGCAAATAAAACACTTATTTCATTCTTTTCCCGACGTTTCGTTCGTATCTTCCAACTTCTTCAGGGTTATTTGAATTTATTGTAGTGAACTGAATAATTAAGGAAAAGCTGCAAAAATTAATTGACATAGGTTGTTATTTGAATTGTTGATTTAACTTACAATTTAAATTAAATTATCAAAAAGTATTAATATTTACGTAAAATTATAAAATGATTCTGTTTTTAAACAAAAGTTACAAATAAATATATAAATAAATACAACATTAAAACAATAACACAATTAATGACGACAGGAACCTTAAAGCTATATCACAGACTCTTGATTGCCACACTGTAGCTGTTGTTAGTATTATCTTTGTCTTATTTGGTGTTCATTGCTCTTGTCATTTTTTGTTGGATTCTTAATTTGATTACAATTTTTGAGATTTTTTTTGTTGGTACTATAGCTATCATTAAATCTGAATCAAGTTTACGGTAAAGTCTATTAACGGTTTTTTTTTTTAATTATTGGCTTTCTCGGTAACGGTACATTGTATTTCTGTCAAATTTTATATCTGAGACGATCTAAGAATTAATTCTGCATATCAAAATTTTTAAAAACTTCTTTTTTCTAATTAAAATTATTTTTTGATTTTTTTTAATCAATATTTTTAAAACTTATCAAAAAAAAATAATTTTAAATTTAATAATAACATGTATATTAATAAAATCTAAAAAACTGCACACCAAAATTTCAAATTCCTAATCTAAGAGCAGAAAACCGAAGATGGATACTATTATCCGAAAAGCGTATCTGAATTAAATAAAATATTTTGTGAAATAATTAAATAGTCATTAAATTTTTAAAATATATTATCCGACAAAAATAACATTTTGACAATAATTTATGCATTTCTTTTAAAAAATAAATTTAATTATATAGGTACATATGTATGTACATATAATATTTACATACCCAGGTTCCATATAGATAGGTACCTACATATTACCCTCCTAAATTACATAATTAAAATCGATTTAAATACACATTTGTAGGTAGGTCCCTATGTAACCATTCCTTAAATCATGCATTCGACAATTCATTATAATAAGAATCAAGGTAATGTTACCTACATCATCGGCTTTAAACTTGCATAGGATAACTAGACTACCTATACCTACTAACAGCGCCAGTGTTTAGCTACGCTAAAAATGTTAGCTACAAGAGCAAGTTCGAACGATCCAGTCGTGTATTTTATTCCTTAACGGCAGCTCACCACTTATTCTTCTAAACTGCCTGGACATAATGCGAGCTTACCCCAGCCTCGACAACACAACATCACAAGATTATAGTGACGTAGTAAAATCTTCTATGGCATCTCGACTCATACCACAACTTACATAACCAAAAAATATTTGTTTAAGTAGTCCGGTGTCCTGCCTTTGGCGGGATAGTAACGCAATCTAAAAAAGTATCTTTTGTCTTGAAAAAATGTATCTCGCAAACCTTAATCATTTGCTCAAAAAATTGTATGTAGTTCCAAATCTGTCCAAAATATTTTGTTTTTTTTTTTTTAATTTATTTATTCAAAACTTGTCAAATGCTTAATACCAACCAAATTTCAGCAAAGTAAAATGTCAAGAAGTAATTTATAAAGCACTCTTATGGCTGACCAACATTTTAATATTGTCACGACTTAATTATGTATGTATAGTGATAAGGGTGTAAGTCCTTTGGTAAATGAGTTTCGGAAAAATCCTCTTAAAATTTAACAGCTTAAATAGACAAAGACAATTGTCTGCTAAGGCATGCCGAATCAGCACAATGGAATTAAGCATAAGCTCATTTTTAAGGTCAAATAAATAAATAATGGAATACGAAACTTAACAGTTTAGAAAAATGCAATCCCTTTTGTTTCCCATTAGGAGTCAGTGGCGTATTAACCACTATGCTCGTGAGGCTAGATCCTAGGGCGGCAACTTGTAGGGGCTGGCAAATTTTGTATGTTATTTTATTTTAATCTAAAAAAATTAAGCAAACAAAAGATTACCTAATGCCATTAAAATGGGGTATTCATCATTTTTGGTATCCGAAAATACGAAATTTAAATCTCTGGCCTGATTTTCCTCCTATTCTTGAAAAGTCTGTTTGCTTGAACGGTTCTAAAATACGTAATAACAAATCGACCGATATGAAATTATTTCCTACTTATTCCTTGTTATAAATTGTAAGTTTCATTATTACGCAATACGCCACTAAATTAGAATAAGCCAAAATCGTCGAGTTGTTCTCAGTCATAAAGCGATACGATTAAGTTTTACATAAGGGTTTTATTTTGTAGAAGATTCCCTTAAGTTAATATTATGGAAATTTCACGTAATTTTCTTTATTATATAAACTTAAATTAAACCTGAAAAGTTCTGAAAATCTTAAGAATAATGGTTAAATGTAAGACTTTTTGAAACTTAATCTACAATAAGACAAATGAAATAAAACAAAGCGTACCGATTCAGATATCAACCGTCAGCATGAATTTATTTTTATCGTGCTGTCCGCAGTTGTTAGTTAGTAGTTATTAGTTCAAAATAATTGGAAAGAAGTCATCATAGCTATAGATTTTAAAGATCGTCAGACACGTTTTTCGAACTTAGCTTTGGGGCCTTAAGACTGCAAAAAACTGCGTCTTAGACGATCTCGTCGAGCCATTCACAGATGAGTGCTTCCCAATTTTCCTAACGCTAGCACTCTGCTTAAACATATTAATTGTAGTCAAAACTTTAGTGCGCGCACAATTATAAAAAAAACACGCGTTTTGACTGACCGCGGACTACACTCAGGGGTAATACTAAAAATATTTTTTTATTCAGTAAAAAAAGTGACTATAAACGACTTTATACTGAAAGAAAAGTGAGTGTGTTTTCAGAATGTAATATGTTTGTAAATTAATATTTTATACTGAAATGGGTAAAAATGTTTAAATACCTATCGTTAAATTTAAAATAATAAATAATTAAAATTTATATAACAAAATTATTTGTCTCCCTAAATGGAGCGCAATTGTTTGGAAATTTCTTTCGTACATTTACTTTCAAAACAAACTAAAATGACTTATCTAATCTCACAATAAATTCAAGTTTCACTCAAAAAGGTCTTGGATTTTTTATAAGAACACGTATAAATCAATGCCATTTTTAATATACTACCAAAAACCTATAACAATTTGTCTTTTCAACCACAAATATATATGTAACATGCCAGCGCGGATCCAGTGGGGGCTCATGGGGTCATGACCCCTCGTCTAGCAGAAAACCATAAAAGGAATGCAAATATATGTTGTACTTCTACATAAAGAAAAAACGGACACGTTCTTCTTGATATAAAAGTATATTTATTCGCCTGGCTTACAAGACACGATTTTACAGAGTGCCGACGGAAAAGTGAAATACCATTCGATCTCCATTAATACAAAAGTTTTCTTATACATGAGCTTTAATGAGGACATTTACATAAGATGTAGATGTAACAATTCTAATAGTAATAGTAGTATACTTAGTGTATAACAGTTATTCAATTATACAACAATATACACCGTTTAATTTAAGAACAAAAGCAATCAACTTCTTATCATACTAGGTTTTATTATTAAATTAATTGCCACAGTCTACGCAATACTCCTTTGCCGTAAAAAAATATTTGACGGCTTCCCAGTTTTCAAACTTAATAGGTTCTTTGTTGAAATGTAAGGAAAAATATATTTTCTCCACATTAGTAACATTTAGTAATGCACTTTTGTTTATAAAAAATCTATACAATTTATCAAAAACCAATCACAAATGACCTGTGAGATATTTTGAAAATACTACCGCGTGTCGTATTTAAATTCCTCACCCCAAAAAGACGATCGTTTCCCTCATTCTTCGATATTAGCCCATTCAAATTACGATCAGTGGATAGTATTAAAAAAGGGGGCGGTTATCACCGAGCGTGCCTCAGGGCGCCCAGCAGGTTAATCCGCCACTGTTAGGAGTAGACCAAGCTTAACTCATTGACGCTCATACTCCATCGATATCTTAATATCTAACTTACACTGAATTTAAACTGCTTTTTGTAATTACGTTTTTTCCAGCACATTCATCTCTGCCCGTATTACAACCAGCGCCAGCGCAGCGCTCACACGCCAGCTAAGGAAAATTAATTGAATAATCAAAATACAATTTTCGCAGCTTGTGATAGTGTTTTTGTGCAAAAATTACTAAATTCTGACAAAACCATAACTCGGTATAGTGTCCTATATCTTTAGATATAATATATATATGCATTATGGTGGTATAGTGCTTCTTAATTACAATTCAATTACTGCTTCCAGGTCAAAGACCACGCAAAGAAATACCCTCCTTCATTGTGCACATTAAGATTGGGTCAGAGCCTGAGGATGTAGGTAGATCTGTAGCTATAAGCTGTACATATACATAGCATACATATAGATTTTTTAATGAAATCCATAACATCCTTAATTGTTTATACAGGAGCGTAGAATGGCTTTACAGAGAGATAGCAACAACATGGTGCGATAAGTCACTTTGCCTTAAATCTTAAACACACTTAACCTTCTTTCGACCCTCAGGTAGGTCTTGTGAATGTGAATGTGCACTATGTATACCTGGAGCCATAGGAAAGGAATAATAAAAGTGAAAATGTAGAGAGCTCATGGTTGAGTGGGTAAACTCACAAGGACCAAAGTGATGTAAACTGACCCTCATGGGTGGTTTAAGATGCACTTGCACTTACCCAAACATCCACAACAGACCACTTGGGATAATTGAATCACAATAAATATCATTTGTATTTCTCTAGCTCGCTCTCATTTGTTCTGTTGTTCTCCTTCGCATAACCCAACCCCTCATCCTGTAAGGTAAGTGATTGTTTTTAATGGTTCTTTTTTTTTTAATGCAATACGAGTAGGTATGTTGGTGGTGCGAAACCTAAGTGAAAAATACTTATATGGATGGAATTTTCCTTCTGCCGAACAACAAGAGTAAGGAAAGCTTTTAGTTTCATCCTGCGTTAGGAGCCTTGCATTTTCATTAATAGGGGCGCACAAACAAAAATGCCATTTTTCTCGATAAGTAGGTAAAGTAATACCAAATTGCCTTACATAAAGTTTGGACTGGTTTTAAAATGGATTTTTCTTAAGGCCTGCAAGCTGCCGGTACAACAACAACAACTGTGTGGTAAAATATTTAAATACGATGACGATGTGAATCGCATCACTTCGTCATCGTGAATGAATTTCAACTCTCACTTTCACAGGCAGTTTTTCCCTCTCTTTGGAAAGAATCCTTAATTTTTCCCATTTTCAAAAAGGGTTCTAAGAACCAAATTGCAAAATATAGACCGATTGCCACTCTCCGCCATCCTCAAGCTCTTTGAAAGCATAGTGTATGACTCACTCTATTTCCATTGTAAATCTATTGCCACGCCTCTACAGCCTGGTTTCTTAAAAAGTAAATCAACCACGACTAATCTAACCCAATTAATTTGTCTCTATGACACTGTCAGCTTTGGAAAAAGGATATGATGACGTTATAACTCCTGATTTCAGTAAAGCATTCGATAAGATCAGTCACAACATAAAATACCTCAAATTAGAAGCTTATGACTTTCCACCTTTATACTTATCGAATGGATCAAATCATAGTTTGAGAGCCGTGTTTATAGGGTTGTATTCAGAAACGTGGCGTCTGATCCAATCTTCCCCTCTTCAGGTGTTCGTCAGGGCAGCCATCTTGGCCCTATCCTGCTTGTGCTTGCCATTAATGACGTGAAGAAAATCATTACCTTCTGCTATCTCTCTATTTACGCGGACGACATTAAAATACTAAAAGTTATCGCGTCTTCTCACGACTCTTCCCTTCTTAAGTTGAACCTAAGAACCTTTCTGACTTGGTATCATTAAGACTTCGTAGAACTTAATATCTGCAAATATCAGTCTATATCTTTCTTCCGCAAACGTTTACCCACAAATTACCGAACCTACCACTGTAGTACCTGGCCCTATTGCTCCATCTATCATTGATCTTGGTATATATTGTGTGATAAATGATCTCATACTTTTAACTTTTGAGTGTAATCCCTGCAACATTGACAACTCTTACAGTTTTCGTGATTTTAAAAATGTCAATCGAAGCCTTCTAGAGATGGACGTTAGGTCGATCGAATGGTTTCGAGTATATGGAACTTTTTCAGTTTATGAACAGTCATCTTTTATTGAGGGTAACATTCGTAATCTTTACGACACTCACGTGCCAATTAAAACCAAATTTAATTTGAGAAGTCAGCCGTCTTGGTTTACTAACAATATAAAGCGTTTTATTAATGAACGTGACCAAGCTTATAAGCGCTGGGAACGATTCCGTCTTGGTGTTTATCACGAAACATATAAAGCGTTGAGAAATAGAGTAACTCTCAAAATACGTGAAGCGAAGCAGTGTTTTTATGCTCTACGATTAGATCCTGCTCAAGCTAAACATAAACTTTGGAAGAATTTAAAACAAATAGGAATAGGTAAACAAAAAAGCAATCATCTCAACAACATTGACCCCAACGAACTCAACAAAATTTTCGTCACCTTGCCTACATTTTCAATAGCACACGAAATATCCAACCCGATACACGACATCCCTCCTTTCAACAATTACCCCACAAACAGTTTTAGTTTCTCTGCAGTTGATGAAGCTGATGTCCTTAATAGCTGTATTTCAGTTAGATCAAATGCTGTTGGTTTTGATGATGTTCATCCGGTCTTTGCTAAGGTTATCCTTCCCTATATCTTAAATCCAATAACGCATTTATTTAATAGCATTATTATGACTGGTGTTTTCCCATCTTCGTGGAAAAAGGCGAAAGTTGATCCTGTTCCTAAAGCACAAAATGAGTTCCGCCCAATTACAATTTTACCCTTCATTTCAAAGGTATTTGAAAAACTTTTAAATAAACAAATACATCAATATTTAAATGGCAACAGTCTGCTTTTTGTGAACCAATCTGGGTTTCGCCCAAAGCACAGCTGCACTACTGCTTTGATAAATGTAGTTGAAGACATTAGGCAAATAATCCAATCACTTAGAATTGAAGCATTGCGCAACCAGCCTTGGTCTGACCCAATTATTTTACCACCTTACGATGACCGTCTGCAATTGATTCATACTTACACACCCTAGTTCAACGTCACCGTATAGGTAACATAATATTCATCCATCAACTTATCACCGGTATAATTGACTCTCCGGCGTTGCTTCAATTAATACATTTTAATACCAACCCACGGAAACTAAGATCCGTCCCTCTCTTCCACCTCCCTACTCAGCGTACCAATTATGACCACTTTAATCCAATATGCTTACTTACTTACTTAAATTAGCGCTACAGTCCGGTGTGGACCAGGGCCTCAACCAACAAGCTTCTTCAAGTCGGATCGGTTTCTAGCTATCTGTCTCCAGTTTCGCACTCCAAGTTGGTTGAGATCCTCTTCCACTTGCGTGCGCCACCTTTTACGCTGTCCACCTCTACTGCGCTGGCTGTCCCACAGGATTAGATTGAAAGACTTTCCGGGCCGGAGCATTGGTGTCCATTTGATCGAGATGGCGTAGCCACCTCAGTCGTTGTCTTTTCAATTTTATGACTAGGTCAGTGTCGCTGTACATCCCGTAGTCCCGTACAATTCGATGTTGTATCGTCTTCTCCATTCCCCATCTATGCAGACGGGACCAAAAATCACCCGGAGAATCTTCCTCTCAAAACACCCTAACGCGTTCTCATCCACCGTTAATAGTGTCCATGTCTCTGCAACATACAGCAGGACTGCGATAATGAGCGTTTTATATAACGACAGTTTAGTTGCTCAGGAGAGAGGGCTTTGCTTCTCAATTGCCTTCTTAGCCCAAAGAAGCAGCGATTGGCAAGAATAATTCTACGTTTGATCTCAGCACTGGTATCATTCGCTGAGTTTATAGCGGATCCTATGTGTATAAAGTCTATGACTACTTCAAAATTATAGCTGTCTATAGTGACGTTCTGCCCAAGACGTTGGTGCTGGGTGTCCTTTCTTGTTGACATCATATATTTTGTTTTGCTTCTGTTCACCGTTAAACCCATCCTCTGGGCTTCCTTCTCAATACTCACATCACATCATACTTTTGACATCAAAGGTGTCTGTGAGGTCCTTGCCGATCTTAATGGAGCAGCCTGCATTCTCCATCGTCATCCTGCACAAACGAACGAGTTTGGTAGGGATGCCAAAACTAGACATGGCTCTATATAGCTCGTCTCTGTAGATGCTGTCATACGCGGTCTTGAAATCGATAAAAAGGTGGTGAGTATCGATTTGAAATTCCTGGATTTTTTCCAAGATCTGCCATAGTGAGAATATTTGGTCGATATTGGACTTCCCTGGCCTAAATCCACACTGATAAGTACCTATCAGGTTGTTGATGAAAGGCTTTAGGCGCTCACAAAATACGGCAGAGAAGATCTTGTAGGCGGTATTAAGAAGACTGATGCCTCTGTAGTTGGTGCAGGCCAGAGGATGGCATTTCTTGAGGAGTTCCATTCATCGGGCATGCTTTCCTCCGACCATATTTTGCAGATGAGCTGGTGCATACTCCTAACCAATTCATCGCCAGCCGCTTTAAACAACTCGGCCGCCAAGCTCCAGCAGCTTTGTTGGAATTATGCAGAATACTAGGTTCGTACTGCCAACACAGTTATATATGTATTTGGATATTCACTCAGTTCCGCATCCATCAGAAGAATTCTTTACACCTCCTTACCCTAACCCCTTACCAAGCTTATAATTATTACTATTATTGTAATTATCATTATTATTATTTTTTTCTGTCTTCTTTTAGCTTATTTTTAATTTTTATTGTCTTTCTTTTTAATTCTATTTTATTTCATTTTGTATAAGTTCTCGCTTGCAATTAGCTAAATAAATAAATCATCATTAATAGAATGCTGCACATCGCTTATTGTGTCCGTTATGTATGCTGTCTAACGGGATATGTTTTATTTGCAAAATTTACTTCAAACCCAGCGTGAGTATATTAGTAATGATATTTGTTTCGATCCCAAACTATTAACTAACCTCAAAACAGGCAACCATTATTGTCAAATCCGTTTTTGCAGAGAAAAGTGTTGCCAATTTAGTAACCTCTTCTTAGAAAAAATACCTTTTATTTGTATGAACTCTGTTCATTTCTGTAGTTTACTGTTTTTTTTTTTTTTTTTAAATTAACCATATTGTTAATTGTAGGTACTATAGCGAAAGTCTTGCATTTGGAAAAAAATCGAACTCGAGATTTTATTCAAACTTGACATTATGATGGAGAACACTAAAAAAGTGGATCCCGCAATTTCGTCTTTGTTGTCTGTCTGTACAACTCTCTACAGCCTAAACGGCTGAAGCGATTTTCAAACTTGGTATTTAAGCATTTTAGGTGATTGTCCAAAATAGATTTTTGAATTGTTGTTTTAGCCCCAAAAATAACGGTACTTGCCATACAAATTGTCTTCCCTAATTATCTCGAAAACTCCTCTAACGATTTTGATATAAATGGGTGCGTGTATTTATTTGGGTATGGTCTACATTTTGGGTAAAATGTTTTTTTTTAATATTTTGTTATTAACGGTAGGTACCTGCCATACAACCATTTTATTGATTTTCAACTTTCTCATAAACGGGCAACGGATTTAGATCAAATTTCTTATACAGGAAGTCCTTCAAATTGTATATAATACTGCATTTCAAAATTTTCGAAAAATAGTTTTTTTTTTATTTTTGAAAAAAAAAATGTTTTTTTTTTGGAAAATTTAATATTTGGAAAACGAGTGGACGATTTTTTCTGAAATTTTGTTTTTGAATTATATAATTAAATTTTTTAGAAAAAATTAAGAATTTTTATATATAAAAAATTAAGTGAAAAACGACTTTAAAAATACATACACATATTTTTCTATTAAGAATAACGGGTTATCCATTTTGAGGTTTCAAAAGTAAACGTAAATAAAATACACATAAAATATTTTTTTTCTTGATATTTCTCTTTTATTATAAAGTAAGAACGTTGACATTATGTGTGAAACGACCACCACGCGAATTGTTGCAAGCATCGATTCTTTTGAGGTAATTTTCGACCACTTTTTGACACTTATTGGGCGGTATCTCAGCCATTACTTGCCGAATTTTGGTTTTCAAGTCCTCAAGAGTTAAAGATTTATCTGCATAAACACGGTCTTTCGCGTAGCCCCACAAAAAAAAAAGTTCAGCGGTGTCAAATCGCATGATCTTGGTGGCCAGTTGATATCACCACGACGAGAAATTATGTGGCCAGGAAATGTCTCTTGCAATAAAGCCACATTCGCTCGAGTTGTGTGGCATGTGGCACCGTCTTGTTGAAACCATATATTCTGCAAGTCGTATTCTTCAATAGCAGGCAAAAAAGTCGGTTATCATATGACCATAACGCTCGTTTCATAGTCGTTTTCGAAAGAAGTAAGGTCGGATCACACCTCCGGACCAAAGAGCGCTACAAACAGTGACTTTTTGTGGATGTAGTGGCCTCCCTTCAATTACTTGCAGATTCTCAGAATCCCAAATACGACAATTTTGCTTCTTATTTACATACCCACCGAGTGAGAAATGTGCTTCGTCGCTGAAGAAAATTTTGTTGGAAAAATCGGGGTCCACCGCCTGTTGTTCAAGCACCCATTCGACGTATCTACAACGTTCTGAATGGTCAGCTGGCTTCAGTTGTTGTGTGAGCAGGACTTTATATGGATATAGGTGTAGATCCAAATGCAAAATACGCCATAATGTGCCGTAAGACAGTCCTAATTCCTGAGAACGACGAGGAAACGACACATTCTGGTCTTCGAAAACACTTTCCCTTACAGCAGCGATATTTTCAGTGGTACGAGCGAAGCGATAATGCACAGGCCTTCCAATATCTGTAACCAATCCAGTCTCTTCAAATTTCTTCACAATTTTGCCAATCGCTTGCGTAGTTCGACGATTATGTAAACCATAATCTCCCCTTAAAGAATCACCATTTTTGTAGTAGGTTTTAACTATTTGTAGGCGTTGTGACATAGTTAAGCAATCCATTTTCGTAAATGTCAGACTTTCAACTGAAAAAAAAATTGCCTTAACAACTTAGTTTGACAGATGTGGAGTTCCAGCCCTGGATAACCCTTTATTTTACATATAATGTAATCGGACATAGGAGCAACTACGTGGATTCAGTAGTGCATTTTATTTAAATGTGTAATGTAAAACTGTGGTAACACTGTAATGAATTTAAATATAAGTATTATAGTTGTCAATCTGGCAGACGGCAAATGCCATATCATAATGACTTTTGTATATTTTTATATGTATTTAATGTTAAATTCAGATAAAAAGTCAATAAAAATCAATCTTATCTATCTAACTATTCATGAACGTTTCACCACCAGAATTTTCGGTAATTTATAATTCTACATTTCATTATTCCCGATTTTACGGGACTGTTTTCATTTGTAATGAATAAGGAAATAAAGCGTAGTGTTGCTTAAATGTCTCCAATATTGACCACTTCTTAATGACACTTCGCTGACTGTAAAACGGAGTTTTTAATATTCATAGTATTTCGCACTGCCAAAATTTTATTAAGTTTCATATTAGTGCCGTCTTAATATAAAATGTTCCCCTAAATAAATTAAAAAAACTGAATTTATCATTATCATAAGAGTCTCGTAAGGTTATTACTTACGTAGCCTACCCAAATTATAATAGTGTGCTCTCCTTTCGTCCATTACTTTTTCTATCCTAGGCCCCCGTGCCTAAGGCGCCGGCGGCACAGGCGGATATTATGGGCGTTCTACTGGCCATCCAGGGCCAGTTGAACGGCCTCCAAAACCAGATCAGGGAGCAGGCGACTAGGGTGGATTATCTCTACTCTGTTTTGCCGAGCTTAACGCAACTTAGAGGTTAAGGGCGCGGTGCCGGAGAGGCCCTTTAAGATCCTAGCTGTGAATGTAAATTCACTGATTAGGACCGAACGTAGAGCGAATTTATTCCAATTGCTTAAAGACATAAGTCCAGATGTGTTTATGGCTAGCGAAACTAATCTTAACCAGAAACATAAATTGACTAACAACAATTACAATATCGTAAGGAGAGACCGACCCAACTCCACTCAAGGAGGGGGCGTCGCAATCTTTATACGTAAAGGCATTAGTCATAAGGTAATATATAATAGTGATGTGCGTAAATTTCGGACGTTAGAGGCATGCATCATATGCATTCATCTCCAACAGGGGAAGCGAATGTATGTGATCGCTGCCTATGCACCGGAAACACCTCAGCCCACACAGTTTATAACAGAGCTTGAAAAGCTTTTTGAATGCTTAAGATTGAGCTCGGAAGAAAACTACTACATATTGGCTGGTGATTTGAATGCCAAACATATAGATTGGGGAAATCAAATACAAAATCCTCGTGGTAACCATCTGTATAATTGGATGGGTCGATACAACCTGGAGTATCGAATTGAACTTCTCGCTACAGACAGGCCATTGTTTCCAAGAAGCGGTGCCTATCTGGATCTATTGTTGAAAGACGCAAGACTAACAATTACTGATACTGTGGGTCATCGGCCTAAAAATTGTTTAAGAACGATCGAGTATGACAGTGACCACTGCGGACTCGCCGCCGTAATACAACTTCCGAACGCGCTTATGGAGTTGGAGGAGTATGTAACGCTGCATACTTACAATTACAGTAAGGTGCGCTGGCCACGCTTCTCGAACGTCTTATTGAGCGAATTACGATCAAATGGTATATCCCCACCAAATGACAGGAACATGACAAATACTGAAATTGACAGATACTTAGAACAAATGGACGAAACAATCCAACGAACAATGAACAGGACAATACCGAAATACAAAGAACGTAACGCAACTGACATGTACCGTAACGCGACAATTGATGCATTACACAGACAAAAAAGTGGCTTACTGACAAGACTAAAACGCTTGTACAGACGGTTTACTGACACACGAGATCTGGAGATAAGGACACTGAAGTCGTCCATCAAAAACATCAACCAATTGATCAAAGAAAATTATAGGTTGTCCATTAATTTGTTTTGGGACAAAAAAATTCGGGCCGTGAACGCTACCGACCCGAGCATGTTCCCACAAATTAATAAGATATTCAGAAGAAAAGGTCAAAACGACCTTCAGTGTCTTAAGCTCCAGAGGACGACACAAAACAGAGACATACTTCTGACAGCAGGCATAGACCCAGATGACGCCGTCTTGGACGATGACCTCTTCATAATCGAAGATCCGCAGGAGAAGGTGGAGGCTGTGGGGGCTGCTTTCCAGCAAGTGTACAAGGTGAATGCTAGCATTCGCCCGAATCATGACCTGGAGAACAGAGCTCTGCTTCATCACTTATGGCTCCGAAACGATATAAGCGAATGGCGATCTGAGAACCTTGGTTTTACCGGGTTTAATGATGAAGATTTGGCAAACGCCATAATCGCCGACCGAAATGGGCCCAGTCCCCTGTTAATTTCGAAGAATGAGCTGCAGCTCATCTTCGATTCATTAAAGAAAAAGAAGTCTGCAGGAGTCGATGGTATATCCAACGTACTACGACATTTGCCTCAAGAAGCAGTTGACATTTATATCACACTATTTAACAACGCGCTGAATAATGCATATTATCCAGTGCGGTGGAAGACAGCTGTGGTGCACCCTCTCCCAAAAAAGGGAAAGGACAACTCCAATCCGGCGAATCTCCGGTCGATAAGTCTTCTTCCGAGCATCAGCAAAGTATTTGAAAAGGTTATTAATAGCGCCCTGTTCAAGTGGGCGGAGAACAAAAATATCATCCCGGATAATCAGTTCGGTTTTAAGGCGGGACATGATACAATTCATGCCGCGTCTAAACTAGTTTCTGATATCCAATGGAACAAAACTAAAAAGCAGTGTACGGGTGCCTGTCTGGTTGATTTGGAGAAGGCCTTCGACACCGTATGGTTAGAAGGTCTCTATCTAAAGCTAACCAGACTAGGTATAAGTAAACCTCTATTGTATATGCTTTATGACATGCTAAATGGTAGAAAGTTTGTTGTCAAGAGTGGCAATGTAACTTCTACCGCAATTTTTAATATTAAAAATGGTCTTCAGCAGGGAGCGGTTAACTCGCCGATTCTATTCAGCATTTACACCAGCGATCTGATAGGTAGTCTAACTCAGGCAATTGCGTACGCCGACGATCTAATTGCGTACAGAACAGCTAATACAGTTGAGGTCATCAAAAGTCTCTTGCAGAGTGACTTCGACAAGATTCAGCGATATTGTGATGACTGGAAGTTGAAAATCAACTTCCAGAAATCAGAAACTATTTTGTTTAGGACTCCGTTGTCTAGCGCCTCAAGGGATACGAGAAAGAACTGGCGCAAGCTGGTGATCGTAGGGCCACATGGACATCCACTGGCGAGTAAAAGTGTAGTAAAATACCTTGGCATCTGGTTGGATCAGTACCTGTATTTCGACAGACATATAGGTGCTGCTTTGGCCAGGGCTAGGGGAGCCTTTGCCTTGACAAAACGACTGTTTTATAGCAGCCGTCTTGACAGCAGGGTGAAGGTGATTTGCTACATGGCCCTCATCAGGCCGATGATTGCCTACGGATGCCCGGTGTGGTTCAACGTTGCCCCATCTCAAATGGAAAAGATTCGGGTGTTTGAGAGGCAATGTCTTAGACGTTGCCTTGGATTACACAGAACACCAGCGTCGGAGTACACAAGATATTATTCCAACCAGGTTCTATACAACGGAGCCAACATAAACAGAATAGATAATTTTTTGTTCAAGCTGATTCGGGGTAACGTTGCAAGAGCGATGTCCTCAAATAACAGCTTAATTTTTGGGGCTTATTACCTCAATAACGAATATTTTGAGAGTGCGCGGTTAAGTGGTTACATCCCTCCCGAGGCATTCCTCTATTTAGACAGTCGAGGGCTGATACAGGATGGAGGGGCGGTTCCGCTCATCTACCACGTCAGCCGGAAAACTGTGGATAGGCGACTCCTGTATGGTCGAGACGTCATCGCTCAAGGTGGAGAAGAGCGCCTTCGGTTCAGTAGGACTGTGTCCGATCGGGACCGGAGGGATAGGGCGAAACAGGAGAACCAGTTCTGGTGGCTCTCTGACCAGCATCGTGATATATAAAGTCGATGAAGATGATATATCTTAGCCGACTTACATAGATTTAGGGCATTAGGTATAGGGAACAGTCAGGGTGGCACAAAAAAAAAAAAAAAAAAAAAAATTAAAATATGTATGTATGCGGGGGCATACGTGCATGCATCTGCGTGTCTGTACATGTATGTGCGTACGTATATGTATGTGCGTATGTACATGTATGGGTGAGTTGCATGTTGGTGTGTGTCTGCATGCATATAAAAAATAAACAACAAAAAATTAAAAAACGAAAAAAATGCTGCTGTGGCTGTTCTAGTTTTTAAGTAGTTTTAAGTATTATTAGGTATTTTAAGTAGTTTTAATTATTTTTAATATATATTAAGGTTTAGTTTATAAGTTAAAAAAAAAAAAAAAATTGATAAGATACCAAGTTTTTGTAAAGTTTCCTTGAAATATAAAATAAAATAAAAAAAAATTTAGATTTAATTAAAATAGTTTTTAGGTCGAAAGACATTAGTTTTAAAAGTTATTGTTTAATTTAGAGCGCCCGTAAAGGGCCAGTAAATTAGTTGTAAGTTATTGATAATTAGGCTAGTTTTAAACATTTTTGTCTAGCTTTAAGATAGTTATAAGTTAAAATGAAATAAAAATGAATTTAAAAAAAAAAAAAAAAAAAAAAACTTTTTCTATCCATGTGTACAGGGAGTTTAAACCTTAGGCCCTGAGCTTCGAAGAAATTTAATGTTTCGCTTGACAATTTTTGTGGTTTCTGTGACATAGCCCTGACCACGCACTGAGCGACGAGCGACCGAGCGACGCTAAGCGACTTCGCTTAGCGAAGATTGTCCTTTTATTTATTTATCGGTATACTAGTTTTACTCAATCATATATTGTTAGTGCTATGCCTAAACAGCATATAGAGTAATTGCGGGAGAGATGCCGCGCTTTTTCAAAAATCAATGATATTTAGTAAGATGAGCTTTATTTATGCAAAAAACTTAACAATGGATTTATTTTCTACCATAAATAAAAAAAAACAATTAAAATTTAAAAAATAACAATTTTCATAAAAAAATAACAAAAAAGAAAAATACATTAAGTGTGCCATCCCTCCCTGCATGGGTGGGAGAGATGCCGCATGATAAATTCATTAAACTTAAGGAATTAATATGACTGTAAAACATGTTTCTTTCGTTCTTGCTCAAGCCCACAGTCGCAGTCGGTGCAAAGCGTAGATTGTAGTATTTTGTAAGTTGTACAATTTCCCTGTAGCCATTTTTGACATTCTGTACATCCAGTCTTCTCGTTTTTTGTTTCAAAATAATTTTTCGAACATTCAACACAAATATTTTGATCTTCAGTCGGCTCAACATTCCTTTAGTATAGTTTTGTTTTCTTTTTTTTTTCTTTCGGAGACATGCAGGTTTTCATTTTTTTCAATGAAACTGGGAGAAGTTATAACCTCTACTAACTGCCTACATACGTCTTGAACAAAATCGGCATTGGAGTTTTAGATTCTGGTGAAATTGCTTGCAGTAATTTTGTTGGCGTTGGGTTTTCGACAGATGATGAAGTGTGTTTTTCATTTTTGGAATGATTGCAAGCATGCGATCCATTCCTGCTTATTAGAATTACGGGTTCCAAGATTGTTTCATGACATGAAACTTTATTTTCAGAAGGAAGAGGTTTCTTTAAAAATTTCCCTTTTCTAATAGTCTCGATTCGTGTTGTAGCAGGTACGCCAAATAGGTTTCCCTGCCTTTCGGCGAAACATCCCACTATAAATGTTTTTTCGGAATTCTTCCAGCTTCTTTCAAGTCTAATTACCAATTATAGTCTTAATATTCGCTTTAAAAAAAAGGGTAAAGAGATTCAACATGCGGCATCATTTCAAAAAAAAAGAAAACTGCGGGATCTCTCTCCCCAAAATGATTGAGAGATGCCGCACCACACTACAAAACTTAAGAAAAAAATTAAACAAAACAAAATATACACACGTATTCTGCATAGCTGCAACCAATAGTTTGCCCTACGTTTTTGATTGAATACCTAACGAAGAAAAAGCAAGATAAAATTTTTTGCGCGGCATCTCTCCCGCAATTACCCTAATTAGTAAACCAGCAACTCATTGTATGACATTTTATTTTAGAATTGGTTTTAATGGAAAAATAAATGGACATAGACTACGGCAGGGATCGAACCTGTGACCATCAGGTTGACAGGCGAACGCACAACTATCGAACTGATGCAGGTGTGTTTAAATTTTTGAATGCAATAGTTAGAAGGGTTATTCAAGGTTTCATAACAAAAAAAATTAAAAAATTAAGATTTGTAGTCAAGGCACTTGAAAGACCGTCACAGGGTGACCATTTTTTCGATTTTTTTTCGAATGCCTATAACTCACAAAATATATGGCTACGATTATTTTTATTATTTTTCTGATAACTGTATCCGCCTACCCTGTCACCTGTTTTCGTTTCGATTTTGACTTTTGGGACACCCTGTATAGGTATACTATATGGCAGGTTCTGGATTCGTAAAAAAAATCGAACTCAAGATTTTGATCAAACCTGATATTCTGATTATAGAGAAGACGAAAAAAGTGGGTCCCACAATTCCTTCTGTCTACCTGCCTGTCTGTCTGTCTTCGATTCGACAGCCTAAGCTGTTGGAGGGATTTGCTGAAAACTTGGTACATATTGTTTTTTCGGTAATCACGCGTGTTTTTCCCAAACGAAAATCTTATTTTTGTCAAGAACAGCTCAAGCCATTTTATACAAAAAAAATCAGTTCATTACTCAAGATAATGATTTTTTGAAAAAAAAATGTTATTTTTGGAACCTCTAAATTTTGATTTTTTAAAATTTTTAATGCAGAAGCTTCTAGAAAGTATAAACACTATTGCAAGCCCACATTATCAAAAAAAAAAATTGAAAACTCAAAATTTGGAAAACGACTCAATGATTTTTTTTTAAACTTCGTATTTCGTAGTTTTTTGACATTATCTTAAAAAGCTAAAAAAATCTTTCTTAAAATTAAAAGCAACGGTATCTCCCAATCAAATGTTAAAAAAAATCGTAAATAAAGAATATATTTCTCAAAAAGTGCTCCACGGATTTTGATAACAAAAATGTATGTGTATTTAAATTAATGTTCATTTTATTGAAAAAAACCCATTAAAATTATATTTTTTGCAAATGCTACATAAAAGTGTTAATAAAACTGCATACTCAAATTTTCAAAAAATAGTTTTACGATTTTAAAAAATAAATAAACTTTTTTTTTTGAAAAATCGAGTTTTCAAAACCCAGTCACTGAATTTTTTTGAAAGTAAAATTTTACATGTATACAATAATTACTTCAAAATGGAGTTTAATTTTTTTTTCTAAAAATGTTTTCAAAATTTGAGAAATAAAAAGCTCCATCGATTTTCGAAATTTTTTGATATGTTCATATTTGTCCAACAATTCAAATGTCATTTCTTTTTTCCTTTTAAAGTAAAAAGTTTCCCTTTTTCTTAGTAAAAATAAAAACAAACTACTAAAAATCTCCTTTTTCCAGTTTATTAACCAATGTAGTAAAAACAATAGATATTAATAAGTTCAACAATATATTTTGACAAAAAATAGTATTTAAGTTAATCTAATCTCTATCGATTGAAATTTAATAAAAACAAGTATTGCTTGTGTACAATAAACAACAAATTCTAAAATGTCTCGTATTTTTAAACAAATTAAAAATTATTAAATAATTCATAATTATTACAAAAAAAAATATTACGAGCAAATGAGTTATGAGAATTTTCCACATCCTGGAAAATATACTCATTGCTTTTGAAGTTTCTGGGATTTCAGAGTGAATTCTTTTCCTTTATTTATTTATCTACGGTCTCGTCGATCTTTCTTTGGGGAAAGAAGGAGATAGCAAATTGACTTGAGAGACATTTTTTTTTATATTTATAAGACTTTACTTTTATAGTACACATAAAATAACATTAACAAATTTATATATTTTGATTAATAATTTTAAACAAAAACAAAATACATTAACATCGTTTTTTTACAAATTGATAAGTTTATAACGAAGAAATAATTTTTTTTTTATAAAATTGGATATTTTTATTAATGACGGTATTTTTGTTAGAAGACTTGAATGCGATGATTCTCCCGATCGCAAACCAAAATATTTCCGTTTGACATAATGGCAACTCCTTCGAGTCCTTTGAATTCACAATCACCTGAACCCCAGGAGCCAAATGCCTTAAGGAAACTGCCATCTGGGTTGAAGATTTGTATGCGATTGTTGCCAGAATCTGCAACAAATATATATCCCTGGTCATCGACGGCGACTCCCCTGTAAAAATAATTAATTTAAATCGAATATTACAATATCGATTTTAAAAACACATCAGACTAAAGGACTCATATTTCCCTCAGTCGAGTAGAATTATTATAAAAGCACAACGAGTGGGAAGTAGCTTACCTTGGGAATTTGAATTGCCCATCGTCAGAGCCTTCTCCGCCGAAAGTAGACAGAACCTTACCGTTGACATCGAATATCTATATTTTTGCAAATTGAAAAGAAAGATATTCAATTTCATTTTGGTTGACATTGAATGTAATATAATAGGAATTTGCAAACCTGAATTCTATGATTATTTGAGTCAGAAACAATTACTCGATTTGTATTCGATACGGCAATATAGTGGGGATGTTCGAGTTGTCCTTCGCCCCGGCCACATGAACCAAATTTGCCAACGAAGGAACCATCCGATTGGAAAACCTACAAATAAAGTACAAAAAAAGAGCAGACGTTACATTTAATCCAAAAGTTGTAATTGAAAAGCCCACCACGAAATCCTGAAACTTTGTTTACAAAAAAAAAAAAAAAAATTCAATGAAAAAATCGAATATTGTGTTCAAATATGTTTGACTAAAGGATTTCGTTCGTCATTCGTCCTTACAACTGAAGTAGAGGCGATGTATTTTATTTGTGCAATGGAATGAGAAAAATAATCCGAATGGCACATTAAAAGGCAAAACAAAATTTTACATCCTTGAGAGGGATGCGTTTGCTTCAGACTTCAGAGAAATGCAAACAAAATGTTTTTTCCATTTTGTTTTTATTTGGGATGGGGAGTTGCCTCAAAAATAAATGAAATTAAATGCCACTTTCGTTGTGTAATATTATGCACATTGGAATGTTGACCATTGATGATGGTGGTCCCCAAATTAAAAAGGCGCTGTGTGCCAAAAGTTTTTATTATTTGCATTGTCTTTAATCGTAATAATTGATTGTTCAATCAAAAACAGTTATTTGAATAGAAATGCTTTAAATACCTTATGCCCATTCAAATTACTATACACGCTACAATTAGAAAGCGTATAGGAATCCCGCTTCTTAAAATCGGATTTTTGACAAAATAGTGAAAAAAGTTTTAATCCCCTCTACTAAAATACTATTTTCTGTCAAAACTGACTTTAAAATATTTCTTATTTGTAGAAACTGCTAATTATAAAATTCGTTCTTAAATTAATTTTGTATACACATACATATGTATATTTTTCTAAAAAAAAAATGTATGGCAATTTTAAGTATTTAATAATATAAAGTTAAGAATATAATTTCGAAAAAAAATCATCCATCCGTTTTCGAAATATTAGATTTTGACTTTTTTTAAATATGTATTCGAAGAAAAAAATTCTAAAATTTTGCTATGCAGTATTATTAAGAATTTTAAGGGCATGTAAACAAAGTTTGATCGAAATCTGTTGAGCTGTTAATGAAAAAATCGAAAAACTAAAAAAGGTTAGGTATATGGCAGGTACCGTTAGTAATAAACGATAAATTACAAAATTTTATCGACCAAAATGTAGTGGACTAATTTTTATTTGTAATAAAGGCACTATAGGGCAGGTTTTGCATTTGGGAAATAAAATGGAACTTTAGATTTTAATCAAACTTGACATTGCCAGGATGGAGAACACCAAAACAGTGGGTCCCGTAATTCCGACTGATTGTCTGTAGATCGATCTACAGCCTAATCGTCTGAAGCGATGTTCTTTAAATTCAGTACTTAAGCGTTTTTGGTGATTATCTCAAATAGATTTTTGAATCGTTTCTTGCTCCAAAAATAATGCTACTGGCCACATAATTTTTTCTGTCACCTTAAAAACGGCTCTCACGATTTTGACAAAAAAGAGTGTGCACTACTTTAGGTATAGTCCGAAAAATATTTTTTTTTTGGGATTTTTTGATAAAAAGAAAATTTGATTTTTGAAAATTCAATACTTCGAAAACGTGTGGATAATTTTTTGAGTTTATATTATTAAATATTAAAAATTTTCATACCAATTTTTTTTAGAAAAAAATTAAAGAAATTTAGCATATACACACATGAAATATTTAGTAAAAAACGACTTTAAAAATATATTTAGATTCTTAATAGAGATCCCTTGCACACGATGTCATGCATTTTATTTTATTATTATTTATGCTAAAACCGGAAAATAGAAACTCAACTGTATTAAATTAGAGATAGATTATTTTCGGCAAGATATTGGTCGATAGTGCGGCTGGAAGAATAATCAATTACAGGTTATATCTGTAAAAAGTAAGTTTGAAGGAATTGCCAAATTTGCAAGGTTGAGTGAGACCTCAAACTTACACACAGAACAGTGGAATAGCCATCTGATTTTTATTTGCGATTATAGGTAATATAAGGCAAGTTAGCTATTCGTTAGAAAAAATTCTAACAATCAAACATGGTATTACGATCATAGGGAAGCCTAAAAAAGTGATTTACAAAAAATGTCTTTCTGTCAGTCTGTCCGTATGTTTGTATAACGAGCTGCAGCCTAAACGGCTTTAGCGATTGCCTTAAAATTTTGTATGTGTTATTCTTTCAACATTCCTCAGAGGTGAAATTGAAATTTTATTTTTAGGCCTACAAATTACGGTATACCTGGCATACAAAAGTTAAGGAAAATCTTATTTTGCTCGAAAACGGCATCATCGATTTTGATAAAAATTTTGGAGAATTTTTTTGTTGGTACTACGAGTAGCTTTCATTTAATCCGAACTACCACGCTTACGGGAAAAGCATATTAACGGTATCTTTCATATAACGATTTTGAAAATTTTTGGCTTTCTCGGTAATGGTACATTGGATTTTCGTTTATATTTGATAAGATCTAGATAGCCGAACTAATTCTGCATATCAAAATTTTCTTATTTCTTTCTTTCGTCTTTAATGAAACCCCTTTTGTCAGCTCTCGTGAAAAAGCAAATTTGCTTGCAACGCAGTTCGCTGCTAATTCGACGCTGCCAGAAAGTATTATGACTCCTCCTGTACTTGAAAGCGTAAACGATTTTATGGGACGAATCTTCTTTCGCACTCGTGCAGTTGCTAGAGTCCTCAAAGACCTTGATATACACAAATCCGCTGGCCCGGATAGTATCCCTCCCATCGTTCTGAAGAGGTGTTCTTCAATGCTGGCAAAACCACTGCGTAAGCTTTTCCATCTGTCCTACTCTACAGGTCTCTTTCCGAGTGGATGGAAAACAGCATTTGTCCAGCCTGTCCCTAAAAAAGGCGCATCTTCTTCACCCTCTAATTACCGTCCAATTGCATTTACGTCCCTTCTTTCCAAGGTCATGGAAACGCTTATTAATTATCAGCTTAAGAAATATCTTGAAGAACGAAAGCTCCTTAATGACCGGTAGTATGGCTTTACCGAACAGTGGCACACACCTTTACATCGTTTTGGTGAAAGTAAGATTATTGCACTTGATATTTCAAAAGCATTTGATAGAGTTTGGCATAGCTCTCTTATCGAAAATGCGTGCATTTGGTATCGATGAATCTCTTCTTCGTTGGATTAAAAATTACCTTTCGGACTTCAATACAAGTTACATTGGATGGTTTCAAGTCTGATATTTACAAAATATATGCTTGTGTGCCCCAGGGCTCCGTGTTGTCTCCGACCCTTTTTCTCATTTTTATTAATGATCTCTTATCTGGAACCTCTAATCCACTTAGTTGTTTCGCTGACGATAGTTCTCTCAGCTTTTCATATTCGTTTTTAAATGCACCTCCTTGTTCTTCAGATGTGCAACTGCAACGGCAGCGTATGATAAGCTCATTAAATTCTGATCTTGACAGCATTGTCCAATGGGGAATAAAAAACCGCGTAGAATTTAATGCTTAAAAAACTCAGCGCTGTCATCTGTCGTTAAAGCAGAACCCACCTCTCATGCCGCTATCCATGAGCGGACTTGCATTGAAGAAACTGATCAGCTTTCAGTCCTTGGCATGTGCATCACAGACCACCTCTTGTAGAATGAATACATATTCGATGTCGCCAAAAACGCTGCAAAATGTTTGGGCTTTCTTCGAAGATGCAAGAAATTCTTTTCCCCGTCTGATATGGCTGTAATCTATAAGGCCTTCATTCGTCCAAAGCTGGAGTATAAATCGCACATTTGGGCAGGAGCTCACAAAACTCATCTGAGTCTCTTAGATAGAATTCAAAAAAGAGCTTTAAGAATTATTGGCGATAGAACTATAGTGGATACATTTACATCTCTCTAACATCGTCGTAATGTTGCATGTATTTCGCTATTTTATCGCTATTTTTATAAAAAGTGTTTTAGCGAAGTAGCCAGATACATTCCTCCCCCTAAACAATTCAACCGTAATACTCGCGCTTCTAGGAATGCTTCTCAGTTTACCCTTGAGCCCAAATTCGGACGTACTGTGAAGTACAGAGATTCTTTCTTTAGTCGTACAACACGAATGTGGAATGCTTTACCAGGCTCTATATTTCCCCCTCATTTTGACATTCTGAACTTCAAAACTAACGTACATCGGTATCTCCTCTTTAATCCTTCCCTATTTTCCTAAAGCTCGCACTGTGCTTGTCATGTTAAGGGTAGCCAAAACCCCTTTAGTGCGTGTTTATTATAACAAAAAAAAAAAAAAAAAAAAAAAACAGGATTTCATCAAAATCCGTCCTACAATTTTCGAGATATATTTTTTTTATAAAATTTCCATTGATCCGCGACATCTAATGGCGTTCTTCATTTTTTTCAAGAAACTGTTCAGAGTGATGACGATTTTCACCTACCTATACCCTATTCACTTTCATTATTATGTATACATATGTATGTACGTATTTACATACCTAGGCGCCAACTATATTGGTAGGTACACATTATCCTCCTAATTTACATAATTCAAATCCATTTTAATATACATTTGTAGGTATGTACCTATGTAGGAATTCCTCAAATCAATGCATTCGACAATTTATAATCTTACATACATAGGCTTTAAAAATAAATAGGATAACTAGACTACTTTTACCTACTAACAGCGTCAGTGGTTAGCTACGATCCAATCGTGCATTGTATTTGTGTAGTTTCAGCAGTTCGTCAAATGTTAACTTCTAAAAGATAAATTGCCTTTACACTGCACAAAATCAATCACTTCTTAAATACGAATATCTACGGGATGCGTATTATCGTTTAGAATAACGATACGTGGTTTATACACTGATGGGTGATTACGAACATTCTCTGGATTGGAGTCACGTTCTTTCCAAAAATATTCCAGATGTTGCCCGGTCTTCAGCCAGTTCATGATAGATTGCCAAATCAAACGTATTTCATACCATCCCGGCAAATCGGCTGTTACCTCAAGCAGTGTTGCCAATTTAAAGTTTTCTTAGAAAATTTTCACTAAAATAATTTAATTAAAACAAATTATTTAACATTACATTTCTGGCACTAAAACAGTTTTAAATTAAAAAAAAAAAACACCCTGTAGATACATTTCTAAATATATTTTCTTGTAGACTTTTTCCCAAAAGACTTTCAACCAGATATGTGTATCTATGTTGGGATAGGTAAATTGTCAAACTGTATATTGCCAAACTAACTTTCATTAAATGCCTTTGTTGATGGTCCTATAATTCCCTATGGGCCTAACGTTTATCTATATATAAAACAAAAGATGCAACATCTATTGCCTTAAGGGCAAGACCTACAAAGCCGGATACAAAAATTAACTTGATAAATTGTACGCCTTTGACACAACTCCATATTCATAGGAATTACATACATTATATAAAATGTTTAAAATTACTTGACAAATTAGTCACATAATCCTAACCAAAAACTAAAGCCATATACAATTTTAAGCATAATATATATTGAAACCACAAAATGTCACATTAAGTTGAACTTGAGCAAAATGTACACGGATCCGGATACGGATACCATGTACAAGTAGATTTTAGACAGCTATACAAATACATACCTGAACTCTGTGGTTTTCTTTGTCGCATACGTAGATAAATCCTAAGGCATCTGTGGTAACTCCCCATGGATAATTAAATTTACCATCCGCAGTACCTTGTGAACCAAATGCTCTCAGGAATCTGCCCTGTGGATCGAGGACTTGAATGCGATGATTATATCTGCAAATATAAACAAAATGGGATTTCAATTTAAGTTGTAAATTCCCACCGCCACAATAGTGATAGATTGGTTGATCGAATGAGTTAGTTCGATTAAAAACGACACATACCTATCGGCAATGATGTACTGGCCGATACGATTGACAGCAACACCGGCCAGGCAATCAAATTCACCCTCACTGTTGCCATATTCTCCGAATTCTTTGACGAATATGCCATTAGAATCGAAAACCTGGACGCGATGATTAGATGAATCGGCTACCACGATGCTATTGTCGGGGCCGACGGCTAGGCCGCGCGGCCATGTAAAGGATCCGGGCTCGCTCCCCCGGCCCCCCAATTGGAACAGCTGCTGTCGTTTGCGTAGGTATAACTGTCTAGGGGAAGTACCTGCTACTCCTGTTATACCTGCTGCTACCGTAGGGGAGGTAGGGGAGCCTAGCCCGTTTTTTGAATCATCGTCCGATGATGCAATTTCGTTTGCCTGACGCAATGGCAGGCCTAGGCTCAATCGGCGCGATGCCGACGATGATGTTCCCGAGGTTCCCGATGACGATGGCAAATGACTACTGGTAGATGGTGCGTCGCGATTGTCCTTAACTGTTTTGTTACCATATTTGTTCTTTAGGTATCGCGCCCATGAGCTTAGAGCCTCGCCATCCTTATTGGCTGCAGCAGTGGCGCTGCGGTCGGGTGAATTATCACGCGATTTTAAAGCGTGCGATGAACGACTCCTTGATAGGTCAGAGCCACCTCCGTATGAGGACCCTCCGTATCTGAAAATAAAATAAAATTTTTTAGTCGCTTATGCGAGATAAAAATGGCGATTAATGATTTTTTTTAACTAATTTTACAGTCATGTTAAAAAAAATGAACAAAATAAAAACGCGGACAGTGAAAAATTTAACAAATCAAAATAAAAAAAATAAAAATCACTAAAGAATTACGATAAAAAAAACGATAACGATAACAAACGAAACGAAAACAGTAATTTTGATTATCACTAAAATTTTATTGACTAATTAAAATAAAAAATGGGAAATTATTTAACTAAAGCGCTAAATGGTCGAAATTATGTAATTTATTTATTTTATGAAAGAAAATGAATTAAAAATGTAATTATGTTTGTTGTGATTCTACTCCGATATTTGAAAAGTTTGTTAGGGATTTTTTTAATTTTGCTTTGTTTAGTTTAGTATTAAAGTAGTGGAAAAAAAGGAATAGAATGTAGTAAAAGTAGTAGATAGTAGTAGTAGTCTGGAATCGCACCTTGAAGCTAAATAAGCAGATGGTGAAGCTGTTGTTGGTGATACAGGTTCATCAATATCGTCATCATCATTGCCCAAAGTATGGGATGATCGGCTGCGCGCCAATCGATTGCGGCGCTCCTTCATTGCAAGATAACGAGACCGGCCTGTACCGTAGCGGCTATCAGAATCATCTCCAGTTCCATTGGCATCTTCTTCTGGTGGTGGCTGAACAATTGCAGTGCTCTTGCTCTTATTTAAAAAGCGACTTGTATAGCTGCAAATTATTTTTTTTGTTTGTTGATTTTTTTTCATGGGATGTTTTTTTTTTATTAATTAATATTTTTTTTTTCAAATGAAATTTTAAATGAATTTTACTTTATATTATTGTAGAGCCTCTTCGATGGATTTCTTTTGGA
Organism: Philhelius pedissequus; assembly: GCA_910595825.1. Lineage (NCBI taxonomy): Eukaryota > Metazoa > Arthropoda > Insecta > Diptera > Syrphidae > Philhelius > Philhelius pedissequus. The sequence continues at coordinate 64,794,490 of OU343160.1, read as the reverse complement.
GGTTTAATTTTTTTCTACTTTTGTTATTTAGCTTTGCCTTTATATTTACAGCTGGGCAATGTTAAATGACAAAAAAATCCAAATTAGTTAAAAAAAGAAACCAGGAGAGAGGTATTAGATTTAAATAAACAGGGTTTTTGTTTTGGATTGTATAGCCTCGCAGGTAATTGAGGAGGGGTTGTTATTATTTTGTGTATCAAGGAAGATGGTCTAATTAAGAAATTTGTTTATGGACCAAAAAATGTTCCTCATCTTCAAAACAAAGCAAACAAGATGTAAAGTAATATATATATCTTTTTTAATCTCAGGCATATTAAAATCTTCCATTTAAAAATTTTGTATGTCGAGATCGACCAAAATATTGAAACGGATAGTCTCGAATTAAACAAAATATTTATTTATTCGCTCGCACGATTTATTTTTAAGGCTGCGGTTCCTGTGCAAGCGAATATAATCGAATTTCAATCGCGCGAATACGCAAAGTTCGCGGAATTAATTCAAATGTACATATTTCCTATGTTGTGGTTCGGGTGAATAATATTTACTCGCGCTAACTAAGCGAATCTTAGCGAGTCAAATTTCCGATCGTTTCATTTCTATTTTACTCGCGCGAACTAAACGAACTCAAGATATGTTTTTAAGTAGGACATTTTGTTACTGCTTAGTTGTGTACTGAATTTCGTACAAGATGGATTCGGAGAAGTTAATCTTTGAAGTTAACACGTATACTTCGCTCGAAAGTAAGTAACATTGCAGTAGAGGTAATGAATGATAGAACTTCAACCTCCACAACGAGTTGGCGTTGCATTCTTGAAGTTAATAATTTTACAAACGTACAAAATGATTACGGTTCAAATTCTAATCATTTGTTACAATAAAAATGTATGTTATCAGTAAATATGAGCATTAATAAATTAAAGCATTTTTATTTTACATTTACATTTTAGCTATACTCTGTCCAACTTAAATGGCCAGTTCAGGGTAAATAGGACGCCTGCCTCTCACTCTGACTATAATAGATGCTAAAAAGTTCGTACTGTTTTAAAGCTCTTACAGTGTTGCAGTGGTTAGCATACTAAATTACTACAAACGTAGTACTGGTAACTCTGATTCAATGTGTTTATTTTAAAAGCACACAACGAGGGTCGGGTGCATGGTGAAGGCACAAAAGCAGCAGTATGCACTTAAATGAGTAGCAAGTATGTCGTATGGTATATACGATGGCTTTAATAAGATAACAAGAAAAATTTGTATGTAAATCAGGGGCTACTTTCAATGGAAATTTCATCAACAGGCAACAGTGTATTTAAAAAAGCTCTCCCAGGCCTTACTATTTTTGTAGGACACTCTGTCCTCTGTCTTTGTTTCTCGTTGTTGAAATCGGAGTAACAAACCTAGTTGACATTTTGCCTATTGTGGGATTTATACTTGTCAAAATATAATAAAATTTATCTAGAGTTTTTCTATAATATTCAAAAAGTTGCTCATCTTTAATAATAAAATATAAATTAAATAAGATTAGTTTCAAAACACGGCTACTTAACAGTACTTCCTCCAGATTAATGTTTCGATCCCACTATTAACTTAAATTCGTTTGCACCGGAACCACTCTGCTCGCGCGAATGTTCGCGAGTTTATTCGCTTACATTCGCTAAGTTCGCACGAGTAAAATTCGCTTGCACCGGAACCACAGATTAATGCGAGATTATTATATTTCGATTATATTAATAGACACTAAGAAAGCCTAATAAATTGGCTGAGTAATTCATATAAAATAAGTTAAAAGTAAATGCATGGTGGTTCTGTTAGAAAAATGCCCATTTTTTTCTAAAAAAAAAAAGACACAACAAAGAAAAACACAGCTCGAAATTTTCAAGTAATTAAATGTTTGTAGAATCAAGAAATGCAACGAAAGTTCATTAAATATGAGCCACCCCAACGTATATAACCTAAATATGAAAAATGCCATTTTTGTGTCTTGCCTGAAGTTGTATTACTCAAAGAAACAACTACTCATTTCATAGTCATTTCATCTCCACTACTAAGGTTTTAAAAGCAATTCTTAGTTGAAACTCGAACATTCCGAGCTTAAAGAAATGCGACTCGATATTTTACATTTTAATATTTAAAAAAAAAAAAAAAAAAAAAAACTATCACTCCAATTATTATAGGAGATACTGGGGGAAATTTGTTTTTAGGTATATTCAATCATTTTCTTTTAATTATAAGTATTGGTAGAATTTTAGAAGTTATGGAGACAAGAATTATTTAAACTGTATTATTTGGAAAGAAACAGACATGTAAAAACTGCCAGTCAGATTACTTTTAAGTAACTAAAAAAAAAAAAAAACGGGACATAATTAAAGATAATCATGTTGCAGTAAATTTATAGTTCGTCAATTGACTGCTTTAAAAAAATTCAGAGTATTTAAAATGACTGGAAAAAATACTGGATATACAGTAAAAACGTATACTGCAGTTAAGGAACTACTTATCATTTGGCTTTGATATTTAACTGATAGTAAACTATAAAGATGAAAATTACTATTTGGTACTGTTTACGTACTAAATAAATGTGTTCACTATTATTCAAAGTTCTTAGTCAATTGATTGCGCTTTAACTATCTGCAGTTTTGAAATTACTACAATTTTTGCATCTATATGAGTAGTACAAAATATGGATTACTTTGGTAATATCGTCAAATAAATGCTTTGACTGCAAGATCGTACTTTGTATTGTGTGTAGTATGTACTCTAACTTTGAAACATCCAATAAACAGTAATTTTCAACATTCTAATTGCAGTACTTTATGACTAGTTTAGGTTGAAAGTATTCGGTACTTCTGAGAGTTTGTTTCCAGGAAAATTCATTTGGATTTTTTACTTCATAGACAGAATATTCCATTGACTGCTGACCTAAGTTTGAATACTTAGTAAAATTATTAAAGTCAATTTGTAAGCTAAAGAACTTTAAAAATGATGTCTTATTACTTGGTTTACTGCAGTTGACAATTACTTGCAGTCTATTATTACTCTGACATCTATGAAAATAAATTATTAAAAAGAAAATTTCAATTTAAATCAGGGAAGTGTGCTCTAAATATGAATTTTTGGTTATTGCATTTTTGTGTGCAGTGATTTTTTATTGTATTTATATTTAAATTGTATTAAAAATTCAAGTAAATTGATTTGAATAAAAATTAATGTGTTTGCTCATTTGCGGCGACTCGTTGATTTCAACAAAAACCAAAAATCACAAAAATAAAACAAAATTATTTACATTTGTTGGTAAAAGACTTAAACAATAAAACAACATGACAACCCTGTTTTTAACGAAACTAGCTCTCGTAGGCACAGTTGGCCAATAATTACCTTTGGGGAAACGAAAAAATAAAACATAATTTTAATAAAAATTCTTTTTTTTTTCAAAAATATTTAAACAAAATACAAAAAAAATATAAAAATGTGTCAGCAATGATTTAGTAGTGCATAAGTAAAAAAAAATTAGTAGACATTTGTGTATTACAAAATAAACAAATTAAAACAATTAAGTTAAAAATAAATATTAAATAAAAGTGTTTTCAATAATTTGCTCTAAAACATTTATTGTACTTTAAATTTTAATGTAAATGTTAATAAGTTGTTAGTATCAAATATTTATTAGCCTCGAAAACGATACATTAACTAAAATTAATGTTGTAATAAAATGAATATAATAATAGATTTAAGTATAACATGATTTTTTGTATATGATTTGTTTAAAGTTCAATTCAATTAGTTTCGATTGTTTTTAGGAATTCTTAATTTTTTATTTTAATATAAACTAAACATTATTGCACTTTAGTACAAAAAAAATTGTTAAAATAAAAAAAAATCAATTCTAAGATTGCAATTAATATTGTTCTATTAATGAAAACCATAATTTTAAATACTTATGTGAGATAAAATAAAATCCTTTACATATCGGGTGCTGCTTGTCAGCTACCAACAAAAAGATCGATGAAAATTTTTTGCGATTTTTTACAATGAATAACATAAAACAGGAAAGGACAAGACGTCCTAAAAATACATATTTCACATTTACTACAAAGCTTAGTTAACTGAACTAATTAATTTTTTCACCAGAGGAAATATTTTGTGGCAGAGGCACCAGATCAGATGTAAACAAGCAATAAAATTGCGAACTAAACTAAAGTATTGCTTATAAGTTAGTTAACGAATTAAAATTTCTTATTAATAAAATAAATAAATTGCTTGCAATCTCTATTTCATGTTTAATAACAAATAAGTAATAATAATAATAATAATAATAATTTTAACTGTATGCCTGTAAGACCTAAGGTCTTTTAAATGCAATCTGAATTGCACAGCATTAGTTGGAAGGAATAGAAAGATAGGATAGAATTTTTGTTGGCACAGTGGATTTGAGAATTAGATATTTGTTATCTTATTTTAACATACGAGCGGTATCCAATTAAAATTGGTGGTATAGAAAAGAATGCTGATTAGCGTGGAAATAGAACCCACACGTCTAAGTTAGCAGTCACGAACTATTATGCTATCCACTGCGCCATTTCCACCCGCAATAAAAACCTATATCGATTAATGTGTGCACATTATTCGGTAAGAGTGGATGTTACATACAATTTTCGACAAATCTGAATGGTTAAATGGGGAAACGGAATAGAATGAAATCTGACTATTAGAATAATAGAGTACTTTATCGCAAAAAGATTTGATCTGTTTTTCTTTTTATTTTACAAATTCTAAGGGGCCAGTTAGAACGATCAGGAAAACGCATCAGGAAAAGTTGAAACAGTATGAAAGTGAATATTTTTTCCTGATGGTCGTTTATAGCAAACAGGAAAATAATGTCAGTTGGCAGCCTCACTTCTAGTCTGCCATCAAGTTTTCCTTATTGAAACATACACGAAAAATTCTGTCAGTTGAACGAAAGAAATTCGGACCCAAATCATTGGAATGATTTGTTCCATTTTGTATCAAATAGCAATCAGCTGGCACGAAAAATGAATTTTCATCAGGAAAATAATCAAAAACATTTTTCAAAAAAAATATTTGTTCTATTGCAAATATTTTTTGCAAAAAAAAAATTATGAGTGTAGCATTTATATTTTAAAACGCGCGTTAAATTATCATAAATTATCCATTAGAACTTTTTTCCTGATTCGTTTTCCTGATCGCTATAACTGGCATCTAAATAGGATTCGAACCTGAAAACTGGCTAACCATTCCAGAGATTTATTCATTTATGTGAGCAATAAAATGTCATTTAAAATTGGTATCTTTTCATTTAGGTTAAAAATGATTTTAAATTAATGATGGCTAATCTACATTTAATTTAAAGTCTCTGTCTAAAAAGGGAAATTCATAGAATAGACATTTCATCATAAATTTGCAAATTTTCCAACTTTAACAGACATTTATTGCATTTATGTGAAACTTCAGGAATTTTGTATTTTTTACCAACGACTTTCAATTAAATGTATAAATAAATTTCCCCTTTTTTAATGGCGCTTTTAATTATAAATAGGATACATTAGGGGAGAAAAAACTTGAGCCACTTTTAGTCAATCATAAAATATGATTTTTTTTTTTGATATCATGAATTTTATAATGGACACACTTATAAACTTTTTTTAGTAAAAAATAACATTTAACAAACAGCCCCACCACTCTTTAAATACATACATTATGCAAGTGCAATTCTGCATAATTAAATAAAAAGTCTTGTTAAAGGATATTTTTTCTTGTTACTGAGCGACTGGCTTGAAAAATTGAAGATGGGAACTTTTATTTTGACGTATCAACGAGTATTTTATATGTACTTTGAAAGGATCAAAACACGTTATTGTTTTTTTGTTTTAAATTTATTAAAGGAAAGACAAAGCACTCTAATAAATGCAATAGGTAGCTATAGAGGAAAAATAATTAAAATATTTGGTTAATCATCATGTTGAGTAATAACAATAACAACAACACAAAAGAAACACAACGAAATCATGAAATTCAAAATTTAAAAAAAAATAATTTTTCTATATTTTTTTTTTGGCAGAGCGCTGTTGAGAAAATAAATTAAAAAAAGAAGAACAAAGCTGTATTTTTTAAATTGTGTCTATTAAATGATTGGTTTTGTATACGAGTTTACCTATTTTTAAGCTAATACTGTTGATTTAAATTGCAAAAGTCGAACAACTACTCGAATAAGAAGAGCAATGGCCAGAATAAATAGTCCTATTTCACGAATAATTGATGTACTAGAAATAATTACATATAATGCGAATATATAAACTGGTAAAAAAGATACAAAAATATATAAATGTCAATTTAAGAATTACTGGCTAAAGTATTGGTTTCTTTAGTTATCCTACATTTAATTATTGGCACATGATCGTAAGTCGGCGATAGGTCAAATCACAACGATTTCTAGAGACACCTGAACGGCGGATATAATAAAGCCAATACGAATTAATACTTTTTGAATAACTGTCTTATAACCTTGTACATAAATTATGTGTGGGATAACTAATCAAAACTTTAATCAGTCCTTAAAAAATAAGCTTTTTCTTAAGTACATTTATGTAATAACCTCGAAGCACTGTACAATTTCAATAATAAAATAAAATGCACAACTGGATCGTACGAACTTGCTCTTGTAGCTAACAACTTTTGTGTAGCTAACCACTGACGCTGTTAGTAGGTATAGGTATAGTAGGTATAGTTATCCTTTGCAGGCTTAAAGCCGATGTAGGTAAGAATACCTTGATTCTTAATATAATGAGTTGTGGAATACTTGATTCAAGGAATGGTTAAATAGACACCTGCCTATAAATGTATATTTAATTGGATTTAAATTATGTAAATTAGGAGGGTAATATGTACCTACCTACATATAGTGAGCCTAGGTATGTAAATATGTACATACATATGTATATAATGAAAGTGAATGGTGAATAGGTGGGTAAAAGTTGACTAAGCTTATAACAACTGCCAAAACCATCACTTTAATCAGTTTTTTGAAAAAAACGAAGAATGCCATTAGATGCGACGGATAAATGAAAATTTTATAAAAAAGTATCTCGAAAATTGTAGGACGGATTTTGATGAAATCCTATTTTTTATTTTTAGTTTTTTTGAAATCAACTGATTTTTGAAATTTTGGTATGCAGTTTTTTACAGTCTATTAATGTGCATCTGACTATAAAATTTAAAATTATTTTTTATGATTAGTTTTAAAAATATTGAACTTAGAAAAAAAAATGTTTTAAAAATAAATTTTTATTAGAAAAAAAAATTTATTAAAAATATTAATATGCAGAATTAGTTTGGCTACTTAGGTCTTCTCAGATATAAAATTTGAAAGAAATCCAATGTACCGTTACCAAAAAAACCAAAACTTAAAAAAACGTTATATGAAAGGTACAGTTATAAGACTCTTCCCGTAAACTTGGTTCAGATTAAATGATAGCTATTGCCCACAAAAAAATCCGAAATTTTTTTATTGAAATCGTTGGAGCAGTTTTCTAGAAAAATAAGATTTTCCTAAACGGTTATATGGCAGGTACCGTTATTTTTAGGCCTAAAAATAAAAATTCATTTTTCCCTCTGAGGAATGCCAACAGAATCACACATACCAAATGTGAAGGTAATCGCTCAAGCCGTTTAGGCTGTAGCTCGTTATACATACAGACGGACAGACTGACAGACTGACAGACCGACAGACTGACATACTGACAAACTGATAAACTGACAAACTGACAGACTGACAGACAGTCATTTTTTGCGGATCACTTTTTAAGACTTCTCTGTGATCCTAATGTCATGTTTGATTGTTAGAATTTTTTTTTTTACGAATGCATAACTTGCCTTATAGTACCTATAATCGCAAGTAAAAATAACCCTATTGATTTGTTCATACAAAACAGACACGACTGCATCGCATGTACTTTCTCTTCTGTTCGATATTTAAAAAAAAATGTCTACTCGTTTTGGAAATATTGAGCTTTCAAAGCAAATGTATTTCTTCCAAGAATTTACAAAAAAAAAACATTTTTTTCAAAAATTTTGATGTGCACTGGTTTTTAAAATTGAAAGGATATCTTATACAAAATTTGGTGGAAATCGGTGGATACGTTAGTTGAAACGTCAGCAATCAGAAAAAAAGTTACCCTTCATAGCATTTGAAGTTAAAATTTATGTTGATCTAAATATAGACTATACCTACAGAACCAACAATATTTCGAGTTAGATATTTGAAAGATATTTAAGTGTATATTTTCCCGATTTGAAAGCTTCATTTAAAAAAAAAATCACTTTAGCACTGTCAAGATATATAACTAAAATTTTTAATTAACAATACAATTAAAGATATTAAAATGGTCACCTCTTTCCGATCATGGTAACACCGATATTTATATACAAGGTAATTAAGCTAATTCATAGAAAAACAAGAATAAAATTGACACGAAGATAGTGTACCAACTTATTCAACAGATTTCTAGTTCTACACAAAAAGAGACACCCATTTACACAGGATTTAGTGACAGTTTATCTTTAACACGTGGATTAAGTGCAATGTCAAACAAAATTTTTGCTATATGAAACAAACTTATTCTTTTGTTAACTTATCGATCGAAAAAGATGGTTTAGTGAAGGAATAAAATTTGACATTTGGAACACAATTTGTAGAACCAAATAACAAAAATCTGTACTTCATTAGTCCGGACGGCCAAGTGTTGGTGGAGAGCTTTGGTTTACCATTGCAAATAAAGATTTAAAAATCCCCATCGATCCTCTGTGCTACAAAAGTTATTCAAAACTCAAAATTTGGTTTTTTTGGATTTTTCTCGATAACGGTAAGTTTTATAAAAAAAAAACAAACTAAAATTGTAGATCTTAAAATTCTCTACAAAAATGGAACCTGTGATTTTTTCCCTAACAGTTACCATTCATGAGATATCGCGATTCTAAAAGTCACATTATACATGATATGCACATATACGGCACGTACATATATCAGGCACTTAAGACAGGTATAAATACCTCTTTGTGTCTCTTTTATAGAATATATTATACTATCCTGAAAACATTTATTGAAAAGATAGTCAGTCCGTAACTGAATCCCCTCTACCCACGCGGCCTTAAAAAACATCTGGCGGAAGGAATTCGCTTTCTTCTTGCGATTTATTGAGCTCCATAAAAAATTACTTGCATTGATAAATACCGATTCTTAACTTTTGTAAAAAAAATACGCGAAATAAGAAAAAAGTACAACACGTCTTCCTCCAACATCGGCATCTGCTAATCAATATGGCTATCAACTGAACCCAAAAGACTGGGGTTGGAAATTGATAGATAAAACTCTGGAACCGATTAAAACTTTACTCCGACCTGTTCCAGAAAAACTCCTAAACATATTTTTTTTTTCAATTGCAAAAAAGGTGTTTGTGCCAAATGTGGCTGTAAAAAAGTCGGGTTGCTGTGTTCTCCAGCGTGTACTAATTGCCAAGGGCAGTCTTGCTCAAATGTCCAGTTGAGTACAATAGAGGAAGATTCCTGTGATTCTAATGAAAACAACCAATGACTCAGACACATTTGGACAATTTATGAACATCCAGCAAGAGGAAGAGGAAGAAGAAATCGAAGAAGACGTGACTGTTTAAAGTAGACTTTCAAGAGTATGAATCTGATTAAAATGTCTAAAAAATCAAAACAATACTTAACCCAATAATCAATAGCACTATCAAAAATCAATATCTACAATAAGGTAATATCTAGAACTTGACGGGTATTGTTCCTTAAATTATCCTAAAATTGAAGTTTTTTGTGATCTTTATTGATTTGGACTAAATTTGGTCACGAAAAAACTATCAATTAAAAATATTCACAGTCCACAAAAATAAAGAATGAAAACAATGCATATGTATGTACCTACATACGTTTGCATTGTTTTAGTTTTTTTTTTACAATTATCCTTAAATTGTCATGACAGTTAGTGGAGTACAGGGAAACCACGGTAAAAAAACGCACCGAGTCCTGGTGGCGTGGAAATGTGTGGATATCATGTATAATGTGACTCTTAGAATCGCGATATCTCACGATTGGGAACTCTGTAGAGAATTTTAATATCTACAACTTCTACAACTTTGATCTGAGGTTTTTTTTTGAGAAAACTTACCGTTTTCCAGAAAAATCCAAAAAACTTCAAATTTTGACTTTTGACCCCGAATAACTTTTTTAGCACACATAGGATCGATGGGGATTTTTAAAACTTCATTTGTAATGGTAAACCCCAGGTCTCCACCAATATTTGGCATTCCGGCAATTTTTGTTTTTTTTAAATGTCTATATTGACCGGGACTATATTTATTGTGGCAGATCAACTTCGTGAATATTCGGACGGACCATTTATAATAATTTGTAAATAGAAAATTTTAACTCGTGGATTAACTTCTATTCTACTCATTATCTACTGATTAGACGTGGGCGCATTTTGCATTAATTTTGATTTGTAAAGATTTTTACTTATATTTTCAAAAACGGCTCCAACAATTTAAACAAAATATCAGTTAATTAATAAAAGGAAAAGGTACTTTTTGGTCATTCGTTTTTTGGTAAAAATTGGTTATTTTTGGAACATCTATATACTAGAATCAGTTTTCTGGTTTTCGATTTTCTGGAAAACGTTTATTTATTTTGCAATGTAATCTTCATTAGTTATATCTGCAATCAAAAAACACTTTGTTGCTCTTGAGTATAAAACAAAATTTGCCAAAATTTAAATCTTGCATTTCCTACTTTTAGCTGAGTTTTTTCTTCCAAACGAGAAGCCACTAAAAAGCTTAAACAGTACTTTAAACCAATTTTTTTTTTAATTATAAAAAAAAACATTGACATAATATATTTCTTTGACAATTTGTATTTTTGTAGTTTTTTTGACATTCTCTTGAATAGTCAAAAAATTAATTTTCCTAAGATAAAAAACAACGGTACCTGCCATACATATAGTTATATGTTTAAAAAATCGTTGAGAAAAAACAACTGCATTAATTTAAAAAAAACTGTAAGTGTTCTTAAATTGGTGCAGTCCACTTTTAAGTAAAAAATGTATTATGAGTTTTTATTAACGGTATTTTCAACAGAACGACTTTGCATATTGTTCGACTATCTCACTATTGGATGAATCAAATTATATTTTGTATGCAAATTCTACCAAGTATAAATAAATATTGAATATTCATATTTTCAAAAAATATTTTTTTTAGATAAAACAAAATTATTGTATTCTTAATTTGATTTGGATGGTGATTTTTTTAAAGTAAATTTTAATACACATGTTAATAATTATTTTAATTTGGCAACCCACTTTTTTTCGTAAGAATGTTTTCAAAATTTTGTACAAGAAAAATTACTTAACAAAAGCCGCTAATGCGATTTTTAATTTTGTTTGCATATATTCATGTTTCTCCAAGAATTCAAATGACATATTTTTTTTATCTAAATTTATCAGCTATGCAATCTAAACAATTTTATTATGATGATTATTTTTTTTTTAATTTTATTATGTATTTCATCCATTTATTTCTTCCTAATATTATTTTTACTTTAACTAAACATGATTCCATAACTTTAGTACATATACGTTATACCTATGTATACATAGTCATAGGCTCCAATAGCTTTCATTAGCTACATTAAAGTTGTAAGCCAGTTCTTATAAAATAGTCGTGAATATTTTTTTTATAAAATAATTCTTCTATTCTTAAAACTTCTTGAAGAAAAACAGATAGGTGTGCCGCCTACTACGTACGCCCGGGCGCCATTTAGTGTTAAAAACACCAACTTGGGACATTATGTCATGTTAAAGTAAACCTTTTAACTAAAGAAAATAAAAACCCATATTTACTTAGGTGTAATTTCTAATTCAAGGGCGCCATTTAACCTAAATCAGGACTTACCCTTCTAAATTATTAATCCTATTCCACTAATCGCTAGTTAACCCAATGAGGTAGAATATAATGAGTTATGGAAACAAAATCTAAAATCCATAAAAAAAAATAATAATAATTACAATTGTTAAAAATACAAACAAAACAATTAGAAATTTTTTTCCAAACATATTTACATAGTGCTTCGAAGCGATTCACAATAGATTTTCATTTTAAAAATAAAAAAATGAAATTGTTAAATTAAAAACATCGTGCAATTGAATTGAACTCAAAACTGTTTGATTTTTATTGAAAATTGTTAGTATTTCGTGTTCCATTTTTGTCAATAGTGTCGTTTGTATTTGCTTATTAGAAAAAAAAAATAATAAAAAGACAAAAACAAAATTAAAAAAAAGAAAATAATTTAAATTAGAAATTTTTGTAATTTACCTGCTTCCGGAAGCTCCATAACGATCTTCTGCATCATGGTGGGCAGCAGGAACTGCCCGAGTACGGGCAGTAGAGGTGCTGCCATAGTTGCTGGTATTCGGGGTGTAGGATGAAGGCCTATTGGATTCGTCTCGTGAATTACGTCTTGCCTCAAGACGTTCCCTGTATGTGCTTGCACTAGTAGCTGCTGGAGTTGCTGGGGCCTTTACTGGCGGCTTTTTGCTAGCTTCATCTTCGGACTCTTCGGTCGAGGTCTCTTCTTCGGTGCTCGATTCAGATTCAGCCTTTTTCTTCTCGGGTGTGCTGTGAGTGTGTTGTGGTAAGAAGCGACTAACAAATGGCTTCTTTTCGGGAACTGGGGTAGCAGTTACACTTTCACCCCTATTTCGTTGGGTTGAGGTCTCGCGGACTGCCGATTCCCTTGGGGTGTATCTGGACCTTGTTTCTGCTGTTGTTGCTGCTGCTGTGGTTGCAGATTTAGTTGGTGTCGATTGGGCAGCTGCAGAACTTGAACTCTCAGTAGATGCTGTGGAATCGCTGCTAGCAGAGCGGGTTGGTTTCTTGACAGCTGTCACCGCAGCGGGAGTTGGTGTTTTCGACTGTTGAGGAGATGTAATTGATCCATCAGATTCTTCTTCAGAATCGCTGTCAGCCTGAACAGAGAGATAATAGATGGACGCAAAATGATGATGTGGATATGATACAACATAGAAAATTGTATGAGTTTTTTTTTGCTCGAAAATGATTGTGAAAAAGGACAATTTAAATGCAAACAACGGACACAAACACAAATGAGATGGTATATATGATTGGACAAATACAGTTCACACAAAATTGTGTTCTTTTTAATAAATGAATGAATTATAATGTGAATGATGGGGGTAAAAGCGGTGATGGACTGTTTATATCTTTATTGAGTGTTTTTTTTTGTAATTTTGATCACCTCCTGTCAGATTCAAGTAATTCTTCAAAATCATACTCAATTAAAAGTGTCACCACAGTGTGTTTCGAGTTTTTTGTATTATTATTTTACTAATCAAAGTCATTTAGGGCCATTTTCTTCACTATTTGTCAATTTGCCGCAAACTCTCAAGTTGGCCAACTCTTGAGTTGATACAAACTTGAGAGTTGAGTGACAAGTTGAAATTTGTTTTTCTTCACTATTTTAAATCTCAATTCGAGAGTTGAAATCTAAAAGTTAGCCAACTTGCGTTCTTAAAAATTTCCCTGGGAAATTTTTGGCAGATACGTATGTTTCAACTTTAGATTTGAATTTATTATGTGCGATGATTTCGGCAAACTATATAATTTTGGGAACGACTGATTCAAGTTCGTTTCCCTTTTACTTTAGGTGGTTTTTTAGCATGATAAAATCCACTCATTACATAATATACATTATGTACATATGTATGTAATGTACATTCATACATACAATAAACAATCCAAAAACGATTACCAATATAACAATTGTTTTAATCCAGTAATATTATCAAAGGTATTTACGATAGTTTCTAAGATAGAAGATTGGATGGGGTCGTTGGATCTTTTCAGATAATCCATACTTGAATTTACAAATTGTCCTTGGAAATGTTGCATATCATAAAATTCACTTGCTGCTTGTAACCGTTCTCTTCGTGTTTCGGGCATGCGAACAAACTGTGGCGCAAGGTTAGCAATTGCACTTGAAACCCGCTTCACAATACGATGCAGTGTTAAAATACTTACGCCAAAAAATTCAGCAATGGCCAACTGAATTGCCCCGAGTGCATAATACCTCAACACCAATCAATTATTGGGTAATTTGTCGTAATTCACGCGATCTACACATGTAAGTTAATATAATTTAAGCAAAAAAATATTTTAGATATTTCACTGTGTACCTTGTTTCAGTGTAAGGCAAATTACCCATTATCAATTCCAAGAGCAAAATTGTCGTTCGCTTTGAAGTACGAAATCGGTGAATAAAATCATGGTCGTCCTATTTTTCAAGCCCGACCCGGGGACACAATATAAATTTTCTTCTTTCAAAGGCCAAAAATTCTTCTTCTTCGCTTCCGGAAACAGACAATGGATTATTTTACCAATAATAATTTTCTCGGACATTTTATTTTAAAAATATTTTTATTCACAACGAAACAGAGAATAATTTTTGACAGAATATGCAACAAGATTTATTAAAAATTTGAATTTGACACAAAACTCTCAAGTTTGCTCTCTCAACTTCTACAATGTTTGGAAGTTGAGAAAACCAGAAGTTGATCAACTCGAGAGTTGAGAATCGAAAGTAGAAACTGTCAACTTTGAGTGAAGAGAAACAAAATCACAAGTTGAGAATAAAAATCCTCAAGTTGAGTTCAACTTGTAATGAAGAAAATGGTCCTTAATTACTCCATTAAATCAAAATTGATGTCATTATTTGTCTTTGAATTCGTCTGCCTAAAAACTTGTCAGATACATTTGAATATGAAAAAATATTAGAGGAATAGCTTAAAACGATAATAGTAAATGTTTCTGAATATTCATAAGCAACAAAAAAAAGATCCACTGGTATTCCTAATTTAATTAATTATTTGGGTGAAATATCAAGTGAACCTTCAAAAATTTGTAATATCTTTGCTAATTTTTTTTTCGATCAGTATTCAAGCTTTCGTGTCCTGGAACAAAATCACTTATAGACGATCCCTCTGATCAAATCAACATAGTGAACTTGCAAATCAGCAGAAGTGTGTGAGTAGTAGAAGAAAATGAAAAATTGAAAGAAGATACACAAATAGGTTACGACGGCTTTGCCGTGCTTGTGCCTTAGCAGTTCCACTTGAAATTATCTTCAATCGTTCTCTCCTAGAAGGCGATTTTATTACCCCAATTTTTAAGTCGGGATAAAAAAACCGAATTACGAACTAAAGCCCTATTTGCTAGATATCTGCTATTCCAAAACTATTCGAAAGAATTGTTTATAATAATTTAGTTTTTGTATTAAAAGAAGTTATTTCACCTTTGCAGCATGGTTTCATTGATGAAAGATCAACGACTGCCAACCCAATTATGTTTTTTACCAATTATGTGTTAAGTTCTTTTGAACAATGTTTTCAATGTGACACAGTTTACACAGATTTCTCAAAGGCCTTTGATAGAGTAGATCACTCTATCTTTATTTCCAAGCTGAATTAGGTTTTCACTCTAATTTATTAAGCTACAATTATACGGTCAACGTAATCGGTCATCGCATTGACTCTTTGACGTCACCAGAAACTAATATTGACTCTGTCAATACAGCGTCAATGCTTACAGTGTCAATGCCTTCAAACGTTGACGATCACACGAATGACACAAGTTGGTCAATGATGTCCCAAAATGCGAAGACGTGCCTTGTGTGTCAATGTAATTTTTGTTCATAACTGCCAATGCGTTGACACTCAAAACTTTGACGATCACACGAGTTGAGCAAATTCAAATGCGTTGACTTTATGACAGAAGAAAAGCCCGTAATTTTTCACGTTTCGTTTGAGCAGACATCAGTTTAAGTTGGTAAAACAAAAATTTCTTTTAAAGTTAATTTTGAATATTAAAAAAATTAAAAAAAAAAAATACAAATACAAATGACAAAAAGAAACTTGGATTAGGTAGGTGTCAACATTCCCGTCAACGCATTGACAACATTTTTCGTTGACTATCACACGACGTGACTCATTAAGGACATATTTTGACGGCATTTTTACGGCACACAGTCAACGCGATGACTCTTACTTTGACCGTCTAATTGCAGCTTTACAAGAGTTAAGATCTGATCTAACAAGCAGAGTTAAGTTCGTAAGAATAAAAAACGTTATTTCCGATCCCATTGAAGTGATTTTTGGAGTTCCACAAGGTAGTAACTTAGGACGCCTTTTATTTCTAATTTTCATAAATGGCATTCCAAAACTTCTTACGAATTGCATACATTTGAATGCGCTGATGATTTGAAATTATTCGTAAGCACTAAATCAGATTTAGATTGCTTTAACCTTCAGAAAGATCCATCAAACTTATCTGTTTGTTGTAATAAGAATAATCTTCACTGAAATGTTTCAAAGTGTCATAGTATGACATTTACCCGAAGTACTGCACCAATCACTTTTGTCTATAATATAGGAGGAACTTCCCTTTGTAAAGTAAATGAAAAGAAAGATCTTGGTGTTGTATTTGATGATAAGTTTAGTTTTACCAATCATGTCGACTATATTATTGCTAAGGCGAACTCAATCCTGGGGTTCATTTACAGAAATTCCAAAGATTTTTCAGATCCGTTCAGTCTGAGATCACTTAACTTCTCCTATGTAAGATCTGTGTTAGAGTACTATTGCACGATTTGGAACCCAATTTATGCGGTTGATTCAGTGAGAATCGAAAGAATCCAGAGAAGATTTACGAGAATGGATATCAGGATTTTTCATTGGAATATCGATGTCCTTTTATAATTCCAGATGTTTATTACTACTCATCCAAAATTTTGCAATTCGTCGTAAATATTTCGAGATAATGTTCGTGAGAGATAATATTAATTTATTATAAAATTAATTGTCAATATTTGCTCTCTTTATTGAGTATTCACTTACTTAACCGGGAACTTCGACAAACTCGAATGTTTTATGTGCCATTTCATAGAGTAAACTATGGCAATAATGAGCCAATATCTATCACGATGTATAAGACAGGCTAACTTAGTATGCAGCGTTCTTGATTTTAATTTGTATTTGAGCACAGAATGTTTTAAGAAAAAATTACTCCCTTTATTGAATACTGGTAGATAGTTATTTTTTATAATTATAACTATTATTATCCAATAATGGTTATAAAGTAATCTATAAGAACCTATGTGCTCTGCGTGATGAAATAAATAAATTAAAATACATTAAGTAGAATTATCGATTTATGAATTAAGCTTTTGCCCATAGAAACCACTCTAGCCACTAATAGATCATATACATCTACACTCTAAAAACTGCGTGTAAATTTACCACGAAATTGTATGTAATTTTTAGTGTAAAAGTAGGTAAGTTGCGTATTTACACACATGACAATAGGTAAAAAAAAATTTGAACACATTATGTTGGATGTTACAAACATTTGTTGCAAATTTTCACCCTCTGTGTACCTTTCAATCACCATATTACGCCCACAATGTTTATAATTAAGCAAATATTGTTTAAATTCAAACACTTTATAAAAACTACACATAAAGTGTTTGTAATTAAATAATCAATGCTTATATTTACAACCATTTGATGTAAGTTACATATTTTATGTGTAAATTTGCAATTCGTTTGTGACGATGACGATACGTTTGCACGTTCATTATTTATTTCATTCGTAATCAGACCGTTGGCGAACACACAACGTCCTAGTTCTGTATTATAAATTATGTCTTAATATTTTGTATTAATAATTTGAACTTAGTTTTCTTTTTCTCTTAATTAAAAATGACTCGATTTGTTATGTGTTTTTACTCAAATTGAATTTTAATGATAAAAAAACCTTATTTAATTTTTAGCAAAAAATATTGTTTTCCTTTTTTGTTTGCATTATTTACTTTGTAAGCACAAATTATAGCATTTATTTCAGGTCATTTTTTTGACAGGTCAAAAAATATCGCAATTGGCCATCGACGCGTGTTTCTCGCAACGCTGTAATTTTGACAGGGGTGGTCAACAACATCAAAACGTATTTATTTGTGTTAATGTGGACACATTTTTAAGGAACGCTCATAGGCAAACAAGCGTAAAATGTTGCTTACTTTTTCATATTGCATAATTACTCTCTGCAAAAAGTTTAAGATCTTTCAAAGTGGAATCATATACATAAGTTCTAAGTCTAAACGTTTTCATACCTAATTTTGTTGGAAGTTTACACATTGACTAAGTATAATAAAAAGTTTAAATTTACAACACGACTAGTGCTACACACTTTTCTAGAAACTCGGCCACTCTTTTAGACGTTTTCTTTTTCAGTGATTTAAGCGACGTTCAGTTATATGATCAGTTATCAGCACCGGCTTTCTCTAAACATGACCTTATCTTCCTATCTTTCAGGTTCATTGTCAAAGGAGTAGGAACCTCTTATACATATAGAGATTTTAAAAATGTCGATTATGCGGGTCTTGAGCGTGCTACCCTCGGAGTTCAATGGCAACAAGTGTACTTTTTAGAATCCCCTGACGACCAAATTGAATTCCTTAGTAATAATATCGTCAATTTGTTTAACAGTTATATTCCTCTACGAACTAGAATTATAAAACCGGGTGAGCGTCGTTGGTTTTCGAATGAAATCCGTTGTCTTATTTCACAACGGGACCAGGCATAAAACAAATGGAAACGTTACAGACTAAATAATGACCATCAAACGTATCGGATGTTGCGTAATCGAGTAGTTTGTAAAATAAGGCAAAGCAAAATCCAACTATATTGGAGCAAGTTATCTCATGCCATGAATAGTCGTCAGTTATGGAAAAATATAAAGGATATGGGCTTAGGAAAACAGTCTCAACATATTGATACATATATCAATGTAGATGCCTTGAACCAGGAATTCGTTACATTACCATTTCTACCTCTATCCGTCCCTCGCACAGTTTGTACTGATCTTCTTCCTAATGCTCGTCAATCTCATGAGTTGTTCGATTTTCAACGTGATAAAAGCAATGATATTGTTGAATGTATATTATCCGTTAAATCCAATGCTGTTGGTACCATCCAATCCATCCAATTTTCTTAAAGTCAATTTTACTTGTTATCTTAGCCTTTATCACTCATTCCTTTAACACGATTTTAATGACTGGTTTATTTCCATCCCAATGGAAATCGGCTAAGGTGTTGCCTATCCCGAAAAATGGTAATCAATACAGACCAATTTCCATTCTTTCTTTTTTGTCAAAAGTTTTTGAGCGAGTTGTGCAAAAGCAAATTAGTGACCACCTAAGAGCTCATAATATCCTTTCTCCAAAACAGTCAGGTTTTCGCCAAAAACATAGCTGCGCTACTGCCATTTTAAACGTTGTCGAAGATATCAGACTTGCTTTGGATGATGATCATGTATCTTTCCTTGTACTTCTTGATTTTTCGAAAGCATTTGACACCGTGGTTGTGAAGTTTTTTGTCATTGCGACTCAGTAAGCAAGAGAAAGCTTAATGTCGCCTTTAATAACACTGCACGATATGCCTTTGGCTTGCGAAGATCTGACCACATATCAAGGTTTTCAATACAAATCTTTAATATCTCTCTCGATAACCTTATGCGCTTCCGTACTATTATACTACTGTTCAAAGTGATCCAAAGCAAACAGCCGTGCAGTTAATACAATAGGATTCAGTTTTGTTCCTCTAACAGATGGCAACAACTAATTATTCCGCGTCACTCATGTCTTACTTCGGAGAGACAGTTTTTCGTCAACGCCATCCGCCTGTGGAATTCATTACCATGGCACCTAAGAAGTATGAGAGGTGAAGCAGAGTTTCGTCGAGCGCTAAAAATCCACTTTCATGATTAAATAAATCTTGTTTTTTTCTTATACTCCCTAACTGTTCTTTGATTTAACTTTTCTTTTGTCAACAGAGACATATTGTATTTATAACTATTTTTTCTTTTTGTTATTTTTTTTATTGCTTAAACTTAAATTTAACTAATACTTAGAGATTATTGTTATAGTTTATCTTTGTATACTTTTAGCTTAACACTATCTTAAAAGAAGTGAATTATTACTGTGTAAGCATACAATGAACTAATAAATACAAAAAATACTGATATTTAAAAAAATTAAGCTCTTTTTAGAGCGGAATCACATACATAAAGGTGTAATTTTAAGCATTTTTATACTTAATTTTGTTTGGAGTTTAAACATTGCTTGTCGAATTTCGCTATGAATTTACAAATACAAAGTTTATTTTTACACATTTTATGTTTATATATAAGAAACATTTGCTTAAATTCTGTTGAATTTTAAACATAAATTATGTATATATACATTTAGTTTAGGCATCTTGGGTGTAGAAATACACATTTTTACTTTAAATCTTTATTTGAAATTAAACATAAAAGATTTAATATTTACACATTAAATATGTAGAATTAATACGTGTTTAAAAATAGTGCAATTATGGTAGGCAACAAGTTTCCTCGCTTTATGGTAGTAAAATTGCACGATTTATTTTTAGAGTATATAAATATATATCTATATGAAATTTTTTAAATTAACTGAAGTAGAATGAAATGGTAAGGTTGAGTTCCAATTTTTGTGAACTCTAAAATCATTTTGAAAATGATGTACGTCACAACGTTATAACCAGAATGCCAATCAAAGTTAATTTACTGTGGTCGAAAATAAATTAATAGATACGAACCACATTAATTAGGGGGATTTTGGTATGGTCGTGGATGTGTGAAAAATAATCGATTTTGTTTTGTTATTTGCTAAGTAATATTAAGTACGTGTTTCATAATTAAATATAGTTATTCCTGTAAATTGGATTTTTGGTCATTATAAATATCTGACAGCATTTCATGTACTGATGTGATACTTTCATATTGTTGGGTACTCTTAATTGTTTTATTCATTACTAGCTGACCCGTTTTCGAATTTTCTCATAGCATTTATTTTCGTTTAAATATTATGCGGTGTGTATATAAGGTAATCTATAGCATAAGTTGCAAAATCGGTCCAGCCGTTACCCAGTGGTGGCAATGGCGCAGTGGATAAAGTGTTTGATTACTAACTAGGACGTGTGGATTCGATCCCCACGCTAGGCGCATTCTTTTCTATACCTCCAATTTTAATTGGATGCCGCCTATGCGTTAAAATGAGACAGTCAATACCTGGTTCTCAAATCCACTGTGCCAAACTAGTGCCGTGTAATTCAGGTTGCATTTAAAAGACGTTAGGTCTTACAGGCATATAGTTAAATTTTAAAAAAATAAGGCAGACAGGCACAAATTAAAAAAAAAATTATCTTTTTTTTAAATACAGTACCAAGACCTATATACTTTTATATGCATCTACTAAAAATCTGTTATTTTGACATTACGAGCAGACACTTTAATTTTATTTAAACCCTAAATTCTATTGTTTATAGAACGTTAACGATTTCGGGGGGATATTGACAAAATCGTTATAATAGAGTTTTATATTTTTGGAATTTTGTTTAATGAAGCGAATAAAGATTTTGAAAAAAGATAATAAAAGGCGTAAAATTTTAAACGATTTAGTAATATATTAAATCATTTTTAGTATGATAGTAGGTTTAAAAGAGGATTTAGCTAATTTCAAACGAGTTTAGTGTCGTATTATCTTCTTAACATTTCACTAAAGTTAAAATCACTAAATGGCTATTTTAATTTTTTAGTATCGTACTAAATCCATAATGTCATCTGATAGTATATCAGCCTTGCACGTGGGGGCCCAGGTTCGAATCCTGCATTGCATCCTGCAATCCTCCATTGTAAATAATGAAGTCAAATGATTAAAATATAAACATCGAATACTTATTTAGAGCACATGTCGGGTTTCCATCAACATATAATTAATTTACAAAGCATAAACACAATAATTGTGTTCATCAAAAAATGCTTTCCTATCTGGTTAATTAGCATTTTACTAGTTAACAAAAGCTTTAAAATTTATGAAAAGTTAGTAGACTACTATGTATATAGAAAATTGTTAACTAGTATCGTGCTAAGTATTTAATAATAGAATGTTTAAAATTTTACGCCAAGGATTTTTACATCTTCTGTCACATTCAAAAAAGATATGGTTTTTTTTACGTTGACAGATTCCCTATGCGTTTTAGTAAACTATTGATGGACTTCAAAATGTTTACTTGAATAAAATTATCAATTGTATTGTTAATCTGTTTCCGAAAGCAAATACTAGCATTTTTGACAAAATTTGTGTTTGTTTACGCTATGGTCTCAAAAACTATGCATTTTATCATGTGATGATCTGTGTGCAATGTTGTTGTGCGTGAGCCAAAGAAGGTTTTTGAGTTGGAATAAAATAACTCAAAATGAATTGAATATTTGTGTAATGTCTATCCTTCTAATTTATTATTCGATTACTCTATTTTAGATTTGTAATAAATAAAAAATACATTGTGTCTTTCAATAAAGGACAATAAAGAGAAATATGGCGCTTTGCATGGCACTTTACTCCACGGAGGACGAAACAATATAAGGCAGAATAGTAAAAAAACTGATAAGAGAAAAGAGAAACGTCAAATAGTTGCATAGAAAACTTACCCACGCGACACACAGCATTTTTTTTGTCTCACCTTTTCGATTTATTTTTCTCTCTTGCCCTTACGTTGTTCGAAAAGTCGCATTCACCTAGTTTCAATGTGTAAATAGCAGACTTATAGTTGGTAGCGTAGCAGCTATTGGCGTAGGCGGTAGGAGGGGGCAGTTGCCCACACCCTAATTTTTTTAATGAATTAAAAAAACGTGGACAACTTCTGAATTTAAACATTTTATATCAATAAGAGTTTCTTTTTCAACTCAAATTCCATTAGAATAAGAAATAAAATATTTTTTTAGATATAGAAATATCTATTAATATTTAAAATGTGCATATCATATGGAATTGAACATCATATGATAGCTCCAGGAATTAGGGCAAATGGCCAAGCAGAACGATATACTGATTTTAACACAGTGACAAATCTTTTAAAAAAACAATTTTGATACAAACTATAGAGTAGGTATCTTATCTTAGTCGAATACAGATGGCATTGCACAACACCAAATAAGACAACTAAATTATCTCCTTTAAAAATACTTACTGGACTTCACAAGTTGGACATTTATTTTCTCAATTAAATTAAGAACCATAGATGATTATATAATTTTAATTAGAGAATTAGCTGATAAAAATATTAAGGAAAGCATAATTGAAATTAAAGTTAGTTGATCTTGATCACATATTCCATCGTGAAAAATCTCCGAGGGGCTTGTTTCGCTACGAACTCCGAAAAATTGTTCTTAGATACAGAATACTAATGGTATCGAAAACAGTCGAGTCAACATTTTAGTGACAAAAAAGGTACTACACGATGACTTCACTAACATTTCCACTATAACGTTAAGATGGTTGGTTGAACGTTTCTCAGTCTTCAAAGCCTATTCCCATATTTATTACCATTCACATCTGTTAGCCATACGAATATTCCACGAAAGCGTTCAATTGTTAAACTGACTAAATATACCCTACCTCTTTTGCATAGAATTTTTTTTCATCGCTGCATGTAAACCTATAATATAAAAAGATGATAATACACATAGAAAGGACAAATCGCGAAACGTGTTGGTATCTACTAATGACAAATCAAGTTTGGTAAATAATCGGACTTAAATGCTTTGACTTTTTGATAATATTGTATATAAATGTACATTTTTTATTTAACCAACCCTTTTTTTGGGTGAACGGTAATGATGAATGACTAGTTGAGATGAAATCTGTAGATTCATGTGCTGTCACAATGGAACTTGTAAAAGTTCAACCAAACCCAACCTTGCCTATAAGTTTAATTCTTTTAATGAAAAACTTTTTTTTTTTCTCCAAAAAAAAGCCTTTAATAGTCCACTATACATAGACATAATTCCTTTGGGGATTTTATATTTCATTAGGGAAGACATTTTCTATGGTTTATATAGGAACGTTAAGTCCGATTTTTGGAAAATCAACACTGTTCATGCAGAGTTTCCTCCATATTGATTTAAGAAAATATAGACTTGTTTTTTTTTGGTTTTTGAACCGAAAAAGTATTCACGACGTGAGAAGTAATAATCATTCGAAAAAACACGATTAATAACTAAATATAATCACATTTGTTCACAAAAATGTTTAAAAAATTAAACAAAATTATTATTGATACCATTAAGGTATGTTCAGTACCAGTCGTATTTAAAATAACCTCTCAACGGTTACGCAGTGTTTTAGTATTTAGTAAGGCTCTATGCAGCGTTGAGTAAATTCATAATAAATGTAGACACTCTGGTGGTTGTGAATTATGAATTGAACTTTTTGAATTAAGGTTCAAGAAATTGATCTCTTTCTTAGCGCAACGAGTGGGATGAACTGTGGTAATTTCGGTACTAATTGTCTTCTAGCAATGGGATATTGGTTTCTGAGAAAGCTCATAGCGCACATTGGACGTTTTAGGAGTTTCCTGCAGTAAAACTTCCCCATCCCTTTTTCTTCTATACATTTGCAAGCAGTTTTGCAATCTTTGTTGTTTGCAGTTCTTGCTGTCAAAGGAGTTCATCTTAATTGGAGTGAACATTAACAACACGAAATCTTACGAAGAATTACCCTGCTTCTTGGGTTTGGTGAAACAAATGAGTGCAAAACTACCCACGTGATATGCATGATTTACAAAGCACTTATTCTGTCTTTCCCGATTTAAACAGCCTTGTGCTGGATTATAAGCAGAAAAGAAGAGTTCTATTTTTCGATAAATATTTGGTTCCTTGTGCGAAGAGGGCGAATGAGGGAGAAGTTACAACCGTGAACTACAATAATGTGGATGTGGACCAAAAACTTAAAACGTTTGTCGACTGCCATAATGAGTCCGAAAGTCTTCGAAACGAAGCATTTATGATTAAACGACAAGAAAGACCTAACCTCTAAACTATAGCTGGATATGGATGGCTTGAAACAACATCCTTGAATCGAGGAGGATGCAGGACTGCATGCCGTTGTGTTCCCAGAGAGGGATCTTTACGCAGTACACATAATAAAGGTAATATATTCCGGTTTTTATTTTCGTTCAAGTTCGCACATGGCAAAACTCAGAGACACTCGTGTCACATTTGACATGCGCATAGGCTTAGACATGCTAGTTGCAATATCTGTCACTGCTACTTTTAAATAACAGTTATAAATTCCTGTTACTGAAATAAAAATTATGGAACAAGAATTGTCAGTGAAATAACAATTTTAATAAACTATTGTCCACTACCATTTTAAAATTAATTACTCATCACTTTTTCATCTATATTACGATGTTTGGTTTGATCAAAATATAAATTTAGAAATTTCAAATGTTATTTTAATAACAGTTATTTTTTATCTACTGTTACCTCTTCAACACATCTTACTGAAATATTGACTCACCCCTATTTGTATGTGAAAATGTCAAAAATGAGAGTGCATGGGCTAAATCTAAGAGACATTTTGCCAAATATGACAACCGAATTTTTGAATTGTGACAACCGAATTTTGACAACATGCGCAATATATTACCTTATTATGTGTAATGTGGGATCTTTCACAGGTCGGAGGCCGGTTGTCACAACCACAATCTGGTGAATCCAACCCAATAAAAGAATCAGATTCCATGAGTAACGTTCCATGATAACTTTCGGTGCGGTGAAATCTCCTCCATGTCAACAGAGAAACAGCGGATAGATAGGTGGCAATTTGGAATATCCCCCTAAGGAATCGTACCCCAATGTGGGTCTTACCCAGCTAACAAATCAACTCGCTTGATCACAAACAGTGGGATAATTCCTAAACTGTTATAAACTGTTCTTGATGCGTTAAAGCAAATACATTTGTGTAAGTCTAAAATTTATGTTATGCACCTCACTTGGTTTGAAATTTTAACCGGGTTCGTGTATTTGCTTGGCATCAGTTTTACTTTGCAAATCTTGCGTAGTCGGTTGGGGAAATTAACAGTTTTGGGCACGTGTCAAAAATCTGTAAAACTCGTGTTATAAATAATGTTTTTTTTTTGGTCAATTTTATAATACGAATTCTACAAAATATTTGCCAAGAACTATGAAAGAACTATGGCAACCTTGCAAAATGTTGAGAGTCAAAAAAAAAATCATCTTTCTAAGCATCCCATATGATACACTAACGAATTCAAGCAACAAATAGGTTGATACCATGTACACTATATAGGTATATATTTTATCTCAACAAATCTTAAAGAAAAAAATTAAAAAACATCATTCTATGCCTATACCTTAACAGTGCTTTAGTTTTAACAAAAAACAAATTAAAATGCGTGCGTGATAATGCACATGAATTTTCAGTGAACCGAAAGAAAAAGAGGACAAGTTTTTTTTCCAATAAAGTATCTTGGCATGTTTTATTATTTCAAGGTCAAGTCCCTATAGTAAACTATGAGCACGTTCTGTATCCGTGCCAGTATCTACTGCGTACACTACACACATATCATGTTAGATGTCTACTCAGTAATTTTTTTTATGATTGATTGATTATGATCTCCTTCATGATGGTGTTGCCCTTGAAAAGTTTGTAAATAAAAATGTTTAACTCTACCTCTAGTGGTATATACCTACATATAGTATACTTACAATAGGAGGGTATATTAAAATTAAGATTTTGACAGAGTGGAAATATGACACGGAACCTTCTTGTTCATATTAATAATATATTATTTATTGTTTAACAAAAAAAAAGTTTTGTCCAAATTGTGATGTGAATCTATGAAAAATGTTTGCCTAGTTGAGTTTCAACGTGCGATTCATAGAACTCCCCATAGAGATTATGTACTTTTAAACTGTGCTGTCATTTTTGACAGTTCATAGATATTTATGTTTTTTGTTCTATTCGAAAATGTGAATTTATATTAAAAAATGGCTACACGGTTTCCATTCTCTTCATACAATTGAAGAACTTTGAGCTCCTATTATTGATATATGTTTTTGTTCGCCGTGCCATAAAAATACGTACGTCAGTGCCATAAAAATATGAAGGTGCTTAGAAAGTTTGAAGGGAATGTAGGCTTTCTAAATAATTGGAACTGTTCAACTAACTGATCTAAATGCTCCTCTTAAATTTCTGTTTCGTTAAAGTTTCGGTAAGTCTGGATGAGACGTTACCGAAGCGCTATAGAAGTTAAAATGTTCGTTGAGTTAAGAGTAATAGAAAACTCAAGCAGGAAATAGTCGACTATAAGATACCTTATAGTCACAATCACGACAAGGGATAACCCTATCCCCTTCGAGTTCTTCAAATAGGTAACCGAAAATATTTTTATTTACTAACATGCGAATTTAACCGATTCTTATCGAAAGTGCAAAGTCCCTGAAGCATTCCAAAAATCAATTATTTTCACGCCTCACAAAAAAGGTAGTTACGAGTACCCAGCAAACTACAGAGGGTAATCTTTTTTTTTGCACCTGCTCTAAGCTGTTTGCTAGAGATATTCACAACAGACAGTTGTTAAAGTTGGTCGAAGAGCGAAAAATTATATATAGACTGGTTTCAGGAAATTCGACGATAGACCATATATTTTCACTATGGAACATTGATGATTTTTTTATAAAAAGGAGACAGACGCGTTTTTATAGAATTTTGTGCAGGTGTCGGCTATATCGATCGTGAAGCTCTTTTTTAGAAAACTCTGTGTGACTGGAGTGCCGAGCAGAATTATAAGAGTATTAAGATCGATGCACGATAACAACTTTACTTATATGATTGGGAGTGAGAGTCCATACCTGAGTAGCTAATAAGCTACGGGTTTCAAGCAAGGCTGTATTCTGAGCGCCCTGCTTTTAATTCTCATAATTGATTTTACCAATGAAGTGAGCGATGGAATTGTTGTGGAAGGATTAAATGTTCCAGCGATTTTGTTAGTTGATATCTATTCTTATAAAATGGGCGGATGACACGCCCCCTGACTGTTAAATATCAAATTTAAAATATAGCCAATGTTTGCAGTTCAGGTCCTACTGCTCTACCAAATTTCATCGCATTATACGACAATCAAAAATGCTGCTAATAATTGATATATATTTTATTCAAGTGGGCGGGTGCCATGCCCCTAAATGTAAAATTTTAAATTTTAAAATGTTTCCTTGCCTTCACTTTGAGCCTTATCGTTCTGCCAAATTTCATCATTCTCTACGACAATAAGATGTGCTCCTTATCAATTCTATGAAAATGAGCGGGTAAC
The DNA here is from genome assembly GCA_910595825.1 of Philhelius pedissequus. Classification (NCBI taxonomy): domain Eukaryota; kingdom Metazoa; phylum Arthropoda; class Insecta; order Diptera; family Syrphidae; genus Philhelius; species Philhelius pedissequus. Next base: position 64,766,145 of record OU343160.1, on the reverse strand, counting down.
ACTCCCCCAAAATGTCCGGAAGTGCTCCATAATTTTGAGTGAATGAGTGAGTGAGTCAGAGGGATTTTTGCAGTCTTTTATCTCGGGAACCACTAATGCTAAAGAATTTAAATTTGGTGAGATTCCTAAGCCTGACTTAGCAAATGCTGCGAGTTTGAAGTTTCCGACTTTATTGGTACTAAAGTTAAATGGGGGTCGCAAATCGTCTGAATTTGATCCTGTAAAAATGGTATAGTGGAAGAACGTAGTCTATGTAATCTGAAAACACGTAAAGATGCATACTTTTATTTTGATGAAATTCCGAGTGATATACTTCCACAAACGTAACAGGAGAAAGAGAAATGCTCAGCATACTAAACGGTAGGGATGTGATGCTCTCTACAACTATGTATATTGTCACAATTTTAAGTGATATACAAAACCTTAACACTTATTGTTATTTCTTTTAATATTGATATCATATTTAAAAATGTCAGTCTGGTAGATGGCCATATAGACCTATGCCAATTAGGCCTAAGAAATTTATATTTCAAAATGTTAGTAAAGGGTCTTCCAATAAGACTTGTTATTTCAAAAATAATTGGCATCTTGTAAGATAAATGATTGAATGTTTATTTTAATTTAAAGAGGAAAACATGTCATTAATAATGGAAAACAATATCAGGCAAATGGCCGCCACGGCTACGCTTACACAACAATATCCTCTTCATGAAATTTTCCATCACCAAATCGCAAAATGACTGCTGTATGCCCTGAATAGCTTCGCGAATTCCATCTTTAAGGTCTTGAATCGACGCTGAACTGCTGGCATTGACCTTATCTTTCACGTGGCCCTAAAGGAATAGGTCGAAAGGTGTTAAATCACACAATCTCGGTGGCCTATTGTGATCACCACTCGAGACATAACACGGTGCGGAAAATTTTCCCTTAAATGGTCGATGGTTTCATTGCTTGAATGGCACGTAGCGCCATCTTGTTGAAAATAAACTTGAGTTCTTGTGTTAGCTGAAATATATAAGCATCCAATTCCAACGGCCGGCGTGGAATTGACAAACCTGGGTTTTCTTCAACACATTGGGCTAAAGAAGCAATATTCTCAGCTCGCTTTAGAGATAGATATGTGATAAGATAAAATGCACGACTGGGTCGAACGAACTTGCTCTTGTAGCTAACAACTTTAATGTAGCTAACCATTGAGGTTAAGTTAGTTAGGTGTAGTTATCCTACACAGGTTTAAAGCCTATGTAGGTAAGATTAACTTGATTCTTAGTATAATGAATTGTCGTATGGATACTTCAAGGAATAGTTACATATGTACCTACCTACAAATGTATATTTAAATCTAAGTTATAGATTTTAATTCTGTAAGTTAGGAGAGTAAAATATATTTACATACGTATACATTCAGATGGAACCTAAATATGTAAACATGTATACCTTTAATAATGAAAATGAAGGGTGTATAGATGGGTAAGTAGCTAAATGGATATAACTTTATAATTTAGGTGTAAATTAGCATATATAAGATTCGTGTGATTTTTCGAGGCACATATGTATACATAAATGTATGAGGCCCTACATTGTATTTAGTATTCAGTGAAGTACGCAAAAATACGTAAAAAGAGAATAACAATAAGGTAGATATAAATGGATAATACACATAACTAAATGTTTTTATATTGATTGGTCGTTATAGATTGAGATTGAAAACAAAAATGCAATTTGAATTCACGGATAAAGAAGAATATATATAAAAAAATCCAAAAATCGTTGGAGCTGTTTTTTTAATAAATTCATTTTTTATATACAAAATCTTGAAGAGATTATTAGAAAAAAAACGCCATTTTGAAGATATTAATTAAAAATTAATTTTTCAAAAAAAAATGTTATTTATTTTTTTAAAAATCGAAAATTTTAGTATTTAGTTTTATTAAAAATTTTAGGGAGCATTCGTACAATAAAAATTAATTTAATCGGTTCATCCAATGTTGAGAAAGTCGAAAATATAAAAAGTGGTTGCATGGGATGTACCGTTACTAAGTACGCCAAACAATTTTTTTTTTTTATTTTTGAAAGTGGAGTGTACTAATTAAATAACACACAGATTTTTTTTTAAATGTCTTGGAGTCGTTTTCGAGAAATAAATTTTTTTCTTAACGGTTTTTTAACATTTGTATGGGAGGTACCGTTGTTTTTTATTTTAGAAAAATAGTTTTTTTACACATTCAATATAATGTCAAAAAAACACCAAGTACGAAGTTTTGAAAAAATATATTGAGTCGTTTTCGAAATTTTGAGTTTTCAAAAAAAAATTAATTTGCAAAGAAAAAGTTTTTGAAAAAGTTTGGCTTTTGGAGATTCTGCGTGAAATGTTTCAAAAAAATCAAATTAACCATTTCCCAGAAAATCGAAAACCAAAAAAATGGTTCGGCTAGAGGTACCAAAAATAAGAATTTTTTCCAAAAAAATATAGCAAAGGGTGCGCTTTCCCTTCATTAATGAACTGATTTTTCGTTGGAGCCGTTTTTGAAAAAAATAATATTTTTCTTCTTGGCCAAAATACAATGTATGGGAGCTACTGTTATTTGTCGTCTTAAAAAAATGAAAAAAAAGTTTTCCGGCATATTACCGAAAAAACAATATGTACCAAGTTTGAAGCAAATCCACCGAACCGTTTAGGCTGCAGAATCGAGGACAGACAGACAGGCAGAGAGACGGAATTGGGGGACCCACCTTTTTGGTGTGCTCTTTGATCATAATGTCATGTTTGATTGTTAGAAACAATTTTTTTTTTGTTTTACGAAAACATAACTTGCCTTATAGTACCTATAATCCCAAGTAAAAAATTGTATATATACAATGTATCTGAATGTTATACTGTCACATTATAACATTACCGTGGTTGTATTAATGTTAACCCGAAAACTCCACACTGTCATATTTAAAAGCGAAGAAACCCGATGCACTGCCACATTGGCACACTTTCACGCGGTTGGAATGTCTCGAGTTACGTCTTTCGCTTAAGGCATTTGATATAGCGCTAAATTAAAAATTATTTTCCAGACAATTCAATACAAGTCGCATTATATGTTCTTAAATCTGTAATCCGAAAAATAAATGCTGGGCTGCTCCAGGGTTCAGTTCTATACCTGACTCTTTTCTCATTTCAAAGAATTTAAAATCCACTAAATTGTTTTGCTGGCAATGGTACTTTTAGCTTCATATGTATGTTGGCTTTCACCTCTTTGTTATTCGATATGATTAGATCATTAAATTCTGACCTTAACAGCACTGACAATGGGAAATCAAAAGCTGTGTATATTTTATAGCTCCAAGAAATCAATGTTGACTTCTGTCGTTAAGGCATAATTCACTTTACATGACGCTATCGCCATGATCGGAAGCTGTATTGAAGAAGCTGAGCTGGACAAATTTCACTCTTTTGCGGACCACTTTTTTGGAATTAAAACATATTTGAATAAGTTTTCTCTGGAGATGCTTCCTTTATGATCTGGCTTTAATATGCGAAGCGTTTGTACATTTAAAGCTTGAGTATAACTCCCATATTTGGGCTGATACTCCAATAACTCACTTAAGACTTTTGGACGAGGTTCAAAAGAGAGCACTAAATCTTTTGGGAATGCTCACTATTTAACTCAACTGAGCACAACTTCGAAAGAACCGTTAAGTGCAAAGTTACTTTTTTTAGTCGCACTACCCAAATGTGGGATGACTTAGCCATCAGCACTATCAGAAACCAATCTGCATGTACCTGCTTTAAAAATATAAACCCTTCATTGATCATTGCTTTTTTTGAATTCAGCTTTCACAAAAATCGCTCAAATCAATATTATGTACAGCACAAATCTATCTAATCCGAATAAAATCACTTTTTAACTTAAAGGCAATAATTTTGTCTAGTCAAAACAGGTATTCAATTTGCAATTTCAAACCCTGAAAATTTTAAAAGGTAAAGGCTTTTCATTTCATCTTAAATGCTATATACGATATTCCAAAGATAAGAACTTTTTGTTGAAAATAGGCTATCAATTTATATGTCGGTCAGAAATTCAAGTCTATAAAGTCATTTTGAATTTTATATTTTCATTGGTCAATCTACTAAAACGCTAAGAGTAAAAAAAAACAGACACAAAAAAGTCTTCCCTTTTTTTATTCTGTAGGCAATTTCCCAAGTTACAAAGCTTTTTACGTAAAAGAAAAGCGATACATTTAAAAAGATAGTCAAGAATCTGTTATAGATGAAGTTTATATAGGTAATGTGTTAAAAGACCTCAAATCGAATTACCTCAAAAACCATTACCTATTTGTGGGAACTCAAAAGAAAACAGTCCCATCACATTTTTTTTTCTGTATGGAAAATTCCTTAATAGGTATGTCTGCAAAATTTGCTCTTAACGTAATTCTTTGCAAAAAAAAAAAATTAACAGACCACCAATCGTTCAGGACATCAATCCAGCACATTCAATTTGATAAGGGTCAATCGAATTTATTCCCAGACAAGTCGTATTCCCTTCGGTCTCAAATAAATAAACATTTAACTTCAATTTAATCAACATAAATATATATATTTGAATTAGTATCTGAAACAGGAAAGTTTAAAGTGAAAATGAATTGCTATTGAATGGATTCCTATATCTTATTGGAATCGAAAAGCCCTCAAAGAATGTTCAATGAATTGAAAAAAATAAACAGATTTCCTTTTCATATTTCATAAAACTTCATTCAGCAGTATAAATCTCATTTAATTTCGAAAAATTCTGCATTAAATAACAGCTCTTCGGTTAAGGGTATACATAATCTATCTTAATAAATCAAAATTATTATTGAAGTACAGCGGCAACCAGTTCAATATAAAAATGCTCCTTAAATCTCAGAGCTTTTTTTCAGGCTTAAAATACCCTCAAAGTAAAATATGTAGGTAATAAAAAAGAAGAGGTGAAACTTATACTTTATTTAAGAAATATTTATGTTTATTTTTTTGTTAATAAATCAGTATTTTTACCATAATATTGGTCTCGTGGGTGTCGTTATCTGGCACAGACCACCAGATTTTATTGCTCAATATCTTTTTTTGGTGAATAATTTGTTTGAAGAGGTTTGCACTTTCTCATAATGAAGTGACAAAAAAGTGAGTTTTTTTGTCAGGGAAAAATATATTCCCAACTTGATAATAAACAGTTCTAAACTGAACGTTTTTTACTTTCGATTATACACATACGTACTATAAGGCAAGTTATGTATTTGTAAAAAACAATTTTTTTTTCTCACAATCAAACATGACATTACGATCATAGAGAACACTAAAAAGTGGGTCCCACAATTCCATCTATCTGTCCGTCTTTAGCCTAAACGGTTCCGTGGATTTGCTTCAAACTTGGTGAATATTGCTGACGACAAATAACAGTAGCTCCCATACATTGTTTTTTGGCCAAGAACAAAAATCTTATTTTTCTCAAAATCGGCTCCAACGATTCTTATAAAAACAAATCAGTTCATTAATGAAGGGAAAGAATATCTTTTGATATTTTTTTTTGAAAAAAAAATCTTATTTTTTGTACCTCTAGTGGAACCATTTTTTTGGTTTTCGATTTTCTGGGAAATGGTTAATTTGATTTTTTTTGAAATTTTTCACGCAGAATCTCCAAAAGCCAAAATTTTTCAAAAACTTTTTCTTTGGAAATTATTTTTTTTTTAAACTCAAAATTTCGAAAACGACTCAATAGATTTTTTCAAAACTTCGTATTTGCTGCTTTTTTGACATTATCTTGAATGTGTAAGGAAAAACTATTTTTCTAAAATAAAAGACTTTTAAAAAGAAAATGTGTGTGTTATTTAATTAGTACACTCCACTTTCAAGAATAAAAAAATTTTGTTTGGCGTACTTAGTAACGGTACATCCCATACAACCACTTTTTATATTTTCGACTTTCTCAACATTGGATGAACCGATTAAATTAATTTTTATTGTACGAATGCTCCCTAAAATTTTTAATAAAACTAAATACTAAAATTTTCGATTTTTAAAAAAATAAATAAAATCTATAAAGAATTAAAATCTATAACTTATATTTAAATATACATTTGTAGGTAGGTATATATGTAACTATTCCTTGAAGTATCCATACGACAATTCATTATACTAAGAAACAAGTTAATCTTACCTACATAGGCTTTAAATCTGCGTAGGATAACTACACCTAACTAACTTAACCTCAATGGTTAGCTACATTAAAGTTGTTAGCTACAAGAGCAAGTTCGTACGATCCAGTCGTGCATTTTATTTTCATATTTGGCATTGCTGGTAATATTCAGTTTTATTAGTGGGGCAGTGTATAAACTTGAAAGTATGGAAGTATTAAAGTGTGTATTCTATTTTTAAGAGCGACAGTGTGGAAGTGTGAATTCCTAGAACACCCTCGAAATGTTATATGGTTCTCATTATTTTATCGATATTTTTATAAATAAAGTTATAGCGAAGAAATAATATTCGCGCTTCTAGGAATGATCATCAGCTTACCCTTGAGCCCAACTTCAGACGTAATGTTAAGTACAGAGGTTCTTTCTTTAGCATTATAACGCGAATGTGGAATGCTTTACCGGCTCTATTTTCCCCTCCCATTTTGATATTCAGAAATTCAAAACCAATGTGCATCGGTACCTCCGTTGATATAAATGCTTCCCCACTGTGTTCGATCATTTTAAGGGTAGTGAAACACCTTTTATTGCGCGCATCATTATAAAAAAAAGCTACAAGAGCTGTAAAGAGACTATACGGTTGAGAGAGGTAAGTTGCCGATGTTATAAAGCCAACCCAACTTAGGAAAACCGGAATAACTTCAAACACGCTAGAAAGAAATTTCTACATGAGCAAAAATTAAGGCAAAAAATACAACAATGTCCCAAAGGTAGTAAAAGTGTTTGGTCATTTGTAAAAAATTTACGAAATTTCAACACCTCGTCGGTTCCAACTCTCGTTTCCAATAACACTCCTGTGGTAAGCACACAAGAAAAACCAAACTTGCTAGCAGCTCAGTTTGCTGCTAACTCTACGCTTCCACAAAGTCTCATGACTCCTCCTGTACTTGAGAGCATTAACAGCTTCATGGGACGTATCTTCTTTGGTACTCGTACAGTTGCTAGAGTTCTTAAAGATCTTGACATTGACAAATTGTTCTGAAGAGGTGTTCTTCTACGCTGTCAAAACCACTGGTAAGCTTTTCCATCTGTTACTAGTCTACTAGTCTCTTTCCGAGTGGATGGAAAACAGCATTTGTTCAGCCTGTCCCTAAAAAAGGCGAATCTTCTTCACCTTCTAACTACCGTCCAATTGCACTTACGTCCCCTCTTTCCAAGGCCATGGAAACTCTGATGATTTATCAGCTTCAGAAATATCTTGAAGAACGAAAGCTCCTTAATGACCGACAGTATGGCTTTCGTAGCAATAGGTCCACTGGTGATCTGATGGTATATCTCACCGAAGAGTGGCACAAATCTTTACATCGGTTTGGAGAAAGTGAGATTATTGCGCTTGATATTTCAAAAGCATTTGATAGAGTTTGGCATAAGGCTCTTATCGAAAATGCGTGCATTTGGTATCGAAGAAAATAACCTTTCGGATCGCTCAATTCAAGTTGTATTGGACGGTTTCAAGTCTGATATTCATAAAATAAATGCTGGTTTGCCGCAGGGCACCGTTCTGTCTCCGACTCTCTTTCTCATTTTCATTAATGATCTCTTGTCTGAAACTTCTAATCCATTAAACTGTTTTGCTGAGGACAGCACCCTCAGCTTTTCATATTCGTTTTTAGATTCACACCCATGTCCTTCGGACGTGGAACTTGAACGGCAGCGTATGATAAGCTCATTAAATTCTGATCTAGGCAGCATTGTCCGATGGGGACTAAAAAACCGCGTAGAATTTAATGCTTCAAAAACCCAATGTTTCTTCTGTCGTTAAAGCGGGACCCTCGCCCAATGCCGTTGTAAATGAGCGGCGCTTGTATCCTGGTAACCGAACATATTTCAGTTCTCGGTATGTGCATCGCCGTTCACGTTTTATGAAATTACCACATATTCGACGTCGCCAAAAACGCTGCAAGGTGTTTGGGTTTTCTCAGACGATGCAAGAAATATTTCTCCCCTTCTGATCTGGCTGTAATCTATAAAGCTTATATTCGTCCAAGGCTTGAGTACAACTGTGACATCTGGGCAGGTGCTCCCGTAACTCACTTAAGTCTTCTGGACAGAATCCAAAAAAGAGCTTGAAGAATGATAAGTGATGAAACATTAACGGAAACAATTGCACCTCTCGAGCACCGTCGGAATGTTTCACGCCTTTCATTGTTCTATCGGTATTTTTATAGACAGTGTTCTAGTGAAATAGCCAGTTGTAATCCTCCCCTTAAGCAATTCAAGCGTAACACTCGCGCTTCTAGGAATGCTCATCAGTTTACCCTTGAGCCCAACTTCGGACGTACTGTCAAGTATAGAAATTCCTTCTTTAGCCGTACTACACGAATGTGGAATGCTTTACTTGACCGAATTTTTCCCTCCCATTCCGATATTCAAGCATTAAAACCAATGTTCATCGGTGTTTCCTGTCTAATCCTATCCCACTTTCCTAATCGCTCGCACAGTGCTTAAACATTATAAGGGTAGTCATAACCCCTTGAGTGCGCGCATATTAAAAAAAAAAAGTAAACGCAATGTAAAGATAAATAGTGAAGAGATACTTTCAAAGAGAGACAGTGTGAAATATACGTAGTGTGAAATGATAGACATTGTGTATATATGAAAGTGTAATAGTGTGAACAATAGATAGTGATGAAAGGACGATGATGAAAGGCAGTTTGAAAGCATAAAAGACAGACACTATGAAATAGTGAAAATGTGATAGTTTGATAAAATATAGTGTGGAAAGATAGATAACATTTGTGCTAAAGTGTGACGGTATCAAAGATACGCATTTTAAAAATATGTGTTTTGATAATTTTGCTCTAAAAATTCAGAATTTTTTAGTTCACTGGAAAAATGTTATTTTTGAGGAATGAAAAATGAAATACTCATCCTAGTACAAAATATAGTATAACTCCCACCCAGAAAGCCATTTATTGTCAATATCTCTTAAATGATGGCTACGATGTTTTTAGATTAAAAAATTTCTTCCTTAGAATTTAATATCAAAGTATCGTATTCACAAATTTAAACAAACTTGGTTATGGATCTTTCAAACATTATTACTTTTGTCATATAATCCGGTGGGCAATTTTTTAAATTTTTACGTGTCTTTTATGCCTACCTCTCTTAAGAAATAGAAAAGCAAAATTCTCCGAAAGCCATACTCGGAACAGAAAGCGTATCGAAGGTTTTTAGATTAGAAGGAGTAAAAAGAGCAATCGTAATTGCCAAACGAAAACAACTTTAGGTACCTAGCTTTTAAAAAAATTGATATTTGTAGTAGAAGTTGGTTATAGGTACACGAAATTTGGTGTTTGAAACCAAGGAGTAGATATTTTTTTTAAAACACGTGAGTGCATAAGTCCTATACTGTACTTTACTCCTGAACTTCTAGAATTGTTTTCAAAATTTTAATTTCACAAATGAAAAGTATATACAAAGCAATTAAGTGATTAATCAAAGATCGTTTAATAATTAATAATTTTAAAAAAATCGACTGTGGAAAAATTGAATCTACTGTATTTTTTTAAAAGAATCTACTGCGCTCGTGTTTTCTTAAAGTGGCAACACTGCTTGAATATAGTTTAGGTAGATGGGCTATTGATCTGGTTACCGGCACACTTAGATCAAAATAGATCCATTGTGATAACCCGAAGTGTTGTAAATTTTAAAATAGTCTAGAAAAGCAATATGGAGACAGCAGATAGGTTGTTCTTAAACAGGTCATACGCTATTACCTAAAAAAACATAGTTTTCTTAGTAAAGAGTTATCCTTTTACTTAATAGAATTTTGATGTCCTTTTTATTTTTATATTTAAAATTGTATATCCCATTTCGTCTTCGTCTAGTCTTATGGCCTTTTCGATTGGTAATCCGGAAGAACTCTCCGATCCGGGATTCCAATCGAACAAGTTAACAGTCCATTCTGGATTTTGAAATTGAATGTGAGGGTATGTGTAAGGTGCAAAAAAACAAAACAATGACATGAAATGTAGGGATGGGCGATGTGTATTGATGTTGGCAAAACATCAATGTTATTCGAAAAAAATATCGATGTTTCAACATCGATGTTAAAGCATGTGAAACGTCGCAGCATCGATGTTAAGATTCAAAATATCGACTTAAAATAAACTGAAATATTTTGCAAATTAACTCATGCTTATAAAGGTTAGACCGCACTCGATGGAACTGCACTTCAGCGGAACTACGCTTCACAACTATTAAGTTGAAATTGTATGAAGTTCAATTGTCGCTTAGTGGAATTTAATGTAGCTCATACATACAAAAACGAAAAGAAAATTGCGATAAAAAACATTGCTACAATTTTTAAAACACTGAAGGTATTTTGAATTTATAATATATTGAATTTTTAATTGATTTTTGACCGTGATATTATTTTTCAAAAAAAAAACTTTAAAAAACGTCGATGTTAAAAAATATCGATATTCTGATATCGATTGTATTTTCGATGTTAGCATCCATGCTTTACAATATCGCTCATCCCTACACAACATTGTTGTTGACATTGAATTCGCGTTTGACATTAAGTATTTGAGGGTGTGCGTGCTTCTGGTTTTGATTCTGACTTCAAATCCAGAAGGAAATTCCTCTTCTATCCAGGAGAAGAACTGTCATTTCATACCAATCGAACAGTTTCAGAAGCATTCGGAAGACTTCGGAAGCCTTCCGGACGACCAATCGAAAAGGTCATTATACCAAATTTAAGTAAAGAACCTCTGAGTCTGAAGGTATGTGATTACATAAAAATTTACAAAACGGAGATATTAACAAATGAGATGAAAGCTATATGAAAAAAATCGATTAGGCTTTTTTTTGTTTGTGTTTGATAGTGCCGTTTTTTTGTAAATGAAAGGAAATCTCATATGCGTCAAAGCTTATTATCATCAAAACTCACCTCAGCCCTCGAAGGTGTCCGGCGGGCTGGAGAAGCCCGATGGGAACTGTCGCTCTCTTCACTGGTGGCGGAAGTGGTGTTGTTTGAAGCGGTATTACGTTTCAGGGCTGCAACCCGATCGGCAGTTGGGCGATCTGGCTCAGCAACTGTTGTGGCGACGGTAGTAGCAGCTGCAACTGCAGCAGTGGAAGTGGCTCCCTTATTCTGGCGCTTGATTCGACTGATTTCATCTTCCTCGGATATCTGCCGGGTGGCAACTGGTGGGACGGACTTGCGGCCGACAACGGGCTTAGCTGCTGGAGTAGGAGCTGGTGTTTCCTTCTTTTCCTTTTTTTCTTTGCCTTGTTCATTGAGGCGTTTTATGACTCGTGGACAATCACACAGCCGGATAATACCACTAAGCTGTCCACGGGACACGTCCTCAGTGTCAAGAACGCGATCGCGATCCTTGACGTCTTTTTCGGAACGAACCGCCCGCTGCGGTTCAGTGTCTGAGTCATCGTTTTGATGGTTGCGTACGAATCTCGAACGGAATCGTGACTTACTCGGACGTGATTGCTCACTTTCATAGTCGTAATCGTAGTCCGCACCGGTCCGACCATATCTCGAACTTCCGGTGTCCCCGTAGCGCTCTCTGCGCTCGCCGAACTTTCTTCCGCCCAGAGCTGGTTCGTCGTCATAGCCCCGTTCTTCCTGCTGTCTAAACTGTGTGGCCAATCGATGGTCACTCTTCGACCTCATCAGTCCCGGTTGCAGTGTGCTTGGAGGAGCCAGATGGGAACTGCTAGTAGTGCTATTTGTCTGGGCATGCGGTGTTATATTCAAATCACCAAAAGTAGCCAAATTCATAACCAGCTGATTCGGATCAATGGATACAAGGAATCGGACTCGTCGGCTGTAATCAGCGTTTTCGTATTCAAAGTTCCTGAGAAATTCAACGGTCTTCAAGAAAATCTCCTTGGTGTCCATCAGTTCGCAGTCATCCCATTCGACGGTCTCGTTCATGTATTTATCGGCAACATCACAATTACTGGCGATGTTGTTTATTTCGGAGTCGAGATTTTCCTTCAACGACGTCAAATTTCTCAGTTCAGTTGTTAGGTAGCGATCGATTTCACCCTTGAGATGCTCAGAACGGTCCTTAATTGCCTTAGTGACCCGCCTATAGATCTCATCAATCTCCTCCGAGACGCTAATGCAATTCGTCTGCAAGCTCAAGGTGTTCTTTTCAATCACTGCCAACGAATCCTGCAAACGATGAAGACTGCGACGAATCTGTAATTTATAAAAAAAAAAAATCAAAGCATATAGCATCATTCAAGGACCAAAAATTGACACATTCTCACCTGACTATTGATCCGGGTGATTTCACGTCTCAAAATATCCATGTGAGCACTTTTACAGTCCTCACAAATCTTCTTGTCGCAATGGGCACAGGCCGACAGGTATGCCTTCTCCGAGCAAACATTACAGCGTTCCATCACTTGACCTATAGATCGAACAAAGAAAACCATTTTAAAAAATATTCCTATATATCTAGGTAGCTATATGTATAAAAAGAATTATTCAAATTAAATGCAAATGCAAAGCCGGATAAAATGTATAGAAGATGGAGCTGATGGATTTTATTGAGTTATTCTTCTTGCCTGTCTTTTATGTTTGCTCTTTTCTTTGTTTGTGTGATGGTTTGTTTGTGTTGTACTAAAGGGTTTTGTATAATATTTCATTGTTATGCATGGAAAGGATTTGGACCACCCAGGCCAGGGCACAGCATAGCGACGCCGCCGTTGCCGCGCCTTGGAAAAGGATGTATCTTCTGTCCATGGTCGAAAATATATAACCCTATATAACATAGATAGTGCTTCTTCATGTGAGGGAGGTTCAGTTTGAGACTGGTAAAGATATTGTCTTTTTTTTGTTTGTAGTAATTTTAAGTGAGGTTTATGTACGTCAAGGTGATTTGTCAAAAGCAAACGTAAAGATTGAAAAGGTCACGTAGAATAATATTAAAACTTTAAATAAAAATGTTCGCTTAACATTTATGATAAGCTCAGGTCCTGCTGATGAAAAAATTGAAAAATGGCTTTTTTAAGGCTGTCAAAACTGAAAAATGTGTAGATAATAATGCTGTGCATGTACATAGGTACGCATACGACTTACATGGAGTTATTTACAATAAACTGTTACAACAAAACTGTTAGAAAAGAGGGTGTATACTATAAGAAGTAAAACTTCGTTCTATTTTTCGGGTTCTACAATTTTCCATGGTTCAGCAATTTTAACTCAATCGCACATGTTCTGTATATCACTTTTTGTGAATTTGAGGAACAAAATTGAATTTAGATGTTCTGTATTCCACATAAAATAAAGTTTGTAAATACCTCATTCCGAATGTGGAATTTTAGGGTTCTGAATATGAAAATTCGTGTTCTACATTCAGAATATGAACCGTTTTTATACAAATTGTCTGTAACAGGTGATTTTGACAATTCGAGAATGAATTCGAAGTGAATTGGAAGGAGTTGAATCCACTCGAAATGCAGAACACATTATTTCATTTTAAGTGAAATTGAAATTCGTTTTGAATTCATTTTCACTCGGAACGCAGAACATGTGTGAATGATTTAATCTCATCGATTCGCTTTAATAAAATCTCCGAAGTCGGGACGAGATTTAAGAAAATAATATCGAAGTTAGTAGATTTTCAATAACTTTATCTATTAATTTAACGTAACGTAACGTGATGACATAAAAGGCTTATTGTGTGTTATGTATCCTCGTCAGTTTTTTACACTAATTTACCTAAAACAACGAGATCATGTCATGCTCAGGTTTGTTTTGGAACGGTTTCTTAATAAACAAATATATTTTTATGTATACAATTTGGGAAACGTTTTAAGGAAAAACATTTGAAACTGTAAAATAAAGTAATTCTCAATGTAGGGTAAGGTCGGGATGATTTGACAGGGAGGAGGAATTGACATTTGTACTTTTCTTGAGAAATATTGCTTTGGCAGCATTTTAAATGATGAACAAATAAAGATAGTTACGATGGGTGTGATTGGTAAATAACTGATCAGTGTGTCTTTGAAGCTCTGTGAAGTGGGTGTTTTTCTTTTTTTTTAACTGATTGATGTAATTTTTGATGATAAGTAATCTAAGTGCAATTTCTTTAATTTTAAGCTTTTGATACTTAAATTACAATATTGTGATAAGCATGCATTTGACTCAAAATTATAGGTAGAAAAACAGTCTTTCCTAGCGCTTTTACAAGTTTGTTTTTAATTTTTTTCTAAGTGTAGAATGAAAGGAGGTTTTGACAATTGTTTTGAAGGAGCAATTGACAGAATGTCAAATCCTCCTTCTTAAGTCAATTACAATATCTTATAGTAAAACAAGGAAGGTGATTTTACTACAACCAATTTTCATACTATAGAAAACTTTTTAATACCTCACTAAACACAACTTATAAAAACTACATAGCTCAGATTATTTTGGAAGTTCATAAGTTCTAAAAGAAAAACTTCAATTTTTCCATCAACCGTGCAATATAAAAACAAAACCTCTTCTTGTGATATAGAAATTAGTAATATATTTGCTGACTTTTTCCAACAAACTTATAAAACGTGCAATCCTGATCACTGTGATAATTCCAACCGGAATCGACTAAACTGTGATATACCTAATTTAAGACTGACTGAAGCGGAAGTAGTGCAATATATTGACGGCTTTAAAAGTACTTGTTCGTCCTGACAAAATTCCATCTATATTCGTTAAAATTTGTAAGTCTTATATTTTTCCTGCACTCACATATTTATTTAATTGTTCGGTGTCATCTGGTGTTTTTCCTGAATTATGGAAATCTTAATTTATTACACCTATGCATTAGTGTGGAAATAGAAACAAGGCTGAGAATTATCGAGGCATTGCAAAACTCTCATGTATACCAAAGCTTTTTGAAAATATAATCTGCAAACACATTCAGTTTTATTGCGGATCACTAATTGTACCTGAGCAACATGGATTTTGCCTCAAAAAGTCTACGACAACCAATCTTCTCGAATTCACTAAACAAGTAAACATTAATATGCAAAATGGACTTCAAACTGATGTATTTTACGCTGACTTAAGTAAAGCCTTTGATCGGGTGAGCCACTCTATTCTTTTAGTGAAATTATAAAGATATGCGTTTCCAGAGTGGATACTCACTTGGATCCAGTCGTATTTAAGAAATCGTACCCAATATGTCAAATACAAAAACTGTATATCCAATTTAATAAATGTCACATCCGGGGTTCCTCAAGGTAGTCATATTGGGCCATTGCTATTTATACTATTCATTAATGACATTACTACGAACATTCTTTATTCAAATATATTAATCTTCGCTGATGACCTTAAACTATTTAATGGTTATACAAATCCGAGTGGATACTTGTTCTTACAACATGATATTGATAGTTTCTTCGAATGGTGCACTTCAAATGGAATGGAATTAAATAGAAATAAATGAAAAGTAATGTCATATTCAAGATCTAGAGAACCTATATTGTCTTCCTATTTTATAGAAGACTGTTTAATTGACCGAATTGACACCTTTAATGACTTGGGTGTTTTATTTGACACGAAACTGTCATTTAATCCTCATATTGACATGATTACAAGTAAAGCAAGGAGCTGGCTTGGATAAATCAAGAGATTTTCGAAAGAATTTAATGATCGTCATATTTCAAAGATTCCGTACTGTTCACTTGCCCGTCCCGTCTTGGAGTATAGCAACTGTGTTTGGTGTCCTGCTTACGAGGTTTCCATTACTAAAATCGAAAGTGTTCAAAAACAACTTCTGTTATTCGTTCTCCGTGATCTTCCTTGGGATCCCAATCAACAAGTACCACCATATGAAAATCGTTTGAAACTGCTCAGCCTTTCTGCGCTAAGGAAGAGAAGGGAAATGGATAATGTTCTTTTCCTTTTTCGACTTTTATCGGGATCAATTTATTCTCCAAACATCCTGAGTATGCTAAACATAAATTCCCGTCCGAGGTTAACCCGTAATCCTACATTCTTTTATATAACTTCCGCCAGAGTTAATTATGGATTAAATACATCTTTAGATATTATGTGCAATGATTTTAATCGCTTATATAATTTAATTGATTTTAACGTATCGAAAAATTGTTTAAAAAAATACTATTATCCTGTTAATTGTTTTATTGTATTTTTATGTAAAATTTTATTTCTTTCTCGTATGTTAGTAAATTTTAACT
Organism: Philhelius pedissequus; assembly: GCA_910595825.1. NCBI lineage: Eukaryota > Metazoa > Arthropoda > Insecta > Diptera > Syrphidae > Philhelius > Philhelius pedissequus. The sequence continues at coordinate 64,749,765 of OU343160.1, read as the reverse complement.
TACTGTTATATTGTATAAGTATTTTTTTTTAACAACTTAGACATCGGTCTGCAGTTGAAATAAATAAATAAATAAAGATCTCTTGAAACTCAATCTAAACTTCAATCCTGAAATAAATGACTCCGTACTTTTAAAATTCGGGACCAAACATATATATTTTACTATGTGCATAAGCATCATACAGAGTATCGATAAAGCAAATTCCTTGTCATACACAATTAAATATTATCGGCGCCAAGGATTACAAAATTATTTCTACGAACCAGTTGTCGAGGACACAGGCTTGGCCTTAAGAGCTCACATTGCAGCGGAGTTGCCTTCACCAATTGATATATCTGGTAGCTCCAGATCCAGGCCAAAGTGTTGTTTTAATGAGGACTTCCAGAATTTTGATGTGGGTTAATGATATTATTTATTGTTGATTACTTATTGATTTTGAATTATCGCATTATATTTTGTTTTTTTTTTTTTGTCTAGTTGAAGTGTATTTATTTTATTTTAAATTAATTTTAACTAACTTTATGAAGAGTATTTATTTTTTTTTAAACCATTTTAGTTGTTTTAATTTAATATTAAATGTAAATGAAGAAGACTTAAGGTATTTAAAAAGACTGAGTGATAAGTAAGAAAAAATATGGAATAACTATTTTCTGAAAAATAACCAATTTTTTGTTTATTTATTAATTAAAAACAGTTGAACCATGATCATTTGTCAAATGTTTCTTTCTCTGTCAAAACCTCCTAACGGCAATGTCAAATCATCCTTCCCCGAAGTAGGAATTGACAATTTGGGAGGGTTCAAAAACAAATCTATAACGCAGATACAAATATTTAAATCGATAATTAAACTCTTTTCTTATATTGCTAAAATTATAATTTTATATATGCTAAATTTTAAAACATAATATTTTATATAGATTTTGAGGTATTTTGCAAAATCTTTAAACGTGTCAAATCATCCCGACCTTACCCCACGTACAAAATTTTAATTTTAAATTATTTATTTTTTTAAAAATTAAAAAAACTCTTTTTTGAAAATTTAAATATGAAATATTAGTTATATTTCTAAGGAGCACTTGCACAAAAAAAAATAATTTTAATTGGATCATTCATCCTTTAGTGAGAAAGGCGAAAATATGAATATATATAATGTATAATGATATAAGAACGCGAAGAAATATATTTTCGTACATAAAAGCAGACTGCACTTATTTAAGAACACACAGATTTTATATCAAAATTCTTGGGCCGTTTTTGAAAACAAAAAAAAAAACAATTTTCTTAACGTTTTTTTTAAATATTTGTATGTTAATTTTTGTTTCCGGAAAATACTATCCTTAAGTATTCAAGGTAATCTCAAAAAATTTAAAAAAAAAAATCTTTTTTTTTAATTTCCAAAAAAAAAATGTTTTAAAAATTTTTGGCTTACAATACTGTTTCGATTTCTTAGAAACTTCTCTATAAAAATTCAAATAAACCGTTTTCCAGAAAATCGAAAAGCAAACAATGGTTGTACTGGAGGTACCAAAAATAACCATTTCCAAAGAAAAAAGTACCTTTTCCCTTCATTTTATTAATGATTTTTTGTATAAAAACCGTTGCAGCTGTACTTTAATAAAATAAGAATTATTTTTTTCGACACATAAAATGTATGGCAGGAACTGTTATTTTTCGTCTTAAAAAAATAAAAATAAAACGGCTCATATATTACCGAAAAAACAATCTGTACCAAGTTTGAAGAAAATCCATCCAACCGCTTATGCTGTAGACTAGCGGGCAGGCAGATAAACATAATTGTGACACCAAATTTATTCGTCTTATCTATCATCGTAACGTCAAGTTTGATCAAAACCTAAAGCTCGATTTTTTTAACGAATCCATAACTTGCCATCCGTGTGAGCCAGTCGTGCATTTTATTTACTTGCAATGTATACACAATGTATGTACATCAAAAGAAAGGTCTGTCCAATGCCTATCCACACCTGAAAACCAAACCAAAATTATTCCCATGATTTTCCACCCAACTCCATTTGAATTGCTTTGGCTGGTGATATCTCCGCAACCAAGTCCCGCTGCGGTCTTCAGAGCTCGAATGGGATTGAACAGACATTTCCATTTCTGTACAATTTGTTGTTCAATTCTCGACTTAATTTTTTTTTAATTTTAGAAAAAAAAATGGGGTAACGCCTGGCCAAAAAAATAAAATGCACGACTGGATCGTACGAACTTGCTCTTATGTTCGATCACATCGTATCCACAAGATTCTTATTAAAAATCTAAATATATTTTTAAAGTCGTTTTTAACTTAATTCTTTATCTATACAAGTTTTTTTTAAATTTATTTCTAAAAAAATTGATATGAGAATCTTAAATATTTAACAATATAAACTTAAATACAAAAGATTAAATCGGGTTAATGTAAAAATAATTCAAAATTCTGAAATAAATACTTAATCTACTCGTAATTTGAGCTCAAAAAAAGTAAGCCATTTTATTTCTTGGATAAATTTGAATTTTCGAGAAAAAATTTTTAAAATCTGTAGAGCGGTTTTTGAGAAAAAAAGTTTTTTTTTAAACCTTTTGAAAACATGTTTCAAAAAAAATTCAAAAACGCCAATTCATAAGTATTTAGCAAACACATATAAGTAAAAAAAGTTGTGAAAAAAGTTTTCAAAATATAAATAATTTTTTTTAAATGCTTTTAAAAATACAAAAAAATATTAACTAATAACGCAGAATAAATCGGGCAACCCAAACCTATATATGCGTGAAATTTTGAAAGAATCGGTTAAGCCATTTACGAGATAGTCGAAAGCAGAAAAACGGTCTTATGGAAAGTACGGTTTTAAGACATTTAAAAAAAAAAATTTCAACCCTATGATCGGTCGTACCTAAAATGCTGCACTGATTTTTTTAAATCAAAATCGTTAGAGCCGTTTCCGAGAAAAATTAGACTTAAACCTAACGGTTATACGGCAGGTAGCGCTATGTTATTTTTTGAGCTACAAACAGACTGACAGACTGACAGACTGACAGACTGACAGACTGACAGACTGACAGACTGGCAGACTGACAGACTGACAGACTGACAGACTGACAGACTGACAGACTGACAGACTGACAGACTGACAGACTGACAGACTGACAGACTGACAGACTGACAGACTGACAGACTGACAGACTGACAGACTGACAGACTGACAGACTGACAGACTGACAGACTGACAGACTGACAGACTGACAGACTGACAGACTGACAGACTGACAGACTGACAGACTGACAGACTGACAGACTGACAGACTGACAGACTGACAGACTGACAGACTGACAGACTGACAGACTGACAGACTGACAGACTGACAGACTGACAGACTGACAGACTGACAGACTGACAGACTGACAGACTGACAGACTCACAGACTGACAGACTGACAGACTGACAGACTGACAGACAGACAGACAGACTGACAGACTGACAGACTGACAGACTGACAGACTGACAGACTGACAGACTGACAGACTGACAGACTGACAGACTGACAGACTGACAGACTGACAGACTGACAGACTGACAGTCTGACAGACTGACAGACTGACAGACTGGCAGACTGACAGACTGGCAGACTGACAGACTGACAGACTGACAGACTGACAGACTGACAGACTGACAGACTGACAGACTGACAGACTGACAGACTGACAGACTGACAGACTGACAGACTGACAGACTGACAGACTGACAGACTGACAGACTGACAGACTGACAGACTGACAGACTGACAGACTGACAGACTGACAGACTGACAGACTGACAGACTGACAGACTGACAGACTGACAGACTCACAGACTGACAGACTGACAGACTGACAGACTGACAGACAGACAGACAGACTGACAGACTGACAGACTGACAGACTGACAGACTGACAGACTGACAGACTGACAGACTGACAGACTGACAGACTGACAGACTGACAGACTGACAGACTGACAGACTGACAGACTGACAGACTGACAGACTGACAGACTGACAGACTGACAGTCTGACAGACTGACAGACTGACAGACTGACAGACTGACAGACTGACAGACTGACAGACTGACAGACTGACAGACTGACAGACTGACAGACTGACAGACTGACAGACTGACAGACTGACAGACTGACAGACTGACAGACTGACAGACTGACAGACTGACAGACTAACAGACTGACAGACTGACAGACTGACAGACTGACAGACTGACAGACTAACAGACTGGCAGACTGACAGACTGACAGACTGACAGACTGACAGACTGACAGACTGACAGACTGACAGACTGACAGACTGACAGACTGACAGACTGACAGACTGACAGACTGACAGACTGATAGACTGACAGACTGACAGACTGACAGACTGACAGACTGACAGACTGACAGACTGACAGACTGACAGACTGACAGACTGACAGACTGACAGACTGACAGACTGACAGACTGACAGACTGACAGACTGACAGACTGACAGACTGACAGACTGACAGACTGACAGACTGACAGACTGACAGACTGACAGACTGACAGACTGACAGACTGACAGACTGACAGACTGACAGACTGACAGACTGACAGACTGACAGACTGACAGACTGACAGACTGACAGACTGACAGACTGACAAACTGACAAACTGACAGACTGACAGACTAACAGACTGACAGACAGACGGACATAATATTTGTATGGTAGGTACCGTTAATATTGGGGCTAAAAAAGCTATTCAAAATTCTATTCGAAACAATCACCTTAGACGCTTAAATATCAAGTTTGAATAAAATCAATTCAGCCATTATTAAGCTAAGATCGATTTAAAGATGACATAGCATGAGTAGTGCTTTCACTTTGGAGCATGTAACAATGAATAAATTTGTTAACACTAATGTCGATTTCTCAATTTTGATGTCAACTACTTAGCTAAAAATGAAATTTTGACGGAGATTTAATTTTTCGTATACTTGTCAATATTATAGATTATTTTTTTTATTTTGTTTTCGATTAATTTTAACCAGAAGCCACAAATAATGTTGACAGTTGTTACGGTTTTGTTTTAGTTCATCTTACTCAAACGCAAGAAGAGAAAATATTACTGGCATCTGTTCTAGAAAACTTCACTGAACATCAACTCAAAACTATTTAAAACAGAGCTTTCCTCGGAATAGTTCTGAACATACATTCGCTGAGCGAAGCTAATGTGCAGACTTAAACAATAAGAAACAGCATATTTTGTATTTTCAAAAGTGTTTTCACGCGTTTTCTGATGTGTATCCCTTTTGAGAAATAAGAAATAAGCCCAACAAAATATTCTGGGAAAAAAGCCATATACAATTTTTTTTGGAAAGAAACAGAAGGCTTATTGGGAAAAATGTCAGACTGTTTAAGAAATAATTCTGATGTTGCCAAGGAATCATTATAATACAGGGTTATTTGCATAAGTTGTGACAAAAATCTAAGGTGTGTAGGTTTAGTGGACGCAAAAAAAACCCGTATGAAAGGGTGTTTCTTTTCAGCCCTTAAATTAAAACAACAACAAAATATTACAAAACAACGGTAATATCTACTACGCCATACTTCACCCTTATAAGGATCTTTTTCTTTATTTCTTAAATAATTTTCAAACTAGTTTTATATAATAAATTTTTTGACGTTTTATAAAAAAAAAAAACAAATCTATGGCGTAATTCACAGAAGCGGAAAATATTTTTTATATATTTTAGGAAATCAATCTTTTATTTTGTAAATGATTGGTACTTTCATAATAATGTTTATTTTAAAAAATTATAAAGCGCAAGTATTCATACAAAAATATGCGGAAACTTTTAAATTGGGAACTCTGTTTTTGTGACAGCCGATTTGACAGTTCTTTTAAAGCAAGTTTGCGATTTGTAAATTGATGATTTTTAAATAAGAGTTTGCAAATTTTCGTGTCCATGCATTTTGACGCCCTTATACGTTATTTTCTTTCCATAAAAGGTCACCTGTCTAGTCTTCAATTCTAGTCTTTCAATTCTGTATATATTATGTCCGTCTGTTCCTTTTCAGCCTAAACGTCTTAGTCGATTTTAATTAAACTTTGTAATTATTGTTTTTTAAATTAATTAAGATAACAATAGTTTATTAAATTAGATAAGATTTAAGATTTAAGAAAATAAATGTTTAAACTTAAAATTTTAAAAAATAATAAATTCAAGTGTAGGTATTTGTTTAATAAGAATTTTTTTTTAATAATACAAATTCTATATACTACTGAAATACATCAGCCAAGTAGAAGACTTAGCACTATAATATTTGGACTTGTTGATTGTTGATTCAAAATAGCTTTTAACGGCCTTTAGTCCAACAAAAATTGGCGTTTCGTCCCGGCGATCTCACATGGACTTATCAGTTGACTAGTGAGGACCTGTTTAATAATTTTAGTTTTCTATTTTAAATACATTTTTTATTTCTCTCGCAATAGCCCCCGTATAAAGTCAAAGAATTTATTGGAAGTACAAAAAAATATCGGTTCTTGGTTTAGAAAATTAATTTTGTAAATTGGAATTTCGGAAATCGTAATTTTCCCAGTTTCCTCTGTTATTCGTAAGCGTTAGTCTTTGGAAATAATTCTTCCTTCGTTTCTACTAGTATGTACATAATTGTATGCCTTTTCAGTAACAAATGAATATTAATTTTAGCAATACCTAAATCTTAAGCAATTCAAATCAACCGTATCTATAGCTTTTTTAAGGAAAAAAATTCATCCACCGAAAATATAAATTTCAAATTGAAATTCCTCAAAAATCCATTCCACATAAATGGAACCAGATTAAAAGTCATCACTTCACACCACTTGATACTTGAATGGATTTGAATGTCGAAAAGTATAGAACACAAATTTTAAGAACATAAGATACTGTACTGCAGATATTTTACAAGTGTCTACATAACACATTAAACTCTGGCTTATTTTTACTCTATTGAATTCCGTAATGGCGTACTTATACATAGATCGATACTTTACATATATTATTTTGAAACGAAGAAATTTGAAAGAGATACAATATCTTTAACTTATTGCTGCCTGTATTTGAGAAAGAAATAAGCTCTGGGACAAGGAGATAAATTGACAGTTGAATTGAATACACTTGAATAAATCGAAAAGTGTCAAACAAGTAAAGGAGAATAAAAAATATTCGGAGAACATGCATTATGTTAAATATTTTAATTTTTTTTGGGGGAATTCGTCTTTTTTTGCTATTTAAATTGATAAAAGTTGTGGAATAGATAGTCGTTTGTTGGTAGATTACCAGAGGGACTTACTCGTACATGTATGCACATATTATACAGCTTACCTATTAATACTCTTTTAAAAGGGATTGGAGCATTTACAAATATGCAAATCTCCACATGATGTTAAACAAAATCGCAGAAAATAAATCATCATCTTTAATGGTGACGAAAGAGCTGATTAACACCCTACCCTAACCTTTATCTTGTATCTCAATTATCAAACTCATATCGAGTATATACATACAAATGTATATAGTTAGTACCTACACTATATAAATAATTGAAAGATAAACACTCGTCTTCTTATTTGAAATACCAAACTTTATCCTTTGTCATATGCACGAATATTTGGGTGATTTGGTTAAAGCTTGTTCTAATGCTATAATGACATCAAATTGAAAGAAAAATAACTGAACTTGAAACATTAGTAAAATGAATCTAATGTAGACATTCGTAACTGAGAAAAAAGATAGACCATTCCAAAGCAAACAAAACGGATAATGAAAAAATGGAAACTTGGGTTTGCTCCATCAAACGTGAAGGTATTAAAACCTTAAATTTCGGTAAGAAGCAAAATATAAAGTCATGTGGGTGATTGACTAAATAATAATCTAACTTAATTGGTAAAAATCGCTTTTTAATTCGAAGAAGTCAAGAATCACTTGACAATGAAACCTACCAAAATCCTGATAGACGGCGCTGATACCTTAAACGAGCAAAAACGATTGTCATAGTTTTAGCACCAATAGGTGTGTTTTATTGGGAATCTAATTATTGTACCGTAAGTAATTCCCAAAAACAAGAATCGACCGTAGCATGGACCGTAGCTTTTTTATTTTTGTAAAATTGGTACCCCTGCACAGCAGTCACAAGTATTTTGCAAAGTAAAATTAAGAAAATATCAAAGTTATGAACAATAATTAGCTTTTATTCATATAAAATAGAAAGTAGAAAAACGTACCAATATTTTATTTATGTTACAAACCTATTTCTTGTTTTCATTTTTTCTGCAATTGCAGTTTTAAATTCGAACATTCATTTTGCACCAATAGAACGGAAATGATAAGTGAATGGCTTTGTTCTTAGACTATGGTCAAGTCCCTTTTTACACAGTCCAATTTTTGTATTGCTTTAAAAATGGTCTATGCATTTCACACGAGGAAACAAAAGTGCCGGTTATTTACTTGTTTCCTTTTAATGTTTATTGGTTTGGAACGCACACTATAACGTAGTTTAAATTGTTCACTCCCCTTATATTTCATGCTTTTATTTATTTTCTGAGCTTATCGATAGCTAGAGTTTTATTTTTCAAGTCAATTTACAAATTTATTTTCTGAGTATGTTTTGCTTTCAATTCAATATTTACTCATCAGACTGCACTTAACATACGCGGAGTAAGTAACAAAAAGTTAACATTTGGTTTGCCATTTCACCATTTAGGATCACAAAAATGTGTGCCCACCGCCCATGGTCAACGTCCATTAAACAGTGAAGAAAAAGCACACTTTGTAAGTTCAGTTTCCGCTTAGTGCGTTTAGGCTAGGCGCGCACATGCAATTTTGCCGAAACGAAATAGTTTAATCACTAGTTGAACGATGATCGCGCACATAAGCAACTTAAAAATCAATCAACGAGATAAACCAACACACCAACGATTTGTGGCAAAACGCAAGCTCTTAAGTTGCTCGAATCGCGGAGTGAATAGTTTTTGCATGTGCGCGCACTCTCATATAAGTCCAGGGTATTCACTTTAGCAACCAAACTGTTGCAAAACTGAAAGTTGCATATGTGCGCGCCTCTGGCCTTATAGCTCATAGAATTTCATACGAATACGAATAAATATTTTGCGACGCAGTGTCAAGCAATTCCTCTATAGTGCAGTTCTACCCAATGCGGTTTGTCTTCTCCAATTGCTTTTTTGTAGATCTAAATAAAAAGATGATTTTTTTTCACCAAACTCCGTTTATTTACAACTATCAATAAAAATTGAAAAAAAAACAAAAATTGGGCTTGGTTAGTCAAAAATAAAAGTAAAACGGAATTCATTCGATAAATATTGGTTTCTTTTTCAAAATGGATATCAAAATTTGTTAAAATTGATTAATTGACATTAGGGGTATGCAAAATTGCAGATATAGGTGCAATTTAAGACGTACTTCAGAAAATAATTGAGCAAAGAATACAGTTTTTAATAGTAAAAGTCAGAAACTTCTCAGAAGAACATCTTATAATCTATTAAAAAATAGAGTTATCTAAGATTTGAGAAATATAAACTGGCCAACTATTAAAAAAATAGAATCAAAAAGATCGATTTGTCTAACGAATGAAATTAATAATTATAACACTCCATGAACACATCCATCGAGATTCAATTCAATTATCAATCGTACCAACAAAACTAACAAAATCAGAATCGAGACTCGACTGAACGTCAACCAGCCATCCACAGTAGTTTCTACTTTAGCTTTTTATCGACCGTACCGAATTGTATGTAAAATGATACGACGGATAAACTTACGGCGGATAAATTTCCCAATAAGACACGGCTAATGTACTTTTAATTGTTCAGCGAACATACTGGAAAACAGGCAAGTAGCCAGGGGGGGGTGTGCTAGAAGGACTCAATCCCCTCACGAAATGATTTAATGAAAAAGTAGAATAGCACCACTAGAGCAAAGGAATCTGATAAACGACCATGGGAAGTCGTGAAATAGTTATAATTCAAAAGTATACAAAAAGTAGTATGTGAGCTTACTCGCACAAAAATTGAAAAAATATTTGAATTAAGTTCAAGTTGTTAATTATATCCTTGAATAAATTTAGTTTATTTTTAAAAATTCCTAATAAATTAATAATTTTATTTAATTAGCTAAAACACAAATTATTTATTTATTACTTAGATGTACATCTCGCAAGCTATGCTTTCATCGTCAGTAACATCTATTATAATATAAAATGACATTTTGATTGATATTAATATTAAAATTCACTACAAACACAAAATTCAATACAATGTAGAATGAATAATGAATATTGAACAAGAAAACCAATTCTTAAAAGATTTAAAGGACATTTTGCGCATCTAAAATACAATGAATCAGAAAAATAAAATGTATACTTATCATGCTAGATAATAACCATAATTTAAGTTTACAAAATTTGAAATTAATATGTAATGAAAATATTCATTATGAACTAGATGCTTTTGAATCTCTTTATATATTTACAAATAAAAATAATTTAATTAATTGTGATGATGGGACAAATAAGAAATCCAATTTTTAAAAAGATTTATATTAGTCCTTAAATTCACTGTAAATCTGTTTGTGTAATTTTTTTGTTTGTATTGAATTTTAATATTTATATCAATCAAAATGTATTATATATATTCAAATTGAGCTTACTGACGATGGAAGCATAGCTTCCGAAATGTACATTTAAGCATTTTTTTTTTGTAAGTTTCTTTCAAATTCAAATCTTTTTTATAATAACTTACACAGTAAGATACAATATCTTATTTAATAGTGCAAGCTTCAAAAAAATTTCAATAATATAATATTAATGTAATTGTTACAGATTTTTACAAATTCAAAAGAAATACAGATAAAAATAAATTTAATCACTTATTCAAATAATTTAAACTATTTTTGCAAATCAAAATTATATAATAATATGTTGAAATATCTGAAAAATAATAGCAAAATACTAGGTACATATACATATAATAAAGGAAAGGGATAAATATAAGTATGGGTGGATACTAAAGGTGAAAAAAAAGAAAAGAGAGGGTTTTCTAGGAATATTTTCAGTTTAGCCTTGAACAGTTTTCTGCAACTTATTAATTTTATTGCTAGGGGAAGGGAATTCCAAAGCCGAATAGAATAAATAAAAAATTGTCGTTCAGAGACAAAAAAGGTGTAGCGAATTAGTACAATAAATAAATAATTTGTATTTTAGTTAATTAAATAAAATTTTTAATTTATTAAAATTAGAAACACGTTTAATATTAAATACATAATATAAATATTTACTAAAGTAACAAGAGTTCAGAACAATATATCGAAACAATTTGAATGCAACAAAATTTGCGTCGTGATAGATTTGATTCTGCAACTGACTAGCAGATCTATTTAATCCCATTCCCAATGACATACAATTATTTCAGAATTAGTTCCCCTTTAGTATAAGGAATTCGAACCTATTACATCGAAAAAATATTTTAAGGATTGAAGTCTCTTGATGATGCAGTGACAAAATCCTCCAAACCGGTCGGATTTTACATAAAATTAAAGATTCCTTTTTTTAATTGAGAATTTAAGTCTAGCATCTGATTTCCATTATAAACATAAAATCATTAAATTTATCCTCGAGTCTCGCTTCTCAGTCACGCTAACCAATTGAATGGAGTGCGAAATAATGCAACCTTCTTAGTTTGTAAAGTCAGTTTGAAAAGTTAGATCGTTCTGAAACTCCACTCAATCATGGTTGGTTTAGCAAATTAATCCAATTTCAAATTCTGCACACGGTAACGACTAAAGGGCTAAAAGGTAAGGGTATTCTCCTCTCTCTTACATATCCATCTAATTAGAGGTAAGTAGACCCACAAACATTGCAGACGGAACGGAAGAGCGTTTTTCAAATAAATTAAACCATATGCAGCAACAGTCCCTTTGCGATTCATTAGCGAATACAATGATTAATCGATTCTATTTGATGTGAGGTGCTTTCAGCACAAACAATCTATATGCATACACATTTATATATACACAAGGTATAGTGGTTTATAATATAGAACAAAACAATTAATCAACGTCTGCCTGCCTAATCGTATTCGCAGCTTCGATTCCTTAATAGTCTACTAACAGCGATTTGGAAATCCAAGGCAAGCGCCAGAACACAAACACAAATAAACAAATAAGAAAAAAGGACTCTCAGACAAACAGAAAAGTATACAAATAAAAACAATAATGAAAACATACTTTCGCCCACCACCCGTATCGATGACTATAAGCATATACTGGTATAATGTCCTTAAGTCCTTTATCCCAATTTGATTGAATTCCCTGTTGTTCATTACTCGATCAGTTATGGTACAATGCATCCGGGTACATTATTCTAGCAAGTTTCAGCCCAAGGCCGAGTCAGCAACATAATTTGTTACATTGCCCGGAAGATATTCAGGACCAATGCCAGATGAATGAGTCCTCTAGCTATGACATATTCCTACCATGAACCAATACTACTATCTCTCAGTTTTATTATATTATCTGTGTATATCTACTGATAAAGTAAATTTAATTAGACTCCCTATTTGGCATTTCAGACTATGATGCCAAAAAACGACAACTATGACGCCAACAAAGACAATGCCAACAACAAAGGTGGTGGTGACCAATAACCAACTACCGACAGAGGGATAAAGGATGGATGAAAACTTGCTGAGGTCACTACCAAAAGCTTACACACAATTTGTCCTTTCTGACTTACGAAAAGACGTGTATCTTTACTATACGTAGGTGTAGGTAAAACATATGGTTACTAAATATTATACAACACCACACATATATTTTACTGATGTGTGCTATGGCAAAATGGGGGCACTGCACGATTGGATACAGGTCTCTACTAAAAAGATACATGAGTGAAAAAGAAAGGGTTAGGAAGAGGGTGCAGTTGGCGGGCAAAATGCAATTAATTTCAATAAAACAATATAATTACCAGATGTTGGATCCGGCAGCTCTCCAGTGATTTCGATATGCAACTCCAGAAAGCGTTGCAAGGTGACATTTGTGGGAAACGCCTGTACGCCCTGGTATGGTATACGGTGTTCTGCACGGCATTCTGGACATTTGACCTGAGGAATATACAAAACGAGTAATAAATTTAGTCATGTATGAACATTAGCATAGTATAGATATGTGTGTATACGCATACTTAAACGTAATAAATGATAAATATTGTAGGTAGTTTTGATTGTTGGAATTAAAAAAAAAAAAAAAAAAAAAACTATACCAAACTCTTAAACAATAAATTAATGTTGAATTATATTACAATTTTCGAATTTACAAAACAATTATGATGTTACCTTTAAGGTTTTAATAGATATGGAATTCTCCAATTTATGTGAATGCGGGCAAAGTTTTGGAACGAAGTCAGCTTTCATTTGCTTTTCTTTTCTCAGGAAGCATGAGAGGATAACAAACAGAATTTCATTCATCTATGATATAGCTTACACTCGGTGTCTACTGAATACGAATGAACTCTGGTACCCACTGGCGGATCCACAGTGGGGGGGGGGGGGGGGGGGTTACGGGTCCGGACATCCCGGCAAGGCGACTTATATTAAGAAAAGTGTCAAATTCTCAAGACTCTTTAGAAAAAAATAAAAAAAAATATGGTATCAAGCCAAGTCTCACAACTATACTTCGTGTTGTTTCAAAAGCTAAGATATAAAAGGAAAATCAACCGTGTTCGAAAAGAGCAATACCTCAATTTTTGTCAGACACATGTGACCTGGTCTTCGGAGTGGCATCGACGTGGCTATATAGCTACTATTTTAATGACCTCCGCAAGGAAATTCATTATTTAGACCAGCTGCATAGCAGAGTAGGGTGTGTGATGGTGTGGGCGGCCATTTCCTATTATGACTCCTGCAAACTTCAATTTGTGTGCACTACAATGTATGCATTGACTGGCAGTGGTATATTAAAAGAGGCCTTTCGATATTTTCAAACACTTTTTGGACCTTTGCCGTGGACTTATCAACACGATAACGCGCCAATGCATACAGAACAGGCAGTTCAAACGTATATAGAGAGCCAAAATGTGGAACTATTAAGCTAGTCGACCTAATACCCGAACTAGCCCAAGCCATCGAATTAGTTCAGAGCTCGATTTTGTTAAATTATTTGGCCAATTCCAAACCGGATGTGTGAAGTTCTGGAGCAGAATGGTGGCTCAATACTAACTTAGGTGGCGCTACAGTTCTGGGCCTTAACCAACATGTCTCCCCAGCTAGCTCGGTCTTTGGCTAGCTGCCTCCAGTTATGCACTCCCAGTTGGTTGAGGTCAGCTTCCACTTGAGCGCGCCACCTAAGGCGAGTTTCTTCCTTGACTGCGTCTTCCTTCTGGTTTGGAATCGAACATCCTGCGAGCCGGAGCATTGTTGTCCATACGCTCTACATGACCTAGCCATCTTAAACGTGATATACGTATTTTTGTACCAGGTCAATGTCGCTGTATAGTTCGTGGTTGAACCTTCTCCTCAAAAGCCCTATAACGCAGATAGGGCCGAAAATCTTGCAAAGAACCTTACGCTCGAAACTACTAAGTAACTATATCTTCATTCGCTTTCGATAGAGTCCATGTCTCCGCGCCATAGAGCAGGACTGGGATGATCAGAGTCTTATAAAGAGTCTCCCTTGTTTTTCGAGAGGGGGCTTTACTACTCAATAGCCTCCCTAGCCTATAGGAACAGCGATTGGCAAGAGTTATTCTTCGCTTTACTTCTAACGAGATGCTGTTGTTAGATGTTATAGCGGATCCGAGGTAGACAAAGTCCCTAACTACCTCAAAGTTGTACCTGTATATTGTGACGTTTTGTCCAAATCGCCGGTGTTGTGTGTCCCTTTTTGTGAACAGCATGTACTTCGTTTTGGCCTCATTGACTGCTAGTCCTATCTTATTCGCTTCAGCTTCAATGTTAGCAAACGCTCCAGTGACAGCTTGCTGGGTTTTCCTAATGATGTCTATAATGTCATCGTATGCTAACGATTGCACAGACTTGAAAAAAATTGTGCCAGTAGAGTTAACTTGGGAATTTCTTAAAATTTTGGCAAGAAATCGAACGATAGCACATCACCTTGTCGGAATCCTTTTTTTGACATCTAAAGCTTCTGTAAGGTCAGTACCAATCTTGATGGAGCAGCGAGAGTTCTCCATCGTTAACACAATCGGACGAGCTTTTTCTCCTGGAGAAGCCGATGTTCTTCCCGTCTTTTATGCTCGTAGAGCTCGCGAGCAGCTCTTGTCCTTCTTTGCAGCGCCGCTTTATATGCCACTTGTTTAGCTGCATTTGTCTGCCTGCATTCGTCATTGAACCAGAGGTTTCGTGGTGGAGGTCTAGTGAAACCTAGCACATCAGTTGCGTCACGTCTGATGGCTTGTTGGCAACGTTGCCACTGGTCTTCGGCACTTGATGCTGGCGGCAATAGATTTCTTGAGAGGTTACGGGATATTCGATCAGTATTACTCCGGACGTTCGGGTTATTCGCATTCTTTCCTTGGTGGCTCATTACACTATTAAAAAATTGTTGTTTAATCAAAAATACCTATAGGCGCTAGTTATAGCTTTCATTGAAACTCATTATTGAAAACCTTAACTATCAATTCTGAGGTTCTGAAGTTGCAAATGTAATCCCAAAAGTCAAACCAGTTGACAACAATGGTTGCAATTCTCCGAACCGTAGTTCCCAGGTTCGAGATGCCAAGTAAGACTGACCTTCCGGTTCAAAGGCCAAGTTGTAGAGGATACCAGAATGCTTGGTCTGAATTACTGTAAGCAACGCACTCGGAATCGATGCGGATTGATAAATGTCATGTATCAGGAAAGGACCTTTCACGGTTTTGGAGTCCGTTAAATTATATTTAAGAGAGTATATGATTTCGTGGAACTGTTTTTTTCTGTTCGTACTCATGTAGTTCCTAAAGTCCTTAAAACCCTAAATTTACATACATTCGTTTTCATAGTTAGTATCACTCCCATTATTCTGAAGAGGTGTTCTTCAACTTTAGCAAAGCACCGCGTAAGCTTTTACATCTGTCCTCTTCTACTGGTTTCTTCGCAAGTGGATGGAAAATAACTTATGTCCATCTCAGTCCTTCCAACACCACCAGTTTAAGAAATATCTCTAATGCTCCATAACTACCGGCAGTACGACTTTCGTATTAATAAGTTCACTGGTAATTTCATGGCATAACTCACATGGCATTTTGATAGAATCAAGCTGTCTTTTTGCAAATGTGTGTATTTGCTATCCATGGATTTTTTGATCGTTGGAATAGAAATTACCGGCTCAATCCAAGTTGTGTGGGTCGGTTTTAAGTCTGAAATAAATGGTGGAGTCCCCCAGGGTTCCGTTTTGTTTCTGACTCTGTTTCGCATTTTCTTTAATGATTTCTTCTCTGGAACTTCTAACTTAGCGAAGAAAGTACTCTCAGCTTTTTCGTATTCATTATCAGATTCACATCCCTGTCCATCGAATTTGGAATTTTAACGTGAGTGTATCAATGTTTCAAAATATCAAAACTCTATAATGTGAAATGCTATCGAACACAATGCATCGCTACCTCCCTCTCGTTTGTAATTGAAATGTTCATGCATTGCAGCATAATCTCGAAATGACAAATATAATTATAGTCTCCCTAAAGTTATTTCTAGAATCACTAATTATTGAATGAGCACATCACAGAAAATATTTTTAAAAAATCAATGAATATTCAAATTTATCCGTTATCGTCTTCATTAAAACAATAAATAAGATGTGCGGATTTTATTAAATAATTTATATTTTGCTGAACTCGTTGATCCTAATTAAATAACTTTATTATTTTCCCAGATTCTACAAGAATACCAGTCTCCGCTTTATGTCCTGTTGAAACTCACACTTAAATAGATTTGTTCGTAGTTCTATATACATGCATTGCAAACATATATGTATTACCTTGGGCTATGAGAAGAATGACTTTGTTTTCGAACTTTGCCAGCATGAATTCTTTCTCTAAGACATATCTTGCAGGATGTACACCAACATAGTACCACCACCCACTGTCATCACTATCCTTTGCATCGTAAGGATGCTCTCCAATGCAGAGACAGCTAGCGTCTTCGCCTAATTAAGTATTCAAAGAAGCTGTACGGACAAAAGGCTGGACGAACTTTTAGCCTGGTCATTTGCCTTCAATATTTTTCGACTAATCACACTCTTGAAATAAATCAGTTTTCTTTGCTCTGCACATTAAAAATGAATATAAACGAGTTTTCTTTAAGGACATTACCACCATCTAGACTTATACACGCACATAACTATACATCCAGCGAATGTCCTTTTTTTGGAAGTTTTTTTTCTAAGTATAGTGCAGTGCAGTGGAGTGTGGTGGCAGGCAGGGTTTAATGATTCTATGAGCGGAGGCAACTATTTCAATGAATGAAGATCTCACATAATGTGGTAGCGACAGAAAGTTCGTTGTTCATGATTCATTTTATATCTACTCCTTGTTCTCGTGCCATATGCAATAAATTTGTATCAAATATTATTATCTTTTGGTCGTTTTACAGTGCTTTGTCATTTTGCCAACAAAAAAATGAAAAAATGAATAGCAAGTTTAATGGTTCTAGAAATTCCTTTCGGTGAGATATATGGTGGTCGTTTAAGAAACGATTCGCAGGCTAACTGCGACCAAAGTACTCTAAACGGTTCCAAAAAATATTTCAAAAAAAAAACTAAACAAAGGAAGCTAACTTATAAGAAACGAGATGATTATGGAGGAAATAAACGCAGATAGTTGCCAATGATTAGGACTTACTGCGAAAATGATTCATATTTAAGTTGGAAACTTTTGTTATAAGAAATATATGGTTTCTGAAGCTCATAATTCGAATACTGCAAAGTGAAATAAATGTCGTCAGGGAGGGAGTGGAATCTTTGATTAAAAAACAGTAAATCGCAAGCGTAATTGTTCACCTGACACTTGTGGTTGTGCAAAGTGATGGTGAAGCTCAGACCTTCTCAGAAGCTGTATCAGGTGTATCGTGACGTTTAATCCGAGTTGTCCGATTCTGAAGCCTTTTTATAAAAGACTGCATATTATTCGCGGTGGTTGGATGTTGTTTCCTACACATCAAGTGCTTACATTTCCTCCAAGTTGGTAGCCGCCGGATACTGATCTTGACTTTATGTCATGACTTGCTATACTTGTAAGTGCGAATGTTGATCAAGGAAAAAATTGCAACATTAAATCAATAGCCCTACAGATTGCAGGTAAGTGCGTTTGGCTAACGCATGCACCTGGAATGTAGGGACACTCTATACACCAGCTGCTACTCAAAAACTTGAATCTGTCCTCTCGAGGTACAAGGCAGACATTAAAGCGATCCAGGATATACGATGGATAGGATCAGGAATAACGAAAAGAAACGATTGCGACATTTGCGGATTCATCGTGGGAAATCAACACAGGTCGGAAGTCATCGATTTTAAGCAGATTAGCGATCGCCTGGATGTGATCCGCATCAAAGCTACCTTCAAAAACATTAGTCTAATATGTGCACACGGCCTTAACGATGAAGCTGAGGAGTCTAACACGGAGGAGTTTTACGACCGCCTGGACGGAGCCTACCGATCCTTCCGGAGTACGATGTCAAAGTCGTGCTCGGAGACTTCAATGCTAAAGTCGGGAAAGAAATATGTTTGGGGGATTAGTTGGAAAGCACAGACTCCACGAGACGACAACAGATAACGGCTTCGGACTAATCGACTCGGCTGCAGCTCGTAACACGGTGATAAGTAGCACTAGGTTCCCCAGGCGAAGGATACACACAGCTACCTGGCGATCTCCAGATGGTCGAACCGCCAACCAAATCGACTACGTGCTAATTGGCGCAAGGCACGCATCAAACATCTTGGACGTGCGAACCTTCCGAGGGCAAACGTGGACTCTGACCACTTTCTTGTTGTGAAAAATTCAGAGCCCGACTGTCAAACGAAAAGAAAACGAAGACCGCCCAAAGGAAGAACTTCAACATCGCCCGCCTTAGCACATCTGACAAAGCCAGGGACTACAGTGAGCAATTGACCGGAAAACTCTCTGCCGTACCCCCAGCAACAAGCGCCAATGACAAGTGGAACCAGTATCGCGACATCATTAAGGAGACAGCCATGACCACCATAGGCTATCAACCACCCAGGAAAAAGAACCCGTGGTATGATGATGAATGTGCGGTATTGAAGCAGAAGACGGAAAATTCACGAATGCAAATGCGGCAACGGAAAACAAGAGCAGCAAGAGAGGAGTACCGTGAAAAGAGAAGCAACGAGAAAAAAACCATACAAACAAAGAAAAGACCATCCGCAGCCTCTTAGCTCAGGTATCTCGAGGAATCTAGCACCGCCACCAACACCCACCGGTTCTACAAAACAGCCAAGCAACTGGCCTCTGGTTATAGAACTGGCACGCAAGCTCTTCGAAACAGCGAAGGGAACCTAGTCACCGAAGCACAGGGAATTGTAGACCGAAATCGATGGAGGACCGCAATTTGTGAGTCAGCGACCCTCCATAGATCGGGAGCCGGATAAGTAAAGTAAGTAAGCATATTATTCGCATCATCATCCTTAGATTGTTAAGTCAGGTCCATTTTTGCCCCTCTGCTTCGGCAAATGGTCCGACTTGACACTTTGATTTCATTCTAATGACTTTTCAATAGCGCAACTTGTGCACAATTTCTATGGAAATCTTGTGGTGAAACATAGTGTTACCCAAGTACGAAATCTCTAAAAATGTAGGGAATTATGTTGAAGAAATATAAGAGCTCAAATCAAATCAAATCAGCACGCTGACGGAGTCGCCGAAATCCACAGATATCAAGATGTTACCCGCTGTGCACTCATGTAACCGCGACATCATCCAGACGGTACAACGGAAACAAAGATGTACATGTAACTATTTTGCAGCGTAAAGCAAAAGCTGATAAAGATGAGTAGCATAACCTGGAGAAAGAATAGGCAGTCGTCTGCTTCATGAGGTATAAGAGCCAATCGATCCAAATAACACCCGTAAGTCTTATAAAAAGATAAAGCCACTGACTGCTAGTTGAAGCCCAGTATTCAGGTAATAGTGCAGGCAACCTAGTCACCGACGCGCAAGACAACTGGTAAATGCAAATTATTTGCAGCGATTCTCAATGCAAGATAAGTGCCCAGCTCCAATCAATCAACCATCAAGTAGAGAAGAGGTAGAAACAGCCGAAGAACAACTAGCTCGCACCGACGGCTGGTCCAAATACGTGGGAAACATGTCCTTTCCCGATTACTGGACAATTAGGTCCATCTGCCTGATATAAAAAAAAAGGTACAAAAACTTTATTGTACTTAAATTGACAAATATCAGGGTGGATTTCAGCACCGCAGAATGAACATAGACCAAATCTTCCCGGAAACGAAATTTTCATTTAAATCTCCGGGCTGGTAATGGCCGAACTGCAGATTCCAGAAAAACTGATCCATTTCTTTCATGGGTAATGTCCTACTGGGGAATAGTACTTCCGTACTATTCCAAACATGTACAGACTTTCGGAAAGCAGATGCGCTATCATGTAACTTCTTCAATATCGTTCTAGAACGGAAGGAACTAGGTTAGGTTGAAGTGGACGTCAGGAAAACAACTGACACACTCAGATCTTAGATGCGTCCATTTTAATACCACATGAAGAGATATTTGCTCATTAATTAAACCAATTGGAGCCTCTAATGAAGCGGTGTAGCTGGTGAATCGTTATGTGTCTTAGATCACTATATGGGGCCGTTGAAAAAGTATTCTCCAAAATGTAATCTAGGTCCTTGGGAGGGAGCAGGACATGAGCAAAGAAGATGGGAGATAGTCTCGTCTTCCTCCTCATCCATACAACTTCTGCAAAAGTCATTGGAGAATACGCCAAATTTTTTGGCATTGTCTGCCAATTAAGCAGTGTCCAGTTACGACACCTATTACGGAGCTCAGATGTTTCCTGCTCAAAGAGAGTAGATCTTTTAAGGGTCGTGGGTTTATAACTGGCCAGATTTGCCTAGTATTCAGGCAAGTAGTGATGTTTGACCATCTAAAATTTATTTGCTTTATGAGCTTGCATGTAGCGATAGGAATACCGATTTCTTTCATTTTAAGTAGAATAGGTATTTGGGTTCCATTTCTGGCGAGGAACTATATTCAACAAAGTGCAGTTACTAAGATATGTGGGTGATCTTGGCATCGTGCTTTAAGAACAGTAAATCAACAGAAATTTGTTGGTCTTGAAGTAAACGAGGACAAGACCAAATATGTACCATCAATGAACAAACGAGCATATCACCATTCTTTGCAACCAAACTTTATTATTGTTCGCAGGAATTGGGGGTATTATTGCAGTTCGCCCACCTTGGAGTGAATATTAACCTCACAAATGACACCTTAGTGGAAATCCAAAGCACAATTACCTTAAAAAACCACTGCTTCTTTGGTTTGACGATACAAATGGGTTCGAAACTCCTATAGCGACAGAATAAGTCTACGCTCCGGTTTTAGAGAACAAGCAGTGTCACATACCATAGCACTTGGTGTGGAATCGAGGAGGAAGGACGAAAGCCGTGTCTCAAGCAGTGACCAATAAAACTGAAAGAAGCAAAACGCTCTTCATTACACTTGTTCATCCATCTCACCGACTCTTGTCACACATAAAAAAGTCTCACTGAAATCTCCTTCAAGGAGGCAATATCAAATTAATTTCCAAGATCCAGTTTGTGAAAAAGGCGATTGTGAAGAAAGTAGGGGTAAGCCATGAAACAACTCAAAACCGGAAAGATTGCAGACAGCCGGCGAAAACCACATAAAACACAAATAACTCAAGATTCTCATACATAAAGAATTTACTAACCACTTCCTATGCTGGACCAATCCCTTCAGGTTCAGTGCATTTGAAACTATGTAACAGGAGCCTTGCGTGCTTTTGATATTTTACCAGATTAAGACAAATCCCAAGTTTTATTTAATTTCCTTTTTTAGATTTGCTGATTTGTGTAGGTTTTACGATTTTGATCCGGAACCGACCGAGCATGAAATTGAAATTTAAAATTTTCCAATAAAATGTGTTTACTTCTAATTTTAAAAGTCAATTACTTACTAACCGATAATCTCAGAGACTCCAGTCAATATTACATAAGACATGCCCTGGCCGTATACCAAAGGCACAAGAATCCTTATATGAGTCCATATTATAGTTAAGTTCAACTTCTTGCCTATATTATCTAGTAAATGTATATAGATGTAAGTTTCTGTTTGCATTGCAACACCAAAAGCAGAATCTAATATATGTAATTCTGGAAAACTTGTTTTCCAAGTAAAGACCACATATGAGCGTAGATATAACCCTAACAGTACATAAATCTCTCCATGATCTATTTGAAACAAGAACTACGAGATACAGTAATATATACACCGACCATAATCTCTTATTCTTAATCAAACGACACTCTCTCTTGTAAGGAACTTTTGATTTTTATATTAATACTTGTATGTTGTATGCAGCGTTGCCGAAAGTAATACTATAGTAGTATTGTACTACTTTCGACACCTCCGTACTACCGTACTCCTACTTCCACAATCGTACTACTATTTTTTCCAAAAGCAACACAACTGCATATGCAGTGAAGTGAAAAGACGCCATCTAAAATTGTTTTTCCTCTTTAAATTTAATGCGAATTTGGCAGCATTTTAATTTCCAACTTGTCGTTAAAAAGGGTATTCCCTGTCTTTATAACTTTTTTTGTTTTGTGGTTGCGTTTGCTTCACAGATGAGCCACACCAAGATGGGAAACTTTCGTACGTTTCAAGACATTTGTTAGTATTGTTGTATTTGTAAATTTGACTTTCTATCCATGAATAGATATGAAATCCAACAAAAAATATATGTGGTGTAGTAAAACCGATTTTTTTGCAATTGGGTACTCGAAATCTGATTGTAATTACACACAGATGCAAAAATATCAGTTTTATCATATGCAGATGCAAAAATATCGCTTTCACAACGGTAATAGTTTGTAGGCAAAACAAAATAGCTGCCGAAATTGGCAAAATCTGAATTTTTTCTAAAAACAAAAATAAATCAAACAAATGAAATAATCGAAATTAAAGGAGTTTGCCGAAAATATTACATGACCTTATGTGAGCAAATTTCCAAGCATATTGATTTTGATTACAACATCTTAAAACCAATTTAAGGTACGTACCTATTACATAATCCTTCAAACTTAGCAGAAAGCACGACTTCCATAATTCTGCCTGATTTGATAGATAAAACCATAATATTTAAAACCTTGAATCAAAATACCTTAACACATTAGCCATTTTGGATCTAGGTATTTAATACTGATGTGTAATGTCCCTATTTTTTCTTCTTATTTTAAATTAACATTATTAATATTATAAACAAAATTATGGTAAGTCATTAGACAATAGTGGCGTTTGTTTTATAATTACAATTTTACTGATACAGTAGTATCTCGATAACGTGAACAATTAAAAACCACGCGAATTCACGTTTGCATAAGACTTCACGTTTGCGTTCAAATTTTAGTAAAAGTAAAGGGCAATCCCACAATAGATTTTAAACCGTATTATCTTTAACAATTTAAAAATAATGCTTTTTAACAATACAGTATATTTAATTCATTTATTTAATTTTAATCAAAAAGCTTTTGCATAGGACCAAATAAAATTAACTGAATAAAAAATAACACTAAATGTTGACTGAGCATGGGCTTTACATATACGAAATTTAATGGAAAATAAAATGCTCTTATTTCCGATTACATTATGCAAAATATGGAGAACACCAAAAAAGTGGATCCAGCAATTCCGTCTGTCTGTCTGTCTATTTGTCCATCAGTATGTCTGTACAACTCACTACAGCCTAAACGGCTGAAGCGATTTTCTTCAAACTTGGTATTTAAGCCTTTTAGGTGATTGTCCAAAATAGATTTTTGAATCGTTAAAAATAACGGTAGTTGCCATACAAATTTTTCTACCATCTTAATTATCTGGAAAACGGCTCTAACGATTTCGAAAAAAATTGGTTTGTCTACTAATTCAGGTATGGTATACATTTTGGCCAAAATTTTGTTTACATATTTTGTTATTAACTTTCGACTTTCTCATAAACGGCTCAACAGATTTCGATCAAAATTTTTATAAAGGAGCTCTTCAAATTCTAAATAATACTGCATTTCAAAATTTTTGAAATATAATTTTTATGGATTTTTGAAAAAAAATATTTTTTTTTTGTGACAATTCAATATTTCGAAAACGGGTGTACGATTTTTTTCTGAAATTTTGTTTTTGAATTAAGATTATTAAATACTTAAAATGTTCATACCAATTCTGTTTTAGAAAAAATTTAAGAATTTTTATATATAAAAAATTAAATGAAAAACGACTTTAAAAATACATTAAGCCGTTTCTATTAAGAATATTGTGAATATAATGGAATCGAACATAGGAGCAAGTACGTGCGATCCAGTCGTGCATTTTATTTACTTTCGATATAGTAGCGTACACGTACAAGCGAGGAAAGTTATGGTCTGTTTGTCGGTTTTTCTGCCAGGAGGGTTTTTTTTTCTAATGACGATATGTATGTTTTGTCTGGAAAAAGCTACCAAAACAGCCCGATTTCGTCTATGTTATAAAGTTGGTGGTATTAATTGATTACTGCGGCTTTCATTTAAATGGATCTACCAGCCAGGGAAAAAGAAAGAAAGCAGTTTTTCCCCAGTGATCTTAATAAATCTCACGCCGTAACGAGTTTTAAATATTTGCATAGAGCCTTCGCTAACATTGAAGGTGCTTTGGTTCTTCCTAATTGAAGAATCCAGTGACAAAGTTTTTGCTTTTATGTCAGGTCTTTGATCGGATAATTTTTTTTTTCAGGTTGTTCGAGAAACCACAGTTATAGCGCCTTTTCCATTTTTGGAAGTCCCGATGATGGGATCTTTTCCCTGGCCGCAAAAATGTTTAAATTTTATTCACTCTTTTTGTTAATGTCACAAAAGTGTAGACTTGGTAGCGTCGTATTTTTTTGGCAAATTTGTTACGCAGGAACCACTACGGAATTGCTCAATTATCGCCCATTTTTTTCTTACCTGACAAAAATTTTAGTTTTTTAAGAAATGTAGAGGCAAAGAACTATAAAACCTTAACCGAGACCGTAACGCTTATGATAACAAAAAATAAAGAAAATCAAAAATCGAGGAAACAAGACAAATTTAAACAATTATTGTAAGGAACATCGAGGTACAAACTGACGTGCAACAAAAACCGTAAACTGTACAGGAAAAAAGTATTGAACCAATAATAAGGAATTTCAAGGTAAAATATAGATGCTCAATCAGTTTACTGTTAACCTGGAGCAAAAATTGTTGTTCACGCTGGTTTAGAGTGTTCATAATTTGTTCACGTTTTAGAGATATCAAGCAAAAGAAAATTCTCTCCACACTAACCGGTGTTCACGGTAACAGGAGTCTACTGTATTATTTATTTAACTTATATTATTTTGCTTAAAGACTATCTACATACATTTTTAGACAACAAAGATGATTGTTTTTCTTAAAAATAAAGTTTTAAAATACAAATTTCTTTCACACGCTCTCATTTAAAAAATTTTACAATTCTGGAAAGGTATAATATTATTTTGTTCATACTACTCTTTTTTGGCATCTGTGCTCCTTTTGAACATTGCTCACCGGCAACACTGGTTGTATGTATGCGTGTGCGGTGTAATAAAACCTAAAGTCAACCCAATTATTATATTTCTTTTGGAATAACTATAATATAAACTTTGCATGAAACATCAGTCTTTAGTCAAGAAATAACGATATACCTATATGTATGTATTCTTTTTCTTTGTTTTTCATCTTAATAAAGCAATGCATCCGGCGCGGCAGCAGCCTTCATAAAAGCCATTATCCTTGTCGGTGATTTGCACTGCGAGATGCACTATCTACAGTGAATCGTGTTCTCTTACATAATATAAAAGTTTTTTTTTAAGCTTCACATAATTTAAGAGATGAATCGCCATTAAGGTACCTTGTGTAGTGTGACCAGATTTGGAAAGTTGATTTCTGAGATATGACATCAAATAAGAACTATTGTTGGACATAACGAAATAAAGTTAACATAACCATAAAGATTTGGTCCCAAGCGATTATCAGATGATGCTTGTTTGTTTGTTGATAGCAGTTGTTTGGTCGTTCACTTCAATACCAAGACATTTCGATAGTCCTTCAATCACATTAAAGCTTTTATACAGGATATATTGTGAGCGGCTAATGATATCAATATCTGCCAACAACTATTTTTTTTCATATCTTTCTATTCCTTCTAACTAGTACCATGCAATTTAGGTTGCATTCAAGAAACATTAGGTCTTACAACTTACAACCATATACTTACAAACATTGGCGTAAGCAACATATTGTTATTACATACATAACATGTAGTAATTTACTAACTTTTCATAAATTTTAAGCCTTTTGTTAACTTTTAAGAAGAAATGTATAAACAATACAAGTGCATACGTAGGTATTGCGTTTGTTCTTTTTTTCGTGTGGACTCTGCTTTTAATTTTAATTTTGTTTTTTTTTTTCGACCGAATTCCCCTAGAAAAATATAATTCACAGTGTTTGAAAGCTGTAAGTTTTATTTTTGTCGGTAGCCATAGACTAATATTTTGCGTCTTAGAAGGGTACTACAGCATCTAACTGATGAGCCCAACTGTAGTACCTTGGCGAAACACACCTTTTGTTAAATAGTAAAATGCTAATTAAGCAGATATCAAAGCATTTGTAATGTTTGAATTTTGATGAACGCAATTATTGTTTTTATGCTTTGTAAATTAATTACATTTATGTTGATGGAAACCCAACATGCGCTCTAAAAACGCATAAGATATTTCTATTTTTATCATTTTAAGTTCATTATTTACAAACAATACAAAAATTATACACCAGCACGACTCGAACCTGGGACACTCAGCTCTATCGGAGATATACTATCATATGCCATAAGGGATTTAGCAAATTGCTAAAAGTTAAAAAGTTTTGGGAAAAAATCCAAATCGAGATTTTAATTAAACTTTACATTACGATGATAAACACCAAAAAGTGGGTCTCACAATTCCGAATGTCTGTCTGTCTATCTGTCTGTAGAATAATCTACAGCCTACACGACTGAAGCTATTTCCATCAAACTTGGTACTTAAGTGTTTTAAGTGATTCTCTGAAATAGGTCTTTTAATCGTTTTTAGCCCTAAAAGCAATGGTACTTTTTTCTACCATCATAATTATCTCAAAAACCGCTCTAACTATTTTGGTAAAAAAAAAGTTGTGCGTGCACTACTTTGAATATAGTCTACATTTTTGGTTAAAAATAAATGTTTACATATTTTGTTATTAACGGAACCTATGCCATACAACCTTTTAAGATTTTCGACTTTGTCATAAATGGCTAAGCGGATTTCGATCAAAAATTTATACAGATTTCATTGAAATACTAAAGAATATTACATACCAAAATCTTCGAAACATATTTTTTTTGGATTTTTGAAAATAAAATTATTTTTGAAAATTCATATTTCGAAAATGTATAACGTTTTTTTTTAATCATATGCTTAAGCTTATATTATTAATTACATAAATTTATCATACCAAATTTTATTCCGTAAAAAATTACAGGAATGTTTTATATACAAAATTTTCTAAGAAACCTCTTTAGAAATATATTTAGCCATTATTTCTACTAAGAATCTTGTGCATACAATGCGATCAGCATAAGAGCAAGTACGTGTGATCCAGTCGTGCATTATATTTTTTTTTGTTTTTCCCAATTTTTTTTTCACAAAATTAATCTTTTTCTCCAATTTTTTGAAAAGTTAAAATTCGGTTGGATACACGTATATAATGTCTTAGATGTTGCCTTGGATTGCACAGAACACCAGAGTCGGAGTACACACGATATTATTCCAACCAGGTTCTATACAACGGAGCCAACATAAACAGAATAGATAATTTTTTGTTTAAGCTGATTCGGGGTCATATTGCAAGAGCGATGTCCTCAACAGCTTAATTTTTGGTACTTACTACCCCAATAATGAATATTTTGAGAGTGCGCGGTTAAGTGGCTACATCCCTCCCCAGGCAGTCCTCTTTTTATACAGTCGTGTGTGTCTGCATGCGTATACAAAATATAAACAAAAAAAATTTAAAAACGAAAAAAAATGCTGCTGTGGCTGTTCTAGTTTTTAAGAAGTTTTAAGTGGTTTTGAGTATTTTTAGGTATCTTAAGTCGTTTAAGTTATTTTTAGTTAGTATAAGTTAGTTGTATCTAGTTTTAGATATTTCTAGTCTAGCTTTACGTAGTCTATAAGTTAAAATGAAAAAAGAGGATAATGTTACTAAGTTTTTTGTTGAAAAAGTTTTCTTGGTGAAATAAACATAAAAAAAATAAATAGATTTAATTAAAATAGTTTTTTAGGTCGAAAGGCATTAATATTAAGTAATATAGCTTAGCCTAGAGCGCCCGTAACGGGCCAGTAAGAAGTTATTGATAATTAGGCTAGTTTTACACATTTTTGTCTAGCTTTAAGTTAGTTTTAAGTTAATAATAAATAAAAATGAGTTTACAAAAAAATTTTATTTCATAATTTAATTCAGATAAAGGAATGCTCACCCTAACGCGTTACGTAACGCATCGGTTTACCCTCCCATAATAAGTAATCACTTCAAAAATATATACATACATTTTTAGTTAGGTATAATGGCTCAAAATTTTAAACGATTAAGTAATATGTAAAATCATTTTAAGTATGATACTAGGTTAAAAAGAGGATTTTGCTAATTTTAAACGAGTTTAGTATCGTATTATATTCTTAACATTTTACTAAAGTTAAAATCACCAAATGGCTACATTAATTTTTTAGTATCGTACTAAATCCATAATGTCATCTGATAGTGCATCAGCCTTGCACGCGGGGGACCCAGGTTCGAATCCTGCTGGCGTACATTTTTTTGTGTTTTTTTTTTATAAATAATGAAGTTAAATCTTAAATGATTAAAATATAAACATCGAATACTTATTTAGAGCACTCGTTGGTTTCCATCAACATATAATTAATTTACAAAGCATAAGCACAATAATTATGTTCATCAAAATTCAAACCCTACAAATGCTTTGCTATCTGGTTAATTAGCATTTTACTAGTTAACAAAAGGTTTAAAATCTATGAAAAGTTAGTAGACTACTATTAAGACATTAATAATAGGTTGTTTAAAATTTTGCGCCAATATTTTATTAAATAAAATCCATCAAGAAGTTAGGCATTAAACGATTTTCAAAATGAGTAACTTACTAAATTCTGGCATTCAGGGACTAGCTCTCTTTTTTCACTAGGGGGTCGCTCCTCACATTTTAATGGACGGAAGATCTTCGTAATTTAAAAGATTGCGACAAAAATTGTATTAGAAGATTGTTAAGAATTTTATATTTGGTCTTCAAAAGAAAAGTTAATAGAAAACTAAACTTGTGTGATGACGTACCTATTAATTGCCCTTAAAATAGCAATATCTGATATTTTACCTCACTTCAAAACTCTACTCTCGAGTAGAATTCACAAATTCTTGAATGTGAAAAAGAAGTTTTGTTCGCCAAAAGGAGACAATTTTTTGGCGTTTAACAAATCGACTCAAAGTTTGCTCAGGATTCAACAAAGTTTTGGATAGAATTAGGAAACATAAGAAATGTTATCTAGGAGCAAATGTTTTCAAATATATCCTAATTCATGATAAGACTTTGAGTCTTACCACATGATAGTGCATCAGCTGAAAGGGTTTTTCACACTTATATAACATTAAAAACAATAAAACAAATAGGCTTTCTTATAAAGTAATAAAATCGCTTTTGTCATTTAATCAAATAATAAAGGCTGGAACTTGCAAGGACTTCATACCACCTAAAGACTTATATTGTTATTTGTCAAATTCATTGATGCTTTTAATTATTTCTTGTTATGTTTCGTTTAATAAATTTCTTTTATTTTATCTATTAATCTTATATTTATTAATTTTGTGTTTATTTATTTTTATTATTGCTTAAGTTTAAAGGGGCAGTAAATAAAATTAAAAATTACATATTGCAATTTTTTTTCGGCAACGCTGTCTAGGTAGAATATAAAAATCTCTGGCTTTATATCGATGGTGGTATCGATTTTGTTTCTCGAACAGAGTGCAGCGGTGAACCGCGGCACAGTTGATTGGCCTTAGAATGCGGGTCAAATTTGTATTTATACGTGCGCTAATATTTGACATCAACAAGTGACACCGATATAATGTATGCGTTATGTCCATGATCAATTTGACAACTCAAGCTCACCTCAAACCAACAGAGCCCGAATTGTCAAATCGGCTGCTACAAAAAATGTATTACCTAAAATATTAACGAACAGTTATTCTCCTTATGTACTAGTCAATCCGTGCTAGCGTTGCTTCGCAACCTGGATGTATATTCTTACTTGCGATTACTATAAGGCAAGTTATGTATTCGTAAAAAACTTCTTTTCTAACAATCAAACATGACATTACGATCATAGAAAATACTAAAAAAGTGGGTTCCACAATTCCGTCTGTCTGTCTGTCTGACTGTAGAACGATCTACAGCCTAAACGGCTGCACCGATTTTGTTCAAACTTGGTACTTAGGCGTTTTAGGTGATTGTCCAAAACAGATTTTTGAATCGTTGTTTTAGCCTCAAAAATAACGGTACTTGCCATACAAATTTTTCTACCATCTTAATTATCTCAAAAACGGCTCTAACGATTTTGATAAAATTTGGTGTGTGTAATAACTTGAGTATAGTCTACATTTGCGCCAAAAAAAACAACCATTTTATTGATTTTCGACTTTTTCATAAACGGCTCCACGGATTTCGATCAAAATTTGTATACAGGATCTCCTTCAATTTTTTTTTATAAACACAATATTCTGAAAACGGGTGGGCGATTTTTTCTGAAATTTTGTTTTTTAATTTATATTATTAAATATTTAAAATGTTCATACCAATTTTTTTTTTAGAATTTCATAGATTGTGGGTGATCTCCATTGAGCATACTTTTCAAAGGTTCAGGTGGCTCGGATATAGAAGAAATACTTACTTTAGCATTAGCGCAACACATGCTATTAAATTCCTTAGCCAATTTTTTTGAATATGCAAAAATAGCATATTTTATAAATTTTTCCTGTTATCTGTTATTTTGTTCGTCGAATACGAAAACTGTGGTAAATAATTAAAAGCCAATCTACTCCCCAAAAACTGATTAAAGACCTTTTTTATTGGTAAATGTATAGGCAGCGCAGTAAATGTTTATTCAGTAAACAACAACAAAGGAAAAGTGCGAATAAATTGAGCAGTATACAAATAGTGCCGATAATAGTGTAGATAAAGCTCTTGAATATTTGGAATAGAACGACTCTCTCGAGTTGCAGACAAAAAGCTTGTCCACCATTGTTGGCAGGCAGAGGGAGATGTAAAATATGAGTGTATATAAAAAGTGAATAATAGTTTTATTCAGACACTCATTACTGCACTACCTATCGGTTACCAATAAAATTCGGCTTTTAGCCTTGAAATATTATTACTTGCTGTTCCTACGTTAATCGATAAGCGAACAATTGAGTGGATTGAAATTCAGAAACAAATAAACAAAAGAAAATGCATACACACGCGAAACGATAATGAATTGGAACTATAAGCAGCAATCCAGTCATTGCGATTGAATCAAATTCATAGATACAAATATGCAAACATTTGAGAAATTTATAATTGTTCCTAGGTCCATAGTCGCTCCTCTCCGGTTTTACCTCTCAAAAAGGTTTTTAATCTGCGTAAGCATGGCTTGAAAAAGATCGCTCGCTGCCCCACAAATACCGGAAGTATCGCACCGATCTGCATAAAGCAGTAAACTGATTTATACAGGGTGGCGCACGAATCGTGCTACAAAAATAAAACGTAATAACTTTTTTTCAGTGTGAGTAATCGGCTTATTTTTTTTTTTATTTTATAGGCTACAATTTAGATTTATCAAAATGAATACTTGGGATACTGAAAAAAGGATTTGGATAGTGCAGCGATACCATTCTTTGCAATCCGTCATTTCCGTCAAAAGGGAATTTAGGCTGGTGTTTGGCGGTACTCCGCCGAGTAGATGGACCATTATGATGCTGGTGAGCATGTTTGACGAATCTGAAAGCATCGATCGAAGACCGTATCATCGAGATCCCAATGTTCGGGTTAAGGATACAATAGTGGCTGTTGCATCGGCAATACAGACAAATTCAAGTGTTTCGACTGGAAACTTATCGGGCCAAATTGGAGTGAGCAGGTGGTCGTGACAACGGATATTTTATGGTGACTTAAAATTGTTTCCGTACAAAGTCCAAATTACAAGTAAGTTAAACCCTCAGGATTTGCCTGTTTGTCTGGAATTTTGCCGAAAAATGGTTGCAATGGCCGAAGAAGACAACACATTGATAAATTGTTTGTTCATGTCTGATGAGGCCCATTTTGACTTAAACGGCAATGTTAACAAGCAAAATTGCCATAAATGGAGTGAATCTAATCCAGAAATGCTCCATTAGACGGAACACAACGAGCCACTGTGTGGTGCGCAGTTTCATCAAGGTGTATTGTCGGGCCATACTTCTTTGAAGAAAACGGTGTAACACAAACTGTCAACGGGGACCGTTATTTAAAGATGTTGAAGGAGTTTTTTTACCCAGAACTTCATCGAAGACGTATCCCTTTCAGCAGGATTTGGTTTCAATAAGATGGAGCAAGTGCACACGTAGCCACACAAGTCATGGCGGAGCTCCAACGAAAATTCCCAAACAAATTGATATCCAGAAACTGCACTTTCCGCTGGCCTACAAGGTCACCTGACCTGACTTCACCAGACTTTTTTTTATGTGGTTATGTCAAGCAGGAAGTGTACAAAACGAAGACCAGGAATTTGACTGAATTGAAGCACTCCATTAATACAATAATTGAGGCGATCCCAATTTCAACCCTTCAGGACGCAATGAACAATTTTCTGATCAGGTGCCGCATATGCGTGGATGAGCGTGGAGGTCATTTGCGGTCAATCATCATTAAAAACCATTAGTTATTTAAAATAAAATGTTATATTTAATCCAATAAAAAAAATAATGAAATACATCGATTAAAATAAAAGTTATTTAAATTTGTTATTGTAGCACGATTCGTGCGCCACCCTGTATAAGGCCGAATCGCAAACATGTTACTTGTTACGAGTCTATAAAATGTTTGCCGTTTTTTTTTCATTTCAGAAAATGTTTGCAACCATAGTTAATTTAACGCTGACATATATCAAGAAAATAAAAAAAATACATTTTGACCTGCTTCGCATCTTCAAAAATCGCATCTTCGAAAATCTTCTAAGCAAACTTCGTTTACCTCTGGCAATTCTTGGACAAATACCTCAGTAGACCTTTTCATTTCCACTCCACTTCTTCAAAAGCTTGCCACATTTTTCGGGCAAAATATTTTGAATTTTTGAATGCAATTCACGATGGTCGATAAATCTATTTTTTAATTGCATGAATAAATGGTCCAAGAAAGGAACATAGATAGACAGACGAAACTATTCTTCAGGATCACCTTCGTAATTATCTAGGTTCCTCTGATGCCTGGCTTTAAGTATATGTGTTTGCAAATATTTTGAAGTAAATTTTAGCAAAGTTCCAGGGTAAAAGTCTTGATATAAGAACCACGTTGGTAAGACTGTCATATATAAATAAGTTTTCCTCAGTAGATAACGTGTAAGAACGGTCATATTTTGAACTGAAAAGTAATGAACCACTTATCTGACAATTCATAATTCAACAATATGAATCTGTAATCTTCTAATCACCATTAAACATTTCAATGATCGCCTTTTCTCTTTGACTCAGGTGCGTTTGACAACATCCAAACTAATTACTGTTCATTTTTGTTTTTCATTATTTTTTTATTGAAAAAGAAGGCAATACATTTTTAAGCATGAAAAAGTCATAGCAAGTCTGGACAGCCTAACCATACTTTGTTGCTTTTATACCTATCTCATTGTATTCTTTGTCTCGTCCTTTTGGTGCAGGCGCAGCTGCTCAACTTACCTTTAAATGCCATAACACCACTATAAGAAGATGAAGATGAAGAAGAAGTTTTACAGCGTCAGACTGAGTGTGAAAAATAAATTGTCCAATGCACTGATGCATTTAATCTGTCAACGTCACTTTGGTCCTTTCTTAGGTTAGCTAGAGATGATAGTACTTCACTTTGTAGGTTATAGAGTAGTATGCGAAGCAGCCCCTTAGCATAGCTTTAATACCAGTTGTTGCACTTACTCGTGGCAGGTATGTATATTCTAGACGTAGGTAGGTTTACTTATATTATGTACTTGAAATGGTTTCGGTTTGTGCAACATCATAACAAAAACATGGCACGTGTTGTTGGCGAAATGAATTAGGATTTTGTTACGAAAGAATTTCCAGCGTGTAGCTTGTTTGTGATGAAAAGCATTTGGTTACATGAAAATTGTATGAAACTCTAGATATTATCCTATTGTGCTTCAGAACCATGAATGCATTGTTCATTTTAGTTTTTTTTTGGTATTTTTTTTTATTAAAAGAAAGAAAATGTTACAGCTTATATTTTACATTTGTGGAAGGATCATGGATGTTTGATATTAAATTCCTTAAACTAACAACTTGCGATGGATAGTCCGTAAAACTGTTTCCTTGCCGGTAAATTCAAATTAGGTAGGTATGTTTGGGCATCCCTTAACATGTTAAAACCATTGAAAGTTGTTTGTTCGTTCTTTGAATAACTGGTTGTTAAATTATTTTAACATTTAAGTAATTACTCTCTATTTGTATTTATGAAAGGAGTTTTGTTCAAATTTACATAATTTAATCATCATCACCATCAATGGAGTAAGACGGCAGACATTTGATGCTGTTTTGTAAGTGATGATCCTTATAAATTATATACCGTTACGAAGGTTTTTTCATACAACGACTGTATACGATTTATATAATTCCGTTCTTACACATCCGTGTTTTGCAATCAAAACTAGTGCGGTTCTTATTAAATACAACAACTATGTAGATTCGATTGCATAGGTATAAGCTTAGACAAAGACAACAACAAACATAAAGCTTAACCTTATGTGCGTAAGTAGTCCCGTGCCTGCGCTATATTAAAAGACAGAAATAAAAAAAAACAGTGGCGCAAAATTTTAAACAACCCATTGTTAAGGGCTTAACATTTTACTTGTTAGCAATTTCCTAAGTGCTTATTGATTGAATAACTATTTCAAAATTTTTAAACCTTTTTTCAACTAGTAAATTGCCAATTAAGCAGAAAGCTGAACATTTGTAGGTTTTGAATAATGATGAACACAATTATGGTTGTTGTGCGTTGTAAATTAAAATGATGAAAACCCAACATGTGCTCTAAAAAGTTATTAGTTATTTCTATTTTCATCATTTTAACTTCATTATTTACAAAAAGAAAACAAAACAAAAAATTGTGCACCAGCAGGACTCGAACCTGGGCACCCCGCGTGCAAGGCTGATATACTATCAGATAGTAGCATTTGACGCGGGATGCCCAGGTTCGAGTCCTGCTGGTGCACAATTTTTTTGTTGTTTTTTTTTTTTGTGTAAATAATGAAGTTAAAATGATGAAAATAGAAACAACTAATACCTTTTTAGAGCACAACGCATAGCAACAATAATTGAGTTCATCAAAATTCAAACCTTACAAATGCTCAGCTCTCTGCTTAATTAGCAATTTACTAGTTGAGAAAAAGTTTAAAAAATTTGAAATAGTTATTTAATCAATAAGCACTAAGGAAATTGCTAACTAGTAAAATGTTAAGCCCTTAACAATGGGTTGTTTAAAATTTTGCGCCAGTATTTTTTATTTAAAAAAAAAGAGGATTCCGATTAATTCTTAAAAATAAAAAAAAATTGAATGAAATGTTTTGCTTAGGTAAATGCATTCTGACTGTGATTTTTATTCACGTTCACATAAACAATAAATTACAAAATAAAATGCATGACTGGATCGCACGTACTTGTTCTTATGTTCGATAACATCGTGTGTACAAGTTTTTACTAAAAGCCTAAATATTATAATTAGCAGTAATTTTTAACTTAATTTTTGTATACAAAAAATTTAACTATTTTTGTCTAAAAAATATTTTGGCATGGCAATTTGTAGTATTTACCCTCAGTTTAACAATGCGAGTTTAAACTCCACTTTTGGTTTGAACTTCAGATCAACAATTTATTCGGATTCACAGTGTCGTTTAAACCTTGAACTGAGTTCAATTTCCAGTTTAAGTTAACCGAGATTATTTTGCCGTTTAAACTTAAGTTCAGCGTTTGTATTGTTTTTTTTTTATTCAGAAAATATTATGAACAAAACAAAATTGTGTATTCAAATGAGAATATTATTTTATTTATTATTCTCGTTGTTTCGATTGTTTTTTTTTTTTGTGTCAGAGAGAGAGAAAGGGAGAACGAGGTAAGAAAAATGCTGCCAACTATTTTCATAAACTGTGAAACCGGACGAATTAAACCAAAAATTTAAACTCAGTTTAAGGTTCAGTTGATATTAAGTTTAAACACACAATGCGAAACTGAGTTAATATATTAAATTTTAAGACATTAATTCAAAAAAAAAACTCCATCCGTTTTCGAAGCATTGAATTTTCAAAAATCCAAGTATAGGTACTATTATTTGGAATTTGTAGGTCATTCAGTATAAACTTTTTTTGATCGAAGTTGGTAAAGTCGTTTTTAAGATAATTAAGATATTTTATAAAGGTTCTATGACAGATACAGATTTTTTACTTGCTATTATAGGTACTAAAGGCAAGTTATGCATTCGTAAAAAAAAAATCTAAGAAATCAAACATGACATTACGATCATAGAGAAGCCTAAAAAAGTGATCGCCAAAAAATGTCTGTCTGTCATGTCCGTCTGTATGTATAACGAGCTACAGCCTAAACGGCTTAAGGGATCGCCTTCAATTTTGGTATGTGTTATTATTTTGGCATTCCTCAGAGGAGAAATTGACATTTTATTCTTAGGCCTAAAAATAACGGTATCTGCCATATGACCTTGAAGGAGAAACTTATTTTTCTCTAAAACGACTCCAACGATTTTGATAAAAAATTTGGAGAATTTTTTGTTGGCAATAGTTATCATTTGATATGAACCAAATTTACAGGAAGAGTCTAATAACGGTACCTTTCATATAACGTTTTTTTTTTTAATTTTTGGCTTTCTCGGTAACGGTACATTGGATTTCTGTCAAATTTTATATCTGAGAAGATCCAAGTAGCTACATTATTTTTGCATATTAAAATTTTCTATAACTTAATATATTTATATAATTTCAAAAGAATTTTGTTTTCAAAAAACGAAAAATAAAAAACAGGATTTCATCAAAACCCGTCCTACAATTTTCGTGATTCTTTTTTATAAAATTTTCATTGATCCGTGGCATTTAATGGCATTCTTCGTTTTTTCCAAAAACCGATTTAAGTGATGATTTTGGCAGTTTAAATAAGTTTAAAAAACGATTTTTTCCCACCTATACACCATTCACTTACATTATATACATATATGTACTTATATATATTTACATAATTAAAATCCATTTAAATATACATTTGTAGGTACCTATTTAACTATTCCTTGAATCATGCATTCGACAATTCATTATACTAAGGATCAAGGTAATATTACCTTCATGGGCTTTAAATCTGCATATGATAACTATAATAGACTGGCTACCTACCAACAGCATCAGTGAGTAACATTAAAGTTGTTAGCTACAAGAGCAAGTTTGTACGATCCAGTCGTTAATAAATAAATCGTTCAAGTTTGATTTTTTTTTCTAGATCCAAAATTTGAGATGTCTTACTAATTTAAACGGTTAAGCCTTCAAAACAAAGCTTTGCCATGTACACAAGAAGGTAGCATCAAATATAGCTCCGCGAAAAGTGATTTAATTTCTTGTTATACAGTCTTAATAAACAATTAAAGTATTACTAAAGTTTAATTAAAGTACAAATATACTTACTTTTCATACGTTTATATTGAACAATTAATTCCAAGCATTTTAAAAAAGGTTTTAAATATTTCATATTTTAATTTCTGTGAAATTGGGAATACAAATTAACTTGAAATGTCGTCAAGTGAACAGCAACGAAAGCTCAGGTCGGCGGAGAAGGGTTATTGCAGTCCAAACTCTTATACCAGTTCCCCTGTGACAAACTCTGCTTCAACAAAACTGTGGAACAAAATTGAGCTTCGTCTTAGCAAAATTGATACTCGGCTTGATTCGCTCTCTAAAACTATTGTGTCACAATTAAAATCGGAAATTAACAGTTTGGAAGTAAATTTATCCTCGCGCATTAACATTTTAGAACTTGATGTTGATAAAAAAACTAAAACGCTTACAAAATCATTCAATGAACAACACGACACTTTAACTTTGCGGATTAAAAATACCGAGTTTGATTTTGATAATAAAATCAAAAAGCTGGAAGACACATTCAATCAGAGACTCAGTTCCTTTAATCACTCATTGTTTACATTGGGTAACCGATTTGAAACGTTGGAGCAACAGGGAAGTAGAATTGACACACATGAAGAGGAGCTTTGTATGATTAAGGCACAAGTGTTAGAAAGAGATAACACTATGTTGAAAATACAAATTGATGCACTTGCACGCAATAACATTTCTGGAGATCTGGTGCTACATGGAATACCAGTACGTAATAATGAAAATCTTAGGAATATTTTTGATCGTTTCTGTAATCTAATAAATTATGTACCGTCGCCACCGATTCACATTTTTCGCACTAAACCGAGAAACTCATCAGCAAATAGCGCAATTATTATTAAACTTCCGCACTCGCAAGATAAAATCAATGTTTTGAAAAATGCAACTGCTTATTACAAACTGAACTCTAAAGCTGTAACTTTGACTGATCTTGGGTTTGAGGGAAATAAGTTTGTAAGAGTGTATGAGAGGTTAACAAGGGACAACCATTCAATGTATCGTAAAGCAATTGAATTCCGAAAGACAGGTTTCTTACATGCTGTATTTACAAGACAAGGCAGAGTATATGTCAGACAAAATAACGATGAACAAAGAAAACCTCTATGTATTACAAGTATGAACTCTCTTGAAGTGCTTTGCTCATATGGTACGTCTACAACTGGCACCGTTGATATTCATTCTGTTGAGAATTGAACGGATAAGGAATCAGAGGAAATATTTTCACATGCTAATCAAGAAGGTGTTGCTCGAGGTAATGATGCTGCTGCTGTTTTTGTTGATGGTGATGATGATTCTGCTTGTTGATGCTGTTGTTGTTGCTATGATGCACGTATGATTCTCACTTATATAATTTGTACTTTACATTCATATTTAATTGCTCTATATTAATTGTACTTTAACTATTGTTTACTTCTATTTCATTTATTTTCTTTTTATTACTCTCATTTAAAATTGAATTTCTTAAGCAGAGTTAATTTTTGCAATATGATTGCCTATATGTATTTTTATAAGGGCCTCTTATTTGAACCACACTTTAAATTTAAAAAAAATTTTAAATTATTTATTTTATATAGTAATTGTATTTATAAATTAATTGAATTTTCTTATATTACTAAAGAATGTCTTTCTTATTTTATTATTTTAGTCCAAATTATTATTTTAGTGCAAATTAGTTCCTCTTTAATGTTGGTGATGGTTTTTTATAATAATTTATTTGTTAAATATGGTCTTTGGTACAGATCCTGATAATGTAAGGAGTGTTCTAAATGTGATGTGTCGTGCGTTTGATGGTCTTAATGTTTGTTGTTTGAATGCTGAGAGTATAAGATCTAAATATTCAGTATTTTATCAAATGTTTAGCACCTCTAGAGTGGATGTCATTATGGTATCGGAATCATGGTTGAGTGCCCATAATACGAATGCTCTTGTTGCTTTACCTGGCTTTAAATTGCACAGAAATGATCGTAAAGACAGAGTTGGAGGTGGTGTGTGTATGTATTTGCGTGAGCATATTTCGGCTTCTACAGTCTATAGGTCAACTGCTGCTAATATTGAATTTATTTGTGTTGAAATCAAAAATGCAGTTGAAAAGTGTTTACTTGTTTCTTTATATAGCCCACCAAACATGTTTAGAGAAGAAAATCTATTTGAACTAAAAGAAACATTATTAAGACTGAGTTCTAAGTACAGTGGCATTTTGATTGGGGGTGATTTTAACGTAAATATTTTACTTAACAACAATATAACGAGATTACTTAACTATTTTTGTGATGTTATGGGACTGTCAGTTATAAATTCCCTTTGGCCAACTTGTTTTAAATCAGATTCAAATCCTTCCTTGCTGGACATGTTTTTGACAAGTTCTAAGAGGAGGATTTTAGGAAATGATCAAATAAGGCCTACATCTGATTTTATTCATGATTTTATTTTTTGCTCCTATCAATTTGACGTGAATAGAACAAATA
Organism: Philhelius pedissequus; assembly: GCA_910595825.1. Taxonomy (NCBI): domain Eukaryota; kingdom Metazoa; phylum Arthropoda; class Insecta; order Diptera; family Syrphidae; genus Philhelius; species Philhelius pedissequus. Next base: position 64,709,002 of record OU343160.1, on the reverse strand, counting down.
GGATTCATACAGTTAGTTACAGGTCGTATAGTGGCCTTGACCATGAAAGCATACAAGCGAGTTTTCTGAGTTCAGAATTGAATGGGATTTATTTCTCATCAGATGTTAATTCTAAAGTTTCTATTTTCAATAATGTTATTACCAGGCTGTATGATGAATATGTTCCAATTGTTACTAAAGAATTTAAAATTAAAAAATGTCCTTGGTTTAATGATAACATAAAGGCTATGATTCGGGAAAGGGAACGTTTCTTCCGGAGGTTTAAGGCTAACAGAACAGAATACAATAGAAGACAATATACAGTAGCTCGTAATAAAGTTATTTCTCTCATACGTAACTCCAAGCGTGAATATATATCAGCGAAGCTTGATCCGTCTCTCGGTTCAAAAGAATTATGGAATAATTTAAAAAAACTTGGTGTTAAAGAAGACAAAAATGAAAACAAATGCCCTTTTAGTGCTCAGTCTATGTCTAATGTCTTGATCCCACCTTCTTCCGGTTCATGTATCCCTCATGATTTGTTTAATGTTTCTGGTGATGGTAATACCCTCTCATTTGTCTGCATTAGTCCTTACGAGTTACTTTGCTCTATGAAGTCGGTTAAATCAAATTCTATTGGTCCTGACGATATTTCACCAAAGTTCTTAAAGCTTATACTCCCTATCATAATCAACCATCTTCTTCATGTAATTAATTTCTGTATTTATAGTGCTCAGTTTCCTGATGCTTGGAAAAAAGCTAGTATAATACCAGTCCCTAAAAAAGCTAATCCTTCTAATCCTTCTGATTTCAGGCCTATCAGTATTTTATGTTTTTTATGTAAAGTATTTGAAAAAATTATTCATGACCAAATCCAAGCCTATTTAACTGAAAACAACTTACTGTCTCAATGGCAATCTGGGTTTCGAAGCAAACATAGCTGTGAGTCTGCGGTAGTTAAAGTTACTTCGGATTTTAGATTTGCACTCGATTCTGGTAAATTCGGTGTCATGGTGTTACTAGATTTTTCCAAAGCATTCGACTGTATTGACCATTCCATCCTACTATCTAAACTTAAGGTAAAATTTAATTTTGCTGGCACTTCGCTTAGGCTTCTACACAGCTATTTACTTAATCGAATTCAACGTGTAAAAACGGATGTGGGTACATGTAATCCTACTATAATCAACGCGGGTATACCGCAAGGTTCAGTCTTGGGTCCGCTTTTATTTTCCTTATTTATCAATGACCTTCCCAACGTAATTAAAAACAGCCAAATTCATCTGTATGCTGATGATGTTGTTCTATACATCTTTCGTTCAGTTGGTCTGATGGAGGATTGTATAGTAAGGTTAAATGAAGATCTAAGTTATGTTCTCAATTGGTCGAATAACAATGCAATGAAACTAAACCCTTCTAAATCTGTCTCCATGCTATGTTCTAGGGATCAATTAAGTCTTGAAGAATTTCCTCCGGTAATTCTTGACAATGAAAGAATTGTGTATGTGAAAGATGTGAAATATTTAGGATATAAAATAAACAGTAATTTAAGCTGCTGTGGAGCAATCTCAGATACAATTAGGAAAATTTATTTTGGTCTCCGATCTTTGAGATCTTCCTCTGAGTTATTGTCTTCTGATATGAAATCATACCTTATAAAATCGTTGATTTTGCCATACTTTATTTTTAATTGTTCGGTCTATCCCATTCTTGATTGTCTATGTAAGCGTAAACTCTATGTTGCTTTTAATGACTGCATTCGTTTCATATATGGTATTCGGAGACATACCAGTGTCTCACAGTTACAACATTTACTGGTTGGTATGAGTCTTGAGAATTATTTGAGATACAGACTTATTTTAAGGTTCCATAATGTCATCCACAGTAGATGTCCTGCTTATTTAAGTGAATCGCTTCAGTTTACCAATTCTCAACGAGGATTGAAACTAATTGTACCGCGTTTTTCGCACATCATTGCAGAACGCTCTTTCTATGTATCTGCAGTTCGTTTGTGGAATTCACTTCCGAACGAACTGCAGAGTATAACCTCACCTATCACTTTTAAGAGGAAACTATATTTGCACTTTTCTAGTCTTTAAGTACTATTGTTTTTGTTTTTGGTTTTCATTTTAGAATACTATTTTTCTACTAAATAACGTTAATTTCTTTACTTTTTGTTTCATTTTTATATTGTGTAATAAATAAATTACTATATTTACTTCTCTTGAAAACATATATTACATTTTACTCTTATTTTTGTACATAATGTGTATAATTAAATCTAAATTAAATTAAATTCATTATTGAAACATATTGTAAATTTTATTCTAGATACTCTATAAGATTCATATCTTAATGTGTCATTGTTAACCTTATATTTTATTGAAATAAATTGAATTGAATTGAATTGAATTGAATTGAATTGGTTTCTCAAAAACATCTCTAAAGATGTTGATGAAATTTTTAGAATAACCTAACTCTAATGAACACGAAAAAAATTGATTGAGTTTCATATTTATATTCGATCCACCCACAGACACGCCCTTTTCACTTTTTATTTTTTGTTTCTTGGAAATCGCCTATTTCATGAAGACGACCCAAATAATTTAAATGCCATTTCAGCAGCAAAATTAACAAATTGTGTTTAATAAAATCCGCCCACTGCCACTCCCATTTTTATTATTTCTTGGGTTTTCGGAAATGGCTTTAACGATTTGGAAGAAAATTTCCAGAAAATAAATTAAAAATCAGTTGTAATATAAACAGCCTACTATCACGTCCAATTGTACTAATTCTGGATGCCTCGGACACGGTTCAATTTCTCGGAAAAAGAACCAAATAATTTTAATGAAATTTTCGTTGTGTATTGCTTTCATGTTTTATTTATGGTTTTAATAAATTCCTGCAGCTGACCACGCCTACTTTATATTTTCCTTTGATTTTTGATTTTGATGATGTAAATGAATTGTTTGCAGTTTGTTTCATAAGCAGAATAAATAATAAATTTGTTTTTGTAAAATACGCCTACTGTCACGCCTACTTTTATTAATTATTGACTTTACGGAACTGGCTCTAATGATTTGTATGAGATTTTTCATACTTTCCTTTTATGATCAAGAAAAAAGATTGAAAAAATAGACTAAGTAAAATCCGTAACTTAAAAGGGCTGTTTGATTTTTTTCTAAATATCTTTGGAAAGGTACCAGTGCAGATGAAATCCTATATGTTGTTAATATTTTACATTCTAAGCCTATCTATGCAGGTGTTTTTCAAAATCGTCACTAGTATTTGGTTTATTGTGTTTTATCTAATTTAAAATTTTGATAATATTTTTCTTTAAAAGTGTATCTTACTAGATATTCAAAGCTGTTTATCGCAAATCATCTACACAACGAGTGACAATTTGTGGGATTTAGAGGTTGTGATATGGGTCTGACTGCATAATTGAGTATTTATTCAACTAAATTCAATTCTTTATTTATTTTTCAAATCATAGAATACAATTTTATATATATATAAGAAATAATTACAAAGCATGGCAAATATACCATCTGCAGTAAAAAAAATTACTTAAACAATAAAAAATTTTAAAATATAATAAGAGAATTTGATTTAACAAAGTTGTGCTCATTTAAAGTCAATTATAAGTTATTTTTATACACATATATTTAATTTGGGATTAATATTTAAACAAACTGTGACCTTTAGTTTAGTCAAAACAAAGATAAATTAATTTTGGTTAAATTGTTTAGATATATTTAAAGCTTAGAACCTTTTTGTACATAAAAACTTAGAAAGAAAGAAAAAATAATAAATCTAGACTTTTAGTTTAGTCAAAACAAAAACATATAAAGAAGTGAAAAGAGGCTTTTAGTTTAGCTAAAACGAAAATAATCTGCGACATGAGCTTTTTTAAAATACCTATTCAAATAGTAGTGGTGACTTTATTCTTCAAAACATGTTCAAATACTCATATCGATATTTGTTTGCATGCGAAACATATCCTACAAGAGACTTCCAACCACGGCCACCATTCAAAATATTTATACATTCTTCTAAAGAAAGGAAACTTGCGGAAAAATGAAGTCTACGGATCTCTTGTAAGATTGGACAAAACGCTATAAAATGTAAGATATTTTCATTCGTACCAAGGTTGCAAAGAGAACAGATAGGATTTAAGTCAGATCTTTTATGGTCTACAATTCAGATCCAGCATTTCAGTTCTGGCTTTGAAAATTAAGCTCATTTCGGAAACTGAAAACTCGTTTCTAAAATACTCGCCTAGAGTATAACTTAATTGTCTATAAACACTCCTTGAAGCTGAATGAGAACCACGTTCTATACATTTCTGGAAAAGTGTCTCATCTATACAAGCTATGCAGTCTTATAAAGACAATTTTAATTCTTCATTATTATCAGTTCGTAATGAGATCCTCGTGTGTAACAGCTAGATCGTACCAATTTTTTACTGGACTGTAAAGTTTATTAAAACAAATATTAAGGATCCGTTTTTGGAGGTTTTGGTCTGATCTATTCATTACCTTTACAAGGTAATCCGCATTTGCCTTTAAGTTTTTCAGAAATATTTGAGGTAAGCCAGACTCACATGGATGGCATAATTTGGGGTGTTCTTAGGTAACCGGAAGATTCGTTTAAATAAATATCTTTGAACATTTTCTAGTTCTTCTAGCTGTTCATACCCATATACTTCGCTTCCATAGCAGAGGCAGCTATTCACTGCAGCATTGAATACTTTGAGTATTTAATAGTCCACAAATGGCCTTCCATCGTTTGCAACTTGTGATTCCAAGTAATTTTTTTTTGTTTGTAATGTATGTTATATTCGTATTTTTTAAACCTAAAATATTAACAGAACGAACATTCCAACAAGAAAATTATGTCGTTTTCGATTGGGTGTTCGAAGTTATTCATATTCCTTAGTACAGAACATGAAAAATTCGAAGTAAAAAGAGCCAATCGAAAACGATAGTAGCAAAGTGACTAGATTTCTAAAAATCGTTTATTTCTTTTTAAAAAATAATAATATTCTTTTGCGACGACTTTCTCTTGCATTTTGTTTAAATTAATTTAAAGTTTCCCTTCGTACCTATTAACCGTGCATTTGCTATACACAATTGAAATTAATTGTATAGTGTTCCATTTTTTTTAATTAATTAAATGATGTGCAAGGTACTTTCTTTGTAGGTATTAAAGGCTTTATTTTTGAACATCTTTCGCTTAAATTAATTTTCCAATTACACCGTTATATAGAGTGACAATTACAGTATATAACCTACCCTACCCCATTACATTCTTCACATAGTCAAGGTACGAGTATCTCGCTATATTTGATTAATTTATTAACATTGGCATTGCATCGCAATTAAAGGACCCGACAAACTGAAATAATGCCATCATCCATTACAATTAAACGCAATTATTTTTAATTAAGAGAACATAATAGCTGCATTTCCTTCTGTTGCATTGTTATAATAACAAAATAAATGATTGCGAATGAGAAAACACTCGAAATATGCAAGCGACAGATACTCTTTCAACTTGAAAAAAATACAAAAAAAAGATGAAATAAAACATTTAAAAAAAAAAATAGGAATTCATTTTGTATTGTCCTTATTTTTGTATACTTGCTCATGTAATATATAATAGGGTGGTCATTATTTATTGCAAATGGATTTTTTGTGATATCCCACGGTGATACTGGGACAGACAAGTCAGTATTTATTGCTTAAGACTTTGAAGAACAACATCAAAATATTTTCTGGTTCTGGTTAAGCATTAATGTTTGATACTCGAAAATCGACTGCTTTTTATTAATTTTGTTTCGCATGTAAAGTCAGTACAACAGAAACTCTTACTGTACTCTCTGCCTTTTTTTATTTAAGCTTTCATATCTAATCAATGTAGAAAATATATATAAATTGGCAACAATTATATGGGGTGAACATAAAAATCCATCGAAATTAAAGTTGAACTTATTTTGTATGCACCACCCTAATATACATTCAGTCATATATCTATTATGCAATTTACTACTTACATTATCACCACAACTACGACGACGAACATCGGGTGTAATAATTACTGTACAATGTACATTAACGGAAGACTTTTTTAATTTTTTAATTTATGTGGTCTTTTTTTGAATTCAGTTTTCTATAGCGAGTACTTTTCTTTCTGTATGTGGAAAACAAAAAGGGTGTTTTCTTAAAAGGGCTATAAGCTGAGTGATGTCGTAAAATATATGATGGATGGAACACTGTTCAACATTTACAAATAGTGGAAAATAGGTCAACCTTGGGTTTGAAGAATTCTACATAATTATGAAACAAAAGCGAAACTATCTTAAAAGAAGTAATGGGAGTTCTAAGCCACGCAGGATTTCTTTATAAAGTCTACAAGAAAGTATCCTGAGAGTGCAAAGTGAAGAAGTTCTAACAGTAATGACAGAAGGAAATAATATAGGCAACATTTCATTGCACTCTTAATTGGGCGCAAAATTGATAATTGTCGCAGATTATTTAAAGAAGTCTCCACTCTTTATGATCATGCGTGGAGAATTAGACGAGACATTATTGCGTGCTGGAAAATTATATTTGTGTTGTTTTTTTTGTTTCCTTGTGTGGCTTCTTTTTTTTTCTAATTGATGAAACTCTACTTCCGTACTTACTGCGTTTGATAACGCACATATTTAACACGATCTTGACAACTTCTATTTTTTCCATGGAATGGAAGAAGGCTAAAATAATTCCCATCCCTAAGAAATGTTCAGGTATATGTAAAGAGTTCCGACCTATAGCCATTCTTCCGTTCCTTTCAAAGGTATTTTAAAAGGCCGTCTTCAAACAGATACAAAATCATCTGTCTTCCAAAAATATGCTTAGCACTCATCAGTCTGGTTTTCGTCCGCAACGAAGTTGTAAATCCGCCTTATTTCTAGTTACCGATATAATAAGAACTGCAATGGATGAGGATCACATAACACGTTTAACCCTCCTGGATTTCTCAAAGGCTTTTGACACTGTCAACCATTCTATTTTATGCAAAAAATTGAAAGATGTTTATGGGTTTTCAATTGAATCGTGTCACTTGATACTTTCGTATGTTAGTGGAAGATAACAATGTGTTATCGCAAATGGTCGCGCATCCAGCTTTATGAATGTTGCTATAGGGATCTGTATAGGGATCTGTACTTGGACCAATTCTTTTCTCACTATATATTAATGAACTTCCACTTGTAGTAAAGAACTGCCAAATACACTTATATGCTGATGATGTGCAACTTCTCATCAGTCGACATATATCGGCAAAAAATGAGGCAGTTGCTCTAATGAACGATGATTTGCTACACATCTCACATTGGTCGAAGAAAAATTACCTATACTTAAATCCTGTCAAGACAAAAGCATTACCCATCTACCGCAAATCAATGGATATATTAGTTTTTAGTCCATTAAAGTTAGAGGATAAAATCATTCAATATGTCAACTCCGCCAAAAATCTTGGAATGGTTTTCAATCGATCCTTAACATGGAACGACCATCTAAATAGTGCAATAGGAAACGTTTATGGAAGCCTTCGCGTACTTTGGGTCACTCAAAGTTTCATCCCTATAAAACCTAAGCTCCTACTAGCTAAATCTCTTTTACTTCCGGTTTTACTGTAAGGTTGTGAAATCTAATGTGACTTGGACTACGCGACTAGCCGCAAGCTAAATGTTGTTTATAACAATATTGCACGCTATATATATAATCTCCACCGTTATTACCACGTCTCTACCTATTCGAAACAAATCTGCGGTTGTAGCCTAATTAGTTTCTTGAAATATCGTTCCCTTAGTTACCTGCATCTAATTATTCAAACTCAGCAACCGGATTATTTACACAGTAGGCTGAATTTTCCCCATTCCACAAGGTCCTTGTCTCTTATCCAACCACGTTTTAGTTATCTCATTACTCAGCGTCAATTTTGTATTCATGTTATACGCCTTTGGAACTCCCTGCCCATCGCAAAGAAAAGAATAAGAAGTACAAAAAGATTTAAGGGTTCACTTTTCACTTATTTGGAAAATTATTAGTAAGGAAATATTTTATTTTATAAATAAAATTAAATTTTTAAAATTATTAATGTATACAAACGTAATTGTAATGTAAAATTTGTAAGCTACTTTGTAAGCGTTTTTAAATAATAAAATACAAATACAAATACAAACATTAATATGTTCTGCTGTGTTTTCGCGAGTTTTTCGATTTCCTGTTTGAGACATACCCAAATATTTCATTTCCCATCAAAAACAATTATAATTTTCATGAAGTTTCAGCAATTAAACAAAAAAATATATGATATGTGTAGAGATTACTTCTTTAGTCGCATTACACGAGTGTAGAATACTTATTCGGAGTAATTTTCCTTTTCTTTTGTTAAATGCAGATATTTAAGACTTAATTAATTCCTAATCATTCGACTATGTAATAACTAGACCCAGCCTATACCCAACATATACAAGAACACAAAATTGTTTTCCACACACAATTAATGTTTCGGAATATTAATTTTCCTCAGAAAACGAGTGGAGACTTCGAGATAATCTGTCAATGTCAAAATTTCAGAAGACATATTTGAAACTGCTTATGTCATCATTAATTTTCCTCAGAAAACGAGTGGAGACTTCGAGATAATCTGTCAATGTCAAAATTTCAGAAGACATATTTGAAACTGCTTATGTCATCATGACATATTCTATTTCTTATTGTTCAACCAAATTCATAGTTGTATAACTTTTGTTTAAAACAAATAAAAACACCCTGTAAATATATGGTATACGACGAAACACTTACTTGTCTCCGAACGTAATCAACCAATCCTTCCATGCATGGTTCCATGCAAAAAGAATGCTGACATGGCAGCAATTTCGGATTACGATATCTATCCAGGCACACGCAACACGTTAACAGCTGTTCGAATTGTTCCATTTTTCACACTGAAATTAAATTAAAAAAAAAAGAATATAATTATTTTTTGTTGTTGAATTAATTAAAATTGTAAAGCATCTAAACAAAAATATAGATATATGTAGATGATTGACGAAATCATTGAATCGTAGTTGTTCGAAAACAACAATGACCGTCAATGGCAAGCTCTATCGAAATACGAGGAGGGTTTTCAACCTGTAGGTAACTATCTTTTCAAATTAAATCTAAAATATATAGGTTTTCGTATTGTTGTCACAAATCTCAGCGTTGCTTTTGTCCAGAGACCCTTAAAATAATCAATATCAGACGATCCCTTTGTATGAATGAATCCAGGAAAATTAAACTTCCTATATTATCTTTTAAGCTTTCATCAAAATCAAAATCAACATTCTTACATTTTCTACCTTGAAGACTATGTATAGGAGTGTATTCTTTTGTGTGCAAAAAAAACTCTATATTGATTCAATTTCTAACGTTATAATAATAGGTATGTATGTATATGGTACAGTCAATCTGTCGTTTGTCGATTTGAAAATTGTTTCCGACTACCGTTTTAAAAGAGGTACTTTCCCGTTACAAGCAATTAACTCTAATTGTGCCAAGTATTTGGCCATTTTCAACGAAAGATGTATCGCCAGCCCTTGAATAGGGAGCTTGAGGCCAGATATCTGCTGAGTGCTACAACTCTTCCTATAGGACTTCCTTCCTTTGTGCCTTAGAAGGAAGCTTCCTGGCAGGCTAAGGAAAACAAAGCTCTAACTAGAAGAACGTCCAGCTTTGGGGTTACATATGACTTACCCTAGGAACAAAGTCTTCTTCCACAAAATAATTGTAAGTTCCTCGGATAAAAATTCTTCACGGTTGAACAGTCATCTGATCCTGACACAACAATGCTTTGCCAAACAGCACAATATTTATGTTCTTGCCGCAAGTAAGCTATGTCAGGTTCATTATTCCATTGAATGCTACTCAGCCCAGAACCCACATAATATGTTAGCCAAATCGATGTCTCTAATTGCAGCATGCATGTCGATGAGTATAGCAGTGTTGGTAATTTTAACTTGGTTTTTGTTTTCCATAATTTGACATTTAAAAAATATTAATAAGAGCCTTTTTGAGGTGGTCTCTAACTTTAGAATTTTAACTATGAAATTAAGTTTTGTTCTCAAAAAAAATTGCAGTTAAGTGAATTCAAAGCCTTTTCAAGATATGCATGTGTGGATTTTTTTCGCTAAGAGTGGGAATACGCTCGACTATAGGATTTATCACCCCAACTAACACTTTAGCGTGTACCGGATGTTTTTTTTAGCTGCATAAGAAGTTTCGATATCCATGGTTTAACAGTTGAGATTGTCAAACTCATCATGAATCGTTTAACGCCAGTACAACCCTTATCCAAATTGTGGAAATTTACTTTGAAAAAAAAAAATAGATCTGTTCTCCGTGTTCATTGAACACTTCATCCATTTTACGGTCAACATAATCGGTCTAGTGAGCAAGAAATTTTTATTTTACTCTTCTCGGTCAAAGAAATGTACGTATCGAAGACAATAGCCGTGTTTTATTAACGCCAATAACCCATATGGTTCACCCCGTAAAAATAAAACGATCTGGGTTATGTACTGATATGTACCCTCTGTTCGCCGAATTTAATACTAATATTTGCGAACCCAGATAGAAAACCCCATAGAAACCTGGATCTCGTGTTGTTTTTGTAATATGTGTTAAAAAATAACCCAGACCCAGACCTGTAGATAATAAAACTATTAATGCTACTGTAGCGCCAAGTGTTGAGCAACACGCCAAAATGTAGATTCGTCGCCGTTCTCAACTTGTTGGCATTTGTCCTTCGATTGCCTGGAAATTTTTACGTAAGAATATTGGCTTAGGTGCCTATAAGATATAGCTCATGATAGAATTAAAGCCAAATGTCTATAACTTACGTCGCTTTTGGGCTAATTTGAAAGTGGCCGAAGATGTGCGTTTTTACCGAAGATTTGTTATTAGTGGTGAAGCTCATTTTTGTTTAAATGGCTTCTTCAATAAGCAGAATTGCCTGATAAGAATTTCATTCTTACAATTGGCTATTTGGTGCGGTTTACATGCGGGCGGCATCATCGGTCTTTATTTCTTTCGACTTAACCTAGGCTTTTCACAAAATTTCGCATAGACTCATACTTTTCAAAATGGCCACCCTCGGCTATCTTCTTAAAATGGATTTCTTCTTATCTGGTAAGTAAGTATTACAGTATTCGTTTCAGATCTGCTCTCTCCAGCTCATTTTTAGCTACCTCCGGGGTCCCACAAGGAAGTCACTTAGGTCCTCTACTTTAATTCTCACAATTAATAATATTGAATTGGTTATTAAACATTCCCATATCTCATTATACGCTGCCGATACCAAGTTGTTCAAGACAATTTCTTCCTCACACGACTATTCTCTTATCCAACTAGATCTCGACAGTTTCTCAGTCTGGTTTGTCAAAAACTGCTTAAAGCTCAATATTGCCTAATGTCAATCAATCACTTTTTCACGCAAACGCATAATATGTTCACATAGGAGCTACTTTCTTCACAATCAACCCTTAGCCACTGTTGAATCGATCCGTGACCTAGAGTTTAACTTCTTGACACACATCGATAATTTTATTTTAAAAGCAAATTTAGCCCTTGGATTTGTGAAACGATAGTCCAAAGAATTCCCCTACCCCTACGTCACCAGATCACTCTACATAACTTTTGTACGCCTGCTACTTGAACACGCGTGCCTGTGGCCACCATATCAAATAATTCATATCCCTAGAATCGAGAGCATACAACGCCGTTTCTTAAGCTCTTCGCCGCCTGTCTTGGAATAATCCTTTGATCCTGAACCCCCCCCCCCCTATCAAAATCGCCTCCAACTAATTAACCTTATTACCCTGCAAGAGCGAAGAGAAATAACCGAGTTTCTCTTCATTCATCGACTCCTTTCAGGTTGGGCTACTGTGAAAGCCTTTATCTACAACTCTATCTTTTTCAGCACTCATCCCCGTAACCTACGAAACCCTCGCCTCTTCTACCTGCCTTCTCAGCACTTCCAGGCTAAAAACTCCTCCTGTTAAATCGTGCACCCGATTCTTTTTAGTTGTAAGTTTCATATAGTTTTAATTTAGGTTAAGTAATGAAGCTTGTATTAAGCCAAATAAATGGGGGTACTGTGTCCCCCAAAATTAAACCAAAATTTCGAAATGACAAGCAGCTGCCGTTACCGCAAATGACGAGCGCTATCGAGCCATACTGAAATTTTTTTTGTTTCCAAAAATTAATCATTAACATCCACGGAATTTGGCGCAACTTCCAATACAGCACGAGTTACGTAATTATAATCTGAAGCAATTACTTACAACACATATGTAGTACTCGACTACTTTGTATGGGGATAAGTCATTGCTTATGCCGACTAGCAATCAACTCTTGAAGGACTGGAAGCCAATATTCGAGTAACCATTAACGCAATACGGAAAGATTTATTGCAAAAATAGTCAAAAATTATACTGACCGAATGGACTATGTAACTCGTAACAGCGGATGACAGATGCCGGAAATCATATTTAAGAAACAAATCCCATGAAATTACCTAAATACCTGTCTATCTTATCTAGATTATAAGAATAAAATATCCATTCCACCAATATTTCTGTTTTGTATTATTATTTAAAGTTTTCAAGCTCCTTAAAGGTTCGGTAAGTCATGTTAGCTTCTATAAGACCTTACCGAAAACTTATAGAAGCTCAAATGTCATCAGATTATCTGCATTTTTTGTATCTATCTACTTCAACCGTTGAATTTAACGATAGACCGACTGTACCTTATAAACATAGTTTTATTGCAAATTATTTAGTTATCCATACAGAAAGCCACAAAGCAATCCATTCGTCACTAAGAGCGGGTAACATTAAGATTCAGGGATCACAAACAGGCTCGCACAAGGCATGCCCTTGTCATTTCATTTGCACTATTTAACAGACAACTTCATAACTAAGTTAACTTAATCATGGCATTGTCCTTTTTAATATTATCTTTCGAAATACTCCTATCATCGCTCCCATGACCAGGCTACCACAGATCCAGATGGCATCCAGGCAGATTATGAATGCCAAACATGAATTCAATACACAGTTTCACTGTTACCAAGGATGTTACAATCTAACAAAAGACATTTATCTCATTCAGTAATGTTCCATTTTTGGCTGGGGATATCAATGATGCACATTACATAGATACCAACAAGTACAAGTTTAGTTGTAGACATAAGGATGAAAACAATACACAAACAAATTAAGTGTCCATTACCAAAGGAATTCCCTATCAAAAATCATGTTACCATCAGCCTTTGGGTCTATTATCTCCAAATTTATTTCCAATTTTATTTTGATGGTTATAACCGGAAGGCGATTTTTGCTAGTCATGGTGTCCTTCTCATCTTCCATTTATAGTGACAGTGCTCCTTGTTGTCCTTGTTATGGTTTTCATTTCAGCAATCCAATCCACAATCGGGCGACCAGCATTTTATCTTTGAAAAAGTAATGTTTCTGGCTTGGGAGGATATCCATGATGCGGAATAATCATTAGTCGAGCATTTTAAAATAAAATTTTAATGATGGCAGCACGTTTTCTCAATGACATAGCTACATACTTTTTAAATTGCTATATTTAAATGTTAATAATAATTGTGCAGAAAAGAACTTCACGATTAAGGACTAAAGTGGGCTTATAATTTCTTATATTGAATGTTCCCGTATCTTATAGTGGGATTCTTTTAAATAAACACCTCTTACAAACGCTTTTGCACACGAAAGAAGTTTGATATTCGGCATTTAGGTGTAGCTGGTAACTCCCGTGCAGAGGTTCTTCTTCAAAAGAAAAATGTGAAAACCAATCTTAAAAATTGACACTGAAAGCTTCAGTAGCTTACCTGTCTAACTTTTCGAGTTTTTGTAAATTATAGCGTCCCAGACCCAAAAGCGCTCTTTGCCCTTAAAAGGCATTAGCATTGGGAAAACGGCAACCAAACGTCGGCGACCCTTTTTTAATAATAACGCATGCCCTTTTTTGTGGATGATCCACAAAACAGATCAAATCGGTTTTCGTAGATTTCAAAGCGGCCTTTGACACTATAGAAATGAATGCACTTTTCTTCAAACTCTATAACCGAAGACACGCCAGAAATTTTCGAAGCATTCTAGAAAAGTTGTACGAAAAAACTTCATCAGCAGTTTGGGACGGTAAGCAGTAAGGGAACTTCTTTGAAACTCTGACGGGCATTAAACAGGGGTGCAATTTTATCCCGCAAGCTTTCGTCATGTTTATAGACGATATATCTGAACATTTATGTGGAGGAATAAGAATCGATGGGATTTACTTAAAAGTTTTACTGTATGCAGATGATTTGGTCTTATTTGCAGACTCGCCGGAGAATTTACAAAGAATGATCAATCAGTTGCAAAGAGTGGAGATTAAATGTCAATATATCTTAATCCAAGACAATGATATTCCGGAAATGTGGAGGAAGATATGCAAGAAATGCAAAATGGATTTTTGACGGACGGAAGTTGGAAACAGTTAAATCCTACAAGTATCTGGGGATCAATGTGTACATCCCAGAAGGGATTGGAATTTCAGGGTTTTTGCCGACATCGAATATACAGTCATTCCACAAAAGGTGTTCGATGGCGTAGATGCCGACAACTGAAATTTGTTCGGTTTCCCACTGCAGCGATGCTCATAGACAACGGCATTGGGGTCCCGCTTTTACAACAGGAAATAGCTTTGAGTTGTTAAAGCATTAAATTCCAAGCGCTTTTTTGTTTTTTTATTCCCTATTGGTCAAGCTCATAATTAAATGAGCTTATCGTACGCTGTCATTGCAGGTCCACATTCGAAGAACCAGGAGTTGAATCTAAGAACGACTATGAAAATATATTGTCAGCAAAACATTTTCGTGGACTAAAAGTTCCAGATAACCGAACTGGATAATTTCTAATCCAACGAAGGAGAGATTCATCGATACCAATTTTAAGAGAGATTGATGACGAATCCTACCAAATATGCTCTTGAAGTGCCCAATTATATTACTTTCTTCAAAATGTAAAGATTTGTGCCAATATTCAGTGAGATATATCATCAGACCACCAATGGACATATTGCTATGAAAGCCATCCTGTCGGTCATTAAGGAGATTTCGTTCTTCAAGATATTTCGTAAGCTGATAATTATTCAGCGTTTCCATGAAATTGGAAAGAAGGGACGTAACAGCAATTAGACGGTAGTTAGAAAAAAAGATCCTCTTTTTTTAGGGACAGGACAGTAAAGTAGAACATATGGAAAAGCTCCCGCAGTGGTATTGTTACCAGCGTTGAAAAACATCTCTCCAGAACGATGGGAGGAATAATATCCGGCCAGGCTTATTTGTGCATATCAAGGGCATTTAGGACTTTATGGGAAGATTCCTTCCGTGAAATGTGAACTAGTGACTAGTGATTAGTTACTGGTAATTAGTGATTAGTTACTAGCTACTAGTACTTTCCAGTTAGTAGTGCTTACTAGTTAGTAGTATATTCTAGTTAGTAATACTTACTAGTAACTAGTAACAAGGATAAATACTTCCTCCATCTTTCATTATGATCCGTTATGAATTCCAGATATAGTTATGTTTATAGGTTACCAATAATGGCGCCCTATTTCATATTCATTTTATAATCCACTCGCATTCTACCATCATCAATATTTATCAATTTATCTAACTTTTTATCTACTTTTGACAAATAGAAATCATCGTCCGTCATACAGCAGCAAAAGAAACCAACTACTCTAAAAGCTGTTAAAATAACAAAGAAACCAAAGTTTACAGCACCTCCGATTAAGAGTGATCAAAACTACTGGGCAACAAAGCGACAAAGAGAAAGCAAACGTATTCGCGGAATACCTGAAGAATACATTTAAGCCTTTCGAAGGAAATTTAAATATACGTTCTAACTCAAGCGAAAATTACATAACAAGAAATGTTACCCCTGTCGAATTAAGTAGAGAAATAAGAAAGCTTAAGTATAACAAAGCTCCGGGTATGACTTAATTACGGGCGAAGTTCTCAAAATGCTCCCTCGCAAAGGGTTAATTAATCTTCTTTATATAATAAATGCCAGTCTAAGGCTAGAACACGCTCCGAGCCAATGGAAGGTTGCGGAAGTTATAATGGTTCTAATGGATAAGAAATCTTATATACCCATTTCGCTTCTGCCCGTAATATCTAAAATCTTTGAAAGAATATTACTTCTGCGCCTGCAGCCAATAATGGAAGAAAAGCGCCTAATACCTGAACATCAGAATGCAAGCATTCGACAATTGACCAAGTGCATAGGATCACTGACGTCATTGAGAAAACTCTTGAAAAAAAGAAAATTTGTTCGGCGGTCTTCCTAGACGTGTCGCAAGCTTTTGATAAGGTGCGGTACGAAGGCATAAATTTTAAATTAAAACAAATTCTGCGTGAAGCATAAGCTTCTAAAATTATATCTTGACAAAAGAGTTCTTAGAGTAAGACATGGAAACGATTACTCGGATCTCAAAGAACTAGTGGCCGGGGGTACCACAAGGAAGTGTTCTAGGTCCAATATTGTAACTATTATTTACACGTTATATACCTCAAACAGAAGACACTATCGTAGCCACGTTTGCTGACGACACTGCAATACTAGCAGTGGGCCAAACGATAAATGATTCTACGCCAAAATTACAAAAACCTCTGAATAATGTCAATGATTGCGCAAAAACATGGCGGATATCGCTCAACGAAGTAAAATCAGTCCATGCTGATTTTACGTATAAGAAAATTAATAGATTACCGGTATTTGTTAATGCGGTTCAAGTTCCGTTTGGCAATGAAGAAAATATCTCGGAATGACTCTAGACGCGAAATTAAAATGGTAAACGCATGTTAAAATAGAAATGCGAAGAGTTAAATAATAAACTCAAAGATATTTACTGGTTGCTCGGGAAACACTCTAAGCTCAGTATCGAAAATAAGCTAATTTTGTACAGACAGGTGCTTTAGCCTGTCTAGACTTACAGTATACGACTCCGGGGTTCGTATTACCAAACTGTATATCAGTACAGATTTCGATCGCTCTACAAAAGTCCATAGTATGCTCATTCAAATTAAGAGCAGGTTATGCACTGTGTCATAATTTGCTCTTACAAGTTACAACTCAAACACATCATACAAGTAAAAGATACATATATTATCGACGTATGTGTACCAACCAACATAGAACTTAAATACACCGCACACGACACACAATAGATGATTAACGTAAACGATGGATCTGAACTCGCAGGTACTTTGATCTTAGTATCCTGAGCAGCATGTATACCATACCAACTAACCCAAAAGAAGGACTAAGCCTTCCGACCTGGGATTTAATTCGTATTTATGGGACAAAGTTCATTCTATAGTTGGGACACACATAGTTCCTTAAAAATATGGGAGTTAGTTCATATGAAACAAGTTGGTGGGTATTAGTTCATTGGGAGTTAATTCATTCATTCACGAACTAGTTCCCAAATTAATTAATTCCCACAAGGCAAAATGAGCTAACTCCCACTAAATTTTGTAAAGGGAGTTAGTTCATAATTTTGAGAGAAAATTCATACTTTATTATGAACTTATTCCCAATGAACTAAGCCCCATCCATCAACCAGTGGGAATTAGTTCATTTTGAATTTTCCGCGTTTGGAATGTATTTTTTTTGGTGGAAATGTGGGGAGTATTGTGTAGTACACAGTACTTCTTCCATGTAAGCATATGGTAATTTGCAGCGGGGTTGGTTCATGATCCCGAATAGCTGAAATCCAGAAAAGTCATAATCCCAAAACTCATTACGAAAACACATAATCCCGAACACCCAAAATCCCAAAAGTTTTCTCGTAAAATGATATAAAATGACAAATTTGCGCATAAAAAGCTCAGGGCAAACCCCTCCATGGCCATATTATACGATTTAAGGTGGGGTCCACTTTGGGTGTATACAAAGTTTTGGTTTTAATTTTTTTTCGGGATTTTGGCCATTCGGGATTATTGTTTTCGGTATTATGGGTTTTCGGGAATAATGGGTTTTGGGATTATGGATTCTCAGGATTTTGGCTTTTCGGGATCATTTTTTTCGGGATTTTGTCCGTCTCTCTTTGCATCAAATACCATTTAAAGCTGCAGGCCAATTATATTGCCAATAATTCATAGAATGATTCAGGATATATTGGGAGTAAGTGCTTCTATGCGAAAAACCAACAATACTCAACTCATGGGAATTAATTCGTATTTATGGGACGTAGTTCATTATATAGTTTTGACATACAGTTCCTTAAAAATATGGGAGTTAGTTCATATGAACCAAGTTGGTGGGAATTAGTTCATTGGGAGTTAATTCATTTGGGAACTAGGTAACGAGAGGAGAGAAAGGGGAATCTGCTTTAAAATCCGGGTATAAGCAGGAGCTATCACCGGATAGTTACCTGCAACACTCAAATTAAATTCGTTAAAAATAAATTGCTAAATAAGTTTCAATCGGGAGAAGGAGGTGTTTTTTATTGAAGTAAAAATCTCACACTCCTATATGCACTCGTTTTTCGGTCCTCATAGAGCCCTTTGAAGGTTTTACACAATATACACAAATAAGTGTAAAAAAATAATCACATTTAAAAAAATAGAAATAAATTTTAGGAAAAATATTTCTCAATGTATTTTTATTTAAGAATCCGTAGAATATCACAAATCATCATTTTCAACAATACTCAAGAAATATTAAACAGCTTTATATTTGATTTATTAATAACAATGAAAGGTTATATCCGATGAACGTATATGCTAAAAGATCTATTTAAAAGTTCGCTCAAGCTATTCCAAACAAAACAAAAGTTCCTAATCATATATGGAGGTACACATTTCAAGCACACTTATATACTTACACTTATACACATACCTACACATATATCTCACTATGACTATACGAACTAGAAGTTAAAAAGTTTCTGCGAGGGTTTCAATCAACATAATAATAAACTTCTAATATGTAAATTGCCAATAACTTTTCGTGCACACACAAACTTTTTGATATCTACCTTCAAAATAACACCCAAGACAATGTCTTAACTCTTTTCGTCCTCTAACACATGAATTGGGGAGAAACTTTTGGTTATTTTCTGTATCTGTGTGCATAATATGCATCAGCAAATTCAGTCAAGGATGTTTTAAAGTATATCGCAACCAAAGTCGCGTACAACTTGAATTAATTACATTCCATCAAGTCTTTCGTTTTTTTCTCTCGTTAAATTGCGTTTCGTTTTCTTTTAAAGCTGAACAACTTTTGGCAGCATTTTAACGAGAAAGCCCCAGCAAAGGAAAAGGGAACAACTCCTCAATGTACATGTCACGCTAGAATATCGACGGCATCGAAAAGTCAAGTCGCGCTATCTCTTCAACGTCAATTACTTATAAAGCACCTAAAACGCTATACCTCTAATACAGTCCTTATTAAGGAAAATACTTTCAATATCAGTATAACACCTTGTGTCTAAAGATCATCATGTACGCCAGAGTGCCGGAGGCCTTGCGCTTTTTAATTTAAACATGACAACATGCAACATGTTCGCGTGGAGCAAATATGTACCTATTTGTAAACATTTCGGCATTAACCTTTTCACAAGTGCAAGACCGTCATTGAACCTTCGCTTTTCTGGCTTTCGTAAGATTGTTATCCGATCCGATGCGAGGAGTCTTTCAATGAAAACAAAAAAAAAAACTTTACCTTTGAAGGTTTTGCAATATTTGCGAATAAATGAACGAATATACGTGCTCAGAATTCAAATAGAGTTTCTGTGGATCCTCATCCTTGTTCCCTGCTCTCCTCGTCATTGTCATCAGCGCATAGACGTACATATACTATCTGTATGTATGATAACAAATTGAAGGACTAAGTTTCCAAATTTAAACGCGCTCTCTTCCAAAGCCTCTGCAACATTTTCGGCACGCAGACGAAATTTAATTTCCAAACAACAATCATGAAATGATTGAAATCTCACTAAAACTTTGTTAGCTCTAATAACGCTGGTTGGGTTTACATCCAATGAAGATGATAATTGGGAGTTGCATGCAAGGGTTGCATTGGTTTGATATAGGTTACCAACCAGATTTAATCACTTTTTAATGAACCACCCTATTCTTAGACTCAATAATGGTTTGGCATTTACTAAATGTAGATAGGTATTTGATTTTTATTTGAAATGTAACTTCTTAAGAAGCTCTGGAGAATAAAGGACTTTGTGATCGAATCGCTGGCAGTGTGTATAGTGTATATGCGTATCCAGTGTCTTTTTATGGTTTTGATTAGAATTTTTTTCCTAACGTAGATTTGTCTTCTCAGAAGTAACTTTTTGCCAGAGATGAGTTTGTGTTTATAGGAAACATTTTGCATTTTAACAAAATTGAACTTAAGATTTTAATCAAATGATATCATATTACTCGTTCTATGATATCACAGGATGGACAAAGTTCGTCTAACAATTATTATTAATGTATGCAGCCCAAGTCGATCCAGCCTTAGTTAATTGTAAGTAAACTGAAGGGTTTTCCCCACGCCAATTGAAATTTATAATATTATGATAAATTTTTCTTATTAAAAAACACGAATTGTTGCTTTGTGATATCTCTTAAAATGCTTATCGCTAAAGTGCATCAATCCGTCAATCTCTATCAAATTGCGGAAGTAATCCAATACATGTTTCCAAGTATGTTTGTAACCGAAACGGTTCGGATAAGATGAATGCGTTGGCAGTGATGCCATATCGTGGGGAATTCCCTTTTTTGTGGAGAATTTTAGCCGAAAATTTGGTGAAAGGGGAAAAGAGGCAATCCACGGCCTACTACAACAAAATATAGGGAAACAGGTCAGAATCAAATTTACTCCAATTTGATTTATAAATTTGTAATCAGCAAACAATATACGCCTGATTTACACATGAGCGTACGTAAATAAAACTTACAACTCAGATTAACACAAGTGTATATAGCATGCGCAATCTGAAAATGTCATTTATATTCCATTGGGCCAGTGCTCACGAGATGAATTTTTCTGGGTGGAAATCAATTTCATACTTTACTTTACGCGCACACGAGATGAACTATTCTGGTGGAAAAAATGTATACATGTACCTGCTTCTTTTGTGTTAGTATTTCTGTCCTGGGGCCCAATTCCGCAAGCATGAATAAATTTGCCTATCTGCGTCACAAATAAGCCATAATAAAGATTGGAAACCTTCGTACGTTTCACCCCCCAAAACCCATTTGTTTACATTGTTGTATTTGTAGCTTTGACACTCTATCCATGAATAGATGGGAAATCGAAAAGCAAAACAAAAACAAATTACTTGGGCTGTGTTGTCTATGTGTCTATAGGAAGAGGAACAGAAAACATTCTTGTGTGGGTTTTATCAATGTGTCTATAGAAAGAGGAACAGAAAAGTTACTTGTGTGCGTGTTTCAGCTTGTAGGCAAATGTCAAATGAAAGCAGAGGTTTCCGGTCCTTACATTATTAGTTTATGATCTGCGTACACGTTATCTGTCAAAAAAATATGCATCGCACCCTCGCGAAATCGGAAAAATGTATGTGTATACAACTTTCTGTGTACACAGAGAAAACCCACGCTTGCGGAATTGGGCCCCTGACTCTCAAAGGCAAAAAGTTGTGCGTGTATTAGTGTTCCACCTCGATCTTCCACTCAAAAATTGGCAGAACTTTCATTCCGTTTCGTTCCGCACACTTCGCTTCCCTCTCCATCAAATTCATTATTCTGGCGGAAGAATTCATCTCGTGTGCACTGGTCCATTGACTGGGAATGTGCTTGTCTCTTCTCCTGTTTTTTGTTTGCTTACCATTGGAAGTTTGTTTGTTTTTTTTCATTTTAAAGCTGATAGTTATTTCTTGTATCTTTGTTTGTTTATCTTAAAACTAAATTTGTATATATATATACATACACAAGTTACATATATTATTAGAAATATTTTCATAATTAATTTAAGATAATGATTAATCTAAAAAGAAAATTAGAGGTTTCCTTATCCTAAAAAATATTTCAAGTCTGTTGGTTATATTTGCCTGATTCGGCTTGATTAGGTGAATGACAATCCATTAAAGTCATATTGCCGAACATGTAATTCGAGAATCGCAGCTGGTAAGAACGAACTAAATGTCAAACTATATTTTACAAATGGTAAACAAATTACATCATCCAAGCCAATATTGTCAATGATTAACAAATTTGGCCCGACAGCCAACAGTCAGGAAAAAAAACTTAAGGCTGGCTGAGATTGCATTTATTTAATTTTTATTTGTTTATAAACAAAAAAAAAGGTTAAAAGACTTGGAATTATCGAGGGGAACTTGTGGGGAAACAGGGAAATTGGAACACCTCTAAAGGGGAATTTAGCTTGAACCGGCAGGCAACACTATGCGTTGGCGTATTTGAAGAAGTTATCTCTCTTATGCCCGTTTGCTGATACGAATCATAAATATTTATGTTCAACTTAAAACGCTTAAGGGCTACTTTTTAATCTGTGTAAACTGTCACATAAGTTCTTAAGTAGAACTTAAATGCTTAAGTTATGTATCAGCAAACGGGCCTTAATGTTCCCAATGGATATCACATTAAACATTTATTAATAATAATTCAAAATATTAGACTCTTGTAGAGAGAGCTGTTGAGACGTCAAGAAAATAATCATGATAGTAAGAAGTCTGCAATGCAATATTAAACAGGACATTGGAATGGTAGAAGAATACTTATGAAAACTAACATAAAAGGGAACAGTTCGATATTTTTGACACAACCCCGAAAATATGGCCAAATTTATACAAATAAGTTATAGGGTGGTCTTGTAAGTAGTTTTACTAGATTTTTCTTATAAAAGAGCGCGCCTTAAAGGGGTTTTGACAAACCTAAGGAAAATAGGAAAAGATTTAAACGAAGATACTTTTGTACATTGGTTTTAAAGTTTAGGATATCAAAATGGGAGAAAAATAGAACCTAGTAAAGCATTCCACATTCGTGTTGTACGACTAAAGAACGAATCTATGCGCCTGACAGTATATCCGAAGTTGGGCTCAATGTTAAGCTGATGAGCATTCCTAGAAGCGCGAGTATTACGGTGTAATAGTGAAAGGAGAGGAATGCAACTGGAACTGGCTATTTCGCTAGAGCATTGTTTTTAAAAATACCAATAAAATAATGAAAGCCATGAAATATTTTGAAGGTGTTCAAGATATGTAAATGTTTCCATTATATTTCTATCATCTATCATTAATAGAATTCTATCTAAACGACTCAAAATGTGCGAGTTATACTCCAGTTTTGGACGAATGCAGGCGTATGGATTAAAGTAAGATCAGACGGGGAAAAGAATGTCTTGCATCTTCGTAGAAAGCACAAACACTTTGCAGCGTATTTGGCAATATTCACCGACACACAATAATTGGATTTTTATCACAACGTAGTTGCAACACTCCAGGGTAAAATAGATCTACAAGAATGACGGTATGGCAAGACCAATAGTTAGTCCATCAACCTTACCTAATCTATTAAGAATTACATGATAACTGATAATAAAAGCGCCAGTTGATTGTTGTTCATCATTTATTAATTAGAAAATTCTATAACCACATTCCTAACTTATGACTATTTAAAAAAAAACAACTTATTCAAACCATATCAACATAGCTAGTTTCAGAAAAAAAGAATTGTTGGGATCAGTGATGTAATCTTGACTTGTTTTCAGATTCGACTGAATTCTGTTGCTGTTAGTTGCAAATCCAATTGAATGAACTTTAGAAAAAACATTTTGCAAACCAAGTGTAAAATGTTTTATTACTTTTAACGAACACATCCATTTTGGAATTTCTCTAAAAATGATAGTATATTACGATGATCAACGAAAAGCAATCAAAGTGACAGCCAACAATTTAGTTTTGTAATTTTGATCTCGTAAAACTTGTGATAAAATCCTGCAGATTAAAGATAAAATGATAGGTGATGAGTTTCTAGATACGCTTTTAGCAGACAAGTTGGCGAGAGAAAACTACGGGTCCAATTCGACAGTACCCGTGTAAGAATGTACTAGACGACAGCAAATCTCTCTTGCGATACTGGCACCATCGGGCGGGGAGGATAAGTACTTATCGAACCAACCTCGTATCTCGGCTTGTATACGGAAGACAATTATCTGAGTACATAGTTGTCTTACGTGAGAAATTACTCGTATATCAACTCTAATCTTAAATTGCAATATTTCTAGAAACTCTTATATCTTTTGTTCAAATAAGTGCGCTTAAGAACCTTCAAACATAACACCCTTTAAATTTCATTTGTCTTTCGTATCTTCAAATCGCTATTCAATATTAAATTTAAATCTCGAGGTTAAGTTGTCCAACGAAAGAATAACCTCCCCCCTTACACAGTGAGTAAAATCGTAACGTTCACACAAAAAATCCCTCGTTACCAGTTACCAGAAAATCCAAGGTACTAAAGACTCGTATAGATTTTCTTCCTCCATTTTATTTATTTCAATTTTATTACACCTCAACTCAAAGTAATAAAGTATCGCCCATAGAATTTACCGTGAAATTTGCTGTGAAATATTAATCAATAATTTTAATAGCAATTTATTATTGTTATGATCCCTAAACGTTTTTATGACATTGAAAAAGGTGGCAAAGGAGTAAGCCAGGTGTAAAAGTGTTCCTCTGCCAAGAGCAAAATAATGGCTGCTATTGATTTTATGAAAATGTGAATAAATATTGAAGAAAAAAAACACGCTGATGCCAAAACGGCACAGAATCACGCGCTTAAATTAAAAATTCGAACTGAAAAATGAAATACGAGCAAGTTAAATGTATGAAATTACTGTAGTATGTATGAATATTATAGGAAAGAGAACTCTAATAAAATTGCAACAAAACTGATTTTTTTTGTTTGGTCAGAAATGAAATGTATTCACTGACCTACATAAAATGCAATTTAACAGACGAATAAATATTTGAATACAATTTTTTTTTGGGTCAAAAGGACAAATGTGTTAACACAAAAATACTTTTGTTTTGAACTTAAAAATGAATATTAATTTCCTTAAAGGCCAAAATAGGTAGCAATCGAAGCGGTTGGAAATAAAAACGTACCCAATATTTTTAAATTTAAGTTTCTCTAAAAAAAATTCAGGGATTATCCTCTGTTTTTTATTCTAGCCCTTGGCCCGGGGCCAACAAGAAATGTCCCGCATATATCATTTTTGGAATATTTTATAAAGTAGTTTTCTAATTTCATCATAAAAATCGGCAATGTTTTTCCTCCATAACAAAGTTCCCATGTTAGGCGTTAACCTTTTAAAGCTCAGAAGCAGGGAACTGAGCTATCAAAACAAGATCTATTATTTATTTTTAGCTCAAACACATCAGAGCGCTCAAGTTGTGTTTTTTTTTTTAATCAGAGCTAGCTGGGAGCTATGAGCTCAGAATAAAATGTACAGGCAGGTGACGTAAAATTTAATAATATGTAACTTTCTCTTAATTCATCCTTTCCTTTTGTCAACAAATTAATAATTGTTTTTCTATTTTGCATACATTTCATCGTATGTATAATATATTTCTATTAAAAATCTAAATATATTTTTATGGTCGGTTTATACTAAATTTTTTATATAAACAAAATTTCTTTAATTTTTGTCAAAAAAAAAATTCGTATGACAATCTTAAATATTTAATAATATAAACTTAAAACCAAAAAAATTAAATCGGATTAATCAAAGAAAAAATAATTCAAAATTCTGTAATAAATAGTTAAACTAATTTGAGCTAAAAAAAAGTACGTTATTTTATTTATTGGATAAATCTGAATTTATGAGAAAAAATTTTTAAAATCTGTGGAGCGGTTTTTGAGAAAAAAAAGTTTTTTTTAAACTTTTTGAAAACATTTTTCAAAAAAAATTCAAAAACGCTAATTCATAAATATTCAGCAAACACATATAATTAACTATAATTGTGAGAAAAGTTTTCAAAATTTAAATTAATTTTTTTTTAAATGCTTTTAAAAATACCAAAAAATATTAACTAAACCTATTGGTACGCAGTATAAATCGGGCAACCTAAACCTATATATAAAAAGCAAAAAAAAAGGTCCTATGTAAAGTACCGTTTTTAGACATAAAAAAAAATTCAACCATATGATCGGCCATACCTAAAAAGCTGAACTGATTTTTTTAGTCAAAATCGTTAGAGCCGTTTCTGAGAAAAATAGGCTTTAACGCAAAGGTTATATGGCAGGTACTGTTATTCTTTGAGCCAAAAAAAATGTCAATACCTAAAAAACTCTATATAGGTACCAAGTTTAAAGCAATTCGGCCCACCCGTTTCGGCTATATGCTATCATCGTAATGTCATGTTTGTTTGTTATCTCAAAACCTTTTTTTTCGACGAATGCCTAACTTGCCTTATATGTAGTTACGATGACCATCCGTCCCGTATTTTAAATTTAAAGAAAACCCGGGGCGTATAACTGTCCCGTATTTTACTTTTTGTCTCGGGTTTGTCCCATATTACCATATATTTATATTATTTGAATAACGTTAAAAAAAACTTTATTTTACAATTTTATTTACAATAATTTAATTATGTGTTTAACTATTTTTATATCAAAGTGCTAATCAACCTTTAACAAATCGTTCAGAAGGATTTACTAAAAAAGCATGTTCAATGAAAGCATTAATTTGTCACCTTCGTTGAACTGACAGATTTCTTTTCAAACTGTATCTTCACAAAAAAAAACACAATACATAAATTTTAAATGTGAGTGTTTACTTGCACAAACAAATGGAATTTGTTTCTTTTAATTATTTACAACAAATTTAGAAATTTGTGAAATACCTTCAAATTGAAAATGTGAATTCAACGATGATCTTCAGAGGGATTTTTTCTTCAATTTGACAGTTTATGCCTTGCTTGTCTTAAAGGTGCTCCATCGATAAAACACACTCACTGGCTGCCTGGTGAGTATGTACGTATTTATTACTGAATAAATACACGTACTTGATCTTATGTTTTTTTTTGTAGCCTACACGCGCTCAAGGGATTATATTACCCTTTAAATGTTTCAACACAGCGCGGGCGTTAGGATAGGAAGAGATGTGTGGCGTGGTTGTTGTCTCAGATTTTATCTCCAGGGATGGCGGCTGAACTAATGCGGAGAAATTTCCGTATCTTATTTATCTATATCCCTTATAATTCGCATTATTTTTTTTCATACATTGTCATATTTATCGGTATACTAGTCTTACACAATCACATGTTGTTATTTCTATGCCTAAACAGCATGTAATGAGTAAGCCAGCAACTCGTATGACATTTATTTTAGAATTGGTTTTTAATGGAAAAATAAGAGGACATAGACTACGGCAGGCATCGAACCTGTGAACATAAGGTTGACAGGCGAATACACAACTATCGCACCACGGTCACCCCCTAATGTTCGATCATATCGTAAGTACGCAACAAAAAGTTCTCTTAAGTTACTCCAAACAATTTTGAATAGCTACCTATCCGTCGACAAATGGGACTGCAAACTTTATTTGATGAATTTTGATTTAATTTTTGACTGCTTTCAGCTAACATTTCCGAATCATTCACAAATATATTCGTAAAGGTAGTTTGGTTTCCGAGATAACTTATCTAATATGTACATATATGGGTGAACAATTGAACATGGTCATTGACAGAAAGAAGAACTCAACGAACAAAGGCTTCGAGATTTATGAAAGTCATCGGAACTACCAACTAAACAAGCAGACTTTTGATTTTACTTTTATCGACAGCAGGTTCATGTATTGGTAATTTGTGTAAATTGTTTTACTGCGGAAAGCTTTTGCAAAAGAAAACGGCTATTACAATTCTTTGATTTCAAGTGAAATTGTAATAGCTTGAGTATTCGCAATCTGACTCATAATCAACCAATGCAGTTTCGACACCATCGATATCCATCCGGTGCTCTTACTGCCAAATCCTGGACTTCAATGACAATGACACTAGCTGTGATCCTGAACGGTCAACCTGAAAATCAAAAGGAAAAACTTCGTAAAGTCCAACTACTTGTCACACATTTCAATGAAAGTTTTGGGACAGTTCCTAGGTTCCATCGTCTTTTTGTGCTCTACGAAAATGGGCGAAACCCCAACACGTCAATTCAACACATGCCAGAAAAACACCATAATGAGGAATATAAGCCTTTCCTATATTTTAGCATTTATTTCTAGCGCTGTGAGTCCCTAAAATGATCCAGATCTTGGACCTTTGACGAATGGTGTTTTTTAGCTTCTCTACTAAAATCTGCCACACAACGTAAAACCACATAGTTAATTTTGATAATTTGTATACTTGATTAGGTTTACTTATATCTTATATCTCAAGAACAATTGATTATCTGCACAATATATTACTAAATAAAGGGTGTTTTTCTTAATAGAACCGCTTCTGGAAATAAAGCTGTTACGAAATTGTTTTTTTTTTTCAATAAATTTATGGTTAAGTGCGCTGTATGGCAAGTTGTGAAATCTTGTTTGAACTAAGATATTTAGCTGATTAATTTTTGGAAACAAAAAGTCAGCTCGCCAATCGCCGTTCGAAAGAAATAAGGACCGATGATACCGCTAGCATGTTAACCACACCAAACGGACAATTTTAATAGATTTAATGGTTAGTCGTTAATGGTTTGAGGATTGTCTTCGCTCCATATACGGCAGTTTTGCTTATTGACGAACCCATTTAACGTGAAATGAGCTTTATCACCAAATACAATTCTATGGTCACGAAGTGCTCTATGAACTGCGAAAAGATTTATTTTTTGTAAGGTAAATTTCCACAATTTCGAAGCGTTGTTCCGATTCCGAACACAAATGCCAACAGAATTTGACATTAGGTGTGTTTTATTGGGAATCTATCCATTGTACCGTACATAATTTCCACTACAACGCATCGACCGTAGCATGGACCGTATCTTTTTTATTTTTGTAAAAATGGTACCCCTGCACAGCAGTCACACATTTATTCATATAAAATAGAAAGTAGAAAAACGTACCAATATTTAATTTTCGTTACAAACCTATTTCTTGTTTTCATTTTTTCTGCATTTGCAATTTTAAATTCGAACATTTATTTTGCACCAATAGAATGGAAATGAAAAGTGAATGGGTTTGTACATAGACTATGGCCAAGTCCCATTTTACACTGGGCAATTTTTGTATTGTTCGGTGTGATACAAACTGCGAAGAATTTATTTGGGACAATCGTTCGATTTGTGCCAAAACACAAAATTTTAAGTTGCTCGAATCGCGGACTGAATAGTTTCTGCATGTGCGCGCCTAGTCTTAGGGGTATGCAAAATTTCAGATATTGGTGAAATTTTAGACGTACTCCAGAAAATAATTGAGCAAAGAATAAGTTTTTAATATAAATGTCTGAAACTTTCCAGAAGAATAGCTTATAATTTATTAAAAAATGGAGTTATCTAAGATTTTAGAAATATAAACTGGCCAACTATAAAAAAAAGAAAAAACAAAAGAATCAAAAAGACCGATTTGTCTTCCGAATGAAATTAATAATTACAACAATCAATGAACACATCCATCGAGATTCAAACCAATTGTACAAAACTAACAAAATCAAATTCGAGACTCGAATAAACGTCAACCATCCATCCACTGTAACTTCTACTTTACCATTTTATCGACCGTAGCGAATTGTATGTAAAATGCTACGACGGATAAACTTACGGTGGATAAATTTCCCAGTAAAACACGGCTATTCTTAACTCTCAAACCATAGACAATAACCATCGAAACTTCTCATTCAGCTAAAAAAAAAAACACACCCTCTACTAGTAGTAGCTACTCTGTTGGTTCAGGTTACAATTTTTCTTGAGTCATCTAATTTATTTATAGTCAGAGAAATTAGCACCTAAATAGATGATGCACATTCTTACCGTATCCACATTTACCACTTTCTAAATAGGTGCCACTTAAAAGTCTGTACTGGTGAGAACGGCTGGAATAGAGACATCACATTTTAGTGCTTGTTTTGTTTTTCCAATGTTTGCCAAATACTCTGTCAAAAATGGTGCCATTTTTGTCGGAGGAAACTTAATTTTTTTATTTAACATTGCCACTCACAAGGAGCACCGTCTTAGGACCTCTTACCCCATTTCCTCAAATTTCTTCTCTCTATGAATTCTTATAATATTTGGAAATATATTTTTTTAATTGCTCTAAAGGAAAAGTATTGGTTTCAAGACGACTTAGCTTAGCGTCAGGTACAGCTGTTTTCCTGCTTGCTTATATATAACGACATATAATATTTGATAAAAAATTTGATTGCCAAAAAGTCAATTCTGAAAACGACGAATATTGATAAATTCATATATCAATGGTTTCGCGGGTACCAAGGAATTAAACAACCTTTCTAGGTTCTCTGTCGACCAATTGTACACTTCCCTGTCGCCTCTCGAAAATGGCTGTAACAATTATGAATAGACGAAGGTAGTAGATGTTAAAGCAATTACAATAATCCTTTATTTCAATTTTTTTCCAACAAAAAAAAACAACAATAAATACAATTTTTCTTTTGGCGAAAATTGCCAAAATTTTGGATTATTCCCAAATACCTCATTAATGACATGTAAGAAAAAACGAACCCGAGATTTCGATAAAACTTGACATTATGATGATAGACAACACGAAAAAGTTGTTCCCGCAATTAATTCCACCTGTCTGTAGGTCTGGACCGATTTTCTTCAAACTTAAGCTTCAATTTGTTCGATTTGTATCTCTTATATTTCTTAGCTCCAAAACTAATGGTACTTGACATTCAATTTTTTTAAGTAAAAATGGTAAATCTCGAAAACAATTCTAAAGATTTTGATACAAAAAAATCAATGCACTATCTTAGACGATGATGTGCTTTTTACATTTCCACCCGAGGTTTTGTTGGTCGGAATTTCCAGGGTCGATCTGAAGAAAACACTAAACTTCAGTTAAGAAAGGTCTTTATAACATTGGACAAATCTTTATGACAAATAAATCTTAAATATAACAAATAATATTTCATATCAAAATTCTGGTTCCGGGTAGTATTGATTATATCACCGGGATTTCATTATTCTTTATTCTGGTAACTGGTTTCCTTTGTGACTAGTTGCCAGGTTCGCTTTATAAATGTAAAATATTACGCCGTAGGTCTTTACAAAGATCAGCAGGTATGAGGCCCCTGGTGGCTCTAGATCAGCAAATTTAAGGCCTCTGGTAGGCACTAGATCAGCAAGTTTTAGGCCCTTGGTTGGCGCTAGATCGGCAGTTACGAGGCCCCTGGTAGACACAGCCAATGCATAAACACCGACAAGTCACAGACCAGCAGGTACCAAAGTCCCTGGTGGCAATTAGGACGTCAATCTTCGAACCAGAGATTTCTTACCCAAACTTGGAGAGAAAAGCTGAGGAATGAAATGGCCGGTCAATTTCAGTTGCCTTGCAAGTTAAGTACTAGCACGTCAGCTCGAATCGAATCAACAAGTCGTATAAGTAGATATATTCAAAATAATGTTTTTTTTTTTTTATTTTCGACTTTCTCATTAACGGTTAAACGGATTTTAATTTAAAAAAATTGTCCTTCAAATTCAAAATAATACTGTATACAAAAATTCTCGTAAAATTATTTTGTGAATTATTGACAAAAAAAATCAGACAGGTTGAAGAATTTTTTAAAATTAATATTAAGTACTTAAAATTAACATACCAATTTTTAGTTAAAATTTTTATTATTAAAAATTATTATTATTCTAAACTTTTGTATATAAAAAATTAAGTAAAAATCGACTTTAAAAATATATTTAGCCGTTTTTTTTCTAAAAATTTTATGCTTACGATATAATCGAACATAAAAAGCAAATACTTGCGACACAGTCGCGCATTTAATTTTCAATAAGATTCTCCCAAAGAAATTAAGCTGCATATTTAAGTGTTCTTTTGAAATTTTAAATGGCTGCCAGCCAAAATGTGCTATAATTGTGAATTTTCAAGCTGCAAAACGATAATCACATTTTATAAGCTACGTAACCTTATCAAATGCTTTGACTCAATAATAATTGCAGAACTTCTTATCTTCTAACTGGATGACCGCGACGACGAACATTTCATAAAGGAGTATTTTATATTAATTTTATTATCATTGTTGCACTTAAATAAAACCTTCTTTTTGCTCATTTTGATAATTATCATATCGCAAATTTCAGTTTTGGGACTTGAGATAATGTCTGTCTTCTTTTGACGAAGCCGCCTAAGGAGGTAGCTTTAAAATAAATGGAAGAATCGTGAGGGTGAACTATTAATGATAACAATCTTAAATGGAGTTTTATTATTTCTTAGAGTATTTGCGTCAAGTCAAAAAAGAAATGTAATTCTATTGGGCTAAGCCCTTTAGATAGAGCTTCACGTTTACGAGCAGTAATGGCCGTATAATTTGGCAAAATATTTTATGCCTCATATTTAATATGAGAAAAACAAATGATTTTTTGAGTACAGAGTTAATTTAACCCTGCATATTAGTTCCCATCTCAGAGACAAAAAGTTTCGACCAGCTGAGCATTTGTTGTCTAAGGTCTAAATCTCTCTAACGAGTGTTTAATAAAGTAGACAGCAGCAAAGTCTCCAATAATAGTAAAACACAAGCGTGTGCTCTACTATTTCTACACTACGTCAACTGCACCTGGCATTTTCGTTTGAAGGCCAATATTTTTTAACAGATTGAAAGAAAATCGAGGACATTGTGATATTTTGACAGGTGTGATAATCCGGCAAAATTGCTAGACATGTTAGCTATAATAAGATACTTTCGCTTTAGAAAAGAAAGGTGCCAAAACTGAAAATTTAGCAATGGCTTGATGTGGGATGAGGAAATATCTAGATACCAAATACGTACTTACTCAATTCCTCGTATTAGTTACTCTGTTTCTCTAGAAACGTTGACAAAAATATAAGATGTTGGTCCGATATAAAAAATAGTTTGTCATACCTTAACACTTAGCATACTAAAAGAAGATTTAAGGAGGCTTTACTTCTATCTTCATCTTTATCTGCATCGATATCTGCAAAACAAGAGGAAACAAAATAAAAAAATCATACTTGTGTAATAGAGAGCGAAGACCAAAACCGAGATCATCTTCATGTATAAAGATTATAGGAAGTATGAATCTGAAGATTGCAGATTATAGTGAAGATGAACATGTTCATCTTCATTATAGCATTTTCATCTGCACCATAATTTGTTCAGTTCAGGTAACGAATTTTCAAGCTTTTTTTTACCATTTCACCTCAGTTTGCTTAAAAACAACGAAAATAGCGAAAATTTTCTTCTCAAAACTATATACCTGAACGCTAAGAACATGTGATTATGAGATGTGTCAAGAAAGTTATAGCAGAGTTCGAGTAAGTTATTAGTGTGTACCCTGTCTTACTTTTATGTTTCTTTTATATTATGATCCCACTCTACTTTTCATCAACTCTGCAGATGCAGATCCATGTAAAGCCTCCTTTATAAGGAAGAGTTGCAATTTTATTATATATCTATATCTTGCATAGAAATCATTATGGACGATTCATGCTGGAATCAAACTCTGCAATATCATTTTTTACTTGCGATTATAGGTACTATAAGGCAAGAAATGCATTCGTCAAAAAAATAGTTTTGAGATAACAATCAAACATGACATTACGATGATAGCGAAGACGAAAAAAGATGGTCTAAACATTCTGTCAGTCTGTATGTCTGTCTGCCTATCAGTCTGTCTGTATGTATGTATAGAAACCTACAGCCCAAACGGGTGGGCCGAATCGCTTCAAACTTGGTCTGTGGAGTTTTCTAGGTATTGTGCAGAGGGGAAATTGATTTTTTTTAGCTCAAAAAATAACGGTACCTGCCATATAACTATTACGTTAAAGCCTATTTTTCTCGGAAACGGCTCTTAGGATTTTGATTTAAAAAAATCAGTGCAGCTTTTTAGATACGGCCGATCATATGGTTGAAAAAAAAATTTTAAATGTCTAAAAACGGTACTTTCCATAGGACCGTTTTTTTTTTTTTTGTTTTCGACTATCTCATAAGCGGCTTACCCGGTTCTTTCGAAATTTCACACATATATATCCTTAGGTTGCCCAATTTATACTGCGTACCAATATTTTTGATTAATATTTTTTTTAAATTTATATTTTGCAAACTGCTCATTAATTTTTTTCAAAAATTATATTTATAATGTATTTGCATGAATTGGCGTTTTTGATTTTTTTTTTAATTTCTTTCAAAAAGTTTAAAAAAAAAACTTATTCTCAAAAACCGCTCCACACATTTTTCAAATTTTGTTCTCATAAATTCAAATTTATCCAAGAAATAAAATGGCGTACTTTTTTTTTAGCTCAAATTAGTTTAACTATTTATTTCAGAATTTTGAATTATTTTTTCTTTGATTAATCCGATTTAATTCTTTGTTTTTAAGCTTATATTATTAAATATTTAAGATTGTCATACGAATTTTTTTTAGAAAAAAATTTAAAAAACTTTGTGTATAAAAAATAAAGTAAAAAATGACTTTAAAAATATATTTAGTTTTTCGTGCAATCGTGCAACTTATTTTTTAAGTAAAGCTCCTTTAGCGGCGTTAGGGGTGAACATTTTCTATGAAGCTGTCAAACCGACCGACATCTGACGTGACCAGATCATACACAACAAGCTCTCTATAAAAAATGTTTACGCACAATATCCACAATATTTAACCGCCACAACAATCATTTTTATTAAAACAACACATGCGAAGATAAACTACCATACAAACCAATTCTTTTTTGGCATAATTAACTTAAATGCTTACTACATATATTAACGATAAACATTAACAATAAATTATGATATTAATTTGCAAATTTTATCCTCTTTATTGATTTTATTACAACGAAATGTCAATACATATCAACCAGTGAAGGGAATTTCAGTCAACGAAATGTTAAAGGCGTAAACATAGCAAAAAGTGGAGCCGCTGTACAATTATCATGTTGGGATCCAGACGGAACATTATCCAATTAAATGGAAGCCGTCTACCAGGCGAGCTTACCAAAAATATTGAAATAATTTAAAATCGTTAGCTACAATGTTATTTTCTTAAATCTCTTCGTCAAAAGTTTCACCCCATTGAATTTGGAAATGGATATTATAATTACAAAAGTGCTTCCAGTCAATCTTGTCAAGCTCATGTCTTATTTTCTTGGGCATTGTGAAACATGTTCTTTTGGTAAATCTCTCCGTTAAATTTTTCGGTCCATTATCAATTGTGTAACATTTATAAGTAACTACTAAATTGTTGAGGCAGGGCCAGTTCCATACATGGTTTAAATATTTGATCCGTGGTTCAGTGAATTTAAATGCCTATTTCGGCAGATAAACTGAGGTTTAAGGATGGGTTAAGCATGTATAACACTTCTATTATATACTTGTAACTTGAATTATCGTCGAACTTTAGTTAATCCGCCGAAATAGTGAGTTAAAATTGCTGAATCACGGTTCAAATATTTAAGCCAAGTTTGTACAACTGGCCATCAGTAAACTCATGGATTATAAGTGGAATAAGCATTTTTGAAGTAAAACTTCTTTTGCAGCGTTGAGGGTAACCAAATTTCTATGGAGCTGTCAAAATGACCTACGATCTGATTTACGATATGTCCATACGATATGACAATACGATATGACCATACGATATGACACTATACGATATGTTATTGTTAGAAGCATTATTTGCAGATATTTGGAATTAGGTAGGTGTTGGGGATTCTCATTCTGTAGGTACCTCACCTACATAAATTGTATGTAAATGAGAAATTCTTTTTTTTATGTTGCTTTGTCTTTTTTTTTGTATTTTTTGATTCAATTTACTTTGTAGGTTCGTTTTGGATTCGCATAATTGAATGTAGTAGTTATACACATTATGGGTATTCGACGAGGAATTTTTTTGTTGGTTCGTTTTGCTGATGCTCATACATTAGTGTATATTGTGTTGTATTAATGTATGTAATGTAAAATTGCTAAGCCATAAATCAAAGTTCGAACGACGCGACGACGACGGTGACGTTTGTACAATTGATATATAGAATCGTTATGGGGGATACATTTATGAATTTACGGGGCTGGTATTGAAAAATGTCAACTTCGTTGTGCTTTGACCGGCTTCCATAAAATTAAAATACATATAGGTACATGTTGTAGCTGACTTAGAATTACTTTAAAAAAATTGTTTCAAATTAGGAAAGTTTTACTTCTGGCGCATGTACATAAGTACACACACTCTTGTTTTTTAAGTAAAAAGTACATATTCAAATATTACCTGGAATACCCAAAAATTTCATCAAACCAAAATAGATTTTTGCTTAAGAATATGCATATACATGAATATGTACACATGAATAGACTTTAGATATGGTTCGTGTATTCAAATTTATATACCAATTTGCACTCATAAAATGTAGGCAACCTGACAGATTCAAACATCCTCCTCCAATACTAAGAAGCTTACCAATTCCCAGCACGGAATATACATGTATAAGTGTTCAGAGATTTTCATATAAATACATTCAAAAATGTTTTCCTCTGTCAAAAAAAGATTCTCAATATCATCTACTTCAGGTGCATGCCCCAATTATTGTGCATAACTTGGAAACTATGCACAAGATACAAAGATAGATATATCTAGGTATAAAGTCTACAATATCATGCGAGTATCGTTGGCGTAATCGTGTCGTCGTTGTCCTATGGCTGTCGTCGATGGACGTCGGGGTTTTTAGCTGTGCTGTGTTGTCTGATGAACGAAATGTTTTAGCAACTGAGCGCAGAGAAACTTTTTTTTGCTTTCGTTTCGTCTCACCGATGCAGAAAAGATTCAATTATGAACATTATAATGTGTCGCCACAAAATGTCTCCAATCTGCCAGTGGCATTTCATCGCAGTATCTGCATATATGCATCATCAACAACGAGTAGATATGTATATCCCCTGAGTAGACGAACGTTTATCAAATATTTAGTTTTTGTTGTTTTTTTAATTAATATTTATTCGATATTCGACAAAGTTTTGATTTTGGTAGGGAATCTTTATCAGGGCCTGTAACATCAGGGGCCAATTTCACAGATCATACATAACATACATTGTATGATTTTGACGGCACTGATACATCAATTCTGTTTCAAGGAATTGTTGTATGATTCACTGTCATACATACAAAAATTGAATGGAATATTTCCAGTGATCTTCTCTTTCACAGAATTGTTGTACGAATTGTATGACTAGAATGTATGTCATCTTTTCAGACATTTAATACAATAGAAAAAATTGGTGTCGCTCGCTGGCGCAGTTGTGTTTATACATTTATATCTTGATTTGAAGTGGTTATTATTGTTGTTCGAGTTCTGCAGTTAAAATAAGAAATTTCAACATCATGCAATCAAATAAAAGAAAATATACCAAAGTAAGTTTTTCCACTTCTTTTATAAATTAGCAGCGGTTCTTTCCGGCTAAATTTTTATTTAAATAACTAATTTGTTTGTGTAATAGAAAAATGGTTAATATCTTTATGGATTTCTTTTGAAATCCTCTTGAAAATTGCATTAACCATTTTCCTTTTAATTATTAGAAAATTCCTTCCAAATTGTTATTGAACTTTGAATGTTTGAGGCAAATTAATGCTTGTCCTCGTCCACAAGAAACGGCTGCACCTAGAAGAATGGTTAATTCCTTTCTAGATTCCCTATAGGATCCTCTTGAAAATTGCGTCAAACATTTTTCATTTTAATTGTTAGAAAAAAAAATTACACCCAAGTGGTCATTGAACCTTGACTGTTTTGGTGCAAATTCAAAAAAAACATGAACAAAATTCCGCGTCCACAAGAAACGACTACACCTAGAAGAATGGTTAATACCTTTTTAGATTCCGTATAGATCCTCTTGAAAATCTGCAAATTGTTATTGTTTGTGGATTAATGGATTTTAATCTCTGGTGACATCATAAGACAAAAAAGAAGTGTCGTTCTTTAAAATGTCATATTTCATTTGACAGTTGTCAATCAAACGTCAAATCATACATTTTCATGGAAGGTATAAACGAATCATACACTACCTTCCAATGGTATCTGTGAAACAGACATTTTGATGTAATGTATGAAAATCGATTTGGTGTTTGATGTATGAAATGTATGTAGTGTATGATCTGTGAAATTGGCCCGAGGAGAGTGGACGCAGACATAATATCTAACATATACATATTTACCAAAATCCAATCTTAATACTTAAGGCCAATGCACCGGAGAGCGACCAATGAATTTAAGAATATGCGTCCATTTCAAAAAATTTGTTCAAAAAATCGTATTTTTATAGTAGCTAATGAGGATCTCTAATGTGGTTTTCCATTGGTAAAGAATTAAATTTCTTAAAACACGGAACTACAAATTAATCCGCCATTGGGCAACGAAAATTAATTTTTTAAAATTCTGAATCGAATTCGTATTTTTCGGTGAATCTACCCCTCTTTTTACTAATATGTACCACAATGAACCCTAGTACTTTTAGAAGCATTCAGCTTGACAACTATCAGTTTCACAGAAACGAATATACACCAATAAAATAGCAAAAGAAAATCAACTCAAATCGCGTCCCATTCGCCACGAAAAATATCAATCCCATAATGGATTTTCCAGAATCCCATCTGCTTTTGGGGTTACTTGCGTTCAAATTCATTCAAAT
Source organism: Philhelius pedissequus (assembly GCA_910595825.1). Taxonomy (NCBI): domain Eukaryota; kingdom Metazoa; phylum Arthropoda; class Insecta; order Diptera; family Syrphidae; genus Philhelius; species Philhelius pedissequus. The sequence goes on along the minus strand of OU343160.1, from coordinate 64,670,087 downwards.
TCAAGCGTCACGGTATGGCGTTGGCTATCGCTATACAAAAATGAATGCTGCACTCTGGCACTCTTCACAGTTTTATTCGATCTGGGGGAACAAATTATGCAACCGCGACGAACTATTTTTTTAACGATGGTTTCTATGAAAAATGGCGTCTAAAATTATGGATGGCGTTCTTTTCGGTCAATTCCTCTCGCGCTTACCAAAAAAAAAACACTGGAGAGATTGTATGGAGACGTCACTTTTTCCCCAATGCGTCGTTAATTCCCGATCTCGTTTTTTTCTGTCCCTTAAACATTTTGTTACTTGCGAGAGTTTCTATCGAAGGCGTTTTTTCTGCCAATTCATCTTGCGCTTACAAGAAAACCTGCTGCTGCCGATGAAAAGAGTCTTGCCGGCGCCAATCACTCTGTGTTATCGATAGTTTTTACCGCAATATAATTTTTTTTTGTAAATGGGGTCGCTTATTATCGACGTAGTTTTTTCGGTGCCGTGAAGTATGGTATAAAGCAATAAGGTTGAATAGGCTTTATTTCACCAAAAATGAATATAGAGGGGAATCTGTTATTTTTATGCGACTCTATTTCCTATACAAAAATGGTAATAATGTCGATCAGCATTTCGGCCTTATTTTCAGTCAGTATACAAAGGTAATTTTTTTCGATGTTATTTTCATTTCGTTCGATGTTATTTCCATTCGAAAAAAGACAATTCTACATTATTACCAATGAAATTAATCATGCCGATTAGTCAATTCGCAATTTTCGCTCTACATTCGCTTTTGCATTTATGTCAAATAATGAATTCGTCGATTGAACTGTACCATCGATTTTTGAACTACATTATCATTTTCTGAACTAATCTATTGTCGCTGCTGTAATTTGTTGACATTCACAACGTCACACGCAATCTTAAATGGTATCTAAAGGATGAGTATTTTACGTACAAAAATATAGCTCATAGTTGCAAATTTAAAGTGTTTGAAGCCATTTTACGCGGCACAAACATGGGGTCACAAAGGCTATAATACCGTGGAAAAACTGCTTCGACTTTTTATTAAAAGATGGTTTAGATTGCCACAATCTGCACCAAACTACCTAATTATATTGGAATCCGGATTACCACCTTTGTTCATCAAAACGTTAAAACTGCAGATAGATTTTATTTTAAGAATTTTGAGTTTACCGAACGAACGTTTAACGAAAAAAAATGTACTTCAAGCAACAAACAGTCGGTAGCTGGTATGGTGAGTGGTTGGAACTAGGAAATAGCTGTGGATTAAATATTAATCTAGATCATTCTGAACTGAATAATCCAAAGGAAATATTATATAAAATAGTGGCAAAAATAGATGAGCAGCATAAAAGTAAATTTGAAGCAGAAGCAGCCAACTCACTACCCAGGGGTATTTACAGTCGATTAAGCCACAACTTAGGACAACCATTTTCGGGATGAGAACAAGATTGAAGAAATATCTATGGTGACAAAACTGCGAGAAGAGCTTCTCAGCTTCTTGAATTTTATCCCACACAAAATGAGTTTCCAATACTATGTGAAATTTGCAACATGAAAGAGAGAGAGGATATATTTCATTTTCTAGGAAAATGTCCAGTGCTACGGGAGAAAAGGCGACATGTATTTGGAAGTAAATTCGTATCAGAAGAAATTGTACTAAACTTGCTAAACGAAGCTGATATATCAAGTTTGTTCAGGTATTGCAAGATTTCGTTGGCTTACAGAAAACAAATATTAAACGAAACTTTTTAAATAACCATATGCATTGTAATCTTTAAATAGGACAAAAATTTTTCACTCTGTATTATTTATATTTTTTTTTTAATGTCAATGTAAAAATTATCTATGTATGTTAAAAAAAAGCTTATAGTGTATTAAATTATTGTCAATCAGGCAGACGGCACAACCATGCTTTATGAGTTTTGTAAATAGAAAATTGTATTGTATCTAAGATGAAACTTAATAATAAAACTTAACTTAACTATTTATTTAATTTTTTGTATTGCCTACTTTTTCATTCGACATTATTTTCTTCGGTTTAGGCAATAATACAGTTAATGTAAAATCCGTTTTATTTCCACTTCGATGGAAATAAAGTCAATTGAGCCTCAATCGACCTTATTGCAATCTACCTTGTTTCACGGCACCGTTTTCGTCCAAAAACACGCCTTTTGTCATACTTTTGTTCCTCGGTTCACGCTTAACACATAGAGAACAAAAACAAAAACGACCGGTGTAGTGGGAGCTAACACTGTCACACAAATTTTAGGCCGTTGGGCCTTAAGTCCCACATAATTTTGCTAGAGCTACTACAGTTAAAATTTTCTCCAACACGAATTCAGCTGTTCATGAGAACCTTCAGATTTTGATTATTTTTTTTTTTTAACTCTACCTTCATATTCTTTGTGTTTCTACTTGCCATGTATGTAGACCAAAGTAACAACGCTCGAAACGCTCCAAGTTAGAAAGTTCCTTAAAATTCACTGTGTTGAGCACTGCCAGAGGTGCATATAAGTAGATAGATACTCTTAGTATGACTTCGTAAGCGTATAATATTGTTCAAAGTATGTATGAAGTGGAAGGGTGAAAAAGAGTTGAAACTCAAAGAGATTTTCCTCATCTTATGCAATAAAATCATAGTTTATTGCCAACAGGCAGGCGTCAGCCGGCAAACTTACTCTACTATAAACTATAGTATATATTTATATTTAGATTTTGTTATAATAAAAAAAAAAACAAAATAACAAAAACAAAATAACAAAAACAAAATGTGAGAGAGGACAATCTTTTATGTGTGAAGAAGACATGCAAAGGCGAAATGCCCTTGTTAAATGAGCTACATAACTTAAAGCTTCCTGATTCATTTCAATTCATTACCTACACACATTTTGTATGTTGTGTGGAAAAGATTTGTTATTTTCATTAAAAAAAAAAAACTTTATGATAAAAGAAATAATGGAATGTGAGGAAAATAATTAAGATGTTGACAGAAATATACACATTTGCCAGACCAGGCCAACTGGTCCTGACAAAATAATACATTTAATTTGTATTTACCTGTCGTCACCTGTTGTTTTTTTTTTTGGGGTGGGATTATGTGAATGACGATCATAAGAAATTTCTTTTATTTAATAGTCTAAAAACCTTCGGTGGGTTTTTACTGACGATGATTTAAGGTATATGGTCTCATAAAGTTTATAGTCTTTTTTAACATTGTATTAAGCGTTTCAGCTTAACGTTAGCCTATAGATTGAAGCCATGACCATGCCTTCCAGTGAAGAGGGGTCGAAGAAGGCCTAAGCCAATACCACAGAATAGACTTTGTGATTATACTTTGTACCATCAATTTGTAATAAAATCCTGCTTAAGAGTTTTCCTTAAAAAAAGGCTCGGTGATAAATTGTTGACATTATGTATTAAGGGCGAAATTGTTTATGTTAGTTAAGATTCAATTTTTTTCGCGTTCGATTGGTGTTATATGTTAATCTGGAGTAACTGCTGAGGTTAAAAATCAATTATTGTTTCAGTATTCAAAAAAGCCTCAAATTTTAATTGTTATTCTTAATTTTCTGTGTTATTCTGGTATTGTTCGTTGATGACTCGACCGACCTCATCTATTAAAAAATGATCCTTAAGTTGCAGAATTATAATTATCCCGTTTGGTGTAATGGCTAATCCGTTGGACAGTCAAGTACCAGAGCTCTGAACATTAAATGAACAGCCTATTCAACCTTAAAACATCAGAAGAAAAATCTTTTTTCCCGAATACTTGGTTTTTGAATATGTGCATTGTTTTGAAATAGTGCCTTTTACCTTACCCGTTGCGGTTGGTCAAACAATAATGCAGGTCTCCTCCATTTCTGCAGATTAGCCAGACGTAAAAATTAGATAAAAAACTTGACCTTAATTCTCCTCGAGCTTTCGCGACACAAAATTTATATTTTTTTTTAGTTTGGCTGAGACACAATAAGGGCAGGCGATCCTATAAGGTGTGTTTTCAGTAGCATGAGAAGTTTCGACAAATGTTGTATATGGTTGACAGTTGAAAATGTCAAACTCTGTTGACATTTCTGTTCAGTAAGGATTGGCAATTCATCATGAGTCGCTTAACGCCAAAACAGCGCTACCAAATTGTTGAAATTTCCACAAGATGGTGCATTTTGCCATACAGCGCGCTTAACCATATATTTATCAATCAAAATCAATTTGATGACAGCTTTATTTCCAGAAGTGGTCCTGTTAACTGCTCCCCTCGTTTGTGCGAATTAAGTTATTGGTCTATGTCGACAAACAAGCACATCTTGGAAATCATAAGCCAATATTAAAGCCAACACTGACGCCATACGGCCAAATTTATTGGAAAAAGTAGTTAAAAATCGGACTGATCGAATGGACTATGTAACTCGTAGCCGCGGCGGACATATGCAGGAGATCATATTTAAATAAAATGAAGCCCTGGACCGCACGTACCTACTCTTATGTTCGATCGCATCTTAAGAACAAGATTTTTGGTATAGAAAGAGCTCAATATATTTTTCGTCTTCTTTACTTAATTTTTTATATAACGGGTTATCCATTTTGCGGTTTCAAAAGTAAACGTAAATAAAACACATATAAAATATTTGTTTTCATGATATTTCTTTTTTATTATAAAGTCTGAACGTTGACATTATGTGTGAAACACTACATCATTTAAATGACCACCACGCGAATTGTTGCAAGCAACTTTTGAGGTAATTTCGACCACTTTTTGACACATATTGGGCGGTATCTCAGCCATAACTTGACGAATGTTGGTTTTCAAATGCTCAAGAGTTAAAGGTTTATCTGCATAAGCACGATAGCCCCACAAAAAAAAGTCCAGCGGTGTCAAATCGCATAATCTTGGTGGCCAGTTGATATCGCCACGACGAGAAATTACGCAGCCAGGAAATGTCTCTTGCAATAAAGCCATATTCGTTCGAGTTGTGTGGTCTTGTTGAAACCACATATTCTCCACGTTGTACTCTTCAATAGCAGGCGAAAAAAAGTCGGTTATCATATGACCATAACGCTCCGAATTGACGGTGACAGTCGTTCCATCGTCGTTTCCAAAGAAGTAAGGTCCAATCACACCTCCGGACCAAAGGGCGCCCCAAACAGTGACTTTTTGTGGATGTAATGTACAATGCTGTCGAGATCAGAATTTAAAGAGCTTATCATACGCTGGCGATGTAGTTCCACATCCGAAGGACATGGGTGTGAATCTGAAAACGAATATGAAAAGCTGAGGGTACTATCGTCAGCAAACCAATATATTGGATTAGATGTTTCAGAAAAGAGATCATTGATGAAAATGAGGAAGAGAGTCGGAGACAGAACGGAGCCCTGGGGCACACCAGCATTTATTTTGTGAACATCAGACTTGACACCGTCCAATACACCTTGTATTGAACGGTCCGAAAGGTAATTTCTATTCCAACGAAAAAGAGATTCATCGATACCAAATGCACGCATTTTCGATAAGAGAGCTTGATGCCAAACTATATCAAATGCTTTTGAAATATCAAGTGCAATAATCTTACTTTCTCCAAAACGATGTAAAGATTTGTGCCACTGGTTGGTGAGATATAGGTACCATCAGATCACCAGTGGACCTATTGCTACGAAAGCCATACTGTCGGTCATTAAGGAGCTTTCGTTTTTCAAGATATTTCTTAAGCTGATAATTAATCAGCGTTTCCATGACCTTGGAAAGAAGGGACGTAAGTGCAATTGGGCAGTAATTGGAGGGTGAAGAAGATTCGCCTTTTTTAGGACAGGCTGGACAAATGCTGTTTTCCATCCACTCGGAAAGAGGCCAGTAGAATAGGACAGATGGAAAAGCTTACGCCCTGGTTTTGCCAGCGTAGAAGAACACCTCTTCAGAACAAAAGAATATATACTATCTGGACTAGCGGATTTCTGTATGTCGAGATCTTTAAGAATTCTAACAACTGTATGAGGACGAAAGTAGATACGTCCCATGAAGCTGTTAATGTTCTCAAGTACAGGAGGAGTGATATCACTTTGTGGAAGCGTAGAATTTGCAACAAACTGTGCTGCTAACAAATTAGCTTTTTCTTGGGAGCTTAACACATGAGTGTTATTGGAAACGAGCGTTGGAACCGACGAGGAGGTGGAATTTCGCACGTTTTTTTACAAATGACCAAAAATGTTTACTACCTTTGGGACATTGTAGTATTTTTAGCCTTAATTTTTACTCATGTAAAAATTTGGTTCCTAGAATATGACTATGTATAAGTAAGTATGTCACCATTTAACAAAATGGCTTCTTCAAGCATTGACAATTAATACAACTCAACCATTTATGTGTATAAGTATGCGTGCTCAGTGTATATGTGCTCCTTATTGAAATTGAAGAAAAAAGACAACCTGGCTGATTGACCACGAACACAACTAATTAATTTTAAAATTAGAATTCCATCTCAACATCTCGAAAACGCCAAAACTCTTGATAAACATCCTTTCTATAAACTAAGAAATTAAGTTGTCATTAGTGAAGTTTTTTGTTGTTGTATTGGCATAAAAACCATTCCATCAAATAAATTCAATCAAAAAGATAAACATATACGGATGACGTGTTGATTTTCCAGATACCTACGTCTTAGCTTAAATTGTGGAAAATTAAACTTTTTCTTTGAATAACTTATTTATTCACGAATGAATAAACATATGTGTTTGAATGTGGATGTGAATATGAGGATTGAAGATGTAGATGATATTTACAGCCTTTGTGGGTGTTTGCCAAAATCTGGGGGTGGAAATCTGTTGCTTTCAAAGACGATTTTCGACATTCTTGTTTTTTTTTTATTTTCATAAATATTGGAAAATTTATATACACACATAAGTACAAACATTGTGAAAATAAAAAAACGAATGTGGTAAATACACGAATATAAAAAATTATAAAAAAAATCATGTTGCTCATTTTCTATTCAGGCATCGTTTCAAAGTATATCTGATTTATTTCTGTGTTTTGTTTCTCAATCGGAAGGATTCGATTTTTATCTTATAGAATTAAACAAACGAAAACGGTACATTTGAATACCTATATTTATATATGAAGTGATGGTTAAAGTTTAAAAGGAAAACCCATAACAAATAATAAAATTGATAGGCAGTATAAATTATGGTAACATTTCAAACTGCCCGTCCCATTGGGTACAATAAAAGAATAAATCTTTTGAAAGATATTGCCCATGTTTCTATTCAGTGTGAGGCCTCCAAGAGAATTTGATATATCAATATTGAAAGTTGACGATGGGCTCGTTATATGAGTGAACACATTTACACAATTGATAGTGGGAATCTCCAGATTGATAAGATGAGACGGTTTTTTTTTGTGTTATAGTAATTTCAACAGGCGCATATGTCATTATGGTTTGACATTTATTTTGCAGCTAGATAGAGAATTTGTTGACGACAGAGCGATAGGTGCATGCCTTAAGAATCATTTTTTTATACCTATACAAAATTTATTATTATTATTATATAATATATATTATTTATTTAAATTTTATTGCTATTTTAAGTACCTAATGCTTTTGGAGGGAGATATAATAGTTCACACGAATTTGTTTGCAATTTTGCTTGCGATACGTGAATTTAAACTTCATGTATCGAAAGTAAAATTACAACTTTACCTTCAAAAAAAAAAATTTTGGATTCGTAAATATAATCACACTTGTGATTGGCTCCCGGAAATTACGCCAGAGGAAATCAAGCCAGAATTCTTTTTGGAAAAAATGCCAGAAAATTCTTCGTACAAAATTCCTGATATTTTTTCCTAAATTTCTGGTCTTTTTTTCAAAAAAAAGTTCTGGCGGTTTTTCCATTTCCTAATATGTATGAGAAAACGCCAGAAAAAAAAATTGGAAAAAAGCCAGAAAAAAAATTCGGGCTTTTGTGAAGTGTTTTTTGCAATTTTTTGCTGCCCCCTTGCAACACACCCGCTTGTCACAATATAGGATTTGCGGTGGGTACAAGTTTAGGTAGTTATGTATACGCAATTTTTTTTTTTTGGATTTGAAGATTTCTTTTTAAAAAGTTCCAAAAAAAATGTGCATATACCCAAAATTGTACCCACCCCAAATCCTATATTGGGTCAAGCAGGGGGGTTACGCGTCGAGCTTTTTGTACGCCGTGGATCTAGGTTGTGTCATGTGGCCCCGCAACGACCGAACACGCAACCCATCCCTTTCGTTTTGTTTGAAAATACCTTAAAACATTTTCCAAAACGTTATTTGGGAATTAGGCCAGCTTTATACACATTTTCTTGCTCAATTTCCACTTTGCTTTCAGGCTCTTTTTCCACACCTATCTGGCATAATTTTCAAAATTTCTGGCGTATTTTCCAAAAAAAAAATCTGATCTTTTTTCCAAGTTTAAGCGAGACAAAAATTCTGGCATTAAAAAAAATCTGGCGTATCTAATACTGACTTACTTGCTAATCCGTTAAGTGTTTCTTAACTGATTCAATTTATAAATGTAGAGGCTCAGCCCGGAAACGACATCGGGAATTAGCTACGCCATTACAGAAAAAAAAAGAAGTTTCCATTCCAAACTATCGATAGTACAACATAAATATTTCCCATCCGTAACGCAGTGTTCTCTAGAACAAGAGAAAAAGCCAACCCACATTGTTGCTCGTGCCTTTGCTTAGGTATGAAATAGGAACATTAGAATCATATCAGGCAATCTTAAATGTTACCTTAAGCGTTGAGCTGGGCTGCTTCAGATCGCAAATATCGTAAGCACGAGCTCAGCGAGCGCACTAATACCTCTATTTTGTATTCAGATGCTTGCTTACAATTGTGTTCAGTTGTGTTGCGTTGTGATGTGTTTGGTAGGAGGCACTGTTATCCGAAAGACGGTTTGGCTTCAAACTTTTCATGGCACCATCCAAAATATTATGAGACCTCTTCATACACACTTTTTTTCATGTCAGAAGAGAGATCAAAGGAAAAACAATGTCTGTGCTAAACAGCTATTATTAAATGTGACCGTGACAGCAACTAAGGTCTTAATCCCTTAGAGAACTTTCAGGGCTAAGCTCTTATCGCGGAAAAAACTGTTAACAAATTACCTCCTTGTTTTCGAGGGCTGCGATGCTATAGCTTCGCTAATTTATTTCAGACTTGCAAAAACCACGGGCACAAACAATTTCTCTTTAAAACCGATTCGTATCTAGGGCTGTTCGGTGCTATATGGTTTCTATCGGGCAGTGCAGTCGACTTTTCTCATGGGTTGACACTTCTTGTTCGCTGTCAAGTTCGGGCGAATTGAACCGAATAAGTGTGAAATGAGACTAACACAGTCCTGAATAAACACTCTGTCTAGCTATTCCATATTTAGTTTCATTTCAAAGTTGAACTATACAACTACTACTTTTGAAATGGTCAGCGCTCAATAAAATGTTAAATAAAGACAACTACTTATTATTCATAAAAGCCTAATCAGTGAATTTACAACGTATAGATAAACATCCAAATGGATTAAATGTCAACTCAAAAAATATTAGGTTCGTTCATTGCACTTTACTCAGGGTTGACCCAGGTTTTCTTGGTAACCCCAAAAGTTGTCAAAATAACTGGGCTTATATTCAATTTATGTATGCTCACATACTTGCTTTTAAATCACTTTTTTTCATTTATGTGTGTCAAGTTAGCACTACCACTTCAAAATTAAAAAAAATTCTTATTGGATTAATTGTCGTAAATTTGTCGTGAAAGAAAAAAATTTGCCGCGCTTGTTTTTTTTAAAAGTTAGCAATACCACCCCTCAAAAACGGTGTATATGAAGTCAAAAAATAAAAATGGGTACGCCATTTAATGTCGTAAATTTGTCGTAAACCAATGGCGAAACAAAAAAAATTGTCGCGTTCGTTTTTTTCTAGCAAAAAACGCCCTTTTAGTATAGCCTATACCATAAAGTAGGAATTTTCTCTAAATCTAGCACTACCATTCCAAAAGTATTTGTTTAACTACTTTTTTCATATAAAATTTGTTTAAACAATTGTCGCTCGATGTCCTTGAGTAAGTTGTGTATCCAAATAATTTGTCGCGCGCCTTTTTCTAACAAAAAACGGCCTTTTAGTATAGCGTATACCATGAAGTAAGAATTTACAAGACTTGCCAAGTCTAGTGAGTTTGACCAGTGTCAAATCTTTCATATAAAAATCTCCCTCCTTATAAGAACAACAAAAACGGTTGGCTTATAAAGGAGCAAGGAGAAAATAATAAAGAACCCGAATGAACAACAACAAACTTGTGTGTGTTTCAATGCAATTGATAAACAGAAAAACCTGCATTGGGTTGGACCTGATCATGTGGGCTCGGTGCGTGATGCGTAGTGCTTTGGCTTCTAAGCAGCTTGGTAGTTCAATACACAATAAAGGCACAAGAAGTTTTTCGATTAAAATGAAAAAACAAAAAGTAGACCAGCACCATTAGAGCAAAGGAATCTGATGATCGACCTTGGCAAGTCGTGAAATAGCTTTAATCCCAGTCAAAAATAATATGAGAAAAACTTGGTGGTAACACACTCAAGTTGTTGTTCGTCATTCAAACTCATTAAACTGGGCTTATTGTTGGTTCCGAAAAACACCCAAGGCTTGTCGAATGTGTTATTGACATTTAAGCAATAAATAAGAATTATGTCCTTTGATAACTTAAAGATTGTGAAGAACATGTGATCCTGACGCATCCACAAGCATTCCATTTTTAATTATTTAAGTATTAAATTTAAATTTAGTATTCTCTTAATTTAAATTTAAAAAAACACAAATGCAAGCAAAACACATGCTTCACCACAATACAGTTTATTTATTGTAGCCTTTTCACACCAAACCCAAAACACGGTTTTCGCGAGATTATCGGTTTTGGCTAAAAATCTAAAGCGAAAACACAAGTTTTTCTATACATTTTTGATAAACCACTCGTTTTGATAAACTACAAGTTTTAAATAAAACCAGTCGAAAACATGTTGGATTTGCAAGATGAACTAAACAAACACACCTTGTGAAACATTCAGTACTCATTCAGTTAACACATAAACAGCTGACGGGTTGCTGCCAGGAAAAACAAAAAAACAGCTATCTGTGGTAATTTCAATTTCAATTTACAATGTATTTGTTGTTGTCTGTGGTGCCAAAATAACAGAAATGTCAAACGAAAACTTGTAAATGTTCAGAGTAAACGGTTTTTGAGTTTTCGTAAACTTTTAGCTGAAAACCCCGTTTTGGGTTTGGTGTGAAAAGCCTATTATCGCAATTCACCGTAGCTAAAAACATATACATACATATATCTACTCCAAGTCTAGGGTTAGAATTTGGACACTAGTTTGAAATTGATGGCTAAACGATAAAGTGTGAAAACTAAAATTTTTGTAGTTCGACGTGACTCGGGTCATTCTAACAGAGCGACAAAAAAGTAGAGCGTTTGCGGCCCTGGGGGTCAATTCCCAATCTGTGAAGATGTGAAGTGATAAATTTTATCACGCTTTCACGTCTAATTCGATTCTCGATTCGTGACAAAGTGAAGTTAAATGCCAAACATTTTTCATATGATAATGTTTTTATCACAGTCAATTGTTTTGTGAAGAAAATGTTTCTAATCGAATATTAAGAAGAAAAACAGGATTTGGCACATGACAAGTAAGCAACAATTATATTTATACACAAATTTATTTTGGTATAAATTGCAAAAAAATGCAGAGAACTTTACCATATTTAAATGGCTTTGAAGCGCACTTATAAGTTGAGTGTTTTTCAAGAATGCTCTCTATTCACGTATTAAATCCATGCATAAATGTTTTGGGAATCTATAAAGTTTAATAAAGTGCTCCTAGTTGTAACTTCGAATAGATTCTGTCCATCTCAAAGGGAAAGCCTCAATATACTCACATGAAAAAATAATAAATCTTACTCAAAACAGAGATACTATTGAATATAATATAAAACCCACAATTATTCAGTACGACGTCTTTTATTAATTTATTAAACGAATTATTATTCCGGACATTATTCTTAAGCAAATTTAGAAACTGAAATGAAATATTTACCTTTCCGAACAAAAAATCTAATCAGAAATGACAGAATTTATCATTTAGTACTTTTTAGTACAAACTTTATAAAATGAGTTCTAGAATCGCATTAGGCGTGTGCGTGAAGTTGGAAAATGATAAACCTCTGTGAAAACTGAAATGATATTTTTTTGTCACTTCAAAACTTCACAGATCGGGAATTGACCCCCTGTAGGGTTAAATGGGCACTCGAATTCCGGATATAAGTTTGTTATTGTTCAAAGCGCGTGGAATATTTAACAATTTTAAGGGCGAACAAATGTTATAAAACTGTTATAAATTGCCATTCCTCTAGTCTCGTCCAAAAACAAAACACCTGCCGATGGTCTAACAGTTTTTTTTTTCTTTTTTTCTTAAATTCAGTAGAATTTAATTCTTTTTGCAGTAAATTAAACTCATCTCATAAACAAAACAACGTGCATTTTGCTGATCCCGCGTATCTATTTCGTTCTAGATACTATTTAAGCATTTTCATGTTTTTTATTGGAAAAGTAAATACCTATCTACTAAATTTTCATATTAAAATTGTATCATTTCCCAGCAACAGAAGAAAGAAAAAAGAAACTGCAAAGTTTCCATTGTTTGTATAATCAATTCCGCCGCCCGCACATTTTCAATTTATTCAAGGCTTTGTTTTGTTTTACAAATCACACAAAAATGCACAATGACCTCAATTTTCCACAAGAGCAAAATTTTTCGGTTGAAATGTACAAAGACCCGACAAACTGCAACGTCAGAGTGTTCAGAACAAAGAACCGTGCTGTCAGTACCAGCACAGAGTAGCGTAGCTCGCCAGCAAAATTTCCATGGTTTTAAAATTGAAAAACAAATTCAGAAAACTCACTTCGTGACTTTGGTGACACTTACCCTTGTCCTTTGTCTTATATTTCTCTTTATTCTTCAAATAAAAAAAAAAATAAAAAACAAAACTCAGACTGAAGCTGTTAATGGAATCCGGATAAATTGTGTTCAACTTTTTTTTCTTGTTTTTTTTTAAACGATTTTATATTTTACTGCAAAAAGCAAATTATAATACTGATTTTCCACTCGACGAGTATTTTGTAATAAAAATTGGAGTTTAAATTATTTAAATTTGATTAATTAGTTATGTGTGTATGTATGTATATGCTCTTGAACTTAAACTACTTTTCGCATAACATTCCTGTGGTTAAATTTTATCTCGCCGATTGTTTCACGAAAAAGCTTACAAATCTCCAAAAACATTTTTGTAAAACTTAAAATTAAAGGGAAATTTTTTATAACTTTACGATTAAAACTTCATCCAAGGTATTATTTTTTTTTTTCAAAAACACCCGGAAAACTTTAATTTTTGTGTAAAAAAAATATATAGAATTAAAGAAATGGAAACCGTTTTTCGCGAGACCAATTAGCACAGCACTATAGCAAAAGTAACACTAAATTTTTGAAAAATCCGTTTTGCCACACATCGGACAAAAAAAGGAAATGAAAACTCCTCATTTCTTCACCTCCGTTCCGGTGCGTTGCGTTTCACACACGGTGAATGGGCGAGACGAAGAGAGTATTCGGAGGGGAAAAGTTATTCTTGGCCAAGGAAAATCAAATCGAAGACAAATTTTCTATAACGGAACCTACAATAATGTTTCGAGAAATGTATGCGATGTGAGTGTGTTTAATGAGAAAATAAATACCTACCTACCAAAAAGAAAAAAAAAATGATCTGCGGAAAATGAAAAATACTTATATCCACATATACATTCACATTTAAAGCGAAAATAACACAAAACGAAAGTAAATTAAAAGAATTAATGTTTACAAAGAAAAAGCTCGTTTGAAAATAAATATCCCATCATTCGCATACAAGTTCAATGCACAGACACAAATGCAAGCGATTTGCCGATACTTTTTTGTTTGTAGGCATATTTTGTACAAACAGAAGTGGATTTGTGAAGATCATAAAATTTCTGTATTTCAATTTGATTGTGAATGAAAAAGAAAAAAATAATAAAATTGAAGGGAACAAAAACTGTGATTTTTGGAGTTACATTCATTATATATATGGATAATTATTTGTGTTTCCAAGAAAGGAAATAGGAAATGCATGCTTATTTTAGAATATGGTTCAGGGTCAGGGATGTGGAAAACACTAGTCAATGGATTCCTTTGAGAGCATCTGATTGATTTGAATAAGGTCGAATAAGTCAGTATTGTTTAGTGGAAAATAAAAATAATGAGAATGTATTGCATACAAGGTACAAAGAACACAACCCTTTACATATTTGAAAATTTTGCTTCCTAGATAGGTACTGGCAAAGAAAACACGACTGCTTTCAAAGAAATACTTTCTTGGAAGCCGACATAATTTCACAACGAAATTTGTTTGTTTGCTCAAAATTTGCTATTTTTTACCAATTTTAATACAAAGCCGTTCGGGTACTTCAGAAATTCATGCAATGTGGGGCGAAAGGGTAATGTCATAGTTTAGCGTTCCATTATCCCGACAATTGAGATCGATATACTACAAACTAGTTCAGTTTCCGTGAAATATAGACACTCGTAATATAGCATTGTATACTGTCCACACAGATGAAAATTTGAGAAAAATGATCTTATAAATCTATATGAAGCTCTCGAAACAAAGCTTTTTATTGATATACTCTGTCCGAGAAAAATAGGCAAGATAAGACGTTTGATTCTCATTTGCGCTACAGTGGACTGCATAAACCTATCACTCAATAAAGCTCTCACAGGGTTGTCGTAGCATGTATTTTAAATGAACCCAAATTTGAAACAAAAGCTTGTAGGGTTAACGCTCTTTTTTCGATAGGATTTTTTATTTAATCGTTTTCTTTATGAAAATTAAAACATTTATATTTTTTTAAGGGTATCCCCAGTAGGCCTAATCCTTTTTAAATAAAAAACAAGCAAAAATTAAAAAAATATTCATTATCAGATTTGTTTTTGTTTGGTGACGAGCTTTGGCCTTTGGAACTGTTTTCGTTAAGAAGTCTGTAAATTTTTCGCTCAACTACAGGAAAAATATCAGTTACTTGCTTCACAGCAAGCATTTTTATGAATTTTTTTGTCGCGTATTTTGAAATCCTCGAAGCCATTTCGAACTAATTGTACAAAACTTTAAAAAAACACACTCTTTAAAAATACACGAGTTAAAAATACAAATTGAACAAAACTATAAAATAAATAAACCGTTTAAACATACATTTTATACATAAATACTTTACTTCACATGAATAAAAATCTACGCAAATAATGTTCTTCTTCAAAAAAAAAAAACAACTTCAAATTTTGTTCCTGCATTTCAGTAGAACATTGGGTATGCGTCCGATGCAATGAATTTTTTTTTATTATTTTATATATTTACGGGCGTGCTAACACTCTTTTAGGAGAATTTCTTTCAATTTAGTATAGTGCAAAAATATGAAACGCTACTGATTTTGAAACAGCTTTCCCATTAGACGTGTACTGCCTATTTTTCTGGAACAGAGTATAGTGACTTTAATTTGAAACACATGGAAGTCAGTTACTCAAAGCTGATATGGAATCACGCGTTGAGTTTTTGTCGACGTCAAAAACTATCTTATTGGCCAATTGGTATATCGAAATCGCCGGCAGGTCACTTTCTTATCGCAAACGGCTAAGATAATTTTAATAAAGCCATATCTACAAAATAGTGCATGGATGCATTTCACTAATTGGCAGACGGGTAGCCGCAAAAACTGTCAACAATTTCGTGCTCACCAGCACACAGCCATTTTAAATAGACTTTCCTCCTGTAAGCTCAAGGAGGCAACCTGCGATTTAAATAGTGAAATTTCTTCTTATCTTGGTCTTGAGAGCTGACTTCAGAGAAAATACAAACTTCTCTCTCTGAAAAGCTTTAAAAAGCTTAAAATTCATTCAGCAGCATGAATCAAAGAAAACAAGATTACGACAATTCTTTTTTTTTCTTATTTTATTGACGTCATATGTGAAATAAAATTTGCAAATTGTTGTGTTTTGTTGTTTGTGGATTAATGTATTTTGTTTCAGATGTGACGTCAATAACATAAACAAAACACAGAAGTGTCGTAATCTTGTTTTTTATGATTCATGATTCAACAGCAAAAATAATGGTGAGGTGACTTCGCTAAAACAGGTATAATGCAGATTCATTTGCTGAAAACCTCGCCGAAACGTTCAACGGACAAAAGTTAGAAAGCGAACTTGATGAGATTCAATTGTCATCTGAGACTTACGAGTACAATCGGTTGAATTTATATTTTCAGTACAGGATAGGGTATTTGCCTTTCGGCCTTACTATTATGGATTTCAAAAAGCTGTCTCTATTTCTAAAAAGCTTTCCTATTTTCCATGGTTGCAGTAGTAAGCATTATAAATTGGCATATTTATCTCGGTAGGGTTACCAACTATTAATTTATATGTCATGAGCAGAAACATGTGCGGCTCTTAAACTAAATCTAAAAAAATTAAACTAAATCCAAATAAAAATAAATTATCTTTTTCCAACCCATCAAGAGGTAAAATAATAAACCAATATAATCTATTGGTTGCGTCAACGATTTACCTGCTTCTTTTGGGAACTTGTGTCCTTCGAAGAATTTGAAGCCATTTTAAATGTAAATAAACACAGCATAAAAATAATAATTGCACTGAACTATTTTATATATTAGATTTATACACATGCATTTTCATGAAGAAAAAAATTATTTAGTAATTTAAAGTTGCAATTAATTAATGAACCGAACTCCATCAAAAACTTGCTCAAATAGTAATTTTTGCTTTAAAGAAATACCCGACAAATATTGTAGGTATAGCTGCATTTTTACCGCTTTCTAAAAAAAACGAAAAGATGTAAGCAGAAAAGCACGCAGCGACAACACATTTTTCCTTAAACTTAAAATATAAGCTCTAGGGAAGCTTCAACTCTGAAAGCTCCATGGCAAAAACCGAAGAAAAAGATATTCAAATTTCCATTAACGGACGAATGGTAACTCTGAATCAATGTGTTGTTTGTTTAATAAACATAATAAGCGATTTGTCTCCTCAGGCTCACAAGCGGGAAGCAGACAGGTTTTTGGTGGAATGTACGTGGGCTTATGGAATATTTGAGTAGCAATTTCTTAAGCTGAGTGATATTTGCAAGCATCAGCCAGTGTGTTTGGAAAAGCTCTCCAATAAGCCCTGTACTAAATATACAAATTGTACAGAGTGAGACCTTTATTATTCGAAATGTCTCACCATCCGATCTTTACCAGACAATTAAAAATATTAAAAATAATAAGGCTCCTGGGAACTATTTAATAAATTCTCAATTAAGTAATTTTTTTTCTCTTATTTTTTCAGTAATTAAAAGATTGTAACTCATAAATACGGATTTAAGGTTTTCATACTTTCCATGTCAATGATCAATGGAAAGCCTCTAAACTAATAATGGTTCCGCAAAAACCACTGAATAAAAAGAAATCTTATAGATAAACTTCTCTCTTGCCAGACGGAGTCCTGACGAACAGCAGCCTTGATTTTGCTGGCTTATGTTGTTCAGTTTTTTTTTTTTTTTATTTTTAATAAAAACCTTAATAGTCTTGTCAAGTTTCGTCATATTATTTACAATCTTCAAACCTTAGACTAGTTACATACGCATATACATTTCAATGTCCTAAGACTTCTTTAAGAAAATTCTTAGTTATTAAATTAATTCCTTGAAGTAAATTTTAAAATTTATTTAATGTTGTTAGGTGCATTAAGTTTCATTGATGTACTGACTGACATTAACAGTGTTTTCATTAATTTAAGAGTTCACAAAATCCCTCTAGTGCAGTGTTCTGTTTCTCAAAATATATAATTTAATGGAAAAATATGCAACGTTAAAATAACCTCAAACAGCAAAATCATAAATCTTGCACATGTCATAAGCACTCCAAAGAGAAAAGTATAAAAACAACAATAAATAGCATAAACTCTATCTTAAAATAATCCATGCGAAATCATTCCTTCACGCGCTATTACGATCCACTCAAAGGAAAAAAAAAAACAAAATCGATTTTAAATGACGATGAAAATAAAATTATTTTTTTTTATTCGCTAGGGATAAAGCAAATAGTGCTGTATATGTAAATATGATGTTTTAAGGCAGCGAAAATAAAAGAGGTAGATTAATATAAATTAATAATAAATTAATTTTTCATCTTGAAATTAATTATAGGGAAATTTTATAAAGGGAAATAACACTCTAAGGGACCCTGCTCACAATTTGTCAGTTTATTTCAATTACGCTTTTAATGGAAATACCACTGAGAGTGAGAATTTTTAATACCGGATTTTATGTGGAGCTGATATTTGAGAGAATTAAATTAAAATTTGTATTGGCCTCTTTTTTTATTATTTTTGACGTTTGTGCTGGAACTTTAGCGAAATTGGAATAACTTATCAAAATTTGATGTTTTTGTATACCTATTGCTTCTAAAATTAATTTAATTGTATAGCTATCCATTTCAATTGACTGGAAAATTTTTATTCTATTCTTTGGAAGCATGTAGTTTAAAAATTCCATCTGGAGTTCTTCAAGGTAGTCACCTTGGACCAGTTCTTTTTAGTATCTATATACCCCATGAGTACGAGTGGCAGTGTCAGAAACATGCAGAGCTCTCCATCTCTCCTCTTTGAGTGGTATATTTGAATGGCTACCCAATTAATACATGTCCCCTTCTGTTACATTGATATTCATACGCATCCCGTCGACACGACAAAAATCATTGTTACCGCCGCATAAGATGTTTCACATCAAAGATTTATACTATCGTATATCGTACACTCTGCACACTTCTACGCATATACTGTATATGTATGTATATACCATCCTATAGCGTGAGCGTGGCGATGGGTTGCCCCGGAATGCCGCCACGCTTTCAACCAATTTCACCCGCGGATATAGATGTTTTACATCAAAATTTTGTACGGAATCCGTAGAGCCTTTGATCAAAAAGTCAAACAAAAAAAACAAAAAAAAATACTGTTCAATGGCAGTTTGATCAAAATCTCGAGTTCGATTTTTTTTTCAATACAAAACTTGCCCTATAATAAAACATACATCGGAAGTTAAAATTCGAAATGATGCCAGTACCTACTTCTTATATTAAATGTTCTTTTCTCGTAAAATTTGGATAACATTTCTTGAATTTCGGATGTTATTTCTAATATGTATTATTATTAACTGAAAATATTAACATTATTTTGTTTTGGGCAAGCTCAACAACGCCATACCAAAAAATATGCAAATTAGCTTGCAAGTTTTGGCATAACACCCATTTTACAGTATCAAACTCAGGCGAATTTCGATCCCCCTCCAACTTCAATACGAATAAAGTCAGAAACTTAGAATTCGCATTATCTGCCATGATCGTCAATCATATAGACGCCTCACCAATATTTGAACTCATTAGCTTTAGTAGTTCCTGAGATATTCGTATAGGACTATACTACTAAACACAGTAGCTAACTCACCTGCTCACTTATACATCATCAACATTATGGAGCACTTCCCGACACCGTAGAATTTTGTTGATTTTTTTTCGAACAACGAACGTTAGGTCCCGATATAGCTACATACGAACGAAAAAATCGAAAATTTGAAACGGGTGGCCGTGGCGCGATAGTTGTGTGCTCGCCTGTCAACCTCGTGGTCCATTAAAAGCCTATTCTAAAAATTTTCATAAAATGAGTTGCTGGTTTACTCATTACATGCTGTTCAGGCATAACACTAACAACATGCGATTGAGTAAACTGCTCATTAATATGTCAAAGAAATAAATAAAAAATGCGAATTATAAGAGGCATAAATAAATAAGACACGGTAATTTTCTCCGCATTAGTTCAGCCGCCATCCCTGGAGATAAGATCTGAGACAACAACCACCATCGCGCCACACATCTTTCATATCCTTCTTTCTCTTCTTTCACCGGATGCCCGCGCTGTGTTAAGAACATATAAAGGGTATTTATAATCCCTTGAGCGCGTGCAAAATTATAAAAAAAGGGGCCATATCATTCTAGATATCGCACAATCGGTTAGATTGTTCCATGTTTTGTTGGATTCCGTGAGGAAAACTGAAATAATTGTGACCTTCATAGCAGCGAGTAGGATAGAGAAATTCTCTGCAGTCGAGCTATGAAGGGCCGATCCCTAGCCGTCCAGTTCGTCTTACCCTCGATACCACTGTATCATGGAACCCATACTAAAGTCATTCTATGGTTGATGTGCAGGCAATCAAACTCATTCCGGCATAGTTGGACCACTTTTCATAATATTTTTGTCGAATTTACGGCTTTTATAGCCGCTTGGCTATCTATGATTATTGCCAAATTTAAATTTTGAGTTGGATTTAATTTAAGAATTTCGCATGCTTCTATTATAGCTAGTACTTCACTTACTTACTTGAAAGACGCTAACAAAATCGGGAAGTTGGAAAGATCTAGATACTTTCAGCGACTCAGCGAAAATTTTTACATGGAAATCTTTCGACACTTCGTCATCTTCTCAATTCTTCCTGGATGAGAAGATGACTTTAAGACCTTCGCTGAAGCTTAGAGTAGGAATGCAGTAGTCAGTGTTTGTCGACAGAATATCTGGTGGAATCAATTTTACCGTGTTGCTTGATCATAAGGTTTGGCATACCAGCATTTAGACTCTTTGAGTCTTAGCGCGCTGCTAGATACCAGAAGTTCAATGTGAAGGACAAGAGGTAGAAGATGTAAAATAACACTTAAGGCATTCGTTGGACAAGATATTAAGGCCCCTGTGGACCCCATTCGTGTTGTACGACTAAAGAAAGAATCTGTACTTGACAGTACGTCCGAAGTTAGGCTCAAGGATAAACTGATGAGCATACCTGGAAGCAGGAGTATAATAGTTGAATAGTTGAAGGGGAGGAATGCAACTGGCTATTTCACTAGAACATTGCTTATAAAAGTAGTGAAAGACATGAACATTTTCGATGGTGCTCGAGAGATTTAAATGTTTGCTGTCAAGATCAATTTAATGAGGTTATCATACGCTGCCGTTGCAGTTCCACATCCGAAGAACAAGAAGATGAATTTGCAAGCGAATATGAAAAGCTGATAGAGTACTATCGTCAACAAAACAATTTGATGGATTAGAAGTTCCAAATAAGAGATCATTTATAGAAATGAGAAAAAGAGTTGAAAACAAAACGTAGCACTGGACCCCAACCCATTTATTTTGTGAATATCAGACTTAAAACCATCCAGTAAAACTTGTATTGAGCGGTGCGAGAGTTAATTTCTAATCCAACGAGGAAAAGATTCGTCGATACCAAATGCACGCATTTTCGATCCATCAGATTACCAGTGGACCTGTTGCTACGAAAGCCATAGACCTTGGAAAGAAGTGACGTAAGTGCAATTGGAAGGTAATTAGAGGCTCAGGAATAATCGCCTCTTTTAGGGACAGGCAAGAATAGGGATGGACAAATGTTGTTTTTTAACTCTGTGCCAAATTTCATCCACATCCGTTCAGCCGTTCTGGCGTAGTTGAGCAACAAACATTCATCCATTCATTCATAGTTCCACATTTATAATATAAGTAGGATAAAATTGGAATTTGAACAAAAAAGTAAAAATTGATTTAACAGAGTCACTAAAAATTTATATATTTTTCAAAAAATTATTTTACTCTGCAGATATCAAATCAGACCATAAGGAGTTCACTGACGACGGAATTGTGTATTTCAATCTTACATGAGTACCTAGTTCATATTCTCATTTGATTTCAGCCGAAAGATATTATATTTCCTATGGAGTAGGAATATTATCTGTCATACTTGAACTACTTTTCTATTTGATTCTTTTATAAATAAAAGACGGCATATTAAATAAATATATTAACTTTGGAGTTGGATAGCATGTGATTTTTTTTTTCAAAGAAACGTAATATTTATAAGTGCGTCATTTTCTTTGCTTTAGAAAACATTTACTGATGAAATTCCAGCCTACTTCCCCTTATGTATTCATAATCAAATCCACATTTATGTATAGAGTATAAAAGCCCTTCCTTAATTCAATTCAAGGCCTGAATTCTTTTTTTTGTTCACTCCATTGTTGTTCTGAAGAGAATGATTTGGTTGTGATATAAAAATATCATGTGAGGATATTTTGACACTTGATTTCGTTGTTTTTTTTTTCACACATTCAAAATTAAATTACGTGTAAAGCCGAGAACAAATTTTGCACTTCACAGTTTCGAATACACAAAAATGTCGGTGTATTATGCTTTGGAGAACTTTTAGAGCTGTGAGATATTTTAACTTGAATGTAGTTGGTGCTGTTAGAACGAATGTATTGCACAAGACAAAAATTGATGAAGAAAGAATTTAATTAAAATGCACGACTAGATCGCACAAACTTGGTCTTATGTTCGATCACATCGTATGAAAAAGATTGATATTGAAAATCTTAATATATTTATAAAGTCGTTTTACTTAATTTCTTATATATACAAAATTTCTTTAATTTTTTTTCTAAAAACACAATCTTAAATATTTAATAATATACATTTAAGAACAAAAGATTAAATCGACTTAACCAAGGAAAAAATAATTCAAAATTCTAAAATAAATACTTAAACTAATTTGAGCTAATGAAAAACGCCATTTTATTTCTTAGATAAATTTGAATTTATGAGAAAAAAAAATTTGAAAAACGGTTTTTGAGAAAACAATTTTTTTTTTAACTTTTTGAAAACATTTTTGACAAAAAAAAACGACAAATCATAGGTATTCAGCAAATACATATAAGTATAATTTTTGAAAAGAAAATTAATGATCAGTTTTCAAAATATTATTATTTAAAATTTTGTTTAATGCTTGTAAAAGTACAAAAAAATATTAATTTAAAATATTGGTACGCAGTATAAATTGAGCAATGTAAACCTATATATGTTTGAAATTTCGAAAGAATCGGTTTAGCCATTTATGAGAAAGCACAAAAAACGGTCCTATGGAAAATACCGTTCATAGACATTTAAAAAAAATTCAACCATATGATCGGTTGTACTTAAAAAGCTGCACTGATTTTTTTAAATCAAAAATCGTTAGAGCCATTTTCAAAAAGATAGGCTTTAAAGTAACAGTTATATGGCAGGTACCGTTATTTTTTGAGCTGAAAAAAATTCAATTTCCCCTCTGTACAATTCGGCCCACCCGTTTGGGCTGTAGGTGTCTATACATACATACAGACAGACAGACGGATATATGTACATACGGACAGAATTTTTCGTCTTCCATCTTTTTTCGTCTTCGCTATCATCGTAATGTCATGTTTGATTGTTATCTCAAAACTTTTTTTTCGACGAATGCATAACTTACCTTATAGTACCTATATAATCGCACGTAAAAGCATAATTTTTTAAATGTACATAAATATTTATGAAATTCGTTGGTTCCTTCCCTAATAAACTTACCCTCAAATAGATATAGGTACTAATTTTCTTATGACGATTTCTTTCCATCACCCAAAATGTTCCAGTCTATTTGTAGCTGTTCAATACGGAGGAGATGGTTTTCTAGGGCGAATCAATACCAAATATGGTTAGAAGGAAGCATGTCGCGATGACTGTAGAATTAGTTCCATATAGGCCAGCAACAAAAAGGCGATCTTATGGCTTGCAAGAACTATCGAGGAATAACCCTGCTAAAAGTGGCATACAAGATCCTATCTAGCGTACTAAGTGAGCTTCTTAATCCATTCTTCAATACTTTAAACGGTGGGCACGTCGACCATACAATAAATCTTCAAACTAAGGTAAATCCTGGAAAGCACCTATGAATTTCAAATCGGTCACTTGCGAACTATTCCAATCGTGTACAGGCTTTCAGAAAAAAGATGATACAGTGAAACCCGCTTCAGCGAAACGAAGAAAAAAGGGAAATTTTATTTTTGAAAAAAAATTCAGTTAAGTGAAAAATATATTTTACTTAAATGGGTTTCTGATAACTGAAAAATAATTTCAGTAAGGCAGACTTCGTGTCACGTAACACGTTACAATTTTTACTACATGTATTGAACTTTATCCGTTGAAAAACAACCTGTGTTAAATGTTTACCGATTGCTTTTATAAACAAACTTGGCTTATCTAATTAAAAAAACACGACCTAGTTAATAACAAACAAATAATTTATTTTGAAACAAAACGAATTTGTACCCAACAAATTGTGGGGTTTCCCTTTTATTTAAAACTTAGCATTTACATGTGTCATGAATGTGGCAGTGGTAGAGGATGGAGGTGAACATATACAAAAATGAAACAATTTATCACCCGATTTTTTTGATTTTTAGTTTTTATTTAACCGAGTGTTTTCTATAGAAAAATAGAAAACTTGAAGGTATTTTTTTAATGCATGCTGGTTTTTTACCCAAGCTAGTTTAACTTAAGCGGGTTTCACTGTAGTTCGTCTGACTTTTCAATTTCATTCTGAAACCGATAATGCCAAGAGCACCCGTGAACAAAAAAAAGCACTATATTCAAGAAATCCTCCAAGTTTCTTGAGTGTTCGTACGATAGTGACATCATCGGCCCCTCCCAACGATATATACTATATAGAGGCCTTGACAACAATTGAAGAAAGTCGGATTTTGCTGCTCTTGAAGTAAATGAGGACAACAAAAAAACATTATTAGGACTTAGAGCTTTTTCACATATGTTGACCCCGATAGACCCCGATCGAAAATAGCTCCAGGTTCCAGACGACAAGCAAGACCGAACATCCGGCTTAGACATTAAGCTATCACGGTTGCCAAGCTACTAGGTATAGCACCCAGAATCAGGGAGAATGGAGGAATACCGTACCACTGTACAACATGGATGTGTAGAATTATTGCTTATAGTAAGCATATGGAAACAATGAGTGGACCTTTAAGAAATTGCTACACCAACTAAACTAAACTCTATTTCACCCATATCTTTTGACATCCTTCGTTATTTCCTTTTCGCTCGCGCTGTGCTTGTTTTTTTTAATTATAGTCAAAACTCCATTAATTCGGACACAATAAAAAAA
The DNA here is from genome assembly GCA_910595825.1 of Philhelius pedissequus. Taxonomy (NCBI): domain Eukaryota; kingdom Metazoa; phylum Arthropoda; class Insecta; order Diptera; family Syrphidae; genus Philhelius; species Philhelius pedissequus. The sequence continues at coordinate 64,644,889 of OU343160.1, read as the reverse complement.
ATACCAACTCAGAACTGTCAAAGCAGCTTTCACAAAAAAAAAGTGTTCCCAATTTCAAATTCTCAGCAATATTCCAACATAATAATTTTGTAAATAAAAAATAAAAATTAGAATATTTATTGCATTTTTGTTTAAGTTAAAACAACGAAATGAAATTCAACGATGTTTGAAACAATTAAATTCACATTTACAACATTCATTCTTGGCATAAAGTTTGCCTAATCAAAATCAATTAGTTTCTTCTTGGAAAATGTAAACTAATCTACTTTTGTGAATGTGCGAATTGAAAATCCTTAGCATTTTCGAATAATTCAATTTAATTTTGCACAGTTTAAATACACACACACATACGAGTATAATCCTGCTCAAAATCCAATTGAAACTTCAACATCCAATGCATTCTCAGATGAACAATTAATTTAACATCAAACTGAAGCAACATAATATCATGCATGCATTGTATTTCTACATAAATGTATAACCAATATATATTTTTGTTATGAATGATGTGTGGGTATGTATTGTGTATGTATGTATATAGTGTTGCAAAATTGCTTTTACACTAATTCAATGCATCTACATTCCGCTATAAATTCCATCCAAAATCCATCACGAAAAGTTTTATTTTTTTATTTGTTCGCCCTCTAGGGAGGTTACAACGAAATAATTGTTTTCCCTGTTTGAATCGTGCTTGTCATCATTCTCTGATGTGAGAATCTATCAAAAAACAAAACAAATGGATTTTAAACAATTTAAATTTTTGTTCTCTCAGCAACAACAAAAAAAGTACAATTCAGCCTCAATTATTAATTTTCCGTGCGAAACAATTTCCATCACCACCAAGTTCATAAACCAAACTCTGTTTGGAATTCTTTTTTATTGTAGATAAACTTTTTCGTCCTGTACAATAAAAGGTAAAAAGTATTTTGACAAAACATTGGTTCTTAAAACACTTCGTCCGCAGAGAATATACTTTTTAACACCGTTTTTTTTTTTACTTTTTCATTATTTAAGTGCTGCCATTTGTATTGTTTTAGAATATAACGAGTTTCATATATAACTTTTTTTTTCGTGAAGTTCAATAATTTGTGCAGGCAATTTAAATGTAAATAAAAGGTGAAAGCAAATAATTTATTCTTTAAAACTTTGGAGAAAGCATTAAACTTTATGAAGTTGATTAGGCTTTATTAAAACAGAAAACTTGGATTGTTTAACAAATTAAAAGTGAAAAATGGTTTTGACACATAAAGAATGAACTAATGGATCACACGGGATTGCTCTTAGAGAATTAAAATGTAATGAATGTAGGCGGGCTCTTTAAAAAAATACGCAGAACGTTAATAGAGCTTAACTACCAACTTAGAGAAAGAGCATTTGCAAACATGAAATTTGTTATTTTAACAACGATTACGTTTTCTAAATTAATTAAATTTATTTAAACATCATTTTATGCATGCAATGTTGGGTAACTGCACTTACGAACAGCCACACCAAAAGATCCAAAGACATATTATCGAAAAAGAATTTTTTACTTTACCAAATATAAAAAGTATTGTTCCCAATGGACTTGGCAAGACTTTAATCCTACAATATATAAGTTTTCCTTGTTTACGAGAAGTCCTTTTATAGAATGTAAGTTAAGAGTCAAACATGCTCAAAATCCCGTTCCTACCTTATACCTACATTTATTCTTCGCCCATAAGATTGAAAATCAATATCCAAGAGGATATATTTGAGGCTGATGTAGTATTATAGGTTAAGTTAGCTTAGGTTAGAAGTAGCTGCTGGCAATAAATTCGGACAACACATTTAGGCAATTAGTTGGTCCATGGAAACTTGTCTTCCTTACTTGGTGAAGAGTTTGGAGCTTCTATTGGATCATGCGAGATTACTTGTGTTTGTGCATAGTAGTATTCACCTAAAAGTGGAACGTACAACATGGGGAGAAAGCCTGACATGTTTTTCGTCGATTCTATCGTACAGCTTGTGCAAAAATTATATGAAAGCACGCCAAGCCCCATATTTTTTTTTGCATTTTCAGGTCTACAGGGTGTATTTTTTTATTCCAACTTTTGATTTTGGACGAAAAAAACATTAAATTTTACATAATTAAACAAACGTTACTTCTATTATATGCCTGTATCTGATAAATGTCGCTTATATTGTTTTAAGTTGCGAACTGTCCTGAAGCAGTCCATATACTTGATTTAATTTGAGCTTGTGAATTTGCTTATATAAAATTAGTAATTGTTTATATCTGCTTTCTTCAGCTTAAATTGGCAAGAGAACGGGGAATGAATACGACAATAGTAAGCAGCAATAAATAATAGCAAATAACATCCGAATGTTTTGGCATTCCCACAAAGCTCGTCTGACTGCGCAGGATGCCGTTTGAGATTTCTTGCTGGTCGTCAAGGTTGGTACTGAACTTACAGAAGGTTTTATTTTCAACAAAGGAATCCGACAAGGTGATACGCTATCGTGCGATTTTTCAACTTAATACTTAAAAAAATTGTTGGAAACTCCCAAGTTAACTGTACTGGCACAATTGTTTTCAAGTCTGTGCAATTGTTAGCATACGCTGATGACATAGACATCATTGGCAGAACCTAACGTGCTGTCACTGGAGCGTTTACTATAATTGAAGCTGAAGCAGCTAAGATGTGACTAGCCGTCAATATGGACAAAACGAAGTAACTGCAGTTCAAAAAAAGGGACACACAATACCGGCGTATTGAACTAAACGCCATAATAGGCAGATTCAACTTGTAATAAGGGATTCGCTAAAACATCTAACAACAAGATCTCATCAGAAATAAAACGAAGAATAACTCTTGCCATTCGCTGTTCCTATAGGCAAGGGAGGCAATTGAGTAGTAAGGCCCTCTCTGGAAAAACAAAGGAGACTTTTTATAAGACTGATCATCCCAGTCCTGCTCTATGGCGCGGAGACATAGACTCTGCGGATGAAGATACGTATCCTTAGGCGTTTGAGCGTAAGATTTTTCGGCCCTATCTTCGTTAACGGGCTTTAGAGGAGATGTATCAACCACCCACTATACGAGTTGTACATCGACATCGACATTGTACAAAAAATACTTATATCACTTTTAAGATGGCTAGGTCGTGTAGAAAGAATGGACAACATTACTCCAGATCGCAGGACCATAGATTCCATCCCAGAGGAAAGAGGAAGTCAAGAAAGATGATGACCTCAATCTGGAGGGCGAAACTGTAGCAGATAAACAAATACTGCGCCAGATGGAGCGGCATGTTGATTAGGGCAAAGGTTTGAACTGTAGCGGTCCCTAAGTAAGTAATGAACTTCCCTAGTTTGAAATGGGGTTGAACTACATATATATTGACATCCACCTAAATTTTTCATTGAATTAAAATGAGTAACGTTTGACAGTTAAGTAAGTTTGACCAGAAATATTGGTTAATCAATTAAAAGAAAATCCAATCTTTTAATTTTGTTGAACTTGATAATCTACTGTCCACCAAATGCAATGACATGCCGGCACACACATGCGTTCAATAGATAATTGAACTACAGAGTTTACATCCAAATTAATCGTGTTCACTTATACGGAATGCAGCAAGGAAAAGCTGAAAGTTGTGGAAAACATTTTTAAGAATCGTGTAGCTGTTGTCCAAAAATACGATTGGGCAAAAAAACACACAATATCTGAAATTTGCAATATATTTTCTGAAATCAGCTGTCAAAAAAATAGAAATCTACATTAGAACACTTTCCACAATAACCACTTAAAAATACTTTGTGCAGCTGTCAGCGACTTAACACATAAATCATGTGAATGAAATATCAGAATTCAATTTGATATAGTCCCATGTTAATATCAATAAAGCAACTAAAGCTCAATTTTGCGTCAAAAGAGTATTTACTTTTATTTTAAATTTCAGAACATTTTTTCTAGTGCAAAATAATATACCCGGTACATATCTTTTACAAAAAAACTAATAAGTAATTAAAAAAAAAAACTAGAAATATTCCATGAATAAACCAATTTGACAACTTCTGTCAAAACAATTGAAATGTCAAACAAAAACACGTAAATGTTTTCTTTACATAATAAATGCCGAAATGTACAAAAAGGGCCACAGATTAAATAAAGTGGCAACACTAAAGTACCTTTAATGTTAATCTATAAAAAATAAAACCGACAGGCAAAATCGATCGCTGCGTTTGTTTTTTTATAAGGCTACAACTTTAATTATGGCAGTGCTAAGTCGACAGGACGAAGCAATACAATGAGATTAAGCCTGAATAATCGTCACTTTTTCAGAAATATTTTTTGTTCGTTGTTCTTTAGGGGAAGTACCTACATATTGGTTTCGTATAAATAAAAAATAAATAAAATTGCAGAGAGTTTTCCCCACGACCAATATTTTATAGAAAGTCAGATATCATTTTATGTGTATTCAGTGTGGATGTGGATACTTTGCTCAGTTCATAGCATTTCATAGACATGAAATTCTATGTGTTCTATGGGATGTCACTTTCAGTTTGACAACTACCTGTCAGAAGGTAATATCCAAGTATTCTTTAAAAGATTTTTAATGACATCGGGCTGACTTTTAAGCTTAGGGAAGGGCAGCAGTTTAGTGTTACAACCAATCTAATCTGGCAACCCTGTCTTTTTAAGTTTAGGTCATCAACTAAGTTCCTACTTACATTAATCAATTGGGAATTTAAAACTTTTAAATATATGTATGTAATATTTCATTATAAAACATGTGAGCCAGTTCGTGCAACCCATTATTGTAAATTCAAAAATTTTGCAAAAATATTTTCCATTTTTTTCTACAGCAACACAAAATTATTGGTATTTCGAATTCATCAAAGCACAGATCTGAGCCTGGCATTTTCAATTTTGTTTTTATTTTATTTAAGCTTCATCCGCTTTTGTTTGCATTTATCAGGAAACCAATAACAACCAACAAAAATATAATAGGTATACATAACATACACATCCTCACACAGTGGTGTAATCGGAAATAAATAAAAATTTACATAATTTGCGAGATCGAAATCAAATAAAAGAAAGAACGCAACCCAGTCCCCAATCCCCATTAACCCGAGCGTAACCCTAACCAAACATTCAACGCAACGTGTATGACAGTTTTGAGTGGCATTATGGATGTGTCTGGTGCTGTCACACTATTATCATGGGGTTGACGCAAATCACCCATTTTGGACATATTACCGGAATATTTTGCACAAATTGGAGGCGGATGGTTTCACTTTATTTTTTTTTTATTTAAAAATTAATTTTAAATGCAAATAAAGGCATGACAAAAAAAAGGTAAAAAAATATCTGTTTTTATGGCATGTCGAATTGGGATAACGAACACCAAACATACCACGGATGGCAGTATGTTTATGAGTTGAGAATCAGATATATGTACATATATGGGGGTTCGAAAATTCATTGGATGCAATTGTTAAAATGGAGATAGGCTTAGCTACCTGCAAATAGCGCACATGAGTGAATTTGGAGCACTCAGTCAAGAGATAAAATGTTGTTCTTGCAATCACAGATTAATTTAACTAGCGATTGACAGCAATTCTGATTTATCATTCCTGGATTTTTTTTTTAATTATTTAAATATATTTTGTGGAAAATGGTTGTGATTTTTTATTAGTTTGAGTTGAAGAATTGCATTTTTTTTTTTTTTTATATAACTTTGCACGCGCTCAAGGGATTATGAATACCCTCTTATATGTTTTTCTTAACACAGCACGAGCATACGGTGGAAGAAGAGAAAGAAGGAAAGATGTGTTGCGCAATGTTCTGAGACTAGAGCTGGTTGTTGTCACAGATTTATCTCCAGGGATGGCGGCTGAACTAATGCGGAGAGAATTACCGTGTCTTATTTATTTATGTCCCTTATAATTCGCATTATTTTTATTTATTTCGTTGTCATATTTTATGGGTATGCTAGTTTACTCAATCACATGTTGTTAGTGTTATGCCTATACAGCATGTAATGACCAAAGCAGCAACTTATTTTATGACAATTTTTAGAATTGGTTTGTAATGGAATATAAGAAGATATAGACAACGGCAGGAATCGAACCTGCACCACGAGGTTGACAGGCGAGTACACAACTATTGCGCCACGGCCACCCCCTGATTGAAATCGCAATTAAAAGCAAATTTTTGAGAAATCAGGCACGTGACCAAACGATTTATAGTGAAAGCAGAACATTGTTATCAATATGAGTTCTTCTACACTCTTACAATTCACCAGTGACGTAAATCGTAGGTGCTCAGGTGTTCACTGCACACTCTACCAAAATCATCTGTATTTTGCATGTGTTACCAAAATCCCTAAATGTTCTCATTTTTATTTGTATTCCAACTACCTGCCTTATTAAAAGATTTTCTCCACGATTCCACGTTCAAAATGAAAAAAAAATACACGAAATTAATTCAATCTTTCTATAACTCTTGGTGTTCACCTTCAACAACCGCACGGTTTTCCTTTTACGGACAGCAAGAGAATTCATTCTCAATCAAAAAAACACAAATGCATACATTTCTGTGTTCTCCCAACATCAGCGCACCTAAGAGAAGCAAATCCCCATATTAAAAAAATATCAAACAGAAAGAGAAGAGATAATTGCCAGTAAAAGCCTATATGGTTAGGTGTTCAACAACATTCAGTGCATCGTTGGCGTCGGCCAGCGTCGTTCATTCCACCATAGGTTTTCGGTATCGGTAGTGCAAAGCAATCAGGATCAGTTCAGTACACAGTACGAAGAGAATTGGTATTCATTTTCATAGAGCCTGCTGTGGCTGTGCCTTGTGGTGCGGATTCATTCTCTGTACCTGTACGAAAACGTAATTTATACTTATAGATAGATACTACCAATGCCATGCCATGCGAGATGTGACACGTGAAAAACAGGATAAAGAGAAAAGAAAGCTTTAATTTCTTTTTACAGTGCTTGGCTCTTATTTTGATCATTGCGCGCATGCGTAGCGGATTCATTGCGTGTACCAAGTACAAATCCAAACATACTCATAAGCGACGTGCAGGTTTATATTCACCTGCAACGTCGAACAAAACACAAAATGAATTAATTAATGCAGTATTAAATGTTATTTCTGATTCTGATAACATTTAATACACATTTCGTTGACAGCGTTAGATTTCAAATAAATAACTTGAGAACGAGTTTTCATCATATTTTTGAAGCATCTTAAAATGCTATTTATTCTTTTCCAAAATGAGGCCTAGAAAGTTTTGAACTTTGATATTGCCAATTATTTTTTTTTTTTTAGATAATCTTCAAATTGAAATGCAGTTCGAATCGTTGACAAAATTTAAGTTACTAGCTATACTTTCTACAAAAAACTTTGTTGAGTATGGAATAAAATGTTCTGCTGAAGTTTTTGAATGCCTAAATTGTTCATATGGTGCATTTTTTTGATTTTTCAAGGCCGAAGAATGAATTAATTGTTCTTTTAAGTGTTCTCAGTTTAAAATTATCTCCGTTAAATACATTCCAAGAATGGTTGATGTTCTTGAATTAAAAGAAACTTTTCGAAAAATTTTAAATTTAATTGACTTATGTATATCTTAAAAATAACCACATCGGGGACTCCATTGAACTTTTTTTTCTGCTCTTAAACACGTTAAATCGTTTGATAGAAATAGAATGCAAGAGAAAATATTATCGCAACTTGCAATTATCTAAATAGAAAAACCATTTTTAAATTAAATCAAAGTAGAAAATAGTTTCTATGATGAAGTTTTTCAAATTTTTTGAAGAAATCTCGACGAATTGTTTTGTTTTTTTTTATTGAAGTATTTCCTTTCTAAATTATAGTTTCTTTACAAAAAAGTATAAAATAATATAAAAAACACAAAAAAAAAAATAAAACAACGTCCTCGTCGTAATCCTGAATCGTAACTAAGAATAAACAAAATTTGAAGTAGCAGTTAGTAAACACCTTGCTTGAAGCACCACGGCACGTCACTGCAATTTACACTTTCTTGTTATTGACAAATATCAAGACGAGGTAACATTTGTATGGAAAGACATGGACTTCTGCCTTGGGTGTTATATTTACCAAACTATTAAACATAAGGGAAGTGCCTAGGATCATACTGCTGAGTGCGTGGTGTACTAGCTAGGAGATTCGCAGTTTTTGGCCTAGTGCCGTAAATTTTGTGCCTTTGGCTTTGACCAAAGCCGGGAACTCTATATCACGAACTTTGTGCCTTGGTTTTGACCATAGCCGCGGACTCTATCCCACGAGCTTTGTGTCTTTGGTTTCATCCAAGGTCGGGGACTCTATTCCACGAACTTTGTGCCTTTGGTTTCGATTAAGGCCGGGGACTCGTTCGCTAAAAGATTCAATGGATAAATCTGAACCTTCAAAAATACAACACTTACTCGTAGCTGATATTGGGTGCATTTAAATGTCGGTATTAAAGTTCCTGTAAAACCAAAATTTGGTAGATTAAATTACATGTGTACATGTTTTTGGCATTTCTCATGGCATACAAAAGGATACTAAAGTTTTTCGGATAGATTGATAAAATAATTTTTTTTGTCAGCACTTCCTTGTCATCAGCTGGGTTTTTGCGTTCAGAAGTCAACTGCGTTCAGTGAATGTAAATTTTATTAACGAAACTGGTGATTATATGATAAATCATTAATGTCAAACTCAATTTCAATGTATCATAATTTATGGCCAAGTTATACACATGTATGTAGTTCAATACCAGTCGATAAAATTATTTCTTCAAAATCATTTACATTAGTGGTATTCACTATCTGGTGTACCAAGTCTTGTAAAAGTGTAAAATTTTATTTTTTTACAACAGACTGTGAACACACCTTTACTAATCTGTAGCAACACTGAAGCAAATGTCAAAATCTGTTTCACATTTGTTCTGAAGAAGGCTTAAGTTTGTGTTAAAAAAATCTTACACCCTTGTATTTTTCTGTTACAATAGGGTTCGGGTATTGTAAAAGTGTAAGATTTTGACATTCAGTATATTTTGTTGTTGTAGTGCACAAAAATGCTACACTTTTACACTTTTACAATGATACAAGACCAGATACACCGGATCGTGAATACCCCTATTATAAAAAATTCCGTTGTAACTTTCGACAAAAATACTTTCCAATAAAAAGCCACTAATTACAAGCCAATTTTGACAGCATTCTAATCAGAAACAAGAAACATGTGTCTTCTGAACGTGTCCAATATTATACCAAGTTATGCCTTATTCCAACCCCAAGGAAAATTAGAAAAACTTATCAATTAACAACATCGAATTCCCTTCGGGAAATCTTAATTTTTTTCGTAATGGCGTCGCTTGCTTATTCTCGACGTTTTTTCTTCTTCCAATTACTTTTGGTTCTTTAGGTTGGCAAAATGTCAAATGCAAGTGTATATGGTGTTTGCTAAAGATTGTGGACCGTATTCATTTAACGTTTAATTTTAAACACATGCATTTTTTTTTTGTTATAGACTTCAATGCAAATACATAATTACGTTACATTTATGTAGTTATGAATTTATTTTCTCGTGTGACGTAGTTCATACGCTAAGGAAATAAATACCAGTCAATTGCAGTAGCAATTTATACAAATTAATATTCTCAGCAGAAAATTCGAAGAAAATGATTTTGAATAATTAGAAAACCACCAAGCCCACACGTAATTTTTATACTCCGTCTAAGGGATGCGTTCGGGTTTCTATTTTTGATATTTTATTTACATTTGCTTGCTTTCAAAATAAACATTCTCTGAACTGCATAATTTTTATTTTTTTTTGAAAATTTGCCAACGCTTTTAACTTTATCGATATGAAATTTTGTTGCATTTGGATTCTACAATTTGTTTTTATGGACAATAAAGTTCAAAAGAAATTTTGCATTTTAGGAACGGGTTCGGTATAGCTGGTTCCAAGACAACTACTACCAGGTCAACTGCTGCCAGGACAAACTTGCCAAAAATTGCCAAAAAAGCGACAGAAAAATATAATTTTTACTACATTTCGAAATTTGAACTTTTTAAAAATCGAAGTAAAACTATAGATCATTTAGAGAATTTTATTAAATGTATTTTAACTTTTAGTTCTTCAAATAAAGTGCTTACTTGCCCAACCTACTGTTGTTATTTCGTCCAATTTAAGAAAACCCCTTTTTCATTATTTAAATCTAATTCTAAATTGCAATAATAAAATTACATTATGTTCTACTCCAAATAGTCTATAGTACTATTAGAAATGTCTATTTTTGGACAAGAAAATTTGTAAACGAAAATAAATAAGTTTATAAAAATACACAAAAAAACGAGAATAAAAAATACATTTTGTACCGCAGAAAGAAGCTAATCAAGTTTCAGTGGAAAACAAAAATAATGAAAAGAAATCTGATTTTTTTCGGAACGTGAGTGCAGAATAAGCGAAGAGAGTGTATTAGTTTATTAATAGAACGAATATACAGATGTATCTAAAATATCTTGCAGCTATCGGGGAGACACATATGCAAGTATAATTTAAGTGAGAAAACTGCACCCCGGGACTGACGATGGAGACGGCGATGGACGATAAAGAAAATGCAATTTACCATATTTTTATTTCGAGTGTAAAATTTAAAATTTATAGAATCACTCTTGGAGATTTTTTTAAATTTAAATATAGCGAATTTCATAATAAGATGAAAGGATACAAATAAGTATACATATATATGTGTTTTGTTTATTTCATTCATCCTTATTAAATATAATACTAACCTTGTTTTAAATTAAAAAGGAAATAGGATTTGAAGTTTAAACGTATATCCGAGGCACCCAGTAAGGGGCCCTTCTTCCAAAGTGTTATCTAGTTTCCCTAAAACGAAAAAAGTATGATTAGATTTTCAAATAAAATTTCTTATGGTTAAAGTTTGGAGAACATTTTTAAGGACAAGAAAGTGCTAAATAAATATGTTCGAGACGTGTGATGTGTTAGAATATGAATGTGCCATCATTTTTGAAAATTGTCAAATGTCATTAGACGTGTTCTTTTGGGAAATCTATCGGCAGCATACTAGGATTTTCCAAAAGAATGATCCCCGTCGCCTGATTTTTTGTCAAATAACTAAATTTAAAAAATCAACTATTTATTTGTTTTTATTTCTTTAGATTAAAGGCATATAGTTACATAAGAAAACTAAAACTTGAATTAAAAAACCCGAATAAAATAGAATATATATGAAACAGTAAGAAATAACAAAAGAGTTGAATTTTCCACATCTGTGTGGTCATAAATGTTGATTTTAAAATTATTTTATGTGTTTGATGTTTTTTTTTTCAATAAAATATAGAATAAAATAAAATATGGACAGAAAGTCCCTTTTAAAATCTCGTAACTGTTACTGTTAACTGTAACGTAATTATTAAAGTCACAATAAAAAACCCACTGGCAAAAAAAAACGATTATGTTCACTTTTATATTCACTGGTTTTGAATTCAAAATGACGTAGGATCGTGAAAATCTGGTTAGACACAAATTTTAGGGTTAAGTTGATTATCTATGCCAGGCATGTCAAACTCGCGGCCCGCGGGCCGCATGCGGCCCACATCAAATATTTTTGCGGCCCAATCTTAAATTTACAACTTGCAGGTATTTTCCAATTTTACACATTAAATTTTTCTCCAAACGAACAAAAATATATTCGTGAACACACTTAAAACAAACCGGGGAATCCCATGAAAATGTTTTTAATTTCTTCATTTCAACACCGTAAATTGCACGCATGCACACACACAATGAAAACAGAAAAATGGCTGTAAGGAGCTGTTGGTAAGAATGAGATAGACTGATTTCGTTTGATTTAATAAAGTGACGATTTTTGGGAAAATTTCTGTGAGGTGGGGAGTTTGTTTATTTGTAGAAAAAAAAATTGGGAAACAGTCATTCAAGTTAATAAATTTATATTTGGCTTCCTTGTTTTGTCCTTAATTTATATCAGAATTTTGTAATTGGTTCGGTATGTCTTTTTCAAAGCCGAGTGGTAGTAAATCCAAGTGAAAAATTTGTGATGAACATCGAAATTTTCAAGAAAAGTGGGAACTAGAATACTTTTGTTCTGAAGTGAATAATAAAATAATTGGTTTAATATGCAATAACCACATTAGTGTTCGAAAGTTATACAACATAAAGCGTCACTATGAACAACATAAATCTAAATATGACAGCTATGAAGGAATTATAAGGCAACAGAAACTGAAAGAGTTAAAGTTAGAACTGAAAAAACAACAGCACATGTTTACTAAAGTTTTTCAAGAAAGTGAAGTGGCGGTACATGCAAGTTACGTTTTGTCGGAGTTGGTAGCCAAACACTCGAAACCTTTTACAGAAGGTGATTTCATCCAGGAATGTATGATAAAAGCTGCAGAAATTGTTTGTCCTGAAAGTGTGAAGGCTTTTCAAGTAATCTCTTTATCACGAAATACATTTGCGGAAAGAGTTACCGATTTGGCTAGCAATATAACTGATCAGATCAAAGAAAAGTCAACAAGTTTTCAAGCTTATTCGATTGCCTGTGACGAAAGTACGGACATTGGAGGCAAAGCTCAATTAGCTGTGTTTCTTCGTGCTTGCGACACGAATTTCAATGTTTTTGAGGAGTTATTGGAACTAGTACCGATGCATGGGAGTACAACAGGGAAAGACATATTTAAATGTGTTTAAGAACTTCTACAAACATACAAACTTCCCCTGTCCAAATTGATTTCTGTTGCAACAGATGGTGCTCCTTCAATGACTGGAAAAAACAACGGTTTTATAGCAATATTACAAAGCAAAATCCGTGAATCTTATCACGAATCGAACATTCATCACATGCATTGCATTATCCACCAGGAGGTTTTGTGCACAAAAGTAATGAACATGGAACATGTGTTGAAACCTCTGAAAAAAATTATACATTTTATAAAATCGCGTGGCTTAAATCAGCGTCAGTTTTCGGATTTCTTAAGTGAACTAGGAAGTGAATATTCCGGCTTAACATACTATACTGAGGTACGTTGGCTATCTTGCTCAAAGGTTCTTCAACGGTTCTGGGACTTGAAAGCAGAAATATGTCAATTTTTGATAAGTAAAAATGAAGACACAAGGATGTTTCATGATTCTGTCTGGTTGCAGGATGTATCTTTCATGGTAGATATAACAAAACATCTATCCGACCTAAACTTAAAACTACAAGGAACAGATCAGATCATTACAAAAATGTGTAACCATTCAAATGCAAGCTAGATATTTGGGAAAAAACTTGAGAGAAGAGAATTTGACGCATTTTCCTATATGCAATATGTATAAACTTAGTTTAAGTGAAACAGTGTCCTATCAGAAATACGCAGAGAAAATTTTAAGCCTTAGAAATGAATTTGAAAAACGTTTCGCAGATTTTGAATCTTTGAAAGACAAGTTATCTTTATTTTCATCGATTTTTTCTATAAAAATACAGTCAGTACCTAACCAAATGCAAATGGAGGTAATCAAAATCCAATGTGACACCTGAATTTTACAAGTACTTGCCAGTCAGATTTGAGAAGACTCGAAGATTGGCTTATGAAATCATTTGTATGTTTGGAAGCACCTATCGATGCGAGCAGTTATTTTCACTGATGAAAGGAAATAAGCCACCTGTAAGATCCAGAATAACTGACTTACATTTGGGGTCTGTTCTAAAAGTAATAACTGCCAACAAAATTTCACCACAAGTTGAGAAGATGGTAACAGAAAAGAGATGCCAAGTGTCTGCCAGAAAAAATTAATATTGCTATTGTTCTTTTTCTTGTTCTTTCTTTAAATAAATTTGTTTCATACAAAAATCTTTTTTTTTTTTGCGGCCCATACAAATTTAGATCCTGCTGTTTTGGCCCGTGATAACCATTGAGTTTGACATGCTTGATCTACGCCATGCATTAATAAAATTTGACATTTTCTGACTAGGCAATAAGCTATATTTTGAAATATTTAAATGTATTCCAAATTTCGCTGAACAGCTCTAAGATATCACTCTTTTCCGCTGATGAAATTAAATCTGAAAATTTCCAATTTTTGGTATCGAAACATTTTTAGAAGAAATCTTAATAATCTTTCAATGGAATTTAACAGTTTATATCTTGTCCGTCTTATAAATGCTCTATCGATAACACACACTCACGTACTGCTAATTTGTATTTGTTTATTACTAAATAATAGATATGTACTGACTTGCTCCTTAAATTTCTTGTTGTTATTCCAGTTTAAGAGCTTTGGTAGGGGGCGCTGCTCAAGTTTTAATTAGTTCATTTTTATGTAATTTGACAGCAGCTGATACAAGGCCGCTCAAACATCTTTTATTAAATTATCTTTGATCTGGCATTTTCGCATGAATAAGCTAATTTTAACTTTTACTAAAAGTGGAAGAGCGCCCCCTACCTATGAATTCTAATATGATTTATGAAGCAAAAACATAAATATACGGTACTTTTAGCATAGTTTGTTGCGTTAGTAATTTTTATTTCGTGTACGTGAATATGTGTTAAACATGTTTTTGAGAAACGAACATATACCTACCCAAAAATTATTAGTTTTTGATTGTTTTCAGCTAACCTATCCGAATCGTTCACAAATATATTCGTATGTCTTAGTATCGGACATAAATTTTATAACAAATTGGTGAACGTAGCCATTGACAGAGAGAAGAACTCTACGAACAAGGACTTCGGATTTATCAAAGTCATCCGAACTACCAAATAAACAACATAATATCATTCGCTACTCGAATAAATGTCACAAATCTATCCAAAGCGCACAATTGCTTTCTACTTTTATCGAATGCAGGTTCTTGTATTTGTAGTGTAAATTCTGATTTGCTTTTTCCAAATGAACACGGCTATTGTGTTTGACATATCGTGTTGTTAAAATAGGCAAAAGTATTTTCAATTCGGCATCTCTAGACTCTATCCTCGTCGTTTTTGTTTTTAATTTTGACATTTGATCTAAAACTACGATTAGGGTTATAATAAAAAATCTGAAGAACACAAACAAAACACAAAATTTAATTTTTTTAATTTAAAATGGCAACCAATTCACATTTTGACAATTATGTACACTACATGTGTCAAATGTACTGTAAAGTAATGTTAGTATTGACTGAGCTGTATAGGAAAACTTCATAGACAAAGCAACAATAGATACTCTTGCGAAGAGAGTCTTCCAATCCAGCCCGATCTTTAAGGCGAAACAAAATACACAGTCAGAATGAAGGCTCAAATTCTCCACCCTTCATGAACCAAGAAGCTATTTAAACAAAATGGCTGCCAATCAAGACACGTCAAAATTTATTTAAAACTTTACGAAAATAAAATATATAGATATATGGAATTTTGACTATATGATAAAATATTTCGTACAGTGAATTATTTATAGCGATGGCTCAGGGTTAGGCAGCCATTTAATACCAGGATTACATTGGTTTTAAAGTGAGTTTCGGGGTCTGGAGAGGTCAGACACACTAGCAACTTTAATTTCTCAGTGTGAAAGCAGAAGAGATTTATAAAGCAATTAAAGAAAACGTAAACTAAAATTCCACAAAAAGATACTAGACTGAGAGGGAACTAACTAAAAAGACCCCAGATGTCATCTCAATATCTTTTCAACTTAAATCGAAATGGAATTTTTAACTCAAATAAATAAAAAGCTGTGTCAAAAATGCGGAGATCTTGCTTTTAAACAGGGTAAATGAGAGTGACATTTTTTAGTGAAAAAGGAGAAAATTTTAATTTTTCAAAACATTGATTTTTTTCTCGGAAAAAAAATGTTCGCACCACAATTTTTTTCCTACAACAGAACTTTATTGTACATACTAACCTAACTTCGTAATCTCTGAAGATAGTAATAAGTTCCTTTTTTTGGGAATCCAGATATTTCACGAGAAGAAGTATAATTTTATGATGAATAAAACATACAAAGAAAATTAGTTTTAAGCTTTGACAAATTTTTAAGCAAATGATGCACAGAAAGTGCGAAACGTGTCACTAAAAATAAAATTATAATGTGATAAAAAACGAATTATAGGTTTTTATTTATATTTTTCAAAACTAAAATTCATTTTATTTTTCATTCGTCACATAACACAACATGGAGGCAAAACCACAAACAATAAATATATTATTTTATGGGCTTTTAATCACACTGGGTGAAAACGAATTAATCGCTTTGATGGGCGATTATATAAACAATTCATTATAAATACAAGTAATATTTACTGAATTTCCGGAATTGACCCATGTTTTTTCAAAAATATTTTGAACATATTATAAAAGTTGCTTAGGTTCGAGTCTATTCATGAAAAACTGTCAAACCAAAGCAATATGATCTTTTCGATTGGTAGTCGGGAACACGCTCCCCCAATAAAACACCCGGGCACAATTTGATTGATTCTGGATTGTATTTATGTCTTACTTTATTTGTGAAATTTAAAATTAAAAAAATCACATCGGCTAAAAAGAATTTCCAAATCACTGGATTTCAATTTAGACAAAAATTTGCTTGTGTCAATAATAATCTTCTTCTTTTATGTTATTTTTAACATAAAAGTAGTTTAAATTCAATAATACATCGATGTTACATTTTTGACATTTTAATTAAGTATATGAATGTATTAGTGATTTTGGCTTCGATTCCGAAATCCAGAATAGTTATCTGTTCTGCTTAGAGTAACAACTATAATTTTGTGACGTTTAGAACAGTTCCGGACGACCAATCGAAAATGCCATAACTTTCAAACAACTTGGCAGTGACAAATGTCAAATCGGCTGTCATCGAAAACAAAACTGCCAATTTGAAAGTTCCTGTCTCTAAAAATCACCGTTTACATAAAACAATATTATTCAGAAATAATTATTTTAGGAAAGATTATTGATATGTGGTTAATATGTTTTTGAGCTAAATATCCGGAACTATAGTTCTCTTTATTTGTCTCGAACCAAAAAATGAAACAATTTATGAAAACAAAATTTAAAAAAAATCGACAATCCAATTCAGGGTGATGATTAATTTGGCAACATTTTGCATCAAAAACCTTAACAAATTGCAAGGAAATACAAAAACAAAAACAACAATTTGGCAACATGTCAAATGCGTGTATCGAACATAAACCGCACTAATTGAGGACAAAAATAAATTAAAAATCAACTGTGTCCATTGTTTCCGCCCGGCCGGCCATCTGTAACATAAAATGTGTTCACTGCGTTCAGGTAATAAATTTGAGGTCATAATCACTTTGATTGAGAACTCGTTGTATCTTTCGATGCAGCTCATCGTCATTATCATTGTCAAGAGATATTATTGCTTGCCAAGCTTTTCTGCTGCTTTTGTTTACAAAATTTATTTATAAGCAGATACATACTAATTTATTTAGTAATGATCTTTCTTGTTTTTTTTTTTTTAATTTTATGTATGCACAGGTCGATCCACAATGATTCCACTTAAAATTCGCGCGAGATTCATTCAAATTGATTTTTTTCTAGAAATAAATTCGAATAAAGGAAAAATTATGTACTTACATTGAGCATGTGACGCTTCTAAGAAAGAGATATTTATCTTAAAAACAAACATGACGTTATAAATACACATTAATCTGATTATTAAAAAATATCTTCGAATTTGTCAAAGAAAAACAATTTTTGTGGATGGAAATATTCAATGAGTTCCACAAAACAGTTCTAAGGAATTTCATTGCAGAGTTTCAGGCGAATACTTAAAAGTATATAACGAAAGCTTTTTGAAACTTTTACAAATGGAAATAAGGTGCTCCAATCTAGCTTTGAAAAGTTTCAGAATCTGACAGACTACCAAATGTTAATGTTTATCAGGGTGTCAATTATTTTCCCAAATATTTTGCCTTATATTAAAGGTGGGTTAAATAAGAGTAATGCATTCTCTACTGATGCACATTTCTACTAGTTGTATTGCATTTTGAAATTGTTGGACGCGAAGCATTTGGCTCGTTTACGATTACGATCGCTCTCCACAATATTATAAGGACAAATCACTTTTTCACTTCAACAAAAAGTCACACATCGCAGAAATGCAATGTTTGTTCATGCATTTGAGGAAAATTAACTATGAAATAATTGGTCAAATAAGTAGTAAAAATAATTTTTCGTTCTGCAAGTACATACATATCACTCAATTGCATTTGTCAACATAAGTGTCAAACACTAATGACATATGGCAGCACATTCGAAATTGTGGAACATTAACATATGGTATTACTTATTCCCCAAATTGTATTAATGTATGCTCTATATATGGTAAGTTTTGCATTAGTGTAAAATTCTGCACTGTTTGGACACTACCTCAATACTTTTTTTTATTCTTTATTTTTTAAGACTAAAAATAACTGTGAGTACCTGACATATTATTTTTATGACGTTTATTTTTTCTTTAAAACTGTTCCGACGATTTTGAGCAAAAAAAAAATTAATTATTTTATATTTTTTTTGTTCAACAAAAACGGATATTTTCTCAAGAACGGATTAACCAATGTTAACTAAATTGCAATGGTTTTTGATAAAACTAACGTCGTCATTAATTATTACTAAGAAATTGCTTAATGTATCATGACAGTAAAAAATCTATTGATTGTTTTGTGTAAAAATTAAGAAAAAATGTAAAGGTACGGAGAAATGTCTATTTAGAAGAACTACCTGTACAAGAAATCTAAAATTAAAAAATTTGCGTTTAGTAAATTATTCTTATCAATTTAGATCTTTTCGTCTAGGCCCCCCGAAGGCAATCGGGAGAACCAAAATCGGTTTCGATAGCAAATTTACAATGGAGAATAACGACGGAATAGTGCATGGTAAACAAATATTTGAAATTGAATGATGTACCTTTGTATGACAGTGCTCATATCACGTACAGTTTTATAATGAAACGTTTGTCTCAACGCCGAATATGACAGCCATCATTTTGCGGAAATTGGAAAATGTAAAATTGCAAAGGGAAACTAAAGACAGTTTATGGCGAATTTTGATAATAATAATGATAATATTATATTAAAGATAGTGATTGATAGTGATGATATTGAAGTTGTATTTATAAAAGAACTGCTTATGCTTATGCTTATTAACTGAGTAAATATTTCTGAAAGATTATTGTCAGAACACCATTTCGAAATCGAGTGAAACTATTGAACGAACACTTTCGATAGTGTCGGCATCTACATTTGGATAGTGAAATCGCGAATTCCATAATGCCGAACATTTATTTTAGATAGAACACTAGAAAGTTAAACTTTATCCTCTACGCAAAAATTGGTTTCTAGTTTAATCGGAGTTATTTTATTTTTTTTAGGATTGACTTACTCTGGCTTAACATAGAGTTAACCCAACCACTGAAAATCTTGGCCTGCGAAAGAATATATTATTCTTTTTACAACAATCTATACACCCTAGGGAAATCACCATTCATAGCGTGTTAAAAAATACAGGGTGGCACACGAATCGTGCTACAAAAATAAAACGTAATAACTTCTTTTCAGTGTGAGTAATCGGCTTATTTTTTTTTTATTATTTTATAAGCTACTATTTAGATTTATCAAAATGAATACTTGGCATACTGAAAAAGGATTTGGATAGTGCAGCGATACCATTCTTTGCAGTCCGTCATTTCCGTCCAAAGGGAATTTAGGCTGGAGTTTGGCGGTACTCCCCCGGGTAGATGGACCATTATGAGGCTGGTGAACATGTTTGCCGAATCTGGAAACATCGGACGAAGACCGTATCATCGAGATCCCAATGTTCGGGTGCCGGATACAATCGTGGCTGTTGCATTGGCAATACTGGCAAATCCCAGTGTTTCGACTCGAAACTTATCGGGCCAAATTGGAGTTAGCAGACTGTCATTACAACGGATACTTCATGATGACTTAAACTTGTTTCCGTACAAAGTCCAAATTACAAGCAAGTTAAACCCTCAGGATTTGCCTGTTCGCCTGGAATTTTGCCGAAAAATGATTGCAATGGCCGAAGAAGACAACACATTGATAAATTGTTTGTTCATTTCTGATGAGGGCCATTTTAACTTAAACGGCAATGTTAACAAGCAAAATTGCCGTATATGGAGTGAATCTAATCTATAAATGCTCCATGAAACGGAACTGCAACCAGAACGAGTCACTGTGTGGTGCGCAGTTTCATCAAGGTGTATTATCGGGTCATACTTCTTTGAAGAAAACGGTGTACCACAAACTGTCAATGGGGACTGTTATTTAAAGATGATTAAGCAGTTTTTTTTAACCAGAACTTCGCCGAAGACGTATCCCTTTTAGCAGGATTTGGTTTCAACAAGATGGGGCAAGTGCACACGTAGCCACACAAGTCATGGCGGAGCTCCAAAGAAAATTCCCAAAATTGATATCTAGAAACTGCACTTTCCGCTGGCCCCCAAGGTTGCCTGACTTGACTGCACCAGACTTTTTTTATGGGGCTATGTCAAGCAGAAAGTGTACAAAACGAAACCCAGGAACTTGACTGAATTGAAGAAGTCCATTAAGACAATAATTGAGGCGATCCCAATTTCAACCCTTCAGGCTGCAATGAACGATTTTCTGATCAGGTGCCGCATATGCGTGGATGAGCGTGGAGGTCATTTGCGGTCTATCATCTTTAAAAACCATTAGTTATTTAAAATAAAATATAATTCTTAATCCAATAAAAAAAAATAATGAAATACAGCGATTAAAATAAAAAAAGTTATTTAAATTTCTTATTGTAGCACGATTCGTGTACCACCCTGTATTTATTTCGATTAATCAAGAGTTAGGTTCTGAATATACTGCCCATTTTGTTTTTCCTAAATTGAATTGTATGGAAAAAGGAATGGGTTAACTGTCAAATCGAACTAAACTATTTTTTCGGAGAAAAACTGTGTGCGAACTAGCGATGACATACTGTCAACTGTCAAGAAATGTAAGTTTTTTTTCAGAAATCTCTGCACTGACAAAAATACTTATATACTATGTACACTTCTATTTTTTCGTTCTATTTGTTATTCGTCTTTCTGAAATATATGAAGGTGGTAGGAGCAAGCGAAAATCTTCGTTTTTTGATATAATTCTGACGTTTCTGGTTTGACAATCAAGTGGAAATGAGCGCTTGTAATTTTAATGGATTTTGACAAAAAGTCGTTGGGAAAAAAAATATCGATAATTAACATTGATGATTCAGAATCTATTTTAAGCTTTTGATATTTTTTTTTAATTTCAGTTTCGATCTTATAGCTTTATTTTTTTTTTAAATATAGTATTTCTCGATATTATTTAACTCCTTTAGTTACCCTAGAGCACCTATGTACATAGACCGGAAGTTAAAAGGAATAACATAACGAACGAAAAATGGATTTATATTTATTCTTTTAAGGCGCGTCCATATTATACTGATCGGCCAAGCCGAATAAGTATGGACATCCCGATCGGCCAATGGATCCGATGACAGAAACCCGAAGGTGCCGACCAGAATGAGTAGCGCAAAACAGGCCGATCGGCATCATTCGACATAATATGAACGCGCTTTTAGATCACCCAATTTGTTAAATTGACTCGCGATCTAACAAGTTTTTATTTTTGGTGAGTTAAGCTCAGAATGGCGTTCAAATTCGACGATTTATTTTGAAGCAATGTAGTGAGCATGCACCGGATTTACGAAAATAAGGGGAAATTATTTTATTCAATATATATCCCAATACCAAATGTCGAAAAGAATCCAGAGAGTGTAAAACAAATACTGTTTCATTTCTCTATCTTACTTTAAAAATGGTAAAAGGTATACTCATAGACGTCAAAATAAATCCATCGAGTGAGCCCAACGTAATCACAGCTTTCGATTTTGACAGTGACAGATCGATTTACGTGGTGTTAAAACTCGTTTTCGATAGGATTATGACTTATGCTTCCCAGCTATCTCGGTCTTAATTTATGAGCAGGATTAACTGACTTTGATTTAACTAAGCCAAATGCAGCTCATTTCCAATTCTGAAAAACTCACTCAAAGTCACTTTAAAAGCATACTCGGATCTGTTTGTTTTTTTTTTATTTTTAATTAATATTTTTATTTCGAACTGTCTGAATACGATGTTTGAATGTAAAAAATAAATTCTAAAATAATGGAATTGTAAAACATAACCTTCAAATTCACATAGGCCGACGAGCCGGTAAAAAACTAATGGATACCAGTAAATGTTCTCGAATAAAAAAAAATATAAATTTAGATTATCACTCATATCAAACATAATAATATTAAACTTAGACTCTAAAAGTAAAAAAAAAAAAAAAATCATTGTGTTTTTTTTTTATTAATGAACCATTTTCTCATTAATATGTATGTATATGAAAAAAAAAACATTTAAGTAATTTTTAATAATTTTCTCCGCTAAATGACATCATGCTTTCATATAATTTTGTTTAAAAAATATTTTTTATTAATAATATTTAACCACACAAAATAAGCAAGTGGTGTTGTCAGAAAATTGACAAGAGGAAAAAATATAAAAATCATACGGTTTTCTTTAAATTTAAATTATATTAAAAAAAAAAAAAACAACACACAAATTTTGGCATAGTGACAACCGAAAGAGTCTATTTAAATTAAGTTCCCCCCTTTGTGACTAAAAATAGCGCTAATGATATCGCACATAAGCATCTGAGTAATGCGCGAAGCAAAGCGTTTCATTGCAGAAGGCGGGCATAGGAATTATTTTTTTTTGTGTTAATTTTCAAAAAAAAACCTTTACATAATTGATTTATTTTCTTCTTTGTTGAAAAACTGTCGTTTTTAACTCACTTTTCGTAGAATTTTGAATTTCCTGATGTGATTGAACTTGCTGAATAAGTTATTGTAATTATTGGCATTTGATGCTGGGTTAGCACGCCAAATTAAATGTCCGTTTGTTCACTTTATTTCTCACAAAAAAAATGCCACAAAAACTACTTTCGAAAATCAGATTGCTTTTAGAAAAGAATAAATTGTGAGGATCAAAATTCTTATTTATTTTATTATTTTTTTTTTACTGTTGAAATAAATATATTTATTTTTCTTTTTTTTTAACCGAATATGAGTATATTTTCCACTAAGCGGGAAAACTCCGAACTACTGAGACTAAAACCACACGAAATTAGAATAAATTCCAATAGGCCCGAAGGCCTAAGTTATACTAAGGAAAATTGTTCCGAAAAGTGAAAAATCTTCTTCTTTTTTTTCAAAAAAAAAGAAACTACGAAAGATTCAAACACACTTTTGTCCACCACAGCAAAACATCAAAAGAGGAAAACTCAGATCTGCAAACACCTTTTCTTTTAGCCAGAAAATTAAAAATACCCCAAGTGGCTGAAATTCGAAAATGAGTGGTTGAAAAATCACACCGGTAAATGAGAGAATTTATGTGAGAGGTGTTTAAGGTATCTAAAATAATTGATTTTGAGTCAATTTGATGATGTCAAACTTGAGTGAAAAGTTTTGGTCGGTTTTATGAATGAATTCGAATGTTTGTTTTATTTTTTTACCTCTTAAATTGCAGTTACGATTTATTTAAATTCGCTCTTCAGTAATTTTGTTTAAAAATAAATGAGCTCTTAGTTTCTGGCAGTGTCGTTATTTTCTTATCAAAAAATTGTACCATAGACTTACAGTCTTAATTCATGTTACGACTCTTCAAAAAATGTAATTTTGAATTTCATTAATTCGGTCAAATATTAGGTGTGTTTTATTGGGAATCTATCCATTGTACCGTAAGTAATTCCGAAAAAAGGAACCAACCGTAGCATGGACCATTTTGTAAAAATGGTACCCCTGTACAGCAGTCAAAAGTAATGAAAGAGTCTTTTGCAAAGTAAAATTAAGTAAATATTAAAATTATGAACAATAATTAGCTTTTATTCATATAAAATAGAAAGTAGAAAAACGTACCAATATTTAATTTATGTTTCAAACCTATTTCTTGTTTTCATTTTATCTCCATTTGTAATTTTAAATTCGAATATTCATTTTGCACCAATAGAAAGGAAATGATAAGTGAATGGGTTTGTTCATAGACTATGGTCAAGTCTCTTTTTACACAGGACAACTTTTGTATTGCTTTAAAAATCGTCTATGCCTTGCACACGAGAAAACAAAATTGCCGGAGATTTGTTTCCTTTTAATATTTCTTGGTTTTGAACGCACACTATAACGAAGTTTAAATTGTGCACTCCCCTTACATTTCCCCTTTATATTTCAACCTTGTATTTATTTTCTGAGTAGATCGATAGCTATAGTTTTATTTTTCAAGTCAATTTACAAATTTATTTTCTGAGTATGTTTTGCTTTCAATTCAATATTCACTCATCAGACTGCACTTAACATACGCGGAATAAGGAACAAATAGTTAACATTTGACTTGCCATTTCCATGCACATGTTCAGAAAAAACAACAATGGGATCACAAAAATGTACGCCCAGTCCATGTCCATGTAGTTTTGCGAATACCGTCCATTGCCAACCTCCATTAAACAGTGAAGAAAAAGCACATTTTGTGAAGTTCAGTTGTCGCTTAGTGCGTTTAGGCTAGGCGAGCACATGCAATTTTTCCGAAACGAAATAGTTTAATCACTAGTGATCGCTCACATTAGCTACTTAAAATTAATCAACGAGATAAACCATCACACAAACAATATTTTGATTTAATGTGCGCGCAGTTACATTATAGTTCGGTGTGATACAAACTGGTGAACTTATTTGTGGCGATCGTTCGATTTGTGCCAAAACGCAAACTTTTAAGTTGCTCGAATCGTGGACTGAATTGTTACTGCATTTGCGCGCCCTCTCATGGTATTCACTTTAGCAACCAATCTGTTGCAAAACTGAAAGTTGCATATTTGCGCGCCTAGCCTTATAGCTCATAGAATTTCATACGAATAAATATTTTGCGGCGGACTGTGTAGCATTCCTCTATAGTGCAGTTCCACCCAATGCGGTTTGTCTTCTCAAATTGCTTTTGTTAAAATTGATTAATTGACATTAGGGGTATGCAAAATTGCAGATATAGGTGCAATTTTAGACGTACTTCAGAAAATAATTGAGCAAAGAATACAGTTTTTAATAGTAAAAGTCAGAAAATTTTCAGAAGAACAGCTTATAATTTTTTTAAAAAATGGAGTTATCTAAGATTTGAGAAATATGAACTGGCCAACTATTAAAAAAAAGAATCAAAAAGATCGATTTGTCTTACGAATGAAATTAATAAATATAACACTCCATGAACACATCCATCGAGATTCAATTTAATTGTCAATCCTGCCAACAAAACTAACAAAATCCGAATCGAGACTCGACTGATCGTCAACCAGCCATCCACCGTAGCTTCTACTTTAGCTTTTTATCGACCGTAGCGAATTGTATGTAAATTGTTACGAGGGATATACTTACGGCGGATAAATTTCCCAATAAAACACGGCTATTGACAATTTTCTAATTGCTTGACTATATGTCAGATCACAAAAAACAAAATTTTAGATTATTACACATTTTTGGACTTTAGGCTTAGCTTTCAGCGATGGAATGTTATTGTAGTTTGAGTAAATTAACTCCGATTTTAAGAAAGTAAGAAAATCTAGTAGGACACCCATTTTTACTTCCGATATATAGGTACCAAATTTGGATATGGCAAGTTATCGATTCCAACTCGAGATGATGGAGAACACCAAACAATTGTGTCCCGCAATTCCGTACTGTCTGGTTGTCTGTGTGTAGAACTATCTACAGTCTAAACGGTTGAACCGATTTTGTTCAAACTTGGTGCTTAGGCGTTTTAGGTGAATCGTTGTTTTAGCCCCAAAAATAACGGTACTTGCCATACAATTTTTTTACTCTCTAAATTATTTCGACAACGGCTCTAACCATTTTGATATAAAAACTATGTACATATTGGAAAAAAAATTACATATTTTGTTATTAACGGTACCTGCCATACAACCATTTTATTGATTTTGGACTTTCTCATAAGCGGATCAACGATTAAAATTTTTATACAGAAGCTTCTTCGAATTCTAATTAATACTGTGTTTCAAAAATTTCGAAAAATAGTTTTTTTTTGTTGGATTTTTGAAAAAAAAAATATTTTTTTTTGAAATTCAATATTTCGAAAACTGGTGGACGATTTTTTCTGAAATTTTATTTTTGAATTTATATTATTAAATACTTAAAAAGTTCATACCAATTTTGTTAAGAAAAAATTTAAGTATTTTTATACATAAAACATATAGTGAAAAACGACTTTAAGAATATATACATATGTATGTGGCCGTTTCTATTAAGAATCTTTTTCATATAATGTGATCGAACATAAGAGCTAGTACGTGCGGTCCAGTCGTGCATTTTATTTTATTTGGCGATGTTGAGCTTTTTAAAAGCAAGTAAGTAAAATTTCCATTTGGCTTGGTCATTGTATTGTCCACGC
The DNA here is from genome assembly GCA_910595825.1 of Philhelius pedissequus. Taxonomy (NCBI): domain Eukaryota; kingdom Metazoa; phylum Arthropoda; class Insecta; order Diptera; family Syrphidae; genus Philhelius; species Philhelius pedissequus. The sequence goes on along the minus strand of OU343160.1, from coordinate 64,618,367 downwards.
GCCAGAATCCTTAAGGGGAACTGCGTTTTTGCATTTGACTTAAGGTGGAAACATTCATTTATGCCATAACACACATATTTACATATCTAGGTTCCATCTGTGTAGGTAGGTACATATTACCCTCCTAAATTACATAATTAAAATCAATTTAAATATCCATTTGTAGGTAGGTATTTATGTCTGTAATTATTCCTTGAATCATACATTCGACAATTCATTATACTAAGAATCAAGGCAATCTTTCTTAAATCGGCTTTAAGCCTGCATATGATAACTAAATTATCTACCTACTAACACCGAGAGTGGTTAGCTAAATTAAAGTTGTAAGCTACAGGACTTGCGTTGTTTTTAAATCTTTTTTTTTTTTTAATTTTAAGTATATTTTTTTGAAAATTACCCTTCCCGCCTAAAAGGAGGGAGATAGACTCCCTCTTCCAGAGGAAACAAATTATTGGATTAAGCCCTTCCACAAAAATCTGTTATTATTTTCCGGAACCGTCATTATCGTACTCTAAAGTGGGAACACCGTAAATATGAAAAAAAAAAAAACAAAAATTTCATATAAAATTTTTAGTAATCTTAAATGTTTTGCCAAAAACTTCAAGGCATAAGATCATATAGTTTTCAGTTTTTGATTAAGAATTATTTGGATCAACAAATTTCAGAAAAAAAAATCTTATATATAAAGAACAATCCAAATTATGTTTATGCGCTATCTTCTCTTTTTCGGCTTGATCGATTTAAACGAAATTTTCGTTAGATCTTAGGACATGTCTGGAGAGCGCATATAAGAAATCTGTTTGCCGTCTGATGTCTAGAACCGAAGTTATGACCAAAAATGTAACTACATGTTTGTTAATGCTTTATTTTTTTTGTATACACACACTTTCATTTTGGTTTCTCTTTATTAATTCGTTTTGAAGCTTGGAAAATGTCGGTTTATTGTGAAACTCATTGTGATAGAAGACGTTTTCTGTGGAGAAGCTTACGAGATATATATTAGATGGCACTGTGCTGCGATCAATGCCACAACCTGATAGATTGCGTTACACATTCACTTAGGCTGTGCGCGATTTGACAGGTATCCTTTTCACATTATAATTTTCTATTCAGAAAATATGCTATTTTTCTTGCTGAAATTGATTCACGTTTTGCCGATTTAACCTTGGACGATGTAGATATACGTCTTGCAATGATAATTAATCAAAATGTCCTTGATAATCAAACGCAAGTGGTACGTGTAAAAGAAATAAATATGCCCATATTGGACAGCTTCAAACTGCACATTCAACACAATAAATTTGACAAAAAGTTATTACTTATTAGAAGAAGAAAAGTGGTAAATGTAGACTTCAATCGCTCTGCTTTGGAATATGATTCCGCAATTGCATTTACTTGCTCGAGGCTCCCAGTGGGAGATGCAAGACATTCGGCATTTAGTTGATTCTAGCAACAATTCGGCCAAGATTTCTTTCGTTGCCTGTTGCATCCTATGGCATCTATGGCATTGCTGCAACACTGTTTGAAGGCGGTCGAACTGCACATTCACGCTTTGAAACTGGCGATGAATTTTTTAACGGTTGACAAACCAATAACGTGGACGACGACCAAGAAATTGGCGAAAGCGAAGTTGATGCGAGAATGCAAAAGCATAACTTGGGATGAATGCACGATGGCGCATAAACGAGCTTTGGAGGCATGATTTGATTGGGATATGATATTATATGATATTGCTCAGCGGAGATTTTCGACAAACGCTACCCGTCATCCTGAAATCTACTGCTGCCGAAGAACAATGGATGCTTAAAATCGTCGTCTTTGTGTCGGCATGTCAATAAGTTGAAATTTACAGCAAATATGAGTGTCATTATACAGAACGACTTATCGGCTACTGAATTCTCAAGACAACTGCTAGCGCTTAGCAATGGCCAAATTTCTGTTGATGTCTCGATTGGATTGATATCATTCCCGACAAATTATTGTGAGTTTGCAACGTCGAAGGAGAAACTCATCACCAAAGTAGAGTGTTCCCCGGCATTCCAAAAAATTATAAAAATCTCGATTGGATTTGTTAATGGGCAATACTAGCAGAGCAGAAAAAGAACGTCGCGTCGTCGATAGCTTGGTAAACGGTGCTTTGTTGTTTGTTTTTGCACCGGAAAACAAATCGAAAAACATTGTTTATAATATCACTCTCTCCTTATTTTTAATTCATTCAAATAAATCAAATTGAAATTAGAACTATATGTGTCTTATTATAGCTCTGCAGTTCATTTGAAGGCGTTAAATTGGGGCGAGACGAAGTTCGCCTGGTCCGCTAGTAATATATAATTTAAAGAGTTTTGAAAAAGCACACTTTAAACTTTTCTTATCAAAATTTGCTTTTAAAACCCGATTTTTTTCAAAAATTATGCATAGATTTTACTTAACTTAAAAATTAGTTAAAAGAGCAGGGTATTGGCTTTTTAAGAAATTATAACATTTATGTGTAATTATTACCGTAACTTTTTAATATTTTTTTTCAATTGTTAGTACTTTTTTATGAAATTGCCCCTCCCGCCCAAAAGGAAGGAGATATACCCCTGCCAATTGTAAAAAATGCTTCTTTAGGACCCCTCACCAAAAAAAGCGTTAACAAGTTTTGGTGCCAAAGTTAACGTACTCTCCCCAGAGAACGATACATTCAATATTATTTCAAAAGATGGATTTTTGACTTTCATTTTGATTTAAAAAGTTACTGAAGCTGAGAGTGAGAGTGTACTCAGTTGCTTATGGTGAAATATCAAGTTCTTTACTAGTTTTGAGTAATTTGGAATTGCAAAACACAATTAAATTACGCTATACAGAATGTTTTGAAAGTGATTCTTTTACAAATCAAGCTTTTAATTCATAAAAAATCATATTTGAGGCTAAATGAATAGTTTAAATAAAGTGTTGTCAACTACGTTACAGAGAGCAAATAAGACTATCATTCAGTACTAATTTTATATAAATTTGTCTACCATAAAGTTATTTTTTGACTTTTCAATTTTTCTTAAAAGTGGTCGGGCGGCAAGTTATTCCCTATAAAATTTGGCCCGACCACCTGATTTGTTAAGAGGACAATCTAACCTTTCGTTTGATACCAATATTACCTATTCCCCCGATAAGATAGGTTCTAATAAAAAAACGTTTTTTTGAAATGGGCGGTCAAGGATTTATTCCCTATTTTTTTTCGCCCTACCAATTGTATTAAATTCTGCATGCAAAACTCCTACCATTAGTAAAAAGTATTTTCACTGGCTCCATGAGATAGGTACTCATCGAAAAATCGCTACCGGAAGTGACCGTCTCACGCCTAAAATTTCCCTGAAAACGTTTGCCCGAGCAGTGGTTTTGTGAATGTTTTAATAAGTTCTATCGATTGGTACTGGTACCCAACATTTCGATTCTCCCGATGAGATAGGTAATCTTAATTCCGCCTCCCTTTACTATAAAGTACCTATAATCACAAGTAAAAAAATAGTGCTTATGAATACAGTCCGTCAGCATTTGACGCATAATTACAAAGACTATTATCTCAAAGTTATGGCTGTGTTTTTGTGTGATGTGTTTTTATACCTAAAAAATCTTTTTTTACACGTGCATATATACTCCTACAGTATGCAATTCAATATCGGTAAAATAGCGTCAACTTAGCGGTTTATCCATCGAAAAAAAGCGTCACTTTATTTTGACATTCCTGTGACCTACACATAATTTTTTGCATGTTTTATTAGCTGTTTTTATTTCACACTGTCAAACAAGTGTGTTTAGGTATATGAGACCATATGAGAACCATTTTTGTTGGTTTTCGATTTTCTGGAAAACAGTGCCTTCGATCCGAAGCTCCTAGGAAGCTTAAACACTAATATCAACCAAAATTTTTCAAAAACAAATGTTTTTGAAATTAAAAAAAAATCATAATATTGAAAACTCAACACATATTTCGAAAACAACTCAATCGATTTTTTCAAAACTTCGTATTTAATAGTTTTTTGACATTATCTTGAATACTTACGAAAAACTATTTTGTTTATTGTGTCTCCCATACAAATATTTAAAAAACCGTTAAGAAAAAAATGTATTTCTCAAAAACGGTTCCAAGGATCTTGATAAAAAATATATAAAAAAAAATATTTTATTTTGCGTACTTATTAACTGTACTTCCCAGAGAACCACTTTTCATATTTTCCACTTTATCCCAATTGGATAAGCCAATTAAACTTATTTTTTTATGCAAATGGTAATAAGACTTCAAATTCAGATTTTGAAAAAAAAAATCGATTTTTAAAAAATAATTAATTTTTTGTATGAAAAATAGACTATACTACCTACCTACTAACAGCCTTAATGTTTAGCTACATAGTTGTTAGCTACAAGAGCAAGTTTATACAATTCAGTAGTGCATTTTTTTTTCAGATCTACTCCTTTATTTGCTCACAGAAAAATTCTACCAAACTTCATAAAAGTAAATGACGCACTTTCAAGCAACTTTTTTAACAAATAGTATCCGAAATTTTAATTGTGGGTTTCGAACATTGCACAAGCGAGCTGGAAATCTGAGATTGATCTTATAGAACCTTCCCCCGATGCGACCGCAATGTCCCTTTGTTTTGTTTTCCATTTGGTCTGCACTTCGTCTTCTTAAAGGCCAATGCGTTGCTTCTGGTCTTAAGTCGCCGTAAATGACTATATACCCACAAGTTGGGAGTTAATTCATTTTTTGAGGTCTAATTCGTTGGTGGTTCGATCGTCAAAAGGGAAGTATTTTGATATGATAATACTTATTCGGGTTCGGTAAAAAAACTATTTATCCCCTTTATTCCCAACGATTAACAACACAAACAAAGGAATGTTTAAAAAAAGTCCATCCTCGATGGACCCAATATATACTTAATCCATTCTCTTGTTTGACACACGTGTTTACAAGTTTCATAAGCCAAATCCGTTACCCGGTGAGAAGATGTAGGAGGTAAAATAAGCACAATTATTATGTTGACTCTTGCGGCATTGGACATCGGCATTTTGACGCCCTCGGCTTCTACAACCTCCAACCCCTAAAGTATTAATCATAATGCTGCGCTAACATTATTTCAGTATACACGCCTGAAGAAAACATTTTAATTAAAAGAAGCGTCCCTTACAAAAAATCTTCCAAAACAGTTTTTTTTTTATTTTTTATTTTAATTGCAATACCTTTTAATAATTCTCCCGTGAAAAGGGTACGGCTTTACTTAGGAGCTAAATTAAATTGACTTTGCTTTTTTGCTTAAAAAAATAACTCAGGGCTTAAAGCTTACTCGTTATGTTTTTAATTAAGGGTTTTTATCAGCCAGACTTTATACAAAAATAAATATTGATAAGGATCAACAATCAATGAACTTTAACATTGAACTCGTTTAAAAAAAAAAGAATTACCCTGCCTTATGCTTGACCATTTTTCCTTGTTTATTTTTATATATTTTTTTTTGTTCAAGGTTTTGTTAAAATCATGAACGTCAGGCAGTGTCAGTGATGGTAGGGGTAAGAAAAAATCCTTATGAGTGAAACAGATTAAGCCAACACTAGCACCATCTACGTCAACAGAAAACAGCACGCTGGCCAGCAAAATATTGCCATCATTACTTTTATTCCTATCTGCTTGATATTTTTTATCGAAACAAGCACAGCTACACCTTCCATCCATTTTTTTACAGTGTGTTTCCACTGAATGTCATAGTAAACAAGTTGTTAGCAATGCACCAGCAACAGTACTTTTAGAACTTTTAAAGCCTAATGACGCAGTTGCTGGATAATATGTGCTAAAGAATTGAAAAATACATTTTAAAAGAATAGCTGTCGCCGTTGAAAGACGTCCCTGGTACTCTTTTGGTCTGTTTCACGCTTTATACGTTTAGATCGGACGAAAACAGGCGACATCGGGATTCAGCTGTCATTACAAAAGAAGTTGACATTTACATACAAGTTATCGATAGCAAATTGATAATTCGCATCGATAACAAAATTTTCTTTGTTTAACTAAGCCCGAAGGAAATTAGTTATTTATTTTATTTACGAAAAAACGAATTCCATTTCAGCATTTAAATAGAATTCGGGAGAAAACTGTATTATCGTTATATTAGGTCTTTGATATCGATTGTGTGTAAAGAAAATGTCGATTTTGTTTTCTGACCAGTCTAATATTTTATTACCTTTAAATATCAAAAATTATTTAAGACTTAACCTTAAAATCTTTTGGAACTTCATTGGTAGCAAAAAAAAAAGTGACGTATACGCATCTCTATGTCTTTGAATTGAATTGTATTGGATATTGATAAGTTATTTCTTCCGAAAAAAGATTGACTTTGTGGAGCCTCTATTGGACATATACGAAATAAGTAGTGGCAATCTTCTTTTGATCTTAATTTGCAAAGCGTTCACGTCGTTTTTACTTGTTTTATAGGTACTATAGGGCAAGTTTTGCATTTGGAAAAAAATTTGGAAAAAAATCGAAATCGACATTTTAATCAAAGTTGACGTTACGATGATAGAGAACACCAAAAAAAATGGGTCCCGCAATTCCGTCTGTCTGTAGAACGATCTACAGCAAAAACGGCGGAACTGATTTTGTTCAAACATGGTGCTTAGGCGTTATAGGTGAATATCCAAAATAGATTTTTGAATCGTTGTTTTAGCCGCAAAAATAACGGTATTTACCATACAATTTTTTCTACCATCTTAATTATTTCGAAAACCGCACTAACGATTTTAATAAAAATTGGTGTGTGTACTACTTTGGATATGGTCTACATTTTGGTCAACTTTTTTTTTAAAGTATTTTGTTATTAACTTTACCTGCAATACAACCATTTTATTGATTTTCGACTTTCTCACAAGCGGCTCAACGGATTTCGATCAAAAATTTTATACAGCTCCTTCTAATTTTAAACAATACTGCGTTTCAAAAATAAAAATAATAAATATTTTTTTGGATTTTGAAAAAAAAAAATTGTTGAGATAACAATCAAACATGAAATAACGATGATATCGAAAACGAAAAAGATGGTCTAAAAATTCTGTCAGTCTATCTGACAGTGTGTCTGTCATTCTGTCGGTATGTATGTATAGACACCTACAGCCCGAACGGGTGGGCCGAATTGCTTCAAACTTGGTGTATAGATTTTTTTAAGGTATTGTACTGAGGGGAAATTAATTTTTTTTAGCTCAAAAAATAACGGTACCTGCTATTTAACCGTTAGTGTAAAGTCTATTTTTCTCGGGAACGGCTCTAACGAAATGAATTTGATTTAAAAAAATCAGTGTAGCTTTTTAGTTACGACCGATCATATCATTGAAATTAAATGTTTAAAAAAGATACTTTCCATAGGACCGTTTTTTTTTTATTTCGGCTATCTCATAAATGTCTCGACCGATTCTTTCGAAATTTCACACATATCTAGGTTTACGTTGTTCAATTTATACTGCGTACCAAATTTTTTTTTGTATTTTTAAAAGCATTTAAAAAAAATTTAATTTATATTTTGAAAACTGCTCAATAATTTTTTTTTAAATTATAGTTATATGTATTTCTTGAATATCTATGAATTGGCGTTTTTGAATTTTTTTTTAAATTTTTTTCAAAAAGTTTAAAAAAAAAACTTTTTTCTCAAGAACCGCTCCACAGATGTTTAAGTTTTTTTCTCATAAATTTATTCAAGAAATAAAATGGCGTACTTTTAGTTGAGCTCAAATTAGTTTAAGTATTTATTTCAGAATTTTGAATTATTTTTCTTTGATTAAGACGATTTAATCTTATGTTTTTAAGTGTGTATATATTTTTAAATATTTAAGATTGTCGATTGTCATACGAATTTTTTTTTAGAAAAAAATTAAAGAAACTTTGTATATAAAATATAAAGTAAAAAACGACTTTGAAAATATATTTCGATTTTAAATAGAAATCTTTTGCGTACGATGTGATCGAACATAAGAGCAAATTCGTGCGACTCAGTCGGGCATTTTAGTTTCATGGCGATTAAAATTAAGTTGAGAGTATAAAAATCTGCTTTGAAATTCTCGACTCTTGAATAAATGTATCTCGAATTAGGTCATAATTTTTGCAGATAATTTGGTAGAGTTGATTCTTCAAACAACTTTAATTTGCTTGGATCGATTAGCAACTGCTTACCGCAGGTAAGGCCTTTGTTTCTTAGTTCATACAAATGTAATTAATTTTGTTGTCAGTCAAAATTCCTGGTGTCCAAATGTTTTAGTTATGAAGTCAGTTTTTGGAAGGCCTGTTTCTATGTAAATTACGTAACTGGGAGTAGGCTGAAATAAGTGAAAGAGTTTTCTTTAGGAAATATCTATAGATTTTTTTCAATATCTTCATACTCATTTCCTCCCCAAACGTATGAGGCATAACAGAGAGTTAATTTTACTGCTACATCGATTATTTTATAATTCGTTGGTAAGACTATTCATTAATTTGAAAAAAAAAAAACGTTTTTCCACGACATAATTACTAAGCACTGATATGTGTTAGCTTTCGCTAACAAATGTTTGTTAAAAACGAATGTCTAATTCAAAATATTGTAATCATAGTACCATCTTCTTCGATTTGGTCCTTGTGAATATCGTGATTTTTGATTTCTTGGTATTAAATTTTTGTTCCCGTTTCTTCCAGTAGATTGCTAACCGGTTGATCAACAATTGCAGGATTTCTGGTGATTTGGAAAAAGTGGATCCTGGCAGATCTTCAACTATGTCATTGATGAAAAGCGAAAACAGTATTGCACTGAGTAGGCAACCTTGTTTTACTCTATATTCTGTTCAATTTATATTTTCAGTACAGGGAAGATAATATATTTGCTTTTCACCTTTACTATTATTATGGATTTCAATAAGCTATCTCTATTTCTATAAAGCTTTTCCATTTTCCATGGTTAAAGTAGTGAGCATTATAAATTGGCATATTCCTCTCACAAAAGTCGGTAGGGTTACCAATTGTTAGTTTAGATTTCATGAACAGAAACATGTACATCGTAAACTAAATGTTAAAAAAAATTAAACTTAATCCAAATAAAAATAAATCTATCTTTCTCCACAACACCAAGACGTTAGATAGTAGGCGCGTTTTTTTAAGAGTTCCCCAGAAGATGTAATCTTTTTTAACGTGAATATAAATCACAGAAAAAAACGTATAAATAAGGTATAATAAGGAACTTGTGTCCTTCGAAGAACTTGAAGTCATGTGTAAATAAACACAGTGTAATAATATCACTGCACTATTTTAAATATTATATTTATGTACACGAAACCATCTCCATTTTATTTTTATTTTCATGAACAAAAAAACTATTTGGTAATTTGATGTTGCAATTAATTAAAGTACCGAAATACATCAAAAACTTGGTCAAATTGTAATTTTTCCTTTAAAAAAATACCCAACAAATAATCTTTAGCTGCATTTTAACCGTGTTCCGAAAAAAAAAAAAAAAGATTTAAGCAGAAAAGGACGCAGCGACAACATTTTTTTCCTTAAATTAAAAATATTTGCTCACAAAACCTCTAAGAAAGATTCGATTCTGAAAGCTTCATAGCGAAAACCAAAGAAAAAGTTATTAGAATTTCTATCAAAGGACCAATTGTAACTCTTAATTAATGTGTTTATTTCTTAAATAAACACTATAAGCGAGAGTTAAATTGGCGATCAGTCTCCTCTCAGCCGGGGAGCAGACAGGTCATGGTGGAATGTACGTGGGTTTAGGGAATATTTCAGTAGCAATTTCTTAAGTTGTGTGCCATGCAAACACCAACCGGCACCAGTGTGTTTGAAAAAGCTCTCCCATAAGGCCTGTACTAAAAATATAAATTGAACAGAGTATAGTATTCCTATCTTTTCTTATATCAGCTTTTGAAAATGGATATGTAGTTTGCAAACTATTCTTTTCAGTTCAAGTAAACAGAATAGCAGGAATTCAAAAAAGATTCTTATGATTCCGTCTTTGTGTTCTCCCATGGTCGTAAAATCGACACTGCCTCTCTATTATCAAAGACTCATTGAACCAATAATATCTCCATCACTCTATGCCAGTTGAGTTTTAGCTTCAGCCAAGGATTCTTGATAAATACACAGCTCATATATCTTCATTCAGCAGAAATATTGTGAATTTTCCTTAAATCAACTTTTTTTTCCGTTGGGTAGGTGTAAAACCTTCCAAAGGCTCTATGAGGCCTGAAAACGCGTGCTCATAGAGTAAGATTCTTACTTCACTAAACACACGGCCTCCTCCCGATTGCAACTAAGATGAATTTTATCTAACAATTTATTTTTAACGAATTTACATACTCGTAGTTAACGCGCGTTGGAGGTAACTATCCGGTGATAGTTCCGATAGTTCCTGCTTCTACCGCGAATTTAAAAAAGCGGATTCTCGTTTAGTGCACCAGATCGAAAAGTTTTGCTCTTCGTAGGTGGCGTACTAAATTCGTCTCATCGATAATTGCGATTATAGAACAGCTAGGCCTCGCTTAATGCATGTCTCTTTTAACACGGCCTCGCTCTAACACTTTTCACTTTTTGCGAACAATTTTCTTTTAACACGTTTAAAAGCCTCGTTGTAACGCGGTATTGGAAATACAAAAAATGTTGTTCTCATTATGTTTCACTTACGTTGTTTGTAGAGACATTGCATATTTGTTTTCAAATTCATGCAAGTTATTCATATACATGGGTACTGTTTTTTTTTAAATATGAATTAACTGAAATAAAGACTTCCCCATTATTGATGCCGGTTTCGTTTGGTAAATTTATATTTTTACCTATAAATTGATTTTTTTCGTAAGTAATCGAAGCGTTTTCAAATTGATTTTTATTTGCTATACTATTGGCGAATATTTGCGCCTGTGAACCAACTAGAGGTATCAGCTGGCAAATATTGATTCGAACGTTGTTTTTAATTTCAAGTTTGTAAGTCCGAAAATGAGCTTGACGAATAAATTAATTTACTTAAAACTGCTTAGCTTCCATTTGAACTAAAACTATTTTAATTCTTTCTTGCAACCGAAACATATTATTATTAAACATGACATTGTCAAACTGATGGATGCCAATTTTGATACATATTGGTGTCAGTAAAAGAGGGGTAGATCTGCCGAAAAATCCAAATCTACAAAATTTATTTAAAATCAAAAAATAAATTAATTTTTTTGGCCAAACGAAGGCAAAAATTGTCAAAATCAGTTTTTTGACAGATCTAAATCAAAAATAAATTGATTTTTGTTACCAAACGAAAACCCCATTAGTGTATTTAATAACGCGGAATTACGGATTTTTTCAGCAAATAAAAAAACAATATTGATGCATTGCCAAAACGGCCACGTATGGATTATTTAAGAATTTCCTCAAACATCGAAAATATTTACCTAGAACATACAAATGATGATCTAGTTTTGTCTTCTTTCTTTTTTAGTGCGGTTACCGAAAATGAAGTAGCTCATGTGATTGCTAACTTGAAATCAAAAACTTCCTTTGGAATAGATGGCTTAAGCAGCATAGTAATAAAAAAAATACATGGTTTTATAACAAGGCCCTTATCATATATTGTCAACTTAAGCTTTGAAAGTGGGGTATTCCCAGAATGCCTTAAAACTGCAATTATTATCCCGATACATAAAAAAGGTGACAAAACAGACCCTAATAACTACAGACCAATTTCGTTGCTATCTGTTTTCTAAAAAATCTTTGAAAAATTAATAACTTAAAGAATGCTTAAGTTTCTTGGTAAATATAGAATTCTCAGCTCTTCGCAATTTGGATTCATGAAGGGTAAGTCTACCGAAGATGCAGTAGTGACTCTCTTGGAAAGCATCAATAATGAACTTGATAAATCAAATAAATCTGGTGCTCTGTTTCTTGATCTGACGAAAGCATTTGACTTAGTCGACCATAAACTTCTTTTAAATAAACTCTACAGATATGGATTCAGAAGTAACATTTTAAATTGGTTCTCATCCTATCTTCAAAACAGGTCCCAGCATGTGCGAATCGGTACAACTATGAGTGATTCGATCACTAGTGCATGTGTAGGCGTCCCCCAAGGATCAGTGCTCGGGCCTTTACTTTTTATTGTTTATATAAATTCAATTTTTCAGTTGCCTTTGAAAGGAAATATGGTTGCTTTTGCTGATGACTTAGCCCTTTCGTATGCTGCTCCTTCTGTTGATAGAATAAAAGCCTCAATGAATAGCGATCTATCTATTTTGGCAAACTGGTTTAAGTATCATCAGATGGTGCTGAGTAGCAAATCCAAGATTATGCATTTTTCCTTGTCAAATGAGATTTTTATTGAAAATGTTGGTCTTCATGACGCAAGCTGTGATCATTCTAGTTGTACCGTTTCTTGCATGCCACTTGAATGTGTAAGAGAATTTAAATACCTTGGCATAATACTAGACTCAAAACTGAACTGGAAGTCACACATTATGAGTGTTAAAAAAAATATGTATATTGTTTTGAACAAAATCTTTCTCTTGCGAAAATTAGTACCAGCAAACCTACTAACATCTATTTACTATGCATTAGCTAACTCTCGCTTAGAATATGGTATTTCCTGCTGGGGTAGTGCATTTATCAGCAATCTGCAGACTTTAATCACAGCCCAGAAGAAGATCATTAGAGTAATGCTTCACAAACCTAGATGGGAACCATCATTTCCGTTGTTTAAATCGCTCAATATATTACCACTTCGGCATCTGTATGTTTATAAGGTATTGAGACTGTTCTATCTGCGGGGTGGTCACAATACAGTAAGAAGAAATGCCATAAATCGCTCGTTGAGATCATCAGCTTCTACTGTGACTATCCAAAGAACTAGAACAGAGCATTTTAGACGCTTCTGTACTGTCATAGCTCCATTTATATATAACAAACTTCCAGCAGATATATGCAACAGTAATGGCCAATGCCACAGGTTCTTAAAAAATCTTAGAATTTGGCTCTTTTCTAAATCAGATGTGGAAGACTTAATGCGTGTATTAGCTTGACCTCTTATACCACGACAACATAAACCATAAAAAAGATAGCTTTACTTGCTTTATTTAAATTAATTGCCATCCATAATTTTAAATTCATATCTCATTATAAATTCATATTCTCTCTCACATATTGCCCACTCCTAAAATCTTCATCTGATGCAAATATATCTCTTTTTTTTGTAGTGTTCTCTCACTCTCTTACAGCAATAACTTCGACGCGGTTTTTCATCTAAATTAAAAGTATATCTAATGAAAACGCACTTTACACTGGTATCCGTACCACAAAGTGCATGATACCATTTCATTTTATAATTCATGGTCCAACACTCTTTTGTTTTCTATAGTTTTCATAATTATAATTTAATGAGTAATGATTTTTATAATACATTATGTATAATTAAATACTGTTAACCTTTAAATAACGAATTTATTAATACTTTCTGTACAAAATATAATTAAATAATTATTGTTAACTCTACCCTATTAATCATTATAATTAAAATTTATTTTGCTAAGACAATAATTGTAAACATGAAATGGAAATAAATCTTAAATCTTAATCTTAAATAAGAAATATCATGAACAAATATCATGAAGTGATAAAGAAGGATCTGCGATGTTCTTGTGTTCAGTTTTTTACATTTTATGAAGTTTATATTGCCAGGAAAAAAACATGTATGGTTAATGTTTTGTGTCTTTGTTTGTTCATTTTATGTATGGTTCCAATTTCGATAAAAAAAATATTTGTGTGTGTTTTTTGAAATCATGTAACTTAACCCCCCTTTATGCACTGGATTCTTGTATGGTTTAACACGGCATTTTTCCATGTTTTTATCAAAATGTTGTAATCAGGGCCGGACCCACCATATGTGCAGAATATGCAAATGTACAGGGCGCCAATCTTTGGGGCGCATTGTAAAACCATAACACAAAAAACAATTATGGATGCACATACCTTCATTCTTCAAATTTAATTTCGTCTAACCAGCTACCTATGCCTTAGCATTTCTAAAAATTATTTGAACGCAATAATTATATTCCAATCATTTAAATTAAGTCATTTCATATGCTCACACGAAAAACCATTCATACAGAGTATGTTTCTTTATTCATTCTGGGATGTCCAGAATATATGGAATACCAGTTTTGCGTTTCTTTATTCCATCTAATATTCCGGATAAGATATTTTGTTGTTTCTGTATTCATTCCGGCCGGCACGTTTGGAATACATTCCTTTTATTCCATGTTAAACACGAAATGAAAAGAATATTCTCGGAATAACAATCTGATATGAAAGCAACAAAAATGACATCAGCAAGGACGAAAACCAAGTAAGCAAACAAAATGGATGACCAAACATTTTTTATATTTGTATTATTGAAATAAATATATAAATAACAATTAAATGTGAATTTTCATTAATTATTTGTTTTTACTAATTTCTATGTTTTTTTTCACAACACTTTCAAACAGCTGATTGATCTTTTCTCTTTTATATACCGGATATTATTTTCGCTTCTTTATTCATTCCATTCTGGATATTCTGGATAAGCGTCTTTTCCATCCATTCTAATCCTTATCCGGAATAAATAAAGAAACACACTCATAATTACACGAGAAACTACATAGTGAGTGTGTTACTTTATTTATTCCGGATAAGGAATAGAATGGATGGAAAAGACGAAATGTCTATCTAGAATATCCAGAATGGAATGAATAAAGAAACAAAAATTCTCTCCGGAATAGAAAAGAAAAAAGATGACATCAATCAGCTCTTTTAAAGTGATGTGATGATGACATCAAAATAGATATCTCTACGAAAAATAGTAAAAATAAATTATTATTAATTTATTAATTCATGAAAAGTCACATTTAATTGTTATTTATATATTTATTTCAATAATAAAAATATAAACAATGTTTGGTCATCCATTTTGTTTACTTGGTTTCCGTCTTTGGCTGCTGTCATTTGTTTTGCTTTCATATGAAAGGGTTATTCCGAGAATATTCTTTTCATTCCGTGTTTAAAATGGAATAAAAAGAATTATATTCCAAACGTTCCGGAATGAATAAAGAAACAACAAAATAGTTTATCCGGAATATTCCATGGAATAAAGAATCGCAAAACTGGTATTCCGAATATTCTGGACATACCAGAATAAATAAAGAAACACACTCAGTGTGAATAAATAAAAAATAAAAAAAATCACATCAAGAATACGTTGGTGCAGGCTTCCAAGGTAAATTCTTACACAAAACCCCTACAAAAATCTATACAAATCAGCTTATTAACCATTTATACATACAAAAAAATCGCACCAAGGCTCTGCGAGATAATTTCAAGCACAAGCACTCAAAAATTGTTCATAGGGTAAGATCTCCAAATAATAAACTTAACCTTTGGAACCAGTTGATTGAACCGTGCAGATTTTAATTCTGCATGGGATATTCTCAGAATTTGTTTGAATGAAATATTGTTGAGTTTGATACATGTTCAATGCCAGAGAAGAAAAAAACCACAAGAAAAAGAATTCCTTATAGATGTTTGGATGAATAGGGAAAAAATAAAATGTGGGTAACGTCGGCGCATTATTGTCTGGTAATTCTGCAATTCTTTTTGTTTTTGAGTTCGTCTGTAATGCGAAGTTCAATTGCTATTTAATAAAGAATACGCTTTTAATTATTAATTGCGTTTTTTAATACATGCATTTTCCGTTATTTTACGGTTCATTTTTTAGGAAAGTTAAGTGAGAGACGGATATTAAAAATTGTGTGTTGTGAAAAGTGTTATTAATTTGAATATGAAAATTGAAGAATGTTATATTGGCAGACGGATAATAGCCATGCTTGTAAGCCTTGTTATTATAACTCTAAGCTTGTATACTTTTATTGAAAAGTGAATAAAGATAAATAATAATAATAAAAAATAAAGTTGTGAAACCATACATACATTTAAATAAAATGCACGACTTGATCGTACAAACTTGCTCTTGTAGCTAACAACTTTAGTGTTACTCACTGACGCTGGTGGTAGTTAGCTAGTCTATTATGGTTATCATATGCAGATTTAAAGCCCATGTAGGTAATATTACCTTGATTCTTAGTATAATGAATTGTCGAATGCATAATTCAAAGAATAGTTAAATAGGTACCTACAAATGTATATTTAAATGGATCTTAATTATGTAAATTATGAGGGCAATAATGTATATATGTACAAGTACATACATGTATATAATGAAAGTGAATGGTGTATAGGTGGGAAAAAATCGTTTTTTAAACTTATTGAAACTGCCAAAACTATCACTTTAATCAGTTTTTCGAAAAAACAAAGAACGCCATTAGATGCCGCGGATCAATGAAAATTTTATAAAAAAGTATCTCGAAAATTGTAGGACGGGTTTTGAGGAAATCCTGTTTTTTTTATTTTTCGTTTTTTGAAAACATAATTCTTTTGAAATTTTGGTATGCAATTTTTAGAGACTATTAATGTTCATGTGAATATAAAATTAAAATTTTTTTTTTGATTAGTTTTAAAATTATTGATTTTTCAAAAAAAAAAATTGAATAAATTATTTTAATTTAAAAAAAAGTTATTCAAAATTTTTCAAATATGCAAAAAGAATTTAGCTACTTAGATATTCTCAGATATAAAATTTGACAGAAATCCAATGTACTGTTACCGAGAAAGCCAAAAATTAAAAAAAAACCTTATATGAAAGGTACCGTTAATAGACTTTTCCTGTAAACGTGCTTCATATCAAATGCTAGCTATTACCAACAAAAAATTTTAATTCAAGGTCATATGGCAGGTACCGTTATTTTTAGGCCTAAAAATAAAATTTCAATTTCCCCTCTGAGGAATGCCAAAATAATCACATTTACCAAATTTGAAGGCAATCGCTTAAGCCGCTAAGGCTCTAGCTCGTTATACATACAGACGGACAGACAGACATTTTTTGGCGATCACTTTTTAGGCTTCTCTATGATCGTAATGTCATGTTTGATTGTTAGAATTTTTTTTTTACGAAGGCATAACTTGCCTTATAGTACCTATAATCACAAGTAAAAATGAAGAATGGGCGCTAAAGGTAGAGCTTGCACAAGGCGCTCATTTAGCTCAGACCGGACCTGGTGTAATACCCATTTTCTATGATTTTGGGGAAAATTTTTAATTTCATCGCGAACATTGGAAATCCCGATATCTATGTGGAGATCTTCTTTTCTAATTAGTTTATTTTCAAATGTTTGTAAGCTATTTAAATTACAATCTCGCGTACAAGCCCAGAGTTGTATACCGTATGTCCACATAGGCCTAAGCACCTGCCTGTAGAAAATAAGCATGTTTTCGATATTGAGCTTCGAGTGTTTCCTGAGCAACTAGTACATACTCGTATCTCTGAGTTTATTATTTAACTCTTCGCATTTCTATTTTAACATGCGTTTTCTATTTAAATTTTGCGTCTAGAGTCATTGTGAGATATTTTGCTTCATTACCAAACGGAACTTGAACGTAAAATTTTCATGGACTAATTTTACTTCGTTGAGCTATATCCGCCTTGTTTTTGTCCAATCATCGACATTATTCAGATGTTTTTGTAATTTATTCGTAGCAGCATTTATCGTTTGGCACACTGCTAGTATTGCAGTTTCGTCAGGAAAAGTGGGTAAGTGGGTGGCAATGGCGCAGTGGATAAAGTGCTTGATTGCTAACTTAGACATGTGGGTTCGATCCCCACGCTAGGCGCATTCTTTTCTATACCTCCAATTTTAATTGGATGCCGCTCATGGGTTAAAATGAGACAGTCGATACCTGGTTCTCAAATCCACTGTGCCAAATTAATGCCGTGCAATTCAGGTTACATTTAAAAGACCTTAGGTCTTACAGGCATATAGTTAAAATTAAAAAAAAAATAGTGTCTTCTGCATGAGGTATATAACGTGTAAATAATAGGTATAATATTCGACCTAGATCACTTCCTTGTGGTACTCCAGCCACTTTTTTTTGAGATCCGAGTAATCGTTTCCATGTCTTACTCTAAAAAGTCTATTGTCTAAATATAATTTTAGAACCTTGCGACACGTCTAGGAAGACCGCCGAACAAACTTTCTTTACTTCAAGAGTTTTCTCAATGGCGTCAGTGATTCTATAAATCCGAACTGATGTTCAGGTATTTGGCGCTTTTCTTCTATCATTGGCTGCAGGCGCAGAAGTAATATTCTCTCAAAGACTAGATATTACACGCAGAAGCGAAATGTATCGATAAGATCCATTCTGCAACCTTCCATTGTCTCGGAACGTACTCTAGCCTTAGAATGGCATTTATTATATAAAGAAGATTAATTAATCCTTTGCAAAGAAGCATTTTAAGGACTTCGGACGATGGATGGAGAAAGTGTTTATCTTTGTTACTAGTAAGAACTAGTAACTAATAAGTACTAGTAACTAGTAAGTACTAGTAACTAGTAAGTACTAGAAACTAGTAGCTAGTAAAAAGAAAGTCGCTTGCACTTGTGACAAGTGGTCACTAGTGACTAGTTGATCATTCTTAATCACCTTAAATCAACTGATTTTAGTGTTCAATTTAAAATATAAAAATATAAATCGCTTAACTAAATCTATATTTGTAATGTATAAACGTTTTATAATTTAATAATTTAACGGATTAAATAAATAATTTTTTTTCTGTAATGGCGTCTCAATAGTGGTAACAACCTAGTCTGAGCTCTTAGGATCAAGTGCCTTAAATCGTATTTTAAATTATGCTGCCTATATACATACATGCAGAAGTTTTTTAATGGAAACTAAATTTCCCTTTCATTTTCTTGAAAGAAGTTGAAATTGGAACCCCTTGTGTCTAGTTGTGGTAAGAGAAACCCTACAGGAAGCAGAGTAGGAGTTGATATACATAAGTTGGCTTTGAACAAAAAAGAGTGTACCCTATTCAATACACATTGCCTGCTCACCGAACATCTTTTTGCTTTAACATTGTCCTTAAAAAAAATACTTACATACGAGTATGCTTAACTGCACCATATAGGACGAAAAAAGAGCGTGTGTGTATTTTATTCAGAATTAATTAATTTACCTTTCCTTAACAATTTAAACATAAATTGTTAGCCCACAAAAAAAATCCAATCTTTATGTAAAAAAAGCATGGCTATACGTTTTCATAAAGCTCCCGCTTTACTTTTTTTGTAATTTAAAGCTTTTAATGCATCAGTTGGTTTAATTAAGATTTTATATTATTATCTTCCTTGAATACTTTTTATTAATATTTAAAAGACCCAATATTAAATCATCTAACATCTACAGCCTAACTATACGTATAGATGGATACAATTTTGAAAACCAAATTTAAAAATGAGGCCCAAAACATATAAATGAAAATATTAAATTAGCATATTTAAAAGAAAGGCACAAATTTAATTCGCCTTCAGAGTCCTTCATTATTTGTATCTTTTTTTTTGTTGCCTTTAATGTACATATTTCAATTTTCCATACATAAGATACAAAATAAAAATCTCCCAACTTCGACGCGCACGCGGGAACCGGATGTATACGGTCGGCAGTAAAAATGAAAACCCTTTTTTTCTGCCTTGTATCTCGTTAATCATGGCGAATAACTGTTAAAAAAGAAATTGAAAATTAAAGGTAAATCAATTTATTTTCTGGCAAAACCAGGTGAGCGATGCTGTTTTAACTTACATTTTCGAAAAAAAAAACCTTTTTCGTCGTATTTGAGATAAGATGAAGCAATTTCCCATCAAAAATCTCCGATGAAAATAATGAACACATCAACAAAATGCTGTGCAGTCATCCCTATTTTAACTTGAAGGATTTGCAAAATGTTTAAAGGCCAAGTTATACAGATTCGCAAAAAAAAATTAACTTTGCATTACGTTGTGTAAAAAAATATTTTTTTTACGTTTTGATTATAAAATACTCTTCGTTTGGTGTACTGTGTGGCCCAATATGTATTACCCTATCAAAAGGTAAAATAACGTTTGGAAATGGCGATCTGTTTTTTGCATAAAGCCTAGTCAGTAGACTAGGACACAAACCTCCTACAAAAAAGTGCTGTAAGTATTTTTAAGGCAAATTTCGTGCGAGATATAGCAAACTTTAGGAAATTAGGGAAAGATTTGAAACTTGATAAAAATTAAATCAGCACTAACAAAGTGACCAGCAACAGCGGCGTAGAGAAAACAGTTACAAGAGGAACACCGCAAGGAGGAGTAATCTTACTTCTTCTATGGGTCCTAGTAGTAAACAACTTTCTTACAAATTTTAAAAATAAAGGAATTAAAACAGTGGCTTATGCAGACGACATAGTAATTCTGATATCGGTTAAGTATCTTACCACCATCAAGCATATAATGGAATTATCCTCGTGGGTAGAGTAAAACGGTCTAAAGGTCAACCCCGCTAAAACTGAACTAGTTCTGTTCACTAGAGGATTTTATACCTACTAGCTAAATGAGAGCCCTCTGAAACTTTCCACAGAAGCCAAATATCTTGGAGTAATCCTAGACTCTAAGCTAGCTTGGAAACGGAACACAGAGGAAGGAATGAGAAGAGCAATCTGCGTCTTCTACACATCTAAAACACCTTTGGAGCACAATGGGGCATGCGACCGCAAGTCATCCATTGGATGTACACAGCGATCGTTTGCCCCATACTTACCTACGGATCGATTCTAGAAAGCTTGTGGAAAGCTGTAAGGAAAGATAGCTATCTCAAAAACCTTAATAAGGTATAGAGATTAGCCTGTATGGGAATAACGGGGGCATGGAGGTCTACGCCACAAGCAGGGCTTGAAATCATTTTGAATCTTCCAGACCTGGAGGAGTACATAATGTCGACAGCAGCCAAGAGTGCACTTCGACTTAAAGAAACGGACTCTTGGAAGCACAGTACCAAACGTCATGGATCTATATGGCAAAGGTACGGTAACTTTGGCTGAACTTGATGTGACCACTGACTACTTACCACCGAAAATAGACTTCAACAAAAACTTCTTAAAAACTTAAGAGAGCAGTGTATTCCCATCTACACTGATGGGTCTTAAATGAAAGAAGGAGCAGGAGCCGGGGTGTTTTGTGAAGCCGTTAATATTAAGGAATCATATAAATTCAAAGATGAATGTAGCTTTTTTTAGGCTATTGAAAAAGTAGCTGAAATGATCCATAAGGAGACAACTGATCTCATCAGAGACCACATTTTTCGCAGACAGCCAAGCAGCTATCAAAGCACTATCCAGCGAGACAATAAGACCCAAGGCAGTGGCAAAGTGCCGAAGCGTACTGAATGTCATCGGTAACTCTAACCAAGTCAAACTTTGCTGATGGGTTCCTGGAGACAGCAATGTAGAAGGAAAAGATATAGCCGATGAAATGGCAAGAAAGGGTTCAATAGCAAATAGGGGCAGCAGCAACTTACTGGGTATAGGTCCTGAAGTTTGGCGTAGTGATAAGGAAAATAGACATAAAAATGAAAGACCAAATCAATAACCTCTGGATATCCAGGAGCGACTGTGTTATCTGTAGAAGTTTACGGTCTAGAATTAACGAAAAGAAAACCCAGTATATTTTATCACTGAGTAAAAAGAGCATTAGAACCTTGATAGGTGTACTAACAGGGCATTGTGCTATAGGTGTAATGGCTACTTGATTGAGTGTATTGGCACCCGAATTCTGCAGGAGCTGTAAAGACGCTGATGAAACAGAAACCATTAAACAACTGCTGCTCTGCGACTGTCCAAATCTACAAACAAATAATCTGCGACACTTCGGAAGCAGGTTTGTTGATAAACTAGACGACCTAGTACATATTATTATACCAATGGTAAATATGAAAAAATATATAGAGAGTACCGGCTGGTTCGCAAATGAACCAGTCCTTATGAAACATTAGTTAGGAATATCTCTATCTGATAGGGGATTACAATAGATCAATAGCCCCTGTGTATGCAGCAGCCCTTGAGCTGCGCACGCCCCTCCTAAACTAACCTTACCTAACAAAACAGCGGCGCCATTATTTTAGAATCAATATTAATTGTTCCCTACAGAATACACCAGTTTCAGTAACGGAAAAGTGTCGATAGGCCAGAGGGGTAGTCCAAAAATTGTTGTTACTGGTCCATTGCTGACAACTTTTCGTCTACGATATTCTACATTCAGCAGGAATATAGAATACAAAATGGAGGGAAGGTATAACTATGGTTGTTCAGATACCAAATGTCAAGCAAATAGAAATGGAGGTGCTGGATGCAATTTATTTCAAAATATTTTGCTTTTTTTCTGCGCGGGTAGATTATAAATCTTCATAGACAGACTATGGCCAAATGCTCATAACTTCTTTTTCTTTTTCACGATTTTTTAATAAGACGTTTTTCTTCAATTATGAAAAACATTTTCTTGTGTAAGATTTTGTCAAAAACCTTGGAGATCAGCGTCAATGGAGAAATTGGACTGAAAGGTGCCTTTTTATTCAGGGGTTTTCGCGGCTTTGAAACCATTATTACTTTTGCCTTAAAGCCTCATTCATGACGTACAAACGTTTATTGCTACTTTTCTCGGTAGCTCTTTATAGTCACTTTTCTTATAAAATCGAAAATGGTTCTAAAGATTTCATTTATCTGGTATACATTGTTTTTTACAGAAATGTTGATTGTTGCTGTCTTTACGTATAATCTGATGGTGAAGGAGGAGGTTTCGAGTTAATAAGTCTGTTGATATATTGGTCTATTTTGAAAATGGTATATTCCTTAAATGAAAAAGTACCACTTCTTCTCTTTTAAATCCTCTTTCAAAAAATTTTCATTTATCCGAAGGAACATTTCCAAAAATATAGAAAACATCTTTCATATAACACAATTCACAATTGGGGTGGCCGTGACGCGATAGTTGTGTGTTCGCCTGTCAACCTCATGGTCACAGGTTGATCCCTGGCGTAGTCTAGCATTTTATGTGAACTCAGTTTCCGTTGCAGTTCTTTACTTACCCCAGCAGAAACCTTGAAGAAATTGTTTCATTTACTCTTAGAGCCTTAGAAAACGGGAATGAAGTTTATATGGTCTCCACTGACTTCAGCCAATCTTTCGACAAATTTTCTCACAGTCTCATAGTCCTTAAAGTTTCCTCCTTAGGGTTCTTTCTCTTTTTCTGCAATGAATTACTTCTTACCCAGAGAATCGTGAATATTGTGTCCGGTTCAGATCTGCACTTTCCAATCCTATTCTATCCACTTCTGGTGTCCCCCAAGGTAGTCATTTAGGCCCACTACGCTTCATCCTTACAGTCAACGACAATGACATGGTCACTAAACATTGTGAAATATTCCTTTACGCTGACGATACGAATTTTTTCAAAATCACCGATGCTCTTGAAGACATACCTCTCCTGCAATCAGATCTCGACAGTTTATTCGACACCAACAATTGCTTAGAGCTCGACATTAACAAATGACCTTTTCACGTAAATGCATTTAAACAACTCCCTGTCTTTACTATCTTCAAAATCCTACCTTGGCCCTTTATGTGGCCAGAATTTAAATTTCTATTTCATATTGATGAAATAATCCATAAGGCTCCAGGAAATTACGCCAGGGGAAAATACGCCAGATTTTTTTGGAAAAAATGCCAGAATTTTTTTCTGGCTCAAAATTGTAAAAAAGAGCAGAATTTTATTTGGAAAATAAGCCTGAAATATTTTAAATTTTGTCAGATAGATAGTGAAAGCAAAATGGAAATTAAGCTAGAAAATGTGTGTATTCTGGACTAATTTCCAAATAACGTTTTGGAAAAAAGGCCATAAAATGTTTTAAGGTGTTTTCAAACAAGAAGAAAGTGGTGTGTTGCATGTCCACTCGGGACGGGGCCACATGACACATTGTGAAATCTTTATTTAAAACATAAAATAGATTTCAAATGTAAACAGTAAGCTTTAAAAAGTCCCCTGCTTGTCCCAATATATGATTTAGTGGATAAAAGTTTGGGTATATGCAAATTCCTTTTGGAAAATTTTAAAAAGAAATCTTCAAATCAAAACAAATTTGCATATACCCAAAATTTTACCCACCCCGAATCCTTTATTGGGCCAAGGAAGGGGGTTCCAGTGCCGTATGCGCGGAGCTTTATGTACTACGTGAACCTTGATGCAAAAAACACTTCACACAAGCCCTAATTTTTTTTCTGGCTTTTTCCCAAGTTTTTTTTTCTGGCGTATTTCCATTTTAGGAAATGAAAAAAACGCCAGAATTTTGCTTGGAAAAAAGGCCAGAATTTAATTTGGGAAATTATCAGAAACATTTGGAATTTTTTCCTAGAAAAAAACACCAGAATTTTGTATGAAGAATTTTCTCGCATTTTTTTCAAAAAAAAATTTCTGGCTTAATTTCCGGCAGTCAATCCATAAGGCCAACTAATCATTACGTTTTGAAAAAAGATGGTCTAAAGAATTTTCCTACCCTTACGTGACCCGATCGCTTTACATAACGTTTGTCCAACCTCTACTCGAGAATGGGTCTAAAGTTTTGTCTCGATATCAAGTTTTTCATATATCTGGAATAGAAGTAATCCAACGACGATTCCTTATCGTTTTGAACTTTAGTGCTCTCCCTGGGATATTCTTTTGATCTACCCCCTTATCGTGACTTACTCCAAATGTTAAGCCTCAACTCATTACAGAAACGTAGAGAAATTATGTCGACATAGTTTTCCTTCATCGGCTTCTCTCTGGCTCAGTTGACTGCTCCTCTCTCTACAACTCGATTTCTATCCACCCTAATACCCGTAACTAAAGAAACCATAGTCACTTCTATTTACCAAGACAACACTCCTCCTATGGCTTTAATGAACCTCAAATTCCTTTTGTCCAAACTGCTTTTATAGAACTAATTTTGTCTGCCCACCCCACAGTACACATAATAAGGGTAATATATTCCGGTTTTCATTTTCGTTCAAGTTCGCGCATGTGGCAAAACTCAGACACACTCGTGTCACATTTGGCATGCGCATAGGCATGGACCAAATAGCTAGTCGAAAAAATCAGATTATTAATGATGCAAAATTTAACATTTAAGTAATTTTTGTTTTGGAAAAATATTGTTACTTTTAGTAGCTCTAGTAGTACCATTTGTATGGTTTTCGATTTTCTGGAAAACGGTTGATTTGATTTTTTTGAAAGTTTTTGCCCAGAAGCTCCTGAAAAGTGTAAACACTATTGTAAGCCAAAATTTTTCAAGAAAAAAATTTTAATGGATTTTTGGGAACGTATTTGGTAGTTTTTTAACATTACTTTGAACAGTTAAAAAAACTATATTCCTAAGATAAAACACAACGGTACCTCCCATACAAATGTTAAAAAAAACCGGTAAGAAAAAATGTTTTTCTTGAAAACGGCTCCAAGAATTTTTATAAAAAAATTTGTGTGTTCTTAGATTAGAACAGTCCACTTTTAAGTATAAGAATATTTTTTTTGCGTACTTAATAATGTTACTTCCCATAGAACCACTTTTCATATTTTTTACAGAAATGCTCCCTAAAATTATTAATAAGACTGCAAGCTTTAGTTTTCAAAAAAGAAGTTTTTCGATTTTTAAAAAATAAATACATTTTTTTTTTTGAAAAATCAATTTTTCAAAAGCCAGTTAATTAATTTTCTTGAAATTGAAATTTTACATGTATACGAATAACATCTTCAAAATGGCGTTTCAATTTTTTTTTCTAAAAATATTTTCAAAATTAATTTATTAAAAAACTGATCCAACGATTTTTAAAATTTTTTTTTGATATATTCTTATTTATCCATAAATTCAAATTGCATCTTTGTTTTCCCTCAAACTATAACCACTAAGGCCCGTTTGCTGATACACAACATAAGCATTTAAGTTCTACTTAAGAACTTATGTGACAGTTTACGCAGAGGAAAAAGCAGCCCTTAAATGTTTTAAGTTTAACATAAATATTTATGATTCGTATAAGCAAACGGGCCTAAACAATGTAAAAACATTTAATTATGTGTATGATCCATTTATTTCTACCTTATTATTATTCCCTTTTTACGAATTTTTGCGTACGTCACTGAATACTAAATACAATGTAGGCCTTCATAGATTTATATATACATATGTCTCTCTAAATATCACAAGAATCTTATGTATGGACCTAAATTATAAAGTTATATGCGATGCATATAGCTACATAATTAGGTTCCATCAATATAAGCATGTAGATAAATTTTACTCTCCTAATTTACATAATTAAAATCCATAACTTAGATGTAAATATACATTTGTAGGTAGGTCCATATGTAACAATTCCTTGAATCATCCATTCGACAATTCATTATACTAAGAATTAAGGTAAAATCTTACCCACATAGGCTTTAAGCCTGCATAGGATAACTACAACTAATAACTAACTAAACTTCAATGGATAGCTGCATAAAAGTTGTTAGCTACAAGAGCAAGTTCTTACGATCCAGTCGTGCATTTTATTTATCTATAGTACGATGTTTGGTTTGATAAAAAAATACAAATCAAGAAATTTCAAATGTTATTTTAATAACAGTTATTTTTAATCTACTGTTACCTCTTACTGAACACATCTTACTGAAATATTGACTCATCCCTTTTTATATGTGAAAATGTCAAAAATGAGAGCGCATGTGCCAAATCTCAGAGACATTTTGCCAATTATGACAACCGAATTTTTGAATTATGACAACCAAATTTTGACAACATGCGCAAAATATTACCTTATTATGTGTACTGTGTTCCCAACCCTACTCATAGTTATAAGTCTAGATTTAAGTTAGGGCTTAATTTATACTTATGGCTTGAATTAAGCTGAATAAATGGAGGTTAAGCCTCCACTAAAATTAAGCATTTTCAAGATTTATATCAGAACTACTTTTCCTGAAAATCACTTTAACCGTTTGTGTAAAATTTCAAAAGCTAATAATACCTAAGCGTTTACTTAAAAAACATTAAACTACAGAACAGTGGATTTTGGTTAACATGTACCCTGGCCAGTTAAGGCATACTTACACGGAGGGCTTACCCACCTACGGACTCAACGAGAAGGCATGAGCATTCCTTGCAACAAACTTCTATCTATGAGCAACAACACCGCCAATCATAGTATACGCGAATTGCATAGCACAACCACTGCGAGCTCTCCGAAGAGGCCAGCCCAAGACTTGTATTTTTGGGCATTAGCTGGAAAACAGTATGATACAAGTCCCCGCCGAACCGAATTACGGTATTACTGGAGTCTTTTCATCCATCTAAGTGAAGAATGCACTACCAGGTTTTCTTTGGCGAATGGCTACTCAGGAACGATAATCCTGTCCTTTTTGTATGTCTTGTTGCTCAACTTAGGGACAAGGAAACCATATGTAGAAAATATTCTTCACCATCGGGATAATGGATCATCGTATTTCTACCAAAAACACGGCCATATAGACCCTGCCACATGACTAGTATCCCACAACTAACCATATTAAACTTTCGTTCTTTACCGAAGTACTTCCCCAAGTAAACTTGGTTTGCACCTACTCCTTTTTTATAACAAACCGCCTTTAGGGATAAATCCCCGAAGACGGCAAACAAGGTCGTATAAGACGAAGCTCAATCAAAAATTGCATAAATTGAAGAAAATCAATGTATGACCGTTGCTTACGCAAGGGGATGATGGCACGAGTGTCATTCATCCATCAATCTTCTAGACCTGTAACTCTTATTATGTAGTTAAAGCTACACACTTACATCTGTGATTACCGAACCACGTACAAAACTGCAGCTGCCATAATTCGCTACCATTGGTAGCTAGAAAACTCCGCAAAACAAGGTAACCCACTTGGACAGTCTCCTTAGCCTCCTTATACCTGATCGACTGCCCAAGAGGAAAACCAAGATACATCACTACTCCTATGGCTCGATTCCTTTCAGTTCCGGACTACTTCGTATATCAGGCGTTGCCGTACTTACTAGTCAATCGGCCGCTTCCTACCTCATCTTGGTGAATGACTTAAGCGTCCAGTTCGCAAGGAACCTTTCATTCATCACCAAACACCTCAGAGTCCGCCTTAACCAGATAGATTAGCCGCTCAGTGCAGAATAGCCCCATTAAAGAGAGCTAAGCATTTCTAAAAGTTGCCCGTCTTTCACCACTAGGAGGAACTATCTTGACTCATCACGAAGGACCAGGAAGAACGGCTCCATTGCAAAACAACTTCCCGTATATACCCTTGAGTCCAATCGATCAGTTTTCTCGAAAGACACATTTAACGACAAATAAATTTAACGGAATTTGTTTTTAACTATGTATATAAATGAACTTACTAAGATTTTAAGCCCTAAGAACAAATACGTGCAACGCCATCAAGTGGTATAATTGTGTGTGTCATTTTGTCATCATCTTTTTAAGTTCAGGATGGTTATGGGCTTCTGCACATGAATTCAACGTAGGCAAAGTAATTAAACTGCTTACGAATATAATAGCGAATTGACTACTGCCAATTTTTTTTTGTAAAACTGATAATTTTTTTTTCACACTATCAGAATTGGTGAAAGAGAGCTTATAGCAAGCTCCGTCTTGTGACCAATGGTTTGTCAACACAGAAAACTGTGTTATACCACCGGCACATCATTGAGTGCAGTGTTAGTTGTTAGTAGGAAAACTCTATTACAAATAACACTTACACAAGTACAACATGAAAATATAACATATAATATTATGTCAATACAAAACAAGAACATAACAATAAACAAAAAACATTTAGGAGCGTGGGACGCTGGTTTTGAGTAGATTTTTTAATTTAATTTTACTGATATTGAAATCAAAACGTTTGAATTCCAATTTAAAAGTCTATCCATACGTGTCAAGGGCTCATGCATCCCATAGTTGGTCCTATGTGTTGGGACTTCAATCAAGTCGAGTCCACGAAGATTATAACCTCCACCCCGATAATTAAAAAAAACTGAACATAGTAGGTCTGGTGCATCTGTAACGCCAGTTATTATTTGGTGGAAGAATACCAAATCATTGTTACTCGTAGTTCTTCTCTGTGCAAGTGTGTGCATTTGAAGAATAGATAAACGTTGGTCATAAGAAGGATCACTCCACTGAAGCCCTTTCAATGCGAAACGAGTAAAGTTTTAATATGAACATCATAAAGAGGAGTCCAAACCTGCGATGTATACTCAATATGGGGACGAACCAAGCAGTTGTATAAAGCACGGGTAACAATGTGATCAACAAATTCTTTGGACCAACGTTTAATAAATCCTAACATTGAATTGGCTTTGTTAACGAAGATATTAATATGGGCAGAAAAGTCTAAATTGGGCGTAAAGAGAACACCAAGGTCCCTTACAGTTATAACACGAGTTAAAATGTGCCGTGAGATAGCATAGTCATGAGAAAAGAAGGAGAAATATTTTTTTTGGAAAATGTCATTGTTTGACATTTTGTCGTGTTAAGTTTCAAACTGTTCTTTTCACACCACAAGGCAAAGTTGTTAATATCATCTTGCAATAGAGTTCGATCCTTTGGAGATGATATATTTTATAAATCTTCATATCGTCTGCAAATATAAGAATTTCGCTATTGCTTACACAATAGGAGCATCATTAATAGCCAATGTAAAGAGTAATGGTCCAAGATGGCTTCCCTGCGGAATACCTGATTTGGCAATAAAGGGTCTTGAGTAAGAATTTCTGAATTTGACTTGATATAACCTATCTTCAAGATACGAGGATATCCACTTGATGAAAGATGGAGGAAACCCGTATGAATTAAGTTTAACCTTGATAATCTCATGAGATAATTGATCAAAAGCTTTCGAAAAGTCTGTGTATTCACAGTCAACTTCTTGACCACTTTCCAAGGAGTTTAAATATTTATTCAAAAATACAACTAGATAAGTAACAGTAGAACGTTTTTGCATTAAACCATGTTGTTGGTTGCAGATAATATTTTTACATATAAATGTCAAACTATCACATACAACTTGTTCGAACAACTTCGGAATGCAAGAAAGTTTAGAAATTGGTCTATAGTTGATAATATTGGTTTTATAACCCTTTTTATATACTGGGGTTTAATGCATTCTTCCAAACTGAAGGAAACTTACCTAATTTCAAAGATAGTTCAGAAATAATGGTCAGAGGAAGAGCTAAAATGGACCTACATTTTTTTAATACAGCAGGTGGTATTCCATCAGGTCCAATAGAATAGTCCTCTTTTAAATGTGACAAAAAGCTCAACATTTTTTCACGCTCTATTGTAATATTGTTAAATGATACTTGAGGACAATTTCGTAAAAAATGAAAATAGTTTTCGTCAACAACTACAGGAAAAAAAACGAATATATTTATTTTACTTCCACCTGATATTTAGCAAAAAAAATGCGTATATATATTTAGAGGATACTATGAAGAGTAATGAATATGATATGTTTCTGTTATACCAACAGAACTCAAGCCATTTGGAGACATGATAACGTTGTTCATACGGTCAAAAAATTATTCCAAACTGAACAAAAAAATAACCTCCCAGGTGGTTGTCCTTTTCTTGATTTCTCGTTGACTGGTATATCACTTTCGCTAAAACGCCATCAAAGTATAATTATATGCATGTCAAGAAACTTTAGGCTCTTCGTTACACCAAGTTCCAAATTCTGATTTGATTTCAGGAGCAGAAATTGATTTTATTATCACTTGGCTATCGATGAAAAAAGACATCATTGAGACTTGGTTAGTAGCTTTTATCACTGTCCAGACCTCAGATTTGACGTCACGGATGTAATTACGAAGCTTTAGATATAATTGGTTAGTTGAACACCTTCCGAGATAAGAAGCCAGCACAAGCAACACTATTCATATTTGGTCCTGATGAGGTGGTAGACATACAAATTTATGGAATTCAATGTTGAATGCTTTGCCCATGTGTTTCTGTAGAATGTGGACAGCATATAGCGCACGTTAGTCTCCAAGAGTAGAATACGATTCATTGGTGTGTTTACTTTTTCTTTACTGTTTATTCCTGTTTAACTTCTTAACTTTTTATCCACAATCACACCAAAATAGTTAGAAGCTGCAGACCTGTTTGAATTTCAGTTGTGGATTGGAATTAAGCTTTCTGTTCGATGGGTTCCAGAATAGATTACTGAAATTGTTATTTGTTTTATCAATTTGGTTTTATTGTTTTAAAAATTCATGAAAAAATTCAATACATTGATAGAAGGGTATATTCAATATCTGTGATCACTAAAAGCTGCAGGTTCTTGTGGTTTTTGGTTGCGGAAAAGCGCATCTCATAAGCTACCTAATTTAACCTTGCGCACACCTTACACCTGTACGAATTCATACTGCCATTGAAGCCTAGCCTATAGCGATTGGTACATACATCGGACAAGCTGAGAACACAATATGATGTAAAATCATGTCTTTTAGGTAACCTCTTGGTATTAGCTGTCAATCATAAGATTTGAACTAAGGATAGTCAAAAACAGAGACAAGTACACCTGGGCGTATACTTACTTTTTTGTACTATAGGGCAAATTTTGCATTACAAAAAAAAACTCGAGATTTTTATCAAACTTCACTAAATGATTATACAGAACACGAAAAAAGTGAGTCCAGTAATTCCATCTATCTTTGTAGGTCGATTTGCAACCTCAACGGCTAAAGCGATTTCCTTCAAGCTTGGTACTTATGCGTCTTTTTGGTGATTACCTCGATTCTTTTTTTTTTTTAGTAATAAAGGTAAATCTTCATTATCTTGAAAATAACTCTACCGATTTATATTTTGAGTATAGGCTGAGTTCGTAATCGTAAAACTTCCGCAGTACTGCCAAAATTGGGTTCATAAATGTAAACAAACCGCATAGGGTCTAAATGGGCATGGAAACACTTGTGTTCATAAAAATAAAACGACTGTCAATTTGCGGATAAGTTGGCAATTGTTTTTATTATTTTGCTGATTTCGCATGAAAATGGCAGAGGAGAAAATATGAGTATTTTTTAAAATACTCATAATTTTTATTTTTTGGAATATGCCATATTAACACGGTTTTAAAGATTTCATGTTCAAAATCATTCTCCTTCTTCTTCGGTTTTTTAATTTTCTTATTTCTGCCAATTTTTGTCCCATGTTTACAAAAACGTATTCTTCCGCAAAGCTTAGGACAATAAGTTTTTAAATATTTGTGTTAATAGCCATTTTTTAAATGTACAGTGTGTCCGCCGGGAAAGTATACTACTTTGTCTTACAGCCATTTTGGTAAACATTAGTCTTGACAGTTCATAGTTGGCACTCGTGAATTAGACACGTAACAAATTTATTATGGAAAAATATTCGATAAACCAACGTGTTTTAATCGTTAAAACATTTTATCAAAAGCAATCATAGATTGCTGTGACGATGAGAAAGTTACGTGAAATTTTTGGGAGAAACAACGTGCCAACAAAACGCACTTTTTATCGTGTAGTGAATGATTTCGAAGAAAGAGGGTCTGTAGGTGATAGGCCCAAGCATGGACCACAACGTTAGATCATCTGAAAATATTACTGCTGCTCAAGGAAGTGTTCAAAACAATCCATCAACATCAATTCGACTCCGTGCTCAGGAACTTGGTCTTCAAAGAACTACTTTGGGCACAATTTTTCACAAGGATTTGCATTTCTTTTCATTTAAGATTCAGTTGACACAAGAGCTTCTTCCAGAAGACCATTTACGCCGCGCCGCGCCGTACTGCCAATAGGATGTTACAGCTAGCCCATGACAGCAACGATTTTCATTAAAAAAAAAATGAGTGACGAGGCACATTTTCATTTGAATGGATATGTGAATAAACAGAATAATCGGTTCTGGGTAATTGAAAACCCTCAAATTATTCATCAGTCACCTTTGCACCCATTAAAAGTTACAGTCTGGTGTGCAATTTGGTCAGGAGGAATCATTGGACCTTACTTCTTTGAAAATGAAAACGTCGCAACGGGAACTGTGAACGGGGAGCGATATCGTGATATGATTGGAAATATCTTAAAACCACAACTACATGTTTTGGGCTTGATTAACATGTGGTATCAACAAGATGGTGCCACATCCCATACAGCCAGGAGTACAATGGAATTACTGCGACACCTCTTTCCACAACAAGTTATTTCAAGAAATGGTGATATTGATTGGCCTTTACGGTCGCCTGATTTGACTGCTCCGAACTTCTTTTTGTAGGGATATCTGAAAAGAAAAGTTTATGCAAACAAACCAGAAACGATTGAGCAACTCAAACAAAATATTCGTGGTGAAATTAATGATATACCGCGTGAAATGTGTGAGAATGTAATAAAAAATGTGTTTAAAAGGGCTCGCATTTGTGAGACTAACCGAGGCGGACATTTACCTGAGTATTCCATACATAATTGCCGACATTAAATAAAACATTTATCAATATAAAATCCATTCTCTTTCTTTTAATCAAAAATTATAAACAAACAAATTAGTATACCTTCCCGACAGACACGCTGTATATATAAGAAATCAAGTCAAAAGATGACAAATATCAGTAACTCCCATAATTTTTTTTGGCCAAAAACAAAAATAGTATTTTTTCTCAAAAACGGCTCCAATGATTTTTATACAAAAAAATTAGTTCATCAATGAAGTAAAAATTAACATTTTTGTAATTTTTTTTTTTTGGAAAAAAAAAATTGTTTTTTTTTATGTACATATTAGGTCATTTTATCATGTATTTTAACTTCTGAGTTATTGGATTATTTTGGGTTTTAATGATATTTTTAGTTATATGCAATTAATAAAAAGTAATTCATCTTAGTGTACTCTACGTTTCGCCAGTTATTTTCCAGTTTCTTCAGGGGATTTTTTATTTAGCTAAATATTATATTAGTTTTTTTTTATAATGAAAATTAAATTTTCTTTTTCACACTTATACTTTTTGAAAATTTTCTACTTTATGTTTAGAAATACAATATTTGACATTATTAACTTACACAAAATTTAATTAAAATTTTACAGACTTTAACAACACTTAAATAAATTAACAATTAAATATGAGTCGTATTTTATTTTCCCCGTGATCTAGATCAGATCATCTATTTATTTGCGTTATACCAACAAAATTATATAGTTTTTTCGTTGTAACGCAAATTAAAAGATGATCTGATCTGAATCACGGAGAAAATAAACTACGGCTATTGTCATTGTTTTATATTGCTTTTTTTTGGTAAATCTAGAAATACCAGGTTTTCGATTTCCTGAAAAACGATTGATTTGATTTTTGTTCACATTTTGTATGCAGACCCTCCTATAAAGTCTAAGTACTAATGTAAACCAAAATTTTTCAAACAAATTTTTTTTTTGAAAATTCAAAATTTAACTAACGAATTAATAGATTTTTCGAAACTTATTCCAGTATTACACAGCGCGAAAGAAAGAACGAAACGATGAAACAGAAATAAATTTATCTGAACACGCGCGGGCAGGATTTTCCTAGCGGCCTTTTGACGTTTCTCTTTCTACTTTTTCTTTCTTTTTGGGATTTGCTTTATTTAATTTTCGCTGTAGATGAATGAACACCAATCCAAATGGCTAACGAATTTCAATAGAGCAAAGAAAAAACTTCTAAGCTTTTTTTAAATTACCAAATGAACCAAATTCTCTACAATCCTTGTCTTTGTCATCCGGAATACCTAACATAAATAACTTTGCCTTCTATTTTTCTTTTAAAAATTATTTTTGTTCAATATTTGTACTGGGCAAAGAAGATAAAATGAAAGATAGCTGTCAAATAATCGCGCTGTACTGAAAATGAGAAAAAGGCTTCGTGTAATAACATGCGCGTTACAGAATAGAAGTTAAAAGAAAATAACCAAGGCTTGCGCGTTACAGTCACGCGCAATGTAATACCTGACTTAGTATTCAGGAGTTTTTTGACATTAGCTTGAACAGTTAAAAAAAGTATATTCCTAAAATAAAAAACAACGGTACCTCCCATACAAATGTTCAAAAATCCGTAAAAAAATATATTCCTTGAAAACGGCTCCAATAATTCTTATAAAAAATATGTGGGCTCTTGAATAAGTGAATATAAAAATATATGGTTTTGCGTACTTATTAACGGAACTTCCCATAGAACCATTTTTCATATTTTCGACTTTTTCACTGCAAATAATCCCTAAAAGTATTAATAAAACTGCATACTCAAATTTTCGAAAACAAAGTTTTTCAATTTTTAAAAAATAATTATTTTTTTTTTTTTGAAAAATCGATTTTTCAAAAACCAAGGACAGATTTTTTTTTGAAATTTGAATTTTATATGTAAATTAATAATATCTTCAAAATGGCGTTCCATATTTTTTTTCTAAAAATGTTTTCAAAATTTTATACATAAAAAATTAATTTAAAAATGTATGTATTTTTACGTACGTCACTGAATACTACATACAATATAAGCCTTCATACATTTATATATATGTACATATGCATCTATAAAAATCACAAGAATCTTGTGTATGCATATTGCACCTAAATTATAAAGTTATATGCATATAGCTACCTATACCCACCTACATCCAGTCACGCATTTTATTATTAATGATCTGTTATCTTGAACTTCTTATCTACTTAATTGCTTTGTCGACGATAGTACTCTCAGCTTTTCATATTCGTTTTCAGATTCACCTCCTTGTTCTTCGGATGTGGAACGGCAACGTCAGCGTATGATAAGCTCCTTAAATTCTGATCTCGACAGCATTTTCCAATGGGGAATAAAAAACCGAGTAGAGTTTAATGCTTCAAAAACTCAGTGCCGTCTTCTATGGTTAAGGCAGAACCCACCCCCCATGTCGCTATCCATGAGGGTACTTGCGTTCAAGAAACCGCCGATCAGCTTTCAGTCCTTGGTATGTACGTCACAGACCACCACTCGTGGAATGGCAACATGTTCGATGTCTTGGTATGTACGTCAAAAAGCTGTCTGCAAAATGTTTGGGTTTTCTTCGAAGATGCAAAAAATCAATTTTCCTTCTGATCTGAATTCAATCTATTAAGTTTTCATTCGGTCATAGCTGGAGTACAACTCTCACATCTTGACTTGAGGTTCCAAGACTCGTCTGAATCTCTCGGACAAAAATTAAAATAAAGCTCACAAAATGATAGGCGATAGAACTATAATGTAATATTTTTATCTCTAGAACACAGTCGAAAAGTTGTATGTAACTCATTATTTTTTCGCTAAAAATGTTCTAGCGAAATAGCCAGTTCATTGCCCCCCCCCCCCCCCCCCTTAAACTATTTAACCGTAATACTCACACTTATAAGAAGGTCATCAGTCTACCCTTGAGCTTAACTTCAGACGTACTGTCAAGTACAGATATTCTTTCTTTAGAACCGATTTTGCAATCTCCAGATAAACATACAGTTAGTTGCAAGAGGAATAAATTTACTTGACTGTTAAACACCCAGATAACAACATAGAATTTTTCTACACTATAAAACAATCTATAAAATAATTTAATTTGAACGTCACTTTTATTTCGAGTATCGAACTTTTCATAGAAATTAAGTTTTGTTTAACGTATATTTCAAAGCAATAATTTTTCAAAGTGATTTTTTTTGACATCGAAAATAGCTACTTATTTTATTCCTCAGATAACTCCTTATTCCGTTCTAAAATGAGCAGATATCTTTATTCCTAGATTAATTTGTATCTGACTGTTGAAAAACTTATTTTTGCTCTATCTGAATCAATAAGTACTAACCGTCTGCTTAACTGACTACTGACAAATTATCCCTTAGTCGTATAATTCGAATGTGGAATACTTTACCTACCGCGCTCTATTTTTTTTTATCCCATTTTGATATTCGGAAATTCAGAACTAATGTGCATCGGTATGTCTTACTTTCTTAACGCCTGCACTGTGCTTGACCATTTTAAGGGTAGTCAAACCCCCTTTAGAAAGTGCATCATTATAAAAAAAAGTAAGATATTCATATTCATGGCACATATAAGAGTAAATCATATAAATTTAAATAAATGACAGCGATTCTATTCAAATTTTAAGTTACTAAATTGTTGATCGTTTTGCAAACATATGTACAAACGTATGTACTTATAACCTTGAAAGTTATACATACGTTACATATATGAAATTCCTTGTTAAGTTAAGAGTAAAAGAATGCACGATGTGAGTGGAATAATATTTTTGACAGGTATAAGAATTTAAGAGTCGTTTCAATATCAAGACTGTTTATGTTTATAATATTTATTCTTTTTTATTTTCCTCCTATTGTTATGGTGACCAGACCATCCATAAAGTCTTAATATATTTACTGTTTTTTTACTACCAACATACTTAATAATATCAGTTCTTGCATCTAGTGAGTTCTTACATACTTATGTAATGTACGAGTACCTTTATTGAAATCAAGTTTTCAAGTATTTGGATTTTTATTTAAAACAATATCTATAGACTTAATTTAGTTCTATATTCCCAACCGTGACAACACTCCAGCTACAATCTGACATTTTCGTCGTTAACTATCTTCAGATTTTATAGCAGATTGAAAGTTTTGTCCCGAAGAGTAAAAAATATTTTTTTTCTTGATTTTCGATTTGGTGTATAAAGTCAAAACAACAAAAAAAACAAAGAACTGAGAACTAAGAACAACCTTTATAGAGGGTGGTGCAAAATTAATCATACAATTTTGTTTTTGAATTACTTAAAAAAAAAAAAAAAAAATGATCGACAAAATTATTCCACGCTTCAAAATTGTGGGATTTTTTATGGATTCGTAATTGCCCAAGAAACACTAGATTTTAAGATTAGATCAGATTAGATTTTTATTGATATTAATCAAAATTAATTACATATGTAACTCACAAAACAAAAAATCAAAAAGCTTGGTTCTCTTTAGGCTAGAGCTATTTTGCAGTATTGGTAGAGTTTCTTAAGTTCGATTTCGTTGAGCAGAGATATCACTTCATTTTCCGTTAAAAAACTGGTACCCAAAGTAATAATTCTTATCTCCCCTAGAATAGGACATTTGCCAATAAAGTGTACGATATATCTTCTCTTTCACATAAATTACACAAAGAGCACATAATGGGTAAATCATCTCTATGTGGAATAAAGTTTAAATGGATCATCTCACTCCGAAGTCTGGTTATCATTGATATTTCATCGACACTTTTATTACAAAAGCATCTACTCCACGATGCACTTATTGCGCTTTTCGCCTTTGCCAGCTTTTCATTCAAATGCCTTTCCATACTTAAATGTCTTGTAAAGTAAATTCCGAGATACTTATATTCATTAACCACCTCTATAGTCTCTTGATTAAAAAACATTTTTCATTCGCCGAGTTTCTGCCTACACCGTTCTTAGAAATCATAATTTTTGATTTTTCCAAATTAATTATTAAATTCCAAATCTTACAGTATTGAAAAAGTCGGTTGATCATTAACTGTAATGAGTCAGGAGAAGACGCCACGAGGACGATGTCATATGCAAATAGCAGCGCTTTAAATATGTGACCCGCGTACCACACGCTAAAACATTTACAAAGCAAACAAACTTGGGCTCATAGTGCGAACTTGTCTGATACACAATTCGGTTTTAAGCCACTTCGACCTCTCTTCATCATTCGAAACTGACACCATTGTATCCATGTACAACTTTTGGATGAATCTGCCAAATTTAATGGACATACCGCTTATAGGAAAAGGCCTGTCTGTCCACGGCATCAAAAGCCGACTTAAGATCTACGAAAAACGCATATAATTTCTTTTTTTAGTAAGAAATGAATCCACAATACTTTTCAAAACAAAGATATGGTCAATCGTTGAATAACCTGATCTAAAACCAGCTTGGTACTCTATTAGTAGCTTATTTTCGTCGATCCATGTGCTGAGCCGTCTCTGCAGAATTAGAGTAAAGATTTTGTAACAAGCATTTACAAAGGATATGCCTCTATAATTAGAAAGCTCTGACAAGCTTCCTTTTTTATGTATTGGAAAAATTATTGATTCTCTGAATTCTTGCGGTATCTAACTATAAGCTCTGTGGTACAATACTTATAGAATTCTGCTGAGATCCCGTCAGAGCCAGCTGCTTTTCCATCTCTAAGCTTACTTAGTTCATCAGTTACTTCTTGGAGTGTTATTTGAGCATCAAACACTTCATTAGTAAAACCAGATGGCGCGTAGTAAAAATTAATTCTTTTTTGTAATGGATTTAATAAAATCTTGAAATGCGTTGCCAGAAGATTAGGGCTAAGTGTATGATGAATACTCAGTTTTTTGAAATATCCTACAAAGTTCCAAAATTCTTTCGAATTCTTGCACTCAGCTAGTCGTTTCGATTCTTCTTCAAAAAATGTACTTTTTCCGCAAACACAATGCCTTGTACTCTCTATTTGTTTGCAAATACAGGTTCTTGAAGTAACCACCATTTGAATTACTATAAGCTCTCAGCCAAGCAAGCAATAACTGTCTGCCTTTTTCACATTCTACGTCAAAACACGAAGCTTTATAATAATTTCTAACGTTCCCTTCTTCAGGGGTGTCTTTATTTACAAAATTTTAAACAGAGATATAATGTTTGTACATATTGATATAAGTAAACGAACAAAATACTTACATAACGTTAAATTTTAAGATTTTTACTTTTTTTAAATTACTGAACAATAATTTGTTTAAGACGTATAAAAAAAAACATATTAAAAACAGATTTTGAACACTTCACATTTGAAGATTAGTCTACGTTTTATGATATTTACTGTCAGAAACTAAGGAACAGTAAACGGCTGATATATTTTGTGTGTCTTGTTTGCGGTTCATATTATTTTTGTTGTTAATTATATGCAGTCTAACAATTTTGGATTGTAATATCTCGAGAACCAGAGGCTGCAGGAGCGTTTGATTTTCAAGTGTGGATAGGTATCTAATAGAGCTTTTTTTGATGTATATATCGATGGGTTTGGAAAACATTTTTGAAAATACAATTTTTTTTCCGCAAAGGGTTAGCCTTGATTTTTTCTCTCCACTCCCTCGAAGTTTGGTGTGTGACCGCTATCAATGTTGTGAGAAGCCAGTGCCGTCTTCTCAGAACTTTTTAGGCGAATATCTGACTTGTGGTTCGACATTCTTTGCGGAAGGTGTTGTTTGGTGGTGCCGATGTAGCAAAGATTGCAGGATTCATGCGTTTTCCCTTGGCAATTTATTTTATAAACTACGTCTGAACGGCGATCTTTGCCGGTTTTCGTCTTCAGGTTGGTGAATAGGGATGTAACAGTCTGGTTTGACCTATATGCCAAGTTGACTTGGGTTGTTTTTCGCGACCATTTCTTTGAAATTTTCGGAAAGTTTGGGCACATAAACGACACTCTTATAAACACATCCCCTCTCTTCCAACTTATTTTCAGAACGAACTTGGTGTTTTTGACCAAGCATCAAGTTCCTTATAACTTCTGTCGGAAAGCTGTTGTCTAAGAGTGTTTGCGTAACTTTTTCTTCGTTAGCGGAGTGGAATTTTCGGTCAAAGACTTTATTTATTAAGTTCGACGCAGTGTTCATACGAATGTGCTTGGTTTGATTAGATCGGAAATCGACAAGTCTCCCAGATGCCATATCTTTCTGGTACCAGTCGAAAAAAGTCGATCATTTTCGCGGTAAACCTTAACGTCCAAGAACGCTATCGATTTATTTTTTTCCCTCTCTACGGTGAATCGTATTTTTTCATTAAACTGGTTAAAGCATCGTAAGACATTTTCAATTTCTTCTCTATCCACAATCGCAAAGATATTATCAACGTATTTTGCTATAAGCTTAGGTTTGTAGCTTAGTTTAAAACATTCCTCGAGTAAAAAATTTAAAACCAAGTCCGCTATCGTCGGTGAAAGAGGATTTCCCATTGGCATTCAGTGTACTTGTTTGTACAAATTGTCCTTAAATTGCAGGT
This sequence comes from Philhelius pedissequus, assembly GCA_910595825.1. Taxonomy (NCBI): domain Eukaryota; kingdom Metazoa; phylum Arthropoda; class Insecta; order Diptera; family Syrphidae; genus Philhelius; species Philhelius pedissequus. The sequence continues at coordinate 64,577,338 of OU343160.1, read as the reverse complement.
AGTTGTTAGCTTTGAGGCAAAAATTTAATAATTCGATTTGTTTTGACTCAGCTTGGTATTTTCAGCTATAATTTCCCATTTATTTTTTATAATGTTAATTGCAAGCTGAACAGGAACATTAGTAAAAAGAGAAACAGCGTCATAAGAAACCAAAATATCGTTCGTGTCAAGTACAAAATCTTTTGCTTTGGATTTAAACTCCAAGGATTTTTTTACAGAGTGAGGAGATTTTTTCGTGACACACTGTAATATTTTACCTAGGTATTTTGAAATTTCGTAAAGCTAGTAATAGACAGTCCTTGTAATGTGTCATTGCCGTAACACTCTGACGTCACTATGCCGTAGTTGTCTGTCCTAAAAGTGTCAGGTCGTGTGATAGTCATTGTCCTGTATGTCATTGCCGTGACACCGAGATACAAATATCACCGTGACACACTTTGACGTTCATTGTATTTTGGGACAACAATGACAGATATTTGTCATTCGTGTGATAGTCATTGTAGCTAGCCATGACACGATTACCTTCGTCACGGCAATGACAGTGGTAGGACCTATTTGGTTGTGACGTCAGAGTGTCACGGCAATGACAAATTACAAGGACCGTCTAGTCTAATACTAGCTTAACAAGGAACTTTCATCGATGACGTTATCGGCCGGAGAGGCATGTTTGGCTTGTGAATCTTTGGTAAACCATATATTGCAGGTATTGGTGCTGTGTAGGTAGTTATAATTGCTTTTTCCCTATCATCGATAATCTTGTTGGTGTACAACTATTTCACAAATTCATTATTTTTGTTTTTTAGAGTGCTGAGGGGGCTTGCTCTTGCCAACCTATATGTAGAGCGGTCAGACAGTAGTTCCGTCATCTTGTCTTCATATTGCGTCATATTCATCGCAACAGTCACATTGCCTTTATCAGCTGCTACAATTATGAAGTTTTTGTGTTTTTTAAGAAAATTTACCGAAAATTTGTCGAATGCGTCTTTGTGGTGGTAACGTTGAAAAGAGTGAAGCATATTGCTATACTTAGCTCTAGTTTCTTCTTGTCCTATTTCATCTTTTTCTGTTCTTATGATTTCTTCTCCATCTGCAATGAGTTGGAAAATAGGCAACGTATTTTTGCCAATTGGCAAAGAAAATTTCTTTCCCAAGGACAGAAGCCATTTGATTTCGACGGGAAACTCTACGTCACTTTTGTTTACAAGCCAATCGTCAAGCATTTTAATGTGTAATTTTTTCCACAGAGCAGCTTTGAGTTGATTAATTTTTTGTGTGTGGATTTCTTCGTTGGTAACTATTCAACCGATAAGAGGTGTTTTAACGAATTCTATTGAATACGACTGTATAATGGATGAGTTGTATGAAAAAAAAATGTTTAAAAACGTTAACACCCTTTATAACTGATAGAACTATGTACAAAAAGGCCGTCCCTCTAATTGATTGATTGATATTGATACAAGTTTGAGGATGTCATGTTTATAATTTTGAAATTTTTAAAAGTTTTTTTTTAGCTTAGGTATGAGTAATATGGTCACCACATAATATATCGCCAAAAGAAAAGATATCCTGTATTCAAACTGCGGTGCGTCGCGTCACCAAGCCAAAACCAAAACCAATTTTCTGCCTTATTTCTCAAAACCAAACAACATTTCCACACACGAGCACTAGCAGGGACACAGTGTGTAGAACTTTAGAGCAATAACGGTGGTTGGGTGATTGTACGTTCACTTCGTTTTACCAGTTGTTTATTGCGATTTTATTATAATAAGGCGCTCGGGATGGTTGTTTTTTCTACAGCAAATATATGTGTGTTATGCGAAGGGGGGGTGGTTAAAAGGGATGCAACAATTTAAAGTATCACCAGAGTTCCTGTGCTTCCCTTTTACAGTTATGCTATTTTGCTCTTTATATGAACTCTTTTTTTTCTGCCAATTTTTGCTTTAGCCACCTTAGCATCGTTAGTTTACAGGATATGACAATTGCTTGAGGATATAAGAATCGGAAGGACTTTTGAGTCCTTTGAGTATGGTTGCCGTCGCTTTCCACAGACAGTAAGTATAATACAGGCATTAAAATCGACAGTATATTGTATTTGTAAGGCCCGTGATTGCATAAAAATATGAGCTTAATCTGCGGGTAGGTTTTGTGGTTATTTTTTTATTTTTTTTTTGGTTTTATAAAACCAAAGGATGCCGGTTCTCGGATATGGCAGATGCTTACTTCCTTGTGTGTGGATGGTGAAGACTGAAGAGAGATTTACGGAACATGTCTGCAGGCACATCATTTTACTTTATGCATATGTTGCCCATATATGCGACCTTGCTTACACACTTCCTGGTGTGTTCTTCTATATTCGCTGTGCGGGAAATGCGAACCTACCTTGAAGTGTGTGTGTGTATTATATTTTTTTATTTGCTGAATAAATTATTTTATTTATTTTATTTTTTTTTTTTTTTTTTGAATAATTTGGTATCACCTGCGGTTTATAATATCCTAAGACGTGTTATTTTGTCGTTAAGTCATGTAACTTTAGCGTGCTCAACTGTGTGGTGTGCGTTTCGAAATATATGTGGTATGGTCGTACTAACTCAATCCAAGGACCAAGGAAGAATGGAGATTTCTGTGCTTTTCAGTTACAGTTAATAAATTCCATCATACAATATGATGTTGTTCCGAGCGGTGCAGAGCGTTTTGTGGATGTTCTTTTTAAGTACCTGTTTTGGTGTGTCGTAATACCTTATGGTTAGAAATAAGCGATAATTCTGTGTTTACAGTACATTAAGTGTGTGATGTTTTTTTTTTCTTATTTGATTTTAATATTTTAGCATGAAATGAAGCTTATACCCATTGATTTATTTAGCAATTTAAAATCGTGGGACATAATGAGAATGAATAGATATTAAAATCCCTGTTGCCATATTTCAAAACAAATTTAAAACAATTTAATTTGAAAGTGCCTCCTACTGTCCTATGTAATAATCCTCTTGGGGGTTGAAGGTGACAAAAAATGGGAAAATATTGGGTTGGTATCAAAATCCAGAATGGAAAAAATCCCGAATTGTTAAATCTTGCATGTAAGATCCTGAATGTCGAAATTCCGAATTATTAAGCAGCCCACCTGCTCGGCCCAATATATCATTTGGAGTGTGTTCCAGTTTGGGTTTATGAGAAGTTTTTTTTGCAAGCTTTTACAATGGTAAGTTATGTATGTATAACAGTATAACAGTATCGGATCCCCTCCTTGAACATCGACGTATTGTTTCCAAACTTGCTTTGTTGCTTTATCGATAAAATTTTCTCTTTGAGAGTTGCCAGAGTATGTGACTTGCTCTTATAAAGGGTTATCCATTTTGCGGTTTGAAAAGCGTAGGGCTGGAATTCGGCATCTGTCAAACTAAGTTGTTAAACCAATTTTTTTTGTCAGCTGAAAGTCTTACATTTACGAAAATGGATCGCTTAGCATAAAAATTGTTAAAATCTACTACAAAAATGGTAAGTCTGCCACAACCACATATCGTGCTTTAAGAGGAGATTATGTTTTACATAATCGTCCAAATACGCAAGCAATTGGCAAAATTGTGAAGAAATTTGAAGAGACTGGATTGGTTACAGATATTGTAAGGCCTCTGCATCATCGTTTCGCTCGTACCACTGCAAATATCGCTGCTGAAAATGAAAGTGTTGCCGAATGTGTCTATTCCTCTTCGTTCTCAGGAATTAGGACTGTCTTAAGGCACATTATGGCGTATTTTGCATTTGGATCTACACCTACATCCATATAAAGTCCAGGTCACACAACAACTGAAGCCAGCTGACCATTCACAACGTCGTAGATACGTTGAATGGTTGCTTGAACAACAGGCGGTGGACTGTGATTTTTCGAACAAAATTTTCTCCAGCGACGAAGCACATTTCTCACTCGGCGGGAATGTTAATAAACAAAATTGTCGTATTTGGGGTTCTGAGAATCCTCAAGCAATTGAAGAGAGGCCATTACATCCACAAAAAGTCAAAAGTGTTTGTGGCGCTCTTTGTTCATGAGGTGTGATTGGAACTTACTTCTTCGAAAACGGCGATGGAACGACTGTCACCGTCAATTCGGAGCGTTATGGTCATATGATAACCGACTTTTTGTTGCTTGCTATTGAAGAATACGACTTGGATAATATATGGTTTCAACAAGATGGTGACACATGCCACACAACTCGAGCGAATATGGCTTGATTGCAACAGACATTTCCTGGCCGTGTAATTTCTCGTCGTGGCGATATCAACTGGCCACCAAGATCATGCGATTCGACACCGCTGGACTTTTTTTTGTCAGGCTAGGCGAAAAACCGTGTTTATGCAGATAAACCTTTAACTCTTGAGCACTTGAAAACCAACATTCGTCAAGTTATGGCTGAGATACCGCTCAATATGTGTCAAAAAGTGGTCGAAAATTACCTCAAAAGAATCGATTATTGCAACAATTCGCGTGGTGGTCATTTAAATACTGGGGTGTTTCACACATAATGTCAACGTTCAAACTTTATAATAAAAAAGAAATATCATGAACAAAATATTTTATATGTGTTTTAATTCCGTTTACTTTTGAAACCGCAAAATGGATAACCCTTTAGATATCAAACATTTTTTAAACAAACTGTCGACATTGCTGGAATTGATCTAGCCTGTACTGAACAATTGAAAAACAGTGGTTCTAAAATAATGGCAGCCAAGTTGATGTTGCTGATAACATTTCTGGTGCTTGTTTAACATGTTTCACACTTTAGATAACTCTTCGGCAATTCCTCAGGGGCTGAGCGGTTAGTTGTAAAAATACTATTGTCAAGTTTCGCGGTAATGTTTGACGTTCAAAAAAAAAATAAAATCCACGACTGGATCGCACGTACTTTGTCCTATGATCTCATCGTAAGCACAAGATATACTTAGCAGAAACGGTATTTTTTAAGTCTCTTTATACCAATTTTTTTTAAATACAAAATTTCTTTAATTTTTTCTTTAAAAACAATTGGTATGGCAATTTTATGTAAAGGGTTTTACAATAGGAACAGGTTGATTTTGACAGATCGTGGCGGCGATATTATTTCTTTTACTTTCTGTCAAAATATCGTTTTTTAATCAGTCACTAAAGACATCATGGCAAGCTACAGCATCAAGCAACACGTCCAAATGATAAAATTTTATTATCAAAATGGGTGTTCTCTAGTAGCAATGATGTGCGCGTTGCGCCTCTTTAGCGATGAGGCCCATTTTTGGATGAATGGCTACGTGAATAAGCAAAATTGCCGGATTTGGGACGACACCAATTCACACGAGATTCACGAGGTGCCAATGCATCCAAATAAAGTTATTGTTTGATGTGGATTTTGGGCTGGAGGCGTCATCGGTACGTACTACTTCCAATACGTGCAGACCATCACCGTTAACGGCAATCGATAAAGATCGATGATCGCCAACTTCTTCTGGGCTAAATTGGATGATATGGAAATTGAAGACATATGGTTTGGATGACGCTACGTGCCACACAGCTCAAGACACAATCAATATTCTGCACGAGCGGTTTCACGGCATGATTATCTCGCGCTGAGGCGACGTGAATTTGTCACCAAGATCGTGGTATTTGACACATTTAGACTTTTTCTTGTGGAGGTTTCTTAAGGCGCAGGCCTATGCGAATAAGCTGCAAGCTACACCGCGACCCTCAAAGATATCATAATCGATGTCATGGGTCAAATTCAGCCTGATTTATGCGCCAAAGTCATCGAAAACTGTACCTTTCAAATGCGCGCCACCCAGCGAAGCCGCTACGCCTATTTGAACGATGTTATATTTTACACATAATATCATTGATACGGCTCTCAAATAAAGATAAAACCTTATTGATATCTCATATACAACTTGTTTTATTCAATTCAAAAATCCAAAACAATATTTTTCGAAAATGTCGGTATGCAATATTATTTAGAATTCGAAGGATCTTCCATATACAAATTTTGATCGCAATCCGTCCAGCGGTTAATGAGAAAGTCGAAAACAAAACAAAATTATGGGAGGCACTAACAAAATATTTTTAAAAAAATGTAGACCAAAATGTAGAATATGTCTATAGTAGTGCATATATTTTTTTAAATCAAAATCGTTAGAGCCGTTTTCGAGATGATTTAGATGGTAAAAAAAATTTTATGGCAGTATGACAGGTACTCTCTCATAAACGACTCAACGAATTTCAATTTTCAAAATTTTTATACAGAGGAGTTCCTTCGATTTATAAATAATACTGCATAATAAAATTTTCGAAAAATAATTTTTAAGATTCTTGATTGTTTACTTGCGATTATAGGTACTATAAGGCAAGTTATGCATTCGTAAAAAAAAAATTCTAACAATCAAACATGACATTACTATAATAGAGAAGCCTAAAAAAGTGATCAGCAAAAAATGTCTATCTGTCTCTCTGTCAGTCTGTCAGTCTGTCCGTCTGTATGTATAACGAGCTACAGCCTAAACGGCTTAAGCGATTACCTTCAAATTTGGTATTTGTGATTATTTTGGCATTCCTCAGAGGGGAAATTAAAATTTTATGTTTAGGCCAAAAATAACGGTACATGCCATATGACCTTGAAGGAAAATCTTATTTTTCTCGAAAACGGCTCCAACGATTTTGATAAAAATTTTGGAGAATTTTTTTGTTGGTAATAGCTATCATTTGATATGAATTTTGGCTTTCTCGGTAACAGTTCATTGGATTTCTGTCAAATTTTATACCTGAGAAGATCTAGGTAGCCAAACTAATTCTGCATATGAAAATTTTAAATAACATTTTTTATATAATTAAAATTAAATTTGAATTTTTTTTTTTGAAAAATCAATATTTTTAAAACTAATCAAAAAAAATAATTTTAAATTTTAAAGTCATATGTATACAGTGCCGCTCACTTGAATAGCGCCCCCGTTATGCATTATGTTAACTGTAAAGAATTCGGGTCTTTGAGTTAGTATACTGGTGCAATATTTTTATATTTTAATTATCTCTTAAATTACTCTCTCTGTGAGCAAATTCATGCATTGGAAATGGCCCGTTAAATGTTTTTGTTAACTTTATTGGAACTACTGTGAAAAACGTGGTTTTATATAGGTTCACTTGAATAGCACCACCCCCTATATTATCAGTTTTCGTATGGATTGCAAGCCAGGTAGTTATCAAAAAATATTTTCTCATTTCTTTTAGTCATTCTAAGATAATTTCAGTCAAAATGGGTCGTGGTAAATCATTGACAGAGAACGAGAAAACTAAAATTAAAGCTTACCGCGAGTGTGGCCTGTCTATTCACCAAATAGCTAAAAAAAACGCAACGAAGCCCCAAAGTTATATCCACATTTTTACGGAACGAGTCCAACTATGGTAAAAATATGAAAGGGCGAACAGCTAGTGTCGTTAGCGCTGCTGACAAAAGAGCAATCCTGCGACTCGCGTCAAATTCGCACGATTCTGCCTCCAAAATAAAAGAAAAAAGTGGTGTCACAGCAAGTGTATCTACAGTAAAGCGGGTTATTTCTAATGCTACACACTTGAAAAGATTAAAGCTTAAGAAAAAACCGCCGCTTAACCCGTCCTGAAAGAGCAACGCCTCAGTTTCTGTCTTGCTAACATGACATGGAGTAAGGAATGGTACCGTGTTGTTTTCTCTGACGAAAAAAAATTCAATATAGAGGGGCTTGATGGGTTTAACTATTACTTCCATGATTTGCGGAAAGAGGAACATCAATTGGATCGTTTGCACAGCCGAGTGTTATGTTTTGGGGAGCCATAACGTACTATGGAACTTTGGAGTTGCAGTTTCTGACTCCTCGTATGAATGCGCAATCATACATTGGGGTACTCGAGATGGTTTTTCCTTCGATTACCGAATTGTTTGCCATGGAAATTGCAGCAGGATAACGCACCCATCCACAATGCCAGAGTGGTAAAACAATTTCTAGAGCGCCAAAATGTCTCATTGTTAGATTGGCCAATATATTCGCCAGACCTAAACATTACCGAAAATGGTTGGAGGTGGCTTGCTCGAAAAGTATATGAATCTGGGAAACAATATGAAAGTAAAGATGAGCTAATAGAAGCCATTAAGTGTAGCTGGGCCTCAATTTCTCTGGACTACATCAAAAAGTTGTATGATTCCCTACCGAACAGGATGTATGAGCTTATTTATAATCAAGGCGGGACCACCTATTACTAATTTTTGTTTTAATTCGTAAAAATAATGTTAATAATTATGTTCCATATAATTTAAAAGTGTTCAAAAGTGTTAAGCTATTCATAAATTCATTTTAAATGAAGAGGCGCTATTCAAGTGAGCCAAAATTTGATTTAAATTTTTTGAGTCACATCGCTTTAAAATGTATAAAGAATTTTACAGAATTTAATAAACTAGATTTATAAAGAATTTTACAGAATTTAATAATCTTGATTTAAAAGAAAAAAATGAGTCATTTTCATTACTAGTTTTCAAGATATTGAGCTTTAAACTCGATTTAAAGGGGGGGTGCTTTTCAAGTGAGCGGCACTGTATTAATAAACTCTACAAAACTACATACCAAAATTTCAAAAATAGTTTGTTTTCAAAAAAACTAAAAATGAAAAACCGGATTTCATCAAAAGATTCACTTTCATTATTATACATATGTACAATATATACATAAATATGTACATTTATTTACATACCTAGGTGCCATCTATGAAGGTAGGTATACATTACCCTCCTAATTTATATAGTTAAAATCTTTTTAAATATACATTTGCAGGATGGTACCTATGTCACCATTCCTTTAATCATATGCATTCGACAATTCATTATACTAAGAATCAAGGTAATCTTACCTACTTCGGCTTTAAGACTGCACAAGATAACTAAACTAGACTACCTATACCTACTAATAACTTCAGTGGTTAGCTACTACTTTACACTAAAGTTGTTAGCTACAAGAGCAAGTTCGTACGATCCAGTCGTGCATTTTATTTTATTATGTTTTTTTTTTTTTATTTATATTCATATTTAAAATTGCCATACCAATTTTTTTTTTTTGGGAAAAATATATAGAAATTGTATTTACCATACAAATCTACCTATTAAGTAAAAAAAAGTTTTTAAAACATATTTAAATATAAGTTATAAGTTAAAGTTTATAAGTTTAAGTCATAAGTTTAAATGACCTTGATACTACTAAAAAGGCTGGTTTTGACTCAATCCCACCTATCCTGTTATCAAAATGTTCTGCTTCTCTTTGTTGTGTTTTGACAAATATCTTTAACAAATCTCTGTCAACAGGCACTTTTCTAGAGGAATGGAAGATATCTTTTATAGATCCAATTTATAAAAACGGACTTAAGCACTTAGTGAGCAATTATAGGCCCATTTCAAAGCTTTCAGCTATTCCCAAGCTCTTCGAAAAGGTAGTAACTGATCGTCTTTATTATTCGGCTAAGGAATTTTTGTCCCCTTACCAACATGGATTTGTAAAGGGTAAATCAACTTGTTCAAACCTAAGCCTTTTCACTAACTTTTGTATGAATTCATTAGAAAATGGGAAACAAGTTGATGTCTTATACACCGACCTTGTCAAGGCGTTTGATCGCGTACACCATGGTCTCCTCTTGCAAAAACTAAAAACATTAGGTATGAACATAGCTTTTATAAATTGGTTAAATTCCTATTTATCAAATAGAAAGCAAGTCGTCAAAATATATGATTGCTCCTCTATATTTATAGACGTCATATCAGGTCTTCCGCAAGGAAGTCATTTGGGGCCACTCCTTTTCATTTTATTTACAAATGATCTGCCATCAGTATTAAAGTACTGTAAGTGTTTAATGTACGCCGACGATGTGAAACTTTTTCTGGCTACATCTTCACCATTGGATTGTTCACTTCTGCAGATAGATATCAATAATTTTCTTGATTGGTGCAATTACAATCACCTTAAACTCAACTTTTCTAAGTGCAAAATATTTAGTGCATCGAGATCACCATCTCTTATAATAAATGATTATAATTTCTGTAATGTCAACCTGCAAAGAGTCAATACCATCAAGGACCTTGGTGTGCATTTTGATCAAAAACTTGATTTTCGATCGCATGTGGACTACGTTGTCTCCAAAGGTAACTCTATGCTAGGTTTCTTAATTCGCAACTCGATCGACTTTAAAGATTCGTATACATTAAAGACCTTATTTATGGCTTTAGTTTTACCTATTCTAGAATACTGCTGTGTTGTGTGGTCCCCTGTCTATGACAATAATATATTAAGAATAGAAAGAATTCAAAAAAGATTCACCAGGTATGCATTGAGAAAGCTCAACTGGAATGGACCATTACCCGAATATAAAGCAAGATGTTCTCTTATCGATTTGAAAACGCTTGAATGTCGAAGGCAAGTTCAATGCATCTTATTTGTTAAAGATATTTTGGATAATCGCGTATCTTGTTCTGAATTGCTGTCTTTAATGCCTTTCTATGCCCCAACCCGTGTCTTACGAAATAGAAATGAGCTCTTTTATATTCCTCCTCATAGAACTAACTATGGGATGAATGAACCAATTACGCGTTCTCTTAGACTTGTAAACACGGTATGTGATGAAATCGACCTTTATATGAAAAGGGACTTATTAAAAAAGCAATGCTTGAAATTATGTATGTAAATAATTAACTTACAAATGCTTAATAAAACTACACCCTTAAAATTATAATAAAGTTTCTTGTGATAATATGTAATTATGTATTTTAAAGAACACAAGTGCCTGTACTTGTATATACCATAGATTTAGTTAGCTAATTTCTGTAATCAGCAGATCTTTGATCAATTGATGAAATAAATAAATAAATAAATAAATAAATAAATAAATAAATAATCGATACTTAGGATCTGACCGAATATAAGGGCAAATACGTGCGATCCAGTGGTGCATTTAATTTGTTTTGAAAACTAATCGAACCACTGAAATAGCAGGCTTCCTAGTACAATTATTATCTTAATGATTTTAATTTCGATTAACGACTTGACTTTTTCTGATGATGCCATCTAAATCTCTATAATATATTCGTAACTTGATACATTTAAGCTATCCATCTAAGATTTCTTCTCGTCAAAGTTTCGGCTTATATGTCCGTGGTTTTTTATCCATTTCCGAACATAATTTAATAATTTCAATTCCCTTAAATGAGACTGAGACGTAGATTTATGTAATTCCGTAAAAAAATACAACTTAAAACTGTTTCGTTTATTTTAAAGAAACTTCCCAAAAGAATAAATTTAATATCTCTACTTATGAGTTCTTAATCTTTCAAGCTTCTTCAAAGTTTAGTATTGCTTTGTTGTCAAAAGCAATATTCGTTTGACATTTAATTTGTTTGACCAAAAGAAACTATAAGCCGCTCGAGACTGAACTTGAATTGAAGGACTTTGAGAGATTAAAATTTTCCTTTTGATATTAACATCTTAACGCATAGAGTCTTCAGAAGTCTTTGGTTGTCGCCCTTAACTCGTTCAATTTATACAAAATAAAATCTCTTTGCATTTAAATTTTAGTCAGTCAGTGAGTTAAATTCCTGAAACGACATAAAACGAGTCGCTTACTCGAAAGCAAAGAGGTAGACATATCGCATCGCATAGTTTCGTTCGCGTTTTGCGTCATCTACATTTAAGGAAAGGGGCACATTCGTGCAAGAAGAATGAAAGTTTTTCCTGGCTTATTTAAGCAGGCTTACGATTATTTTTGCAAAATAGGAAAATAAAAGAATTTAAGAAGAAAAATATTTCAACAAATATAACGAAAAATGAAAGGAGAAGAATCACTGAAAACTTAGTTGAAATTAGTTTGTTTCATCATGCGGATCAAAGTTCTAAAGTTAAAATTTGTCTTTAATTCTTCTCAGGCACGTCAGGATAAAGATAAAATTAAGGCATAAATATGAAAGTGCGTGTGCATGAAAACGAAAAGTATAGGTATCTACAAGTGAGTCAGTGAAGTATTTTAGGAGCTAATGATATATGCACCAAGGGATAATGGATGAGTGAAGGTATCTTTGACAGCAAGCACTTGAGTGATGTGGTTTTGGTGTCCTTGCGGTGAGTGTTTGGTAAACTTTTTATTTTTATTTTAATATTTTCATATAAGCTTGAGAAGAGAAATCTAACAAAAAGTTTGAACATTTTCAAAATTCTGAGAAGCATTTCAAAGTTAACCAACCATACAGAGCTGAGTATTCCTCTTTAGATTCATGAAGCAAGCTATATTCTTGGCTTTTTCATTTTTTAGATGAATATCACTGACATTCGATAATGCATTTCAAAAACAATGTAAAGCTTACTTGTTTCTCGAAAGCTTCATACGTTGTTAGGCTCTTCTTAGACTTTGTTACGTAACCCTCCGCATCCACAAGCAATAATTTCGTTCAGAAAATCGAGCATGCAATGGAAATTTCCAATGCAGACCATTGCATTTTATGAAATTATTTTAAATAAATAAATTATTTTAGGAAATTGATCTCAGCATTTATATTCTTACCAGTTGCTCAGTTTTTAGACTACTGAGCAACCTGGGGTTGTCTACGAAAATGCTTAAAATACTGAAAAAGCTCTACGATGGGAACATTTCAGCGGTATGGGATGGAAACATATTGTCGTAATGGTTTGAAACTGAAACGGGAGTCAGACAGGGCTGCCTTCTTAGCCCACTTTTATTTTCGCTGTTTTTGGATGACCTCACTGAATATCTACCCGGAGGAATTGCTTTAAGGATTAAGCTCTTAATGAACGCGGATGACATAGTTATTCTAGCCGAAAATCCAAATACGATGAAACTGATGATCAACAAACTCCAAGTATACTGCACTTTGTGGAACCTTACTGTCAACACTATCGAAACGGAACGGGACGATACGCACGAAATGAGAGTTGGACCTGGAACAACGAAGAAATAGAGAAAGTTAAGAAGTAATGATACTTGGGCGTAGGAAACATCACCAAGAAAAATTTAAAGAAGCAAAACGAGCTATAAACTGCACTGGAGTGGAATCCTGCATGAGAAAGAAGTTGGGCCGAGCGCTAAATATAGAGTATTCCAAGCAGTGATGAGAGCCATCATTTGATATGCGGCGCAAGTGTGGGGTATCTGGCAGTTTGATGAAGTGGTGAAACTACTCAGATACTTCATTAAAAGAATGTTTAGACTCTCATACAGCACTCCAAGCTACATGCTTCATATTAAAACGGGCATACAACAACTGCCCATTTACACGTTAAAGCTACATTTCAACTATATCCGCAGGGTGTTGACGCAACCGATGCACCGCTATACATAGCAAATTGCCAAACACCTTCAAGAACATGCAGTTTTTCAGCGAGTGGTCCAGACGTAGCAGAGAACACAATGTCACTTTAATGAAAATAAACGATGCAGTGTGGAATAGAACGCAGCAGAAGCTACTGGAAAATCCGAAATGCTGCAGTAACGATCTTTCGGAGGCAAAGCCAAGAAAGCCTTACAAGGGATGCTTACAAGTTACTCCAGCAAAATCTAGGGTCTAAAAATTATTTCCACGATGGAAATAGTCTGGATATGATATCCACCATCTGCAAGGCAAGAGGTGAACTACTACCACTAAATTATATTCCGTATAGAACCGACATAGATTCTACGAGTACCTTATGTAATCTTAAGGAGAGGGAAGACATTCAACATTTTATTGGAAAATGCCCAGTTCGGAAAGAGATCTAGAAGCCGAAGACGCCATACAAATCCTGGATGGAAAAAACTGGAACTACCTCTACACATACATAAAAACAGCCCTTAATTATCGACAACAAATAATAAACGAAGCTTTTTAATGAATCAAAATATTTTTTATTACAATGTGATTAGTCCAAATTATAAGATCTTTAACTTTTTAAAATAGAAAATACTCTCTTTTTTCGGCTGACGGCAAAAGCCAATGCTCGTATGTGAAATCTGTACAAATTTTTAATACCTTTTAACGGCCTTTAGTCCACAAAATTTGCGTTTCATCCCGGCAATCTCACTTGGACTCATCAGTTGGTTAGTGAGCGCCTTACCAATACGCAATTTTTGTTAAGTTCAGTTCAACTTACTTGCATTTTTTGACAAAAGTGAAGTGAGATTGCCTGGATGAAACGCAAATTTTGTGGACTAAAGGCCGTTAAAAGCTATTTTGAATCAATAATTCAACAAGTCCAATTAAATATAATGCTAAGTCTTCTACTTGGCTGAGTAATTTCAGTAGTATATAGAATTGTATTATAAAAATACAGCTTCTTACAAATTTTTAATCTAAAGAATTAATAAAAATCACATACTACAACTATTCTTACCATCTCTGTGGAAATAAATGAAGAAATAATTTGACGTCTAATGGCAGTTTGACTGACATTTGGAGATATCTTTACATGTGTATATTGATGGATTGAGTTGGAATTCCAGGAAGAGAATGTTAGATTAGATAGATTTATTAATTCATAAAAGTTAAATTTACAAAAACATTTGAGTTAAAACTTAAATCTTATGAGGCATGACCGGAAGGGCCGTTAGCCAGAAGATAGCCTAAATTAGTATAATTTCGAATTTTTTGTAGATTATTGGTGCTTTATTTACACTTTAAACTTAAAAGTTTTCTTTTGTTATGTATCTTCTATAAGTCAGAGCTATTTTTAAATATTGTGACAATTTTTTCTAATCTGTTCCATTTAAAATTGCGATGAGTTCCGATTGTTCCAAATAATTTGTCTGCCATATTTGTCGCCGAATTTCTGGTAGAATTGGATAGTTAGGTGTTAGGTATTGTGTCTGGAAGTCGAAATTTTCTCTTTAGAAAGAACCTCAAGAGTTTTTCGGTGGTTTCTGACTGATTCCAGCCCCATAATTCCGCAGAATACAGCATAATTGATTCGGACGTTGCGAGGAAAACTTTGTATTTTGCGCTAAATGCTAGGTCCTTGTTTCCATACACATTTTTCCATACCGTCCCAATCGCATTTTTGGACAAAGAAAGTTTGTTTACCAGATGTTTTTCTAGGTTTAAGTTACTCTACACAGTGTAACCCAAGTATTGGTATTCCCTCACCGTTTCGATTTGTTCTACTCAATAATACCATTTCTCGTTTTCAGCCAATCTCCCTGATCCTCTCCGAAAAACCATTGTTTTTGACTTGTTAAGGTTCACAGTTCAATTCCACCTCGAACAGTAGTTTCGTAACCTATTGATCATAAAGGAAGAGACTGTAAATACAGTAGGTGTATGATGATTTCATGATATAATTTGCCACTGAACGAAGAGATAAAAATGCCTGCAATAATTGCTGAAATAAAAAAATATAAAAATTGCTTGTGGAGGCGCAGGGTAAAAGTAAAACGATATCGATATCACATCAGTAGAGAAATATATGTATGTTTTTTAAAGGTTTAAGGCACAGCTAAAATATATTTAAAAATTTTGTCTCTATTTACTGATGTTTACTTACGGTACACCTGAAAGTTCAGATATCATAATCTTGGCCATAGCTTTAGTGAGAATTTTAACGTGAAGTGCAAACTGCGAAGTAAGTGCAAAGTTTATACTGAGAAGTTTAAAGTGCGAAGTCTAAAATGCTAATAGTGAAGTAACTCACAGAACTTAGTCAAAAGTGAAATATTAAATTAAAACGGTTAAACGTCAAAAGTTTAAGGTCAAACGTTAAATGTTAAAGACTAAGACTTGCGAAGTGCAAAGCGTGAATTGTGAAGTGGTAACTAGGAGGTTTATGTTTGAAGTATGGAAGTGCGAAGCGTGAAATGTGCGGAGAGAAATGCAAGGTATTAAACTCGAAGTATAAAGCGCAGTATAAATTGCTGTCAAAAGTGAAAGGTCAAAACTTTAACGGTCAAACGTCAGAGATGAATGGTTAATGGTGAAAATTTAAAGTTAAAGGTTAAAAGTTAAACATTAAAAATTATAAGTCAAGTTCAAATGTCAAAAGAAAAACACCAAATGCCAAATGTCAAAGATGCTTGATCAGGTCCAGAAGAACAATAAGTATGGTTCATATTGAGTGAACATATAAAATATGATACAGAACTTGTTGGTTTAGATTGTACTTGCTTATAAAAAGATAAAATAAATATATATAAAAAAAACATAAACCTGTGTAGCCTGGCCAATTCGAAGTCGGTAATTAACTAGTTTAAGTGTAAATAATGTAAATTTTATCTAAGAATGTAAAAGAAGAAAAAAATAACTGAATTCTCAATAAAGTTTACTACTACTACTACGGTCCAGAAGAACTACCCAAATTCGAGTCATCATTTGATTTATTGAAACAACTAGTAAACCTTCAGAATGTCTGAGCTCTAAGGACATAAAATTGCATATGTTGACATTTTTTAAAGCGCCCTCTAGATCTTATAAATCTGTTGTAAAACGTGTCCAGTAATTTCCCTTTGCAATAAGCGTATTAACCCGTAGAGAAGAATTTTAAATAAATAAAAAGCAGCTAGCGCAACATTCTAAGAAGGGATGATGTTAAAGTAATAAATGTAGGTCCGAGATCTCTTAAATATACATTCTAAGACTTGCCAGCTTTGGGTATTACGACAATCTTAACTTCTGTGAAGTTTAATTGGTGGTTTATTTATGAGTTATAAAATAATGCTCCATTGTATCTTTCCGACAAAAAGAAAAACTTAAATATGTAGAATATATAAACTCCACTTTTGGTTTAAACGTCAGATCAACAATTCATTCGGTTTCGCCGTGACTTAAGGCCAAGCGACATAAGGCCAAATTTGAATGTTTGGTCTTATATCACTTTGCAAAAGCGACATAGGCCAAATTTTTTTGGGACATAAGGCCAACCATCCTCACAATGAAAGTTTGCGAAAAAAAGAAAAAAATTAATGATATAAAAGAAGAGTGCAGAAAAACGGCGCAGGGACATAAATCCCTTTGACATAAGTCCCAATTTTGGTTGTTGAGAAACTAATAAGCAATAAATATTTGGGACTTTTGGCCCACTATTTCGGTTTTTGTTGGTACTTGTGTGAAGTGTTTTTTTGCAATTAGGTTCAATGTGTACAAAAAGCTCGTCGCGTACGGGGAGGCATGCTGCCCCCTGCAACCTATTGACCCTATTATAAGATTTGGAGTGGGTATAAGTTTGGGTATACCCAAATTTTTTTTGGATTTAAAGATTTCTTTTTAAAAAGTTCCAAAAAAAACTTGTACCCACCCCAAATCCTACAATAGGGCGAAGTAGGGGGCTTGTATGGGGCAGCATGCCCCCTTACGCACCGAGTTTTTTAAAATTTATTGTTTATATTTGAAATCTATGTTATGCTTTGAATAAATATTTCATATGGACATTTATGTCTTATAAAATTTGGGAGTTTTGTCCCATCAACACCAAACAAAATTTGAGACTTATGTTATAACCTAATGATGTGGGAGAATTATATGAAAATAAATAATTCAATATAAACTTTCTTTTTGGAGTCCATGTACGAGAGTTCAAAGTGACATATGACCAAATTGGCCTTATGACGCTTTGCAAAAGTGACATAAGCCCGACTCCTAAAATTTGGCCTTATGTCGCTTTCGCAAAGAGACATAAGGCAAAATATTCAAATTTGGCTTTGTGTCACGGCACCACACAGTGTCGTTTAAGCCTTGAACTAAGTTCAATTTGTAGTTTAAGTTAACCGAATATATTCTGCTGTTTGTATTGTTTTTTTTTTTTCAGAAAATATTATTAACAAAAAAAATTTGTTTATTAAAATGTTATCGAGTTGTGAAAGTGATTTTGAATATTATTTTATTTATTATTCTCGTTTCGCTATCGCTGACCAAAATCTGAATAATGACGGTACTTTTTGAAACAAAATCAATTTTCCCTCGCTTGTCAACAGCACCAAGCATTTGTGGTTGCGAGAGAAAGGGAAGACAAGTCAAGAAAAATGCTGCCAACTATTTTAATTCTAGTTAAACGAAGTTCAATTGATCTGAAGATCAAATTTCACTGTGAAACCAGACGAGTCAAACCAAAATTTTAAACTCAGTTTAAGGTTCAGCTGATCTTAAGTTTAAGAACCTACTGTGAAACTGCGGGTTAATGTTTTGTTTCAGATATCTAAAGTTAATGAACAAATAATTGCACAAACATTAATCGTTAAATTCTTTTGGGAAATCTCTAAAACCCTTCGGTTATTCACCAAAAATACCATTCAAAAATTATAAGCAGAAAAAGATGCAGGAAAATGTTCCTAAAATTACTTGCATGCATAGCTATGGCGACAGTGGTCCTTTGTTTCCTTTATAATATACGCTTAGGGTTAGGCTTCGAGTTACAGCCTCTGGTTTTTCCTAACGTGTTGGTTGTATAGTGGCATCGTCGCCGCTATATCCCCTGAGATAGAGTTAGTAAAAGTGAAAAAAGTGAAAAATCGGAGCTCAACGAAAGCTTTCCTAATTGTATTTCTGTGTTGTGTTGGTGTGATAAAGAATATATGTTTTTTAATTTTATTTTTCGTGGGGGTAATAACAATTTCCTTTCCTCCTTCGTGGTTCGAATTTATTTTATCTACAATACTTCGGTGTCGCTCTGCTCTTTTATATACACCAACTCAGCCACTCGTTCGCCCCACCACCATAAAATGCGTTCAGCAAACGAATTTTTTAATTTAAACTCTGAGCCAGGTGCTTCTATGTATGCATACATACTTGTACATGTATAGGAAGTTAGTATAAATGAAACAATTCCTCTAGTGAGTACATTATTATCGATTGGTGGGTTTTGGGTTGAAATAGAGACGGTCAAAGGAAAGAGGTGCGGATTGGTATAATTCAAGAGTAGAGTGTGACAGTTCAAATATAAATCAGGCTCAGCTATAAACTTCTACCAGGTGAAGGTACCTACCTAACTTAAGTTCGAAATGATAGTTCAGAAAGCCACAAAATGAGGAGGGCATGACATTGTGTCAAGTCAAGGTGGAATGGGAAACTGGATTAGCTAAATGGAATTCGTACTGCTCCAGAGAATTCAATAGCTGATTCAAGATGTTATCAGCAATATATAACCATAGTGAATGGATTCCAATTCCAATATAATGCTTCTGTGGAAAATGCTTTGAATTAGGCTCCTCTCACCTGCTGGATTATTAGACTGAATAATACCATTACCTACCACACATATAAGGTAAAGAGCCAGATAAATGTAGATATGGAGACTGGAGATAGTCAATCGGGTTATCAGTCCCTCACGTTATCCTCAATAAGCTGATATATAATTTGTATAAGCATAATACAACATTCACATTGTGAGTAGTTAACTCAATTGGAAAATAGCTTCAAATGCTTAAATTATGATTATGTGATCATGCAGACATGATTATACCATGGATACTATACCAACGTCTGTGGAATACCTCTCATGCTTGGCGAAGGCGAGCGTCGTTGTTCGTTGTGGGAATTAGTAATCGTTAGTGAATAGATTAGAGAATTTTCATTGAAATCTTCGGCTGCTTTTTGATGTCGGTTAATTTAGTCATACGTACTTTATTGGGTATTGATTAAACCTATAGAGTTAGGTAGTGATCCGATGCAAGTAAGCCGTATGTTCTTGGTATGGTAGCCATATTAAAAAGACGATAATTTTCAAGTTCACCAAATTCAGGATTAAAATTATTTCGATTATTTATTGAAAAAGTTTCGACACGCATTGAATTCTTTTTGTGCTAAAATTATGATGTTTGCTGTCTTAGGCCCTGGCCACGCATTGAGCGATGAGCGACCAACAAAAATATAACATATTAAAACCTATAGATATGGCCATGCGGTTACTGAGCGACGAGCGACGCTTCTAAGCGACAGAGTGATGTCGCTCAGAATTAAAACATGTTCTAATTTTGTAGTTGATCGCTGAGCAACGTAAAAGAAGAAAGATGGCCAATATAGACATTGAAAGTTTAATTTTGTCTGTTCAAAGCCGACATGTTTTATCGCAGGATAAAGAAAAAGATTTAAAAAAATAAGAATATTAGTGATAAAAATGGGAAGAGGTTTCAAAAATTTGTAACTGTTCAGGTAATTTCTTGTTCAAATTTTTTATTTTTTTTTTACTTCCAAGCTCACAAAAGTACATAGTTAGCTCATTTCTTAAATTTAAAGCCGAAATACTGCTACTGTGTTGATTGTTCTTGATTCCTTGTCCTGGTTTCAGTAGGAGCTTGCGACAAAAAGATCTTGCCAAAGGCTTTTTAACGACTAACATCGTCGCAGACGACGCACGTGGCTCTGTAAAAGCACAATCGTCGCTCAGTGCGTGGCCGAGGCCTTAGGCTGAGGTTTCTTTCACCGGATTGCAGGTTTCTACTAAAGTATGTAGTTTAAAAGTCGTTTTTGTGTGTCTAATTTCTTATTAGATACAAATAACATACAAATGTTTATGTTAACCTAATTGTGCATACTGAATCCTTCTCTCCTATTCCGGGGGAACCGACACTGGTAACGCCCGCTGGTTCGTACGGTGCGAGTATGATTAAGTGGCGTTTCGATGTACTCCTGGGTTTTGCCGACCCACTTGGACGGATACTCAATTAGCTTCGCAGGCTTTCTATTACTATCAACAGTTTTCGCCAGCACTAATTAGCTTTCGTGGACACTCAGCGGTTTTCATCGGCGTTCACCGGCACTCAACAGCCTTCACTTGCAATTTGTATTCTTCTTCGATAATGTGTACCCTACTTAAGCCAAAGGTAGCCGGCAGACAGCAATGTACATGAATCAAAGAAAAAAATATTACGACACTTCTTTTTTTGTATTATTTGGCTGACGTCACGCGAGATTAAAAAAATCTGACAGCAAAAGAAATTGTTGTGTTAGTCCGATGTGGATTAATAGACTTTTCGTGCGCGAATAATATAAACATAAAATTTGTTAACATAATTGAATATTGTTGAATTAAATTTACTTTAATCGCATTTAAATTAATTGCGAAAAAATCAAGAATCGATAAAGTCGGAGTGCTAAATATCGAATATTTAACTTAAATTAAGCAAAACAACAATTTGTGAAGTTTATTGTGCATTAAATAAATGGAAAATGTTTGAATTATGTTTTAATTTTGTCGTATTTTTGTTTTTTGCATTTGGATAAGTCTGTTAAGTGTTCTTCTTCTAAAATACATCCTCGCGCGGAAAAAAAGTTTTTTTATTTTCACATCGTAGTTAATGTCTTTGGCCAATTCAAGTAGATTTGTTTGGTAGCCTGGACAAATTACTAAGTCTATCCGTTGAAGGATTTGAAGATGTTGTCCATGTTCGTCAAGTCATTTTGGTGATGGTCCACCCATGAATACGAGCGACATTTTCTTCGGCTGGAATTTAGTTTCTTAGTTTATGGCATATGTATCCGGCCATATTTTCTAGGCAATCGCTCTCTAAAGTGGCCAAATCCTGATCGTGTTTGTTGCCACCAGTATTATACTCTTCAGGTTCCCAAGCAATGCTTTAAAATATGATACCTAAGAAGAAATTTCAGATTATTTGTTTGTAGAAGCAAAAACAATCTCTGCAAACAGGTCAATGGCGCTTCCAAATCTGGGGTATCGTCAAATTTTCAGCAGTTCAGGATCTTTTGGGAAACTGTGGTATGACACATATTGTCTTCTTAATTTATTGTTTTTATTATTACACCTAACAAACAACACACAACATTTTTAAGCTATTTCACGTAAAACAAAATATACAATTTTAATAACAAAACCCAAACCTTACAATTTCAAACTATGTTCCGCTTTTATCTCGTTTTCATTTTTAATCTCGTGTGATGTCACACGAGTTGTCAAAAATTACTACAACAAAGCGAAAAATAGAAGTGTCGTAATCTTGTATTCGCTCATTCATAAGCAATGTAGGTATTACTGCTCTTACATTATGCAATTTGAGCTTGCGATTTTTAAGCACTTGTGTGAGGGATGTATGCACAGTACACATAATAAAGTATATATATTCCGGTTTTCATTTTCGTTCAAGTTCGCGCATGTGGCAAAACTCAGAGACAGTCGTGTCACATTTGACATTCGCATAGGCTTAGGCATGGGCCAAACTGCTAGTTGCAATTACTGTTGCTGCTAAATTTCAAATGTTATTTCAATAACAGTTATTTTTGATCTACTGTTACTTGTTACTGAACACGTCTTACTTAAATATTGACCCACCCCTATTTGTATGTGAAAATGTCAAAAATGAGAGTGCATGTGTCAAATTTCAGAGACATTTTGCCAAATATGAGAACCGAATTTTGACAACATGCGCAATATATTACCTTATTATGCGTGGGTACTGTGGGACGTATGTGGTCTCCGGGGTAGACGAAATTTTGCAGAGTTATGTTATGTTCCTTGTAAATTTTCGTTATTGTACGATTGAACTTTTTTAAATTAAGGAAAGTAAAGAGTTATTATTAAAACGGATATTTAGGCCTATTCGGCGAGATCTTTTATTCTGTTATTCTGTTATGAATTTACACACAAAAGTTTAAGCTGTCAAAAAATATATTTTATGAATTATAATTTTGGTATTCGGCATGCTAAATCTGCTATGAAATCTGTTAAGAAATCTGCTTAAGAGCTATCAAAACTTTGAAATTCTCAACGAACTGTATTTTTGGTATTCAGCATGCCACAATCTGTTATGGAATCTTTTATGAATCATAAAAGAATTAAAGACACATTTTTGTTACTTTTATCACAAAAGATTTCAATATATGAAGTAAGAACTTTTATTTCCTTAATGAATTGTTCTTAAAAGGAGACAAATATAACAAAATATTATTAAAATGCCTAATAACAAACACAAATATGTAAGTAATTTCAAACTAAATTATTTCAATACACGAAAGCACAAAACACATTTGGTGGCTGAAACGTTAGAAAATCTTGCCGGTGTTCGTTTCGTACAACTTTTTATATTGGATATGTTAAATTCGGGAACTATTATGAACAAATTACATAGAATAATTTATTTACGCGAAACAAAACACGATCATTCCGAAATTTAAAAGATCTTGCCGAATAGGCCTAAATTTTATTATTGTCATTCGTCAAATTGCCGACTGTCTAGATTTTTTATTTACTCACTACCGCTGATCCAGCTGATAATTTGATAGCAGATTTTAGGTCTGTTCGTATACATGTTTCTTTTTCGAAATTCCATAACAGACTTTTATAAAAGATCGAACTCCTGAACACCAATTATAAAATATCTTTTATGGTGAAGATATGTTATACATCATAACAGAAAATTCATAGCAGAATAACAGATGTGGCAAAATAAGCCTAATTTTGTTTGAAGAAAGTTAACAACTATTAAATATCGCAGTGTTTAAAAGCATCTCTGCAACCGATAGAAGTCCAAAACGGAAACATGGATTAAAAATGGCAGTGGTGTAAAAGCAGTATTTGCGATGCGAATTTATTATTTTAACAGAAAAAAATCAAAACAAAACACAAAATAAAAACAACACTTATTTCGTACTCTACACTATCTACAGCCTACAGATGTAGACCAAATACAGAAAACCAGCAAAGCAGCAAGTGTAAAAGCGCAATTTGATTGTATAAATCTACTCATGTATGTGGAAGTTCTAATAAAACAAATTGCTGGTTGCCAACTACATATTATTAGTGAAATTACTCTTACTCTATGACACCTGTTGGAGAACTTATTTACTATTATATCAATGTCTTAAAGTAAAACAAAAAAAATACTCAAAGGCAGTAACCATTTTTGTATGGTTGTCGCTAACAATGTCAAAAACATCATTAAGAACAACACAAACATAAAAGAAAATAAAGGCAGGCATATTTCCTCTTTTTTTGACACATCTACATACTAATGTAAATGTAGTGATAGGTTAGTTCGATTACCTCTTTAGACACACGCAATCAAGAGCGATGTTATAACCTGGTTGACAGTTAAGAGGGACGTAAAATGGAATATAATAATATAATGTGTCTTGCTAAATTGTCATTAACAACAGTTGTTGTTTTTCTGTTGTCCTCGAAAATCCAAAGTTAACAGGAATGCAAACTACTCGTATAACATGTTGCTTAATTTTTTGCCTTTCGTTCGTTCGTGTTGCTACTCACCGGATTATAATAATGGTTATACTTATGGTGAACAATGAAAAATGATGGCTACGCTAATGGGGAACTAATAAGACCATTAAGTTGACAAATGTCCTGTTGAAAGATATCCTTAATAATAGTTGAAGGTATTTCTGATATGTATGTTGTGGACTAATGGATACTGTAAGAAATTTCAGATAGTGTAAGATGATATTCATCTTTTAGCTGAATAGAGTTTTTTTTCGAAAGGAAAAAAAAACATCTGAGCAATTCTTTAGATTTAAGATATAAGACATTCATATTTAACTGATATGTGTTAAGTAATGGTTTCCAAATTCACTGATACATTAAAGCCAAGATAATTTATTAAAAATGTGCACCGGAAAAAAACTAAATTTATACAAGAACTACGTTTTTTTTTTAAGGCAAATAGAAAACAACAAAAAACGGAAACCAATTTACCAAATTAATTTTAGATAAAAGCACTTTTTCTTTAGTACCAATTACACTCGAACATGATACGATCAAACTTAGTTCGATTAAAACGCTCAGACGAAGAGTCTAATGTCATTTTTATTTGGCAATCCGAAAGACTTTTTTTTGGTTCTGACGATTCTCAATTTGAATGTGATTGTATATTTTATAATATGTGAAAATAATTATGTACGTGAAATAAATCAAAATGACAAATGTACAATGTTTGATACGTTTTGACGTTCAAGTATATGAATGTGTGATTTCTTATGGCTTCGCTTCTGAATTCAATTCCAGAAGCAAAATTATCTTCTTTTCAGAATCAGAACTGTCATTTTTTTCACAAGTGAACACTTTCAGAAGAGTCCAGGGGCCAAATTCCGGAAGCCCCAGAAGCCTTCCGGATTGACAAATAAAAACGAAATAAGCTAAATCCATATCTACTCGACGATATAGACACGCTTTAATGTTTTCAAAATATGTGCCAAGCAGGGAAAATGTACTTTTTCTTAGCAAGGGGTGTTAGCCTTGATTTTTTTTACATTATATCGCTAGCGAAAATAAAATTACATTTTCAACAATGTTTCTCAAACCTATCGATATAGATATACAGGAAAAGAAAGGTCTGTTCAATCCCTTTCAAGTGCTGCAACCCGCAGCCTTTTGCAAGGCTTGGTTCCCGAGATATCAACTTCCAACGCAAATCGAAATCAGTTGGTTTGACAACCATGGCAATAATCTTGGATTGAAATATCTTGAGAACCAGAAGCTGCAGAAGCGTTTGGTTTTAAGGATTGGTTAGGTATTAAACAGACCTCTCTTTTCATGTGTATGGGCTTAGGATACATTGTTGAAAATGAGGCAGGGTATTCATTTGAAGAAATTACAGTTTTGCAGTATATTGCGAAAAAAAAATTACGTAAAAATAAAATCTATCAAACCAGAATAGTTGAGCTGTAAGATGTTATAAGGGTTAGAGAAGTAAGTTTCCGGAATTATAAAGCCAACCCACCGAGAAAACCGGAATGAGTTCAAACAATAGGTATGTGGAAAGACTTGCAAAGTTCATACTACGAGAACCATTTTTTTCCTTTACCAAAATTTGATGGTTCAATTTTTTCACTCTGAAATGGCCTGTTGAGGTAAGGAAAAAACTGTCACAGTCTCATGAGATCTGAACAATTTGTATTGTTATGGATTTGCGTTTTGTATGCAATTTATTATTTTGAAAATGGAAATTAAACGATTACTACTTACTTACTTAGGTGGCGCTACAGTTCGGGACAAACCTAAAAATGCCTCCCCAACTAGCTCGGTCTTTGGCTAGCTGCCTCCAGTTGGGCACTCCAAGTTGGTTGAGGCCATCTTCCACTTAAGTGCGCCACCTTAGGCGAGGTCTTCCTTGACTGCGTCTTCCCTCTGGGTTGGAATCCAAGATCCTGCGAGCCGGAGCATTATTGTCCATACGCTCTACATGACCTAGCCATCTTAAACGAGATATACGTATTTTGTATACCAGGCCAATGTTGCTGTACTGCTCGTATGGTTCGTGGTTGAACCTTCTCCTCCAGGGCCCGTTAACGCAGATAGGGCCGAAAATCTTGCGAAGAACCTTACACTCGAAACGACTAAGGATATCTTCATCCGCTTTCGATAGAGTCCATGTCTCCGCGCCATAGAGCAGGACTGGGATGATCAGAGTCTTATAAAGAGTCTCCTTTGCTTTTCGAAAGAGGGCTTTACTACTCAATTGCCTCCCTAGCCCATAGGAACAGCGATTGGCAAGAGTTATTCTTCGCTTTATCTCTAACGAGATGTTGTTGTTAGATGTTATAGCGGATCCGAGGTAGACAAAGTCCCTAACTACATCAAAGTTGTACCTGTCTATTGTGACGTTTTGTCCAATCCGCCGGTGTTGTGTGTCCCTTTTTGTGGACAGTAGGTACTTCGTTTTGGCCTCATTGACTGCTGGTCCCAACTTAGCCGCTTTAGCTTCAATGTTAGCAAACGCTCCAATGACCGTTCGCTGGGTTCTGCCGATGGTGTCTATGTCATCAGCGTATGCTAACAATTGCACAGAATTGAAAAAAATTGTGCCTGTAGAATTAACTTGGGAATTTCTTAAACGAATACTAAAATTTAATTTAAAAGATACACAGAAACGGAAAATTTTGTGGATTATGCATCGGGCAAAGCACGTGTACTAAGGAATTGAATGTAAGTATATTTTAAGTACTCATTCACATTATTGGCCCTTGGGTTTTTTTACAACCAAAAACTCAATTTTATTTTTAAATACGTTTGTTTTGTTGTTTTGGAAAATTCGAATTTATTGATTTCAAATTAAATGTACTTCGAAAATTGTTGACCTACTTCACTTCGAAATTTTCTTGGTGGGTCCGTTTGCCCGGGCAGTATTCCTCGCTCTTTCTTCTGTACAAATGTGCTTACACGCTGGCAAAACCACAGCGTAAGCTTTTTCATCCTATTCTACTGGTCTCTTCCAGAGTAGATGGAACACAGAATTTGTACAGCATGTATCTAAAAACGGCAAATCCTCTCAACTATTTTAATTTTTAATTATTAAAATGGAAGGAAACAGGCAGTGTATGCCAGAAATACCTTGTCAAATTTTCTACCAGTTCGTAATGGTGTTCCGCAAGGATCAATTTTATATATAATTTTTTGCAATGTTGTTTAAAATTCAATGATGCCTATTTTTGCTGATGATGTTCAGATTATTTTAAACTTGGAAGTTAAGACTACCCCTTTTATAATACACTGATTTGTTTTATCAAAATCGTGGACGTTTATTATTCTTGGTAGAAAAAATTGCATGGCAGGTACCGTTATTTTTGTGGCTAAAAAACGCTTAAGAAAATGGTTTCACCAGCTTATCCATGCCGACAAGATCTCACAGACAGTTTTTATTTTTGCTTTACTACAGCAATTATTGCAGACATTTTTATTTCTTGGTTAAGTGGGCCAATAATTCCATGAAATCTTTTTGACAATCAGAGTGCCAAGCAACACAGAATTATTGGCCTGGAATTTCAACTCAACCAATCAATATACACATGTAAAGGTAAAAATAACACAAATGTCAGCCGAACTGACATTACACGTCTAACTATTTCTTTTTTTCCTCAGATATGGCAAGAAATAAATGCTAAAATCGATTTCATAAAATAATTTATTTCATGAAATATGTGGTTTGCATTGGAAATTTCCATTGCATATTCGATTTTCTAAAAAAAATTATTGCGTGTGGAGGCGCAGGGTTAGGCTTCGATCGAAGTACACAGACTGACAGACACATCGTATATCTATTATCGTATTTTCAAGTTTGATTAAAATCCCAAATTCGATTTTTTTACACATGCAAAACTTGCCATATAGTACCTTCATATAACGCAAGTAAAAATACATATATTTCATATCAGTGACCAGTTTTTTCATGTCTTGCTCATTAAACTATAGACAAATTCTTTAAGTTTTTAATTTAAGTTTTGTTGTAATTTCAAATCGAAAACATACTATGGGCACACTGCACTGAAAACGACCTCAGCTGGTGGTCTGCATTTTGTGTGTAAAGGTAATAAATAGCTCTCGCAGCTGTGAACTAGTTTTGACCATTTTTCTTTCCGGCACAGAAAGCCCCAAGCACAGCATGCAGAAAACTATGACCATTCTCTCGGGTCCTTATCATTCCAATTGTGTTTTGTGTATATTTTTATATCCAAGACGAAGGATTCTCCTTAAATCCTGCAAACCTGCAATTAATCAGTCATTTTGTGTATAATTTGGAAATGGTATGGTTTTAGGTTTGGTTAAAGTTCCCTCTGTTGGATCTCCATGATAGAGGACAATTAGTAAAATGAAACGTTCTGGGGCTTCGGATGCTTTGCGGTCAGGTAATGAAATTAATTTAAAACAATATGGATTACTACAAATGTATATCGTACCGTTATGGGGTTTTTAGTTTTGAGGGTGAATGAAGAAGAAACAACAAACAAGAGTCAAATAGCAGAGTGGGCTTTTGTAGAATTTTTCGGTGATTAACATTTTTGATACGAGCAGTTGGCATAAATTATATGTCCAACTTGTTTGGGGACAAGAGTTCATTTAGGCTTTCCAGATGGCGGCTGCATTTTGGTAATTATGCTAGGACTAATTTGAACCCTAAAACTATCACCCACACATTTGTTTTTATAAGAAATGAATTTTATTTATAAATTAATTTTTACATTTATAAAATTCATTCGACAGCGAATTTCTAAATGCTTCGTTCTTGTTGATTCTCATTGTGGAGTGAGGTCAAAACAATTGGAACACAGTGCCCCAACCCAGGCACAGAAGACCGGTACCTTCACGTGCTATCCATGATGGATCCAGCATTTGGAATATGGTCAGATGACAGCTTCGGAAACTTCTACGTAGCTGCAGGAACGCAGTACAACAGAGGTTGAAGCCACCACAGGACCAAACCAGCTGACAAGCAACAGGAGTAAGGCGCTCCAACCCCATCTCAACCACACCAATCAACGACAGTCAGCACTGCTCAAGCCGACGAGATAAATTCAAATTTTATTAAAAAAAACCTATGTTAGACTTCAGACACTTTTTAGTATAAAATGTATAAAATAAACCAACAATTTAACGAAGCAGAGCCCCTTCTGTGCTCGCAGATATATAATGTTAGACTTAAGAACTAATTATTTGTAAATATGTAACACAGTAAAAATTAGAGCTGAATAAAATTGTATATATATAACAGTGCCCCATTAAAGAAATTACCCCCGACAGCTATTATAATCCTCACGATTATTCTGAATAACTGTGTTAACAACAAGAAGGTTTTTTTAATAATACAAATTCTATATACTACTGAAATATATCAGCCAAGTAGAAGACTTAGCACTATAATATTTGGACTTGTTGAATTATTGATTCAACAAGTGTTAACAACAGTTACTTCCCTAACAAATGGAAAATCGCCGAAATTTTCCCATTACCAAAAAAATCTGGTGCAAATTGTGTTAACAATTATCGACTCATTTCCCTTCTACTGAACCTTAGCAAACTTCTTGAAATGCTGATCCTTAACAAACTTGGCTCACTTTGCTCATCAATGGGTATAGTGCAGCATAACCAATTCGGGTTCAATGCATCCCACTCGACATTCGACCCGTTGTTGAAGCTACATGCCGATAAGACGCTAGCCTTTAACAAAGGACATACGACCGTAGCTTGTCTGCTTGACATCCAAAAAGCATTCGACACGGTTTGGATAGATGGCCTGGTTTTCAAGTTGAAGTCTTTTAACTTGCCCAGGCATCTTTAACGTGCGAGTGGGGAATTCTAACTCCAGCCTCATGAGCATTTCCGCTGGTGTTGCTCAGGGATCTCGCCTTGGACCTGACCTTTTCAATTTATATACATCTGACCAACCACTAAACATATCCAGGACAAATGCGCTCCTATTTGCTGATGACTCCATCACTTATAGCGCATCCTCCAGCCCAAAATTAGCCTTCCGAAGAGTAGAGGCACATATCCTCAAGCTCTGTGAGTATTACGGACAATGGGGTATAAAAATTAACCATACCAAAACAGAGTTGATCTGTTTTAGGACGCCTTCACACAATGGCCTAGCCAAAAGATGCACAAGCCTCTCGCTGACCCTTCCAGATAACACTGTTATCAAGCCCAAGAAAACGGTTAAATACCTTGGAGTTCACTTCTTCGAAATGTTCAAATTTAACCAACACTCCAAATTCACCCTTCGTAAGGCTAACCATGCCTTTTCTCTATTACGACCTCTTATGAAAGTACGAGGCGGACTCCAAACAAGGACGAAACTTCTGCTTTATAAGCAACTCATTCGTCAAAAACTGCAAATTTTCGAGCGAAAAGTTCTTCGCCATTGCACATCCTCCCTTTTCCGCAAACCAAACTCTGTTAAGTTTTACAGTAACTCTAACCTATACGTAGCTTCAGGAATTGTCCCGATAGACAAATACATGTACAACCTCAGCGTAAAAATGCTGCAAAAAATACCATACCATTCCAGCCCTCTTATTAATTTAATTACAGGTGACCCAGACACAGAAGACCGGTATCTCCACGTGCTATTCGTGATGGATCCAGCAATTGGAATATGGTCAGATGACAGCTTCGGAAACTTCTACATAGCTGCAGGAACGCAGTACAACAGAGGTTGAAGCCACCAAAGGATCAAGCCAGCTAAGAAGCAACAGGAGTTAAGGCCCTCCAAGCCCCATCTCAACCACACCAGCCAACGACCGTCAGAACTGCTCAAGCCGTCGAAAAAACTCAATTTTTACAAAAAAAAAAACAAACCTTATGTTAGACCTAAGACACCTTTATTATAAAATGTATAAAAAACCAACAATTTACGAATACGAAGCAGAGCCCTTTCTGTGCTCGCAGATATATAATATTAGACTTAAGAATTAATTATTTGTAAATATGTACAACTCTGTAAAAATTTGAGCTGAATAAAAAATTGTGATTTTTTAAGAGCTTGGTTTTTGAAAATTCAAAAAAACACAGAAACTTGTAAAAAGTGAATGAAATTTTTATTTGGATCGATAAATCAATTTCTGCCATTTACTTTTCAAAAATAATTTCACTTAAATGTTGCCCGCGTCTACGCTTCAGGTGGTCCATTCTGAAGGTCCAATTTTGGCAAACTTTTTCACACATTTCGGCCGGAATCTCACCAATGACGCGTTCAATGTTGGCTTCCAAGGCAGCAATCGTGTTTGGCTTGTCCCCATAGACAATAGACTTAACATAGCCCCACAAAAAATAGTCTAACGTGGTCAAATTACATGATCTTGATGGCCAATTGACTGCGCCAAAACGTGAGATCAACTGCTCACCAAATTCGCCTCTCAATTGATGCATGGTTTCGCGTGCAGTGTGGCATGTGGCACCAAACACATTTTTCACAGAGCACGAATTTTGATAATAAATTTCAATTATTTGCAAACGTTGTTCAGGCGTAAGTCTATTCATGATGAAATGACAAGCAATACTGAATCGAAATGTCAAGTTCGTGGAATTTGTCATGTGTGATCTGTCAAAAATATAAACGTCAAAAACCAAGTAGCAAAAAAATCACCTTTATAAAAATAACAGTGCCCCATTCTCCATACTGTTAAACATTATAGCACATTTCTGATTGGTTGTGGTCACAAATCCAGAGATGTAGGTATCTTTATATGGAAAGGTATAGCAAAT
This sequence comes from Philhelius pedissequus, assembly GCA_910595825.1. Lineage (NCBI taxonomy): Eukaryota > Metazoa > Arthropoda > Insecta > Diptera > Syrphidae > Philhelius > Philhelius pedissequus. Next base: position 64,545,424 of record OU343160.1, on the reverse strand, counting down.
ACGTACGCAAAAACGTACGTTTTGGAGAAAACTACATAACCAACTTAGGAGTAATTGATGTTCCATACTGTTCCCATACTGTTCCCTTCGTGGTACAATGTTCGCTTCGTGGCACAATTTTCGCTTCGTAGCTTTCAAACGACCTCTCCGATGTCGTTATGTTGTCGAAATACAGAAATAATCTGAACAGATTTGTTTTAAGGTTTTATTCAATAAATATATTGTCTTACAATTTTTCTTCGAGGTGTAATTCAAGAAGAAGTTTAGTAGGAGAAAGTTTTAAAAAGGAAAGCTAGCCGACATCTTACGTGAAATATACGTAATTACATGAAATCGTTGGATTTAAATTTAGTACAATTTATCAAGTTGAGCACATACAATGAATGTTGTGTTCTCACTTATGAACATTGCTGCGAGCTTTGCATAAGTATATTTTAAACATTATCGAGTAAAATAAATGAAGTTTTTGTTTTATTCTGTAATTTCTAAGCATTTAATGAAATACAAAAAATGAGGTTTTGTTTTTTTGTAAAGAAAATATTGGTTTTTCAAATTTTGTTCTTTTTTGGTCAGATATTATTACTTGAATCAGGGGTATTGAAACACACTGCTAACTTTGATCCAGCTCTTTAAATAATGGAAATATAGTCAAAAGTGTCAGATGGAGCAAAGTAACCCCATCCCTTGGCCAACTTTGCCCCACTTTCCAACTGCATAAAGAAGTATTTTAAATATTTTTTAAAAATTGTTTTCTTAGTAGGTATAAGTGCAATACCTTACATATTATTAATGAAATGGGTGGGACAAAAAATAGATAAAATTCTTTGCCCATCATTTTAAAGAGGTTTCTAAAAATAGTACAAAAAAACTGAGCAAAGTTAAGTGATTTGCATATGAGTACGACCATAACGACCAACGAATTAACGAATATTCGTTCATTTTGACATTTCGTTTACATGGCCTTAATTACATTACATCACATTACATATTATACTACTACGTAGATAAATCTACGAAATAGAGACACTGAAGCACTGGCAACGAGGCCATTTGCTTTTATTCGTCTCGAATACAAGTTGAAAGTTTGATTTTAAGGTTAGACGCGCCCGAACAATTTATTTATAAACAAACCAACAACAAACTCGTGGATAAATGAATAAATTATTTTTTTTAAATAATTAATTAATTATAAAATAATAAATAGATAATAATAAAGAAGAATAAAAAACAAAATATTTATTGTAATAATTAAAGAAAACTTCAAAAACATAAACATTGCCACTGAAAGGCAACACTGTCATTTGACAGTGTTGATTTAGCAACATGCTAAGTCAGCGGACAACCGACCGCAATCAATTAACACATGTGGACAACGAGAGAGCTCGTGTATCGTCATCGACTAAGTAAAGAAACTGGTTATCACCGTAAACACAAAAAAAGAAGAAGCAGCATCCGCAGCATTGACGGTGCAACACACAGCCAACGATGAAAATCAATGTATACACAATATAAGCGTAATTGAGTGAGTCAGTGCTTGGAAGAAGGTATAAACACGAATAGACCTACAAGAGGTAGGGAAGTACGGAGCATACAAAATTAATGGGCATTTGTACGAAAATTTGTATTTTACTTCTTAAAGTCAATATCCACTTTTTATCATGATTACTATGAGAGAAGGCGAACTATTTAACAAAAACAAGCCCAGAGAGTAACAGAAAAGTAAAACAAAAGAAATTAAATAAATTAAGGCCACAGTAAAAATTAAATTAGGATTGGTTTCCGCTACATTCCTCAATGCCGATCTAAGGAAATACTGAACCAAGAAAACAGAGGATAATGTTACCCGAGAGTTAAATTATACGCCACTGACTTTCTCAGATGAAGCCAAATATCTAAGTCTCATACTAGACAAAAAACTAAGCTGGAAATCCAATATGCAAGAAAGAGTACGAAAAGCAACAGTTGCACTCTTCTCTTGCATAAAAGCCATTGGGAATAAATGGGGCTTTTCCCCACGGATTACCAATTGGTTGTATACAGTGTTTATCACCCCTTTACTTACTTATGGGATAGCAGTATGGTGGAATGCAACGGTCAAAATCATTTATTGTGACAAATTAAATAAAGTCCAAAGGTCAGCCAGCTAATGTACCAGCGGAGGACTCTGCTCTACATCCTCGGTTGCCCTTAACATACTTATTAATTTAATCTTACATCCCTCGACATTTTTAGTAAACAAGTGGCCGTGAATACAGCTATTCGTCTCAAAGCAATCTCTCAATGGACTAGAAATTCGATAGGCCATTGTATTATTCTGAACAAATTCGGACCAAAACTAGGACATTCCGACTACACCACACACCAGTCATAATCTTTGACAAGAACTTCTAAGGTACCATTCCAATAAGGACAGATTGGGAGGATGAGAAGTTCTTAAAAGAAGAGTCAGAACACTTTTATACGGACGGATCAAAAACCGACGAGGGAGTGGGTGGCGGTGTGTTCTCGGGCAGACGAAATTTTAGTCTCTCTTTCCGTCTCCCTGACCATTGTAGCGTTTTCCAAGCGGACATTCTGCTAATTGAAGAGGTGTTAACCTGGCTAAGGGAAAACGTGATATCCACATCGGATATTCGTATATTCTCTGACAGCCAAGCAGCCCTCAAATCACCTGGCGCTTTATAAACAAGCTCTATGACTGCCTGCAACTGTCGATCATCTCTCATCAGGGAGATGGCAGAACAGTTTAACATTCACCTGATTTGGGTGCCAAGACAAAGAGATATTTTTGGAAACTGCAAAGCCGATGAACTCGCCAGAAAACGAACCCAAATACCAATTCTACCGAAAATGGAAATCGGTATTAGCAAACTTTTGTTACATCAAATCTCCATAAAACAAATAAATTTCAGATGGTCAAACGTCACTAGACATATCTGGTTTAATTGGTAAACACGCCAAAAGACTTGCGTTTTCTCCAATGACTTTTGTAGAAGCTGTATGGAGACTATCTCCCATCTTCTATGCTCATGTGCTGCTCTCTCTCGAATTTTATTACTTCTGACAACAATATAGAGGGTAAGGGAGAAAACCGAATAAACTGTTTTTGCCATGGCAACCTTCAAAATATGGCGGGTATAAATAAAGTATATCAGGGCTATTGCCGTATACATGAATTTAAAGTAAGAATGTATATGCATATATGTACATGCATGTATAGGTTATTATAGAATTTATTTTAATTTTTTCTTTCAAATTTTTGATATTTGGTGGATTTTAGGATTTTGAATTGTAGCAACGTTGCTACTTTTCACTTTATCTATGCGAAAATAGCAAAGTAATGTTGAGATATTTCAATATTTTTTGGTAGGTACATGTGTACCCAGATACCCACCTACATACAATATGTATGTACAAAAGTACTTTTTGTTCTTTTTCAAATATAATATCTATTGAGAATAATTTAATTTTTTCTCCACTGACGGCATTATTAGGAAATAGAGTAGGAGGTATACCTAGGTAGTATTTTATTATTTTTTTTTTTTTGACTAGCGATATTATATATGTAGGTACTATATTACAAGTTATGGTTTCGAAAAAAATTGGACTCGAGATTTTAATCAAACTTGACATTACGATGATTGCGAAGACGAAAAATATGGGTCTCGCAATCCCGTGTTTTTGTCTGTCTGTCCTCGAGTCTACAACCTAAACGTTTTTTTTTTCATAAATATGTCTCCATTCATTTTTTAAGCCGAAAAATTGCGTAATAAAAGCTGCGTTTTATTATATACGGGTCTGGGTTATTTGTTAACAAGTATTACAAAAACAACACGAGATCCAAGTTTCTATCGGGATTTCTATCTGGGTTTACAAATATTGGTATTAAGTTCGGCGAACAGAGGGTACATTTAAGTACATAACCCAGATAATTTTATTATCACGGGGTAAACCATATGGGTTATTGGCGATAATAAAACACGGCTTATGTTAGGTACATGATATACTTTTATTGGCCAAAAAGTTAAATCTTATTTTTTCTCAAAAACGGCTCTAACAATTGTGATACAAAAATCAGAGGGAAAAGGTACTTTGTGGTAATATTTTTTTTTTGGAACTTCGTATTTGGTAGTTTTTTGACATTATCTTGAATAGTTAAAAAAAAAATGTGTGTTATTAAATTAGTAAAGTCCAGTTTTAATTAAAAAATATTTTGGTTTGCGTACCTACTTCTTAATGGTACTTCTCATAGAACCACTTTTAATATTTTGGACTTTCTCACTATCCGATGAACCGATTGATATTATTTTAGTGTGCAAATGCTCCCTAAAACTGTAAATAAAACTTCATATTCAAATTTTCAAATCAATGTTTTTTTGATTTTTAAAAAAATAAATACAATTTTTTTTGAAAAATCGATTTTCACCAAATTAAAATTTTATATAATACATAATATTTTTTTGGATTTTGGAAAAAAAAAACAATATTTTGCAAAATTCGAAAATGGGTTTGACGATTTTTTTTATGAAATAATATTTTCAAATGTAAATACATATATTGTTAAATACTCTTTTAAAAAAAAATAAGTAAAAAACGACTTAAAAAAATATTTAATACCTATTAATAAGCAATTCTTGTTTGAAAATTCGTCAACTCGATTTTTTACGAAATTACTTATAAAATCTGAGTTTTCAAACAAAATTATTTTTTTTTTCAAAATCCAAAAAATTATAAGTATAAAAAAAATTGTGTAACAAGAATACTTTTTTTTGCACAACAATTAACATAAATTTCAAATTTTATCTTTCAAATTGTTATCATGTTTCTGCATTTGGTAAAAAAAAACTTTATTTTTTTGAGTAGTGACCGTTGCACACAAGTGTATATCTGAATATTTAAATATTCCCTGCAGCCATCAAACAGTTTTCATTCTTCTCTGCCCGTAGAATAAAAAAAACACACACACAACCAACTCCTAATCAACAAAAAATCCTCATAAAAAAAACCAAAAAACCTATGAAATACATTGTTTTCCTTTCCTTTCCTCCTCTAACTTATAATAAATTAAGTATGTTCTCTCATCAATCTATTATCACACTCATAAACTAAAAACATGACCCGAAACCTCTGCTTTCATTTGACATTTGACTGCAAGCTGAAACACGCTCGCAAGTAACTTTTCCGTTCATCTTCCAATAGACACATTGATAAGAACGCACACAAGAATCTTTTCTGTTCATCTTCGTATAGACACATAGACAACACAGCCCTAGTAATTTGTTTTTGTTTTGTTTTCGATTTCCCATTCTATTCATGGATAGGGTTCCAAAGGTACAAATACATCAATGTAAGCAAATGGGTTTTGGGGGGGGTGTAACGTACGAAGGTTTCCGATCTTAGTATGGCTTATCTGTGATTACGCTATTCTTCTTCATATTTGCTTTTCTTTGCACACCAACAATACCTAACCTCCGATTTGGTAATGGAACCCATGATGAGTAGTGGACTTTATTGCAGGCTGGATGAATTTCGTCGTCATGATAGAACACTTTTAATATCTATATAATGGCTTATCCATTTTTCGGTTTCAAAAGCAAACGTAAATAAAACAAAAAGTTTGAGCGTTGACATTATGTGTGAAACACTACATCATTTAAATGACCACCACGCGAATTGTTGCAAGCACCGATTCTTTTAGGTAATTTTCGACCACTTTTTGACACATATTGGGCGGTATCTCAGACATAACTTGCGAATGTTGATTTTCAAGTGCTCAAAGGTTAAGGGTTTATCTGCATAAACACGGTATTTCGCGTAGCCCCACAAAAAAAGTCTAGCGGTGTCAAATCGCATGATCTTGGTGGCCAGTTGATATCGCCACAACGAGAAATTACGCGGCCAGGAAATGTCTCTTGCAATAAAGCCATATTCGCTCGAGTTGTGTGGCATGTGGCACCGTCTTGTTGAAACCACATATTCTCCAAGTCGTATTCTTCAATAACAGGCAAAAAAAGCCGGTTATCATATGACCATAACGCTCCGAATTGACGGTGGCAGTCATTCTAGAGTCGTTTTCGAAGAAGTGAGGTCCAGTCACACTCCGGACCAAAGAGCGCCCCAAACAGTGACTTTTTGTGGATGTAATGACCTCTCTTCAATTACTTGAGGATTCTCAGAACCCCAAATACGACAATTTTGTTTATTAACATACCCACCGAGTGAGAAATGTGCTTCGTCGCTGAAGAAAATTTTGTTTGAAAAATCGCCGTCCACCGCCTGTTGTTCAAGCAGCCATTCGACGTATATAACGTTTTGAATGGGCAGCTGGCTTCAGTTGTTGTGTGAGCTGGACTTTATATGGATGTAGGTGTAGATCCAAATGCAAAATACGCCATAATGTGCCGTAAGACAGTCCTAATTCCTGAGAACGACGAGGAATCGACACATTCGGGTCTTCGGCAACACTTTCATTTACAGCAGCGATATTTTCCGTGGTACTAGCGAAACGATGATGCACAGGTCTTACAATATCTGTAACCAATCCAGTCTATTCAAATTTCTTCAATTTTGCAAATTGCTTGCGTAGTTGGACGATTATATAAACCATAATCTCATCTTAAAACACGATATGTGGCTGTGGCAGAATCACCATTTTTGTAGTAGGTTTTAACAATTTATATGCGTTGTGCGATAGTTAAGCGATTCATTTTCGTAAATGTCAGACTTTCAACTGAAAAAAAATTGCTTTAACAACTTAGTTGACAGATGTCGAATTCCAGCCCTATTCTTTTGAAACCGCAAAATGGATAACCCTTTACAATGATTAGACTTATAGCCTTTTCGATTGGCCGTCCAGAACTGTTCTGACCCCCACAAAATGACAGTTGTTACTCTAAACAGAACAGAAAACGATTCTGAATTTCATTTCAGAATCGAAAACAGAATCACTAATGCACTTACACAAATAAAATGTCAAAATAATCGGCTTTATTTGTTGTGTAATTTCATTGTGTTTATTGAACTTAAACTCATTTTCTGGTAAAATAACATAAAAAGAAGCAAGTTATAATTATTATTGATACAAGAAAACGTGTATATAATTGAAATCAAGTGTTTTGGAAATTCTTTTTAGCCGATGTTATTTTCATTAAATTTAATTTTCAAAAATACAGTGATACATATAATTCAGAATCATTCAAATTATTTCCGGGTTTTTTATTGGAGGGACGTGCTTCGAACGGCCACTTTGCATATCAAAGAAACATCAGCTTGAAATATGTAGCCACCTTTAGATAAAAATGTCACCATACCTGTCAAAAGTCATCAGTATTCGAGTCTCGAATGTCGACTGATTTGTCACAAGTCACACGCCGTAACATTTGACATCACAAAAAAGACTTCATTGAGTTCAATTAATTCGTTTACAAAATTTCTTTTTTATAATCAGATTTTTTGTTGAATTTAAATTGACAAAATGTCATTAATTCTAAGAAAAATATACCCTTCATTCACACTATCAGTAGGGGCCTTTACCAATGTATTAACAGCAATAAGTTTCATTTAAAAAATATTTCTATTTTTCACAGCAAAGGTTCTTTTGCTCCAAAGGTATCCCCAAAAACGTTTTAGAAGATAATCATACCGGGAGTCAACAACCAGAAAATGGTGCTATATTCGACAAGAAACCATTCAAACTTACTCTAGATAAAAGTAAGAATTACATTCCTTCAACTAAATTGCTCAAATCCGAAAGTTTTCTTTGACCATCAAGTCACTTATTGTGCTACCAGAGTTTACATAATTGAGTATCTCCTGCTCTATTTGCAGATAAGGTCTATGGCTGGTGTTTGTGCGGAAAATCAAAAAACCAACCCCTTTGCGATGGAACACACAAGAATATATATTTGAAGATAAAGTTAAGGTAATGGTTTTTTTTGGTGTTTCCCAAAAAAAAAATAACTAACTTCTCATTTTTAGACCAATACGCTTCAAAGTTGAAACTTCAGGTGACTATTGGCTATGCAATTGTAAGCAAACAAAACATAGACCATTCTGCGATGGAACTCATAAGCAGCCCCATATTCAGTCTGCTGTAAAATAAATTACCTACAATATATGAAAATAGTTTCTGTTATAAAAAAAAAAAATGCCAAAGAATCAAAATATTAAAATGTTACTTGCTTCTATTGCTGGCTTTAAAAGAACATGTTTTCAAAATCACTTTTATTAACTGGTGCTTCGACTTTTACCTCTGTCTAATGACAACTCTGGTATCTTTTTATTTATTTCTTTTTCGAGTTTGCAGCCCTCTATGGAATTTAAATTTGTACGATTTTGTTCCAACCTAATTAGAAAAGGAATTTTGTTTAAATTTAGTAAACTTTAAGATGTTGCACTTTAAATGCTATTTAATTTATTATTAAATTAGATTTAGATCTGGGGGCTGATTGCGGAAGTAGGTGAATTTTTATATGCATGGATTTTTTATTCAAATCAATTTTCAACGACCTGAGGTTGTTTGGTCGTAAGTAGTTGGTAAACGTTGGACTTGGACAACAAAATCTGATCTCCAAAAAAATGTTTGGGATTGATAAAGAATTTTAGGTGGATAGACAAAAATGTTTTATGGTTATATTCTTTGGCCCACGTGGGATATTTCCTTTGTGGACTTAATATATGTTTTGGATTTGGTCCTTTATACTTCTTTGATTGTGGTGATCGGAAATTTCCAGGCCGTTATTCATGCCGACTATGAAAATCGCAAACGCACTCGAAACTCCGACGGATGACAAAATAGTCAGGTAGAGCGAAAAGGTATAGAAAGTATTCACGTGAATAGAAGCGCTTCCCTTTCACACTGCCTTTGTATTCTGCTATCCATCGGGTGAACTACATTATCCCGAGCCAATTTGTCATTCACGTAAACAGCTCTTCATTTGTGACAATCTTGTGAATTCTTGATAACTTGTTTTGATTAATATATACATTTGTTCATCTTCGTAATTAAGTAAATTTGGAAATGGACAGGACAGTAATGCCCTTTTTTCCAATTCTAAGCAAGGGAATAAGAGAATCTTCGAACAGGGAACTTCAAAGGAAGGTCAGAAAACCTAGAAAAATATTATGAAACGTAGGTTTATTTATTTTGAAATAGATAATAATTCAATTATTTCAAAATCAGAGGTTTACCAAAAACTTTCGGTAAACAAAATGTCATTTCGGTATGTATTGGATATTCTTGAATCGAACCTTCCAACTCCACAGCAAAATGATACAATTTCAAGAAAAAAGAAGCAAATCGCTTGTTAGAGGCTTTGGACAAGGCTTTAATGTAATATTTGCAATTCTGCGTTTAATTTCATGCAGAAATTATTGCCGAAAATTGGTCCATGTTTGCCGTTCTAAAATATTAATAATGTATTATTTACAAACAAATATTCTACATTAACATTAGGCAACTACATAGTTTTTACTTACATTTTACTAAGCCCCAAACAGTCAATACAAACAAATTTCATGCGGGAAAGTTTGCTGGATTGCGATTCTACAATCAAATTGCTTAAAGGAAAACTTTATTTCGATGACCAATCAAAAATACCAAGTTCCAATTAATAATAGTATCTCCGAACTCCCAACAGATTTTTTCAGGTGTATTTGGTAACGTGAAAATTCGTACGAATTTTTACAAATTTTCACATTTTACTGTCAAAACCAATAGGAAAAAAAAACAAGTTTGGGAAACTTGGTGAACATTTCTAGTTACTAAGCAGGCATATTATACCGGATTTGCACGACTGCCACATTCCCTTCCCAGTATTTTTGACAGATAAGAATACTGCCAATTTTTCTGACGTTAACATGATCGCATGTACACAAAGCAACCATGCATTTATGAAAGCACCATCTTTTTTACAATTTTAAGAAGAAGAAAACGAACGATTGAAGATAATATAATATATTTTTCTCCTGGTTCTTTTGGTAAAGCTCAAAATGATAAGTACATGCAAATTAAACTGTATTTCGTGAAAACATTTCCATGCATGTGCCACCACATCTAATTTCTGTTGTTAAATGCAGCAAGAACCCAGAAACAACCCAAAAGTATTTCTTTACTTTTCGTTTCTGGTTAAAAATTGCAACAACAACATGAAAAGCTTTACCCAAAAAGCAAAGAAACAGACCTAATTATTTTCACACATACAATCTCGCTAAAATTCAGAATCGTCAGAATCATACAAAATTGCTCAGTTGGAATCCCGTATCGGAATTCCGGATTGCCAAATAAAAACTCCATTATTGTCAGTAAAGAATGAGAAAGTTCATTCTTTTTCGCAAATTGTCATATTTGAAAATTGTTGTTTGATAACTAGAAACTGGCAGCAAAATTTGAAAATTTATCCAAATTCGTACGAGTTTTCACATTATCAAACGCCTGGGCCCTTATTACGTATTACGATTATCGTTCAAAATCCCTCGTTATCGTTAATTTGCGATTACGTTTTAGGATGGTCGTTTTTATACAACGATACTAGTTTTCCCTTACGACTGCATTTGGCTCTCGTATTTTATTGTTTTGACACATTACTTTATGTATATACCCTGTCCAAGAAAAATTGGTAGTACATGTCTTATGGGAAAGCTTTTTCAAAATCAGTAGCGTGTCATATTTTGGCACCATACTAAATTGAAAGAAATTCTCAATAAAAAGTGTTTGCCCGCCACTAATCTATAAAATAATAAATGAAAATGTCATTGTATCTGGTGCAGACACAACATCCTACTCAGCGCACATCTGAATGTGGACTAAATTGCTTTTGCCGTGGCCTGTGGCTGCTGCTGCTATTCAACCCCATTAAATGTTGATGTGCTTTCAGAGTTACCCGTGTCCATTTTTTAACTTGTTCGTTTTTTTTTCCTTGGGTTTCTGTTGATGTGCTTTTGATTTGAGAGCTTTCATATTTGGGTCCATTTAAAATACAAACTACGAAACCCCTGTGAGAACTTTATTGAGCGACAGATTTATGCAATCCACTGTAGCGAGAATGAGAGGCAAACGTCCGATTTTGCCCACACTGCCTATTTTTCTGGGACAGAGTATAGTTGTATTATTGAAGGAATAAAGTTGGATGCGTTTTAAAAAAATGATTTTTTTATTTTATCTGGCAAATATTTAGTATCGTAAATCATAATCGGTCCATATCATGATTATCGCTTTCTTGGGTCCTGTTTTGTATTGAAATTGAACCAATCGAAATAGACTTTCAAAACAAACTGGGCCCTATTACGAATTACGATTACCGTTCAAAATCCCGTTATGTTTTACGACAGTCGTTTTTTTTCAAACGATACTGGTTTTCTCTTACACTGCGTTTGGCTCTCGTATTTTATTGTTTTGACACATGAATGAAGTTGGATGCGTTTAAAAAAATATATTTTTTGATTTTATCTGGCAAATATTTACTGTCGTAAAACATAACTGGTCCATGTCATGACTATTGTGTTCTTGGATCGTTTTTTAACTTTTCGTTTCGTAAATTGTAAAACGGCCCCCGCCTAGGATTTTTTGGTGTTTTTGACACAAGTAGAATGTTAAGCTAAATATTCTATTCGTAGTGATTCCTATTTTTGGATCAATGTTAGGAATAATTAAATGAAGCATATCATTCCAAGCAACGATATATAATATATTTTATTTATTTTTTTTAATACATACATATTGTAAGTGTATACATTACTATAAATATTAATTTTATTTCGTGTTTTAGTAAAATACGACAGTAAAACTCGAAAGCGATTTTGTTCTATAGATATTTAAAAAAAATAGGTACCTCGTACCTACATACATATAATTTATGCCGACGTTTCCATGAATATATATTTTTTTTTACACTAATAATACCTTCTTGTATAATTTTGTTTGCGTATATACAAATAAGAGTACAAATTTATTTGTTATAAAATACTTCTTATTTTTTTTTTTCATTATTTAATAAAAGTAAAAATTGTTGTTTTTTGGTAGTTTATTCGATGATATAATGTATGTTGTGTGTAGATGACGTTTAATATTTGGTTCTATAAGTTAAAAAAACAACAATAAGTGTAGCTAGATGATTTATATAAAAATATAAAGCACTTTATTTTCTGGATATTGGTAATATAAATATTGAAATATATGAATATATGCAGATTCATAGAGGCAAAATATACCTATGCTTGAATGAACAAAGTCGGTTGCAATGCAATTCTACGAGTTAAACAAGTCTGAAATTCCAGTTAATAACTTACATATGTATATATTTTTATCACTATCCAACAATAACACATCAAAATTTGAGACCGAGTATAAAGTAAAATTTAAAAAAGTCTATATTAACACTAACCATTACATTTATTTTGCTTAGACCCGATCTAAACTAAATAGTACAGCCGAGTGGAATAGACACAATGGGCCCTATCGGTTTTCTCCCAAGGAATTTCGTTTCCCACGGAATATTTTATTCTCTCGAAATTTTCCCTGCGACCTCAAATCTCCCACAGAATAAATTTCCCTCGAATAAAAAATCGTTTGAAATGACAGCCAAATTCCCTGGGAAAATTTATTCCCGACACTTCACGATAACCCCCAAAAAAAGAATGTTTAGATGGCAGAAAATTCCATAATTAGGGATTACCATGAAGGTGTTTCCATAATCATCAGACTTTGGAAGAACTGCAATATACTCCTAGCGAGTTTCATTCAAATTTCAAAGATCTCCTCTCAAAATGGAGATTTGATCTTTTCAATGAAAATTTGTGTCCAAATTTAATTAAACATAAAGCAAGCCGGATTGCTTTGTTGTTGTAACGCCTAAGGAAAAACCAGATGATGAAATAAACATTATGTTGTCAAACACAAATTTCAAGCTACCCAAAAATTATTATTAATTTGAGGAACAGCTGATTCAAAACTTCAGATTTGTATGCATTACAATTGACTAACAGAGAAAGCTACCTGAATCGTTCGAAAACAAACCCGCTACTAAGGTATCTAGGTTAGCCTATCGGAATTGCACCGATGGCGTCCAATGCTGAATGACTGACACACACATTTCTGAAAAAATAAACATATCTTCATCATCAGATGATGAGGAGGACGAAGACAAAGCAATAAAAAACTCCACTAAATTTATAAAATTTAAATTATTAACTTCTTCGTCTATTATTTGTTTATTTTTTAGTTTAATTTTTTAGCAGGGACTGGCACAATTTCACAATAAATTAATAACAAAATAGTTTCCATTTGATGTTTGACAGCAAAAACGTTTTACGTGTATGCGTGCATTCAGATCAAATCTGCCTACCCACTAAAGATCAGATCTTTCGTGTTGAGGTCTGATCTAGATTTGCTCTTTTTTTTGGAATGAAACTCTCAAAATTCAAAAAGATTAAATCTTTTGTCAGAAAGAGCAGATCTTTTCTTGAATGAAACTCGCTATTATTTGTTCATAAATGTTCTAATAATCAAAATCGCATTTTGATATTTTACTAATCAGTCTTATCACGAATTCCATCATAATCCGAAACTTGTTACGAATCCCGACAAAATTTATCACAGAATCAATCGTAGTGGAAATGCTCAACCAAATTGCCATTTCGAATGGATTCAACGTTTACTTTTTTCGGAATTCGTAAAACTTTTCGATTACGATGGAACTCGTTATAGTCAAGAATATTTGTGTTAATATAAATATATACAAATGTATAGATTTATGTACAATGTTACTCATTGGGGGTTATTCTTATTTTTATCTAATTCGAATCTTGAGAACTTGAACGAAGTTCAAAATTTTCCCTCAAAATTTATTAACATCGGGAATAAGCTTTCCCTATGAAATTTAGCTGTCATTTCATACGATTTTTTGTTCGTGGAAATTTATTAAGTAGGATTCGCTGGAAAAAATTCAAGGGAATAAAATATTCCGTGGGAAACGAAATGCCCTAGGAGATTCCCGATAGAGCCCATTGTTTTTCCAAGGGCGCACAATTCTGAAAACGGCTTAGGCTGCAAAAGCAGTTAAATAAACTGTTATATTTTTTTTAGTTTATTCATCGATACGCTATACATATAAACTATACTAACTTTGGTCTTATGTTGATAGCAAATTTTCTCATTAATAACAATGTTCAACAATGCAAAAAACTGGTTTGTTTGCTCAGTCTACAATGAAATCTTAAAAACCAAAATACTAATCAAGGTAGGTGTTAATATGGTTTCTTCATCCATATATGTATGTGTATGTACATATATACATATTCCTTAAATCTGCAATGTTTATATAAATGCAAAGCGTTAACGCTATTTATTTTTGATTTCTGTATATGCACTGACCTGTCTAGGAAAGTAAAAGTATGAATCTCAAAAAATTATTAAAATTTCAAATAAAAAAAAACACTTATGTAAAAGAAACAAAATTTCACCGTATTTTTAAATTCAATAAATTCTTCCTTTAAATATTGCTTACTCAACCTTAATAAAATAATGTCCAATAGAAATTCTTCAATAGAACTGCTTATCTCAAGTTTAAAACGAGGACCAAAGGGTATCATTCAAAAAATAATTGTAACAAAAAGCTTATTGCTAATGCTAAACATAAAATATAATGAAGGTACCGATAGTAGGAGTGATGATTTGAGTACATTAATGCTATAGCGATATCTTGAAAAAACAAGTCGTTTTTAACCTTACATATAGGTAGTAATCGATTATTAAATCCAAGGATGCGTAGGTATCCATGTTAAATCTAAAACAAAAATAAGTAAAAATGCATGTTTTCTTAGTTGTGTAATATATTATGTATTTTAAATTATTTTTTTTTTATGAATAATGATTTTGTAAAAATTTCAAGACCAACACAATAACGACAAACAATAAAAAAAACATTAAATGCAATTAAAAACTTCTACAGAAATTAAATTTAATTATAATAAATAAGCGGTAACGATTTTTAAACACTTTCCATCACTTGACATTTTTAAAGAAAAAAAATAACAAGAAATAAAACACAAGACAAAAATGTTTATTTGTTCAATACGTCGAAATGATACTGAACTTTTTTTATTATGCTGCCCTATCGGAAATCTCGAGGAAATTATTTCTGATTTCTTTATTTTATCTAGAATGAATTTCCTCCAAACAAAAAAATCCAAAGAAAACAGCCCTTTAAATGTATACCCGACTCCAATAATTTCCGAGAGAAGTGTCTTCCGTTCCCTAAACAATACTGCTATAGCTTGAACCAAATCACTTGGCCAACGGTCGGTTGCTCAGAGAGAGGATTTAAGAGAACAAAAATGGTGCGCAAGTGATTTAATGAGTATGCCAAAAATACTTTTTTGATAAATGCACAATAAAAATGGAAGGTGTTTGTGTGCATCTTTCAAATTAAATGAGATGCGCAAAGAAATTTGAAGAGAGCAGGGCAGTAGAATGGCCAAGTGAATTGATTCAAGATTTTTTTACTTTATGGAGCAATATAAAAAGGAACTTGTACGAAACAGTCACCCTTTATTGCGACAGTCGTTTCACGCTTTTAAATCGGTATTGCGTAACTTATGTCGTTTTTCTTCTCTCTTCTGAAAGCATTCACTTGGGAAAAAATGACAGTTCTAATTCTGAAAAGAAGAGAATTTTGCTTCTGGATTTGAAATCAGAATCAGAACCAGAAGCACTCACACATTCATATACTTGAACGTCAAACTTTACTGTTGTCATATTTTGTTTGATAATTGTGCAACAAACATTTTTTTGAATTTTAATATTCTCACGCACACAATCATTTTCACACATACCACTTCATTAAAATTCAGTATCGCCAGAATCACACAAGTGTTCAGTTGGGATACCGGATCGGAGACCAATTCGGGATTGCCAAATAAAAACGCCATTAAACGCCAGCCTCCTCGTCTCTCTTATGGCGTTTTTATTTGGCAATCCGGAATCTCTCCCCGATCAAGGATCCCAACTGAACACTTTAGTGTGATTCTGGCGATTCTGAATTTTAATGTGTTTGTATGTATGAAAATATTCACACATTGTGTACGTGAAATATTCAAATTAAAAAAAAATATTTGTTGCACAATTATGATACAAAAAATGAGAACAGTCGAGTTTGACGTTCGAGTATATGAATGTGTGAGTGCTTCTGGTTCTGATTTTAAATCCAGAAGCAAAATTCTCTTCTTTTCAAAATTAGAACTGACATTTTTTTCCCAAGTGAATGCTTTCAGAAGAGTCCGGAAGGCTTCCGGATTGCCAAATAAAAACGGCATTAGATTCCACATGAGATCCACTACAACAGCTGATATTTTGACAAATAAATTTTAATTGCAATGGCCTCATCATTCAATAACCGAACTATAGCTATCCGGATAGATGACAAAACAACTGCTGCCGAAAAAAAATCGTAAGGCATCCGAAAAACTTTGGTATACTTTTGTATCCCATGAGAAATGTCAAAAACATATGCACAAACCCATACAAATTCAACATATTCGATGTTGATTGTTCAGGAACTTCAGTGGATACTAACATATCTTAAATAGGCTATCGTACCAACATCTGAACGAGGCCAATTGAAATCAGTGAACAGCAGTTCGGTGTTTGTAAGCATAGTTTTTAAATTTATTTAGATTTGATCCAAAATATTAATGTAGATATAGGACAGATAAAAGTATAGGTTTAAAGTTTTTTCCTAAGTAAGAAATTGCATCAATTCGCAACTAAATTAAGCACGGTTCAGTTGTTGTTTTGGTTCCTTAAAATTTGTTCTCAACTATATTGTGAAAATTTGTTTAAAACAATACAAATGTTTGAAAAAATGTATAAAATGTACGTACTTGTGACTAGCTATTTCTCATGGAGCAGCAGTGACATTGATGAGCACGGGGTAAAAGGACAGATTTAATTGTGCAGAGGCGATGGATTCGAACCAAAACAAATCTAATGAATTTACCTGATTAGTGATTATTATGCTCACAAAATGTGTATACCGACCTGAATCATTTATTAAAGAAATTAAAGCCACAGATGGAGGAGGTTTAAAAAAAATGTTTAAATGAAGTGGAGGTAGTAGTAACAAGCTTAGACTAAAAACAAGAACTAGTATTTATTTTCAAGCGTTTAACAATAATTTCCTACTTTCTGCTTTTTTTTCATTTCGTGTTGGTGATCCAATACAATTTAATTCCTTAGCCAAGGACTACCACTCCAACTTTGTTTGTTGACTTCTGTCGATACACCCTCTAACATTTTTGTGAAGGTTTTTATTTGCTTCCATGAGCTCAACATGTTTTTCTTTTGTTATTTTTACCCTAACAAACTTTTTTGTTACCTGTAATTAATAAAACAAACGAAAAAAATTACATTGTGCCACTATTTTTGGCTCTGTCGTTTGCAATTTTGTGAACGACAAAATTTGGCATTTTAACAAGCGTTTTTGCTCTAAAAAGGACTAAAGGACTATTCACATGAGAGCGACCAATGACAGGCGAATAAATGCATAAATTCGATTTAAAACAATTTATCAACCTAATTTCTTCACAAATTCTAAACAAAATTGTATAAATATAATTTATATTAATGTTTACGACAGAAAAAATTACTTTTTAATCGCCAAAATAATATAAATTTGAGAAAACAATATTGGTTGTCGCGAACTGCATCTGATTGCTACGAACAGTTAAACTCTATTCGCGTTCCACATACCATCCACCCTTCAACGAGTAATTTGTTCGCGCGTGTCTAACCTCAAAATCAGATTTTCAAACTATATTCGTGACGAATAAAATTAAAGCCATGTGAACAAAATGTCAAAATGGACGAATATTCGTTAATTCGTTGGTCGCTCTCATGTGCATAATACTTAACGCAATACGAAATGACGACAAACGTCACTAAATGAATACATTCCACATGAACATAAACGCCAGTTGGCGTTCAACGCCATACACAATTCTTGTGTCGTGTTTTGGTATGACGTTGAACGACTATCGCAATAAGGGTGGTAACGTTGATTTTTATTTTCATGGATTTTTAAATTGTTTTTTGTTTTGAATGGCAATCCTACATGGTGCATAAGTCAATGGGCCCTATCTGGAATCTCCCAGGGAATTTCGTTTCCCACGGAATATTTGATTCCCTCGAAATTTTTCCTGTGATAATGTACCTCCCAAAGATTAAATTTCTCTCGAACAAAAAATCGTATGAAATGACAGCAAAATTCCTTGGGAAAGCTTATTTCCGATATTATAAAATTTCTAGGGAAACTTTTGAGCATGATTGACGTTCCCAAGATTCGAATTAGAGAAAATTTTCCAGGGGAATTTTAACCCCAATATGAATAGTTTAAACTTAAATATGCATGATTTTTTTTGCAGAAAATAAAACAATAATATAAAATAAACAAAATGCATTTTATTTGTTTTAGTTGTTTGTTTGTTTCTCACAAAATTAAGCTCTAGAGAAAGATGTGGTGAAAAATTGAAATTTTTAAAATAAAATGTAATATATAAAATAATTAACACACTATTCCTAGATAATAGCATTTCAATTATCTCATCATAAATATAAAAATAGTACATGCTACAAAAAAGGACCCGTTTTTTTTAATTTTATAATCTCTTTTACATCTCTAATACCTGGGTTGATTGCTTCATCTCAACTTGACTAAAAAAAAAAAACAAAACAAAAACAATTGCAGTATGAAACAAAGGAATTAATATTAATGTGAATAATCAAATAAATTTGCTTGCATTTATAATTGATTAAGAATCCTCTAAGTTATATTCGTTTTTGACTAAAAAAAAAACAGATTTTAATTATTATATTTAAAAAAAATATTTTCATTCACATTTTTGTATGACTGATTGCGGTAAGGGGGTTCGTTGCAATGCTTATTCAAACAACAAACTCAAAGAGATGATTACATGAACTTAACAATCTGAGTAAATTATGTATATGTAATTAACGAGGCAGGAGAAAATTAAAGTATAGCATACAATTTATATAAAAAAACGGTAGAGTTAAAAAAAAACAATAATTCAATTTTGAATTTATCAATTCAATTCTTTAGTAACACAACAAAGAAACAAGACAAAACTATTTTTTTTTTTTAATTTTTTACACAAATATTAAAAAAAAAAAAAAAGTAAGTGATATAGGTGTTGTTTTTGTGTGTAATTGTGATGGTGGCGCTTTCGTGTAGTTACTTTATGTTAAAGCCTACTGAACTGCTAGTTTTCAACACTGCCGATTGCCGCTGCTGCTACTTCTGCCAGAAGGGGTTAGGATGTTTTAACTTTTGTTCATTAGGTAGATATCAATTTGGAATAAGATTTCTATTTATATTTATAATGTTCCTTTTTTTTTTTAATTAAATTTTGTTTAATGTATTTTATATATCAGTTATTTCACTTCTTTTTTCATTTGTGTAATAACAATCCTTTGTCATGTCATGTTTCTATGCAGGAGAGTTGTTTCCTTTTATTTTTTTTTTTGTTATAAATTGAATTATGTATTTTGCTTTTTTATTTTGTTTAATATTCCTCATCCTCGGGTGGTATTTCATCTGGTGGAGCAAAGCCATCCTGTGGGAATACAATAAAGTTTTGAATTTTAAATTCATCCATTTGTTTGTTATGAACTAAGTTTAATTTTGTGACGAATTTTTAATGTTCTTGAAGACAAATTTGTTTTTTTTTTTTTAAATTGTTAGTTTCAACGTAAAACCTTGTGTTGGGGTTAGCAAGAAAAAAACTAATTGATAGGTGAAAATGCATTGAAGAACTTTCTGTCTATAATAATGTGCCCTTAAAATTGAAATGTTCTTACTTATGTTTGCGGTTAGTTTAATGTTTGCTGAGTTGTTGAGATTTTTATATAAAACTGATTTTATTTTATTATTATAGATATATTAGTTTTTTGGTGTTTTGGGTTTTCGGGGAATAACAAGCTTTCTTTCAACCAATGAGTTTGACTTAAAAATAATAATGATAATAATTTGTATTGCAAAATATACATATATAACTTACCAAGCAAAATAATATCAATTGTACTTTATTTTGTTTGTATAATGAATATTTATTGTATCAAAATAGGCTTATTCACCCAAGACAGGCAATGGACATTAATGGCATGGCTGAATCGACAGGACTCATGCTATTTTTCTGCGCAAGTCAGATATTTCTGTAACGACTTTCCTAACATTCAAATACTAATATTTTCGTTTTTTTTTTTTAAATTTAAAGAAATAAATTAAATAATTAAAATAGTTACGAAATTAAAAAAAATATTGGCTCTAGTCATTTTCAAAGTATTTATGTTTTAAACGCTTAAAAAAAGAAACGTTGAACTTGCATACCGTCGATGCTTATCTAAGAGACCTGTGTGGCTTAGTACACAAAACAAACTTAGCGTTGTGGGAATAGTTTCAAATATCAGTCTGCTGCATTCGATTATCCAGTTTTCAATAACAAGCGGTGACTTGTATATTTTGATCGATTTTGAAATGCTTAATTCTCTGTTTCCTAAATAAAAATGCGTTGTTCAAGCAATAAAAACAAAGAAAAATAAAGGGGCAAATTCCTAAACGCAAAATATGATATAAACTGTTCCTAAACACAAATATAAAAATCTTTGCATTGCAAAATATCCCAAAACGCAGTTCAATCTTTTCATTAATGAAAGTTTTAAAGATGTGTTGCGCATTTAAGTTTCTTTCCGATTTTCGTGCATTTGCTTAGCATGAGACTTGCTTTGCAAAGGTTGCCTTTAGGAATTTGACCTATTATAGCATTTAAAAAGCAAACCTTGAGCTTATGTTAATCGTGAGTCTTGAAAAATTAACTTGATTCTTATTCTAAATTAATTGGGAGAACTTAACGATTTCGTGTTTCATATTTTTAAAAAGCTCCGCTCACAAATTTTTGTTTTCGACATTGAAAACTAAACTTTATAAATGAAACAAATAAGTCTTTTGTATGCAAAAATCAGTTTTATTTTTCTTTATTTATTTATTTTCCCTTCATTGAAAATACTGGTGTCGAACAAATTCTTCTTTCGAACGCCAATTTATTAAAATTCATTGAACTGGTAATATTTGTTTGAATGACAAAATTTTCTTAAACTATCAAAATAATGGTGTCAAAAATCATCGACAATTTTCTGAGTAAACCGAAATTTAACCGGTGAAATTATAAATGGAAACAAAGTGAACTAAATTTGAGTGATTGCTTGAGTATTCCGATCAACAAAAAATTAGAAATAGAAACGTTACCATATGTGGGTGGTGTTTACGCAGCTGAGCAATTTTTTTATGAACAAAATATTATGGATAAATAAAGCAGTAAATGCTCATTTAGACGATCATTTCAGTTTCAGTTTCAGTTGAGCTATCAGTTAAGCTCTCAGTTAAACTGATGTCTAAACACAAAAACTGAAGCGTTGAACTGAACCTTAAACTGAAACTGATGGAATTCAAATAAGTTGGCCGTTCTGTCATCAGTTACACTGATATGTAAATGCGTTTCAGCTCAGTTCTCAGTTACGCCGTCAATTGTGCGCGCACTAAAGGGATTCTGACTACCATTAACATGTTCAAGCACAGTGCGAGCGTTAGAAAAATAGGGAAGAATTTAAAAGAAGATACCGATGTGCATTGGTTTTAAAGTTCAAAATATCAATGAGTGGGAAAAACAGAGCATGGTAACCATGCAACCATGTTGACCATGCATCCACATTCGTATTGTACGGCTAAAAAAAGAATCTCCGTACTTGACAGTACGTCCGAAGTTGGGCTCAAGGGTAAACTGATTAGCATTCCTAGAAGTGCGAGTATTACGGTTGAATAGTTTGAGGGGAGGAATGCAACTGGCTATTTCGCTAGAACATTGTTTATAAAAATAGCGATAAAATAATGAAAGACATGATACATTTCGTCTGTGTTCGAGAATTAAAATGGTTCAATTATAGTTCTATCGCCTATCATTCTTATAACTTTGTTTTGAATTCTATCTAAGAGCTTCAAGTAATAAAGGCCTAATAAACACTTTGCAGCGTTTTTGGCGACATCAAATATGTGTTCATTCCACAAGAGGTGGTCTGTGATGCATATGTCAAGGACTGGCAGCTGATCGGTTTCTTCAATGCAAGTGCCGCTCATGGATAGCGGCATGGGGGTTGGGTTATGCTTTAACGACAGAAGACAGCACTGAGTTTTTGAAGCATTAAATTCTACACGCTTTCTTATTTTCCAATGGACATTGCTGTCGAAATCAAAATTTAATGAGCTTATCATAGGCTGCTGTTGCCGTTCCGCTTCCAAAGAATAAGGAAGTGAATCTTCAACGAATATGAAAAGCTGTGGGGTACTATCGTCAGCAAAACAATTTAGTGGATTAGAAGTTCCAGATCATTAATAAAAATATAAATAAAAATGAGAAAAAGGGTCGGAGACAATACGGAGCCCTGGGGCACACCAGCATTTATTTTGTTAATACCAGACTTGGAAACGTCCAATACAACTTGTATTGAACGGTCCGAAAGGTAATTTCTAATCCAACGAATAAGAGATTCATCGATACCAAATGCACGCATTTTCGATAAGTGAGCTAGGTGCCAAACTCTATCAAATGGTTTCGAAATATCAAGCGCAATAATCTTACTTTCTCCAAAACGATGTAAAGATTTGTGCCACTGTTTGGTGAGATATAGGTACCATCAGATAACCAGTGGACCTATTGCTACGAAAGCCATACTGCCAGTCATTAAGGAGCTTTCGTTCTTCAAGATATTTCTTGATTCTTGGCGGTGAATCAACTGTCTTTTTCTTTCAATCAGCCCTATCATGAGTTCCATCGTAAATGGAAAGTCTTACGAATCCGGAGAAAAGATTTCGCAGAATCCGTTCGTAATGGCAATTTGTATTAGCATTTTCACTACGATGGATTCTCTTATAGATTTTTTCAAGATTCATACCAAGTTTCCGATTACGATTGAATTCGTGATAAGGCTGATTATGTCGAAAAGGAATGATATTATGGTCGATTTCATTGAAATTTATCTTCAGACTTTCGACTGCTCACAGGCAAAATGAAAGCTCAACTGAACACCAGACTGATGTCTGAATACACTGCCTTTTTAAACTGAACTGACAACTGAACTGATAACTGATCGTCTAAAAGAGGCTTAAAATTAGTGCCGATAATACTGTAGATATGGCTTTGGAATACTTGGAATGGAACGACTCGCTCGCGTTGCAGAATAAAGCTTGTAACAAATGGTTGTCGGCAGGCAGGCTATAAAAAGTGCTTAGTCGTTTTATTCGTTAACTATAGGTTACCAATAAAATACGCCTGATATCTTATAGAAAATGTTGTAAACTTCAGTAGACTTGGATTTGAATGCTAAAAAACAGTATGTGTTTATAACATGGAGTGTACGAATGAAAATATAGAATACAATATACATAATGCACATTAAAACAAAATCTTGCACCAATTATTAAAATAAAAGTGCAAAAAAAGTGAATAATAGGACAAATTCCTATTTTGCAATTTAAATGCCAAAATCATATGGTTGCATTGCATGTCTATGACATATATTTTCTTTATATTGTTGCTAAATAAACAACTCCTTCATGAATATCTTTTTTGGTCAAAAAACAAATATACCTGAATAAAAAAATCCCAGATCCGCCGAACAACAACGATGCTTAGCATACATATTTTGCGCATGATTTGTGTTTAGAAATTTACTTATACTTTATGCGAGAAATTACTTTTAACAAAATATCCATCACCCCAAACTAAACCATACATTTTACACGTTTTTATTTGAAAATAATAAATAAATAGATAAATGAGTTTACTTAAGGAAATACTTGAAACCGAAGTATGTACATTCATGCAAGCAAAAAAAGCAAAATTAAAAAAAATAATATTTCTACCTGCGTTATTTGTTTTGTTAATCCTTCTTTACTTCTTTGAACCACTCCGTGTAGAATAAATAAAAATGCATTCATTCAAAAGGTTAAAATTAAATTTTTTAATTAGAAATTAAAATTATTCAGAAAGTATTTAAAAAAGTTAAACATGTGCAAACATTCGCAGGCGTCATGAATAAAGACGTCAAAAGCAGATCAGTAGTTGTCAGTGTTGATGCTCCCATAAATAATTAAAAGTCCTCTTATTTTATTTTATTTTTTTTTCTTAAATGGACATCAGATCAATATTAGATTGAACAGTCTGTGCGGCATCGCCCCCATTCTATGAGAAAAAGTGCGAAAAATTGGAACTACTTTTTTAAAAATTCGACCCATCGAAAGTGAAATATATTTTCAATGTGTGCATTTTATAATTTATTTTAGAAAATTTAACTATTATCCACTTAGGAAACTTTTCGCCTCAGTTAATTAATTTAAATTATTCCAAGTTTTGAAAATAAAATTTGAAAATGGCGTGCTCTTAAGTGGTTTAAAAATTAATATACAAAGTAGTTGGAAATGAAAATGGATTTCAGGTAAATAAAAAATGCTTAATTAATATGAGAAAATGTATCGTAAAGGCCTTTAAATCTTTTAAGTTTCACCAATTATAAAAAATGAGATTTTTAATAAATTGAGTTTCCTTCACATCTCTGTTTACGGAAACACGAAAAATGCCAAACAAAAACTGTACATATACTTCAATTATATTCGAAGAAAACGCAAACAATATTTACATATTATTTTTGTTTTTGTGCACTGTGTGGATTAAAGCCAATTGAAATATTTTGTGACCTATAGTCCAAAATTCGTTTCGCCCGGGCGGGATAGTTAGGCGATAGCATCTAACTGATGAGCCCAACTATCGTGCTCGGGCGAAACGCATTTTGGACTATAGGTCACAAAATATTTCAATTGACATATACTTCAATTTCAAAACAGAAGTTTGTAATTTGTTTGTATATTTCATTTTAAATTGTGATGCAAGTAAAACTAAAAAAAAAATGAATACTGAAAATTCAGATAATGGACCCAGAAAATCTTCACTATTTATTGACATAAATTATTATTCTAAAAGAAAAATCTATGTGCACCTCCCTATATATTCAAAATTATATGTATAGGTATTTGTATTTGCAAAATAAAAATCTGTTGTGTTAACACTTAAAATTGATAAGACGAAAAAAAAGAGCTTTTAGTTTATAAGGGTCGTTCATATCAATTATGCCCAATTTCATAAACAACCACTAAAAACACTTGTATTAAAAATCCTCGTGTTGCGTTGAAACCAATGCCAAGAAATGCAAAAAAAAGTTGAAATTTTGGTGCGTAACAACTTTCGCTACTTATGAAGAATTTATTTACATATTTATATACATCATCTACATCTTACAAGTTTTGAATCACCTGTAAGATTTAGTGGATTATTCTACAAGAAAGATTTAGTTTTTTTCTACACTTGTAGCTTTATGTTACAGAAATAGGGAAACATATAATTTCCCACTTGTAATGTTCGCCTATTACACTTGTAGAAGAACCACCAAACTTGTAGCTTTATGTTATAGAAATTTGTTACAGTTGTAATGAATGAATCACTTGTATTACAAGTACTTGTAGTTTTGTGTTACAGGCCCCAGCTTAGACGTTTATTCATTTACCTCAAGTTACCCCAACTAAAAACCTAGATCTACTTAAGGGCGAGTTGAGGGCGAACCTAAGTTTAAAAAAACACAGAATTTGTTTACCATGGTGACTTTAGGTTTTTCAAAAAAAATGCTTTAGGGCTCAACGAATGTAGGTAAAGTTATTTTTGGTAACTCTAGAACTATTTTTTTGTTTTTCGATTTTCTTGAAAAAGGTTCACTCGATTTTTTTTTATTTTTATGAACATAACCAAACAACTTTAACAAATCAATTGCTAATTACACTGACTGACCTGAAATCTCTGCCTATAAGCAACATACAAAATTAAAATTGTTTCATTTGACAACTAACGAAATCTAAAGTTTACAATCTTATTGCGAAATCACCAAATCAAGTAATAAAAAAATGCGATGCATATATATTTCGAATTTCCTAGCTTGGACCAATTAGACAGGTGAATACATTAAGAAACGCATATTCCGATGGTCCGATTAGCAGGTACCCCGATTAGCAGGTTTTACTGTAATTTGTTAAAAGAACAAATGTGAACCCGAAGTACTAGGTATTGCTCTTCATCGTTATCGTTGGATAAAGAAAACCAATCTATTTGCTAATAAAAAGCAAATCAGTAAAATATTATTATTATCATGCAAAGTCGAAATTTGTTTAGCTATACATTTCGTATCTCAAACATTTAAAATTAAAATGTTATAAAATAAAAAGTATCCACTTTTTTATATAAGGGTGTTGTGTAATTTAAAAGCGCTTGGTGAAACCAAAAA